>OW584243.1:8607000-10018875 GCA_939192795.1 Bombylius discolor | reverse complement strand
GATTTTAAAGAAGATAATTTAATTAAATCTGATAATATGGCGTCAGCAACAGAATTAATGTCATCAACAGCAGGAACTGTAACTACAGCTGAAACATCTAAAATTGCATTAAAATCAATAATAAATGATAAAGATTCTATTGAAAATTTAACAAAAGTAATAAATAATAATAATATTCGTGATGGTCATTATTTTCTTCAATTACTTAAGACTGAACAAAATCGTTTATTAGATTTAGCTGCAAAAGCTGAAAAAGAAAATGAAATTTTATCATCTGTAAGTGTGTGAAATAAATTTAAAAAAAAATTATATTAATGAATATTGTGTTTTAGTGATAATTTGTTTTTTTTTTTTTTTTTTTTCGTTTTTGTTTTTATTTATTATTTAGAATACTGAAATATCAGATGAAATTTTTGGTTATCTTCGATCTGCATCAGGTAAAGCACGATTACTTGTGTCACAAAAAATGAAACAATTTGAAGGTTAGTATATGTTAACATATTCGTATTTATATTTTATTACGATGTAATGATGTTGTAAAATATAATTTATTTTTAACATCATGTGAATGTACACCTGAATTAATTTTAGAATTTTTATTTTGTCTTAAGTTTTTTTTTTTTTTATTTGTAAATGAGTGAGGTGTTTATTGTCGAATTTTTGAAATTTTAAATCAATTGAGCTGTGTACAAGCCAAATCGATTAACTCTATTTTTTTGAAGTTTTTTAAGTTTTAATTTCAGAATTTGATTAATTCTTAGTTCATCGAATCAAAATTAATTTTCTATAGGAGATACTTTATTAAATTTCTGTACTTTTTTTTTTTTTTTGTGTGGAGTTAATTTTGTGAATGGCTCAATTATTTGTAGATTACTTTCCATGAACTATGATAATTTTATGTTAAAAATATTTTTCAATAATTTACAGGACTTTGTAATTATAATTTAAATCAGTCACCTAATGAAAAATTTCCAACAACTGTGGAGGATTTACAAGGATTTTGGGATATGGTTATGTTACAAGTTGATAATGTTGATTCATTGTTCAAAGAAATTGAAATTTTAAGGCATAATGGCTGGAAGGTATGTACAAATAAATTTTAAAAATATTTCCATTACTTTTTATTTATTCTAAGTAAATAAATTAATTTTCATAGAAACCATTACAAGATGGACCAAGTCCACCAACTGGTTCGAAATTAGTTAGAAGACCAATTTCAAAAACTGCATCAAATGTAAACAGTACATCATCATCCTCAGCAGCAGCAACAACAACAAAAACGATAACAAACGGTGCTTGTTCCAAAAAATCAGCAGCAGCTACTTTAGCTGCACAAAAACGTGAAGCTCAACGTAAACAATTAATGGAATTAAAACGAAAAAATAAACAACAGCAACAACAGCAAGATCAACAAAAAAATTCAAATTCAGTTGAAATATTTGTAAGCGATAATAATCATCATTTTAGTAGTTGATTTCCTAATTTTGATTTATAAAAAAGAAATGTTAGGTTTTTTAAATTATGTATTTCTTCTTCTACACTGAAAAAAAAAAAAGAAAAATCTATATATGTATTTAAATTCCCTTTGTTTTTCGAATTTTTTTCCTACACGTTTTGAGTAAATGCTTTTTTTTACACTTATTTTTATTTTGTCGCCTTTTTTAATTATCTTTAAGAAATAATTCTTCCATTTTTTTTAATTTTTGTCAAATTTTTTTAAGAGTATTTATATTTAATGATTTTATTAGAAAATTAGAAATTTCTTTTTTTAATGAATTTATAAAAAAATGCAAAATAATGTTCTGTTTTGTTTTTTGTTTTTCAAATCATCCATGGAACTGAATAATAATTTTTAATGTTTGTTTATTGTTTCTTTTTTTTTTTTAAATAAAAAATTAAAACTGAAAGACGTCATTTAGAATTAATTTAAATTTTTAATCTTTTTTTCTTCTGTATTAGAATAAATGTTGAAATAAAAAGGAAAAAATCAATCTGATTTTAAGACTAACATAATCTACTTTACTTTTTTAGATGCAAAAATATTATTTTATTAATGTTTTTTATTATTATTATTTTTAAAATTTTTAATTATAACTTATTTTTTCGTTTCAATATAACCAAAAATCTTTTCGATTTTAATAATTTCGGTTTATTGAATTATTAATTGCTTTGCATTAATTTTTATTATTATTATTATTTTTTCTGTTATCCTATTTAAAATATCTAAAACATGATGTCATGACATTTATTTGTTAAAGTTTTTCATAGAGATTAAAAATAATTTCAGCTTTAGTTTAACTTTTAAAATGAAAAAAAACTACTTCTTTTTGTACTTTACTCTAAATTTACAATTTTAATATAACATTAGAATTAAATTTATGCAGAATTATGCGCGCGCTCTGTATTTAAAAAAAAAAAAAATTAATCAAACTAACTGAAGAATGAAAAAAGAAAACGAAAAAACACACAAAAAGACAAAATTTTTTTTTATATATAAATTTAAAAAAAATAATTAAAATGAAAAGATTTTTTTTTTATAAGTATATAACATATAGTGAAAATTCAATTGATTTATTATGATTAAAATAATTACACATATATATATATGTTTTGAAAATTAATTAAAATTAAATAAATAAAATTTACAATGTTGATATAAGGGGAAAAAAAAAAAAAAAAGAGAAATAAATTTTAATGTTATGAAAATATTAAATAAATAATTTAAAAAAAATAAAATAAAAAAAGTAATTAATAATGAATAAATAAATACAACTAATTTAAAAAAAAAATATTTTTTAGAATATTATTTATCCTAGACATGCTAATAATTTATTTTGTATTCAAGCATATTTTACGTATTACACGTTTCAAATTATTAAGAGTTGATCACAATGTTACTCTATTTCTATATATTAAAAACAAAAATAAAAGTAAATAAATAAAATATAAAAAAAAATAAATATGAATTAAAATAAAATGCTGTTGTTAACTCTCGAATTAAAAAAAAAAAAAATAGATAAAAAACCATAAAGTGTTTTTTTTTCTTTTTAAATTTGCTCGTTTTTGTTTTTTTCACATCATCACCAGCATCAGCCCCAATAGGAGGATAGTTGTACTTTAATGATGGTATTCAACATTGTCGTTTAATCTACGAATTTTTTCGAAGTTTAATTTTTACATTTAATTAACATGTGTCACGTTTAAAAAAAAGAAGAAGAAAAAATAAAGCTCGATTTAACTTTCTTGGTGAACAAAATTACGGACAAGTTTTAAGATAAATTACTTCGATGAATACCGCCCTAACTGAATCAAATACGTTCTCTATTCAAATTAATTGTCGATACTTAAGATTAAGAACATTCTTTTTGTTTGCTGCAAATGTACATGAATAAAGAAGAAAAAGAGTACTTGTACAAGGGTAAAAATTGAAATCATAAAATAAAATAATAAAATAAATTTTCTTCAATACATATTTTTATTTTGATATTTTTAGTTTCAACAATTACCTTTTTCTTTTTTTGTTTTGTTGTTTTTCTTTTCAATTATATAAAAAAAAAAAACATGTACAAAAATATATAATAATAAAATTATTAATATCATATAATAATAATTAAAAAAAAAAAAATTGTTCGTTGTTTTTTTTTTTTTTTTTTTTTTCATCTTATTGCATTTTTATTATGAACAGATTTTCTACTATATTTATGTGTATGAGTGTGCTTTTTATTGTTTCTTAATAAATCTAATTTAAAAGTAAGTACGACTTTTATGAATTTTGTTTTTTTCATTCATTTTTATTTTTAAATATACTGTTTTGTTTTTGGTGAATTTTCTAAAATACTGAGAATATATAATTGATTTTTTGTTTTTTGTTCGAAATAATTACCATGATTAAACTCATAGAAACGCTTGTTACAGTAATCATTATATAATTTACATATTAAGTAAATAAATGATTTATCTTCCTCGCAATAGTATAAAACTCATTATGATTACCATCGATGTTAATCATGATGAGCTCATCAAATCAATTTGGTCATGATGAATTGGCTACCAGGAAGGCTTTAAAGTCATAGTGAATTGAAAAAATTCATCATGTGAAATAAAATTTAATTCAATATGACTTTAAAATACATGTACATATAAATTTTATTTTTTTTTTTACTCTAAAGTACTTATACGAATGAGAATTTTTTTTCTCCTACATATTCGTCAAAGCACCGTAATAATGTATAAAGTTTCTACAGATACATAATTTGATTATCGATAATTAAATATGTAATTCAAAATATTTCAATTAAAATAAAATATTAACGAATCTCTTGTTAATTTTTATAAAATCAAAAGGAAATTTAAAAAAAAAACAAAATTGATAATTAAAGTATCGATAATTAAATTGAGGTCAAATCTGTTTTTATTGAGTAACTATGGATTATGATTTATTTTATTTTTACATTTTAACCTATTTTTTGTTTTTAAAAAAGAAAGTTTACAGAGATTTTTTCCGAATTCATTGGTATATGTACTTTTTTTTTATATAATTAATTTTTAAAATATAAAACTATTTGGGTATGTATTTTGTTCCATATTAAATTCTTATTAATTAAAAACAAATTTAAAAAAAAAATACAATTTATGACTATTTTTCAATATGAATCACAGATAAAATAAAATTTGTATACTTGCACACATTATTTAAATATTAATATATCACACATTGAATATAAAAAAAGCTTACATCACCGCAAAATTAAAAATTGAACTCTTAAAACATTCTGATTTTGCAATATCTATAATTTCGAATTATTTTAACACTTTGCAGTTTGCAGCGGCAGAAGACTTTTATCACAGTTTGGAAAAGAACTGATTGTTTATTATTCTGTAAAATTGACTTTTTTTAATAGAAAAATTACAAATCTATACACGAGCCGTTTATTTTGAAAGTTGATATGAGTCCATTATGCCTTATTCTGTGATATTTCAAGTTTTTAAATTCCAGTTTCCATTTACTTTCCATGTAGAGCAGCTTAATTTCTGCTAAAAAGTTTTGAGGCATAATAATCCATATTAATTTTAGTATTATGAATAACTGAAAGGAAATGCCAATCTTTATCTGAAATTTATTTTAAACTAGAAGTGGACTTATACCACTTTCATATAGGTATTTAGTCAATCTTTCTCTTTTAAATTTATTCAAATCAATAAATCAATAACATACGTAAATTATTGAATTGATTAACATGTACCCGCTACATGTTCAAAAAACGAAAACCGTGCGCTCTTCTGCAAAGTGTTAATTACAACAACAACAAAAAAGAAGCAGTTGAAATCATAAGAAGTGTAGAACATTTTGTTATTTTTTAAATTCTCCTCCACTTTAATCAAATTTCAGCATTTTTGTATACAATGTGCGACACATTTACATGATTTGTAAATATAATTTGTTTTTTTTTTTTAAATTTATTAATCGAATTCTAAAAACCTTCTTGAAATGAAATAAAAGAAATAATAAAAAGAAAACAAAATAATCTTACTGTATAACAATTTAAATTGTGCATCTTTGATCTTAATTATAAATTAAAATAAACTGACACATTAAATCATCATGTCAATAACAATTTAAAAAAAAAAAACATGTGTACATACATACTTTTTTTAAAAGATACAATGATTCAGAAAAGATATATTTTTTTGCAATGCGTTTTTTTTTCAATCTTTAATTTAAAGCATACAAAAATTAAAATTAATACTTTTACTTCTAGATTTAAAAAAAAAATTATACAGTAAAGTAATAAAAAAATATTAAAAAACTTACAATTTATTTTGATTTTGGTTTTTTTTTCTTTAAAAATATTTTCTTGTGATAATTCATTTTAAAAAATATACATATACATATCTATAAAAATATCTAAAAAGTTGTATACATAATTGATGTAAAAAATTGCACCATTTTTTTTTTCTTGTAAATTGATTGAAAAAGGAAATCTAAAGTTATGCATTTTTTTTTTAAATTTAAGTATTAACTCGATATTATTATTATTATTTTTTGAATTATAAATTCACATTGATTATATCTGTTTGGGGAAAAGAAGAAGAAAATATTCGTTGATCAGTTTTTTGTTTTACACCTTCAAGTTATAAATATTAACACGTTAAATGCCATGAGAGCCATCGGTAACCGGTACTGAGTTCATTCGTGGCGCCATGGAAGCCTCTAGTCAACAGCGAAGCCAAGATTACTAGAAACACATAATTCGAGTAAATTTCAATTCTTTAAAATTTTTCAATGTTATCATCGTCAATATTATCAATGTCGCAATAAAACACTCCAAACATAGGAAAGATGAATCAGTATTCAGTATAGTCTCCATACTTTTTTTTTACAGTACAGTTTTTTGACTTTGTTCTACCTAGGCTTTTTTGAATTATTTCGTAACATATTTTACAAAATTGTAGCGTGTCTCTGGCTTTTCTTGGTTAGTAATTAGTAAACAACTAAAAAAACGACGGAGATGACACAGCTCCACGGAGGTCACATATAATAAGAAATTTATGTTGGTCATATAGGCAAACCACGTAAAATTAGTGTGGCATTCAACATGTTAATAAAATATTAATTATTAAATATTTTCCACTTACCTTTAACGCCTTTTTTGTTTACGCTTCTTAAATTGATTTTATTGCTGATCATTATTTTGAATTTTTTCAATTTGTATAGTCGTTTGTTTAATATTATATTTAGTTTTTAATAAATGTGTCACTAGTTTTAAAATCATTTCATTATCAACAATGTTATCTATTGAAATAAAATAATTGAATTAAAAATTTATTTATAAAATAAGTTTTTTCTTCTATTTACCGATAATTAAATGAACTGTTAAAATATTATAATTAATTGACATACTCCATACATTTAATTGATGAACAGATCTATAATGAAAAAAAATAAAATAATAAATAGCTTCTTTTTTGTTTTTTCATTTTTATGTGATATTTTTTTTTTTTCACATACTTTATACCATCAAGATTTTTTAAATCATTTTCAATATGTTTAATTGATAATGAATGTGGAACAGCATTTAATAAAACATGTATTGATTCTTTCATTATTTTAATTGTTGTTAATATAACAAGAAATGAAAAAAATATTGTACAAATTGGATCTGCTATTTTAGCATTTGGCTATAACGTTAAAAAAAGAAGAAAGAAAAATAAAGATAAATTTAGTAATAGATAGTTAAATATTATTTATTTATTTATTTTTTTTTTCATCTTACTTCTAATTTAATAATAATTGAAGCAATAAAAACTCCAATACTTTGTATAAAATCACCAATAACATGTATAATTGCAGCACGAAGATTTAAATTCTTTTCATGAAGTTCATTGTTACTATTGTGATGAGAATTTGATGATAATTCTACTAATGTTGTGTTAATGCTGTCAATGATAATTTAAAAAAAAAATATATAAAATAAAAAACAGCTAACTAAGATTTAATTCTTGCAAAAAATAGAAGACATAAAGAAGACTACCTACTTTGTTTCATTCATATTATCTATTCTTTGAATAATATCTGAATAATTTTCTTTATTATAGGAATTTTGTTTAAATGGTGATTGTGATGATATTGGATTTGATGAATTTATCACATTATTTGATAATGTTTGAGTTCCATTTAATGTTTTTGTTGTATTTAATTTAGCAACAAATATTGGAATATCAGTATCAATATCATTTATAATCGATGATGCTGATTGATGTTGATCAATAAAGTTTAGGTGATTACTATTATTATTACTATTACTACTATTATTTAATTTTAATTTGATTTTTCCATCATTATTAATTTTATTATTACTATGATTATGATGACTATGCGAATGTGAATGCGAATGTGAATGTGATAATCCAGGAAAACATGATCCATGTAATGTTATTGCCATTCTATTTATAAAAAAAATAAAAAATAAATAAATACACATATTATTTTTTTCTGAATAAACAAAAATTTTAAAAATACCTACGATATATTCATAAAAATTCCAATACTTGATGCAATCATCATTGAATTTGCATTAATATTGAAATCATTTGTAATAATTCGTGCCACAGCCAAATAAACTAAAAATGCTGTTAAAAACCAAATTGCTAAAATTGATGTTACAGCTCCAAAAATTTCTTTTTTTTTAAAAAAATTAAAGAAAATTTTTATAAGTAAGTATTTATCTATTTTCTTTTTCTTCTTAAGACAAAGTACTGTCCTATTAATGAAATTCCGATTCCCATTTAAAATACATGTAAAACAAATGAAAAATATTAATAATGCAATTCACTACCGGATAGAATATTGAAAAAATGGAGACATTTTTCCGTTAACTTTCAAACGAAATAAATTTCAGATAATTTCTTTCGTCTATGGTATTTGGTAAATTCGGCAGTTTTATTTTTAATTTAAAATTAACATTCTACTTTATTATTCTTGGATCATGCTTTTCAATTTAAAATTGTTATCCACTTTATGTGTTTTATTATAATATTTCTTTATTTTTTAAATGCTTACTGTTTGATTTCAAATATTTCTACACGAAATTTTTCTGTGTAGAAATAAATAGCAAAAAAAAAAAAAAAAAAAAAAATTCGTCAAAAAGACAATACTTCGTCAAAGTAGAACTATAGAGAAACATTAAATAATTATATTTAGTTACCAATTCGTTTATAACCAAAGGACATTATATGATCCGGTGGTTTTTTTGATATCCATATTGATGCAATTCCAATTAAAAAACTAATACAATCTGATGTTAAATGTGCAGCATCTGTCATAATAGCTAAACTACCAGCTATATATCCTCCTATAAATTCAGTTACCTGAAGTGTACATATTATTTTTATTTTATTTTTTTTTTTTTTTATTAAAATAAATACGTAAAATTTATCATAATTAAAATATTTACCATAAAGATAAAGCATATAATTGCTGCTAATATCATTTTACTTTTTGCTTTTGTACTTTCATCATGTGAATCTATATTATTATTTGGAATATTTATATTATGACTTTGATTTTGATTTTGTTGTAATGGACATAATATTGTGGAATTATTCATTGTTTCATCTTTTATCTTTATCTGAAAATAATAATAATTGAAAATACTTTCCGTTTAAATTATATTTTTGTGAATAACGAAAAAGTAGTTTAAAAAAAAAAATGATTTATAGAATTAAAAGACTCAGCATCCGCAGACCTCAATTAAAAATTGCAAATCTTTCGATATGAATAATTCGTAGAATTTTATGTGCTAAATTGATGTGTTGACAATAATTTTAAAAGTGTTTAAATAAGTAGAAATTTTTTTATTACGCCGACAAAATAAGTTGTGATCGAAATTTTCAAATGTAAATTTTTATATTGTGACTTCAATTATAAATCATAACGTAAATAATTAAATTACCCTTTTATATTTAGGATATATGTTTCAATATTTAGATTGTAACATAATTTGATAAAAAGTAGGTACATAATTTAAATCCTTTAATTTTCATATTTTTTTTCATTTTATTTCAAATAAAAATGCGAACGATAATAGGAAAAATTTATGTTATAAATACTCTTGTATTTAATCTTTTGAATTTAAAAGTTTAATCATGAATGAATAAATATATCACGTCACGTGATTTAGTATTAAATTACATTTTTTGAGATAGTACATTCATATTTAACTTATTTTATTAATTAGATAGAATTTTAATGAATTAAACAACTTAAATTCAATTTACTTCGATTCTGAGAATATCTAATTACAAAACATTGATGAAATTAGAAAAAAAAAAAAAAAAAAAAAATTTAAAAAAAAAAGATAAATATTTTTTTATATATTTTGTAGGTGAGCTAACTAAGTATGTAGGTACTTAATTAATACTAGTTTTTTCGTGTTTTTTTCTATATTTGGGTAATTTTAGAAAAAAATATCTGGAAATTCCAATACATACGAATGGTGACTAAATTAATAATAATTAATTAATTATTTATACTTTTCTATTTATACCTACATATATAATATTAAAGTACTTATGTATTAATTTTGATATAAAAAAAAGGACTGATGACATAATCACTAAGAATGAAATAGGATCGAAATAATAAAGTTTATATTTAACAATAACACTTTTTTGTTTTTTTTTTTTTTGTAAAAAAATATATAAAAATTTACTTACTGAATTTATTAATGGAATATCCATATCATCATCAAGAAATCCTTCCTGTATTGGAGAATCGATGTCATCTTCAGTTGTTAATAAATTACCATAATTTGAATTCATTTTATTATTATTTTCTATATAATACGATTTACTTATTATTTAATTAATAACCCTAAGAAAACTGGGTCTTTTTTTTTGCGTTTAATTATATGAATAATTATGATATATTAATTATTAATATATTTAAATAAATTAACAAACTTAAGGCATTCTCAATTATTCAGTGGAACGTAATTTATTATTTCAAATTATTTTCATAGATTTTATTTTTAAAAAAAGAACAAAACAAAAACAAAATAAAAAAAATAAAAACAAATTTAATAGTTTTTTTTATATAAATAGTATTATTTTATTGAAGAGCCACTCACTACTGGCACCACAATGATGAATGAAAACAATTTTGAAAATGAGGATGGTGATGATGACAAGAAAAAGGATGATAATATAATATTTTGCTGACGTCTATATCTCATTTTCGAATTTAAAACAAAATAAAAAACAAAAAAAAATAACATAACAAGAACAATTACATATAAGTATAATTAAATAAGTAGATTATAATTTGATAATCTAATTGATAATAATGAATTGTGACTTTTATCACACCACGGAGATACCTATTGAGTTTAAAAACAGCAAAAACAGCATGAATACACGGATATACACGATAATATTTTATTTTTATCTACTTGTACAATTGCTATTTAATTTTTACACAATATACATATATTTATTTAACACACATATATATTATTGTTTTTTGATAATTATTAATAAATATTTTTATGGTTTTATTTTATGAATATTGAATTGAATATGAAATACGACAAGATACAAGCAAAAGATACATAATATACAAAAAACAAAAAAACAAAAATTAACAAAAACAAACTATAAAACACTCAAGTCAATTCAAGTTGGCTGTCAATTTCAGTGTTGACGGTATTAAATTATTTAAATACCAAAATTTCCTTTAATTTTGTTGATAAATGTTCCGAAAAAATACCCAAAACAGGTTATTAGTTTTAGAATTGAAAAATAAACAAAATAATAAAATGTTTGAATTCAAATTGATTACCTATAAATTTTTAAAATTAAAAAGAAAAATTAAATGCAGTTATTTGTGAAAAATTAATTTCAAGTTTTATTTTTTCCTAACGTTAGTGGTAACTGGTACCATTCTAATAATAAGAAAAATTTTTAATAATATAGTCATATGTATAGATGGCAGATCTTTTTTCGTGCAGTAATACTGTATAATTGCTTGATTGCACATGCGATTTAAAAACTATCAAAAATTTTTGATCGTTATACTTGGTTTATAAATCGAAGTCAGTACAGGAAATATAGGCATACTTTTCTATATTCTTTTACATTGCGTTTATATAAACCTGTCTCTTGTGTGGGATGATCAGATCTCAATTTTAATATATGTATACGTATATATAATTTATCAAAAACATTTATATTTTAAGTTATAAGAAACTAATCGGGTACTGCCTACATAAGCACAATACTGACTTCGATTTATAAACCAAGTATAGAATATAGATACTGAGCTCATTTGTATGATACGAATACGACATTGACTGATGTTCGATGTATTTTGATTGCAACTTGAATGGAAAACAATTTTCAATTCAATTAAAATCAGTTGTATAATATCGAACTGGCAACATTGACCTATAGTAAATTATGAAAAAATAATTTGGCTTCACTAATTCTCATATTAGAACAGTGTTACCATTTTAAAAATTGTTTAGTATCTTTTTGGGAGAATATGTACCCCAATTAGGTTTTTTAGAAAAATAGAGATCTGAATCAATTTTTGATCTTTTTTTTTTCATTAAAAAGAAAAAAAGAAATCAAGGAAAAAGAAAAACGCATTATCAGAGTTTAAAACAGTAAAACAAAATTATTTCATAATAAAAAAAATGAATTCAACTGAAAAAAATGTATTTAATTGGATACAATTGCATTTAAATGGCAACTCTATATTTTAATTTATCATCAGTGTTGTCAACTAAGAATTTTTAAAAAAATATAAATTATAATTTGAAATTATTTTTCTACTGCTATTTTGGCAAAAATTCAATATGTTTTACTTTTAGTTGGTATTACTGCTCATAAAATCTAACTAGAAGGGAAATCAACAGAGAGGTGAAAAATTCACATAATGTACGTCGCAACATATTGAACATTTGCCGATATTTTCATAGCAAATATGCAGGAGTGAACTAACTAAAACAAAGGAAAAAAAATATTTAAAAAAAAAGGGTTTTTTAGTCCATTAATTTTGCAAATTTAAATTTTTAGAATATTACACGGATTTTATAAAACAGTTTTTGAAATTCTTTAAACAAACCAAAAAATTGAAAATTACTTAATTGATGGTATAGTTTTGTTTTTAATAAAGAAAAATTCAATGATGTTTGTCGAAATCCTTTTTTCAAAGAGTTAAGTATCTAATTCGCAAACATATTCATTGAAAATTCTATTTTATGAAAGAAATTTTTTTTTGAAGGGGAGCTTTTATATTTTTAATAATTCAATATGTATTTTTTTCGTATTAATTTCTTTTGAAGTGTAGATTGATGCACATTGATAACGTCCTATCTATTTTACTTTTTATAGAAGACTTGTTTGAATATTAAATTAAATAATATGAAAAATAGATGCATACATGTTTTAAGTTCATTGATTTTTAATTCAAATTTGAAAAAAAAATTCTTGGCGCCATTATAATTTTCTTATGAAAACAGTTTTTTTCTTTATTAAAGTTTGTTTTTCCTTGAAGTATTCTATATTGCATAACAAAACATTAAAATGAAAAACAACAGTGATAGAAAATATTTAAAAAAAAAAGAAATTATACAAATACATAATACACGCTAGTCAACACTTCATGGCTACGTGCACGTTTAAAAATTTTAAAAACTATTTATCGAAATTAATCTGACATGTTGTCAAAATTGAAAATTCATTTTGAAACGAAGCGAGAATTTCTAAATAAACATAAAAATAAGAATAAAAAAAAAACTATATAAATTTTATTTTCTGGAGAATATATTTATACCTATGATATTTTGTTTTTTTTTTTGTTTAATCGTTTTTTTTTCTTTCGTCAAAACTGTTTTTGTTTTTAGAGAACAGCAGCATATATTACCTATTAGATAAATATCTTATATCTATACAAAAAATTTTTTTTTACCTATATCTAAAAAAAAAAATACATATTATTTTATAATAGTTATTCGTGTATTCATTGACTTTCTGAATAATTGAATGTCAGTTAGATGCAAGGTTCAGCACCTTAAACTGAAGAAGCTATCACGGTTTCATTATCTATAAAATTTATCTGATCAAGTTAATTATACATTGACAGAGTTCTATGTAAGTTGACAGCCAACAGATTAGTTCTCATACTTTAAAACATAATTTTTATAGATACACAAGGTCTTTTTTTTCGTATATTCCATTTACAGAGTACATTCATAAAAATTCCAGTTTTTTTTTTCCTTAATTTTTTGCTTTTTGTATTGAAAAACCGTGTTTTTTTTTTGTTTAATTTTCAAGACCAATATTCAAAAATAAAAAAAATAAAACAAATCTTTTTTTTTTCATCATAGATTTTGGCTTATAAACAAGAATAAAATTTAAAGTTAGTTGATACAGCGAAGAGAAAAAATAAAATAAAAATAAATGAATGATATGTGTACATTTAAAATTTTGTATACCTATCTGAACCAAAAATCTTTTGAAGACCTCTGTCATCAACATTTTATGTCGTTTGATTGTGAAGTCATACGACTGAGTTGTACATCAACCATCGATACTTTTTCTTATATATTATATTTTTTAAATCTAGATATCTTTTAATCTACAAAATATAAACAGTTCATACAATTTCATATAAAGGGTAATTATAAAATTATGAATAAATAATATTATGAAATGAAATTTTTCTGTGATGAAAATATAATACATATTATATAATATATACCTATATCTTATAGCATTTAATTGTTAAAATTTAATTAAATTATTAAATATTTCAAATTCTTTAACACAATTGAACAAATCTAAGATAAGATAAATTTTTGTGAATTTGAGAAAGAAAGATACAAAAATAAGAAAAAAAAACTTTTTTTGGATCACCATTTATATAAATAATAAATATGTAGATACAAGTATATGTAATCAAAAATGTTTTATGTTATAGCAGTAAAGCAATCAATTTTATGTTTGAAATCTATATATCTTTATCTTTTTAGAGGTATTAATTTTGAATCCATTCATTAATATCCCATGAATGTCAAATACAAAAAGAAGAAATAAAAAACTTTTTTTTTTCGTATTGATATAAAAACCGCACTGAAATGATATATACATATGTATGTATGTATTTACATTTTATGTAAAAGATATAGGGTATATGTATGTACTTAAGAAAAAAAAAACATTTTTATTAACTTATGCATAAAAAATTTTTCTATCGTTTTTTTAATTACTATTTTTTCATTTGTATACAGAATGTAGTTTTTAAGAATAGTTAAAAATGTCAATGTATATTGTATGGTTATTTATTTTTATTTATTATTTAGTTGTTTTTTTTTTTTAAATAAAATATTATATGTGCTATTTTATGTACAATAAATATAAATTTTATTATGAGATGAAATGTTTACGTAATAAAGG
The DNA here is from genome assembly GCA_939192795.1 of Bombylius discolor. Taxonomy (NCBI): domain Eukaryota; kingdom Metazoa; phylum Arthropoda; class Insecta; order Diptera; family Bombyliidae; genus Bombylius; species Bombylius discolor. The sequence continues at coordinate 10,003,917 of OW584243.1, read as the reverse complement.
ATACATAGGTATGTATTTAAAAATTTATTAGAAAAAATAAAATATTCGTAGGTATTTATAATTATAGTACGTACTATACATCGTATATACATAGCATAGTTGATTGTATTTTTTTGGTTATTTTGGTAGAAAAATTAAAAAATTCCTAAATTGTAACTGCTGAAATTGTGTTTTTTTTTTCGTTTCTTAAATTTATTTATCTGTTACAATAAATCTGTGGAAAATACCATCTATGTATTTATGTATGTAAGTAGATTTTTTGTTTTTTTTTTATTTTTCAAATCTGATATTGGAATTTTTGTTAGATCTATATAATTTTATAAATAGACCTTTCCCAGTGATATTTAAGTCAATTTTTTTTTTTTGTTGCTTTAAATAATATCTACATATCTAAAGCATTCCCATTGAGAAAAAAATTATTATTATTATTATTTTTTTTTTCAAAAAAGCCCAGAAGCTCTGTATGAGCTACTATTTAGTATAGCATTAAACACATATCGTGATCATTATACCTACACTGTGATTAGAAAAAAAAACAAAGAAATATACATATAGTTATAGTCAACTGAAAATATTGTGAGCATTGATTCTTTCAAAATTCTCACACAAAAAACAATCCTTAAAATGAAATAATAATTTTCTACAATTCTAGGAAGAGAAATTGGTGTCATCAATCAAGAAACGGCGGTAAAACTAACTATTTTTTTTTTGGTTTTTCTCTTTTTTTTTTATTCTTGATTATATATTTAATTTATATAGATGAATATCTGCATGCCATCAACAAAATAATAAATTTTGATCTCTATCCATAAAATCTATACACACGAAATCTATAAAAAAAAACTCAGAAAAAAAAAAAAATTTGTGCCCATCCGATCGTATATGAAGTAAATGTTGATATGATATCCTATTCCTTATAAAATAAGACAGGGAAAAAAAAATTTTTTTAGGTGAATAACATTTTATTTTTTATTTCCAATTAAGTTTTAAAAAATTTTCAAAAAAATTTTTTGCTTCGTTTTCCACAAAATTAGTTTATGTATCTAACATTCATCAGACATTCAAAATCACACAAGAAGATATTTGAAAATTTTTGTATTCATTTTAATTTTTTTTTTTATAGAAAAAAAAATTTTTTTTATTTAATAATAATTTTTGATAATAATTTGCTGAACAGTAGCTAAATTCCAAAAACCCTTGAATGACAACCGGAAGACCAAAATATTTTAAAAAGAATTTATTTATTTTATTTTGAATAGTTTTAGGATTATTTGGATGCGCCTTTGAATACATGAATCGAATTGAAAGATGAATGAAAAAAAAATTGGTAAATTAATGATTTTTTTTTTAATAAATCAAAGATAAAAATTTTGCATAAAAATAAGTAAAAGTCATATATATATACAGGTACTAGAACATTCATTTGAAGAAAAATTAGTTAAATAGTTAAATATAATGAAGTTTTGTTTATTTTCAGATATTGTCATAATTGTTCTTTCGAACTTGAATTTCTATTTTTATTCATTTAAAATAAAATTACAACAAGGAGTATCTTCTTTGGCGCTACAGCCCTCCAAAAGCTTTGGCCTCATCTAATAGTTTTCTGACCAGTTCCTTATACCGAGCTTCTTCAAATCGTTTTCAAAACGTTGTCCATCTAACGTGTCCTGGGCCTACCAATACTTCTTTTGACTTCTGGATGTCCCTTGAGCATTTTGTTGATCACTGTGCTTTCACCTGTTCTGATTACATACATATGTAGACGTATAGAATGTTATAAATCGGGGACACATCGTGGACTTCCCATTGTAAATGCTCTGTGATGGCTGGACTATAACGTCATTTGGAACAAAAGAATTTTTAAAAAAATCATACATATTTTTGATGTTTGGGATCGATACAATCACAATTCAAACTGTAATTTTTAGTATTGTATCCGATGTAAATTATATAAAAACGGTTTGATTTTAAGCTTTCAGTTTTTGAATTGAACAATAATTTCCTCCTAGAGGAAATGTTTTATTGTTTTGGACTATCTATATATACATATGTATATGTAATTGAAATATTTTATATAGAAAAGTTAAATAAAAAGGTGTTTAGAATATATGTAGGTATATTAAAACAAAATTCTTTTAATTACAAAAGATTTAAATTCACAATATCTATTTAAAAATAATTTGGGATAAATGTTGCATATGTTTCGTTGTTACTTCTTTAATCTTAGTATATTGGACACAGAAAATGTGACTGTTTCATTTTCAGTAGGATTACGTTAATCATATAGTGTTAATGTATTTAAGTATATATTCTTATCAAAAGAAAAAATCCACACATTTTACATGTTTTTTTTTTCGGTATTTATTTACAAAAAAAAAAAAAAAAAACAGAATTCCTGCTGTGACTTTGAAAGTCATATTGTGAAAGGTATGTATGTAGGTATAGAAGAGCTACAAAATAACAAACAAACAACAAAACAGTAAAAGAATATTTTTTATAATAGGTATAGTATATATGTATGTATGTATATAGGTAGTATGTTCAAATGTCATCATCATGCAATCATTATTTCATATCTTAATATTTAAATTAAAGAAAAAAAAAGTTTATAAGGCTTCTTCAGTACGGATTTCCTTACATTTTTATAATATATCCGTTTTTTTTTCTCTTGTTTTCCTTTTTTTTTTTTTTTTTTAAATAACATTTTAATATGTTGATCCACTTTTCATTAATACATATTTCTGATAATGTTCGTTATACTTTTTATTCATTTATTCTTTCTCTTTTTTTTTTTTTTTTGTATTTTATTAAGAAGTTTTTATTTTGATAAAACTTGTTTTATAAAAGTTGTCCTCTGTTCCAGTTGCATAAATCGAAAAATATCCAATATTGTGTTGCTGATGATATGTGCAATTTTTTTTCCAAATGGATACAGCCTGTGATACCTGCATTTTAATTCTGTATGTTAAAAAAAAAAATTAACACAAAAATTGCACAGAGATCTCACGTATGTGTTGCGTTGTCAGCTGTTAAAAAATACATAATATATAACTTATCATATATAAATTAAGTGTGATATTATGTAAAAGAAAATATTATTATATGTAAAAAGTGTTGTATCTTTTTATTTTGAACGTACTTTTTTTAAAAAAAATTTTTTTTATAGTGTATTCTTAAAGAGGGTCAAACGTGCAAATGTCAATCGTTCAAGATGATGATTAATGGCCAAGTAATGAGATATCGATAAATTCCACCTCGGTCAAATAAATTGAAAAATGAATGGAAAAATATATAATATAAATAAAGAATATACATATGTACCGTATATGAATCTTTACGTACAAATATTTTGTGCAATATAATAATTTTTATACATTTTTATAACTGAATGTTAGAAGAAAATATTTTGTATATATGTATGTATGAAATCTTTATATGCAGGTTGTAAATATATGTATATAAATATATACATACATCATATAATGCATATTCATACATATGTACATAGGTACATATATGATAAATGTATAACTGATCTTTACGATGATGGATTTTGTCTTCTCGATATTTTATTAATTTTTATTTAATTTTATTTATCTGTTTTTGTTGTTGTTGTTGTTGCTGCTGATAGTTTTTCTTGGCGTTCTTTTAATTTTTAGTTTATTTTGTGTATATTTCTTTTGGCACCCGAGTTAACGACAACTCAACTTTGATTTATTATCCTCCAAATGCGCAAACGAACTTTAAGTCATGTTACAAAGAGTACCTTATGTGTATTACACATAAACCTACATATGGATATATTTTATTTTATATACATGTTATGGAAAATATCATAGTGTAGCTTTGGCTTTTTTCGAAAATGCAGTCGGACACGACAATTATTAGAGGAAATTATCATCGTATGCTGTCCAGTTAATCGTCACATTTTTTTTGCAATAACGAATGAAATACTTAAGTTTATCTTCACTATTAATTAATATACAATTTTATAACTTACATATGTATATACGTATATAGCGATATTTGATTAAGATAAGATTATTCATATCACCAACAATGATTTACCTGTTCAATTGAAACTTGGTAAAATAATTGAATAGAGTAATAAAACAGTTTCTGTAATCACAAAATTAAATACCAAATTGTTTAACTTCAAACTTTTCTATATGCATGAACATAACAATCATACTACATTTTCGAAAAAGGCCTTTATGTGTGAAAAATGCGTATACAATATATGTACACAGTAAAAAAAATTAAAATCTAAATAAAATATGAGATTTGCTTAAAAATATGTACATAATATGTACCTACATATATGAAAATATAAAAAAAATATGACTTTAGAAAGTTATGACGGATTGATAAATGTATAGTATAGAGAATAAATTTTTTTTAGATAAAAATTCCTTAGAAAATTCCTTGATTGTATAAAGGATTGAAAAAAAAATTATTCCTTTCCTAGAAAAACATAATTTTTCTACTTATACTTTTTAGTCACAACGTATTTTAAATTTTTTATGTTTTGCTTTGTGATTTATTTTAATTAATGAACATTAGCATAGGGATATGTGTACTAATTGTATATAGATTGAAAGATGAATAGGAGAAGATTGTGAAGGAAAAAATAGTAAAATTTGAAAAAAGATATACAGGAAAAAGTTAATTTTCCAATACCGAATATCTTATCACACCCTGAAGATATATGTAATAGTACTCATAGTACGTACATATACATATGTACACGACGTACAATGTTATGTTAAAAAAATTACTGTAGGGATGTACTAGCAAATTGCAAAAATAATTTTTTACTGTGTATTTTTTTTATTTTTTAATTTGTACATACATACATTTATTGTAAAAATATGTACTTTTACAATTTACAAGCAAGTGTCATTTTATATATAGTACATACATATAATATTGTATTATTTTAATAAAAATTTAGATACAGATAAAATATCTATACTGATGAGAAAAAAAAAAAAGGAAAAGATAAATCTAATAGAAATTTTAGGTGAAATAGTCGATATTGCATATATTATGTACATAAACATATGTATGAAATTTATATGATATTTTGTATCCATGTATCATATGTATCATATATTGAATAACTAGGTATATGTATGTCATCATAGTTTGAATTTTTTTTTATTTTGCACTATAAATAACATTATGTAGAGTCTGTAAAATATTTAATTAAAGTGAAATGTGAAATTAAATTCATCATCTGATTGACAATGGCAGAGGCAGATACATATCACCATACATAATATTGGATATCATGATGGGTGCATCATCATTGTCATCAGTATTGCCAGAAGATCAGATAAGTTAGTTATTCTTATACATATGTGTACATATACATATTTCTGATTCATTCTTTCTTAGATATCATATATAGTTCTGTTTAGCAGTTTAGTTTTTATCCTTTTTCATATTTATTATTTTCAACTAAATTCATTAAATTGAATAGAAGAATAGATGCAGAGATGCTCCAGATTAGAATTAGAAAAAATGAGTGTATTATTTATATAAGTTGCTAGAAATTGAATGTTTTATTAGAATGAATTTTTTCAAATGAAGTTAATATTTATATGGAAAGGGTTAAAATAGAAATTTCAACTGTTCATCTACTAGAAAATGTGAAAATTGGATTTTTCGGGTTTTTTTTTTTTACTTTTATGGAGAATTATTTTGTTATATTTATATAAAAATATAAAATTTATCATGATTAGAAATGTATTAAAACGGCAGCACTGTCTTATATATCATCGATGATATGATGAAATGATTTGAATATACATGTAGAAGGATGTACACAAAATTTTCTATGTTTTTTTATTTTTTATATTTAATTTTAAATAAAAATTTTTTATGTACGTACATTATACAATTTATATATACATATACAGAATAGTATTTTATTTGTCAATCAAATGAGAATAATATACAATTGAGAATTATTGTATTAAGCTTCCACATTACGTATCTATGTATATAAATTTTTATTAATTTTTTCAATTTTCATACATATTTATTTATTTATTTTTTTAAAATTAAGATTCTAATAAATTTTTTTATTGTATTCATAATATAGATAATATAGCATATTTCCAAAGATATACATGTATGTAGTTTATTCAGTCGAATAATACAATTTTGAATGAAATTTAATTATAACTGTGAAATAAAACAAAAAAAATCAAATAAAATTCTGATATATTCGAATTATAAAAATTATGGTCTATAATTTTCCATCTGCCCATTATTAAATATATACATACATATAGCTTTAATATTGAGTTTTTTTCTTTTCAAATATATATTTATTTTTTTAAAAATATATTTTTAAAATATATATTATGAATTTTTATACCAATTTTTTTCCATCTTATTGTTTTTTTTTTTAATATGTCGGTAATTTTATATAAAATTTCAATGATCGGTTATTTTTTTATAAAAAAAAAAAAAACGAAATAGGGAAAAAAAATATTAGAATAACTTTCCACCTTCATAACGAATCCTATGACGATAAATGTAGTTATGTCCTTTTAAATAATACATATATAAATATATACTACAAAGTATATCCACGAGAATAAAAATAAATATAGAAATGATTTGATATAAACTAAGCAGATAAAAAAAAAACTAGGAAAAAATAACAAGGAAAAAAAGAAGAGGAAAATTTATAATAAAAAAAAAAAAATGATGATAATATAATAACAAGAAAGATAAAGAGAAATCTTACAAACAGAAGTTATCCTACCTATTGTTATAAGTAATTACACCTTTCGAATGGTGACTTCAGCACTTTCTGAATAACATTCATGTATGTATAATACGTGTACAGTTCTATATATAAATATATGTATATAAGTATTATTGTATGTAAGAGATGTTTGATTTTACAATGCAATGGTTTCGGATTCTTTCCATAAATACATAACATTGTAAATATATATACATATACCTATGTATATGTATAATATATATATGTATCTATATATATTATTCCTAGTTTTTATTATTGTTTCTTTTTTTTAAAGTCACCTTGTACACGTTTTGATAATACATATTTCCCAGTCTTATATCATCATAAAAGGAAGAATATGAACATATAAAGAATAGGCATGTATGTAGTATTTATTAAATTAAAAGAAAAAGAAGAAAAAAGTAAAGGTTTTACCGAAAAAGAAGTCAAGAAATAAGTACATATGTGTAAACATATATAAAAATATAAGAAAATGACCGACATGATTAAGATGATGATAATCAGTTAGTTTCTTTTAATTCGACTTTAGAAAAAAAAAAAAAAATTAATATAGGTGGGTACAATCTAGTAAAATTTCAATAGCTATTTTTTAAATCAATATAATGAATAGAGAGAAAGATCTTAGCCGATTGACTCTTGAAAAAAAAAAAACATTTTTCGGCTTAAAATTTTTGATATTTTTTTAGCATTGCTGTAAATGAATATGAATATGATGACGACGATGATGCGACAATATGACAATGATAATTATGATGATGATGACGTTGATGATGGGTCTTGTATTGTATATTATTATATATGTATGAAAATATTTTATTTTATTGTATTTTTGGTTATTCAAAGGATTATATAGTCTGATGTATAATGTTATTTTTCCGACAAAATTTCAAGTTTCTTCTTATTATTGTTATTAATTTTTTTTTTGTTTCTTCTTTGAATTTCATAGACACTTTTAATATGTTAAATGCCAATGTTAGAGTTATTAAAGTGTCGTTTGTAGCCGATAATCTTTTATTAATTTTTGTATGCAGGCTATCCAGAGCTATGAGTTGCATAAAAACTTCATACCAATTGATTAGATATGTATAAACAAGTTATAGCTAACATTTTGTTCCCTATATCATTCAAAATGAAACCTGTAAGTGTAAAAATGTAAAGAAAATTACCAAGTTATTTTGGGGTAGACCAAGGAATAATATATACAATATAATGTAGACCTGTTGCATTATAATAAAAAAAAAGTGATTAAAAAAGTAAAAATGAATCAGTTATAATTATGAAGATTTTAATATGTACATATGTATTTACACAACAGATACTTTATTTCGTTATGAATTTTAAGACCATAAAAAGAATATATTTTTTTCAATTTTGATAATGTCACATTTTTATGTAAATTTTCATGAAATTTTTTTTTTTTTTTTAAATGAACATGTTAATATTATATTTTTTTATTTCACTATTATACAAAGATTAGTTATATAGGTGTACAATTTTGTTTAACCGTTAAATGTATTATTTTTTATCTTTATTTTATTATTATTGTTTGTTGTTGTTTTTTTTATTCTTGAAAATTTTCATTTACAGTAGTCGATCATCAGGTATAATCTTTGAAATCCATCCTCACTTCTTATCATAAAAGCAAATCTTTAAACTTTACGTTATGTCTCTCATCCGTTATTGTTGCATATAAGATATTTCATCGTATACGCCTTGGCGCCAGTATCCAGTTTTGCAAGTCATTTTATTCTCAGATGTTTTTTTTTTTCTTCCTTTTATTTTGCAATAAAAATACTAAAGAAAAACTAAAAAAATAAAAAGTGGTTGTTAAAATAAATAAAAATTTCAAATTTGAAAAGATATTTACTTATATTTTTTTGTTTAAATAAAAAAAATTTTTTAAAGAAAACAAAAAATGATTCTATAAAAGGAAAAACATACAAAAGAAAATTCAATATAAAAAGTGAAAAATGCAGAATAAAATCAATTCTGTTTGAAAATTGATGATGATCAGTCATTCTCACTAAGATTAGATAAGAAGTCGTCACATTTCATTCATGTGAACTGAGCTTTAAAACACAAAATATCATCTTTGGTTATATTTCTTAACTTATTGCATATACAATATATTTATATTTCTATATATTATGTAGATAATATGTAGATTTGTATTATAATGTTACATGAATTTTTACCTTCATCACAAACAATATACATACATATGTATATACATATAGGTAGATGTATACATTAAATTGAATGTTTTTTTTTATATACATATATTATATGAGATGATTTGATGGCATGGCGCTGTGATCTGAATTATACATACATATATGTATATTATATATTATATACAAGTATGTATGTCTTTTTATACACATAACACCTAGATTCGATAATTATTTTGTCACATTTTGACATCTTGATGGAAGATATTATAGTGAGGTAAGCAGTGTTGGTATATTATATTGTAACATTATCAAGGTTTAAAATGCATAGATTAAAAAATGATATAAGTAGGTGCATATCACATCAAGTATAAACACATAAGTTAACATGTATCTACATTTTTTTTATAAGTTTTATTTGTTTTTTTTTTTTTATCTCGTGTCATTTTTTATCTTAAAACATAAGTAGTCAATTTATTATTTATATGTTTGATTTATTTGAACTGAATTACATAAAAGTAATAATGATATTAAAAAAAAAAGAAAAAAAAAAGAACAAGAGAACAAAATGTAAATTATTGTATGTGTCAAAAAATATGGCTTTGACAAAGTTATTGTGAAATTGAAAAATAATAAAGGTTAAATTTATTTGATTTTTTTTTGTTGTTTTAAAAATTGATTTTTTTTAAGAACTTTTTTTTTAAACTGATTTCATAAAAATTGAATAGTTTTTCTTGAATAATAATAATAATAATAGGAAAAAGATATGACGACAGAATGGCAAAAAAATATGTAACGATTCTAATAATCACTTTTTAGTAAATTTTCAAAATTTATTTATTTTTTTTTTTTTTAGAATTTGCAAGTTTAGGACGAACAAATGTAAAAGATAATTTCTTGTGAAATTTTTTTTAAAATATTTAGTAGATATTTTCTTGACCACAAAAAAAAAAATAATAATAATAGAATTAAATAGTACCTATATAAATATATTAGAATAGTACATGGTATAGTGAATTGTGTTTTTGTTTTTTTGTTATCAACTAACGATATCACCCACAAATTTTATTTTATTGTTACACACAAATAAAACACGTCCTTAAAGAAACATTTTTTTTTTATTTATTATTTTCCCACATTTACACGCAAATAATTTCATTTTGCGCTTTTTTTCTTTTTGTTAACATATCAAGATAATCTTTATTCAATGAAAATAAAGATATTTATTTGAATTTTAGATATGATTGTCGGTTTTATGTACATACTATGTGCATACATTACATACATACATACATTTATGTATATTTGGTACAATCAATAAAAGGAAAAAAAAACAATTATTTAACATACGAATTTTTTTTAAATCATGCGTATAGGTAAGCGTATGTTTCTCATTATGTATGCCATATACAGTTTTTTAAACGTTTCAACAGGAATATAATATACTTTATTTTAAGGACTTGATATAACTATATCATACTATTCACTATATTATATGGAACATATATGGATCACCGATTACTATTTGAACTTATTTAGGTGGAAGAATAACGATGCTGGCACGTGTCAACAACAATGATCACACGCCCTTAATTTGTTTACAAATCACTTCAAATCTGCTTAACTCATGAACAAATAATGCTTTATGATCCACAAAAGCATACGTCAAAATATGTCTAACAAGGATTTTGATTTTAATTTACAAAAAAAAAAAAAAAAAATGAAATTAAAAAAATTAAAGGAAAAAAAAAAAACGAAAATCTTATAATAGGATTTTTATTTCACGTAGATAAATAAATTCAATATGTTAACTTTTTGTTTATTTATTTTAGGTTCTAATATGTAATGATGTAATGTTGTTGTAATCACAATTTAACTTTATTTATACAATATGTAAAAATATATTTAGTATTTGTTTTTCTTTTTAATGTCTAGAATAAATTACATCTTTTACCTATGTATGTATTTATAAAAAAAAGTTCTGTATGAAGTATAGATATTCTTGTTTACCTAGAAAAAAAAAATAATAAAATAAATAAATATGTACGAGTATATACTTAACGATATACATATGTATCTATATGATGATTGGATTCAATCTTATAGCAACATAAAGGATTAAACTTTTTTAATTACATTTTCAATAAATCCTTAAAAAAAAACAAATAATTGAATACAAAATAAATACATAATAATTTCGTATATAAAATTGGTATTTAGAATCTAAAACTTTTATGTACTCGTATAAGTTGAATAGTTAAATTACAAGATTATAAAGAAAATTGTATAAAATGTATCAGCAGAGTACTTTCTTATACCTCGTTACAATATTGTTGATGAAATTGACGATTAAGAGAGTTCTTCTTCCTAAAAGTTCCTAAACTTTATATCAAAATAAACACATAATGAGTCCTTGAAAAAAACTTTTACTTAAAGCCAATGAAAATTCCTTTAAAATTTCAAAATGAATTTTATTATTCGTCAAAGATATTATAATTTATTAAATTTAGAATATCTTTAAAGTTTTGATGTTTCATTTATCTACTTTAATCTTTAGTTTCATAATATCTATTTCTAAAGGAAATTAATAAACACTTGATTAAAAAATTGTTTTTGTTTGAAATTGAAACAAATTTATAACATTTAATAGTATTTTGAAGTTATTAAATATACATGTGCACAATTAAAAAGTTTTATAGGTAGATAAATGTGTATTACTTTTTTTTTTCGCAAAAAAAAAAAAGAAAAGAAGAAAGTATTCTAAGTATATAGGTATATGGGTTTTGAAATTTTCTTGTACACTTAGAAGGTAGGTATTTATTTTCATTTTTCCTTTATTATTATTATTTTTTTTTGTTTTCATTTTGCTATTGTATCATTTCACTTATGTCTACTTTTTCCAATTATAAATGAAAAAGTTTTTCTTTTGAGTTTTTTAAGCGATTGTAAAAATAAAAAAAAATAAAAACAAAAAACAAAACGGAAAGTTTGAAAAGAAAAACTTTGACCTTCAAATGAAAATGTTCTGTATTGTGTTTGATTTTTGATGAAAAAAATAATGAGTCAGATATCGATAGACATTTCTAATTACTATATTGTACTATATATGAACTTCACTTGGAAAAAAAAAGAAAAGAGAATAAAGGTGAAAAACTATTTTAAAGTTGAAAATTTTTGGATCTTGGAATTGGAATAAGTTTTCAGGAGAATATTGGAATTTTTCACTGGAATATGTATTAGATATTAAAAGAGTATGCATTTTGTTTCATGATAATTGTTAACACAGCATTTTCCTTTTTCCTAAATTCAATGGTTGTGTTTAAATTGAAAAGAGATAGCATAAAAACAATCTATCTTTGTTTAACAATTTTCTTTCTCTTTTTTGTTTTCCTCGTGAAAAAATCATGAAAAAGGGTAACACAGTATAAGAATAACACACCTTTTCCACGCCTTTAAAAGCTTTGTGTTACTTGATAATATAAGGAGTGTCTATATTGATTTTGGTAGCCATATATAACTGTACTATCTCCCACTATATTTTATGAAATAGATGGAAGTATGATGTTCACTCTTTCTATTTAATTCTTGAATATTAAATCTCACTATTTCATTTTAATGGTACTTGGAAAATTTTGATTTTTTTTCCTGCTACTAAACATGTCTCCCAACCAATGATAACTATACAAACATATCCCCATTGAAATATTGTCGTATATATGAATATATATCTTCTTAGACCCTGTGTAGCTTAAGCTTTCATCTTGAATAATATTATAAGCTGATGGTTTTCCGGTATAGTATGGTCGTGTGAAAACCGGTAAGAAATAGCTATATTATATCATAATAGTGCACTCTACTGTATATAATGTGTGATAGAGTAGAGTGTTCAGTATTTTTTTCTCAATCTTCAAGTAATATGAATATTTTTTCCAAGATCGTTGTTGACAGCAGATAAGGCAACTTTTGAAAATATACTGTATTTTATTCGATGGATTCGGCGGGCAGGTCTCATTTTTGAATTTTGTATCTTTAATTCAATGTGTATTGAATCGCGCATGCGTTTAGAGGCAATACGGTTGGAATTGGAAAAACGTTTTTCATGTAAATTTTGTTGTATAAACTGTTGAAAATTCGTAAAAAGAAACTTGTTGTTTGCTTTTATTTGGTTACGATTATTGTTGCCGCTGCTTTTGCTAAACTATTGCTACCACATTGTTTGCTACTGATTTTGTTCTTTGTGTACTGTTGTACATAGAGCATTACGTTGTTAGTATTTAGCGCACGCGTTTCTATTTTCTTTTACCAGAATTCGAACGAAAAAGATATCGAGACATCGACTTTTGTTTTTCATTGATAAAGTAACGTCATTGTCGCTTTATTAATATGTTATTTATTATTTTTTTAAATTTTTCTTATTAATTTTAATCTTTTTTTTTTGTTTCATTTAAAAAAAAATTGTTTTAATAGTTTTTGTTTAAAAATTTTTTTTTTTGAAGTGTGTTATGAGTTTATATTTATAGTTTTTTACATAGTTTGATAGAATTAAAAAAAAAAAAGTACAAATTAAATAAAAGTTACATTTATTTTCATAATAATTTGTTTAATTTTATTTTTTGAATTCTTTTTTTCTAGCATGAAAATGTGCAAATTTTCCTTATGATAAAAATTTGAATATTGTTGACAGTTAAAAATCACGTGCGTTTTTATATCATATATAATTGTACAATGTGCCAAATACAAATATGCATAATGTAGTTAGTGTTTACAATTTCAAATAATAAAAAAGGAGAAAAAAGAAAATATATAAAAAAAAATTAAAAAATCAGTGGATAATTTTTAAAGTCAAGTAAAACATAAGAGTGAAATTTTAAATTTTTGAATAAGAAAAAAAAGCAAAGATTTAACTTTAAATAAAATATTTTTGTTATTTAGTTTTTTTTTTTTTAAAGGATGAAAATACATATATAGACAAAGTATATATAGGTACAACGTGAAATTTTTCAGATATAACAAAAACTTAACCAAAAAAAAGTTTTTATTTTATGAATTTGTCTTTTTGTTTTCTATCCTAATTTCTATCCATTTAAAAGGTTAGTACGATAAACAACCAATCCCAAGTACACCCTGTATGTCACCTGTACATGTTATATATGTACCATCACGTTTATTATTATTATCATTTTTTTTTGTATTTCTGAAAATTCAACACAAGACTTCGTTTTGTATATATTGGCATTCGATGATAATATATATAGTATAGGTAGTTAATTCGTTCAGTTGGCTTACTATCACTTTTTTTTCTTCTGTTATCTATATGTATGTATAAATGTACATATATGTACGTACCTATGAGAAAACATTTATTATTATTTTATTTTTTTCGTTTGGTATATAGTTGCTTAGTAATTTTTTTAAATATTATGTCGCGCATCTTTTAAAAGTGTGAGGCAAGGATATAAATAAAAGTTTTATCATGAAGAGGAATCTTAAGAAGACATACGGAACCCTAAATTGATTGTTATCTTTATGTAAGATCTTACAAAAAAAAAAAAAAAATTTATAGAAAAAAAAATTTAATATACGGGAAAAAAATCGGTTAGAAAAAAATAAAACAAAAAATATATTATGTATAGACATAAATGTTTGAAAAAAAAAAAAAATCTATTAGGTATATCTTCTTTACATCACAAGAAGAAGGACCTGTATGATGATGATGATGATGATGGGGTTTTTTAATGCCATTTCAGAAATAAATTTCAATGTTGTCGTCTCCATCATCAGTTAGTATTGAATGATCGTTTTTATTTTTATTAGTTTTTCATATTGGCTTTCTTTTTGTTTCCTTTTTCAAAAAAATTTTTATATTATATATTTTATTTTTTTCGAATTTTATTTTACTTATCTTTTTACAAGTTTAGGTTGTTTAGTTTTTTTAGATTTTGGGAATATACAAAAAAAGGCAAAATAAATTTTTTTTCTACTATTTTATATTTTGGCTGTTAAATTTAATTTAAACGTCGTGTGTCTTTATTGATTAAGTTAGTAAGATTGTCTATACATGTACTACAACTAAGAAGTTCTTTGATAAATTTATTATGTATATATATATGGAATGTATATTCATCCTATCTACCTACCTTAAAAACATATTTTATAGGAAAACAAATTTATACAAAAAGGATTTTAGTGTATACAATTTTTTTTTTATTATTTGGTTCAATCAATAAAAACAAGAAACAAGGAATCTACATTTTGTTGATGCATTTAAGGTTAAAATCTAAAAAATTTTTAAGATATAGAAAAATAAATTCATCAAATAAATATATTTTTGGGATATCTAATTAAGTTGTTATATCATGGGTGTTCTAATTTATTTAAACAAGGTGATGATGCATTCTTTTACAGTAGTGGATTTAGAAAAAAAAAAAAAAAATTAAAATTCTTCAAAGGCCTCAAAAATTTTCAAATTTAATTTTTTAAAAAATCTATAATTTTTATCAATAATATACATATTTCTATATAGATATATTAGTTTTCTATGAGAAAAAAAACTATTCAAAATAAATTTATTAAGAAAGTTATAAATAAATGTAGGTAGACTATAATACGATCAATCAATTTTTACAATTAAAAATGTTTATCTAATTGATGTATATCTAATTACACTTGTTACACGCGTTAAAGGTTAATCATACTGGGTGTTATGTATAATAAACTATATAGTATATGTATATGTATGTATGTAGGTATATGTAATGAGAGTGCGTGATGTTTTAAAGAATTTTATTCCTTTAATATAATAATACCTATACTAAGTATATTTTATTTTGTTATTGATGATGATATTCGTGATAGCACAGTGTGAGATTAATTACATATCATATTATTGTTATAATTATTTTAAATGTTGTTTTTTTTTTTCCTACTTTTTTTTTCTTCTCTTTATAAATAAATTGGTGCTAAGTGTAATTATCAATCACATTAAGTATAAAATATATAAACAAAAGTGTTATACAATCATTATAATATTAGATGATATAATAATATCATTATTATTTTTTTTTTATTATTATTAATAAAATATTTTATTTTAGATATATGTACATATAGAAAGTATACAAACATTGTTTCAGTTTGTTTGTTTTTTTCTCGAAAAGATTGATTCAAAGAAAAAAAAATAATAAAATAAATAAAACAATTAACACATTAAAGTAAAAGTAAATACATAATTAATAAATAAAAAAATAAAAAATAATAAACAATAAAAAGTGAAAAAGATAAAAGAAAAATTTCAATAAGTTCATTAATTTCAAATAATTATAATAATAATTTTAAAAGTAATCAAATAGAAGGGCCATTGGCGATCATCTGGGAATTAGCACAACGGACGCACATGGGCGTCTGTACTGAAGAGCGCCCTGTGATGCATTGGGTAAGTGTGTATATTATAAGTTTTAATTTTTGTTCAATTTTAATCGATAGTATATCTATAACTTATGGTATATTTTATATATTTCGATATGATATATTTTATCATATCAAATTTTATATGAATTTGATTATTTTTTATTGGTACGTTCCAAATTTCTAAAGAATTCAATTTTTAAATATTTTTTGAAAACATGTTTCATTTTCTTATACATATATACTTCTTGATATATAGATACATATGTCATCATTGCAAATTGTAAAAATCTGTTCAAGATATGTATAGTACTTTTTAATCTTTTAAAAACTTTAAGAACAATTTTAAAATTTTAAAAAAAGACTTTTAATTTATTGTGTCTTCTTTTTAAATCAAAACATAGTCTAGGTTCTGTGTCAAAGTAAGAGAAAACTCCTCAAAGATAGATCAATTATTTGAATTATTTTTTAAAATTGTTTTGTTCTTGCTTCAGAAGAATAGTCATGTGAAAAAATTTAACATATATCATATTCGTATATATACATATAACTTGAAATACCTATATTTTATAAATTTCCCTAGATACAACTAGGATAACAAATATTTAGCCCTGGTTGATATATACATATTATAATAAAGGTTTTAAAAAAGTTATTAATGATCAAACTAAATTAGTTTCTATTAATGAACATTCAATTATGAACATAATGTTATACATAACAGAGTAATATACATTTGTATATAGTATCCTAAGTATGTACATATGCATACATCTATAAAACTTTACAGGATAAAAGGTAGTTGAATTTTTATTTCTTATAAGTAAATAGTTTTTTCATTTATGATTTGATATTTAGATTTATAGACTATAACATGTAGAACTGAAATTAATTCTTAATTATTCAATTGATAAAGTTGAACTTTCTAAATATTTCAATGTTAAAAAATTAGCGTATACATATTCGATTATTTCATGCCCAAAGATTCAATTGAAAATGTAATATAGAATAAAATAAAAATATAATGGATTATAAGGTTTTGCTTTTTTGTTTTGTTTTACCTTTTCATGGTATTTTTTTTCCAAGTAAAATATAAAATATATATACATAATTATATTTACGTATACATACATATGTATATAGAATTATTTTAAATATTTTATTGAAAATGTTTTTCTTCCTGGTACAATATACATTTATGTATGTATATGTATATATGTACATATCTAATAAAATTTCCGTCGGTTATATGGAAAATTTGATAAAACGGCCATGTGTCTTTATTATATTTGTAAAAAAAGAAAAATATAAATATTATTTATGTTTTGTATACGAACATTATATGTATATACATATGTATACATACATGTGACTGATTGAGGTTAAATCATGTCAAGTTTTGTCTATCTATCAATGTACTTTCGACTGACCTCAGATAAGTGATAAGACTTTTTACTGCTGCTGCCTACTTATAATAACACAATATTACATTAAAAATTATAATTTATAATATAATATATTATGTATTTTTCAATGCAATAAATAATAAAAAATAATATATAAATTTACATACTTATATGTATCCATAAAAATGTAATAATGTACATAGTATATTTTTTTTTTTAAATTTGATTTTTAACTAAAAATGTTTTGTACTAATATTTTCTAATAATATTCTGCTACCCATATATGTATGTATAAATTATATATTTCATCTTAATATTAGATACATCTGTTTATATGTAAGTAACTATATATGGTATATATATGTATATACATATATATGTATATAGAAAAATATATCTTTTGCTATTATTACTTTTCTTGACATTTTTATTTAACTTCAAACATTATGCGGCTATTTTATACTTAACTCATATGTGAAAATGAATCGCGGACAGTGATATTATTTTTTGAAATATTACTGATCTCAGCTGTCAAGTATAATATACATAAACTTATAACATTTTATTTAGATATTCATCTTACAGATATGATTTGATGGTGGTACTTTATCTTTTAAAAACATTTTTTTTTCCTTCTGTTTTTTTCTACAATCCCTCTTTTTTTTTCTCTTTTTGTAAATTTCAATTTATTACATAAATTATAAAAGATTATATTTTCCTTTTAATATTTGCATTTATTAGAATTTTAATTTTAAATACATATAAAATTTAATTTGTGCATACTTTGTTTTTTTTTTTTATTGTTTCCTTTTTTAATTTTAATTTTACTTGTCTTATAAAGCTATAATTAAAATCACTTTGATGTAATGTTAAGTTTCTTATACTAATTTTGACAATAAAAAGAAAATAAATAAATAAAAATATTTATGTTTATATACATATATGTAAATATGTACATATGTATTTAAAAAAATATAATAATAAAGCATTTAAAGTATTTTAAGAAATTTGTATTGATTAAAAACAAAGGCGGACAGCAGAGTTTATACGCAATAAATAAAAAGGTTATCATTATTAGTAAAAAAAAAAAATTAAAAAAAAAATCGAAAAGAAAAATTTATGTTTAAAAAAAAAAATGTATTGAAAGCGAGATAAGAAATTATATTCTTGGCATTATTGAAGACTTCGATTCCGATGACAATATCACAAGGCCCATATATAAAATATCATACACAAGTCTTTTTCTTTTGTGCTGATTAATAATTTCTGTGTTTACTGATTGTGATATAAAATATGGTATTATTAAAAAAAAATATATATTGTTGATATGTCTCTTATTTATTTTTTTTTCTGTCACACTGTCAAGTATTCTTGAATATTGATTGAATATTTGAATTACTTTGGCAGTATAAAATGACCTAAAAATAATGTAATCCGTGTATTGAAAGAAAATAAAAAAATGTATAGAAAAAATAAATAAATCTTAAATATAAAAAAAAAAATAATTTTATTGGAAGAAATTCGATTAAGATAATGAACAAATTTCTTATTTGTAAGAAGTTAAAAAGAAAATAAAAAAAAAAAAAACAAATTGAATAAGTATAGATAGTAGTTCTAGTATTTGACTATATACATACATATATATATATTTTTTTCAATTCAAGAAGGAATTATATGTAGGTATACGTGTCTTTCAAGATATGTATGTACGAGCTTTTATTATTATTATGTTTTCTTTTAAATAATTTAAGAATAAAAAATAAAGATATTCTAGAAAAACAAAAATTACAATGGAAAAATACAAAATATTTTTAAATAATTTAACTAATATATCGATTGACAAGATATTCAGCTGCTAAAATCATTTGATTCGATATTTCTTAACTGGAAGATAATATAGTTTATTGTATTTAGTTCACAGGAATGAAGTAAAAATTAAAAAAAAAAAAAACATTTTCTTTGTAACGAAATGTAATTTCTTTTTCAATTTTATTCCTAATTTTTTTAAATACTGCCTTTCAAAAATTACATAAATAAAAAATAACTTATAAGGGTTTCATATTGAACTAGAAAAAAATGCAAACATATAAACGCATACATGACTTTTTAAGATGATTTTTTTTTCACCTAGTACTTATATATGTATGTACATAATACATATCTACATATGCATTATATGTATGTATGTATGTATATATAAAATTTTATGCATGTACAATTATTTTACTTACCATGTTTAAAATTATTAATATATTGATAAAAATTTATAACTTGTTTACACTGTATTTAAAAATAAAAACAAAATAAAATAAAAAAGTTATAATAAAAGCATGTCAAATTTATTATAATATGCAAGTGAATAAAATTTAATTATACATGGAAATTAATTAATATGACTATGTGTTATCATAAAGATCCATAAAAATTACAATTTTCCTCAAAGTAAATTACCCAATTGTAAAAAATAAATACACACATACATAAATATACGTATGTATATATATTTTAACATTTTTACGGTTTAAATTTTTTGTCATATTAATAAAATTTCAAGTGAATAAATGCGTTATACATATCTACACATATATACGTATATACATATATACATATATAGATGTACATATTTTATAATAGTTATATTATCACAAAGGTATATTAATTACAGTTTTTACATTTTATCGAATGTACCAAAATAAAATTGTTTTTAATGAGCTTATAATTCGATTACAATAAGTATATATATTTATTTTTTCTTTAGAAATCTTTAAATTTTTTGCATAAAATAGAAAAATGTAGTAATTGTTTTTCCTTAGATGTTAAACGAAAAGTTTGAAATTTTTTAGTTTTGACTTTTCCTTTTTTAAATAGAAAAAAAAAAAAAAATAAATACTGAATTGTTTTATTTAAAACTATTCAATAAAAAAGTTTTTACAATACGTAAGAACACGATGTTTTGAGTGAAAATAAACTTTTATATGCATTTTTAAATTTTAAAGAACTTTTTCATTCATTAATAAATAAAAAAATGTGTATATGAATAAATCGTTCAATATACATATTCTATATATGTATGTATGTATTTGATGAAGAACCAAAAAAATTAAAAAAAGTTATGTATTGTCAATAACATTTAAGAATATGAATATCCTTATGATGTAAGAATAATATTGATACATGAGGAAAATGAAAAATTAGTGTTGATATACACTACATTTGAACTTGATTTATATATAAATATATTCAATATATGTATGTATATATATGTACATATGTACGTAGGTCAGATGGAATTAAAAAAAAAAATGTTTAGTAAATTACTTTTATTATTTAATATTTTGTCTGATTTCATTTAAATACGTAATGAAATAATATAGACGGTATTTTTTGTTGTTGTTGATGATGTGCATTTATTGTTGATTTAATACCATATAAATACTTAGTTTTTTGCTTCAGATACTTATATGAATTCTATGAATTTTTTTTTGAATTAAATGATGTCATTTACCTTCTTTTTTATTCCAAAGAAAAATATTTCAAATAAATTGAAGATATTTAAATAAGAAATAATGTATATAAGTAGTGTTATATATACGTGTAATATTCTTCTTCTTTATATTTTAAATCACAGAAAAATCAAAAATTTTATTTATTTATTTTTTTTTCCCCCTTCATAAATATGTAGACGAAAAAAAAACAACAATCATCTTTTCATAGTATTTCTATATCATAATTGTAATATAAATGTACTGTCTGTTACAATATGTCATATAATTATAATATACTTATATGTTTTTATAAAAACTACATATATACGTTCATGAAATATTTTAAACATATCATGATGCCAATCTGTTTGTTTCCTATATATTATTTGATGTTTTAAGAAAATGTGTGTTGTACGTTACATACATTACATATATATATATTATACATACATATGTATATATATTGTGCACTTTAAATTACATTTTTCGTCAACAGAATCCAATTATTCAGAAATCTTGCAATTAATTAAAGATTGCCGCAATGTTAAGCAACTTTATTCTCTTTTTCATATACAACATTATATGTATGTATGAATTTCTTTTTCTTTTTTTTTTAATATTATATTCGTGTATTTTTATTTTTTAAATCTGTTTTTAAACTTAAAGTCAAGTGTTACACTAAATAATATGTATTTATAGGGCAACTTATCACATTTCTAACCTCAAACTTTACTAATAAATTTTCTCGTGAAATATAACGCACATAGATTTTTAGAATTGAAAATCAAATAAAAAATAAATGAATGAATAAAAAAAAAAAAACATCATATTCTGAAAATTATGCGCCAAGAAAAAACATATATATACATATATTTTTTTTTTTCTCTAAATTAATGTATAGTATACATATTTTGATGTGTTATCCTTATATATATATATATATGTATACGTCTACATCTATATAATATGGATCTATATATAAAATTACACATTATACTTGTTCAACATCCACCCAAACTTTCTATATGACAAATACATGATATTTCTTCGTAATTTTTTTTTTTTTTTAAATTTATTTGCTGTTTTAAATTTAATTTTTTGTTTGTTTTTTATTTTTATAAAATATATGTGTATTTTAAATGTATATATTAATTTTTTTTCTTCTTATTTTTGTATTCCAAAGAATAAACAGCTTCTGTACCGCTCTCTCTGTTGATTTATTATCTTTCTGTAATCATGAATTACGCGTGCGTAATGACTCTTATAGCATTTGGATTCGAATGGAAGATCAAAACAAACATCGTTCGAATTTCTGGTAAATTTAGTAGGTTGAGACCCTATCTATAATTATATGAAAAATATCATAACATGTCACATATGTGATACTTTTTCATATAATAAATATGCAATGCATATCGCAAATTCATAGATACATCGTACATTATTTATACGTAATTTTAAGGATGTACATGGTAATTCTAAAAAGAGGGAGGATGATCATATGTATAATGAAATATAAGTGCAACAATAATATTTAACTTAATATTATCATGTGCATGATATGATAGTACCTATGAATAGTTTTTTTTTATTTTATTTTTAAACTGTAAAATACATACATATTTATGTACATATACATATGTATAATATATTTTTTTGTTGACTTTAGATTTAGTACATATGAGTTTTATTCAATTAGTGGGAATGTGTCGGTTTTCACGCCGAATTTATTCGCTTTTTTACCTTCTTATTATTTTTATTTATTTTTTATTTTTAAATTTTATGTTTCTTTATTTCTAAAAACCGCTTAACAAATATAATAATTATTACCCTTAAATAAAAAAAAATATAGTTCTCATTCACATAATGATGATGATTATGAGATCCGGTGCGCGCACCTTTTGTAAGTGTGACTGACTGATTTTTATGTATATTCGCTCGCGCATGAATATATACAATATGTAAAAAAAAAAAAATGCAAGATCCTTTTTATTTTTCCCTTAAAACAAATTTTAATGAAAAATTACACTGAGCTGTCTCAATTAATCTTAACTTCTAGAAATAAATTACTTTTCATGTCAACTCTGAAAGTTGTTGTATTACCCGTTGTTACATATATATGTATGTATATAATTTTTATTTTATATTATTACAATTTTACATACGTACATATATCATTATAAATATAATATGTACTGTGAATTTGATTTTAATATGAATAGACTTTTGATATTATATGAATATATATTTTATTGTAAATTTTATTCAACTATACATATATCAAAATACATATTACCATGATATGTTGTATTATAAACACATATAGTATAGTATTCACTTATCATGCACATAATATACATTAAAAATTGTAATATAACATAAAATTTACATACATACACACATATCTGTATAGTATATTTTAAAATTAAATATCAAATCATTTAATTTGATTATGATTTGATTTTAAATGATCAACAACAGCAATAAATAAATTATGTATTTTAAATATTATAAATAATAATTGTTAGTTTACATGTAAATTAATTTATTAACTTACTTAAATTAATCAATAATAAAATTAATAATATATAAAAATTCAATGAATAGATCAATTATTTAGTATAATTTTATAATTTATATACGCATACATATATTAATCGTGTTAATTATAAAAATAAACAAAGAAAAAAAAAAAATCAAATAAAGATAAAATTAATTTTTATGTTCATAGAAAGTAATATTGTACATACATATAATATTTTTGTTTAATTATTATTATGAGGTGTAATAAAAATGTTGTTATAATGTGTTTATTACTAATTTGTAATTAGTTAATTATTTTTTTCAAAAATTAAATACATTTTTTGATCTGATTTCGATTAATAAAAAAATTTCGTTTTTGTAATTTTTTTATTTTGTAGGGCTTCATTTTGTGTAATATTTTCTAATGTTTATTTTTTATTTCACAATATTTTTTGGTACACACATACATTTATTTTTACGTCATGCTATAAAATTTTATAAGTTTGTTCAATGTAAAGATAACCAATATTAGTGAAAAAAATCAAATTTGCAAGCATGTTTAAAATTTTATGTTCTATAGAAGAAATATTGGTGCTAAAAAAAAAATAATAACAACAAAATAATTTATATACAAAAAAGATAACACGCTAAAATAGAAACATCCTTTAAGCTTAAAAATACTAACATTGAATGAAGAAAAATCTTAGAAACTAGAAACTAGTGGATCAAGCAATTTCCAATTTTTAGATTTTCCAATTTTTCAGCTGAATATTTCTAAAATACACCAAATATTCAGACTTCTTTCATTGTATAGGAACAATTTTCATGCAATTTTTTTGTTATAGGTACCTAATTCTAAAATTAAATTCATTTTTATAAATATGAAATTGATCCACAGTATTTCTTTGTGAATGGTATTTATTGAAAAACAAAAAAAAAGGTAGTATCTTCAAATTATTTTTCTACATGAATAGTTTTGCAAAAAAAAAAAAAAAAAAAACGCTTAAACAGCTTGGTGGCAATATTATAAAGGCTATAGAAAAATGTGATAATTGATCCTTAATTAGAAAATAGAATAAACATTTATTCCTTGATAAATTTTCGATATTTTATTCTTTTTTGTTAGGAAAAAAAAAAGGATATAAGAAACAAAAAGTTTGATTATGTTTAAAATTTTATCATATTCATTTACTATTTTTGTTCCAAACAAATATTTTCAGTACATGTTAATATCTTTGATTTTTTCATTTAAAAAACGCATTCATATTCAATTCATGTATACCTTTTATTTTATTTGGATTGTGAGATTTTATTAAGACATTTGATAAATTCAAATAAATGACAACATTTCAATATCAAAAAATTATGGTACATAGTACATTTAAAAAACTTCAACATATCAAATTATGTCTTTTTTTTAATAATATAAACAGTTTTATTTTCTCTTTTTATCTTTATTTACTTTTCTTCTTCTTCTTTTTTTCTTCTTTTATTTGATGTTGATTTTTTTTTTAAATTTCAAATCAAGTGTAATAAAATAAAGTTAAACTGCAACTGCAAGCAAAAATTGCAATTTTAAAATACATTAAATTCATATAAATGTATTATATGTATGTATAGGTACATGTAAAAACTTTAAAATATACATACATACGTTTACGTACAAATGTATATACATATGTATATACATATGTATATTATTTCTATTTGTTTTTATTTGAATTGATCGAAAAATAAAAGGAAAATATCTTCCATATATTCGTTTTGTAAATTTTTTTTTTTAAAACCTGAGACATACTTACATACTTACATACATATACTACTCTTATAATATCATTTATATTCTTATAAATATAAATACATACGTATATGTTGTATTTTTATTTTATATTAAAATGCTTAAAAATTACCTATATGGTATTATTTTATTACTATATACGACATATATCAGATTCACATCTCTTACGACATATAAAACAAGTTTTCAGACTATTTTTTCCATTTTTAATCCTTTTTTATTTGTTATTTAATTTGGTTTATTTCATTTTTGATTTGTTGTTTTGCAAATTTCTTGTTATCTTTTTTCTTTCTTTTGATATCCAAATAGGTATTTGTATATATATATATATATATATATTAATGTATGTATATTTTAAAATTTTAATTCGCTGTATTTGTAGATTGTTGTATAAATGTATACATGTTTATTTATTTTTTGGTTTTAATTTTATTTTACTTTATTTTTATCCTTATTTATTCTTTTCTTTTTTAACAAAAAAAATTTTTGTATTTTTTTATTTAGTGTTTTTTTTTTTTTTTTTTCAAATTTTTATCTTGTCACTAGTACACCTGACATTTATAATAATTTTCTTTCATTTCATGATGTTATTTATTAATGGAGCCAAAGATTTTGTTGTTAAATTGTATTACATACATATATATACAGATGCATATGAATATGCAACAACACAACAACAACAAAAAAAAAAACATTGTATATACATATACATATGTACCAATGAATAATGTTTTGCGGTAATACATGAAAGAAAAAATTTGTTTGTTTGTTTGTACATGAATGTGACAATTTTATTGAATATACATATATAGATATAGATAGATTTAATGTAATATAACACAATTTTTTTTATTTTATTTTTGCACATGCGTGTACATATTGTAATAGATAGTATTCACAATTAAACAGGGTGACAATCATTTTAATTTTAAATTAAAAAATATGAAATGGGAAATGAAAATTCGTTAAACTTTAAAGTTTTAGAAACTTTTTAGAAATAATGTTCAACTGGAGAAAATTTTTTTGAAGTTTATCTGGTTTTTTTTTTTAACTTTTGTAATATATTTTTTTTTTTATAAATTTAACTTTAACATCGTTGAAAGTGCATACGAAATTGTCTAAAAAATTTCCATACATTTTATAAAGTTTTATAATGAAAATTAAGTGTGCACTGATTTATTTAAAATCTATAATGAGAAAATTAACAGCTTTATGAGGTCCTTAATCTTTGATAATTGATTTTAACTTTAAATGTGAGTCTTTATTTATTTATTTTTTTTTTTTAATTTTTAAAATAACAATAAAATCTTGATAAAATTTATGAATCAATCTGTTTAATAGTCAGATTTTATTTTCAGCATTAAAAATGTTTTTTTTTTTTTTTTTTAATATTTTCTCTTCTAAAAATAATTTGCAAAACACTATTTCAACATAATTTTCTATTTTACCCATAAAAATTGATTGAAAAGAAAAGAAAATTAATTTGTTAGTAATATCGTAAAAATTTGCTAAAAGTTATTATTATTATTTTTTTTCTTCAAATTTTTATATTGTACTTAAGGTAGTTTTTATCATTTGACCAAAGATTTTGCATAAAATGCTTATATAAGACATACATACATATATATTTTGCTATTAATTAAAAATATAATAAATGTTTACAAAATTTCACTATAAAGATACAATAAAATTTAAGACTTAAGGATAAAAAAAAAATATAAACACAAGTCTAAAGTTATAAAATATAAAAAAAATTTATTACTGTGAGAATATTAAAAAAAACACATAATTTTTTTGTTATTTTTTTGTTTTTATTATTATTTTTTTAAATAATATCATATCATGTAAAACGTAACATTTATCTGATATTTAATATTACAGTGCTATTCATAACCTTTTTAATTATATACACATACATATATGTATGTATACATATGTAAATATACCTATATTATACGTACATATACATATATGTATGTATTTGTTTTGTAGAATATATATATTTACACACATAAATGATAATAATATGCAAATTGAAAAATATCCTTCATTAAATTTATAAGCTTTTATCAAAAAATGAAAATAAATAAAATAAAATACAATATTTGAAAAAAAGAAGGAACCAGATAAGAGATAACAAGAAATATTTTAACTTTTATTAGAAAGAAAAAAAAAAAACAATAAAAACAAAAAACGTGTACATAGATTGTGTAGATATACTTATACTAAATATGTATATACATATATACTAAATATAGATTTATATAGTATAGATATATTTTTTTGTTTTATAAATTCTTATATGATAATCTGTTTATTATTTTTTTTTCTTCTATCTTTTCTGATGTGTTTATTGTCTTTTACCTGTTTATTTCTTCTTAAATCGTGTACAATCATTATTTACTGTCAAACATCAGCTAACTTGGCAGTCCAGTAGTCAGATAATATTACAACATCATTGAAAAAAACAAAAAAACAAAAATTCGAGAGTGGTCAATCAGAAATTCGATCATGACTTTTCATATGATATCATATGATATTTGATAAGATTTAAGATTTTAAATTATCATAAATGAAAAAAAATCCATATACAGATGTATGTATATATGTATGTATATACGATTTTTTTTCTTTTAAAACCAACAATTTTTGATGGTCCATTTATTTTGATATGGAGCTCAATAGAATATAGGAATTTAAAGTGTCAAAAATATTGTCGATTTTAAAAGAAAGAAACTATTGTAAAATATTTACATATACTTAATTTAAATTTTATTTTATTTTATTTTGTATATGTAGATATATATTTTTTTCTATTAAATAATATAATAAATAATTGTTTGTTTAAAAAGTAGCAGTCACAGCAGCAATAACAACAGAAGTTATTCATTGAATATGTCAAATATTAAATACTATACATAATATATATTATAATTTTATTTATTTATTTTTATTTATTTTGGTTTTTGTTTATTTGTTTATCGACTTTTTTTTGTTTTTTTTGTTTTTTTATATCTTATTGTGTAAATATTATAATAGGTACTTTGTGTAATCAATACCGCCGCCAAATTAAATAAATTATTTATATAAATGTTTTATATATTTTAATTTTTATCATAAATATTATTTGAAAAAAAAAAAAAAAAATATAAGAAAAGAAATCAAAAATAGATACAAGTAGTAATATTATGTATCTAAAAGTATATTGTTATGTAAATTTTAAGGCGGTGGTTCGATTGTACAGCAGTGTGTTTTACATTTTTTTAAAAAATGTAACAATATATACATATATTTTTAAATCACGCATATACATACGTTATATAAGACATATAATGTAATTAAATTATTTGACACCACCTTATTGAAATTACATTTTTTGTACTTTTTTTTTAATATTTTCATTTTATGTATACTATTATCAATTTTTCTCATTTTTTATAATTAATTTTTAAAATAGATAGGTGTATTGCGATAATAGTATTGTAATTTGCATTTTAAAAAATTTTTGTACATAATTGAAAAATTGAGGTTTGAAAATCTGTTATTTTTGTATTTCAATAACTAAAAACTAAAAATAGTCTATTCCTAAAAGTCTTAGTAAAGTGATAATGACAGATGACAGATTTTAGGATAGTATATATGTATATATGTATGTATATGTATATAGGTGGAAAGGGAAATGAGAGAAATGTTTTGAAGAGAAAGTATGTATGTAGGTAATTGATAAATGCACTGTTTGAACTTTTGCAGATTATAAGAATGGGGGTGGAAATATAATTGAGAACCTGCATTTATAAAAGAATGATTATATTTCAATATGCGTGGTCAGAAGATGTTTTCAGATAAAACTTACGAGCTTTCCTGGAATACTTTTTATTCCTGAAGAAGATATTACATACATATGTATGGTATATGTACATGTGTTAGATAAACGATATTCTGGATTTCCATAGAACACCTCGTATGATAGTATCTGTAAAATAGGACTAAAGAAGCAAAATTTATGCAATGATATAGTGAAGTTAGATAAGATATTTTTGTTTATTTGGGCACCATCTACGTATAAGTTGGCAAGGTGTTGATTTATAGGCACCTGCTCAAAAAAATTAAAATTTTAAATTTTAAAAATGAGAACAAAGCTAGCGAAAAATTCTAAAATTTTAAGAATTTTTTAACTTTAAAACTAAATATTTTAAATTCTAAAGTTTCTTACTGTGTATTTACAATTTTTAGAAAAAGATCGTTTTACATATTACATGTTATTTATTATAATAATAATATCTATAGCATTAATATCCAACGAATTAAAAAAAAAAAAAAAACGAATGCCTCTATATGAGTACTGTAGACAGAAGTGGAATTATGTATCAACAAAACTACATAAAGGAATGCTGCTATTCAATATATCGTTGCTTTTGCTACTGATATTTCTATATATGTATTTATATTAAAATAACGATGAAACATTAAGAAATATTATATTATAGAGGGTATACGTACTTACATTTTAAAAATATACATTCTATATAGATTCAAAACGATATACATAAGTAGTATATATTATATGATGTTGTTAAGCATTCAGGTGTTTAAAAGTTTAGTAATTTTAATACCTAGTTAGTGCATATACAATATATACATATACATATAGTATGTACAAGATATTTTCTTTCTTCTGGTGCATGACATACATACCTTTTAGTAATATAATTTAATGTAATTTTTGATGTTTAAATAATTTTCTTGATGGTATACAACAATCGGTATATACATATGTATGTACATGTATACAGACATACATATCTATACATATGTATATATAAATTTATCGTATATTTAATAAATTAAGTAATCAAATTCGATATTTTAAGACAAGTTAAATACAGTAGAATGTGTGAATTGCAGTTGCAACTGTAATAATGACTATTATTATTACTTATTTATGTTTTTTATTTTTTTTATATTTTTTATTTTTTTGTATCTTTGTAATATTGCACCACCAAAACAGATGCTGAATGTTGACCTTGTCAATGTTTTTTTTTTCTTTTTGTGTTATTTTTGTATGCCTTATCTGCTCTAGTATAAGAAAAGTGTTTAAATTGAAAAAAAAAAGAATTTGTATAAAGGTGTACTTCATGATTTTTTTTCCTTTACGGTGTCTCTACATTTTTTTCAATGTATCTTTTTATCTACTTAGCTTTTTTTTATGTCATTGTAAATGTACTTATGAGTTTTTTTCTTGTCTGGATTTTCCCAATCTTTAATTAAAAACTTTTATAATTATTAACCCTGTGAATTTTTTTGTGCTTGAATGAATTTTATTTCCATGAAAGGAATATAATAAATTTGTAAATTATTTTGTTATGAAATTTTTGTGTTTTTATGTTTTTTTTTTTCGAATAAAATTTATGGTATTTTGAAATTTTCTTTTTATACAATTTAGTTAAAAATTAAAAAATTTAATATGTACTTATACAACATACCTATGTCGTAATAGATATTTCAATTGACATTAAAAATACTTTGTAGATTTATGCTTACTCATGGAAACGATAAAAGTTAAATTACAAAAAAAAAAAAAAAAAAAAAAATTATAAGGATCATGTGAATGTTATTTTTTTCTGTTAAAAATTTTTTAAATTTTTCAACATTCAATTTTCAAATGTTACGTATTAGTGAAAATTTTTTAACTTAAAAATCGATGACAGTTGAAAATCCAATTTGGTTAAGGTTTAATATACAATTACATCATAAATTTGGATTTTTTTTCCAAAATGTTTGGAAAATCTCTTTATTAACAAGAAATTTTAATAAGTGTTAATTATTGTTTTATGGCCCATTAAAATTAAATTTTCAACTCTTTTAAAAATTTTTATCATTTTTTTTAAGAACAAAAAATTAAAAAAAAACCCAAGCAAATAAATTGAAATAAAATAATTTCTCATAATTTTCAAACGTTCTTATTTTCAATTAATTTATATTTTATGTTTGTTTTTTTTTTTTTAATTTTATTTTCTAGCAGCAGAGCGCAAGATTCTTGGGTCCTGCCAGAGAACGTAGTCCAACACTTCCAAATAGTTTAAGTGGACAATGTGCTACTGCTGGTGCAAACAACAATCATCCATTACATCGTATGTGTTCATCATGTCCGGACACATGCGAACATTCGACAACAAAACAATTTGGCCCGAGTCCCATTTTTAATGATTCTTGTCGTAGGTACATCAAGAAATTAATCGAAAACGTTAACAGTAGCAATTATATTAATGATGGGTCACGGATTAACTCATCTAACAATTGCAGCTATGACACATCGGATAGAGCGACGGTATTTGATGAATCTTCAATTAACTATTCAGATGGTAGCCGTAATGATTGCAATGAATTGGTTGGTAATTTAAACAGTGGGATACCATTAAAAACAGAACCATGTCCACCAAGTAGTCCAGAATCATCACCGGATACATTACATGGACCAGATGATTGTGCTGGTTGTGGTCGATTAATTCAGGTAAACTAAAATACATTAAATTTATAAATATATAGATTATATTAAAATACTTATATTAAATAGTATAAATAAATGTCCAATATAACATGCACAAAATAGTATTATGTACATATAGAAAATAGATACAAAATTGAAATTGATTATGCCACTGTACTGAATAGAATTTATTTAATGTATCTATATGAATATTTATAATGATGGTGGCAATTATAGTTAAAAGAATTACCTTGCCGATGGCTAGGAGGCGCTACCACTAGAGAAAATGTTAAAGCTAGTTTCTTAATTAAAATCTATATACTTTTAGGACCGGTTCTACTTGTCAGCGGTGGAAAAACGATGGCATGCTGGCTGTCTTCAATGTTGTGTTTGTCGGCAGCCATTAGATAGGGAAACATCTTGCTTTTCCAGAGATGGAAATATTTATTGCAAAACCGACTATTACAGGTGAGTACTGTTTAAAGTAATAAAATGATTATGATAATGATTATAATAAATTATATGAATGCATGTAGAATTATTATTATTAATATATTAGTTAACAAATTATTTATCTTACTCCCACGAAAACATTGAAATTTTGCTATTCTTTTTTCCTAAAAAAAAAAAAATGTATCTGAAACTTATGAATTTTCGACACGCTATAACAATATGAGCTACATATAATAGATTGTTTTTCCTTATATTATTTAATACAATAGCTTTTATATATTATTTTCATTGAGAGACAAAAAACAACATAGAAAAATATTTAAAAAAAAAAAATTTAAGTAGTTTGATTATTATCTATATATGTATGTAGTTATTTCCTTGCAGAGGTCACCGTCACCATCATAGTCAAGTCACCTTCGTCTACTTACTATGCATTAAACTTTGCAATGTTGTTTTTGTTGTTTTTAGTGTTGTAATTTTGTTTTTTTTGTTGTATCTGTAAATACAGGCAATGTGTGTTATGTTACACGAAAGAGAATCACTTTCATCCGGAGCTCATGTCGTACTAATTATTTTCTTGAGCTGATCTAAGGCGATATGTGTGCGCCTCTGTGGAACAACAAGACGGGAAAATAGTTGTCTTGCACGCAATCCATATTCCTGATGAACTGTCTTTTTACCCGCTATAATATATTTGATGCATATGTACATATGTATATATATGTATATTAAAAAAAAAAAAACAACAACAGAAAAAAAATTTTTTTTTATATATTTATATGTAAAATGCAATGCAATTTGATGCACGCTACTTTCAAATTTTTATGCAATTCTAATTGTTCAAAACCAAATTACTATTCACATATAATTGCTGGTGTTCTTTGGTATTAACTGCTACAGCAGCTACTGCCAGATAGATAAATAGATACAGATATAATATTGAATGGCTAGAGAGAGAGTTTTATAGTAATGCCGGTACTTTGACTGCTAGAGCAATAGATTGTTGTATTTATATTAAATTATTATTTTTTTTTTTTATTTTACAGATGATTTTTTTTATGTAGAAAAATTTCCTTTTTTTTTTTTAAAAAAAATTTTATTCTTGTTTTTTTTTTCATTCTTTTTTTTTATTTTTTTTATATCAGACGGCAATTGTTATAATCAGTCAGTCAGTATACATGCGCAAACATAAAAAAAAACATAGTCAAGTGTTGTATGTATTTAGTATAATATATTGTGAAAAAGATACATTTTTATAAATATTTACGAGTGAAATAAAATTGATGACAATATAAAAAAAAATGTATATGAAAAAAAAAAAAAACAAAACAACCAACAAACGTTTGCATAAATTTTTTGATGGAAATTTTTCAAATTACAAGAACATGATTGCATGATTTTCATCATCACCCTATACATATACTATGTACATATATATTTTTTTTCCGTGCGAAAATATTAAAAATACGAGAAAAAAAGTACATACATATAATGTCTGTCTGATAGACTAAAAAACATTGTAATGTTATTTTCGTTGTTGTTGTTGTTGTTTTATTATTATTCAGAAACTCACAAGTTAGTTAGTTAGTATAGAAATCTATATTATAACAAAAAAAAGGGGTTGCGAGGGGGAGGGGTGGTTGATGGGGAATATTTATAATAAAACAGATACTGTGGAGATATTTTAATTGTAACAGAATACCAAAACTCTTAATATTTCATAGAATTTTTTTTCCAAGTATGTATTATGTATATAGTCAGGAAATGAACTTAAAATATATTGAAAATTTTTAGGTATAGATATTTTAAAATTTAAAATCATGAAATTGATACTATTTCTAAAAGTCTGATATATATCTATAGTAAAATTTGTTGGGTTATCGACATTGTTCATATTTAAAATATGTATGTATGTAAGTATTTTTATTTAGAATTCTTATTTTATTACTATGACAGCAAAAGAATTTTGTTTTTTTTTTTTCTCCTAGAACTTTATAAATCAGATTTAAAACTTTCCAAAAATAATAGGGAGGAAAAAGCTAACATTTTGTTTCTAAACAAATATTAAGTACATGGATACTTGTTACGAATTATGAAGAATTTGTTTTTATATAAGTATGTACATATACTTATATTTTTTGTTGTTGTTTGTTTTTCTATTTTGTGAAAATTATAAAATGCTGAAATTTAAAAATTAAGTTAAATTTAATGAATTAAATTAATGTATTAATTTCATTTTAAAGCAGGAAGTAAAATAAGAGGAAGTGAATTAAAATTTTTCGTGGCTTTTGGTAATTTAAATAGAATAGATAGATTGTATGTAATGAAAATAAAATCTAAAAAGTTTTCCATTTGAATGATTATAAATTATTATTAAATCAATAATTTGATATTTTGTTTAATTCTTGAACATTAATATGAATATGTTTGGTTTACCTTTTTTAATTAAACATGAACCAATTAAACATTAAAATCTTATTTTAACAGGCAATAATAAAATTAAATTAAGTTTTAATCAGATGTTCTATTTTTCCATTTGATTGAATGATAGCTAATCGAAAAGTTAAGTTATAATTTAAAAATTAATGATTTATGTATAGTGAATATGGTAATGATACATGAATATGTCATATGTAAACTTGTATTACAATCATAAATCACAAATAAAATTAGTAATGATTTTGTTGTAAAGAATTTAATACATATTTGCAAATTGTAGGTGTTGTATGGTTGATTACATGTTTTTAACTTTTTGAAAAACTCTGAAACTTTTTAACTGTATGAATTTTTTTTTTTTATATTTTTTAATTATATTTATGTACTTGAATAATTCAAGTGAAATTTGTAATCAAAGTAATTTTTGTTTTAAATTTTTAGTATTGTAAATGAAATAAATGAAGGAAAAAAAAAAACGTTTAAAAAAAGCTTTCTAATAAACTGAATACGGCTTTTAGGTTTTAGGGTCTTAATTTTTTGAATTGAACAAAAAACAAAAAAAAAAAAATATTTAACAGAAAAACAGACGATTATCTTTATAGATTAAAGTTTATTTCTAAAAAAAAAAAAAAATAATAATAATAAAAAAAAACATACATATGTATGTATATGTAATAATAATAAAAGAAAAAATAAAGAATAAGAAGAAGGAAAAAAAAGTATAATAATAATAAAACGATACCAAGTGTGAGTATTGGGAATTGTTAAAGTTACTTTTATTTCGCTTGAATGCATTATGCATGTATTTATGACTGTAATAAAAATGAACCTTTTTTTTTTCTTCTATATTATGTTCTTAACACAATCAGTATAAGTTAAGTTCCGATAAATAAGCACTTAAAGGTAAAAATAGTATAAGAGCAGCAACAGAAGTATATATTATATTATTATTATAGAAGGGTGGTGTAATGTTATTAATATATACTTTTTTTTTATTCAAGAAAAAAAAATATATAAAATAAAAACAAAGGACTGGAAAGTGTTGAAAATAATTTTTATGATTGCACTATTGCTGCTTCAGTTTCTTTTGTATTTTTTATATTACATATATTTTATTTTAAATTTTTCTTTCTTTATTTATTTATTACTATTATTATTATTATTATTATTTTTTTTTTATGTTTGTATTTTAGATACTCTCTTC
This sequence comes from Bombylius discolor, assembly GCA_939192795.1. Lineage (NCBI taxonomy): Eukaryota > Metazoa > Arthropoda > Insecta > Diptera > Bombyliidae > Bombylius > Bombylius discolor. The sequence goes on along the minus strand of OW584243.1, from coordinate 9,967,763 downwards.
TAGCTTCTTCTTAGACTTTTATTTAGTAGGTTAGTACTTTTTTGCTTGACTTTGGTATTATAAACATAGTTAAATGTTTTCTTGTATATATATTTTAATTTTTTTTTTTTTTTTTTTTTTTTTTTTGTTTAACATTAAATTCTGTTTAATAAAACTATGTTCTGATTATTGTTGTTGCTATTGTTATTTTTAGTTCTTTGACGTAGAAGAGTTTTGTTAAATCAAAGTCATCATCATCATTTTCATCTTGCATTATGAAATGAAATTTCGCGTGAGAGTCTCGAATAACGTAGCATTGAATTTTCATGTTTCTCGGATTATCGACATTGTTCCAAAATAATTTATGCATGAGTTTGCAGTAAAGTTTTAGAATTTATTTTTATTTTTTCTTTTCTTAATATTTTGTTCTCAATTTTTTGTTTTTTGTTTTTTTTTTGTTGTTTTGGTTTTTCTTTTTTAAATTTTATTGTAAAATATATTTGTTGTTTATTTCAAAATTAACAACAGTATAAGAAAAAGAAAAAAAAAATTTAAAAAAAACAGAATCGTTACTATTGTGCATCAGCATACTTTAGCCATCGGGGTATAAGTGAATTTTCATTCAACATACAATATTTGCTGCTGATGCATGCATTTTCATTCTTGTACATTAAGATAACTTTTTTATTGGAAAATAATGAAAAAAAAAAAAGGAAAATCCTCAAAGACGCGACTCTTTAAAAGATGTAGATTATGGAGAAAAATGAAAATTTTCTTCTTTTTTCTTAAAATTTAAAACAATGTTTTCAAATAAGAAAAAAAAAAATAAATAAATGTAAAAAGTTAGTGAACACAAAGGCTCTCTAAAGTAAAAGTAAGAATTCAGACAACAACAAAAATATATCTAGGAAATTTTTCTTATTATTATATGTACATATGTATGTAATTCTTTTTTTCTTTCTTATTTTCATATCCTTTTTTTCTTTCAAAGTAGAAAACAGCTGCATTGTTTTTGTTTGTTTTTTTTCTTTTTTCATTTATATCTATAATGATACTTCAATTAGATTGGTTATATGCAAAAATTTCTTTTTTTTTTTATATTGTAATGCAGTAAAACGATGCACTATAAAAGTTTAAGAAATGAAATAAAAACGCAAATCTATAGAAAAAATCATCATTCTAAAAGATTGTACCCTGGTTTTTCTTTCATTTTTTGTTTGTTTTTGAATTCAAAACCATTTATTTGATTCGTAAAAGGAAAGAAAAAAAAATGAAATAATAATAAGAAGCCATTATGGGATATATTGTACGTATCCTATGATGGTAGTTTTTTGTACAGCGCATAATCTATACAATTGTGATTCAACATTTTAATAAGTTCTGCAATTCCTTGAAGAAGTATTTCTTAAAAAAAACCGTAACGTGAAAAGGAAAAAAAAAAAAAATAAAGTTGAAAATAAAAAAAAAGTCAAAAATAAAATGGAAAATAAGAAAGCAACAAATTTACTGGTTGATATTGCTGCTTATTCCTTATGTTATATGATGATGATGATGATGATGATGATGATGATGATAGTATGGAATTTCTGCAATATGTTGTAGAAGTACTTTGAAATGTGCATTTTGAGTATTGGGCGGATTTTACTGATACTTGTGCTGCTGTTGTTGCTGCTTATCTAAAAGTCGTGCTCTTAAGTTAAAGATGCTGGAAAAAAATTTCTTTTAAAGAATATGGAGAATTTATCTACTTATGTAGTTATAATACAAAACGAATAATATCTACAACGGTACAAATCTGTATAAATAATACATGTATACATATAAATATATAAATATAAAATTCCGATGGATACGGATGGACCATTTCGTTGAATATTATACGGAAACTGTAGGTGGCTGAGTTTGATATTAGAATTTTATATAAATAAATATGTACCTACATATACATACATATATTATATGTATCTTCAACTACAATATATGATTTTAGATAGGTTGAATAAAAAGAATCATCAGAAACAAAAATAATAACAACAACAATAACAATAATAACAAAAAGAATAACGAGAAAATAACAGCAGCAGTAACAGAAGCATCAGAAGGTAGTATAAGTTAAAATGGTTTAGCATTGTCACGAATTTTTCGTGGGTGGGCTTATTTTTCATAAACTTTGTACAAAATATACAAAAATGCATTTTTTTTTTGTTAGAGTAAGGTGCAAAGAAAATATGTTTTTTTTTAAAAACATTAAATAAATAGAATTTAAGAAAATTTAATGTTTTATATTTAAAGCTTATACATACATACATATATTTTATAAAAGCTTTAAAATTTTCAAGGAATAAAGAAAACCAGCAACATTGCTGGCATATAGATTTGCACAATTTGATTACAAGATTTATTTTTATTTTTGTATTGTCTTACTTGAATTCAATGTCGATTCTATTTCTAAAATATGAAAATCGAGAAAGATAAATAAAATACAAGTTAAAAAAATGTATGTATGTACTATCATGAAATTAAAAAAAAAGAAGTTTTTTCAAACATAAATCATTTATAGAAGCGTGCAAAATGTTGTAAATGGCAAAATATAAAATGAAAAATTTAAGAAGACAGGCAGTCAACAAAATTATCTTTGTCATCAGAAATCATCAGCGCCAGTCAACACAAGTATATACATATACATAAAGTTTTAGATATGTATATAATGTAAAATATTCATTCATATATGAAAAATTTTAAAATTGTTCATATTTTTAAACAAAAATAAAATATTTTCAATGATTTTGCGTGTACCAAAAATATATGATGTAAACAAAATGAATAATTATAAGTAAAATATAGTAAATTTGAAGTAAAAAAAAAAACCAATTTCAATTGAAAAATAATAAGATAAAAGTACATAACTGCACATTGAATGTAACAAAATATGTATGTAAAATTGTTTAAATTACTTTTTTAATAATTTATTTTTGTTTTCTGTTGTTGTTGTATTTTTTTCTCTACCGAATGTTAATTTTAAGTTTTTTGTTGTTTTTGTTTTTGACTTTCTGTGTTAATTTTTTGTAATCGTGCAAAACATAAGTATAAACGATCTATATAATACCTTACGAAACGCATAGCATAATATATCAAAGCGTTGATGACGTTTGTTGAAAATGACACCAATTACAATTTCCGCCAAGAAAGAATCTCTGTAAAGAATCTTATTTTATATTTTTAAATTTTTTTTTTGTTTCTTTATTTTATTTTCTTATTTTTTTTTATTTTAATTTTAATTTTTTGAATTTATTTTTCTTTGCATGATGATAAGATGATCATGATAGTGATGATGATAATGATGATGGTATAATGGCTATGTTACTTGGTTGACAACGATGATGGTGATGATGATAAAAAAATAAAAATTAAGAAAAAAATAAATGATAAAATCTTTAAAATATTTTTATGTTTTTAGAAATGAAAATTATTTATAAAAGCATACGTTACATTACATTTCATAAATTTTTGAATTTTTTCGTTACACAAAATTTATATATGTATATATGTATTTTTTTTTTATGTGACATATTTGAACAATCTTTCACAAAAATTAGGATTTTAGTTGAAGAGATAGGTCAAGTTATAGTTTTTTTTTTTCTTTTTTATTGCATTTAAAAAGGACTAATTGAATGAGATCCACATAGTGATCTAAGTAAAACGATAAGTTAATCATGCAATATACCTCATATGTACACATGTACATACATAATTAATATCCAATTATGATTGTTCTCTTTTCGAGAGCTTTTAATAGTATAATTTTTTTGTTCCAAAAATGTTTGTTCCAAAAATTTAAAAAAAAAAAATCTTTCATGAATTTTTAATATTCTGTTTAATAATTTCTCTATGAGAATGAATTCAACTGGAAGAAAAAAAAAGATTTTCAAAATCCTATAATATCCTTAAACAATAATGTTGGTTTTTTTTTCAGACTCTAAAAAGTTTATATTTTCAATTCACACTTTTATTTTAATACGATAAATATTTAAGAAGCAAAAAAAAAAAAAATGAACAAAATTGAAGTGTGCGCATTATTGAATTCTCTTCTTTTAAAATTAATTCAATCGAAAAATTGTTCCCATAATATTCTTTATTTATTTATTTTTTTTTAAATATAAACAAATATGTTTCTAATAATACTTCATAAATATCCTCATCTTGCATATATACAATATCCTGGTGCTTTAGTGATGGGCATTTTGTTGAAAAAAAAAAATCGAACTTGAAGAAAGCCAAAAAAAAAAAACAAAAACAAACCTTTTTATTTTATTTTACTGGGATGAAAAAATATGAACAATATCCCGCTGTGTTACATATGTTCTTGAGGGATAACTGCTGAGTATTCATCAACAGGATTTACATTGATAGTTAACTTGAAAGAAAAATACGTATAAAGGCGTAAAATTGATTTGGTAAAAGTTGTTGAAAATGCATTTCTATCATCTCTTACACTTACATAAACAAAAAAACAAAAAAAACAAAAAATTGTAAAATATTGTGTAAATGCCATATCATTTGGTGTTTTGTTATTAACAGTTATATGCTATACTTATATGTATGTAGGTATAACACAATCATTTTTATTTTCGATTTCCGATTATAAAATTTAAATCTATATGTATGTGAGTATGTATGTACTTATGTTTTACAAAAGGTAAATCTGAGATTTTTGCATAAAAAAACAAGAAAAATAAAATAAAAATCCTGTTGTTACAAATAACAGAACTGATCTATAACTATACTGCTGTGTTCCGGATCTTGTATTATTAAAATATTATATGTACATATATGCTTAAATATTGAATATGATATGTGTTTGTATTTAAAAACTACGATTTATATACTTGAAATAAGGACAATAGAAAAAAAATAAACATTTATTTTTTGTCCTTTTTTTTCTCATTTCTTATTATTATTATTATTTTTTTTTTGTGAATATGTCATATGCAATTTTTCGCCCTAGTTTTCCTTTAATTGCAGTATTGGATAAATACACAGAATGCAAAACCACGAATTATCACAGCAGGATATGTTTTTATTTTTATATACATATATATCATTCCTGATTATGGGAATATTCTCTTTTGAAATAAAAAAAAATAATAAAAAACAAATAAAAAAGTATTTCTTGTGTGTAAATATTTATGTGTGATGCATACATATGTATGTGGGTATGGATTCAGAAGAAACTATAATATGTACATTAGAACATTATGTGATAAATATTATGAAAAAAAAAAGGAAATTAATAATAAAAATAAAAAAAAACATGAAAAATTCACACGCACAGTTTGAATTTCTTGATATGTTGTTTGTTTTATTTTTTTTTTTCTTAGAAAATTTTTCAAATGAATGCTGGGTGGTAACACAGTTTTGTAAATTTAAAAGAAAGGGTAGAAATTACAAAACATAAAATTATGCGATTTTAAAACTATCAAATGTGAAATATTTTTTTTTTCACATTATAATTGAAGAAGAAGAATCATTGGTAAATTTAAGAAAAAAAAGTTTAAAATTTTAAAAAAATTCCAACAAGAATCTTTAAAAGATATTCCAATAATGCTTGTAAATTTGTAAGATATTTTATACTTGATGTATGTACGATATCTTTTTTTTCATGAAATAAAAAAAAAAACCAGAAATTGATAAACAAACTTAAATGTTTTTCAATACAAAATTTCTAGATTTTCAATGATATCATTTTGATTATATAATATTATTTGAAAAGTGATCTATAAATTAATTTATTGAATCTTATACTTGAAATTTGAATGAAATTTTCAAACACTATAATCTATATTTTAATATCCAATGTATTATAGGTAAACTCATAACGTATTTTAACACGTAAATTTAATATAAAATGCATTTTTTAAATCTGACAAACTCCTGCTGTTTGATAGTGACATTGTCTAGACCTATATCACAATCAGAATGTGTGTTATTACTATTTTTTTTTTTCTTTAATTTTTTTTCTAAACTAAGGAGGAGGTCATCGCCGCACATAAAATTTTTAGATTTAGGACAGCTGGCACACTTTTCTGACATTTACTGTTTACCTTTTGTTTATTATTTTCTTCTTGTTCTCTTTTTATTTAATTTAATTTTATATTTTTCATTTTTAATATTTCAAATTGGTATGTTTTGTTTTCCTTTTTTGGGAATTTCGTTTTTTTTTTTCAAACTTTCTCAAGTATATCTTAAACTTTTTTGCTCTTGACCAATGTGGTTTTTTTTTCCTTTTCCGTTTTTTTTTTTAATTTTATTTATTATTATGATTTTTTTGTTGTTGGTATGTTTGGGTCATTCCTCTAAAACTGATATGGGATAGTTTATATCTCTATTTTTTGGATTCCTGTAGTCAGTGTAATATTATGCTTATCAAGACATGGAATCATATCTTAAAAGTCGTATTTCATTCGTTATGGCTCAATATTTCGTGTTTTATGGCATACAGTTGAACTTTATCTATATAAGATCTGGTTGATGATTCTTCTGATGATCTTCGCTCTGTCAGATTCCAATTTCTTTCATCGCGGGTTAATTTGTCCCTTGATAATATTTAAAGAAAGATGAGTATAAAATAAAATAAAAATGGAAACGAAAAAAAAAAAAAAATGTTATAATTTAACTTCTTTTTTTTCAGTTAAATTGAATATTTTTGAGAAATTTTCAGTAAGCAAGAATTCTTTTTATAATTACTAAATACGAAGGTATCTATAAATTTTTAGTAAATTTAAAATTTAATTTAATGTTGATTTTTTTTTCTTCATTTGCTCTTAAGATATTGCTACTGGAAAATTGAATATAAAACAATTCTTTTGAAAAGAACATCATATTTGTTGATTAAAATTTTTTGACATACCTACTTTAATTTGGTAGCAGTTAAAAAAATATATTGGTTTTGGGATAATATATATTTGAATAGAAATGGTTCCTTTTTTAAGCTTTGGAAGTAGATTTAGAGAAGTTGTTTAAGATAATATAAATTAAAATCTATTTACCTTTTTACAAATTTTTACTTTAGAAAAAAGCCTAAGTATACGTGTATAAATTATAGGTATAATCGATACATTAAAATACCGCTATATAATCTATGTACCTACATGTATAATACATATTATAGTGAGTTTCCTTATTATAAGTTTAACGTTATTGTTTAAAAAATAACACAAAATTTTCAAGAAATAAATTATTATTATTTATCTTTAAGTTGTTATTTTTTCAAAAAATATTTGACTTATTATTATTTATTTTATATATTTTAATAATTGTAGGAAAATAAACAGGTATTAAAAATTACATATAGCAATCATGTTGTTCTTATGAAAAGTAGATACATATCTTCAGATATATTGCTTTATAATAAATACATACATATGTATATAAAATACATATATTTTTGTATATAGCTTGAAGTGTAAAAAAAAGAAAAAAACTTAAAATAAAAGTGATGTTGACCGATGAGTTGATGTCCATTACGTTCACTATTCGTTCACTGACTGTCCACCTTTATTTTTATATTGTTATCGCATAACATCTTTTATTTTTGACTTCTTGTGAAGCAATCATCACCAGCTCGAAATGAAGCAAAAGGAATACATTAAAAAAAAAATGTAGAGAGAATTTAAAAAAATATATATACTACATACATTATAGATATATGTATAAATAAAAAAAAAAAAACGAACAATTTTACATCTTATCATTTTATATATGTATATATGTATATATCATATTGTATGTACCATAAATAGTTTGTTAAAAGCATTTTTTTTTCCTGACAAGATGTTCACATTTTAACAAGGAAGTGATACACGTTCTGACTACTTCGCAGAGACGATTTTTTCTTTTTTCCAAAAATGTATTAAATTTTTTTTTATATTATCTCACTTTTTTATTTTTGTTGCTTTGATAAAAAAATTTTCGAAAAAATTTGTATTAGTAAAAAAACGGCGATTAGAAATATAAAAACAAAAAAAAATATAAAATAATCATTTTATGGACCATCTGTCAAGTCGATCATAACATTAATTTTCATAAAAAAAAAAAAAATATATAAAAAACCACAGGTGTATGTATACATACATATGTATATGTTTTGATATTTTAGTATACATCTTATAAATAGATTTAATCAGAAAAAAATACATACATATACTATTATATTTCATCACTTGTATTCCCGACCATAGAACTTTTTAAGTTGTCATGACACTGAAGGGTAGAAAAGTTTGTAAAAGAATTTTCTTGCGAAATTTTTTTTTATGTAGATATTTTCTTAAATTCTTTTTATTATTTTTTATTTGGTGTAACTTTTTTTTTAATCTATTATCCTTTAGTTTTATTGTATGATCAGATGAAGACTATTATGTCTTTTCTATTTCTTTCGTAAGTAATTACAGTGAAAAATGTGCGTCAACTTTTTTGATAATTTCCTAAATTTATATTATACAAAGAAAAAAAAAGTAGAACGTGATCTTCTACTTAAAGTTTACAATTTGGAATAAAAGAAAAAACAACCTAATGAGGGAATAAAAAAATAATATACATATACATTGATGTGACAAAACAATATCCTTCAATTCAAGTGACTAAAGGAATTCCAATGTAATTTCAAAATGAAAAGGGAGACTATACGATTTCCACATTGTTTAATACAAATACAATACATTAGCAATTTACTATTTTCAATAATTATTTTTTTAATACTTTCCGGTATTTATTATCTAAAAACAAAAACAAAAAATATTTTTTTTTCAAATAAACTATCTAAATTTCAGTTTAATTAATTTTTCATTATTTGTTGAAAAAAAAAAAAAATTTAATTTACACTTGTAAATATCAACTTTATAATTATTTGGAAAATAGAAAAAAAAAAAAATTGTGACAATCAAAAATTATAGGTATAGGTTGTTTTATATCATTTTTACATTATGAATCTATTGTCATTACTTACTTTTTTTTTTTAAATTACATACTCCAATTTTTTTTCCACACTTTTATCATAAACTATAATTATTTCAATTTTGACAAAAATTTATTTGATTAGATGTAATCATAGGTTTTATATCATAATTATCAAGTATAGATTATATAGATACACTTGTATATGTTACATTATACATACATACATATATCAACATATATGTCATATGAATTCATTAAATTATTTGTTTTTTTCCGCACTGAATTAATTTAGGGTTGATGTTATTATAGAGAAAAAAAAAATGTATGAAAAACAAAAGAGGATAAAAAAAAATAATGACTATACTAACTTTATTTGTTATTTTGTTTTTTTTTTAAATTTTAGTATTTTTTTTAGAAAGTAAATTAACCTAAAATTATAACAAAATTCACGCTTTATGAATTGTTCATACATATATGTAGATATGTATATTTTTTTCTTTTAAGTTTATTAAATTTGATGATAGTTTTCATAGCCCTAATCGCTTGATCAAACTTAGAAAAAAAAAATATTTTTTAACCCGTTATTAAAAATAAGTTATATGTACCTATATGTACATATATGTATGTATGTATCTACAATAGATGTTATTATTAATCGTACGTTAAATTTTTTTTTTCTCATTTTCCAATGATACATACATACATTAAACACATTAATTTTGTTTTAAGATACTTATACGTATGTACATACATATACATATATATATTTTCAACATCAAAAATTTCCATATAATCAATTAAACATGAATTTATAAAACATACATACATATGTACATGTAAATATGATTGTATAATTTAAAAACATATTCGTCTGTTTTCATTATTTTTTTTTTCTTTTCATATCTTAAAAATATATAATTATAATTACATACGTACATACATAGGTATATGTATATATGTATATATTAATCTAACACTCTAATTTCTTAATTAAGCGCCGTTTGTGGCTAATTTACTGCAAATTGATAGTTACTCACTTTAGATCTCACCTTTATTACACACATTAATCGTTAATGATGTTTGTTTTTAGTCATTGCCGTCGTCAATTGCTCGCGTTTTATATATACATATATGTACATACATTCATTTAATTTTTCCTGTGTATATATGTATGTATGTAAATTTTTTTTTTATTTGTTTTTATAATATAAATTTTACTTTATTTTATTATTATTATTATTTTTGTTTTTGTATGTTTTCTTTTTAAAAAATAAATCTATGAAATATTATTAATAATATGGAAAATATACGAGTACATACATACATATGTATGTATGTATGCAATATATCTACATAATATTTTAATATTATTTTTATTATTATTACTGTTTTTTTTTTTTTATATTCCTATTTAATATGATTTTATATTGTTCACACTGTAATTTAGGATATACCTACACCCTAGTAAATTTATTATTACTTTTTTTTTTTTAATATATTTTTTTTTTTTCATTTTAAAAACTTAATAAAGTGTAGATTTTAAATTATAAGTCTGTATAATATTACAATAATTATATTTAAGAATTTATAATATAACTACCATTTTACACTTTTGTTAATTTTAATGAAGTACAATTAACTTCTTTGAAAGTACTTTGTTTTGATATAAATTTTAATGTATTTTTTATTCATGGAATTTGTTTAATGAAAAAAAAAAAAAAAACAAGAAAAGAAAAAAGAAATAATAAAAGATTTTCCAATATAAAAAATTTCATTCAGTTTAATTGAATTATATTTTTGTTTAGTATACATATGTGTGTGTGTTTTTATTAATTTAATCGTTGTTTATTTTTTTTTTTTATTATTAAAGTCGAGAAATTAAAAACATTTATTTTCTTATTGTTTTTTCTATATTTTAAATATATAGGTGTAATAAATTTTTTTTTGTAAGGAAAAAATATATCTTAATGATTGTATCCAGGAATAATTATTGTAAACAAATCGACTAAATCCTAATTTAATTGATATTTTCATTTACAATTTTTGTTGTTGTAATTTTTCATTAAAAAACTTGTTGAAATGTAAAGAAAATTAGACAAATATTTTTGTAATTTAGCGTTTTTAATATAAGAAATACAAACGTATGTATGTACATATTTTGACTTTAAGTCTTATTTTAAAGATGAACTTTTTAAGCTACCTCTTTGAATTTTTTATTTCATTATTTAATTAAAAGGATATCATTTTATTTTTTTTTTTTTAAAGTTTAAGCTCAAAATTTGAAGAACCCGCAATATCCCAAAATATTTCGTAAAATCTTGAACTCAATTTTATATGAAATTTTTCAATTATTCATTCTGAAATTGTTTAGAATTTTACGGTGACAAATTTCAAGGAAATAATTTTAATTAAAATCACACATTTGCGGTGTCTAAAACTTATCTATTGAAATGACGTGGGTGACGCCAACAATTTAAATTTATTACAGTTTTTATATCTTTTTTAACGTTTTTTTTTTTTTTTTTTTTTAAATCCAAGATAAGAGTGAACAATTTTTTTTTATGTCATTGGGGTATTAAAAATGTATCCTATTCTAGATAATAAATATTTTCGAAAGGAAAAGAAAAATTGAAAATCTGGCACTAAAACTTTTAAAAAAGAAATACATACTTAATTTATTTGTTTCTGTATATTTAACAAAAAAGAAACATGAAATATTTACATTTTAACTTATTACATTGACTGAAAAAAAAACAATAAACAAACAAAAATAATGGAAATACGTTATATTTATAATTTTAATTGTTTAAAATAATATTTTTCTGATATTTAAGTATTATAACAATCTTGTTTTGTTTTTTTTTTTTTTTTCAAGTTTAATAGGCACTCCTTTTTTAATGTTGATGTATTGAGTTATTAAAATTATAATTTTTTCTTTTAAATTAAAAAAAAAAAAAAAAGAAAGAAAACCTTATTACTCGATATATCATGAAATTTACTGCCGTAAAAATGAAACACGCACGCATATTCTATTATAAGTATATATGTATATGTAGGTACATACATATGTACATATACATATGTGTATGTATATTTTTTGTTATATTATCTACTGACATGATTATAAAAGAAATTACATAAGAGAAATTATATAAAAACAAAACTAATAAATAAGTAAAAATAGTATATAAATAAATATGTATATATTATAAATATCTTAATCGTCATAAATGATGCTAAAGATAACGAACAGGTGAACTGCTAGAACATTTTAAATAATATCATAGATAAAAATCGAGAAAAATAGCATTTGTTTTTTTTTTTAAACTTTGATTTTTAAATTGAAAATGCAATGTACTCGTAATAACAAAAAAATTAACAAAATAATGAAAGAAAAAATAACATAGAATACATTTTTTTTTTAAAGACTACAAAATTATTACTTCAAATAAAAATTTAAGTAATCACGTTTAAAATTATGTGATCATCAAGAAAATATCTTGTGCCTTTTTGTTTTGTCTTTTATTTTAGTAAATAAATCTAAATAAAAATTAAAATATGAATCATATAAAATATATGTAGGATATGTATATATATTTTTTTCGTGCTGTTACGTGTTTCATAAACTGCATGCCTATGTTATGGGATTTTGTATTTTAACTTCTGTACACCTATAACATATTTTTTTTACTTTTTCTTATTCTTTATTTTAAATACGCATAAGTATGTCTTTCGTAAAAACAACATGATTTTTTTCTTAAAAAGTGTTACAGTAACATAATTTAACACTTAGCTTCACTAGCATCTGCTGTCAGATGGTAATCTAGCGTAAAGCATGCGATCTAGGGAAATGTGCACATTCAATTAAGTGCACATATTATATATCTAGCCTAGCTACACTTAAAATGTATTTACTAGAATCACATGTATTATACAATAATAGTTATATATGTACATACATACTACATACATGTTTAGATACTGTTTTTATTGTTAATATATATATATGTATATATAATATATACCTATATAGTTTTAGATACATTTATTATCATAAGGATGTAAACCAACATAATAATAAATGAGGGACACAAAAGAGTTGATGATGATGGTAAAGATTATATTTTCCTTTGAGACGGTTTTAAACTTTTTCTTGACCCTTTTGTCAAATGATATCATATCAGTTTGTTCTATTGCTGTTTTTTTTTTTGTTTCAATTATATTTTATAATCATGTTAGTATTTATGCACGATTTAATAAGGATTCATTGGAAAAATTTCTAAATTATTTTCTACTTTCCGAAAAAAAATTTTCTGTAATTTTTTTTTAAACAAATCTTTTTATCATTTTCAATTCAGTTTTTAAAAAACATCTTTTTCAACATTCAAGAATATTACGAATTTTTTTTTATATTATTATTTTCAAGATACAAATACTCTATTAAAGATAACTTTATTTTTTTTATTTATTCTACTTTCGAATTATCGATTTTGAATTAGGCTTTTAGTGATTCCGATATTAGTCACCTGCTTTAAAATTTATAAAAGCAAAATTCTCATAAATACATTGCTTCACTTATTTAATTCAGTTTTTTTTTTTTCAATATATTAATTATGCATAAATTACGGTTTTCTAACATATTTTTAAAATTAATTTTGTTCACCTTGAATTTATTTGTAATAAGATTTGATGTGTATATAAATTGTTATTTTTTCAATATTCAAGTTTAAGGTAACTTATATAATTCAATTACTTTTATTTTTATTATTGTATCTATCTAATTATTAAGTGTATTTATTAGAATGTAAGAAGTGAGAGTACAAGATTGTAATTTAATTACAAAAAAAAAAAAAAAAAAAAAAAAAAAAAACTATCTACATAATGTTAAAGAAAAAAAATATTGTTGTTTTACATACATATGTGGGTATCGAGGTAAAATCAAATAGATTGTTGATAAAATAATAATCATAGAAACGATTGAAAAAAAAATGAGTAGTTAAACTTAAAATAAAATAGCAACTTTATCTATTCAAAAAAAATATATTTAGTATGAGAGTAATATGTATATGCATGTATATAATGTATATACATATTATATTTATATTTAATTTATACATATATTAAATGTTCATCAGTGCGCAATTTATGTTGCAGTTACGGATAAGTATTTTGATTTGTGCTTGCCAATTGCTTGTGTTGATATGCATTCATGCACATGAAACTGCGCTCACGAAACTTTGCGGCAGGTAATTAAACTTTCAGGGTCTGTGACTTTTCTTTAAGGTGGTAAAGATTTTACATACATATATGTATCTTTTACGTATGTATATGTACACATCACCTATGTAATATTATTCTATTATTAGTTTATTTTTATTCATTTAAAAAAAAAATTCTTATATTATGGTGTGGTATTTCATTCATTCTAAAAAAATACTTGCAATTGTATTATGCATATACATATACACATATACATATACATATTTACTACTTTTTTAAAAAACAATTCTTTTTTCCAAAGTACTTTTGCTACTGTTAAAATAAAAAATCAAAGTACAAAATTAAATTCTATAAAATTTTATGTATGTCACACTTTTTATATATGCATACATACATATGTACATGTGTATATCGACTCTATCTGTTTTTCTTTTCTTTATATACATATATACTCGTAAATGTACATATTTAATGTATGGATATTTATAATATATATAACCAATTATTTATTACAAAATCCCCATGTTAAAGTCATAATATTTTTTGGTCTGGCATAAAAAACACGTAATATCATCTTTTAATTTCAAAATCGCACCTACAACAATTGCCACCTTTGAAGATAACGATGAAGACGACGATTTTCTGACCATTTCCAGAACGGAAATCCGTAATTCCTTTTGCTTTAAATATATGTACATGTATGTATATTACAAAAATACTACTTAATATTATATATCATCAGACAGTAGACAGGATTGCGTGCTAGATTGATATTTTTGATTTTTTAAAGAAAAAATAAAATAAAAAACAAAAACAAAAAAAAACAGAAACAAAATAATGATAATAATAATGCCCGTTGTATTTCATTTATTTATCTTGTCTGTTCGTTCGATGTTATTTTTTTTCCTGAATGGTGTAATGTGGGATGATGACAACCAGAATTTAGTATAATTGTAGTGATTTTTGACATATTTGTCTGATAGAAATTAATTTTGATTCGAGATTTTACTTTTTTTTTTCTCATATTTGTGATTTTTTGTTGTTGTTGTTTCTCGTCATTTTTTTTACAGGTCTCAGGTAATTAATAAATTTCATTGAGAAACGTGTATAAATTAAGAAATAAGGAGACTATAAAAAAAAACGTGTACCCTTTTTTAAATTTTATTTTCGAACATAGAATTATCAAATTTTACATCAGGATATTATAGAATAGACTTTTTATTTACCTTTTTGGTTTTTTATAAATACATACATATAATTCCAATATAATATGTTGAATTATTTTTAATTTCTTAGAAAATTGCTTCATTTTCTTGGTAAATTTTTTGCAATTCATTTAATTTTTATTTTGATTTTTTTTTTTCAGTATCTTAAATACTTTAAAATTTAAAATCTAAGAAAATAGATACATAAATAGAAAAAATGATAAAAATAAAATATAGGAAAAAAAAATAAATAAATAAAACATAAAATACATAAGGAGAATTTTATGCTATTTCCGTTGTTTTAGTAATCAGTTTTTAACTTCTTATTTATTTTTAGATTATTTTAGTTTTTTTTTTTTTCTTTTTTCTTTTACCACTGCTGTGTGTTTATTTAACTATTTGTTTATATATACATATATACATATACAATATTATGTATATAATATATAGTATATAATATTCAACAATCAATTCCCACAATAAAAATCTCATAATATCGTGGTCAATGTTAAATGCTTAAATACAATCTATGATGATGATGATGATGATGATGCTATCATCCGTATATAATATACACTTATCTTTTTCTCAAATATAAGTATGTTGTAAAATAGTTAGTTTTAGTGAAAATATTATATATTAAACTGCGTGTATCATATATATCAACTCTCATAAAAGTTTCTAGATTAAAAGATAAGAAAATAAAAATAACATTAAATTCTTATTCTTTATTTTTTTTTTTTTATTTATTTCTTTTTTTTTTTAAGAAAAAATTTAAGAGCAAAAAAAATGTGTGTCCTTCAATAAAATGTTAAAAACTTAACTTAACCGCTTGCACCATCAATAAGCAATTAATTTTGAACTTTATTACAATCCTAAGTGAAATGTTTTCCTGGAATTCATTTTTGAACTGTGAGGTATTTTTTTTTTTTTTTTTTTTTTTTTTTTTTTGGTATATACATACGGGTATATATATTTTTTTGTGAATGCGTTAAAATTAAGTTTTTCTCGTATATTAGGTTTTGTATATTTTTTGGATATCTTATACATATTGTGTGTATTTTTTTTAAATCATTTAAAAATAAAGAGAGGCCCATCATCATCAACATCATCATCTTCGTCGTCGTGGTCGTCGTCATCATCATCAAGATGATAATGATGATGATGATGATGATTTTAATATGTAGCTGAGGTTGAATATTTTTTTTTTTTTTGTTTTATTTTTAATATTAACCACATCAAGTTAATCGGTCACCACGTGTAATGTTTTATGATTAAAAATTTGATGTGAGATGTGTGATACTGATGATCTGATGGACCGGAGGAGGTAATGTTCTCATATAAAAGAGTATAAAAGAATGTTGTACATATGGTGTCGCTTTAATATCATCTATTCAACAGGTTAGCACAACAAGTGCAAACCATAACGGTAAGATTTAAACACTGTTGGAGTTGGAAAACACATTTAAGATATTCATATAATATATTTTGTACTTCTTAATTTTTTTTTTTCTGTTTTTCTTTAACATAATATGTAAATTGTTGATTGGACATTGTCCATTGAATACTTTAGTATGGATAATATGGAGACAGTAGGAGATAGGAGTAGCAACCCTGCCGAATTTTACATGCAGTGTTTATTATTTTTGTTATTATTTTAACATGAACGGCGATGAACTTCCATTTCATCTCCATCAGAGTCAAAGGTACAAATGAAAGGAAAAAAAAAAGTAAAATTAAAGAAAAACAAAAAAAAAAAAAACAAATAAGAAGTTGATAATGTTAAAAGATCGCGTCCAATGTCCATATTATTTGCTGTGGCATGTGAAGAATAATATGAATGATGTACTATGATGTCCCTTGTGTTGTTTTGTAAAAAAAAAAAATGATATTATATGTATTATGTACATATATTACGTATGTAGAAAAAGCATGGAGCATGTGGCGCGGTAATAATTACATGGAGCCAAACAAAAAAAATATGAATTACGATTATTGCTTTAAGAGGAGAGCACAAACAAAAATACCAGCGACATGTTTTAAATATATGATAATGTTTTTAAGGATTTGAAATCTGATATGCTCTCACTATAGCCAGATATATCTACAGTATCTTTTGAGCTTATCAGATAATGCAAAAGATTTTAATGTATGTTTACATACATATATGAAGCAACATTTTTAATGTATTATAATATGCGTGTATGAATAGTGGAAGTAAAAATGCGGTACATTATAATGTAATGTAGTTTTTTTCAAGTAAAATTAACAAAGCAGTAAAAAAAAAATAAAACGCAAAAAAAAGAAAAAAAAATTACATTGCATATTGTTGAAAAAATAATAAAAATATAATGTACTGGAATGTTAAAGGGAATCGGAACTACTGAATTAAAAATTTAGTACTTACATATATAAGCAATATTAACTTAAAGAAAATAAAATAAAGAAATAACATGCGAAATTGTATGCAAAAACATTTATTATGCTCATGAAATGCAAGTAATTCATAGCGTCAAATACTTAGGTACAATATATATATGTAAGTATGTACATACATACATATATGAATTTGCATTTTATTTTGTAATTTAAATAATAATTGTTAGGATGTTTTAACCTATGATAACGTTACTGCTCTGACGGTTGTATAAAATTGTTGATATTTCTGTTGCTTGATGCTTGTCATCAATGTTGACAATGTTTATTGGTTGCATTACTTCTTTATGACACAATCTTTAAAATCTCTATGATGCGTGAAATTTATATAAGGATAAAAAAAAAATACACCAAACAGTAACTTGGTCGTTCGATGTAAATTATAAATTTTGTTTTTTGTATTGAGCATGAAAAAATTAAGAATGTTTTCTTATTGCTCTTGTAAATTTTAATATATATATGTATATATTTTTTTCTTATAAACGTGAAGTGTACGAGTATAGGATGCTTCATTTTCATGATAAAAAAAAGAAGAGATAAATGAAAAATATGTAACAATTTGATACACATAATTGAATAGTTTCTAAAAGGAATTTAAAAAAAGTATTTAATTAAAATGAAAAATTATAGAAAATTAATTTAACACAAACAATTTATTATTGTTGATTTATTGTTTTTTTTTTCAGGATTCTTATAATATTCTCATTACTTAATTATGAATCACCTTGTATAAAATATATATGTAGATACATTGTAAATACAATATAAATATGTTTACATATTTATATATAAACATTTAAATATATTCTGTAATATTATATGTGTTACATGTGAGCGCACTTTGTCTGACTTAAAACATAATCATAATCTGCCAACTGAAAAAATTAAAAAAAAAAAACACAAAAAAAAAGAAAAATAATAATTGTGAAGAAATATACGTGACACTTGGTCAGAATGTAATTTATTGGCAGTAATTTTGTTACCTTGCAAATTGTATAACTCACCTGGATATCATGTAAAAAGCACAGTAACATCATAACCCTGGGACTGTCATAAAAACTTTAACTTTTGTTAATTTATTGAAAGGCCACAAAATGTTTGTAATATTCATTTTTATATATAAATATGACATAACCTAACAAACAACTATACATATTTGTTTTATATTATTTATTTAGTTTTTAGGTTTTTTTTTTTGTTTTTTTTTTTTTTTGTAGTTGTTGTTATTTTCCTTATTACAAAGGTGTTATTTTTTCCCTCAAATTAAATATTATTTTTACATATTATATTGTTTATTGATTTATACAAATAATAATGTTTTTTGTTAACAAAATTATTTTTTTTTTATTTATTCTTGAAAATTATTTTGTTACAACACAGACAGTTTCAACTCAAACTCTTGAAGTCCTTTATAAAATACTATAAATTTTATTTTTGATATGATTTTACCATATTTAACCTTAATTATCCTGTGAAAGTGACTTGATTAACTTATTAGCTATAATTTCGGTCAGTGATAGAAGAGAAAAAAAAGAATTTTTAATTTTCAAAAATCAATGAGTTCATATATGTATGTAGAAAAAATATCTGAAATCCTGGAACTTTTTAAAAATTTTTAACAATATTGTTAATTTTTGATATTTTTGAATTATTTTATACGTGTTATTACTTTTTAAATTTCTGTACAAATGCAATGTTTGATTTTTATTGTATTTTTATATTTTTGTTATTTATTTTTATTTTACTGAATATTAAAACTGATATTCATATAATTATATGATTTTTTTGTAAGTACAAGTCATTAACCGTAACAGCAACCAGAATAAATTTTTTTTTTAATGAAAATCACAAAAAATTATAATACATACTCGTATATACATATGTACTCGTACATATAGAAAAAAATCCATATATGAATAAATAATAATCATTTATTAATATTTTAGTATATGAAAGTGCATCTTAATGAAAATCCATAAAATTTTACATCTGAGTAAAACTTGATTTTATACCATGAAAGATGAAACTTAAACAAAAAAAAAAAAACAAACAACTTATGCTACGTTGTTGAGACTCTTCGTCATCATCAATATTATGATGATCCTTTTGGTAAATTGTACATATTCTGGACGATGAAGATGATTGTTGTTGTTGATATATTGTGTTATTTTTGTTGCTGATGCTGCTGCTGTTTTCTGTTTTGTTACTCCTTAAATACCTATATTGAGTACTTTAATGTAAATGCTAAAAAAAAAAAAATTAAAAACAATTTTTTTTATTATTATTTTTGTTTTTCCAACATCGTCACCATCATCATCACTGCAATCGTTCATTCGCTTTCAAATAATAATAACGATAACCGACTATCTTATTTTCGTTTTACCATTATCGGTGATGATGATTTTAAAGACGTCGAAATATCCATTTGCATTTTTTATTATTACCTTATCGGTATTACAACACACGTACATATGTATGTATACAAAATTTTGATTTTTTTTTTTTTAATATTTCATTTATTTTTGTTTTTATTGTTTTAAGTTGGCTCTTGTAAAGGATATAGTGGTATCATCTTATCTCTATAATAATTTCTATAATTGTATACACACATATGTATATGTGACTTGATTTGTTCATTGCATTTTGTAACTGAAATAAGGAGTGATGATTTAACTTACAAAAAAATAATAATAAAAAATAAATTTAAAAAAAAAAAAACAGAAAAAGAAAATAAAATAAAATAAATGAATGGTTATTGACATTTGAATGAAAAAAAAAAAAAAATACATATATACATATGTATGTATATATTTATGTATTATATGTATATAAATTCAAATTGATCTCATAAAATGCACTTGAAGTTGTTTTTCATGCATTTTAAAATCATAAATTCCAAAACGGATAGCTACTGTTCATGAAATGATAATGACGATGATGAAGATGATTGCGTTCATATAATTTTATCCATATTATATACATAGTACCAAAGATATACCAAATTGAGATCGGGGAAAAAAAATTATTATATACTTTTGTCTTTTTAATAAAAAAAAAATTGTTTTTTTTTAAATTTTTTTATTATTATTGTCATTTTTTTTTTTTTTGTTAACGTGAACGGTAAATTTCTACAAAGAAATCTACAACAGTTTTGATATAATAATATAGTGAAAGATTATTGCTAAAGGTATTTACCTGGTTTATTGTATTCAGTTGTATACCATCACAGTATACGGAATACACCTGAATGATGATGATGATGATGAAGATGAAGATGATCATGAAAAAATATTAAAAATTCGTTTTATATACTATATGTATGTTCCGAATGGCTTTTGTTTATTTTTAATACATTTTTTTTTTCTTTTACAGAAATCATTCAATTTGATTGGTTCCTTCCTATAAAAAAAAAATTGTAAGAAAGATTTAAACAATCAGCAAAAAGATGAAAATTGTAAACTACTCTTTTACAATAGTATCATTAAATAGGTTTTTTTTCATATTATTTTTTTGGTACAGAATTCACTATTACACATTTATAGCAAAGATGATCATCATCATCGTCATTATCAATTGAAGATATTTTTTTTTTATTTTCATTTTTTGTTAAAATTTATTTTTCATTTTTTTTTTTTATTGATAATTTTATGAGTTCAAGTGAATCAGTTAGGGTCAAGAATTTTAGAGTAAGCGCACTTTACAATTATCGATAAGATAAGATTTTTTTTTTCTCTTCTTATTCTTCTTTTTCTTATTATTTTTTTTTCGTTGTTCAGTTAATTCAAATGTAGTTTCTGTTGAATGCACATTAAATACACGAAAAAAAAAAAAATTGAAATATAGTTAGTAGTAGAAAATTATGCCTTTTTATTCATAAATCTTGAATATTTCATATATTGCCTGTAGAAAAATTCCTTAATTCTCTATAGGTACTACAATATGTCTGTTTACATAATTTGTATATGTACAATTGTACACACATACATATATGTAAGTATATATTGCTTATCGTTGAGTCATTTTCATTTCATAAAAATTTATAATTGCTAGTAGCTACCGGTATTCAATTTAACAAACAAACAAAAAAAAAAAAACAAAAAAAATTCTGATGTTTTTTTCTTCTCTCTAGTTCTATATTTTTTTTTTTATTTAAAAAAAGAAAAAGAAGAAATGCTTTAGTCAACTTTAATTTTCTTTTTCTGAATATAGAATTGTGTGAAAAATACTCATAGGAATTTTTGTTTGTTTGTTGTTGTTGTTAAATTTTCTATTCAAATCCTTTTAGGTTTTTTTTTTTTTTTTTTAAAATATTTTTTATCAAAAAGTTTTTAATAAAAGACTTAATTTTCACGCCTTCTTTATATAAAAATTGTGAAAATGAAAAATTTATACAAAAATTTAATTTAAGTGCATTTTTACTTTTAATCCTTTATCCTTTTTTTTTTTTAGTCCATACTTTTAAGTTTCTATTGTTAAAAGTTTGAACAAATTTTCTTTTTCAATAAAGATTTTTTAATTTCAATAAAATGTTAAATTTCCTTTTTTTTTTTTTAACTTTTTGTTAAGAAAAAGAATACATATTTCAATTTAAAGGATAAAAATTTAAAAAAAAAAAGAATTTTGTTTTTAATTTCTCCTACATAATTAAAATCATTTAAATGGAAATTATACATGTAAATTAATACATTATCCTGTTACTGATGTATATCTGTGCATCTGTGCAGTTAAAGAATTTTTAGTTTTATATATGACTTTAAAATTTAAAAAAACAAAAAAAAGGAGAAAAATATTTGAAGATTTCAAAATGTGTAACGGCATTTATTTTTCAAGCTTGTTAAAAAATGATTTATATGTCGTAAATCCTGTTTATGGATTACGGAAATGCACATATATTTTGTGTTAGTGAATTTTAAAATTTTAGTACGTACATACATATGTATATGTATGTATGTATATTTATCTATCTAAAATATCATTTTATGTATATTACTCGTACATATATTAAAAAAGTCCATAAAGTGATGATTGACTGACTTGAAGATGTTTTAAGTAAAATTACTTTTTGGTTTATTTATTATTATTATTTATTTTTTTTTTTAGAATTTGAATTTTGTCTTAATAAAGATTATCTCTTAATTAAGTTATAAACCTTAAAATAAATTGATTCATATTTTTCTGTCTGTTTGTATACCTAACATAACTACTTTATGTCAGGATATTAATAAGTATTGTTTTTGTATTTGAATACTTTTTGTTGTTGTTTTTTTTTTTTTTTTTAAAAATTATAAAAGACGTAAAAACAAGAAAAAAATAAAATTCCTTCTTTAATATTTTCTTAAATATAATTAATTAATTTATTTATTTTTTAATCTATTCACAGAGTCTTCGGTACTAGACGATGTTCACGGTGTTTGGCCTCAATAAGTTCCTCAGAATTAGTAATGCGTGCACGACATTTAGTCTTTCATGTAGGTTGTTTTTCATGTACAGTCTGCAATTCACCATTAACAAAAGGTGATCAATTTGGAATTAGAGATTCAGCAATATTTTGCAGGTGAATTTTATACCATTTTTTTTTTTCATTCATATTATTATTTTATTTTTTTTTTTTATAAATTTTATAGTAATTTGTAAATAAATTCTTTTTGTCATGCAATAATAATTACAAGTGTGAAATTTATCTTTCCCGATTCTAGTTGAGAGTCTTGAATGTTTTATTATTTTGTTGTTGTTGTAAATTTGTAGAAAATTTGTTATTGAAAATAATTATTTTGTATTAATTTTTATAATTTAGAGATTAAAAGTTTTTTTAAGAAGATCTTAATTAAAATTCTTATAGAAATGTAACTTTAAATGTATTTTAAATTAAATTAATTTGTTTTTTTTTTTTTGTTTTTGTTTTCTCTTCACAGATTACATTATGAAATTTCATTAGAGACGCAAACAACAGCTGCTTCAACACCATTACCAAATTCATGTTCATATGCACCACAATTTGGTTCATCACCAAATGATCCATCAAGTCCTGTTGATCCAACAAAAATTGTACCAGGTGGTTTTTTTGTACCACCAGCACATGTTATATCAGGTTTACCGCAACCACCACGACAAAAAGGTCGACCAAGAAAAAGAAAACCCAAAGATATTGAGGCACTAACAGCAAATATTGGTTAGTATACAGATTATGTTTTAATTAAAAAGATAAATACAAATTTTCCACTATAGGATATATTTATGTATGTATATTTATTTATTGTAAATGAAATTGAGATTTAATTGAATAATTTGTGGTTATAAAATGACATAATTAATTTATAAAATATATTTTGAATATTTGAAGATTTATTTTTTTTTAAACAAAAAAATATTTAAGATTATTTGAAAAAAAATTATGATTTTAAATGAGAAAGGGTAAAAAAAGCTTTCAAATCAAATTCGTTATCTTTATCGCTTTATTCTAACTATGAATTTTTCATATATCTTTTCTAAATAGTTTGGCAAACATTTAAATGTAATTTTTGTTTTAGTTCTTAACGATATTTTATTTGGTTTTGCTTTTGGATATAATTAAGTTATAAACGTATAAAATTCAAATATTTATTCAGTTTTTTTTTTTTGTATATTATTTCTTGAAGCTAAAAATTTTTCACAGAACATATCATATATTACACGTATAACAGTTTCATTTTGATAAAATAAAAATAAAATTTAATTTGAGAAAAAAAAACGAGATTTTTTTTTCTCAATCGTTCAGTTTAATGTCAGTTTGCTGTTAGTAAATGAATGATTTTTTTTGTTGTTGTTATTATTAAAAAGTCTTTATTTATTTTATTTTATTACTATTATCATTTATCTTTTTTTGTTCATTTTCAAATTTTTGATTGTGTGGTTTCTTACCTAAAAAACAAAATAACACAAAAAAAAAAAAAATTTGCCTTGGGGGCCGCATACAAAGATTTATGAAGCATACAAAATAAAAAATACTAATTTTTTTTTTGTATTGTATAAAGTTTTTATTTGAATCATAAAAGTATCTTTTGGAGTTTATGACGGTTAAAAAAGGAAGAAATTAAGATTTTTATTTTTTTTAAACTTTATGTATTTATAAAAATTTAACGCTTAATCTCTCTCTGTTTCTCTTTACGTTTACAATAAACTTGGTTATTAAATGATCTGAATTGATTTGGATTTGACCCAAAATTAGAAGAATTGTAATATTTGTATGTAACGTCCGAGAATAATGTTATTATATGATGCTGATGATGACGACGAAAATCTCAAATATGTACATATGTATGTTTATATGTATATGTACACATATCAAAATATGTATGAACATACATATGTAATATGTTATTTTTTTTTTTTTTAAATATTGTAAAATAATGCATAAGATGCAATGAAGCATTTGAATTTTTAAAGTTAAGCATAAAACGATTAAAAAAAAAAAAATATTCATGTGTGAAGGATGTAGGAGTCGTCTTTATTAATATATTTTTATTATTATTATTATTATTATTTTTTCTGTTTTTGTTCAAACATAAGTAACACATATTTCGTTTTTTATTTATTTCAATTTTTTATTACCTGTGTAGTTTTGGGCATATTGGCGCGTCCAAGATTTAAGTATTATAATATTTTTCTGATGCTATTGTTCCTATATATATGTACATTATAAAGATATGCTATAAAACAAAATGTATGGTAGGGCGCCACCTTCCTTTCTTGCGGCTTTTCAACTTAAGAATTTTCTTCATTTTTTTTTCTTTCAAAAGCATGAAAAACAATAAAAATGAATTGTTGTTGTTATTGTTGTAGCTGTGTAACACTTACAGACTCCATTCCATCATCAATTCAGATTTGAATTGATCACTGTTTTTTTTAATAATTTTTTTTATTTATTTATTTTTTTTCATTCAGTTTAACTTTATGACTTTTTCACTTGTGTCTCATTATCGTATCCATGCTAAATGCAATGTGTTATATACATAATATATGAATTAGACATTTCAACTTGTATATCATTGCATTAAATGTCATAAAAGTATACAACATCACCATATCAATACATAAAAATACGATAAAGAATTAATTTTTTTTTTAATTAAAAAAAAAAAATCAAATTTTCAACGAAAGTTAATCATCATCATCTTCAACAACAGCAGCAGTAGTAGTTTCAAACGTTCATCAGTTTCAGTACCGGTTAAAAGCGGCGCTTCTAATCTCATTGTGTACATCACCTTAACGCCGTGGGAAATTGATCACTCAACCGAAATTTTTTCGATATTTTTTTCCGCTTTTATTTTTCTTCTGTTTTTATTCCAAAAAAAAAAAAGCCTAATGATTTTTTGCACTAATCGTCACTTTTGACCATTGAACTTATTTATTTATTTAATTTTTTTTGTTATGCTCCTACTATCACCGCGTACGCATTTTAAAATATCACAAAAACACATAAAATTTCAATAATATGCATAAAATGTATAAAAATTTGATAA
Organism: Bombylius discolor; assembly: GCA_939192795.1. NCBI lineage: Eukaryota > Metazoa > Arthropoda > Insecta > Diptera > Bombyliidae > Bombylius > Bombylius discolor. The sequence goes on along the minus strand of OW584243.1, from coordinate 9,941,473 downwards.
GGAATAACAATTAAGTGCAGAAAATTAAATAAACAAAAAAAAAAATTTGTTAGCTTGTCGGTCATAGCAAACGTCACATCCGGTTTACAATTCATTTTTTTTTTTTTTTCAAAACGTATATTCATTCATTCCTTTAGTGAGTAGGTATATATGGTATAAATGAATTGTACCTTTCTGATTTTTATACATCTACTATATAATATATATATTTTAAATTTTTTTATTAGCAAATTATAATAACGTCCATATAGCGTCAAAATTTTTTATTCAATATTTTTTTTTTTTTTTTTTGTATTTAAAAAACAAAAGAAGATATTTGGGCATCAAGTCATGGAACATTCGAGTAATATGGTGTAATAAAAACTAGTGACTTGGTAAAATTGAAAAAAAAAAAATAAATAAATAAAAAATTTGCTTGTTTTTCATTGCAATTTCAAATCAAAGATTACCGACAGCGACGATTTTTTCGTAAACTTTTTTTTTTTTTTTTAAAGATCATAATAAAAAAAAAAATACATTGCCAAATTTTTTGTATATAATTTAATTGTTTTCAGACAAATCATCGGCCGTTACAATGTGACATTTACCGGTAGCAACGTAATTGGTAATAATCGTAAAGCTCATCTCCGGATTTTCAATATACATATTTCAAAAATATAATTTTTCTTTTTTTTTCTGTAATATTAATTTCAAGAGAATCAGATATACAGATACAGATACTATCTCAAATAAATTGCATTCTAGATACAATTAAGAAAAAAATAAAATAATTCTCGAATTTTGACGAATATTATGATGACTTTTTATTATTTATGCAATGCTAATATATTTCTTGTATTTTCTTAATTTTTTATTCTTCAATATAAAATTCAATTTTCTTATTTAGTATTTGGATATTTATAATTTTTTATTATATATACTTGGCGTATTTACACGTCTACAAGTCTTTTAATATAATATTCTATATGTTAATGTTGATAATATATACATATACATATATACATATACAAGTTCGGTTTGGTTCAATTCATTTAAAAGTCCTCATTTTTCTTATTACATATTTATTTTTATTTGTCTTGTTTTTTTTTATATATACATATATAAAGTTTGTATTTTCTTTCTTTTTCCTTTTTCTATAATTTTTTATTTTTTTTTATTTATGAAGTGTATGTATTGTGTTTTTTTTTTTCTTTTCTTTTTCATGAGATTCATAAAAATTTTTTGCGGTTCGTTGGTCGTGGGAAAACCAAAAACTAAAAAAAAAATATATATGATAAAAAAAAAACTTTAAAAAAGTATAAGAATAATAATAATAAAAAAAGCAACAAAAACAAAAAATATATAATAATAAATTTACAAAGATGAAAAAAAAAAAATTTTAAATAAAAGAAAAATTTGAAAATTGTTCGCTCTCTGATAATTTTATCGCTGTCATAAACAACAGAATAAATGAAATAAAATGTTTTTTTTTTTCGGATATAAAAAAAAAGATACAAAAAATCGTAATCATAAAACAAAAAGAGGGAAAAAAAAAATAAATAAATATATTTTGTTGTTATTATCATCTCTCATTTTGATGCTTTTGCTGGTGCAATTTTATAGACATGTGAAATAAAAATAAAAAAAAAAATTTTATAAAATAAAACAAAGAAATAAATAATTAAAAAAAAAAAAATAACACTAAGAGGAAAAAAAAACTTTTAAGTTTTACGTATTTTATTTTTTTTTTTAAATCTTTTTATTCTTTTGTATTAGTTTTTACATGGTATTATCGCTGTTTATTTATGCAAAATATCAATTTTAATTACTTTTTTATCAATATAATGGCGTATTTTGTTTCCTTTTTTTTTTTCTTTGTCAAATTTTTGAATTTTATATTCAGGTTGTGTTTGGTTTTTTTTTTTTTGTTTTTGTTTTGAACATGATATTTTATTAGTATTTGTTTGATTTTTTTTTTTCTTACAGACCTAAATGCTGAATATTTAGATTTTGGTCGTGGCGGACACCTTAGTGCCTCGTCTAGAACGAAAAGGATGCGAACGTCATTTAAGCATCATCAACTTAGAACAATGAAATCATATTTTGCAATTAATCATAATCCAGATGCAAAGGATCTCAAACAATTATCACAGAAAACTGGTCTGCCAAAGAGAGTATTACAGGTTAGTTTTAATTTAATTAAAAGATGTTTAGAAGAAAAAAAAGTTTTAAATTGTGACGAATCATTGATTTTTTCAAGATTGATTATTTTTGTTTTTTATTAAATTGATATGGTAATATGAAATTTAAATTTTTTGTAATTATGCACTTATTTTTCTTTAAAGAACTTTAATTTTATATTTAGAATAAAAGAAAAAAATTAATGATTTAATCATTACTTATGGAAAAACGAGAAAGTAAAAAAAAAAAAAACCGAAATAGGTACACAAGTATAAAAAATACAGACTGAACTTTCAAGTATTCTTAAAGAAAATCTTGTCGTCGCTATAAAATACTTTGAAAGTCTCTTAATTATGATTTTAATTTCATCTAAAATAATATTTCTTGCATAAATTTTTTAGATATAGAGTATAGTTAAAAAAATAATTCTAGCGGAAGGAATTTGTTTTTTTTTTTTTTTCTACATCCAAGTTAATTGATGTTGAAAATTTGAAGAAAAATTTGTTGTTTTATTTTATTTTATTTTGTTGTTGTTGTTGTATTTTGATTTTTATTTCACAGGTTTGGTTCCAAAATGCTAGAGCTAAATGGCGTCGAATGATGATGAAACAAGATGGTAAAAGTGGTAGTGATAAAAGTGAAGGACCACTCGATTTAGATAGCTATAGTGCACATAGTCCACCGTTTATGTTGGGAGGGCCACCGAGTCCGCATTCAATAGAATAGAATTTTTGAAAAGAAAATTAAAAAAAAAATCAAATAAATAAATAAATTAGAAAACAAAATACAAGTAAAATTGAAAAAAAAAAAAATATATATATACATATATTGGTATATGTATATATATTTTCATTAGAATGTTTTTTTTTTTTTTTTAAATTTTCATTACACCATCAACTGATCCGATTACAATAATCTTAAATTTTTTGGTATGAAATTGAAGAAACATTTATTTGAGAAAACTTTTTTAATATGAAATATAAAGAAAAAAAAAAATCAAGAAGATAAAATTAAATGAATATAATTCAATCTTGAACATAAAAGTAAAAACGGAATGTGAAAAATTTTTAAATAATTTACTTAATAATTTTATTTAATTTTCGTTTTTGTTTTTTTTTATTTTATGCATCATAGAAGTTATCAGAAAAAAGTTATATAGAAAGAAAAAAAAACATTGTTTGTGTAAAAATTAATAGAGAAAGTGTATTTTAAAAGAATTCCTGTTTTGTAAATGATATAAGAAAAAAAAACGAAAGAAGAAAAATGACTAAAAAAAAAGAAAAACAAATATGTATGTTCTAAAAGAATCACCAATTAAAAAAATTTTGAAAAAAAAAAAAATTATTAGAAGAAAAATTTATAAATAAATCATAAAACACACATTATAAATATGAAATACACAAGAACAAAATTATTATTATTTTTTTTTGAATATATGTATATTATTATCACGTCAGTTACTCTTTTTTTTTTTCTTCCTTAAATTTTTAACTTTTTTTTTTTGTTGTTTTTATATTTTTCAATATTTTAGATTTTTTTTGTCTTTTTTTTTTATTTCGTTTAAATAATGTATTAGTATTAAGGTTCATACTATTTTATTTTTTTTCAGGATGTATGATGCCCATGAATTGAATAAAAAAAAAAAAAATTTAATAACAATACAGTGTCCATAGTATCAGATGAATTAGGGGAAAAAAATGATTTATTAAAAATTTTGTTTTCATTTTTTACTTTTTTTTTTTTATTTTACAATATAAAATTTTACATTTTATTCATTTGTTTTTTTTTTGATTTAATTTTAATTTAAATAAAAAAGAAAAAAGAAGAAGAAGAAAAAAAAAATATATAAGAAAGAAAATAAAATGATTTCCAACATAAATATTAAAAATATAATAAATAATAATAATAAAAAAAAAAAATAATTATTAGCTATGCATAATATTTTCTCTTGATTGATTCCTTTAGTGATTTAAGTTATTTATATTAATTATATTTACATTTGTATACTTATGTATTATTTATATATATATAAATAAAAAGAGAACAAATAAAATAGAAAATTTTGAACATGATTGAAAAATAAAATTTGTTGTTTTTTTTTTTCTTGTAAGTTTTTATTTATTTATTTATTTTTATTTTTATTTTTTTTTTTTTTTTTGAATTCAATAACAAATAATAATAATAATTGAAGGATCAAACTTGAGAATATTTTTAAAGATTTGTAAAACTACGGAAAGTAAGTATGTATTATACTTTTTTGAATATCACAAAAAAACTTTTAAAATCTCACAATTGAAAAAAATTTTTAAGTAGCGCCTACTTTAAATGGATTAAGAAACATAATTCAATAAAAAAAAAAAAAAACAGGATTACCTTGAGAAAGGAAAGAAAATTTCTGATTATTATTATTAATTTTTTTTGGTTTGTTCTTATTTAATTTAAAATAATTTGCTCTTGAAGCACTTATATCAATCATTACTTCATGTTTTCAAGGAAATTATTAAGATCACCGTAAAAATGTTAAAAAAGATATTTCATTTGATTTTTTTTCTTTCTTTTTTTTTGTTCTTAAAATTTGTAGCAGTTACAGTTTGAAACTCTTAAAAATTTTAAAATAACAAAAAAAAAAACTTGAAAGTTGTGTTGTTTAATTCAAATTTAAAAAAAAAAAAAAAGTGTAAAATGAATGTGTAAAATAAAAAAATGTCATAAAATAAAGTTTTGAATTTTATGTTTTCAATGTCTGTTTGAGGCTAATAAGGAATAGATTTCAGATTTATATCATATTATAATCATGTGTACAATATGTTATTTGAAAAGGAAACAAAAAAATGTATACTTCTGATAAAGTATAGGTGAATATAAAGATATTTTTCATTATTTTTGTAAATACAGGAAATGCTCTAAATTAATAAATGATGATCATCATGAAAAAAAAAACTATCTGAAAAAGTTGACTATTATTAATATTTGAAGTTTTTCAAGATAATTAAATTCATGAAATTTTTTTAAGTGATTAAAATAAAATTCTTATAATTGACAACAACTGAAGGTATGTAAATTAATTCATTTGTTTACCTATTCTTTCATAAAATATGAGGGAAAAGGGGATCTAGACTCATTTTTGTGAAATGACTAAGCCTTGTATTTTTATTTTTTATTTTTACTCATTCCAAAAGGACTTACAGCTTATTTTACTTATTTTTTTTTATTTTTCATTGAAAAAAAGAAAATTCCAAATTGAAATAATAAATTTCAAAATAAAATATGTAAAATTTAAAATTAAAAAAAAAAAAATCAATCACGCAATGCCTGAAATTTTATGATATTTATTTAATTAATTCATTACATGATTTATAAAGTAAATTAACTTATATTTTTCATTATTTATTTATTTTTCTTTGAATATTTATTATCTTATTGTACTGTACTTATATACATACATACATATTTTTTTTTTATAAATATTTTCCTTTCACTTCCTAAAAATTTTATTGAAAAATACATTATTTTTTTATATAACGTGGTAATTTTTACAATGAGAAAAAACATCAAAGAAAAGTGAAATAAAAAAATTGTTTTTATTTTTTTTTTTAATTTAATTTTTCTTTAAAATAAAATAAAACTTTAATTTAATTTTTCTCTTTTTTTTCCCCCCCCGTTAATTCAAGGTTTACATTTTGAATTACATATTTTTAATTACACCATTTTTTATTTTTAAAGTATGTGCTATGTGTGTGTGTGTGTGTGTTTTCCTCGTACAAAATTAAACAAAAAATAATAAAATATAAAAATAAAAAAAATTAAAATAATAAGAAAAAAAAAGAACGGACAAAACAACTAACTTCCCTAAAATTCTTTTTAGTATTTCAAAAATAGTAAAAAACAAAAATATGTTCCTTTACCAGCGAATTTACAAATTTGCTTCATTGTGTGTGTGTTGTGTGTGTGTTTTTTTTTAAATACATTTAGTAAGTATCTATTCAAAGACATTTTTTTCTTCTCTAATATTTTAAAATACAAAGAGAAAGAAAAAAAAAAGTGAAAGGCAGTTGAATTTATTTTTCTTTTTATATTGAGTGTAAGTGTAAATAAAAATCTGACAGCAATTAAATTCTTACGCATGAAACTTATCATAAACGTGTAATAATATATTTATTAAATAAATTTTTGGAGTTGTATTTTATTATTTTTTATATACATATGTACATTTATTATATTTTAACTTGCAAGTTAAGATGAAGAAATAAATAAAAAAAATATATATATATTATATACATATGTATATAAAAAAATACATACTAAATAAATTTACCGTATTTAATACGTAAAATTTTAATCAAAGAAAATATTGTATAAATACAAAATTTAAATTAAAAAATAGAAAAATGAAAAAAAAAAAAAGGTATGTAAATTTATTTGTTTAAGTAAATTTTAAGGAAAAAAAGATTTCTTTTCTAATTTAAATTAAAACGAAAAGAAAAAAATAAGTGACTTAAAAGCTTAAAGAATTTTTTATAAGAAAATTCTTTTTTGAAAATTTGAAAAAAAATACTACTTATCATATATCGTCGTTGTTCTGTAAAAATTCTCTAATAAGTCCAAAATGATACTTTTGAAGTTCTGTACTTTAGATTCAGATTAAAAATCAATACTGTATTTCGATTTGAAACGGAGTTTTTTTTTTTAATTTTATTATTAAATAATAAATCATTTTGGCTAGCTGGCGTTTCATAGTAATAATTTTGAAGTTTGGACATTTTTTTTTTGGGTGTACATAATCCGATTTTATCAAAAATGGATTTGAGTGATATGAGTTTTCCGAAAATGATGTCGATATGAGAAAATTAAATTATTTTTCTTTCATTTTAAAGCTTACAATTTTTGAAAAATATTTTATCTTATGTGTAAAGCACTAAAGCACTAAAGCAGTAAAAACAATATATGTATACATACATATGTACATATAATACAAATGATTTTGATTTTCTGATGAGACATATTCATAAATAAGATACATTTTTAAAAAAAAAAATCATACATTTCATTTTTGTTTAACCTTAAAATCATTACTTGTCGTCTTTTGACATCTTTATTTCTGGTAACAAGACAAACATCATCGTTATGATGTTCAATATTTTATGTTTTAAAATACTGAAAATAAGAATTATGTATGTAGATATGTATATATGTATGTGGAAAAAATAAAAATTGAAAAGACAAAAAAAAAAAAAAAAGAAAATTATGTGCGATCTGTTGATCTTGATGTTCATCATTTTTGGTTCATTCGCTTCATTTCATCTATGGATCGGATGTATACGGGATTTTTAACGCATCCAGAGCAAGAAGACAACAAAAAAAAATTATGATAAAACCAAAAAAAAAATGTTCTTTTGAAACATTAAAACATGATTGTATGTATGTTTTGGAGAATAAAAAAACCTTATGCATCATATTATGTGATATTTTATATACATACATATGTATATGCAATATTACCAAATGTAACTAAATAATTTTTTTTTTCTTCATACATACATACATATGTATATGTAAATGATGTTATGCATTATAGAAGTACACCCTTCTCCAAAAAGTCACATCATGTTGTGGCGGCAAGTCATTAAGAAAAATGATGAAAAAATTCGTTCAATAAATCACGCTAATTGAACCCCGGTGGCAAGAAAACAATTTTACTTCTTGTAATTTTTGTTTTTTGGGATTTTTCTGGTTGATTTGTTGTTGTTTTTTTCTCCCTGTTTTCGTACATTGTTCCGATATGTTGTTATTCTATTCATCTGTAACATAACTTACATGATGGGATATGAGATTGTTTTCTTACAAGAAAAAAAAAAAAAAAAAAGATGTAAATAAATTTAAAAAAAATTGATCCTTATGATGTGTAGGTATGTATTTATATGTATAGTATATAATAGACAAAAATATATTAGAATATAAAATTATTTGAGAATTTATTATTTTATTTATTTAAAATACATTTTATGCAGCCTTAAGTAAAATTTTCTAATAATTTTCAATATCATGTAATATGCGATAACATAAAGATACATTGCAATCATTAAACAAAAAAAAAAAACAAAACAATATTGTAATAGTTTCACCGACGGCATTTTATTTATTATTTTTTAAAGTTTTTATTTTTATGGATATTGTGTATATATTTTTTTTAATTATTTAAAATCCATTTAGATAGGTACCTATTTTTAGTATAAAATAAGTGTATCACCTTCTAAGATGAAATGTTTGAAAAGATATTTTTTTAAGGATAGACACAAATGAGAAAATATGTGCATTAAATGATGACAAAAAAAAAAAAAAAAAAAAAAAAAATTGTAACATAATAAATATGTGATAAAACATGGAAAAAAAAATATATAACAAATCAAATTGTGTTATGTATGTGTGTTTTATAACTGATATGGCGTGAATTCAATATGGCAAAAGAATTTATAAAATTTCTTGATTAGGATGAAAGAAAAAAAAATGTTTTTTTCGGGGAAATTGTGGCGCCTATCTTATAAAAATATTGTAAAGAATATAAATGTATATACATATGTATGTACATATATTGAAAAATTTAAAGTCTGTGTTTTATGAAAATCAAAATATTATCTTTTATTAGGAATATAAAAGATTAAAGATGATCTTGAAAGATGTGTCACATATTAAGTAGATGTTATACACCTGCTTCTTCTTTGAAAAATAAATTTTGTTGTTGTTATTTTTTTTTTCTCTGGTATTTTCTTTTTTAAATATGTCAAATCTACATCACATACTTACTTTATTATTATTTATATAAAAAAAAAATTACATACATACATATGTGAATATTTAAAATAAATATGTACTATATATCAAGACTATAAATAAGACAGACTTTATCTCTAAAATAAGGATTTTTATACTAAATTTCAAGGAGATTTTGTGTAATTATTGCACTAGTTACATCACCCTTTTAGACTGGGCTTAAACTACACTTTATTTGCTCTATGTGGAACACTGGAACGTAAGAATTGGTTAAAACCGATTAAACTTAGAAGAAAGGTAGGAAGTACTTATGTGGGAGGAGGGTTGTCTTGTCACTCACAAGTTAATCAATCTTTGCCCTCAGGGCACGGCTATTCCTCTTTGTGCTATATTCGTAGTTTCTGAAGTTTATATTCAGAAAATTCTTTTTATATTACGGGACGAAAACTTCTTTTGTTTTAAAAGTTTTACATGGAAATGAAACATATGTATGTACATAACCTATATTTTATAAATTTACCATACCAAGTGAGAAAGCAGTATAAAAGCAGAATAAAGAGAATTTTACTTAGGACAAATAAGTTACAATGTAAACATACGTACGTCAAGCGTAATGCATGATAGTTTAGGTCAAAAAAAGTGACTTAGAATAGTTTCCAAATACTTAAAACGCTAGATTTGTCTACTTTGTGATTTTCTTCAGTTTTTCTTCTAGAGGAAGAGGGGATTTCAACCACACTTCTCTGTTTCATATTTCTTTTAATTGTTTTTTTTTCTTCAAATTCTGCCTGTTATTGTGGTACAAATTAATAATATACATTTTTTAAAAAAAATTTTTTTGTGAGAAATAAATCCGACAAAAAAAAAAAAAGCTTTTGTTTTGCATCACATCAAACAAATGAAAAACTTATGTGGTGTGGTGTATTAAAGTTTTTTCACAGAGTAGTGCATTTATTGTGTATAATACACAAATGAATTTACATCCTTTTTTTTTAAGCAATTCATACAGATGAAGTAAAGAGGTCAAATGTTCAGAACGTAATGCATATTTTACTTACCTATCGTGTTATAACATAAACCACCCGCCGTTCTTAATGTTGATAATAGGAAAACTTACCTTTTTTGTCTATTAGAAGTATTTTCTTGTTTTTCAAATAAAGAAGAAGAAAAAAGTACGCATTGTATTTTGTAATGCAACGACAGCATACTAAAGAGCAAACACGTGTAACTTGTTTGAAACGAAAACTTTGTTTGGTGCACGTGTCTTCTTTTTTACGTTTGGTTTATTTTTTACTCTGATTTATATTTTTGTTTTATCCTTTCAGTGGAAAATACATATAATGTACCTACAATATAATTTTTTTTTTGTGTAAATGAAGCATACACGATAACAGGATTGTGCAAAATTTGCACTATTTTTAGTTAGAATTTCATATATCCTTATGAAATAAAAAATATGTACTCAAATAACCAGTAGAAAAAAAAACGGGAAAAGCATAAAAACGCGAATAAAAAAAAAAAGGGATTTAAACGCGCATCAATTTGACTTCCTTAATCCCCAGAGGCTTCTATACTCAATAAAAAAAAATTTCCTTTATTTTCATTCTTCTTTTTTTTCGTCCGAGAGGATGACGGTGCTAATGGTACTTTTATTATTTTGTTATTTGTATTGTCCTTGTATTATTTTGTGTGTAATAAACTGGTGTATTTTATACATTTTCGTGGTTCAAAGAAATTTTTTGTTGTATGTATGCTATATGAAGTGTATGATGATGTGAAATATACTATACATACATCAAAATAACACCCTCAATTTAAGAATGAAATTTGCACCATATTTTTCTTGATGTTATTCCATGAAATCATTTATTTATTATTCACAATATGTGTAGAGTTAACGATGATGATGATGACTTCCTCCGCCCTACTATTAATGTCATGCCGAACTTAATAAAGTTGCAAGACCGCTAAAAACCTTTTTTAACATTTTTTTTTTTTAGTTATATAATAATGCGTGCGTGTAAGTACATACCCTAAGAATTTTCTATTAAACATGACTTCCAATAGATTTTCTTTATTCAATATGAATAAGTTGTTGATATTAGGGTGGTAGTGGTGGCAATATTCGTGGCTATTTGCATTATTTTTATAATTTTTTTTTTGTAGTTCTTATCATATACTATACTATAATACTTAATTACATGCAGATATAATTCGTTATGTTACTCAGTTGGAGATTGGGTTACAAAAGATCTTAAAAGGGGTAGGAAAATCTCTTCATTGTCACGTGACTTCCTCATTAGAGTGATATGTGAGACATTTGCAGTCAAGTGGAGATTTTTTTATTAAGTAAAAGAATATTTTATTTAGTTGAAATAAATAAATACTATACATTATTAAATGCTATTAAAATAGAGAAGAAAAAAAATACATAATAGAGTGGAACAACAACAACAACAAAAATTGAAAAATAAATAAGAAAGAAATATTTTTTTTTCTTTATAAATATATGTATATAGATTTTCTATTTTTAGTTACAAATAAATTTATTGGTTTTAGATTACAACTTATTTTTCCATTTTTGTGTTTTTTCTTTTTTACTTTCTTGAGAACTTTCTTTTCTAGTGGCAGCTTAACAAATGCCATTTAAAAATAAAGGTAAGGATTATGAATGAATAAAATATCTGTATAGTAAAAAAAATAAATAAATAAATCTGTCTATTTTTGATATTTCAATTAAATTTTTGTAAAATGATATTTGATCCTTAAAATAAATATACAAGTTTTGAGAAAATTAATTTAATTATGTAATAATTAATAAAAAATCAATATTGTACTAAAGCTATACATATAAAAAAGTCACTTTTAAATTTAAAAAAATATATTTTTCTTCATTAAAAAAAATAAGATTTAAATTTTTAGTGAAAATAAAAAAAATAGATAATAAACTAAAAATTTCTATTACTTATATATCACAAAAAGGCAATCAGATTAAAAATAATGAATTATTTTAAAAAATTGAATTTTCATAGTTTTTTTTTTAATTTTTTTTTTTTTTTGATTTTTTACGAAATGATAATTTTATTTATCTCTGACCTATCATAATCATATTCATATTTTACTCAATTTGTAAATTTTTTTTTTGTACATATGTATGTACCTATATTAGTCAGAAATCAAATATGTTGTACATGACAGAAAAAGCCAAAATAGAAATAAAAATAAAAAAAAAAAAGAATAATACCTACTACATAATAAATAGATCATATATGTATATTCATATATACTTGAACATCATTATAAATTTCATTTATTTATTTTTTCTATGTATATATACATACGTGAATTATAAATATTTTCCTTTTCTTGTTCATGAATTAAAAGGGCAATTGAATTGATATGAAAGGTCTTTAAGGTCTTTAGATTTTGTTATTAGTTTTTTCTTCTTCTTCATTTCAATCTATATATACATATATATTTGTATATACATACGCATACATGTATTCATACATATCTTATAAATTTTGTATCTATGTAGGTTTTAGGTTTATTATATTTGATTTTTCAAAACAAAAAAAAAAACCAAAATATTCATAGTGTTTTGAATATTCATTCCCATCTGTTGGTTTATATTTGTTGAAAAAAGAACAAATTTTTTTTTTTTCGTTCTTCTTCTGATCAATAAATATAATATAAAATATGTGCAAAATATTGCGAAGACAAAATTGCAATCTATTATACATACATACATATGTATATTAAAATTTGTATAACTTTGATCAATTCAAAACATAATATTCATATAGCATTTTATTGATTTTTTTTTTTTTTTGCTTTTAATTTTTTATTATTTTTTTTATTTCTTTATTTTATGAAAACCTGTACAACATCAGTGACAGGTTATTATATCAATTCATTTTCAATGGTCTAAACAGAAAATTGTGTATAATTCGTGGTCATGATGTGGTTTACGTTATTATATTGACCGTTTTTAAACGCCTCGTTTCAAAAATGAATTATGGCCTTATAGCACGTTCAAAAAATTGATTCTCGCTTACGTATTTATAATATAAATATGTAATATTGAATATAATTTTTTATGTGTAGGTATATTATGATATACAGAACAGGAGATTTTATTTTATTATCTGTTCTATAGTTAATATACATACATATGTATGTATGTATATATATATGTATGTATTTAAAATACGGTGAATATAGTAGTAAAAGAATTACATGTAAAATAAAATAAAAATATAATAAAAAAAAAATATATTGAAATTAAAAAAAAAAAAACATATTGATATGAATTTGTATAATAATTGTATTACATACCATAAGTTTATTACATTCTTTATACATATGTATTGCTCACATAATATTATTTTATATAAATTAAGTCAAATGTTATACATGAGATAAATTTAGGCATCATATTGTATCTTTATAGTTATGTTAGCCTAAAGGCTTAAAATCCTCATCAACTCTCTAAGAGAAAATCGATAAAACGATTGATTTCAAAGGAAAAAAAAAAATAAATAAAAAAAAAAGAATTAAACAAAAAATAAACAAAAAAATTTATAAGATGATGTGTTTGTTTTGTTATATATTATTCCAATAATCGCCTGAATGTGTTTAAGGAAATTACTTTGGTGAAATGAGATAATATATCCTCCTACAAATCAAATAAATATTAAAATGATTAAAAAAAAAAGGAAAAAAAAATGAAAAAAAAAAAAATAAATTAATAAAAAGAAATTATAAAAAAACAAATATCATCCTTAGATATATTGTATTTATATGACCTTGTAGTTTCCTTTTTATATAAAATGTGATAACAAACAATAAATATACAAATTATTATGATATGATTATTCTTTATGTTTATTCTTGCATATTTCATTATACACGTTTTCATTCTTTATTCATTTTGTATTTTTTTTTTCTCATTTATGTAAAGTTATTAAAAAAACAAGTATGTATAAGAAAACTATTAAACGAATTTGTTTGTCTTGTTTTCTTTTCTTTTTTTTTTTCATATCCTTTTGATTTATTATTTTATATTAAGATATAAAAAAACTCATAGATATAATGATAAAAAAAAAAGTGACAAATTTTTTATTTTCATTTTTATTGTAATACACTTACAAAAAAAAAAAAAGGAGGAGGAAAATTTTTTCACAAATTAGATCCCATGGGAAAATCAAAAAAGAAAAAAAAATAATAAAACAAATACATAATACGGATGTATATTATGGGTATTCATTTATTTATTTATTTATTTATTTATTTTTTTTTTGAACAAGAAAAAAAAGGAAAGAAATTTTCTTCAGGACAAGAATAAATTGATAATAAAAAATATTATATGTACGCGTGGACAATGTGACAAAAGAATAAAAAAATAAAAAAATAAAAATATATGAAACAAAATAAACTTGCTTTTAATAATAAATTTATTCGCTTCTTAAACATAAAAATAAAATAAATTGCATAAACTAGTTATATATAGACCAAATAATACTATCGTAGAATATAAAAAGGAAAATCAAATGCAAATAATTGTTAAAGATATTTTTTAAATGTTAATAGGGAGAAGTTTTTTCTGTCATAATTTTTTATAGTAACAAAAAATTACCAATTTTCTAGTAAAAAAATATATACTATACATACATACATATTGAAAAAATTTCACATTCGAATATGCAATGTTCGATGTTACTAAATATGAACTATAAACTTTAATAAAATTGCCTATTGGTTTTTCAGGAAAAATCTATACTAAAAGCTACCAGAACATACTTAAAATATTTTTGTTTTTGAATACGGCTTATGTTCATTTAAGAAGAAAATTATAAAACATGAAAATATTTATTTTTTAAAACTTAATAAAAATTTTATAAATGTAAAAAAAGCTTGAATTTAAATTAAAAAAAATAAAAATAAAATAGGAAATAAAAAAAAAAGGCTTAGAATGAATGTTTTATTTTTAATACACTCTTGTATAGTATATATGTATAGTATATATATTTTTTAAACTTTAACTTTTCAAAAGCCATCAAAGGTATTTTTGTTAAAAATAAACTTTTCATTTTCAGAATTAAATAATAACTTGAAATGAAATATCAAGAATATACAGTTTTTGATGTTTCATTTATTTTTTTTTTAAATATGTATTTTACTTTTTCTAAAAATAAAATTACTTTGTTATTAAAATATGCATCTAAAAGAAAAAAAAATGGTAAAAAAAAAAAATTCTACAACTTTTTCATACACATTTTTTTAATCAACTCTTCCATTCAATTTCTTCTTTTATGTATCATTCTCTATATTTTTTTTTTTCATTTTTCTATCCTTTTTTGTATATCACCGGTTTTTTTTTCTCTCATAATAATTTTTGTATCCTATATGTATGAATATATAATATATATTTAGTAATTATAATGAAATGAATGATTTCTTTCATCATTTTCCGAAAAAGAAAAATATAATAATAATAAATGTTTTTTTTTTTTTCCTTCATAGATGAATTTACACCAGAAATTAAAATACATATATCAAAAGTTTTTTTTTTTATACCTACATAAATATATGTAGTCATTTTAAAGATTGTACATATAATAGTATATTAAAAAAATATATATGAAGTATATGAGTACCGTGTGAAGAAAGTATATTGAATATAATGACTTAAGAAGCGTACATAAAAATATCACACATATTACATTAACAAAATAAAAATATAAAAAAAAAATGAATAAAATGAAAATATAAAACAAAAAATTAAAAAGGACTTTCATAGAGAGTATATTATATTGTAGTACTGACTGGTTGTCACTCAGCATCCTTCTACTAATTTGAACAAAAATTTCACGCCCAACAGCGCAGAATATGATGCAAGTGTCTCAAACAGATGTTTAAAGAGAATTATAATATACCACGTATAATATTAATATGATGATGATGTACGGATTTTTTTTTTAAATTTTTTTTTTTAGAAAGAAACATTTTTTAAAAGTTATCTTTTGGTAGATACAATAATGAGTATCCAAAATAAAATAAATTCAAGTATAAAGTATATAAAATGAAAGTGTAATGAGGCAACCTATTGAATATGTAATGTATCATGTACGCATACAGGAAAAAAAAGAAAAAAAAAATGAAAAATATACAGAAGTAAAAGACAATTTTTTTTTTCTTCTTAAAAAAATGGAATGATAAAGTTAAAATGTATGAAACGAATAAAATATAAGATATAAAAATATGAAAAAAAATACGGAAATTTATATAAAACACATACATATAAATATACATAATACATATGTGTATGATGTACATATGTATATGATAATTTCTATACCTTACAGTACAGTATCTACCTATCCATTCCCCAATTTATATTTCATATTCCGTGACCTCGTCGCTTCATCATCATCAACATCATCATCATTGTTGAGATTTTGTCGATACAGCAATATTAAAATATGAAAAACATTCAGTAGTAAAAAAGTAAAAAAGTAAAAAAAAAAATAAGAAAAAGAAAAGTTGAAAACATTATAAAAAAAAAAATAAATAAATAAATAAAATAAGAATTTATGTGACATGCTCCTTGTCATCGTTTGATGATTGGAAGGTAATGCTCATTGCTTTTGGATTTAACTTTGTCGTACTAAAAACCTGATATTATGTATATTAGACATGTATTTGATATATCATTTGTACTCATGACCAAAAAACTTTTTAAAAAATCACTACCTTAGAAGGTATTTTGATGGGGGAGGGCGTTTGTTCAATAATCTTCTATAAAGTAAAAATCTGTTCTATATTAAAAATTAAGAAATTCATTAACAATAACAAGGATTAAAAATATTGTTTAAAAGTAATCCTTTTTTTATATATATGATTGATTTTTTCCTAACGATTGTTCAAAATTTTCTTTCGTTTGCTCGGTGTGAGTTTTTAGTCTCATCAACGACATATTTTCTTTCTTTAGGTCTGCTTCATATTAGTGTTATTTTGAATTTTTCTTGTGCACTCCATTTGTTTTCATTCTACTGAAAATGCTTTCACAAATTTCACTATGTCTCTACTCTGAATTATTAATCCGTCTAGGTGTCTGTTTTTCACCAAACATATGTACATATGTATGTACATTTCCCTTCTCTCTTCTCTTTCTTTGATTCAAAAAGTTTTCGAATTTTTTGTTCTCTGACATTCTTTTTGAACACATAACAGGAACAATTTATTCGTATAAATTTTAAGCTTATGTTCTTCCTTTGGTAAATAATTATTCAAAATATGTGTTATAGTTAATTAGATATCAATTTAGGTAGCTTTGTATGCGGTTATGAAGATATTTTATAAATTTGTCTTATGAATCTATATTAAACCTGAGGTATAAGTACTTTTTGCAATGTCTAATATTTATGCGATAGATACATGTGCAACATACACGTATGTACCTACATACATACATATATGTCGAATTATTAAAAAAAAAATGCATTTGAAATTCACTCTAAGAAGAAAAAAAACAAATATATATGTATGTATTTAGATATAATAGATACAGGTAAATATATGTGATATTATATTTTATTCTGTACATATACGAGTACATATTAACGTTTTATGTTATAATGCATATGTACATATTTTGAATAAGTATGTAGGTATATGCATTTTGATTTCCATTGAAAGCAAATTTTACAAATCAGAAGTAGAAAAAAAAAAAAAAAACAAAAAAACATCTATCGAATGTGATCGATAAATATTTCATGCAAAGTAAAAAGCTATCAAAAGAAAATGGATGACATCTAGAATATGTCTCTGCTATTTAGAAATAAAAATATATGTATGTACATACATATATAAAAAAGAAGAGAAACAAACTTACAATAATCCTTCCTCATACTTTTTTGTTTTTTCTTTGTTTTGTACAATTTGGTACGTATAAGAATTTAAAAAAAAAAAGTTAAAATAACAGCAACAACAATTTATATATATGTATATGTACATATGTATATAATATAAATTATAATAACAATGAAGACCTAACAACAAGACAACTATTTGCTGATGCGTATAATCAATTTGATTTGGTTCCCATTGTATATGATATAAGATTTTTTAATTTCAATTTTCAATTAGAAAATTTCCAGGATCTATTTGAATTGTATAATATATGTACATAAGTTTTGTATGTATATTTTGTTTATTATATATATTTTCTTTATACATATACATATATTGTCTTAAAATTGTGTAGTGTATCAACTGAAAACACAACAACCTTACCTGTCTATCAGATGATAAGTGCATATATGCAATTGAAGTTGGTTCTCAATGATGATGATGATGATGATGGAGATGGGATCTGTGTGTTGTGATTTTCTGTATATTACATATACATATACTGTTGCAGTTCATTTTCTTTGTGAAAAGTTTTGAAATAAAGTCAAAAGACAGATTAATCCCATTTCAGGTTCATGATAGAAAGTTTCATTTTGTTTCAATTTTAATCATCAGAAACCCAGAATCCTTTGTATTATTACTCAATATCCATATACCTATGTATATATGTATATTAAGTTATTTATTAAGCGAAATATAGTACATATGTATGTATGTATATATTTTTGTAACTCAATATTATGTATATCACATTTTAGTTCTCCCTTTAAAATTAAATTTATAGGTATTTATATGAATTTTATATTTCTGTACAAACAAATAACATAAAAGAGGACAATTGCGTATTTATCATTTAATTCATATATGTATATGTATATCAAAATGAATAGAAATAGAAAAAAGAATCCTTCATTTTAAGTTCAATGTATTCAAACAGTATATACATATAAGTATAGTAGGTATACCTTCAATATATGTATGTAACATATGTACGTATTAAATATATGTATAAGCAATCTTTACATACAAAACAAACAATGTATGTATGTACATATATATTCGTCTGCTCATAGATAATAGCAAGTTACTATGAATGCTAATTTTTATATTAGGTTACTAAAAGAGGTTCTATTTTATATCTATACGTACATGAAATTCGATAGGTGAAAAAAGGAATATTACGTATAAAAGATGATATGAACATGGAGGCATTATGTATTTGAAATGTAAGTTGCATTATTAATATATGCCTACATACATACATCAATGATTTTATGTAAAAGATTTTTCTTTTCAACAAAAAAAAAAACATTTATATTTTTAGTAATAAAGATAAAAAAAAATAATTATAAGTATATAGGATAAATCAATTACATATATACATTTTCTTTTAACATGTTAAATATTTTTATTTTATAAATTTTGATAGTAAAAAGGACATCACTTTGATGGATTTATAAAAAAAATTACAAAGTAATAATTTTTTTATAAAATTTTTAAATTACAAACAAAATAAAGAGATCCTTGTTAATTTTATATTTTCAATTAAGAGTTTGTGAAGGATTTCCTTTGTGAATAAAACTAAAATATGATTGATTATATAACGATTTTCAAAAATTTATAATTAGAAGTATCTACTAAAACCTATTTTTAATTGAATTAAAAGCCTTTACCTTTTTTTTTTTAAATTTTTTATATTTTGAAAATATTCTTTTATTCAGATTTCATTTTTTTTTTTTAAATAAAATAAATCTTTCATTTTTACCAATTTTCATGAAAATCGGAAATATGTATTATTTGAATATTGTGTAAAATGTAAAATGGAACGCCTCACAAAATATATGTTTGTGTGTGTATGTTATTTATTCATTTATTTATTTTTCTGTTTATAAATGCATTATTTGAAATTCAATTGCAAATTCATCAGAATTTATATGGAATTCATATGTATGTATATAACAGAATGTATTAGTAAAAATGCATCATCAAATATATAGATATGTATAATTTATATATGAGACTAAGAGTATGTTATATTGTATGTATAAATAATGCATAAACAGTTCAGAGTTGTAATTCAGAGGTAAAATGCAAAATACACATCAATACTTTAGGATGATCTAACAAATGTCGTAAATAAATTTTTTTTTTTTTATTATATTTTGTTAAAGTTTGATTTGGTTGTTTATATTCCATCATGTCGATTTATCTATAGTTTTTTTTTTTTTTGTTTATAAAAAAACAAAAAAACTTTTTTTTTATCTGTTTACACAGCACAGTACATACAAAATCTATAATCAATTCAGTTGTCCAACCAATGGTATGACATTAACAGATGAGTATTATATAAATATGTACATATGTGAAGATATGTACATATACATATATACATGTATTTATAAATAAATAGATTTTAAGAGAAAAATTTCAAAAGTGCCGCCATTCAATGTCCGTTACGGTTTTAAAATTTTCATTTTTGTATTATTTTTTTTGTTTGTTTTTGTTTTTCTTTTATTATGCGTTTTGTTCTATTGGTATTTATATTCATGGGTATACATATGTATATATAAAGATACAAAAGTACTTAAAATTCATATGAATATTGATTGAAGAAAAGTTTATTGTAAACTGTAAAAGGATTGAATATGTTGACAATTTTTGTACACTAAAAATCGATTGAAAAATTTAAAATGAAAAAAAAATGAAAAAAAAAAAATGTATATATTATTTTTGTTATATTAAAGTTTTTAACCAAATAAATATAATTTTCAAGATACAAAGTGAGGTCGAAATCTTCTTGGAATGAAAAAGCTTGTGAAAATATGACTACTGAAAGTCACATTATATAGCTAAATAAGACTTGCACATGCTGATTTTTTTTTTTTTTCTAATTTATTGTTATTAGGCCTTTTATTTCGTGCTTTTCTAGATAAAAACAGATATTTCCAGTAGCTGAATCTTAGAAAAAAATCCTATTAAGCTAAGTTTGTGGAAAACTATTCTTGTTCTTGAAGCAACTCAAAAGGCGTACATTGTACATGCTATGCAAATTTTTTGCTTTTCAATACCTACATATGTATTTCGTTCTATTAAAATATACAATTATGTATATTGTGTGTTGGGCGATACAAAATGGGCAAACATTTTGATGGGACGGTTAATTTCGAAAATAATTTCGAAAATTCTTTTTATCTTGTAAAGAATAAGGATTTTGCTAATAAAAATATGAATTACATACATATATGTATGTTTGTATGTACCTGCATATGTACATTTTTTTTTCAATTCATACACCTTTTCAAATTCATTCATTCAAAATGTTTTTTTTTTGTTTGTTAAATCCCCAACTATTAAAAAAAAATACAAAAAAGATAAAAAAAAAAATAAAAAAAATCCGTGTGTCTAGTGTCAAGTATCAAAGAAACAAACGCATATAATCATAAAGTGTCAAATTGAATTACAAACATGACATATGTATGTAACATGAATATCGACAATATACGATTTGTGGTTTATTCTTTTAGTGTCATATTACAAACATCAAAATCATCCCATGATTTCATTTTGTAAATACTAATACATAATACATATATTATAGAAAATTCCAACTATTTTGTAACACATTAGTTTTATAATGATAAACGTACATATACTACATTTTATAAATTATCCATTGAATATTATCATTTAAAATGTTTGTGTTACACTAATAGGAAATTAAAAGAAATTTAATTTAATGAAATTGATGAAATAAATTATTATAATTTTTTTTTTTTTTTCAAGAGAAAGGATGATTCTTCTGGTTTGTATAATTTTCTATTTGTGAAATTAGAAGAACAAAAAAATTTTTTTTTCTAATATAAAATTAAAGATCTTAACATATAAAAACAGTGTTAAAAATTTAAAGGCAACAAGCAATTTTTGATTTTTTCCTTTTCCTTCGAATTTTCATTTTATTATCATCATCATATGGTACATCCAGACTTTTTCATAAGTATGTGAGTGATATTCATATCAATATATGTATATATGTACATATATGTATATGTACATACATTTATATTCATGTTTTTTTTATATTGTATACATATATTATTTCTTTTTTTTATTTTTTTCATATTTTATGTACTGTTTTAATATGATTTACGGGACGAGTTGAGTCTCAAATTTCTGTCAAAAAGATGTTTAAATTAAAATTAATAGTTTTAGTCCGATGGCAACGGACAGACTGAGATTTTGTCGTTTAAATATTGTATACGTATATTTATGTGTATTTTATAAGTTTTAAAAGAAAAATTTATCTATCTATATAAAAAGAAATTTAGAAAGATATAAGTCAATCTTTTTTATTCATACATATTCATTGTGGATGTGATCTTATAAGGATATATACGTATATAAAAATACATATATGTAAGTATCAATCGTATATAAAAAATAATGTTTTTAAAATTATCATATCCCGTTCCAACCCAGTTGGAAATGGAAGAATTCTACATGCATTCGGAAGCCTTCTTTGGAAGTTTTAATCTTTGTTGGAAGCCTTCCTTTCTCTATCCCGTATAATATCATTTTTATACAGGCATGTCATTGACAGGAAGGCATTCCTATAAGAAGGTAACAAGAAGCATTCTGGATACATTCTCAAGAAGCGAAAAAGAATACTTCTTAGTGCCTTCCATAGAAGTGAAAAAGAATACTTCTTAGTGTCTTCCATAGAAGCTTTTTTCCATTTGTAAAAAAGATATACATATATTTTATTATTTATTAGTGAAAATATCAAAGGAAAAGGGAACTTGAGAAACAACTACCCTGTAAATTATAAAACAAAATTGAAAATATGTATATTAATTTTTCAGTAAAACTAATTATTAAATTTCAATTTTTATGTTTCCTTATAAAATCTATTTTTTGACAATTTTAACCCTAGTTTTATCTCTTTTTCAAATTGTTTGTATCCAAAGTTCTCTGTTTTGACAGCCTCTGTAACAAAAGAAAAATGTATTATTTTAAAAAGTTAAAATGAAATTGTAATAATTATATGAGAAACATACCGAAAACTAATTCACTTTTTAATTATTAATTATTTTAAAAATTTAACTTGAAAATTTATCATTAATATGATGTTTTCACTTTGAAAAATACATAAAATAAACAAACTTCGTAATATTTTTTTTAAGACTTAATTGACCTTGCACGTGCATAACACAATTTTCATAAAACGCAATATTTTAAACTTCTATATATGTACATCATTTAACGAACTGACAGCCTCACCAACAGAAGCCGAACAGATATTGCCAGGGTCAGGGCATGTATCACAGGGCACTGGCCAATAGGGGATCATGCAAAGAAACTGGGTATTCCCTTCAATACCAACTGTCGTAGTTGCAGGGAAGCAAGTGAGAAAGAAACTCTTACCCACTATCTCTGCAACTGTCCGGCACTTGCAAGAGCAAGGTTCCAGACAATGGGGAGCTTCTTCTTCAGGGACCTTGATGAAATAGCAAAAATCACAGGATGGCTATAATGAATCGATCAAACGTTATGAATTAAGGTTACACGAGGTGTGGTATCAAAATGGCACTTTCAGTGCTAATTGGGTCTTCGAAAGATTTCGAAACCACCACGTCAACCAACCATATACATCATTTACACCTACATAAGAATTTTACTAAAAATCATTAAAATTTTTTAAAACTTACAAATGCTTTCCTCGGGAAGGCTTTCTATTTTTCCAATTGGGAAATAACGATATATATTTATGTATTTCTATATATGTATGTACTATCTATATATATTTGAAAATATATTGGTGTTCGGTTACACAAAATTACATAAAACTAAAAACCACTGAAACTGACACGCATATGAGAATTTTATACAACAACAATAACAACAACAGCAAAAATAGTAATAGGAATATAAATGAAATATCATCATCATGAAAAACTTTCAGGAAAAAAGGACATCATCATCATCATCATCAACTATACCAACAATAAATATTATTATAGTAAACCATAAGAGCCATATGAGGTTATTTTATAAAATTTTGAAGTGAAATATTCGGTACAAAAGAGGATACTACAATTTATAAGTGCTGTATGATGTAAATACTTATATTGAGATTTTTTTGTTTTTTTTTTTTGTTAAAATTTAAAAAAAGTAGAAAAATTAAAAGAGAAATTAAATTTTTTGATTTGGTATTTAGTATTTTTTATTTATTTGAATGTTTAAATGTTAAAATTTGAAATATATAAAACAAACAAAAAATTAAAAACAGAAGGAAAAATTTTTGTTAATATGAATTAAAGGCAGGAAACAGATGGGACTATTAGAAGTAATCACACATGCAAACATTTTTAGCTATTTAATTACTTATACTTGTACATAAATACCTCGTGCGGTATGAATTTGTTTTTTTTTCTTCTTTTTTTTTCTCCTTTAATCGTAAACAGACGAAACATTTGCATAATAATCAGATTTATATCTCTTGACCGCAAAGAATAAGGTACCTACGTCTTCTACCTATATAATATCTTTTCACACAATTTATTTCATTTAAAAAGATAATATGAAATTTTCAACAACTTCACAACAATAAGTATTAATGGGCATAAACTTAAACATATATACAGAGTATATAAAGGTTGAAAGATATAAGTTGTATCTAGATACTAATAAGTTAAACAATTTCTTTTTTTTTTTTTTTTCATTTTTTTTTTTCAATTTATTTATTTGTATAAAAGGACAACAATATAAAAGTATTATATGAACTGTTTTTATAAGGTAAGAAAAGAGACAAGGGTACTTAAAAATAATAAGAAAAATCATCATCATCATCAACCTCATCAGATTGTTAAGGGGCGAATAAAATCACTGACCAGCTAATAGTGGCACCTTTAGACAATGGTAAGTAGTTATAAACTCGGATTCGCTTCAGATCGCCAGAGATAGATTCTACATACATATTATATGTATGTATAGTTGTTATAGGGTTACATTATAGTTTATTTAGGTGAGAAACTGCGAAATATGCTTTTGCTTTCGAGATTTATTTTCCTTGAAATGAAACCTTCTTTTAAGCACGTACATATGTATATACTTACATTAAATATTATAGGGCTATGTATATAAAGATATGTATATTAGATTTTCAAGAATAAAAAAACGTAAGTTTTATATACATATGTATTTGAACATACATATATGTAGTTAACTATTAAATGTATAGGGAAACAAGAGTTTACATATAAAAATTTTCTGCAACATTTAAAAGTGCATAGTTTAATGCACAGATTTCGTTTAGTATTTTTTTTTTATATATGTAGATGAATCTACTTTGCGGTTTAGGTGCGCACATTTA
The DNA here is from genome assembly GCA_939192795.1 of Bombylius discolor. NCBI lineage: Eukaryota > Metazoa > Arthropoda > Insecta > Diptera > Bombyliidae > Bombylius > Bombylius discolor. The sequence goes on along the minus strand of OW584243.1, from coordinate 9,916,263 downwards.
TAAATTCATAAAAAGCGATAAAAGTAATGCAAACAAAAGGGCTGTTAATCTGATATAACATGTATAACTTTCTAAAAGTGATAACAAGAACGTTTTTTTGTTTTCTTTTAAAGAAAAAAAAAAAAAATTTGCCTTTTCAAAATATTCACACGAATATATAGAGCGCGTATTGAATGCAATTATAATGGTTTTATTTTTTGGATAAGAAACAATATCTTTATACATTTTGAGCTAACTAACTATTTTCACTTGTGAAACATTTTTAAATTCATATTGAATTTATGAAAATAGTTTGAAGTAAAAATTGAGTTACAATCTAGCATTGGAAAAATTTTAGTTCTTTGACTTTGTTTTATATACATATATGTATGTACATATAGGTTCAATTATTTATGATCATTATAGATGTTAATGGTAAAATCTTTAATTTTCAGATAAATGTTTTTTTTTTTTCATGTGTGTGTTTTTTTTCTTTTAATATTCATTTTGTTTTTACAAATGCATACTTATTCCACATTTTTGATTTAATATTTTAAAATTTATTTATTTAATTTAAAAAAAATAAACATGGAAATACAAAACAAAAAAATAATGAAAACCAGTGAAAAAAAAAAAAAAAACTTTTTGAAATTACCTTTTTAATGAGCCGAAAAAATTTTATTTTGCGGATCATTTTTACGATCTACAAAAGATTAACTTTTTTGCAAATTATTTGATAATCTATATATGTATGTATGTACATTTATATACAAGTATATACATATGTATATGTATAAAAAAACATATATGTATGTAAAATATGACATAAAACATAAGTTTACACATATAATTCATGTGTATATATAATATGTAAAATATTTTGATGTTTTTATGAATTGATAAATTATGTAGAATATTTTATGAGAAAAAAAAAAGTATGTATATTTGTTTTGATAGTTATTCGCAACATTAAAAGTTTCCACGAATATTAAATTTCTTTTTTATTTTTATGAGAATTATAACATAAACTGACATTTTCAATTTATAAATAAAAAGAAGAAGAATAAAAAGGTTGAAAAATTATTGGAAAATATGGAAAATTATAAAGCGTAAAATTTTTAAACTTAAAAATTTGCATAAATTTTTTTTAGAAAACGGAAATCCTTCTCATCAGGCTATTTATTTTTAAAATTTTACAGTTTAGAACGGAAATACATAATATGTATATATGTATTTTTATTTTTATTTTTTTATTTTTTATTTTTTTTGTCATATACTCTTTAATTCGAATTATAGTTTAAAATTAAAATACAATTTGATTTTCGTGAATATTGAATACCACTATATCAAAATTGTAAGTTTATTTAAAATTGCTAATGAACTAAACAAGTTGTAATAAAATACATTAAAAATAAATAAAATCTAATTTTAAAAAATATGATTTTTTTTATTGAATTTTCTATACAAATATAAAAAATGTTTTTTTTTTTTTTTATTTATTTCAAGTAACAACCATAAAACCGTAATTACAATGTGTAAATGCAATAAAAAATTAAGTTGCAATTCACACTTAATTATTTTGTGTTTTTTCTATTTCTGTAATAAATCATAAAAATGATTCATAAAAACTTATTTTAAAAATATAGCCCGCTTTAGATGTACTTTTTTTTATTTATTATTATTACTTTTTTAAAAAAATGTTTTTTTCTTTTTTGTCTACCATGATGATGCCATAAATAATCGTTAGAATCGCATTTTTTTTGGTGACAAAATTATCATCAAACATTATCATAATCTGGTAATAATGATGTCGTTTATAAAAATAAAAAAATATAGGTATGTACATATATAAAAACATGTTATATGTCAATTGTTTTTCATTGTCATGACGACCACATATCACATTTTCATTTTTAAAAATAATAAAAGAGGAAAAAGGGATAAATTATTTTCTTCCTTTTTTTTTTAACAATTGCAAACTATATGATGTGTACACAAATGAATCAAAAAATTAGAGGGTCGAATGCACAGTTATTGTGAGGAAAACAATTTATATAAAGAAAAAAAGTGAAGAAGAAAAAAAAAAAGAAGAAGTTAAACATCAAGTTGAGAGTTGATTTTATCCTTTGAAATGTTGATTTATTTTTTAATTTGAAAACATTCAAAACTTAAAAGATCTACAATGTTGTTCCTAAAAAAAAGGATACTTTAAATATAATCCCTAAACAATTTTTTTTTTGTCTTAATTATGAAAATATTGTGTACGTGCATAACGATTATACAAAAAGGGGTATTTAATTTTTTATATGAAATATTCAAAATGTAAAAAAAAATAAACAAAAATCCTTGAAGTACTCTGTGATTTTAAGTATTTATTTTATGCCAATAACTCACCTTTTTTTTGAGTTATACACTTTTTTATTCTTTAAATCAAAAACAAATTAAAAACAACAGACAGCATATGAATTTATTTTTCTTTTGTTATTTTATTATTGCAACAATTATTTGTTGTTAAAATTCGTCATGCAAGCGAATTAAAAAACAAAAAAAAACTGTATCTATGTAATTTATATTTACAAGAAAAAAATGCATATTAAAATTTTATAGGTTTATTTTCGGCTAAGATTTAAATGATTTCAATTTATTTAAAACACTTTTCGTTGTTGTTGTTGTTGTTGTTGTTGTAGTTGTTGTTGTTGTTGTTGTTGTTGTTGTTGTTGTTATAATTCATTTACATTTTAAATTTTGTTTTATCCGTTTTTTTTTCTCTTCTTAAATAATTCATTTATTTTTCATTCAATATCCTTTTGGTACTACATAGTATATACCACCTTTTTTTATATAGCACCCTGAAAACTTGAAATGCTCAGCTGGATTTTAAGTTTAATTCAAAAAATCTGTTTGCTTGAAATCATGTAAGCAATTGGTAACCTGTCAAGGATTTAAGAATTTGGCCTTATATCATTATAATATAAAATGCATCATCAACATCATAATTATCATTGTGTAGATTGAATGTATGTATATATATTTATGTATGTACATACAAATGTATATATGAGATAAATGTACAGCTCTTGTGTGGTCAAATTTCACCCTATGTTTTATATTTTCCTATAATATATAAGTATGTATATACATACAATACATACATACATGTATCTATCCATATATAGTACATATACATATATATTTTCATCATTATTATCATTTTACTGTAGAATAAAAATTGTATACCTTATATGTATAACTATATAGTTGTATATGTATGTATACAAACATAAATATAATATATCTATATATTATACTATTATAAATATAGTGTAGGTTTACCATGTCAGTTTTCCAGTGATTGTTGAGCCCTTGTTTTGTGGATTTATTCAAGCGTATTAATGTGTCAGATTCTGTAGCAACCAATTGTATCTTTGATGTTATATAGAAAATATAAAGCTATTTATGATGTAGATTTAAAAAGTAAAATAATAATAATATAAAAAAAAATCATTGGCAGTAATTGTTAGTATTGGATTGAATATTGAGTGCTTGTAATATACGTATACAAAAAAAAAAAAAAAATTTTATATCCTTTTGATGATAGTTGAGATATAGGTATAATATGAAGGAAACATATTGACAAATTTTATGGACATTTTGTAGAGAAAATAAGAGGGTTGAAAATCGCACCCGTTACAAGGACCAAAAATAAAAAAAGGAACAAGATTGCATCGGATTATCCCAATTATATGGTGTGTATATTATGATATACATATGTGTGTATACTGTATTGTATGATTTATCATTTTCACAAAACCCATAAAACGTTGTTAAAAAAAAAAAAATTATTAATAATAAATTGATAGGGAAAACGATTTTTAATCCTTGATTTTTCAAGGAAGTTAAATATGTTTGATGATTATCGTAATTTTTTATTATTTGTCTTTTGATAATGTATCAATTACTATACTTTTCCAATTTAAACTCAAAAAATAAAAAAAATAAAAACAAAAAATACAAAACAACTAAGAGTTGTGTGTTTAAATTCGATAAATATTAGGTAGAACTTTTCCATAGTAACTATTAATTATTTGTTATCTTTAAAGTAAAATTATATTAAATTTTGAATTTAAAGAAAATCGATTGAATTTATATCATTGCTTATTTATGATTTTAAATTTTTGATATGAAAAATGATTTACAGTTTTAATAAAAACGTTTCAATAAACTAACATTTTATAAAAATTGAAATTTGTTACTTTTGTTACCTGTATGCTTTTTCTGACAGTTTTGTAGGCTTTCGTAACAACGTTTCACAAATATTGAATTTTACGATTTAGGATAAAAAAACTGAATAAAGTTTTTTAAGATGGTTAAAAAGTTATCTATTGAGCAACGAGGACATAATGTTCAATCTGAAACTACAGAATATTATTTAGAAATTTTTTTAAAAGAAAATTTCGAAACTTTCTAGTGACGAAACTTTAATTTAGATATCATCTCTTTAATATGAAAAATACGAAAATTAGGTCTAACACTGCTTTCGCTTTATCTATAACCTAGTTTCTTTTCCTATGCATGTTTTCCTCCTTTTAAAGAAATAATCCTACATCTACTCACATTAAATTAAAAAAGAAAAAACATTTCTTAAGAAATTTGTTTGTTAAATTTTACATCTTAGAAAATAGATGAAAAATAAGAAAAATCAGTAGAACTCAATTTTTTTCTATTACTTATTTTCATTCTTCCTTTGTTTTCAACAAAAAAGGTAAATATTCAGTTGTAAATAAAAGCTTTTTGTTGTATATATGTAGGTACATATACAGTCGGTTAACAAAGTATTCGGGCAGTATAAATATTTTTAATTTTTGCTAAATAAAAAAAAATTTACAATAAAAGTATGAAAAAAAATACTAAAAATAATTCTTTATTATTATAACAACATATTTACAAAACAAAAAGTTAACATTAATTTTAAAAAAAATACAAAATAAATAGTTAAAAATTTCAGCTTCAATTTTTTATTCCAATAAAATATTCGGACAGTATGAATATTTTTAAAAAATAAGTTGCGTTTTGTCAAAGTCAGTACTTTGTTGGACCTCCTTTATGTTATTTAACTTCTTTGAGTCTATTCAACAAACTTTAACCCTTCGTTATATTTTAAATTTTACACCCACGCATCAATTTTTAGTATCAAAATGTTACATTTTTTTACTCCTTAGACAAGTATGTTTTCGTCGAAAACATGACTTTCATTGTGTTTTACCCTATAACTTTTACCCTAGTAAATGGATTTTCACCGTTCAAAGTTCATATAATATTAGACCCTTTAAGAAATATCCTGGCCAAATTTCAGCTTCCTAATGTAATTTTTTTAAAATTAATGTTGACTTTTTGTTTTGTTGTTATAAGAATAAAGAATTATTTTTAGTATTTTGTTTCATACTTTTATTGTAAAATTTTTTTTTATTTAGGATAAATTAAAAATATTTGTACTGTCCGAATACTTTTTTGAGCGACTGTACATATACATATATATACACACACATACATTTTTTTTAATACTTTTTTGGGATATCCCTGTTCTATAGTAATTTTGTTCATTTCCATGAATTTTCTTTTATTTAACAGAAAACGTAAAAAAAAGTGTATATTTTTATCAAGAATTTTTACTCACAAATTTCATCCATGAATAAATTTTATCAATAATTCAGGAGTTTCTTTTTTTTTTCTTTTTTAAATTTTTATCAATGAATGATTACGATTAATTGCCAAAAGAAAATAAAATAGACAACAAAAAATAAAACAAAAATGTTTTCAATTGTAATTTTATTTTCTATTTACACATGAATTCTTGAAAAATTTAAAGATTTAATGTTAAAAAATATATTTTATGTAAAATTTATTCGTCTTTTCTTTCATTCAACTTTCATATTAGTTTATAAAATAAACATCATCAATTTAATTAAGAGGGTAATTAGTTTTTGCTTATATTGAACCCTTTTTTTTTCAAAAAAAAAAAAAAAAATATTATATCTTTATTTGTTTCCGTGAATGTCCTTTTTATTTAATTTTTTCCGTAAAACTCAAATAAAATTCAATAAACATCATCAGTTTGCACAAATCATTTATTTTCTTCTTTTTTTTTTTTTTTTTTTTTTTTTTTGAACCTACATAATAACAAAAGCCATCAAGGAAATAAACGGATACATGTGTCGACAATATTTTGGTTAGTCCGATAAAAATCTTAATCAATATGGACATACCCTCCTTCTTTACGTAAAGTATATACTTGATTCATTATTTTATATACACTTACTATTTTTTTTTTATTTTTTTTTTTTACTTTTTTCTGAACTGAAGGGTAGATTTTATCTACGATAAATAAAATATAATATCTATATATACCAATCTATTTTATACTCTGTGCAATTCAAAGTGCATATTAGAAAAACGAAATCTGAAAAAAAAATAATAATACATACATACATACATGATGTCTGTAATAATAACATTGGCGTATTTAGATATTAACAGTCAATATGTCAGTTAGACAAAAAAAAAAAAAAAAGAATAAATAAGGAAAAAAAGTCGTGGTAAAGGTATGACCGTACCGTGACAAAATATTTTACCTTTATAGATTAATATTATAAATACAAGATACTATGTTTTATACTACATATATGTATGTATATTATTTTGTTACAACTTCTGTGATTATATATTTAGTGAATTACTACCATTCATTACAGGTCATGATTTTTTGACTGATGTGTCGTTTCTCATGTCAATTTCTATAACCCTCAAAAATTTATAATAACAACTGTGAATTTATTTTTTTTAAAGAAAATATTGTTGATTGTTGAATTTCAATGATTTTTTGCTTGTCGTTTCATATAAATACACCTTAGTATTTAACTAAAAATAAATATACAACTACTAGTGTTTTATTATTATTATTATTTTTTTCAATGTTTATATTTTGAAGTACATTTATGTACTCAAACATTACTTGATGATGTGCATTAAAAGAAGATGACATATGGACATAAAAAAATTTTCTTTTATATTTATTTTTCGATAGATTCTGATTAGAATCGAAAAAAAAAATAACAACAAAATAAATTATTTCATTTTTTTACTTATTTTTTCTACATTTTTATATTTTTGCTATATACAATTTTTTTTTTCCATTCTTTAATATTGTCATCGGTTATATTCTTTTTATATTTACATTTCCTTTTTAAATTGACTTTTCATCATCATCATCATCACTATTATCAAGTTTGAACATTTATAATACGTATATACAACACCTATGACTTTGAAAAATCCTTTTAGATATTAATCAGTATAACAATAATACTTTTATGTTTAGTGTATACGACTATATATACGCGTAAAGAAAACAAATCATACATATATACATATGTATATAATTTTTAATGATAAATTGTACAAGTGGACAATACATCAATCAACAAATCAACGACAAATCGAATTATATGTACATATATATGAAAAAAAAAAAAAATTGATAAGAAAAATAAACGGAAAGGTGTGTAAAAATCACACCTGATATTTAATCTTTTGATAATTTGTTATTATTTTTTTTGTTTTTTTGTTTTCTTTTAAATATTTTTTTTAGCTATCTCATGATACATCAATTAATTATATTGGTCATAATATATTCATATATGTATGTAATTTACAATAATATAGGAATGAATACACAGATAATATAAATGCAAGTAATTATTTAAGTATAGGTAATTTTGAAAAATAGTTTAGTAATTCATTTTTCTTCACAAATTTTTTTTTTCTTTTCAATTTACAATTTTCAGTTTTATAAGTAAAAGACAGGTTTGTTAAACGTGTATTAGGAAGTAGTCTTCAATAATTTAATTTTAAAGCAAAAATTATTAAGCTATTTGGTGTTTAAGTTTTTGTATTTTTGTTTTGTTTCACACTGAGAAAGGGTTTTTTATTAAATTTTTCTAATTATTTACATAAGGTAAATAAGTTTTAGTTTTATAAGTTTTCCAAAAAAAATTACATCATATCAAACATATTCGTATTATAAAAGTTATATTTGAGGAGCATATACTTTCCATTTCCATATTGTTTCAAAAAAAAAAAAAAAAAAAAAAAAAAAAAAATCTAGAACCCTTTTTTTCTGTAGAGCCATGTTCAAAATTGTTCTCTTAATAAAACTGCCAAATTTTTGGGCCATATTCAAAATAATCTTATTCTTTTGACTTCTGAAGGACTTTTAGATCTAATTAATTGATACGATTGAGTAATAAATGATAAACTATTTTGTTCACACTATGTGTGAATTGACTTGACTGTTTTTGAAACTATATTTCTCATTTTAAAAATCAGTGTCGAAAATATCAAAACTATTGAATTATTTTGATTATTTGAAATTCAAGAGAAGAGGTATTACAACATCTGGAATAAAACTACGATTTTTTTGAATATTGTTGAAAATTTTAAAAAACAACACTTTTTTAGTGATCTGGTTGAAAAATATAACATCAAGTTTGGATAAAAAAAACACAATTTTTTTCAATTATTAAATTCTTAAAAAAGTTATATTTCATAACATAATTCTGGATGAATATTTAGATGCAATTCTTTTTATATTTTCATTTTTATATACATACGTACATATGTATTTACTTTGTTTTACAAATGTACATATATTATTGTTGTTATTTAAAAGATGTCATTTTAAAATATAATTTATAGCATATATCATAAATAATGATGTACTGAATAAATATAATATTTCATAAAATTATCCGAATGTAATCGTTTATGACAGTTTTTGTTGTTGTTCGTATTTTTTTTTTTTTTTTTTTTTTGTTCCTTCTAAGAAAAATAATAGTAACAATTTTATATAAAAATATACATACATATATGTAGTACTAGTATGTAATACGAGTAAAACATCAAATAAAAAGGTAAAAAAAAAGAAAAAACATTTTCTTCTAAATATTATATAGTAGATATAATGGAAAAAAGAAACTACAGGAAATAAAAAGTCATCTTTAAAAAAGTGACATTAATTTTAAACATACATATATTTATATGTACATTCGCCTTTAAAAACAACTAATAATAATAATATGTGTACAAATAGTACGCATAATATATGTACCTAGTATTTTATACGATTGGTATATGGATGATGATGATGATCATGATGATCATGATTATTGCAAAAGTTGCAACTTTTCAAATTTTTCCCAGCCACAATCAATGTAATAGCGCAAAACATTTATCCAGACATAGTTTTAATTTTTCTCAAAGAGACATACGTTTTATTTTATACATACATACATAGTAGTGGATAAAATGATAAGTATTATGCGGTATGATTGGTATGATATGTGGTGACATTCGGTGAAAAATGTCTTCTATCTAAATAATCGATGTATAAAGAATATATGATTAAGGAAAAAGTGAATGTCTTGAAAATGATTAAATACCATCGAATCAAAATAATCGCTCATCATATGTGCATATACTGTATATACAATATATACATATTTACAAAAAAAGAAGGAAGAAAAAGAAAAAAAAACGCATTTCAATTATTCATTTCAACACTTGTTGCTGCAATGTTAAGCCTAAACTATAATGGTTCAATAAGTATAATCTTTCTTTAAACATTACATATGGACATATGGTATATACATATGTATGTACATATGTACTATGTATGTATATCTTAGATATATATACGCATATATATATGTATGTATGTACGCATGTTTCCCTAATAATGCCTATTATAGTTTACCTATTAATACTTGGCAATTGATTTCTTGATGACGATGATGATGATGAGAATATAGTTTTGATGTTACATTCGCGAATCGCGAATAACTACAGTGCAATGTGTTTTTAAAGAAGAGAGATTTTAGTTGATCAACTTCACGCGTTTCTTTTATAATATGCTATCGCCACCTTATATAGTATGTACCAAAATATATTAAAAATATAAAAAAGAATTAAATTTTTTTTTGTATGATCTCATAAAAACCAGTGTTGCAACGATGATAATCCAACTAACCATCTTTTTATTCATCTATCATGCACAAGACTTAGAGAAGTGTGTTCAAATTGGCCTTTATTTTTCCTCATATTATATGTATGTAGGCATATACAAACATACATACTAAAAGATTATCATAATAAAGAACAGTCGTTTCTACACAAATAAATTAATCACTTTAAATTGCTAATTTGGAATATATTATATTCCTTACATACATGTATAACATATGCCGAAGATTACATATTATATTTAAGTAAAAACTACGTGTCCTTAGTTGCAACTTGTAAGTTGCATTATTGCAATTATACATACACACAAATACAATATATGTACATATGTACATACTTTTACATATATATTTTGAAGTATGGATAAGGTTCAAAGTATAAACTTAGGTATAAAAGATAATAAGTGCTATATGGATAGGCGGGTTGGCGGTAATTGTGATCTAATGTAATATGTGATAAACGTAAATGCCAATGATTATCAAAATATTCTCATCAGGTAAGTTTTCTTAAGAAAAAAATATAAAAATAAAATAAAATTACTTGGAACTTACATGGAATGTGAAAATACGCAACAAGTGCCAACTAAAATCAATGTATATGTTGACTTAAATTGATGAAAATACGCTGAAAATTTAATGTAGAGCAGTCCTTATAAACGGAGGTGTTATGTAAAAGGATGACAATCTTAAGCTTTTATATAATTTAAAACATTAAAGTTTATGGACAGAGTCAACTTCTGTTGAGATAATCGTTTTGCGTTATTATATGTAACTTTTAGGTGCAAACAGAAATGCAAGATAGACAATAAGATACAAAGTATAATATATATAATATATGTATAGCTAAAATTTAGATACATGTGTATAAATACATATTATCACATTTCATGTTTACTTCTGATATACACGGAGCCTAAGTAATTGAAGACTTGTCAATGAACGATCGTTGGTAAATTCTTGATTTTTTTCCGTATTTATTTATTTTTTTTATATATATATTTTTTTTCTTAATGTTTCCACCTTCTTCTATTAGTCGTTTTCACCGTCTTTGGCTATCGTAAAAAAAAGAAAAAGTAAGACCAGTAGGTGCAAGTAATAGAACGCGCTTTATCAGTACAAAACCGTATATTTATATTAATTTATAACTTTCATATAAAACAAACTATAGTTAACTATTTTAATATGTATAAAACTGCAAAAGGCAGTTTAAAAAGATATGAAAACAACGACGACGACAGTTTAAAAAGAAAAAGAAATTGGCAAACGTGGAAATTTATTGCTGGTGCCATGACTGAATGCCATCAGAGTTTCTTATTCGACGACAGCGACTACAACGGCAGCAATGACAATAAATGTATGCCATATAAAAAAAATTAATAAAAATAATGAAAGAGCCTAGTAAATATAAGTAATAAGTACCTATATCTTACCTATGTAATGTCCAAAAAGGTAAAATCCTATGAAAACCGGTCACCTGCAGACAAACCTTTTATTATACCTTTCTTTTCTTGACTGTCGGCTCAATTTTATATAGAAAATATAAACAAACGTGAAATGTTTGAATAAAAATGTTCTATATTACAATAATATTGTGGTTTTGTATAGCTGTGATGCTGAGACTTTTAAACAATGACAATAGCACACCTTTATATATACATATATACATATATATATATAAGTATAACCTATCTATAACTATAAATTAATTGCAATGAGTACATACATACATGAATCTATCATATATCTATATCAATATACAATATACTATATAGGTAACAATAAAATGACTTTTGATAAAAAAGTTTTGTTTTATCCCACCCAGTTTGAGATAAATAGAAGAAGTTAATGTTATTTGAAAGTTCAAAGTAGAAAAAAAATGAATAACAGAAATCATTGTAAAATTGCTTTTTGTTTTATTTGAAATTTTCACATTTAAAAAATTTTGAGAATAGAATAGTAAATATATAGAAAAAACATATTTTTTTTTTGACATTCAAATTTGATAGAATTAAAAAAAAAGTAACTGATAAAACTTTTTTTTAAAATATGTAATGTTTTAAAAATTTGTTGGGTCCTATTTTATACGGATCTTTTTTGTGTAGTTTTAAAGTTTGTATGGTTTATATATTATTCGAATTTGAGATTTTAATACGCATGGTGTGATGTGGTACATTCTTATGCGCAATACTCGTCCATGGCAAAAGATTTAGATACATATATTCGTGTTTTTACTTTCTTTTCTGGAGTAAAAACTCGAAAAAAGCTTCCAAACAATTTATGCACTGATTAACCAACAAGTCTACGGTCTGCGCAACTGGGTATACATATACTTAGAGACTCAGCGATTGTAAATGCCACTGTGAAAGTCAGTAATAATATAGAAATCAATTTACCATGTAGGTACCTAATAATTAAAAATTAAAAATTAGTAGAATCATCATCGCAAAGTTTAATTACTGATGATTACATTGTCAAAAAAGAAAAATCTATATACAGAAATCTATGAAAATTCATCGCCTTTATTGTAACATCTTTTGTGAAAACTGTCTCTTATTGTATAATGAAAGTGTTCGATGCAAATGCATTATCGAATATAGCGACAATAACTCTGGTAGAAAATATCTATAATTTATCTCCTTGGCATAACAGCCCCTTGAGCCTTGGACTCCTGAAGTTTCAATTTTATTTTTCTGTCAGCAGCCGAAGCGAAAGAGTGCTGGCTTCTGATTCTGAAGGTCTCAAGTTCGAATCCGTCTAAGATCACTCAGCTTTGAATGATTACTAATTCATTTGACTTGGGTATAATGCTTGGTATTGAAGTATTAAATTTGGTGGCTCTGCTTACTGATGACATTAACCAAGTACATAAGGCTTAAGAAAGTACATAAAAACCAATTACACAAATATCTGTCCAGCCCTTTCATGTTCTCTGCCAACAAATTTAGTGGTTCGCATTCCACTTTAAGCTGTAGGTGCATGTATGGCAGAAAAATAAAATGCTGAAAAAATATAAAAATATTTATGACTTTTCAATAAAATCAAATGAATAAAGCTTGAAATTAAATTTTTTCGAGTTTTATATATATAGGTACATATGTATGTACCTATATCAATTTCTTTCAGATTTTCGAAGGAATTTATTTTTTTAATTTTTATAAACTTTTTTATGCGGTTAGAGGTTAATTTTGATTAATTGCTTTGGTTTTATGTAATTTTAGAAAATTAAGGAATGTATTTCTAATTTCGAAACCTAAGCTAAGTCTTTTTCATCCGATTTTATGTGGAAAGCATCTACTGCATCAAAAGAGTCCCGACTGTATATGTATAGGTACCTACATAGTACACATATACATGATGTAACAATTAATCTGAATGTTAGCTGACTAAGTAAATATTGTCTCGTTTTTTGTTTTATGTACCTAATATGAATTTATTAAAAAAACGATTATTTGTCAGACACATCACTAATCTTTTTTAAAAAGTTTCATTATCCTTTTGAGCTTTTTTAATATTCTAATAATCATTTTGTTTGTTTGTTTGCAGAATAATGAAACATACAGTAGCAAAATTGACAAAGTGGGTATAAGATTACAGCAAATAAAAACATAAAGAATTCACTTGTCTTTGAATGTCATCAGTTTTCTTGTGATGTTAAATAGAAAACGTATAGGTAGAAAGATATTATGTACTTATATGATGCACTAAACATATACTTCACGACTTCACCTTTTTAACTGTTGTGTAGAGAGGTCTAACGTATAAGAACATCAACATCCGATGCAGAGCAGTAGCAGTAACAGCAGCAGCAACAGTATCAGTAATAGTAATAACTATCAGAAGCTTAAAACAGGTTTACACCTATGTTTTAGCAATTTCACCTTTATCATTGCCATTTATTTGTTGTTTAATTCTACCGGAGTAAAGTTGATTAGAGCGATATATTCATTTTGTACGTGAAAAGATAAACTAAATATTTTTTTCTTTTCATCGCTAATGTTACACATTGTAAAAATGCTGTAGACTCTCAGAAATCATCAAAAGAAATAAAATTCACATTACGAAACATTGCATTGAGATTTCAAAAACCTAACACAAATCATTTCTAAAAAGTTTTCTTTTCATACCAAAGAAGAAAACACACCTTCATTTTAGCCCATTGGGCAGCGACCCACATACATGATTTGGTATCTAAAAAGGCGTTCAGTATGTATGGAAATATGTATAAAAAGATATATGTACATACATACATATATATAACATATTGTATTTGTGAACAAGGTGTTTGTTTATACATTGTAAACAACAACAGATTGTACTCACTCATTCCAGTGATTTTAGTAAAAATGGAAAAAAACTCTTTCTATATGAACATTTTATATCCCTCGATTTAGATTATATATTTTATGTAAGAGAGGAATAACAATATGAACAAATACAATGGCTGATTTCTTCAGACTGGAAAGTGGATATAGAAAGATTTTCTTTTTTGAAAATTTAATCTTGAAGAAATTTTTAAAAACGGTAACACATGAATTTGGAAGTAAAATAATTTTGAATTTGAATTAAGATATCAAGATATAAAGAGAGAAAAAAATTGTAATCTAATGTATTGTGTAAAAAACGATCAAAAGTGTTAACTAATAGTCTACAAATTAGAAAAGGAAATGCTCTTCACTTTATTACTTGATTGTTTGACGTTTTAAGGAATTTTAGTCACATTATTTATTATTAGATACATACATACATCTACATTCTCGTATGTCCTTTATTATTATTATTATTATTATTCGATAGAATTTTGTGCCTTTTAACCTTGGCGGTCATTAGGGCATATAATTTCTATAATGTCCTTTATTTTTGGTTTTTAGTTGTTTATTTTTTTTTTAATTTTTTTTTATACGAAATTTATTTAGTTTTATTAAGGAACGCATGATATTCCTAATTTATAGGTATTTAACATTATTTAATTTGTTTGGAATTTTATTTTAGGTTTTTTCCTTTTGATAAAATGATACACAGTTTTTTCATAGTGTAAGCTCAAAAGCTTAACTAGTTAAAAACACACAGAAGGTGGAACTTCTGACGTTTTTGTTTTTTTGGAATTTCGTATATCTATGTACATATGTATATTAAAAAAAGATTGTTATTAAAAATTATTGTAAAATAACATTTGTATTTTTAAGAGTTGGTATCCAACAATTTTATTAAACAGAAACTGTATATGTGCAACTAATCCAAGGATATTTGAAATAGTTTTTAAATTTTCAAAAAATTATAGTGTCACAAAAAAAAAAAAAAAACTGTACTGTAAATGTGCTTTAATAAAAGTAAAAAATTTAAAAGGATGTTAAAATCAAGAGGTGTAAAAGTTGCAAAACTTGCACGGCTTTAAATTCTATCTTAATTGTTTATACGCACAGTTTTCTTGAATTCATAATACGAGCTTCTTGTTTTTCACACAGAAAATATATTTGATCATTAAAATAAAATTCGATTTTATTAAATTTTCCGATATTTTCTTTTTATTCATCTTAAGAAATCGTTTTGAAAAATATATATATATATATCTAGGTATTTACGAGTATTGTTCTTGATTCATAAAACATCTTGTTTATTACGTAAACATTGTGGAAAAAAAAACACAAATAACAGAAACGAAACAATTATGAAACAAAAAAGAATTGTTTTTCCTCATACATTTAATGTCAAGTTATTTTGTGATTTTTATAATACTTATTGATGATGATGATAAGTTTTGAACTTATAAAAAGACATTCCGACTGTATAGCTATATTTCCCTTACATTTATTTTATAGTAACAACTTATATATTATGTACCTATGTAGCTATTTTATTTAGATATAATTTTAATAAACACGCCTGTTATGTATTACTTGATTAGTACTCAATACCAAGTTATACCAGATTATTTTTTGTTTTCTTGTTATTTTTTTTTTAGATGAATTTCGCGCTTTTTAATTCGTGTGTACTTTATTAGTTATATCATATGATGAATAAAAATGTATATATCATTTATATATAGGTATGTACATATATGTATATAATAATAGAGTTTGTATTCGAATATGTAAAAGGAACCTTACGAGATAAAAGTATTAGCGTGAGCGTGCGTAAAAACTTTATAAATAAATCTCAAGAGGAATGCAGTATACAACTTGATGGAATTTCTAGCTTCCAAAGATGGTAATTTTGTGGTAAGAAGACTTTATTTAGATGCTACCGCTGCTAAAACTGATACAAAACTTACAACTTGTGTGATTGTGATGCTGTGTGATATGTACTGTCCTGTCATATATAATCTTGCTATACATACTGCTGCTGGTAAAATGCAATAATGCTGCAATACCACCAATGACAACAAAAGCAGTAAAATATAAATAAAAACAACGTTTTTTTTTTTTAAATTGTTTTTTTTAATTTTTTTTTTAAATAAAATTTCATATAAAATACTGACATATGTACATATGTACATTATTTTCATATCTATATATGGTGCATATAAGCAACTTGTAAACATTTTAGCAATAATCACTTTAAAGTAACTGACAGTTTGGTGTCAGTCATAATAATGGCGGCAAATAAGACGATGACCAAATAAAAAATAAATAAAATAAAATACAGAAAAAATGAAATAAAAAAAAAAAATCTCAACAAAGTTATATGAAAAACAATAAAACTCCATGGAAAAAATAAAACAAATTAGAAAATTTATTCAACATAAAATAAAACTTGAAAAAGCAAGATATCAACTTGAACAAAAAAAAACTATACACACACATATTTACAACCATTAAAAAATAATAAAGGAAAAAAAAGTGAAAAATGATATTAATGTGTCAAAATATTTACCTATTGAGTCTAAGACTATTTAATTAATCAAAAATATGTGTTAAAAACCATATAGTCGACGTGATAGGAATGATATAATATTATATTTATTGTATTTACAATGAACAAATTTTATTCTTGAATGAAAATATGCGAAAAAAAAACTTTTAAATTTTTTAATTGTTTTGTGGTAAACAGCAATTATTTATTTAACATAAAAATTATGCAAAAAAATGTTCACAAAATTTCATTGATACTCAAATGTCCTCACAAGTTTGAAAATTGCTAAAAAAAAATCACAAAACTTAATTATCAGTTTTATGTAATTTTACAAATTGTTTTCATGAATTATGTCAAAAGAAAATTTTTGTTTTACTTTTCTTATTTAAAAATTTAAAAAGTACCTAGGTACCTACCCAAATTTTTTAAAGAAAATTATATAAATATGTATACATATATACATTATTTATACATATAATAAAAAAAATAATAATACAGTTTCACAAAGAAAATTAGAACAATTTATGTTTAATTCAAATGAATGAAAAAATTATTAAATATAGAAAAAAGCTAGGAAAAAATATACATCCATAATATGTATGTATGTATGTATATAGGACATAGGTACATACATACATACATATATTCTAAAATGTAAATACCCTATGTATAGAAGAACAAAATCTGAAAGAAAAAAAAATGAAAACATTTTATCAAGTGACATCTCAAAGTAGAAATCAGAAAAAAAGAACTTTAACAAACCACCCATTTATAAAAATCTTCATGTAGATATATGTATGTATGACAGTGAAAAATTTAACAAAAAAAAAGCAAATAACATACTATAACAAGCTAAATATAAAAAAATATGTATAAGTGAAATTATACCAAAAAAAAAGTACAAAAAAAACTTTTATTTTTGTTCATTCTCATTTCAAATTTGTTATCCTTTAAATACAAACCAAAAACCTAAGGGTTTGTACAAATCTACTGAGATTGTTTAATAAATCACTATGTAAGACAGTTGAACATATGTATATGGCTAAGGTCTTGGCTTGAATACGTAGTACTGTCGTAAGATGTGTACCATTACATATTATATGTATGTATATATCATCGATTTATCATATACATATGTATATATATTATATACAAACTATACATGTGTATATTATATTTCAAATATTTTACTACCCTCTTTTGAATTCCGTGTTTGCTTCTTTGAAAAGGAAAAAGAACGGTATGGATTTTCTATATTATAAAAAAGAAGTTTTGAAATGAATGTTACATTACATATGTATGTATAAGCATTAGAAATTCAAGCAATATTATGGAAAATATGGCAAATCACATCATTCTATCGTTACTCCTTCTTGAGATCCTTTCTGTCGTTCTTTAGTTTGTGTTTTTTTGTTGTTATTTTACTAATACACCACCATCACCATCATTATACCACCACCATCTTTTTAAACTTTTTTTATAAACTTGATTGTGCTGTATGATTTGGCTTTTACGCGCGTGCCAGGGATCTGTCTTTCGTTTTATACACGACGGGATGTCGTGAATGGGATTTTTCTTCTGTCGCTGTCGCTGCTGATGTTGCTGCTGGTAGTGCTGATACTATTCTTCTGATCGCCTTCCGTCTTTTATTCGTTAACTTCCGGCAGGAAAGTCTTTAGCAGCTTTTCATATGCTTCAATTTTTTCTTCTTTAGTGTACCTTTTTATTTGTATACTAATTGTGTAGTGTGTGTATTAATAATTGTAACTTTTGGTTGATTTGTAAAAATGTACTATATGCCTGTGCTTTTTACTTAGCTTTCATGAAATGTCCTTAATTTTTTTTTTTTTAATTTTTCCCTTATTATTGTTGTGTTCTGTGTGTAGTTATGTATAAATTATTGTGTGTACACATGATGATGTTGATGATGATGGCGCACCGGTATACCAT
The DNA here is from genome assembly GCA_939192795.1 of Bombylius discolor. Classification (NCBI taxonomy): domain Eukaryota; kingdom Metazoa; phylum Arthropoda; class Insecta; order Diptera; family Bombyliidae; genus Bombylius; species Bombylius discolor. The sequence goes on along the minus strand of OW584243.1, from coordinate 9,897,412 downwards.
AATGTACCTTTTTTTTTCTTTCTCTATATTCTTCTTGTATAAAAATGATGATTGTATCGTGGTGTATAGAGATCATAGTGTAGTATATTACATACTCTCTGGATGGATAGTTGAAATTTCACCTTTGATTTAAATGCAGTGTGACACGCGGTATGATTTTCGATTTGAACTTTCTTCGTACGGGTGCATTATTCCTGTTACTATATAATTAACGTTTGTACATTTTTTTATTATTATTTTGTTTTAATATTTTGTGGAATATTATCACCATCAACAACAATAACAAAAATAAATGCAAACATCATATATACATACATTATATAATCGGGTTTTTATAAGTGTGCTATATACTAAAAATATTTTACATAGATACATGTACATATGTATGTATATGCATAAAAATAAGTATAACTGTTTTTCGTGTATTAATTGTCATTTTTTTTTTTCAAATTTTTACGCTCATATAATAAAAAAAATAATATTTTGCCGCCTTCGATGTCCTTCCTCCGCTAACCGTTCGATTCCTTTTTCATTCATCAATTAAATAAATAATTCCTACATAAATAAAGAGATATCTTTAAAGTACTTTACGATTCGTTAGTTTTAAAGCTCAACTAAAAAGTGCTTTCGCAGATTCAGATACTATTATAATAAAGTGATTTTGTTTATTCATTTATGTATGTTCTTTTTTTTTTTTTTCACTAAATATATAGTGTCATTGATGTCATAGTGATGGTGTTTATTTGAAAATTTATATTGCATCTACTAAAATTAGTGTCTATCACTATAAATTGTATTTAATGTAACAAAACTAAAATATCTGTAATGACAAAAAGTGTACAATATTTACAAAATTGCATGGATTTTTTACATTCTAAGTTTTAATTTTTTTTTCTTTCTATAATATATCTATGTAGTATATATAAAATGACATTGCAATCAATTGAAACTTATTATTTTTTTTACGACATTATCATACTATAAAAACTAAATGACAACAAGAAAACCAAAAACACAAGTAAAAATTTTATACAAAAAAAAAAAAAAAAATTTATTAACTATAACACATGATTTCATATGTTGCCTTTTTATAATGTATGTTTTATAAATTGCGAAGTTCGTGTATAGTTGCATATTATATTGTATCCATTTTGAGAAGAAATAGAAAAAAAATTATCTAAAATATACTTACATATGTATATTATACATATAAACATACATATCTGTATAGTTTTTATCAGTGCCACAAAAAAAAAACAACATATTAAGTAAAATTATTGAAATTTTAGAACAGAAAAATAAAATATAAAAAAATACCTAATATAAGTATGTATGTACATAAATATATTGAAAATAAACTTTATATAAAAAGAAAAATCCACCTTAATGGAATTTAATGCCACCAGATTCATCTGTTTATATTACGATCATAATTATAATATTTATATTTATAAACTTTAGTATTTATCTATAGCTGGGTTACTAATTTTTTGCCTTTTATAAGCATCATGTAAGTGTTTTATGTTATACATATTTTTTAACAGACAAAAAAAAATGGTTAATGTTTTTATGTTATTTTTAATGTGTATTTTACGATTTTTTTTAATTGAATAAAAAACAAAGAGAGTATGATAAATAATTTTATTCTAATATTGATATTTGACCTACTTTCTAATGTAGAACACTTTAAATAATCATAATATGTAGAAACTATGCACCTTTGAAAAACGCTTTTTTATTATAAATTTACTTTATTTCTAAAACAGATTACAAAATTATTCTATTATTTAGCTGGTTTTTTTTAAATATTGTTTTTCCATATTTTATATAAATTTATTTTAAATAAGTATATGAACAAATTTCAAATATTCTATATTCATTTTATTAAATTCATATTTAAATTTTCAATAATAGATAATAACGATAATGCCGTCGGAAAATTGAAAATATATTGTATTAATTAATTACTGAATTTTTTTTTAACCAAATAGGTATGTATGTCTCGTAAAATAGTAGTTTTCATTAAAAGTAATATAAAAATAACAGAAATACATAGAAGAAAATTTTGAATAAAAAACAAATAGATTTTTTTTTTTACTTTTTTGAATATAGAAACAAATACATAATTGAATATCATATGATAATTGTTTTAAAAGATTTTTAAAAATTTTTCCAAATGAATTTTACGTATTCCTATACATACCATAAAATAAAAAAATTATGTATAATTTTCAGTTTAAAGTAAAAAATTAAATAAAAGAAAATAAATAAATCTAAAAAAATACCTAATACCTATAAATATTTTTATCTAAATACATTTTTATTGATTGAAATTCCATTTTCAATTTTATTCATATTTTTTCATACCATTTCAAATGAAACTTTAAAATGCATAAATTTTAAAATTTCAACTAAAGAAAAATTACATAAAATATATGTCATGATAATACACATACATTATTTCTATTGAATTAAATAACAAAATAATAATAATAATAATAAAATGCTTTAAAATGTTAAAAGCGATTCTTATTTTTTATATATGTACGTATGTATTTGAATTCTATTTTATACACATTCAAGTAATTTTTTTAAATGTACTTAATTCTTGGTAAAAAAAAACAGTTTTTTTTGTAAATTTTGAACTTTAAAAAAAAAAGAACAAGCTGAAGGTACTCTGGTTTGTTTTTTTTTTTAAAAATTGCTTTAAAAATAAGACAAAAAGAAAAACGAAAACATAACAACATAGCGAGAATCATACAAAACGTGCCACACGATAACATTTCATCAAATGACGTTGCAAATGTAAACAATTTAATTGAATACATTGGGGCGTTAATTAACTTCTTTACTACAATATTACACCTTAGCTTTAACTGCTACTTTTTTATATTGTTTATAAGAAAAAATAAATGTAAAAAAAAAAGTTTGTATACAAAAATTTTAACTGAAACATGTATCCGCACTATTATAGGTACCTACTATTAACAAACATCACCACCACCACCACCTCCCTCATCTAAAAAGGGATCATCAAATTCAACATAGTACAGAATAAAATGAAAAGAGTCATAGGCACTTGATGCCCACATTCAGACCACATAAAGAAAATTGTTTGAAAATTATGTACAAGTAAAATATGTTATGTACCATGTTTGAATTTGCTATATATGAGGATCACAAAACAGTCAGTAGTATAGGATACATATGTATGTATGTATATAATATAGTATATCCTCTATAATGTAATGTTTGTAATACAATCAGAGCATTTCGGAAGGAATCGTGCCAAGAATCAAATTTTCAAATCCAACAACAAAAACAACAACAACAACATGGCAATTGAATGTGTATTGTGAATTTCGTGGTAATGAAGAAAACGGGTTAATTAATAGGTACAGAGGGTCTGTTGAAGAGGTCTTCTTTAAAATAAGTAAATTGTATACATGTTTATATATAATTTGTGTTTATTTTACGTATAATAAGTGAAAATATAAATACATATGTACATATACTTGAATATGTACCTACATGGTCGTTTAATGACAATTATAATATATAGGAATAGAATTTAATATAAATATGCGCGGTGTGGTGGACATAAGACGAATAACTCGATTACTCCAAACCAATGTATATAAAACGACATGTAATATTGTAGATCTAACTACTAGACTAAAGACTAGACTAGAGCAATTTCAATTAAGAAAAAATCTCGATTTGATCGGCAATCTTCGACATCTTAATTTGACTCCTATTGCAATTGTGGATGCTGGTACTGGGTAAACGAACAAGTTAACGAACGAACGAGCAAAGCGTGAGTTAGTCAAATTAATACGTCTAAGTCGCGATTTATGTTCAGGTTATGTTCAGTGAACAAGCAATGATGTCGTGCTCCAATAGAATTAATTCGCGATCGGGTAATGAAACTGTGTGCCACACATTTAGATGATCAAAACAACTAAAAATTTTAACGAGCAATATATAGCACTTGAATATTGCTTCTATATTACAACATAGATATTATTGAACTGATGTTGCTGCTCATTTGCCAGTGAATTTTATTTGTGCTGATTTGAAAAACTGATCAAATCAGAAACAATTACCACAATGATATATTATGCAGTGCTATTACATAGTTACAGCTGCTGCAATTTTTTATTATTATGTTTCTATAGTATATAAAAAAAAAAATTATATATGCATGAGAAATATTTAAAAAAAAATTTCTGGTATTTGTATTGTTTTTAAATTTTTTTTTTTTTTTTTTTAGAAATCTTAAAATGAATTTCATTTCATAAACCATCAACAAAATTGCTGATAAATAATTGAAGTGTATCCCTAAATGTTAGCACAATATTAAGAAAAAAAAACAGATACATACATAATGCTATAATACAGACTCTGATGATCCATACATATTAAATGTAGGCGGAATGTTTATTGAAAATATTTTATAATCTTCTAAATAGATTTTCCCCTGATTGCGCTAAGACTATATACATATACATTAACTTAAAATCTAAGGGAAGTTATAAATATGAATAATGACTTCAAAATATTAAAAATTTAATGAATGATATTTTAAAAAAATCTAAATTGAAATTTTATACTAAAATATTCTAACAATTTTATTTGATAAATTTTAGAAATGAGTCAAAATAATTTCCATTATCGAATTTCCTTGATTTTCTTATTGAAATTCTGAACTTTATTTTTATTTATTGCCAATGTTTTATTTTTTAAGTAATATAATAAATTATAAAATAATAAAATTATTTTTAACAATTTTAAGAAAAAATGCAAACATAATTTTAAAATATACTTTTTTCACAGAAATTAATTTTGCTTTCTCCTCCGACTAAGTCTAAAACATATTTTAAACTTATAGAAAAAAAATTACGCAAAATTGAAATTTTGTCAACAAGCTTTTCATTTTTATAAATTTTATAATCATTAAAAAATTCAATTTATAATTCTCTTTAAAATTGAAACAATAAAAATTTTGATTATTTTCAAAATTTATAATAAAGAAAACAAAATTACATTTTCCTATTCTTTAAAATTTATTTTTTTGAGTTTTCCTTATATATAAGAATTTATTATTTATTTTATTTTATTTTATTGGTTTTTATTTTTTTATTTATTTACTTTTTTTTTTTTTTCAAATTTTATAGGTATAAGGTATGTATAAAAGTTATATGCAAAAATCAAATTTAATTATAAAAAGTTGTAGTAAAGGTGTGAAAAATTGCATATTTTAAGACACCATATATACCATATTTAAGTGTGTTAAATTAAACACATGTCTCACACTATCCAACATTCAATTGAAACAAATTGATTACATGAAACGAATTCGTTTGCAATTTCCTCGTTTTGTTGTCGATTCCTCAAAGAAATAAATTAATTTGGTTATAGGAGAGTTTTAAATTGCTTATATCCACGCGACTATTACCTATAAGAATGAATTGCTAATTGCGAGTATGTCGCCTTAATTAATCCGCAAATGTCTCAATAAGTTTTATATGTATATAAGTATATATATACATAGGTATATGTATGTATATAGAATAATATAAGTCGGCATTAAATGCCTTCAGGCATCAGTTTGATATTTATTTTAATGTATATTTTATATATGTACATATATGTACATCTTTGTATAAAATGCAATTCTCACGTTATATACAGATATTTGTGCATATAAAACATATGAATTTATATTTATATGCATCAGGTGTTGTATATAAAATATTTATACATATCAATATATATATATGTATATAAAGTTTGTGCATTAATATGTACCTATTGATATAAATTGCAAAAGCAACAAAAGTAATAACGACAGAAGCAACAAAATTTATTGTAGAATCAAAAGTGCAATATAAACTAACAAAGTTTCATATATATAAAAAACAAAAAGATATATCTACATTTTAATATGTATTTACAATAATATAAGTACACAATTTTATAAAATCTTAAAGATTCATTTCTTATACACGCATTTGCACATTACTTTTACTTAACTTGTGCATATAATATAGCATTTTTATCGTCTTTACATTTTATTCATCTTAAAAGTAACATATAATATAACGAACATACTCGTACATTGCATTTTAACCATTTAGTTTCTAACTATTAACATGCATGCTACTACATATATAGGGTGTTTTAAGGTAGATGATGTTTAATGAATTTTTCATAATATATATGTACATTTATATAGGTGTTAAAAGGATGTTAAAAATTAATTCGAGTATTTGACAAATTAGTTCATTATTTTTTGTTTGAAAAATTGAACATTTTTTTTTCTTTTGTTTTACAAAAAATAATTGAATGTTTGGAGGATTGAAAATCAGTTTTAATAAAATTACAATGTTTTCAAGTCATAATTATGGATTTAAAGAAATAACAATTTAGAAAAGAAAAATAATTGATTTTCTTTTTCAAAATTATAACTAATCAATAACTAAAATGAATTTCACCCTGTGTTTATTGTATACTATATAAAAATGTACATACATATATTCATACATATATTATATGTATTTTATTGATATTAAAAATTTGCATAGATTTTTTTTTCTCGATTGTTTGTTTTGTTTTCTATGAATACGCAAAATTATATATCGCAAATGCCGACGAATTGATGGTGGTTGTGAATTTTATTTTTATTTTTTTATTTTTTTCAAATCAAGTCAATCGAATAGTTCAATTCAATTTTCAAGATCCAGATTTTCTTTTAAAAGTTTTACCTCTCTAAATAAAATTTTAAAAAAATATTCACTGTTCTTTAATTTAAAGGAAAAACAAAAAAAAGTAGTAGAAGAAGAAAAAGTAGAAGAAAATGTTTGTTTTAGTAATGTTTTCTTTGTTACTTTTTTTTTTGTTTGTTATTTTGTTCTGTTAATCGATTAGTTCTGTTCAACAAAATCTTCGAGTTAATCATTTATGCTGCACATTTACGCGCCGATAAAGCTGTCCTGTTAGTCACGTATCACAGCCAATTGAAACGTTCGTTGAGTGCTTCGAAATGGAAATTATGTGTTAAAATATACAATAAAAAATATAATATTATATGTATATGTATATGTGTATAAATAAAATCTATAGAATACAAAAATTAAAATAAAAATAAGAACATAGGTACATATATACATGTATCTAGTGTAAGATGGGACAGGTAAAAGCATAAAAAAGAATCTATAACCATTGATTATGCATTATTTGATTTAATTTTCATACGTGCGAACATGAAGACAAAACTATGAATATCCCATTTTCATTATTTAATTTTGTAAAACATTAATGTGAGGTTTTATATGTATAATATATAGATTAAAAAATTTATTATAAAAATTCATTTATGCATTAAATGTATAAAATAATACTAGAATTTATATGTTGTATTTGTGTAAGTAATATAAGTATGTATTTTGCATCATGAAAATTGTATAAATTAAATTTTGTGGTTGAAATGATGTATGTTTTTTTTTTCGAAGGTGAAGGACATTTTTAGATTACAATCATTTATTTCTATAAAATAAAACAGTTGAAAAAAATTTAAATTTTTTAAAACGTGTAAATACCTTTCCAAAATAAATTGTAACCATGATATGTGTTTGCGCACAAATAATATAATCTCAAATCCCTTTAATTATACATATTATTTTTGTTTTTTATCATTTTTTTTTATAAATTTTTCAATCCTTTGATTATAATGTTTTTCATTTATATTTTTTAAATTTTTCATAAAATTTACTTTTAATTTTGTTTAATTTAATACAAATCTCACTTTTGAAATATTTTTAATAATTAATTGCTTCATTTTTTTTTTATTAATATTAATAATATAGTATATATTTAAAAAATTTCATTGAATTATTATTGCGATTTTTTTTTCATTCATCAATGATTTTAATCTATCGAAATCAATAGAAAAAAAAACTCTCTTATTTTAAAATTTTTCTTTCATACTTTTCATAATTTTTTTTTTTTTTTTGTATTTTCCAGATACTATACTAAAAATACATATAATTATTATATAGAGAGAAAAAAAAACATATTTTATCATTCAAAAGAACTTTATTGAATATAAATACAATCATACTACATATTCATATATGTACATACATATATAAGTATACATACATATGTATGTATGTATAATGAAAAATAAATTATAGAAGAAAATAAAAAACAATTTTCATAGTATAGTAAGTATATTAAAGATGCTTAAGGAATTGGTAGCATCATCTGAGAATCTTCGTAAAGAACATTGTTGTGGGGGTTGTGGAACTCCTATAAGAGATAGGTAATCTTTATTTTTTTTCTTTTTTTTTTAGAGAAATAATAAAATAAATAATTTTACATCTATATATACCTATATATTTTTTTTTTTCTTCAAAGATATTATTTATTAGTAGCTGATCGAGCTTGGCATGGGCAATGTTTACGATGTTGTAAATGTTCTCAACCTTTAGATGCCGCATTAAGTTGTTTTGCAAGGGAAGGAAATATTTACTGCAAAGAAGATTATTATAGGTAAAAAATATTTTTTATATTTAATTTTAATGCAAATTACATAAAAAATATTTTCAACATTTATTTTACAATAGAATTGATTAATTTATAATCAAAATATATACATACAGAAAAAAAAAACATTGAAAAAAATTCTTATTTTTATTGAATGATTTTTCGTTGTTATTGTTGTTATCTTCTTTACAATAAGAAACCGAAAAATTCTTAAAATATATTAAAATATAATAAATGTTAAATAAAATGTGTACGAAATACTAATAAAAACTTGTTCCAATTTCTCTATCATAAAATTGGGGTTAAATTCGTATATAGCAGATATCTGTAATAATACTTTTTTTTCTTTCTTTTAGAGAATTTTGTGAAGAATGACATTCGTTAACGAGAGTATTTTGTCCAATCGATTGTTTTTAAAAAATAAAAACTGTTTTCTTTGTTTTTGTGTTTTTTTTTTTTTTAATTTTATTTTTATATATTGATCTGATGTTGAAAAAAAATAAAAATAAAATAAATTGTAAAAGAGGAAAGAAACTACAGAAAAAAAAAATAAGCAACATTTTACATTGAAAAGAAAAAGTTTTTTTTAAGGACTGTAGAAAAACAAAAAATAAGAAAGCACATAAAATGACAACAGAAAATTCAAAAGGAGTTATCGGAATTGTCTTATGGCCACTACCGATGACAATATTATATAAATATATTATGTATTATGCCCGTTTTGTATAGTATACGCATTATGTGTATACCTACCTTTCTACCTATATACATAGGTGTATTATATACTGTATATATGTACATATGTACATAACAATGTATTTTACAAGGGAGCTTCAAAAAAAAAAAAATTAATTCAACAACACAGGAATGAAATAAACCATCAAAAAGAAAATAAGATTCCGAAAACTAGTTTTCCAGAGAATTCAACAAAATTCTCCGCCATTTACGGATGGTAATAATGTTAACGGCAGAAGTTTAACAGAGTGGCGACGATTCGGTTACAGCAACATTTTAAAATATAACCCGTTTCGCCCTTTTCCTAGAGTACATATATTTATATAAATGTATATATATATATACTTATGTTATGTGTGTTTATATACATACATATATATATACCATGATATACAAAAGATACACCACCCTATAATATATTATATGTATGTAGTTATGGTGTATTATTGTTGGCCATCCATGATAAATGCTTGCTATATACATATGTACTATGGTCTATGGCACCAAAAAAATAATAATATTGTATTATAATACTACCCAATGTTGCTGCTGTTACTGTTGCTGATGGATGCTGTGGAATTGTTATTTTTACTGTTCCCTGTATACAATATTATGGTTGTTCTTAGATGATAACAAAGAAATTGAGAATTGAATTAAACATTGTCGAAGACAAACAAAACGTCGGTCGATCGTCCCCAATTCTTCGCATAATCGAATGAGGTTTTTGCACATTTGCCCTTTTTTAAATGCAACAATAACAGCAAACACCAGAAACAGCAGCAGTAAAATCAGCATCATCAAAATCAATAGCATTTTATTGAAGGTATCTCTTTATTTAGTCCGTTTTGTATATTATATGCTATCACATTATACAAATTCAACATAGAATAAAAATTTAAGAGCAAGACCCTGTTTAGATTTTTATAAAGTTCGAAGTACGCGGACATGAAACTCTAAACTAAAAGACATTTCATTCTTAAATATATATATGTATGTACCTAAGTTTTTTTTTTCTTCATTTTTTTAATGTTTTCATTTTTATTTATTTCTTTTGTATTTTTGTATTTTCATTTTATTCAACTTCTGCATTTTCGATTTATCTATAATACTTTTCTCATGTTGAAATGTTTGCACAATTCGAATGCAGCTACTATCTGATATCAAACATTGGATATAATTTTATATGTATACATACATATAATACCAGAAAACCATGGCCCCATCTTTGACAGGAATTTTAAGATTTAGCCACAAGAAATAAACAAAAAAAAAATTCAAACCTTTGTTGTTTTACTTATTTTTTTTTTCTTCTTATTTTTTTTTAATTTTTATTTTATTTTATTTTTTTATATAATGATTCTTCCTTTTCATGTTTAAAAACTCCTGAACAGCTTGTTTGTTCCTGCCATTTTGCTCAAAATATTGCCTATATACAAAATGAATTATAAAGAATTTTATATTTGTATATTGTATGTAACACCATGAAAAGAAAACAAAAATATATACTATATATAAAAGAAAACTGCATAAGTAATATAAAATCGCATATGATTCACATATGAATTGAAACCGTTATGTTGTTAAATAAATTTTACACGAAAGGAAAAACATAAAAAGAAAAAATTATATGTAGGTATGTTGTTGTTTTTTTTTTTCCTCCATTGAATTTTATAATAGTTTAAAAAGTTGATTTTCGTAAAATATGCCCATTTCATATTAAATTGGATAAAATAAAATTATTGACATTTTAGATACATATGTACATACATATATATAGTCATATACATGTGTTGTATTGAGAAAACGTAACAAAAACATAAAATGGCAGGCGTAAAAGTTTTCTTATTTCATTGTTAACAGTATAGGAACAGTTTTTTCTTTATTATTATTATTATTTATTCATTCGTACATACATATACATAATATATAAAAAAAAAGTTAAAACTAAACATCAAAATATTATTTAGTATAATTCTCAAAAATTCATTAAACAGAATACTTTTTAATCTAATTTTTTTCGTGGTACATATGTACTTTTTTTTAAAGAAAAAAGATAAAAAAATATTTACAAGTACATTTTTTGTTTTTAAATATGAGATGTAAAGTATACAAAAGGTAATTTATGTAATTTACATGTGTGTATCTTTTACACTATTTAAAGGTCTAAAATTATGAAAAATTATACTATTTTTTATTTATTTTTAAATGTTGTAAATAATTTTAACTGTTTAGAGAATTAGAGTTTAGAGTTATGTATTTTTTTAATACAGATTTTTTTTTGTTTTTTTGTTGTTGTTGAAAAAAACGTTGAAATCTAAATAAAATAAAATTTATATGATTTTTATAATTATGATAGTCAAAATTAGAAAATAAATAGATATGTATGTATAAACTAAATAATATAATATATGTAATTCTATTTTATATGTATATACATATGTACATACTTATATATATACATATTTTTAATTAGGTTATTTTCATCACGAAAATGTGCACGTTGTGGTGCTGGTATCAGTTCATCAGAATTAGTTATGCGAGCTAAAGAATTAGTTTTTCATGTTGATTGTTTTTCTTGTGCTCTCTGTGGAATTCATTTAAGTACTGGTGATACAGCAGCATTACGTAGTGGACGAGTACTCTGTGGTGAACATTACGATGTCGATATATTAAGGTGTAATACATATTTTATTTAAATATTTGATTTTTTGTAGTAAATTATATTTTTATTGAATTTTCATTTTGTTTTATAAAGAAAAAGAAAAACAATTGATAAAATAATAATATACATATATACAATATGTGAATTTACAGTGAGTCAGATTCTGTTTCAACAGCAACACAATTTTATGGTGGTAATTCATCAAAAGGACGACCAAGAAGAAGAAAACCATTAACAGCACATCATTCAGATGAATCTTCAGCAGATATGTTAGATATAGGATCAACATCGATGCGATTGGGTAAATTATTTATATATGTATTCATAAAACATTTATTTTTTTTCATTTATATAAAATCAACACAATATGCATATACATATGTACATACTTTTGTCTATGCTTTCATTCATTAAGGATTAAAATTATTTCTTTGATTTATATTTTTCCATTTTTCACATTTTTACTATTACTGTTGTTGTTGTTGTTGTCGTTGTTGTTGTTGTTTTTGTTGATTTATCCAAAAGAGAATGGATTCAAAAATTAAAATGGTAAATAACTGCTGCCATTAAAATTGCTCTAGTTTCATGTACTTTAAATACTATATTATATATTTATGCATATGTATATTCATTCAGACTTATCATTATCATCATCATCATTATCATCATCCTTAAGCAACCACTAGAAAATGATGTGAGAATTACCAATGTGCCACATTTCAGTTTTTTTTTATTTTCTGACTTTTCATCAGTTTTTTTTTTCTTCTTCTCTGTTTCACTTGAATTGAAGGAAAATAAAAAAACAAAATTAAAAGATAGAAAGAAAAAAAATCGGAAAATAGGTATACGCTACTGCTATATGCTTACCGAAGTCTTGGGAATTTACATATGAGGGGTATGCTAACATATATTCGCAATATTCTGTTTAAAAAAAAATAAAGAAAGAAAAAAAAAAACAAGAACAACAAAAAACATTCTGAAGGACTTATATACGCTAAATTCGTATTGAAGTATCAACTCCTTTTATTCTTTTAAAATTTTTGCTTTTATCAAAAAGAAAAAAATTTTTAAAAAATAAAAACATAAAATAAAACGTATAAAAAAAATAAATACAAGTAGTATATGTACATACATATATAGCGATAAAATTATAGGTACACCATATTATGAAAGTACAATACCTTACCTACCCATATTGTGAATCGACATCGAATTGCATCTTCGTGTGAAAAATTTTCATACGTGACTTTTTAAAGATTATTGAATGATAGAACACGACGACACTTTTGTAAAATTTGATTTTAAGTGCAATTCTTTTGATATTATATAAATACATATATACATGTATATGTATGTATATATATACATATATATATTTTTTTTTTGTTTTTCATTTTTAACTAACTATAAATATGCAGGTACTTATTTATTATTTTTATTTTGATTCTTCATTGAATATGATAAAGTCGTGTCAAAAAGTTTTTTAAGGATGAAAAACACTTTATTGATTATATAAACATGTATAAATAATTTTCAATAATATAGAAGAATATATTGAAAGGAGAAAAAATAAAAAATAAAAATAGTACTTGAAAAGGATTTTTAAAATAGTTATTAATAATAAAAGAGATTTTGCATTAATTCACTTTGTGAAAATTTCTCATAAAATTCATTAAAGATTTTAAAAGAATTCAAGAATTTGTATCTTGAAGGACTACAAACATATTACTTATTGTAAGGAATGTAGGTAGTTTTAAATAAAATATTTTGTGTTATCTTGAAGATTTAAGATTTTATTAAGTATGTATATGCATAGTATAAAATTTTTCTAAATGAAAACTATATATACATATGTATATAGAATAAAAAAAAAACCTTGAATAATATTGAAGAAAAGTAAAAAAGGATTGGAAATGCTTTCGAGTTGTAGAAAAACTTTTTTTTTTTTTTCATATAATTCGAAATAAAAAAAATAAATAGAATAAAACAAAGGGGAAAAAAATAACTACAAATATATAAACTTGAAACAATATCTGAAGATCATGTCAAACATTTCAAGAAACTTGAAAAAAAAATTGAAGCAGAAACTAGTAGTATAGAAAAAAAAATTAAAACAAAATGAAATACATATAACAGGAAAAAAACAAAAAAACAAAAGAAATAAAAATACATATAGTATCATTGAACATATGTGAATACATAAAATAGATTCACATATAAATACAAAACACGACGTTATATCTACATACATACATACATACATTGATACATACCTATATATATACCTGATGATGATGATGATGATGGTACAAGTCCTTTAAACAATGAAGCAATCAACATACTTACAAGAGCATGAACGTTTGCGACAATAGTAAAGTACACTTGAAAAGGTAACCGAACAAGACAAACATCCGTGGTGGAGTTTATTTACGTCATGAAAATTGTGCTGCAGGAACTATATAAATGAAAGACAAAAATACAAAAATTATACCAGTACAGCAGGACGTACGCGGTTCTGAAAACGTAAACGACATGAAATCAGTGGCAGAAAATATCATGGTTAATGTATTATATATACCACGATTATTATATGAACAAATTCCAAAATAAAAAAGAACTATATACATATGTATGTATATTGAATATGTCGTTATATGAAAATGAAATAAAAGCTAAGGAGTTAAAAAAAAAAAAAAATTTAAAAAAAACGATATAAGTATAAATTTTTTCCAATAAATATAATTGTTGTGACAATGAGAAAAAAAAAAAACAAATGTATACTAGTAAATACGGTATTGAGCACAAATAAAAAATATTAACCGGAAAAAATATATACATATTCATATTTAAGGAAGAAAGAATTTCTAATTTTAAAACAACAAGTATGTATTTTAACTGTTTTATAGATTTATGTATAATATTTACAAATACTTGGTTTTATTTACTCAATTTCTATAATATCAAAACGAAAAGATAAAACAATAAAACAAATTATTTAAAAAAAAAATAAATAAACAATGAAAACACAGATTTTCATATATGTATACATATTTGCAAGAATAAGTTGTATATCAAATAATTATTTTCACGGCATATTTGAATAGTAAAATTGAAAAAGAAAAAAAAAAGCAAATTCAGGGTGGATTTAATTACAATAAAATAAATATACCATATAACATACATATGTAGATCAAATTGTATAGAGAATTTTTGAGATTTTACTTTCAAAAATTAAGAAAGAATTTTTTGAAGAAAATTTTGGATTTTGTTTATTATTTTTATTAATTTTTTTTTTAATGCAAAAATTATCATTTTACGAAAAATTTAGGTTTTTGAATTTTATTTTAAATAATTAAAAACATTGTAGAAACAAAAAATTAAAACATACATAGCTATGTACCTATGTATATATTTCCAATGAATGAATTAAAACTAATTTTGGAAGTAAGACTTATAATTTTTGCCCATTGAAATTGTTTTAAATATTTTTTTTTAATAAATTTTTAATTATCATATGTAATTTTTTTTTTCTTCTAATTTTAAAAAATCAACAGAAAATTTTCTAATGAAATTAATTAAAATAATTAAAATTAAAAGTTAATTTTTTAAAATTTTCATTTAAATTTCATTTATAGAACTTTTTCATAATGAATTACCGCAATCATTAGATATATCTGTATATGATGGTAGTCAATCGCCAGGTTCTGGTGGTAGTATATCTGGTCAAACACGTACAAAACGTATGAGAACATCATTTAAACATCATCAATTAAGAACAATGAAATCATATTTTGCAATTAATCAAAATCCAGATGCAAAAGATTTAAAACAATTAGCACAAAAAACTGGTCTGCCAAAACGTGTTCTTCAGGTGAGTTAAAATATTAGTTTAACAAAATATTTTAAATTATTTTTAAATTTTTTTCCTTTTTTTTTTTTACAAATATTTAAATATTTTTATATACATATTCATATGTATATATATATATATATATATATATGATCTTTTATCACATTCATATAATTATGATATTATTATATATGTATGTATATGCGGACGCGCATACATATTTTTAGGTGTGGTTTCAGAATGCTCGAGCAAAATGGAGAAGAAATGTAATGAGACAAGAAGGTGGTAATACTGGTGGAAATGGAGGTGGTGGAGGTGTTATTAGCGGTAGTATTGGAAGTAATCATAATCAAATTTCATCAGCAATAAATTTATCATCTGGGGGACCACCAAGTGTTCAATCAAATACCGGAAATAATATTGAATCGGCATTAACACCAATATCACATACATTAGAAGAAATTCATCATATGACATTTGCAGAACTTTACTGATTTGGAAATTTACCTTCGATAACTAACTAGTATAATATATTATAAATATCCTTATGAAGGCTTCTATTCAGTATATCATATTATATACATATGTATATATATATGTATAAACATAAAAATATATAGTATATATTATATACCTTTTAATTTAATTTTATTTTATTTAGTGCTGAACAAAAATTTAACGTTTTGATAAAACAATACGATATGATAAGTAGTATTTAATTGAAATACACATATACAAACATCCTTTAATTTGAACATATAATTAAATTAAATTTTTGGTATGTTTCTATAAAAAAAAATGTTAAAAAAATAACATGACTGAAAAAAATTTGATAGGTGTAAAATCTATAGCATCGTTGAATGGCTATAGTAAAACTGTCCATATGTGATTTATTGACTAGAGAAAGAAAATGTTCTGCATTAAAATCAGAAAATTGAAATTTAGAAAAAAACAAAAAAAAAAAAAAAAAAAAAAATACGTAATAAACTTTAACACTTTGTATAAGAGAAACGAGAATTACTGTTGAGGATGTAAAAAAGACAACAACAGATAATTAAAAAAAGCCGGAACAACAATGCATCTAACCAACATCTAACCCATATGATATCTGAAAAATACATACATATATACATAGATAATCCTACTCACGTGGATATAAAAACGTTGGTTTCCACGAGAAATTCAGAGAGCTAATGTACCTCAAGTTCATCCAAAACGAAAATCGCCTATATTGAATATTTTACTGGAAAATTAAATCACTATGTTTTTTTTTCTCAAATGCAGAATTGTCCATTATGTGAATAAATTACAAATTATTGTGTAAGTATTATCAAATGTAATTGAATTTGTATATCGGTAATTTTTGATAAGAAAAAAATTCCTATTTGTTCGTTTTTGCTTTACCCATATGAATTACGTTATTATAGTGCAACTAAAAGTATTCAATTAATTAATGATTTGTCTCAAACATCACATATACATATGATATATAAATATGTATGTATTTATTATTTTTTTTCTGTATATAAGACATAATTTAAAACTTATTATATTTATTAAATTTAAATACATAAACATATTTTTGTTTTAATACATATTATTATACTCGGTTTATAAATTGAAGTCAGTACAGGCAACATAGGCATACTTTTCTATATTCTTTTACATTGCATTTGTATAAATCTGTCTCTTGTGTGGGGTGATCAGATCTCAATTTCAATTTATAATTTATCGAAAACATTTATATTTTAAGTTTTTAGAAACTGATCGGGTACTGCCTCCATAAGCACAATACTATGATTTCGATTTACAAACCGAGTATAGAGTTTTGAAATTTGATCCTTTTTCAATTTTACTATTAATTAGGAATTTAATGAATTTTTTAAATTTTATTTGAGCAATTTTCTCTAAAAAATTTTTTGGAAATATAAAAAAGAAGGCTGAATCTTTTTACTGGTATGTATTTACATATTTCGAAAAAAAAAAAACAAAAACCAATATAAAAACAGACATTTAATAAGTAGAGAAATTTTTTTTTAAATCAAAGAAAAAATTCGAATAGTTTTGATCGTTATCTTCTTGTTCAGTTTTGTTTATGTTCAAGAAATTTTCAGAACATCAATTATGCTTTTATAAATTACCTACTTATTTTTTCCGTTATAATTTCAAAATAGGTATGTATATACAATAGAAAAGAAAAATTATACTTTTCATAATAATCTCCGCATGGATATTTTTACTCAAGTCTCAAAGTTAGAAAAAGATATTTTAATATTAAAATTTACCCCTAATTTTCAAAACTATTTAATTTGTATTCAGTATAGTATGATATTTAATTTTCATTCTTTTAATTCTTAATTAAAAATTGATAAACAAAAAATATATACATAGGTATATATAAAAATATTTCAGAATTACAAAAATTGTTTGACAAGAAATTCCATGAAAGTATATAAAAATTATTAACAAACTAATCAATTTATTAATTTTTTCAATTAAATAAATTTTTCATTTAAAAAAAAAAAAAAAAAGGAAAACAAAAACAAATACATATACTATTCATATACATTTTATATGCTGAAGGATAATTAAGATGATAAAAAATAAACACAAAAATAAAACTAAGAGAAAATGTAGTTATTCTCATATTCTGTATATTAAAAAAATAAAATAAATGAAATATACATACATACATGTATATACATATATAGGTATAAACACATATCTACATATTAAAAAAAAAAAAAAAGGAAAGTATAATTTTGAAATACCAGTAGGATAGTTCCAATTGTGTAAATGAATGATCCCTATTAGATATTTACTATTAAAAAAAAAATGTAGATTATGTATGTATAGTTTAGGTACCTAACGCTGTATTAAAAATAAAACAAAATATATTATTAGAATTAGAATGAAACTAGAAAATAAAAAATTGGGAAAAATATGGAAAGAAAAATATAATTAAAGAAAAAAAAAACATGGAAAATTGCTTTAATGTATATTTATTGAGAAAATAAAAAAAAATATTGAATAAATTGAGCCAAATGTACAATAAGTTAATATAAAGGAAAAAAGAAAAATAAAAGACAAACAAATAAATTATAAATCAAAATATAATATAAATGTATATGTTCTCTATATAAAATTTAGAAGGGTTAAGACAAACTCTATATAGGTATATACCTTGTATTATGAAAAAATAAAATGAATTCCGAATTTACAATGATAAAATATTGTAATTTTATTTTTTTTGGGTTTTTGTTTTTCTCAAAAAAAAAAAAAAAAATGAAAAATAGTGCAATGTAATTGAGATAAATTCTAATAAGTAAATATTTTTTATTTCAATTTCAAAAAAAAAAAAATTGATTTTCACTGTAATTGAGGTGCATTAGAAAATTAATAATTTTAATTTAATGTTAAACATAAAATGAATTATTTATATTTTTAACCGCAGGTATTAAAATATTATGTTCAAGAAAGTATACAAAAAAAAATATATATATATATAATTAAATTAATATCCTTTGTTTTTATTTGTATTTGTTTGTTATTTTTCTTTCTTTCTAAAATTTTTTTTTTTAGAATCCCTCAATTTCACCTGCTTATATTCTAATTATTTATTTTGAATATAAATTAACATTATTTATAATGCAATTGATTAAAACGATGCTATAGCTACTGGAATATTATCATGAATTTTTCATTTTATACATCTGAATAATATGAAGTAAAAAAAAAAAAATAGGTATAACGTACATATACGTAAGTATATGACTTGTCATCATTTTTTTTTAAAATAGAATATACCTATGAATCAGAAAAAAAATATACAAAAATTCATAAAAATGTATAATTAAGGTAGCATTAGACTTTCATATGAGTTCCTTAGGTATGTAATATTGAAATATATTACAAATATTTAAAAATTTAGTATAAAATGCATGTTGTATCCACATATCCTATATACATACATTGTTGATTTAATATTATTATATATACCTACATTTATATAAATTATATTATTTAAAAAGTTAACAGAACCAGAATCCCAAAAAAATATTTTGTTAATTGGGTTCGAATTCCAAAATCTTACTCTAAAAATGACATCGATCGTTTTGTGATCCTATAAAACTATTCATGAATAGTTTTCTCATTCCCAGGGTAACAGCAGATGATTCAAATGAAATAAAAATCATAATAAATAAAAAAAATAAATAAATACATAAATACATAAATAAATAAAAAATTACAAATTTCTACGTACATATGTATGTTTTTTTTTTATATATTGTGTGCTCCTGTTAAAACATACACCCTATATTACATACATACATATGTATGATATTTTTCACTGTAGATTGTATTTGTTTTATAAAATTTAAAAATGTGATATGTGTGCGTATAATAACACACGCAGAATGAAATCATTATCATCATCGCATTGATTCACCTGCACTGTTTTCATTGTTTTTTTTTTCTACTTTTTTTCTCTTTTTGATGAAAATTGTTAAACTTTTACATTATACGATTAAAGTGATTTTGAAATGTATTTTTTTCAATGAAATACATATAACAAATTTCAAAAAACACAACAACAAAAAATATTTAAGTACGTAAACTTCATTTAAACGTAATCTCAATTAAAAATGAATAAAACAAAAAAACAAAAAAATAAATAAATAAAACAACAAGAAATAAGAATTTTAAGAATAATTGAATACGAATCATTCATTTCTGCATATTAATATGTAGTTCAATAGTACAAACTGTAAAACAGCTTTATATACAAAATGGGCACAATGTCATTATTGTATATACATACATATGTATGCATTTATGTATATATTATATTAACAAACCTCTTACTTACATTTTCTTCTTAATTTTGTTTGTTCTTGCTTTAAAGTTTAAAGGTTTTAAGATTTCAAAAAAAAAAAATAAATAAATAAATAAAATAAAATAAAAAATAAAATAAAAATAAAGAAAAATAAAAACATGATTATCTTTGCTTGAAAAAAAATATATATATATACGTATATATTATGTATATATGTGTGTATATACATATGTATGTATATCAAGAGGTCCATAATTCTCAACTTTCGTGAACAGAAGCGATCAAAGTGATTTCTTTCACGCAAGGTATTTCAATATGTTTCCTTTGTTTTATTGAATAATTAAAAAAAAAATTTTTAAAAAAGGAAAAAGATGTAAACAGAAAATACAAAAATAAAATTTCAAAAAAAAAAAAAGTATACACATATATTTTTATACATATTGGATAAAAATGCTAACCACTAACCGATATATGCTTTTAATTGGCCACCTATTCAGTTGAATCTGTGATTTATGTCCTGTATTTCTACAGGTAGTCCGAACTGTGCTCTCTTTTTTTTCCAATTTTATTTTATTAAATTTATGTATTTTTTCTTTACTTTTTATATTTTTTTTTCCCCCTCAGGTTTATTTTTTTTTTTTTTATTTTATTTTTATTTTATTGATTTCATTTTAAACATAAGATAGCTATATTCAATAGGTGTATTTCTAAATATTGAACATGCACGTGAAGAAATAAAATTGATTTTATTTGTTGATTGAACATTTACACAGAAAAAAATTTAGATAAATTTTTGAATTGTTCAATATGGAATATCATATAAAAAATATTGATATAATTATAAAATATTAAATATGTTGGTATGTAGTAGTTGTGATTTATATTGTGTCTCTTATCATAAACTTTAAAAGGATTTAGAATAATAAAGAAACTGCAAGAAATTATAATTTTAAAATATAATTCAGAAATTAAAAATAAGCATATTTTCTGGTGTTACTAATCACAAGGTATTCTTGATCTGACAATCAGGCTCCGAAAATCTTTTGTATTAGAATAAATTTTAAAAGTCCGTTTTAAACAGTTAAATTTAAAATTTCTTGATCTATTGATAAATTTTTGTTTTTGCCATAATTGTTTATAGGTGAAAGTTATTTATAAAAAAACGAACGATCTCTACTTTTTATTCATATATGTATGTACTATTATTTTTTTAAATTGAAATAATCACCGATGTTACTGATTTTGATCGAACTTGAAATTGGTGTTGCACATATCGATCGAATTGTATAATATTTCAAAATTATAGCGAATAATATACCGTTCTTGTACAAAACGTCAAATTGAAATGAATTCACTTCCAATAATACCATTGTGAATTCATTTCAAATGATATTTCGATATAATTGAAATCTGGAGCCTTAAATTCAGTTTTTGAATTTTTAATTTGCAATAATCGAAATCTTTGACATGGGGAAATATTCAATATTTAAGATAAGTATTGTCTTTTAAAAATCGTCAAGACGATTTTTCCATTTATTTTTTGTTGCGTTGTACTCTATTTAGATCCGGAAAATAAATGAAAAATACTATTGTAATTCACTACCAGATAGAATATTAAAAAATTGAAGACATTTTACCGTAATTCAGAATTTAACATTTTTCACAAAACTTTGAAAAGCTGTAGCTTGACCAAGAGTTGTACATAAAAATGTTTTTCAGACATGGAATTGTGTCAAATTATCATTTTATATTGTTAAATAAAAAACTTTAATTCTATCGGTTTTCATGAAAAATTTCAAGGGGAGTCAATGCATTTTTCAATTTTTCGATTCAAAACAATTTTCGAGTTGAATGTTTTTCATTTAAATTTCGATCTACGGAGTATAGAAAAGGTATTCTCTCTTTGGTATTTTAATTATTTCACAAGCTATGCATATGTGAAAATTATTTCAAAATGAACGACAGGATTTTCTATTTTGTATTTGATTTTGTAAAAGAAATAAATGAAAATGTATTACATAAAACTAATAGGAAATTTTGTTAAGACTAAGAGTTTCTTTAAAAATGCATGAAAGAATAAAATATTTAGATTTAATTTATTTAAAAAAAAAAGTATATAATTTCGGTTCTTTTTTGAAAGCATTTTTTTTATTTTTTATAAGTACGATAAATATAAGGCTATAACTCTGTGCTTAAAGTACAAATTAAATTTTTAAAATTTATATTTTTTTTATTCTGCATACTTTTTCTTTTACAATTCACAATGGGAGAAGACATGTTTTTGTTTTATTATTAAATTATTTTCTATAGCTATATAGGTAAATGGAAGTTTTTTTTTCTTTTCTAGTGATTTTTTTATTTTTGTAAATTTTGTTTGTTTATTCTTGAACACTTTTTAAGCGCACGTAATGAGTATAGAACGAAATAATGAATTTTATTCGTTAATATAATAAATAAGAGGGATTAAATGTTTTAATATAAAAAAAATTTAAAAATTTGTTACAAAAAAATAAGCAAAATTACAAACATAATTAAAACAAAAAATTAAAATGTAATATTTAGAAATAAAAATTAATTATGATACCATGACACGCTACTGTCATTACATAAGAAAAGCTATTATCATTATTAATACTCGTTGATATTTTTGGTTACTTTAAAGAGAAGGGAAATTTTAATTTTAATGTGTTCTTGATTAACTGAGAACACTTTTATATAAGATAAGTATTTTTTTTTTTTTAAATTTTTATTTCATAAAAATATTATTAATAATAAAATAATATTTTTATGTACATTTATGTTTTACTACTGAGTTTTAAAAACCATTGAAAATTAGTACAAATCAAAAAAGGATGCAATAATTCAAAACATGGATTCGGTTACAATTTTTCCTAATTTTTATCATCATTAATATGCTTTGCTTTTGAAACATAATCTAATTTTTATTTTACTTCTCTTCTCCATATTTTTCTAATTTGTATTAATTTTTGATTGTTTTATTACTCGCGATGTACTCTTTACAGAAATCCTGTTTAATTTCATTGTTTTAATTTTTCTTTATTTATTAAAAAAAAAATATTGTATATTGGAAAAACAGTAGCGTGACATTACAGCTTTTTTTATCCTGAAATTTTTTTTTTTAAAAATTTAAATAATTTTTTTTTTATAATGTAAACATAATATTGAAGTATTAGAATTGTTAAATAATTTATTTATTTGATATATTTTTTGTTTTTGGACAAATATTATTTGTTTCTAATGAAATTTTGCACTTTTTAAGGATTTCATTTAAAATTAAAAACTTAAGGACTTAATTATGATTGTAGTGAATTTGTCGAAAGAGATTCGACTATCTAATTTGTGATTGTGAATGTCGATATTTGATCAACATTTTGGATCGATTTGTAACGATAAATTTTATATTGACGACTGTGATATTCAATTTATTTTATCATGAACCAAAAAAATAAAATAAAAGCATCATTTTTTATAATGCAGTAATAAAAAAAATAAAAAATAAAAAAAAATTCACAATAATCTTAGTGTTATCATATTATATAATACCAAGACAATTTCTTATCGACATCGCATCGATGAATTCACAAGATCACAACGAGAAGAAAGAAAATATTTTAAAATTTTAAATAATTCTATTTAAAAACAATCGTTGTTTAATTTGAAATTTAAAACGTTGTTTAAAAATTTAAAACAAACAAAATATCACCTAAAAAGTAAAAAACTCGAACTTGAAAAACATGTTAAATTTCATTAAAAACAAATAAGATTTCTTTAATTTATCGACAATTACAATTCATGGTTGAAATTATTCATAAAATATACTTAATTCATAAATCATCAGAAAAAAAAAATATGTATACGTATAAATTTAATTTTAATTAATTTTCTTATAAATTTAGGGTTTTTTTTTTGTCTGATTTTTTTTAAAAGTATATTTATTTTGCATTTTTTGATGTCGATTGCGATTCATTAGTATTTCTTTTACTGGAATGTGAAGATTGCATTCTATTGTTGAATGGAATCTGAA
Source organism: Bombylius discolor (assembly GCA_939192795.1). Classification (NCBI taxonomy): domain Eukaryota; kingdom Metazoa; phylum Arthropoda; class Insecta; order Diptera; family Bombyliidae; genus Bombylius; species Bombylius discolor. The sequence goes on along the minus strand of OW584243.1, from coordinate 9,872,733 downwards.
ATTAAACACGAAAAAAAAAAACATGTATTAAAATTTTTTTTGAAGACAAACATACTGATGCTCTTTGGTCCTCCATTCGTCCACTTTGTACACGCATTATAAGTGAAAAGAAATCTTCATCTGGTACAGTAGCTCCAATATTTGATGTTGCCGGTCGACTTCTTGGTTCACCATTTTCAACGTCCATAGTTATGTTTAAACGTGGCAATTCAGAACGTTGTTCTTCTAATCTTGTTCCCTTTTTTGTGAAAATATGTATAATAAAAAAGTAATTAAAATTAAATTTATATGAATATGAAAATTTTTACAGTTAAATTTTCCATGTACTCAAATTTATGTTCAATAATTTGAAGAAAACATTTTTACCTGACATCTCATTAGCATATCAAGGAATGCATCATCTGGAGTATCTGAAGTATTTTGTGTTTGAACATTTAATACATTATTTGTACCACTTCTATTTTTAAGTCCTGGAAGTATTGCTCTTTGTTCATCCATTCTTTCTGATTGTAAATCAGCTATCATTTCTAATAAGGCATTTCTAAACAAACATTTTCATTATTAAAAATTATTATTTTTTTACTTTATAATTTTAAATGTTAATTTGAATAAGAAAAAAAAAATTCCAACTTATATTCATAACCCAAACTTATTCAACTTACCTATTATCCTTTGGCACATTTGAGTTTGTATTCTGTTGAGTAAGAGGTTTTCTCTGGTTATCTTTACCAATCATCTTTGAAAATTAAATTATAGCAAGGAAATAAATAAATAAATAAAAAAATAAATAGTAAAATAAAATTCGATAGTTGTAAAAGAAAATTTGGGTGACATTGTCGAAAAATAATTTTTAAAATATTGCCTGAAGATTTTAAACCGCCGAATTGTGTATATCATTTTGGTTTAATTTTGAATTTTAATTATTTTATATTATGGTTCATAAAAATAAGTTAAATATTTAAATTTAAATTTTATCATTGATTTTTTTTTATTTTTGAAATTCTCAAGTTTGGTTCACAAATAATCAAACTAAAAAAGAAAAATGTAATAAAATAATTCGAAAAAGAACTTAAATTAAAAAATAAATAGAAAATGTGCGATGTGGGCAAAAGATATTAAAAAAAAAGTAAATATACTAATGAAAAAAAAAAAAAAAATAAAATAAAATAATTACAATTTGTACATACTTTTATAGAACATCTTTGATCATCCATTCTTTTACTTTGTGATCTTGATAACATTTCAAAGAAATCATCTTCATTTATTTTTTGTGATTTTTGTTGTTGCTGTTGAGTAATATCTTTTTGTTGTTGATCTTGTTTTTGTTGCTGTGTATTATTACGTTTACCATCTGGAGTAATCTGTATAAAGAAGACAATCTTTCTCTGAGCGATACATAAAATATATTCATAGAAAATAAATTTAAAAAAAATAATAACAAGACAAATAAATTAAAATAAAATTTATAAAAATAAAAAAAATAGTGGAAATCTTCAAAAAAAAATTATATTTTTTATGGTGTAAATTTTAAAAAAAGACTATTTCGCAAATAATTCGTAATTTAATAAAATTAGAAAAAGAAAATCTTAAAAAAAACAAAAAAAAAAAAATTGATGTGTGCATTTTTATATACACAAAATTAAAAATGTAAAGAAAAATAACTTAAAAAATAAAAAGCAAACTAAAAACCTTAATTAAATCCAATTGTTCCATGCTTTGACGACGAACACGTAAAGTTCTACAACTATCTGTTGAAGAAGAGGAACAAGAGGAGGAATTTACTTGTGTTTGAGTATTTTCTGAACCGGTGGAAGATTGGATATCAGATGACGGTGAGTCATCATCTACAGTAAATTCAGGTAACCCGAGTAATTTTCTTAAATCTGTTATATTTATTTTGGCAGTGGACTCTCCAACTGGATCGTTTAACTGAAGAAAAAAAGAAAAGGTACATATATACAAATTTTAAAATAAAAAAAAAATGTCTAAATTGGATTACCTCTTTAGCTAATGTATAATGTAATTCAGCGAAATGAAGGGCTTTTTCATGATTTCCAATTGCAGAATGTGCATTACCTAAACTCCAGCAGGCTCTCGCTTCACCAACACGATCACCTAATTCTTGTGCAATTGCTAAATGCCGATGATGATAATCAATTGCTGTTGCAAAATCTCTTAGCAAAGTATATGTATTTCCTAAGCTGTAACATGCTTGTGCTTCAACAGCTCTTTCTCCAAGTTCAATTGCTAATGATAATGTTCGTCTAAAATATGATTTGATGAGAAAATAAAATTATATGTAATAGAAAATTCGAAAATTTTAATTAATTACTTGTAATGTTCTGCAGCTTCTTCAAACTGTCCTAAAAATATATGTGAATTGCCTAAATTACTATTCGCTCTACGTTCAGCTGCCTTATCTCCGAATTCTCTTGCAATTCTTAAACGTTCCTAAAAAATAGAGGACAAAAAGCAAAACAAATTAAAATTCAGTAGATAAGAGAAGAAAAAAAATTATATTTAACCTGATGATGTTCTATTGCTGCTTCAAAATCACCTAACAGATAATAAGTATTACCCAAATTACCACAAGCACGTCCTTGAGCCCCTCGGTCACCTAACTCACGCATTAATTTCAAATTTTGTCTAGAAAAAAAAAATAATAATAAATAAAATTCCAATTTAAAGTAATTTCTTATTAATGTGATAAAACATACTGATAATAATCGACAGCTTTTGTGAGAGCATTTTTAACTTCTTCTGAAAAATCACCAGGATCTCTTTGTCCCATATGTTTACCTTTTGCATGATAAACATTACCTAAATTATATAATGCTCTACCTTCTGATAATCTATCACCTAACTGTCTTGCTAATGTTAAATGACGATCACAACAAATTGCTGCCTCATCAAATCTTCCCATTACTTTTAATGTATTACCTAGATTTCCAGATGATTTTGCTTCACCTAATTTATCATTCATGGATCTAAAAACAATAATAAATTATTAAATGTAATTAAATATTCTTTATTATATTTTTGTGATACCTTGCAAGAGTAAGATCCAATTTATGGTATTGCATTGCTTTGGAGTAATCTCCGAGGTAGAAGTATGCATTGCCTAGTTGACTATATATAGCACTTAATGTTCTAAGATCATCAGTACCGGCTTGTATTGCCGCCTAAAAAAATTGAGAATTTTTTAATTGAGTTATATCATTATTTATTTAATTTTTATGATATTTTAAAATTTTCTAATCTAATCTAAAATTAGATAAAACTTTGAGGAGTGCTAATCTGAATCATCAATTAGTAATATGTACCTATATAGTTTCTTCTTTTTGAAGTAAAATTTAAAAATTTTTAAGTTAAAATTGAAAAACATAAGTTTAAGCGAGAAAAAGTGTATTTATACTCCAATAAACCAAATTAATATTCATAACTAAAATCATTATTTTTATCTAAATAAACACAAAAGTAGGTACATAAATTTGCAACATATTGTATCCTTATATTCATTAAAGATTATCAATTTTTTATGTATGTACCTATATATATATTTAAAAAAATTTTATATTATTTACCTGAAAAAATGCAACTCCAGCTCTACAATCTCCAGCTTTACAAAGTCGTTCACCCTCTAAAGCTAATTCCAAGCACATAGATGAACCATCACTATTCTATTAGAAAAAAGAAAAAAAAATATAAAGATATATACCATATAAAGATGTTTTATTTAAAAAAAAAAAAAATAATTGAAAATAACACGAAGCAAATAAAATCCATTCAATTAAAAACTTATCTCATTTTTGCTTCGAATTAAGTTAAAACAAATTATTTTTTAATATTAATATAGAAAATATACAATGTAAATAGTAACATGAATGAACATGAAATGGGCTTGGCTTTTCCTCTTTTAACTTCCTTTATAAAATTTTAACATGTACTATTTATAATTTTTTTTTTTTCTTTTTAAATTTAAATTATTCTATAAATTGCACTTACTTGTTGTTCACCAGTTAAATTTTCCGCACTTGCAGATAATGATGACATTGTTTTTTATTTAATAATATAATTCACCATTAAAATTACAATATTTATAAAAGAAAAATAATAATTAAAAAAGTTCGTGAGTTGTGATTTCTATTATCTATGAGACTTGACTTGACATCTCGTTACTCGTATGATCGTATTTCGTCGTATCGTATACATGTTCGTATTAACATACATACATTCTGATTTGAAATTACATTTGAATTAAAACTGAACTGATTTGAGAAAACTTTCAAAGCCAATCTAAATGACAGTTTATGTTTTGAATTTTTTTTTACTTTTTTTTTTTTTTTTTTTTTATTAAATTCGAATATTTTGAAAAAAATTTTTTAAATGTTTTATAGAATTGAATAATTTTAATTTTAAAAACAATTAATGTAGAAAAATTAATGAGCAGATACGTATTAATAAGTAAAGTGAGCGTGTATGGTATTATTTGCAAATAAATTTTCGTGTAAATTTTCCGTGGCGTGTGCATATCGTGTCCTTTTTAGATAAAAATAAAATACATAGCTATGGATATCCCAAACAAATATCCAAAAACGCTAAATATCTGAAGACTAGAATTGTGTTTGAAATTGAAAGTCTGTTTGATAAAATTTTTGATAGTGTACATTTAAAACCAAAATAAATTTCTAATATTCTTTTAGAAATCCGGGGCTGGAAAATACTCAATTAATTTTTTTTCTCAATAAAAAGTGAAGTTTTGAACATTATTTAGTAAAAAGAACTTTTCTTGTGAGATGGCGTAACTGTGAGTTAAAATGTAGTTGATTTGTTATTAGCTGTGTTGTGTTCCATTTGTCTTAAGTATCTGTTAATTCTCAGTTTATCAGTTACTAAGCTAGTACCTTTGCGTATAAAGTATATAGTGGTGACACCGCATGAATTTTCGTATTATCATCTTTGTTCAAAAGAGGCGCTGGCGTCACTCCTTATCGTTATAAAAAAAAAAAAAGAAGAGAGAGAGATTAATTTTTTTTCAAGCTTTTATGTGTACAGTACACAGTACACACTTGATATTGTATGCAGGCCCGGCCCTACCATAGGAGCAGCTGGAGCACTCGCTCCGGGCGCTAAAACTTAGGGGCGCTGAAAATAACTGCTCACTTATTTAAATTTTGTTTAATAAAAAATAACATAAAAGTGAAGAATTTTCAAAGCTCACTAATTTAAATATATGTACATACATATACATATATATGTATTATGTATTATGTAATATGTATATTCATATTAGATTCTTATATGCATAACATTTCTAAAAAGTACCTTTTATTCGACGCACGAACATTCGATTTAAAAATATCACTACATATGTATGTATGTATATACTTGCATTTATTGTTACTATTTTATCTGTTAAGAAGAAATAACGTCAAAACAGAATGCGAATGTATATAGGCTTCAGCTTCAATTTCAACTCATGGAGCAGAAAAGCTTTTTGCTCCAACGCTATCAAAATTTTATATGATAAAATTTATATCGTTCCTTATCGCACAAACATTTTCTTTAAATTTTAATATGAAACTTGCGTTGAAATGGTGCAAGTAAAAAGTTTGCACCATCGCATCTCTAATTCTTGATTATGAAAAAATTATAACGAATTTCATCGCATACTCACTTTTCTTCTCTTTTACAATGAAACTTGCGTTGAAATGGTGCAAGTAAAAAGTTTGCACCATCGCATCTCTAATTCTTGATTATGAAAAAATTATAACGAATTTCATCGCATACTCACTTTTCTTCTCTTTTACAATGAAACTTGCGTTGAAATGGTGCAAGTGAAAAATTTGCACCATCGCATCTCTAATTGATTATGAAGAATTTATTAACGATTTCGCGAAAATTAAAGCTCGTCGTGTAAATTTGAAAAATAAATGAACGATAACTACAAATTTATTCATTAAATAATGTTTTTTGCTAAGAAAGCTACTTTCAATACTTTTTTTTAATTTCTTCTATTTATTTAACGTTTTATTATTATTATTATTTTTTTTTTTTTGTTTTGCTAAGAAGACTGTTTTGAATAATTTTTGTTTAATTTTTATAACTACTATTGGTTATGTTATTGTTTTGAATTGTTATTATTATTATTTTATTTTATATTTTTTATTTCTTTTTAAGATACAATCGCATATTTTTTTAAATGCAACAAAGTAAATAAATTTTTTAGATTTTAAATAATTAAAAAGTCAAAATCAAACGATAATTTTAAAATAATCGATTAATATTATGAAAATATGTATTTCAAATAGCTTTGAAATATGTTTACATTTGAAAAAATATGTTGAATGAGGATTAGGCCTATAGGGGATACTTCTTTATAAAACGCGTCTTTTATGTTCTACCTACATGTACGTACATATTTAAAAAAATTTCATAACAAAGGGCGGCAAAAATTATAAATGCACCGGGCGCCAAAATCATTAGATCCGGCCCTGATTGTATGTATGATTCACACACCATATGTACATATACGCATATTTCCATATTCATTTATTACATTCATTCATAATATGCATTATAAGCGAAGAGGAAAAAAAACAGGAATATTATTGATTTTTTTCTTCTAAACGCATTAATATAATAATTATTTGGGTATTTCTATTATGATATATATGATATATACATATACATATGTGTACATATACATTTTGTATTTTTTATACATTGTTTGTGTATTTTTAACATTTTAGAGATATTTCTACTTCTTTAATATTATGAATATTATACAGCGTTGTTGCAATGTTCTGTTATGTAATGTTTTAAATTAATATGGGATAACAAATTTTTCTGGCAACTATGAATTATGTTCATTGTTTATTTTTTATATCACTATCAGTTTTATTTTATGTATACCTACCTACATATTTAATGCAATTAATATGAAAAATTTGACTTTGAAATTTGAAGATAAAATTTTTTAGAAAAAAAGTGATACCTATGTAAATTTTTGTGAATAAAAAAATTATTTTCAATTTTCCATATAATTTTTTCAAAAATTTTTGTATGGTAAAAGTGGCACTTGTCAACTTTAGGATATTATATCTCGGGCTCTATTGCACCGATTTGATTTAAATAAGAAGCACTAGATTAAAAAACATTTCAATTTAAATGCTAGGATAATTTCAAAAGTAAGAGGGGTAGCAGTAAAATGGAAAAAATGTTGATTTTTTATTTAAAAAATGACGCTTTTTTGCATTTTATTTGATAACATTTGCCCTAGTCGAAGGATTTAAACCCTTCAAGAAACATCTTGGTTAAATATCAACTTTCTACTCTACCGGAAATATGGTTTTTTTAAAGGGACGAATAGGTCTGCAAAAATTTCCTTAACATGCGTAACTTTATTCTTTAGAGCTTGTTCTCTGTTGCAGGGATCTTTTTTGTTTAAAAAAGAATTTATATACATATATTCTACAGAAATTTTAAGTTATTCGAATCCCAGGGTCCAGAGATATTCAAATTTGAAAAGTGATTTTTTACGAAAATGTACCAAAATTGATTCGAGTGTTGAAGATTGCTCAAAAAAGAGTATTTCAGAATAATCTAAAATACCTGTTTATTAGAATATTTTCTAAACGTTTGTTTAATACGACAATTAATTTTCCTGACAGCTTTTATTGCATATTGATATTACATATTTTTCTTTTTCCTAAAATGTTATTCCTACTCATTGTGATGAGAAATTGTAAAAAAGGTGCGAATTTTATGTTACAAGTCAATGTATTTATTTTAAACGGAAATACGAGTATGTACATACAAATTGATATAAAAAATAGTTTTTGGAAATAATTATTTTAAATTAAAAAATTATCACTGCCTAGCACTGTTTTTGAATTTACTTTTGGAAAATATATGTAGTTTAATCTATTTTTCTTTTCTTTTTCAAATTTTTTTTTTCTTAAAAAAATAAGTTTGAATTTTTTGAAATTGATAATTTCAAGTAACAATTTCAAATATGGTAAGATAAAGTGATAAGTGCATATTTATAGCAAATTCATGAAATTTGATGCAGGTTATTCATATTTATCATAAATTTTGAATTTATTTGTATGTCTACAATTTTTATTACAAATTATTTCTCTATTTTATTGAAAAAAATTAAAATAAAGTAGCAAGCACCTTGTGTATCTATATATAGTACATTTATAAAAATTCATTCAGGTACATTGATGAAAAATATACCATATATCCGTTTAGGAAAGGTATATGCTTGAAAAATAGGCGTACGATGTATACAATTTCACCGATTTACATATATATACTATCTTGGTTATTATGTATGTACATATACAGGATGATTCAGGTAAGGTGTCCGACCCGGATACTACGAAAAGGTCTCGGCGAGACGAACAAAAAATCGTATAAAAAGGGGGGGGGGCAGTCTCAACCGTTACGGAGTTAGAGGGGGACAGAAAGTTTTGTTACTTTTTTTTGTTTTACCCTATAACTTTCTACAGGGGCACGCTGGGGTCACCCTTTTTCGTAAAATTGTAGAAGACCCCTGTTTCTTTCCAACAACACCTTACATGCCACTTAAAGAGGACACTTCAACAAATATTTGGGTCAAAAAATTACGGTTTTTGGTTCACGGGATGATGAAATACACCTTTTTGAAAAAGAAAAAAAATTTGTAAGTTTCCATTTAAAATGTACGGTATATATTTGTATACGGACGGCCAATTTTGTGTTTTTGCAAGAAAAAGGATATTTTGTTTTACCGATTCTAAGCTAGGACTTTGAAATAGGGATGTGTACGCAGGACCCTTCAATGAAGGAATTGGTGAAGTTTCAAGGTCCTATCTTAAAGGGATCATATTTTAATTAAGGCTCAAATTTTATAAATTTAAAAAAAAATTATACCCACGTATACGTACATGCATGGGAAATTATTGAAAATTAAAAATAATTTTTTCATACATTTCATATAAAGTTCACATCCATATGTACATACATATGTATTATACCCTTTCTGGTATATATAATTATTGTACATATAGATATCCAACCAATAAAAACGACATTAAAAAAATATCAAAATAGTAAAAATAACATACATTCATTTCACTTCGTTAGCATACACATGTACATATATGTATAGGTACTACGGCAAAATTATAATTCTATTTCTTTGTTGTCATATACCTACCGACCTATGTACATACATATCATACATATGTATTAAATATTTATGCTGAAAAATCATTCCTAGTAAAATATATGAATGAGAAACCAAAACAAAGTAAAAAAAAGTCATTCATGAATCATGAACATATGGATAAAATAATGAATAATAATTTTTTTCTTACTCTCAAATGTTCTCATTTATTTCTCAGAAAAAAAAAGAACAAAAATTCAAAGTTAAAAAACTAAATTTAAAATTTATATGAAAAAGTACAAAAGTGAATGGTGGAGACACCTATTGAACAAAGATGATCGAAGTTTTGTCATCACTATTTAACTTTAAACACAATGCTAGTACTTTCTCTTAAACCGATATAACTCATACCAATATAAATTATGACGGTTTATGTTCGTGGTATAGACGTTTAATTAAACCGGTATAAGTTTTTAAATCGCTTTTACATAAAACGATTATTAAACCGGTTTAAACAACCTTATATCGATATAAAAAGAGGTATAAACACTTTATGACGGTTCGTGTGATTTTAAAATTTATTAAATAGAAATTTAGTTAGTTAATTACTTCAAAACAGATATTATTTTAAAAATTAAAGAATATTGAATGTAAATATTTGACTTCAAAATAATTATTTTTCTTTTGTTTGTAGTACTGTATCTTAAATCGCTTTATATGGAATTTTGTTTATATCGCTTTATCTTGTAAGTATAAACACCAACGTAATCGGTATAAGATAAACCGATTTTCTCTATCGCTTTAAAAAGTAAGTATAAACGTAGTAAGTGAAATATACGTTCCATTTGCGAGTTTGGATTCTATTTGTCGACAGATGTCAGGTTTGTTAAACTGAGAAAATAAATTTTTTCTCAGTTGCCTCACTTAAGGTTATATAGAAAAAGAAAACGAAAATTATGAAATCAGCTGATATCATATACGCAGTAAGAAACTTTTATTATGATATCAGAATAAACAAAGAAGTGTTTTGTCGACTATGTAACTGTAACCTTTTATTAATTTGAGACGTTCCATTTGTCATATTTTTTCTCACTTGAAGAAGAAGAAGGCAAACAGACGAAATATGGCTGAACTAAGAATTATCAGATACTTAAGAGAAATGGAACACAACTATTATTTAAACTATACTATTAATAACTGGCAATCTTGAATTTGGTCTATTTAAAAAAACAAATAGTCAAATTTCACTATAAAATGCCCCACCTGGCAATTTTGAAATGTTCTAAAATGATTTGTTAAAATGTTGAAAAATATCCTGGTTAATCATTAGCTGTGTTTTACTGGAACTGAAAAACCGATATGTCATCACTTCAGTTTTGCTCAGCTCATTTATCTTCTTATCGGAAAATAGCTTCACTTTCAGTGCCCAGTAAAACATGTTCATTTCATCATACCTATGACATTTGCGATTTTGTTGACAGTTCATTTAAATTTTGTTTTGAAATTTGTATAGGGTAGAGTGGATTTGATAAAAATTTATAGCTATAAAAAATAATTGAAATTTACAATTTTTATAATGGAGGATGTAAATGCTGATGAAGTGAACTGAAACTGAGGAACACAACTAAAGAAAGAAAATAGTAGAAAAATTGTGTCTCAAAAAAAAGTACTTATTCAGTGAGGAAGTGAAAAATATCAGATTTATCAGTTCTTCAGTTCCATTCCAGCTAATGAGACTGTACACATTAGGTTGTACACAACGACGCAAACCGGTTATAAAACCTGTTTCTACAACTGCTCAAACTACATCTGAAGGTGGCACGACCAGTTGTAACGAGAGTATGAGTGTATTACAATCGTGAAGCTAAAATTATTTTGGATGATTCTTATTATACCAAGTTGGAAAAAATTATACCATTATTGTTACAACCAGCCCAAAATAACTGGTTTGACCACCTAATGTGCAAACAGTGAATGTCTGGTGAAATAGTAAAACGAAACCGTACCGAGTACTGACTATCGACTACCGAGTACCGATTCGAAACAAAGAAAGGATGTCAATTGTCAGTGATGCTACCTGGCTATCTGGTGAGAAAAGGAAGTAATAATAATAATAATATATCAATTGATGGTTTTTTGTTATTCACACAATGTTTTATTGCTTTGTTATATGAAATAAAATTTTTGTTAAAAGTAATTTGCCTTTAAAATAAAATAATAAAATTGAAGCAATAAAACATTGTTTAAAAAAAATTGCAAAATTGAAGCCACAAAAATTTTTACAAATAAAATAAAATGATGTGTAAAATATTTCAAATAAATATTATTTGAGTTGTAAACTGTTGAATACATCACATACAATAACTAAATTACAAGGCGGGAATTTTATTTCGATTTCGGGAATTTTTTGGGGCCAAAGTGGGAATTTTACTTTTATCTAGTAAGCATCACTAAGATGTAGTGTTAGTGTAGTGTAACTAGATTGATCATTGAAGAACAAAAACATTAATGTCAAAAATTCCATCACGCGGCATGCGCCTTAAACTAATTCCGCTGCAAAAACGAAAAAAGTCCTTTTTTAAAAAGTTTTCTAGTGTTTTACTGTCTAAAAATTAATCAAAATTAAACAATTTTCAATTCACAGTGACAAATTTAACTAAGGTGTTTAATTTATTCACTAAACTATGTTTTCAATTACAAAAAACTTGTTTTAAAACTTATTTGTCGAATGAGACCAAACACGTGCCACTCTAGAACATCTTGATATAAAATTTCATATTATTTCAATGGAACAACATATCTTGAACTTTTACTGGATGGTAATTTATTTGCATTAATTAATGAACATGGTATTCTTAAAATTTGATATATAGAAACAAATGAACTAAAACAAGAGTAAACACCGTATTTACATTTATCAAATCAAATAGAACTATTTGAAAATAAACGATTTTTCATAATTTTTTTGTTCAGTTAAAAATGTAATATGTAATATTTTCAATAATTAACTTATAAACGGGTACTACAAAAAATTTTTTTTTGTTCTATAAAATCATTTTGAATCATTGCAATTGTTACATTTGAAAAAGTTTTTATATAGTCATATTCAAGAGAAAAAAATTTAATCTTATTTTCAAAGCTTGAATTATTGTAAATTAATTTATTTTCTTTATATTATAGATTCATCAGTTAATTTGAATTTAAATTGAATTGATGTCACCCCCTGATTTGAGTAATTCATTTCTTTGCCGCTGCCGGCTTAGTTTAATTAAATCACGCACAGAACTTTGTAAACAAAAACAAAAGATAACCTACATATCGCATTGCAATAGCAATAATTTAGCATGCTGCAATTGCCAACTGCGTAAATAATGGAATGGTGGTCAAGTGGTGTATAAAGTTGAACTATTATTTATTGAAAAGTGTATCAGAGGCCAGAGCCATTTATTATTTATAGATAACTAGTTAATAGTTATAAATAATTGAAACTTGGAACTTGAAAGTGTTGTAGTGATTGGTGCTGCATAATCAAGTAAGTAAAATAAACTTAAGATAAACTTTTATGAACAAAGCGGCAACTTCATGTGTAAAATATATTGTTTTCTGTTTAATAGTATTTTTGGGCCGTATTTACAATTTTATTATAGTTTTAATTTTTCTAAATTGTATTTAATGAAATTAAAAAAGCCTGTTCTTTATCTGTTAAAATATTAAAAGCCGTCTTATGTTTCATCATCACTTTTTATTACTATTCAAGATGAATAAAATACATGTTTTTTATTTCAATTTTAAATAAAGTTAAAATAATGGCGGCTTCCGAAAAACAAAAAGAATTATCAACCATAATTAAAACTGTACATCAGAATTTAAGAGAATCTGCTGAGTATGGCGTTGAAGAAGCGTGGGAACAGCATTTACAAAAATCAGATACTTTAGAAATGTATGCAAAAGTAATGAAAAATTTATCTGAAATATGGGAACAAAATGCTAAAAATGAAGTTAATTCTGGTGCAAAAAGTCGCATTAATTGGATAGTTGATTATTGTATAATGTATTTTTTTACTCAAAAAATATATTTAGAGAAAAGAGAAAAAGAAAAGCGTATTCTACAAAAATGCAGTAATTTGTACAATGAAATTAATTTTAATGAATTATGTATAAAAAATATTGAAAAATTGAATGTATTAGACGTTGGAAGCTGTTTCAATCCATTTAGTGAAATTGAAAGTTTTAATGTAATTGCTTTAGATTTATGCCCAGTAAATGAAACTGTTTATAAAGGCGATTTCTTAAAAATAAATTTAAATAATTATTTTGAAATTAATTCGTGTACAAATGAAATTTTAACATTAAGAAAAAATTATTTTGATTGCGTTATTTTTAGTTTATTATTAGAATATTTACCATCATCTGAACAACGTATTAAATGTTGTCAAAATGCATATGATGTATTAAAATATGAAGGAATATTAATAATAATAACACCAGATTCACAAAATGTTGGTAAAAATGCAAAATTAATGAAAAATTGGAGATATACTTTGGGTAAAATAGGCTTCTCACGTATTAAATTTGAAAAACTTCCTCATATTACTTGCTTAGTGTTTCGTAAAAGTTTACATAAATTTATTTCAGAACAATGGTCAAATTTACATAAAGATGATTATATGAATTTCTGTATTGAAATACCACAAGAAAAATGAAAAAAAAAAAAGCGTTTATATAGATTTTCAGTTCTCTGCGATAATTAGAAAACATACTATAATTCAGGATAAATCAGGTATAGATTTTACAAAAATTTCGATTATTGATAATTTATTTTAATGTTTTTTTAAAAAATTTTAATAAAATTTTAATTTGTAAGCACTCACACTTTTTTATCGAACTACAACTTTTAAACGAAGATACCAAGCTTCAACACTATTTTGTGTTCTTGGAAAATTGTCATTAAAAGAGTTCTACTGATCAGAATTTTCGAAAAGTATTGAGAACTTAAATTCCTTGGTCTTTCAATTTTCAATATAAGTTTTTTTTAAAAATAAAATTGAAAAAATGAAATTTTTTTTCTGAATCCGGGTACTCAAATTAGAATTTGATATAATGAACCTTTTGTCTGTTGACTTCTGAGAATTTTCGGTTTTTAACACATTTGTTATACAAGTCATTGCTAAATTGAATCGGTGGTTGACTACTTTCTAGATATATTATATTTATAGCTCTAGAAACAACATTATTTGTCTAAAACAACAGAAAAATTTACAAGGCATCTTTCTACTACTTTTGCAAGAAAATTTACTTTTCAATGCTCCCATGCCACTGACTTCTAATTTTTGATTAATTAAATGAAAATTTCATAAATTAACTCTTTTTTTTCTTTATTTAAATGGTCTGTTCTAATATTTTCTTTAATATTTTTCCACCGTACAGGGCTAAACTTAGAAGTTGTTCATATTTTAAACTATTTCAAAAACTGGTTGTATATTGATAGGGAAGATTTTAAATCTTTTAAATTCTTCATTTGGTATTTATAATACTTAGTTACATATGCTTTACCATTTTTATTTTTTGTTAAACAATCACTTATATAACATCCTGGTCGTATTCGAAATTTTTCAATATAACCAGTAATTAGTATCATAATTACCCTTTACTGGTATTTTTACAACACTTTCACTACGTGGCGGTAAAAACATTTCATAAGGGGTATTAAAATAAATACAGGTGCGCACATTATTAAATAATATTCTTTCATTTTTATAATCTATTACAAATTTATTTTCTTTAAGAAAATCATGTCCCAGGATACCATCAAACTGAATGTTGATATCAGGGGAAATATCAAATTTATGAGTTAACTCAATTACTTCATTTGTTGTTGGGTAAAATTTTAGGTTTATAAATCCCCTACTTTCTAAACTATCTACTATCTTCTTGTTTTAAAGATATATCTTTCTTAATAATAGAAATTTCGGCGCCAGTGTCTAATAATAACTATACCCTCCTTGGGGTTTTCTAATTTGGGGCCGTCTGTGATATCAAATTAAAGCTCTTGCTGAATGCTATTAAATGGCATATTTAATATCTCGTGCATTTTAAAATTGATCAATTTAAATATTTCTTAATTATTTATAGTTATGACTAAAAAGTAGAAAATAAAATATATTAAAAAAACTTTTAAAATAAATAACTTTTATAAATAAAATGCACTAAAAATTAAAAAATAATTTTTCTTTCTCAGTGACATACACATGAAAAGTTTCATTGGAAAATAAAAAAAACTAGAACTCAGATTAAATCTTAAAATTAAATGTATTAACAATATTTTAAAATCATATTATCCCGTTTGACTTTAAATGTTTGAACTCTTATCAATGAATTGTATAAATTTACAGCTTTTCAAGTGCATTAATAAAAGTTTGGGCATCCATAACTATAATCACAATTGTCTAACTGCAACTCATGCCCAAACATGATCGTATGGTAAAAATCATATGTAAAAGGTGTTTTTAGACCTTGCCAATCTTGCCGACATCATCCACGTCTAGCCACTAACCAGATCTTTTGCGATTGTAGTAAAGAATCCATTTTTCATCGCAAGTGACAATTCGTGTCAAAAATGGATCATGATGAACAAATTTCCAAGCGGGTAAGCCTTTTTCGATCGTTTAGTTCATGTGGAATCCATTTATCCAACTTTTTAACTTTTCCTATAATTGCGAGGTGACGACTAACAATAGCGGTAGATACTCTTACTCCCAATTTCTCCACAATACTCCTAACCGTTTTATAAATATCGGTTTCCACTATAGCTCTTAGCTGGTCATTATCAACTTTTAACAGTGTCCAGCCCAAAAGCATAATTGATTTTTCGGAAAAGCTTCTGCAGCGTACAAAAAAATTGTCCGTATTTGATGTGAGGACAACATCATTAAAAAAGTACACAAATGAAAAAAACCGGTTTTAAAATTTTGAATTTATGTGAGTTATTCGAAAAACAACGCTCCAACAAGTTTGAAAATAAAGAATTCTTCGACAATTACCGCACAGTAGTTAACACGATCACGATCATTGGTTAACTGAGCAAAAATCCAACATTTCATATGTAACAACCTGATATATTATGTATACATTAAAATGCATGCAAAATTTTTAGGAAGTGAATAATAGAATTTTTATGTTCAAAAACAAATGGTTTTAACTATAACCAGTTTGAACATCAAGAAACAGTAAAAAATGTAGAGGCAGTAGCACATTTTTAAGGAATATTAACCAGACGTTGAACGTAAGAAATTATTCCTGTATACTATTTATTAACACAGGGTAGCTTCTTCTTCAGGAACCTTGGTGAAATAGCAAAAATCACGGTTAGGAAAATAATACGATTCCTGAACGAAACAGGGTGGCTATAATGATCTACTGATCAAATGTCATTGCCTAAAGTTACGCGAGGTGTGGTATCAAAATAGCACTCTCAGTGCTAATTGGGTCTTCGAAAGATTTCGAAAACCGCCACGTCAACCAACCAACCAACCAACCATTTATTAACACAAAACAAATAATGTAATAAAAATAAGTTGACGATCGAACTACGTTAGCATTCGTAAACATTAAAACTGATGTCATAGCTGTACAATAAATAAATAACTAAAGGAACGGCCATATGCGTGTACATACGATATGTGTGATCGTTGATAAAAATAAAATACATGTGATGGTATTTTGCCATTCAAGTAAAAAAAAAGTGAACAAGGGAAAAATCAAATTTTGAAAAGTTCAATAAAAGTACCTATATGGATTAATTAATTAATAAATTAATTTTCATAGGTTAATAAAGTGGGTAAAATATTCTCATAGTATTAATTAATGAGTTTCTGTGAAAGAAAATGTGATTAAATACTATATAATTTTATTTTGGTAGTTTAAATTCTTTATTTAATTGACCTTTTTTACTAATACCTAAGGCTATAATACCAAATGACAGACTCAAGACTCAGACTCATACCTCATGAAGTTGACTACAAGACATGATACCAGTCCAAGCAAATCCAAATACTTACTTTAGCTTCACAGTGCTACCAACACTATAATTAGTTGTCAGTTAGTGATGTAAGATTTCGTTATTTTCATGTAATCGTTACTAATCGTTACTTTTTAAAAAGTATTCGTTACTTTTTATTCGTTACTCGTTACTTTCTGTTATCATTAATACACTCACCAATATAGCACAATGTTACAATTAGAATGAAAGTTATTGATAGAAAATTTAAGTTTTTTAATAAAACTATACTAAATACTATACACTTGTAATATTTGTAATAGCCCCAGAGCCCAGACATCCTCTACAACGAATCAGCTACAGCTACCATCCTTGACCCGCGGTTCAAAAAATTTTCATATTTCTGAAGAAAGATTTTTTTCTGTAGTTAGAACAAAAGTCATTATTCGTTTTTATTTAAAAAAAAAAGTTTTTATTTAAACAAACATAAACTTCATATTATTTAAAAGAAATAAACATATTACAAATGAAAAATAAAATTAAAATAAACATAACAAAAAATAAATCCAAAAAAAACAAACAAAATATACTGTAAAATTTCTTTATCAAATATACATAATTACATATTTATAAACGTAGTGTGTATAATTCAATATGGTATTGTATACATTAATTCATAAACTCTTATTTGCATTCAGAAAAATTAACATTTTTGCATTTTCAGTTTTCAGTCTTGATCTCCTCTCCGTTATGATTTGTCCAGCCAAAGAAAAAATTCGTTCACTTGGAACTGATGTGGCAACAATTGATAAATGTCTTCTTGCCTGCACAGTCAACCCACGGTAAACATTAATCCTTTCCTTCCACCATCTTAAAGGATCATCATTTAGTTGAATGTAAGGTTCTTCAAGATACTGCCGCATTTCTAGAATTGCAGATGTATTGGGCGTTATTTTATCAGTTGAACTTTGCACTTTTTTTATGAATGAGCCCCATATGATGTCGTTTTTTTCACATTCTTGTTCTTCACTTAGCAAACAGGTAGTAGATAGACCAGATATATTATCATTATTCTTCTGTTGATGTAGCACTCTTGAGAGATAATCAGTTATATTATTCTTTACTTTCACAAGTGCTGTAGAATCTTCAAAAGCCTTCGCTTTAAATCTTGGATCGAGAAATGTTGGCCTTGTTAGAACGGGATTATGTTCAAGTTGTCGAAACCTTTCATTCACACATAAAAACAGCTTATCTAAGAATTCCTTAGACAAATCCTGTTTAATAGTACATTTCAATTCATTTAAAAAACGCTTTAATCCATCAATCATCAAAATTACTTTTGAAATAGAAACATATTTTTCCGCAGAAAGATCAGCAGTTATTCTTTCAAAAGGCTTTAGAATTTCACATGATTCTTTTATTGTTTCCCATTCATTCACAGACATAGATGCTACAGGATTATGTAGAACACCAATTGAATAACTAGAATCCTTTGCAGCATAGCATAAGTCGAATTCCAACGTGTTCGTACATCGTTGATTAATTTCAATGGTGTACTGACATTCATCATCTGGACTTGCATTTCTTTTAATTTTGATGCTGCAACAGTACTTCTGTGAAAGTAATCGACAATATTTTTGACTTTCAACAACAATTCTTCGTTAGTTTTCAAACTGTTTTGAACAGCAAGGTTCAAAGTATGCCCTAAACACGGCCAGTGGTACCATGTAGTTGATTTTATAGCAGCAGTAATGTTACTCGCGTTGTCAGTTACGACGGTGTGAACTTTATCGTGTATTCCCCAAGAATTTGTGACATTTATGGGTTGGTATTTTCAAATTTTCTGCTGTGTGTCTTTCTGGCATATTGAAACAATCTATCAAATACGTTTGCATCGTCCAATTATTGGAAATAAAATGTGCTGTAATCGCCATGTAATTATCCATAGAATTAGAGGTCCATGTGTCGGTGGTGAGAGTTATATGTTGTGCTTCGTTCAATTTTGCCTTTAATTTATCAGCTGCATTCATATACATTTGAGGCAAAAGGTCTTGAGATAAATGAACTCTGCTTGGAAGCTTGTAAGACCCATTCAGTTCTCTTATAAGTTCAATAAATCCTTCATTTTCAACAATTCAAAAAGGTTGAAGGTCCTTAATTACCATTTTAAGGACATAATTATCGAGAAATTTCTTCCGACTAATAGACATTGATCCTTTTCTGTAAACGTCTATTTTTGTCTGAACAGTAGCTTTTTTCAAATCTATGCTTTTATCACCTTCAACACCATCAATTTCGACTTCATTATCTTCCACATTGCTATTGCAGTGAGTTTTGTCTTTGTCACCTACTATAACTTCTATTGCTAGTGTTGATTCTTTGTGTTTACTTTTCTTGTTATTATTACTAGATAGTGTTACTGATGGATGTTTGGCCTCTAAATGCTTTCTTAAATTAAAAGTAGTTCCTCCTTTAAATGAAAATTCAGATTTGCACATATCACATTTGGCTTTTGAATCTTTAACCTCAGTGAAATGTAACCAAATTTCACTTCTCTTCCTATTAATGTCCATTGTCCATTCATTTATCAGGAATTCAGGATACAAACAACAAAACAACCTAAGCCAAGCGTTTTAAATAAAAATTTATTGAACATATTTTATTCTTAAAATTCTTTTACTTACAACGCTACAATGTTAAGTCCTTGATATAAGTATAAGTAATAATAAATAAATAGGTTCTTAATTTCAATTAATTAAATTCCTGTCTTTTACATTTATATTTTGCACTTGTCGTCACTTGTCACTTCTTTCTTACACTACAAAAAGTAAAAATTTAAAAAAGTAAAAAAAGTTTTAGGTTACTATTAAAAATTCAATTTGGAGTTGCAAAGCAAACGTCAACTTAAAAACATAATAGATTTAGTAAAAAATTGAGGTAGACAAAATTCTAGTTTATTAAAATTCACTACAATTTTAAAACCAAACCCAAACTTCTGCTAACTGCTACCTTTACTTGTAATTGTAATATGCAGTGTTGTGCAAGGTAGACTACATGACGTAGTTTACACGTTTGTTTTTCACATTTTTTTCATAAAATATTTTGAAAAGCCCTGAACGATTTCTAAAAGAATCCCATTCTTCTATACCGTCACCATCCAGATTTTTAAATAAAAATGCAGAAATTGTATCAATATGCTCATTTTGCAAACTTTTATTGTTGTAATGAGGATGTAAATAATTAGCGACTAGTCCGTATTCATTTAAAGCCATTTTTTTCCGATTTATTAAATGTTGATTATATTTATCATGAAACTTGTCAGGGAATTTAAGATTTAACCACAGATTAATTGCGTCTGCAATAGACGAATCTTTTTTTTGACACAAATTAATTAAATTGCAAACAGGATCAAACAGGCCAATGTTTTCTTTTACCTGTTCTACGAAGTCGTCATCGAATATCATTTTTGTAACATTTTTTTTTACCTTTTTTTGTTTGAATTCCGCAGCAATTATTCTCATATATTCCAAATTTGAAATAAGTGAGCAATACGCATCTCTATATGAGCACCACCTTGTGTCGCAAGGTAATTTGATACGATTTCCTCCTTTTGTAATTAAAAGTCTTTCAAAATCTGATTGTTTAAATTCTTTCAACACGGAAGTAACTTTATTTGTTAATGATTTGTTGAGAATGTCCTTTGCCAGCAAATTTGCAGTGTGACTATTACAAGTCATGTGCCAAATTACGTGTTTTGATAGATTACCCATTTTTATCATGGCACTAGCATTATCAGATACAGCTGCGTAAATACTGGTAGAGTATATATCTTTGGCTTTATCCATAGAATCTATAACAATTTCAGCTAGCTTTTCACCAGTTTCCGAAATACCAGTTAAATCATAAGCTTCGAGAAATGCCTGCGTAACATCAGAATTGTGAATCATTGTAACTACTGTTTTTGAATTGGTTGATGTATTTTTCCATCCATCAATCAATAACACTGATTCAGGTTTCATAATGCTTTTAGCTTTCGCAATACAATTGTCGAAGGAATTTTGAAGTAATGATGTCGTTAATACTCGTCTATTGGGCAGTTTATTCACATAAGCGGGTCTCAATTTACGCAAAAAATTTTTAAAATGAATAGATTCTACAATCCTTAATGGTAAATTGCATCCAAACACAAAGTTTGCCAATTCCGCATTTATATGTGACAAGTCTTTTCAGATATATGATCAACAAATCCTGAAAGATTAGTTCATATCTTTTTTCGTACTGGCTGCTTCGTTGATACTTTATTATGCTGCGTAGACGTAGATGAAGAAGGTCTCCTACTACAGGCTGATGTTGCTCTACTTGTGGATATTGTTGTTGATGATGAAGCAAATGCACTACTAAGTATCGAACTACTTCTTCCGTCATCATATACTGACTCAAGTGAGGTCGTGTTCATTCCATTATCACTAGACAGTAATGGGGATATCAATATCATCGGGAAGCACAATAAGTACACTTTCACTTCCTTCACTTGCAGTTCCAGTGATGCTAGTAGAAGACATGTAATTGCCTTCTTTATTATGGTTTATATTTTCTTCATTAACATTCTTGCAAACATTTCTATAACATAAATTGTATTAAATGAAAGTTTGAAAAATAAAAACTATACTCACCTGTGGCCTTTTAAACGAGTACCTGCTATGTTCTGCAATTGTCTTTTACATACGTTGCAAATTGCTACGTATTTATTATTTATTTTTGCTAGGTCAAATCCTAATTTTTCAAAATTTTCATTTTTTCCTCTTCCCGGCATTATAATAACTATTTGACCGAAAATAGTAATATAATATGTAGTTATTAGTAGTAATTAATTAGAAAATAAAACGAGCAAATACTAAATAATACCACTGTATTCCAATGTCTTAAAAAATGAATGATTTTGACAATTTGACAGTTTGATATGTCAGTCTACATAGATTACGCCTTGTTTACATTGATTACGCTTTGTCTACATAGATTACACTAAAATCAATTGTCTACGCTATTGTCTAGACTAGCACGTAGACTTACGAAGATTACGCGTAATTGCACAACACTGGTAATATGTCAATAAATGTAAATGATAAAATTTTACAATACTAAAATACAAAGCAAAAAACTCAAAAAGGAAAAAAAAGAAAAAACTGAAAGTAACGACTGTGTAAGTAAAAGTAATCGTTATTACGAATATTTTCAAGTAACGATTACTTTTTACTCGTTACGTTACTATTCGTACATCACTACTGTCAGTAATGTCACTTTAAAAAAATCAAATTGAATTCTGTATTGCATGTGGATTAAGAACTTTTAAAAATTATATAAGTAGAAGAATTGTGTATAATATGAAATAACTGTATAATATAAAATAATTGCGTGTAATATAAAAGAATATATAGAAATCTAACATGGATTCAAGAACCACTGGGAGAAAAAAAATGAGCTATCAAAATTAAACAGCTGATTGATTTTTTAATTTTTATATTGAACTTTTAATATTTCTCATTTTTAACAGTATGTAATTTGTTTATTTTAATTCATGAATTTTTTGAATGAAGAAATAAATTAGTGAAAATGATAATGCCTGGAAAAAATGATAATTTGTTAACTACAACGTTCATACAATAACATTAGTTTTGTTGACTATATTTTTTTTCACCTGCATCTTTTGAAATGAAAAATTTATAAACTACAGTTTCGGCGCTAGATAATATTTTCGTTTTTTGTCCATATTTCTTTAGATTTTATTTTCACTTCATTTATTTCTTTATTTAATGTAGCAACTATAAATTTATTTTTATTAAAAAATCAATCTTTACTCTTCACTTCACTTCTACACTGATTTATGTTTTTTTTGAAATTTCTTTTTCTTCTGTAACAAAATTTAACGTAAGAGAATTTTATTGATGGGTTGGTATCCTGTTGACCAACATAATTCCCGGGTGAACCCCAACCGGTTGAATCCAGCTGCTTCAGTTTAGGGTGGGTTCTTGGGGTCACCCTATCGGAAGTTTCCGTGTTGTTACATAAGTTGACCGGCTGTAGATACAAGTAGGGTTAGAAAAAAAAGGAAAGAAAGCAAAGACCAACAAACTTTAGTGACGCAAAGAAAAACCATAACGTAGACCGTACCCGGATCGTTGAAAATGCAGTAGAAGAAGAATCAAACAGGAAGAAACCGTGACCTTCATCTCCCTACGCTGACATCCACCACCCACAATTCCTCATCTTTAAGCCCGATAAATGCTTCTTGTTCTTTTCCAATTGTTCTATTTTAATTTTTGTTTTAAATTGCATTTTTGTAAATAATTGTAAATTGCTAAATATCAAAAGCATTCACATTTTTTTCTTCTCTTTTTCATATACATATATATATATATATGTATATATTTTTAAATAATCAATAAAGATTTTATACAAAAAAACCAATAAAAATAGAAAATTTTGTTACGTTATATATATATGTAAGGAGTGTCCCGAAAAGTTTTGCACGGTTTTCAAGTAAATAAAATAATAATTTTTAATACTCATATAACTTAAGTGATAGGTAAAATTTATCATCAACTCGTCCTTAAAACCTATATAAAGAAGAATTATTTGTAAATTTTTTTATTATTAAAAATGAGTTCAAAACGTGAAGAAGTGCGACAATTGATTTTGCGCTATTATAGCGAAAATCCACAACAAATGCCTGATTATGGATGATAAGTCATATTTCAAGTATGATTTTTCGATACTACCTGGTCCTCAATTTTACCATGCACGTGATAAGGAGAATATACCCGATACTTTAAAAACAATTTCTGTTGAGAAGTATGATAAAAAAGTGCTTGTTTGGCAAGCTATTTGTCAATGTGGTCGTAAAAGTCGTCCTTTTTTCACCGAAGGGACAATAAATCAAACAACCTATGAGAAAGAGTGCCTACAAAAAAGGTTATTGCCTTTCATTAGATCACACGAGAAAAAAATTTTATTTTGGCCTGACTTAGCTACCGCGCATTACGCTCGGGCTGCTTTAAAGTGGTATGAAACCAATGGGATATGTTTTGTAGGAAAAACAATAAATCCACCGAATGTTCCAGTGGGTCAATTCTGTTTCGGTGCAGTGAAAACATGAAAAAAAAAGTTTACACTTGACGTTTTACACACTGTTTTCACTTTTTCACTGCACTGTACCCAAATAAGCGATTCTTGTTGCGTTCGTGCAAACATAGTGCTGAATGAAGTGCTGAATTGAATTTTTTCACCGACGTGATATGAGAACTGTCAAATCAAGTAAAAAAAAGTTGTGTTTTTGTATTGTTTATTGTAAAAACTTTTAATTTTAACTAAAATTGTAAAATGCCTTCTTTTATTATACAAATTATTGTAAGAAATGAACAAAGAAACAACAGAAGGTAAATTTATTCAACATTACAACATAATAATATAATGTGATATTAACTTAAAAATTTGTTTTTAGACGAAATATGAGAATTTTACGACGAAACTTGCGTGATACTCAAAATCCTTTTGAGATGCTTCCGGATGAGTGTTTTATCAATTTGTATCGTTTTCCCAAGCATTTATGTTTGGAACTGTTAGAGGAACTTCGTCCGTACATCACAATATCTCGCAAAATACATGGAATTGATTTGAGTATCAAAGTATTAAGTGCTTTGCGATTTTTTGCAACGGGAAGCTATCAACGTGCAGTAGGGCAAGATAATTTGTCTTCTTTGTCACAAACATCTGTCAGTCGTTGTATCAGCGAAGTTGCAATAGCTCTTAACAGAATAGCTCATCATCATGTAAAATTTCCTAACGCAGAACAGTATTCTGATATAAAGAGAAAGTTTTTTGAGTTCGCATCTTTTCCAAGTATAATTGGCTTAGTGGACGGAACACATATTAAAATAATGGCACCAAAAAAGGAAATAGAGCATGTGTATTATTGTAGAAAAGGTGGTCATTCTAAAAATGTTCAGATAGTTTGTGACGCTGATTATATTATATTAAGTGCTTCTGCACGTTTTGGAGGAACAGCTCACGATGCGTACGTTTGGCGGTGTTCTTCAGCAAAAATAGCTCTTCAGGACAGGTACTCTAGTGGTGAGAGAAACTTCTGGCTACTCGGAGACAGTGGGTATCCATTACAACCATGGTTGATGACGCCTATCGAAGATCCAACTTCAGAAGCTGAAGAAAAATATAACATTGCCCATAAAAAAACAAGAAGTCACGTCGAAAGATGCATTGGTTTACTTAAAAGTAGGTTTCGCTGTTTATCTAAGGAAAGAACATTGTGCTACAGTCCAGAAAAAGCAGGCCTAATTATAAATGCATGTATTGTACTTCATAATATCCTAATCAGAGCAAGAGTACCAATTCCTGATGAACAAATTGTAGAAGAGGAGTTGAATGAAAATGAAAATGAATCGGAACAAGAATTAAATACTGATAACTTATTAGGTGAAGGTCGAAGGATACGATCTTCTATTGTTACCACAAATTTTGCTTAAATCGCTGCTTTCAGTAATCAACATATAAATAAAAGATTATTTTATGTACTTTCTTTCAAATACATATATTTTCGTCATTTAAACTTATTTAAACTAAATTGTAATCTTAAAAATATTGAATAAAAAAAACTATTAAATCTAATTTTATTAATTCTAACTCTTTTTTTAATGTAAACTTAATTTCTACTATTTTTAAGCTCATTTAAAATTTCTTTTAAAGTTCTTTTTATTTCTTTTTTTTCTTCTAAATCTAATTTTCTAATTTCTATTTCTTCTTTTTTCAATTTAATTTTTTCTTCTTTTAAAAGAACTTTTTTTTCTTCTAATTTTAAGAAGTCATTATAATTGGCTTCATTATTTGCTGTCCTACGATGACGAGTTGGTCGTTGTAGCCCAGGTCTTCTAGATGATGAAGCTTCTGGAGGAGCTGTTGGTGCTGAAGTTTCTGAAGCAGCTGCTGTTGAAGCTTCTGGAAGGGCTGTTGATGATGAAGCTCCTCCTCTGTAGGTCAATGACTCTGGTTCGTCTTCGACAGTTAACATAATTTCTCCCTAAAGAAAATATAATGTAATTTACAAATTTTAAATTCAAGTAGGTATTTTATTCACTTACGATCGGGTTAAATCCTAAATCTCTTGTAACGATATCTCCATCAATATTTCTATAGTTGATAATTTTGATTAGCCTTTCTTCTAAATCTGATAAAGGCTTAGCTCCTCTGCCATTGACTCCACTTCTACTTTCGATCTCTTTGATTTTTTGAGCATTTGATTTTGTATGTAGTCTAAAATAAAAAAAATAAAAATTATTATGTATCAAGAAATAAAATGTTATATATCACCTCCAATCCGTCCAAAATTTACGCCATTGTAAATGATTTTTAAATGCTCCTCCAATGGCATTCAGGTTATTTGCCAATTTCTTCCACTCGGCTTCCTTGTGCTTCGCACCATCCACGGTCTGAAATCTTTAGAAAGATATTGAAGAGATTTTTAATAATTGTAAACATGAATTTAATAATAATACACTTACCTGTCGTGTGCTAATTCTAAATTTTCCTCTAAATAATTGATGAGGAATTGTTTTTGCTCCTCGCTTGCCCTTTTGCCTCGACAAGTCTTTTCCATTTCTTTTATTTTTTTTTCTTTTTATTACTAATAAATAAAAATTTTAATTATAAATTTTTTTTACACTTGATAAATTTCACTGATACTTTTCACAGTGCAAAAAATATTTTCATATGAAAACTTTTTGACATATTTTTGCACGTTTACACTGTATTAGAATCGGAGTTAGCAGTGTAAACGTGTAAACTGTTTACACGTCTTCACTTCACCGAAACAGAATTGACCCACAGAACTGCGCCCAATAGAAAGATATTGGGCTATAGTCAAAAATAAACTACGTAAGAAAGGACAAGCAGCAGTGTTATTGCAAGAGTTTCGGAATTTGTGGATTGCTGGCAGCAAAACAGTAAAAGAAGAAACAGTGCAAAATCTGATGAGGTCGGTGAAACGAAAAGTCCGCAATTTAGTGATGGGAAAATTCAAGAGGTACATCGATACATCGAATTCGAAAGAAAAATCCTAAAAAGCATCGAATTCGGAAAAAACATCGTTGTTTAAATATCGATGCATCGAGGTATCGTTAGTACTCCGTTTCATTACTTTCCATGAATTTAATGTTATTTTTTCAATTTTACATTAAATATGGAAAATTTGAAAGTTTGATCATAAATGCGAATTTACATATTTTCCAGGTTTTTAGCTTTACAAGACAAGAATTTATAACAAGTGAAATTATATTGTATCAGTTCCTTTATTTATAATAATTAAAAATAACAAAATAAAAGTACGTCTTTCTTCAAGTACTATATTCTATATAACTGAAAATAAATGATTACATAAAAAGTTTTAAAAACATAACAAAACGAATTTTCTTAAAAACAAAAAAACAAAAAAGTAAAAAGAAAACAAAATAATAATGCAAAAATTAATTTGATTATAAATATTCCTTAACTGAAGTCAGAAAAAGAATTTTTTTCAATTTATCTCCAGCTATTCTGCTGCGTTTTGGTTCCATTATGTTCCCTGCAGCCGAAAAAAGCCTTTCAGATGGGAGTGAAGATGCCATTACAGTAAAGAAATACATAGCCACTTTATACAATTTAGGATATACAAGCTGCATTCCATCCCAAGTTTCTATAGGATCTGCTTGCAGATCTACAATTGGTGACGCGAGAAAATTTTTCAATTCAATTTCGTAATCATAGCTTTCTTTAGAAGTGTGGGTTACATTTAAATTACATTTATCAAATAAATCTTTTCTCAGAGTATGTCGTGACCAAAAGTTACTAGAATTTACAGATTTTGTATCACTGCCCTTCTGATTATCATGTTCTTCAGAATCCACGGAACAACTAGACCTGTCTTGTGTACATACATCACCAACGAATTTTACAATGAATTTCATAGTATTCACTACTTGCAGTGTATCCTCAAAGTGTATTTTCTTAAATCGCGGATCTAACATAGTGGCTGTTGACAGTACTCTATTTTGTTCCATGTAACGAAATCTTTCATTTATTTCAGTTAGCAGCTTCTGTTTTAAATTTGTACACATTTCCGATTCAGTATTTTCAATGGCTTTAATTGAATCACGCATACAATAAACTGTAGGTATCACAATACTAGCTACAGTATGTTTCTGAGTAGAAAAACACTTTGTAGCTTCTTCTAAAGGTTTCAAAAGACTTATTGCCTCTTTAATAATTTGTAATTCTTGAGCTGACAACATACTTGGTGAATTAGGAAAATTTAAAAGAACTGAACTTACATGACCGGCAATCTCGTGAAATCTCTCAAGCATGTGTAATACAGAGTTCCATCTTGTAGTAACGTGTTGAATCAATATATAATTTTTATTATTTTCTTTTTGAATCTTTTTCAGTTGATCTGCGGCATTTACTGAATGGTGGAAAAAAGCAACAATTGCTTTTATTTTTTCTAATAGGTTCAAAAATCCAGATGTTAATTCAAACGACTTATTAGCAATCAAATTTACAGTATATGCAAAGCATTTAAGATGCTTATCTTTTCCAAAAAAACCCCTAGAAGCTTTTGAAATATTACTCGCACCATCAGTAATAATTGCTGATACGTTGTTTTTATTAATATTCCATTCAAAACATATTTCTGCAAATTGTTGACCAATATAACTTGATGAGTGCGATTCATCCATAGAATAAATTCCTAATACGAATGAATCCATTTGTTTATTTTGGATGAAATGACAAGTGACACCAAAGTAACTTTTAGTGTTGTATTTTTCTGTCCATATATCGGCGGTTAAGCACAAAATTTTATCCTGAATTGTATGTTTAAATTTTTCATGAAGGACCTCATACTTCTTGTCAATTAGGTCAGCAACAGTCTTTCTACAAGGCAATTTATAATGTGGTGTTAAAATTTGAACTAATTCTTTAAATCCTTCGTCTTCAACCATCGAAAAAGGTTGCTTGTCTTTAATTATCATGTTGATTATTTTTCCAGTAATTTTTTCACAATTAATATTTCCAGCTAGAAAAAACAATAAAATTCTATTTTCTGTTCATATATTATATAGCGAAACCATAACTTACGTTTAAATGAATTCATTAGATAGAAACTATCTTTTATTTGTAGTTGTGTTTTATCATACTGGTTGCTTGTGCTTTTTGATGAAACATCTTTTGAAATTTGATCAGAGCTGCAGTTGTTCTTGCTTGTATCTTTCTTTGGTGAGTCGGTATTAATACTTCCATGTTTTCTTATCCAATGGCAACGTAAGTTTGATGTATTTCCTGAAGTTTTTAATTTAATACCACAAGCACGACAACGAGCATATTCCTTGTCAATTTTACTAAAATGTTGCCAAATGTCAGATTTAGTTGGAGGAGCCATCACTAATTACACGTCCTCTCTGTTTTATGTTTTTTTTCCCTCGTATTGCTACAAGACGCCTGTCTTTTTGACCTCTGTAGAAGTTTTTTTCTCTTTTCTTATTATTTAACTTGTATTATTTAACTTTATTTTTTTATATTGAATTTCATAGTAAATACTAAATTCAAAATTGTATTGAACAGAACACTGAAACATATTTATAATATATGGACTGTCAATTGTCAAATGTCAATTTCCAGTGTTCCCACTTGCATTGTAATGATTTATGACAGATTAGAAAAACTGATAACTTTACTATTTGTCATTGTCACACTATGCAGTTTGAAAACATAAGCCATAAAGCAAATAAAATTACGATATTTTACTCTAAAACATCGATAAAGCGATAACATCGTATGTGAGCCATCGATGAAAAATATCGTAAAATTTTAACAAAAACATCGATACATCGATAAATCGATGTTCATAATCCCATCACTACCGCAATTTCAGTAGAAAAAAATTAGTTAAGTTAGATTAAGTGTATAATTTGTTAGTAAACTAAAATTTTCAATTATTTGTATTAATTCTGCAAAAAAAACTAAACCGTGCAAAACTTTTCGGGACACTCCTTATATATATTTTTTTTGTATAAATTACTTTTTTTTTTTAAGTACATGACGTGTATATGAATTTTTTTTACTTGTCCTTTTATTCAATTATTTATAATTTCTTGATAAATAATTTAAAAACCTGTAAATATTCTAAAGAATTTATATATATATTTTGTTTCTAATTTTTATTTTTCTGTTAATTATACTTCTCATATGATTGTATGAATAAATTTTTTTTTCTATTTAATTAAAATGTGAATTAAAAAAAAAATTACTTTTATTATAGCAATTACATACTTTTAATAGTAGAAGACAAAAAAAAAATTCTCTTGCTTAATTATAATTTTTGAAATTAAAGATTAAATATGAGATGAGTTTTCTCATTTTTTTCTTTTCTACCCTTTTCATATAAATTAAAAGCCAAAAACATACTGCATAAAAAAAAAATTTTGTTTTCTTTACTTTCAAAAAAAAAAAAAATTGTTAATTCTAACAATATAAAAAAATTTTGGACTTATCTTAACCCTGTAATCCCGATAGATGCGATGATGCATGGTCAGGAACGCTGCTCTGGCCAGATGTGAAGAAGTTTATCCAGCTTATATCCATCCTTCCAATTTTCACCATAAAATTTGTTTGATTTTTATGAATAAATGCATTATTATTTATTATTGGATTATTTTTTTTTTCTTCTTACATTTACTTAAATAAGTAAATTCAAAATATCGATAAATAGTTTTTTTTCTTTTTTAAAAAACTATGGTTATCCTAATGATAAACATCATAAAATTTTATTACAAATTTGAAAAAAAATATTGAATGTTTCACAAAAGTATTATATTTAATGCATCAATAGTAAATGTTTGTTATTCTTTTTTTTTCGATATATTTTTTGTTTTCTTCAAATTATTATAATAGTAAGGTGTTACAATTAAAACATATAATGTATAAAATTACAACATGTTTTTTTTTCTTCATTCTTTTCACTCAATTTATTAAATTCAAAAACAAATTTTGCTTATTACTTTAATAAGGTAGATCATACACCATAGTTAGTTAAAATGATCAATGACATTATAAATCGACTTTAATTTCGAGAATTTTTTTTTTTTGGTTTTCCTTTTTTTTAAATTATTAATATAGAATAAACTTTATTCACTAATATAAATATATTTGATAATTTTTTAATTTTTGTTTCTTTTCCTTTTATATAGCCTTTTCATTCATTTATTCTTTTATTTTAGAAATTTAAATTTTTATTGGTTATTTAGATTTGATAATTTTTTTTTTGTTTCTTTGTTTTTGTTATTATTTTTTTTTTCAAATTATTATAAAAAAAATCATATATATATTTTTCTTGATTTTATGATCTCATCTTCATTTTATATAAAAAAAATTAACGACTACGATTAGATGATTTTAATAATATATCTATGTACATATTTTATATTTACCCGTTAATCTAATATAGAAACATTTTCTTTTTCAATTTTCTTTTAGAATTTGGAATATATACTTTTTTAAAATATATGTTATGTTTTAATTTACAAAATTTACACATTTGGTAGTAATTATAATTATTTTTACTTGTTTTTTTTTTATTTATTGATTTTAGTTTACTTTTTTTTTCCCACTATTATTTATTTAAACTCATTAGTTTGCATTTGTTATTAGCTATTTAATTAATTGAGTCGACCATTTTCAAACCCAGACATCTACATCATAAGCCTTTTTGAGATAAATAGAGTTTTTTATATTGATTAAACTATCATAATTTTATAAAAGAACTCTTTCGTTTTTTAATGCACTCTTTAACATGAAGTAAAGGAAAGCAATAATTGGAAAAAAATCCCTGCCAATATCCTTCTAGCTAAGGATCGAAATCCAAAAATGTCGGTTTTTGAAATTGGAATATAAATAAATGCATGACTTTGATAATTGACATTTTTATTTCAGGATAACAACAACAAAATTTCATTCAAAAACAAAAACATTTCATTTTAAAACAAAAAAATTAGGAAAAATAAAAAAAATTGCACAAGAGCATAAATAATATTTCAATTTTAAATTGTTAAATCTACATCCTCCATTGGCGGATCTTCTAAATCGTCGTTGTTGTTTTGGGTAGTTTCATTCAATTGTTTATAAAATGCAAGTTCAGGTTTATTAACCCAGTTTTCTCCATAATGTTTCATAAGTAACTTATGAACGTCTTTTACTTTCTCACTTTTAACGGGAATACCAATTTTAATTACTTCAGGTGAAATAGATCTTAAATTTTTCCCTCGTTTACAAATAGGGTGGGCATTTCCAACATCATTTTTGAAATTTGGTTCTCCTCTGATGAGAATACTTTTTCCATTACCCTTTCGAAACACCAATATTACTGAGCAAATTTGCGAAGGCGCATCATTTAAAAGCCACTTTGCAGCATGGATACCATGATAGAGTTTTTATTTTCATCTGCGCAACCATCAGCAAATAATTTTATAGTATCTATATTTTCTTCAAATATAGTATTACAAAGTCGATGATAAACACAGGATGCCATTTGATTTGCCCCTTTAAGAGCTTCATTCTCAGTCCATGTATACGCAAAAGTATTGTAAAAGTTTTGGAGCGATCTGGATGAGCCTTGGCATATTGTGAAATTGTATAAATAAATTTGTCGGCTATAATAACAAGATTGATCCGAAAGTTTTGGCAACGGTAAATTTTTCTCACAGTCAAAAGAAAATACAGCTTCATTTCCATATGGCGATCGCAGCATTTCAAAGAATGCTTTTGAACGTAGTCTATGAATTTTTAGTTCAGTCATTAATTGGATTTTTCTGGTGGATTAAGTTTAATCTGCTCTTTTAATTGCAGACATTTAGAGCACTGATCAGTAGCTGGCGTTTTAAATCCCACATTATAGTTATTATTAAAAACGTTTCTAAAATATTCATAATTGACTTTTAAATTTTGGTTTCTTTCGCAATATATTTTCCATAATTTTGTTGTAGACAATTCGCTAGCCAAATATTGTCTTACAGTTGATTTAGACCTACAATAATGAGAATCGATACACACAAGGGATTCAATAAATTTCATTATTGCAATTTTTTCGCCGTAATAGTGCGTAGATCGTCTATCACCACCACGTCTTTCTTTTGGTGATTTACCAGCAATAAAATCTGATACAATTTTATGAACTCTCGATTTGTCAACTCCAAGAATTCCTAAAAATGCTGTTCTGCAGACTCTTACAAAATTTATTTTGTTTTCACTTCTCACTGGGACAAAGTATTTGGTTGAAAATTTCTTTTTTTTATTGTTTTTATTTGAACATACTCTTTTGACATTGTCTCCAATAGTGTGCTTCAAAATAATATTATCTTGGCGTATTTTGTTCCAATCTTTGTAAAACTGTTCATGGAACAAACGAACATTTTGTGGTTTCAGTGTTTCACATTTGAAAACTACACTTTTGTGTTTGCAATTTGGAAATTTTGGTGGCTGTTCTGCAGAATTGCTGGAGAAAACAATAATATTTATTATTGATAATCCTTGTATTTTGAAGAAAAATTTAATGCTATATTTACCCACCTTTTGATTTTCTTTTGTGTTTTTTTTTTTCATGACAGTACATCTTGCTTTTTTTTTCTTGCAATTTTTTGTTCGACAGGAACAATATTGCCCACCAACTGTACTTCTCGTTCTGCACATAACATTGTTATCTTCTTAACTGAGAAAAGTTATTTATGAAATAGTTGTTAATTGAAAATAATTAATAATAATAATATTATTTAAAATATAAAATATTTACTACAAACCTGTTTTCAAACTTTACTAACTTGTTTTCACTTCCACTGTACACTTTAGAATGAAATAATATTCGTTAATAATGACAGTTCGTATACAAACAATGAAAACTAAAAAACGTATGGTTTTGTAAAAGGAAATGGCTACCCAAGCAAAGTTTCAATTGTAAACGCCTTCTTTTGAAAAAGTATCCACTTTAAACGAAACATGTCTAGTTTTGAATAATGAGAAATGAAAAATGTCTGACATTTGAAATTGTAACGAAACTTTAGATTCAAATTATGTTATGAAAATGTCTCATAATGAACATTTTTTTGCTTGTCATGCAGAACTTCTGACAAGTAGAATTCACTAGAAACCATAACTCGAAAATTTTGAAAATCGCAGATGTCTGGTTTTGGAAATGGTTGACTCAATTTATTTATATTACTTTTATTCAAATTTTATTTTTTTTCTTCTTCATTTTGCTATTTTATCTACAAAAATTTTCTTCTCCTTTTTTTTTTCTTTAAGTTTAACATTATTACATTATTACGTAGTTTTAGGTATACTAATGCACCTGGTTAAGTTTTTTTTTTTTAAATTTTATTCAAGTTCTACAAAACCACTATTTAACATTATAATTTAAATTAATAAAAAAAAATTTGAAAAATTTAATTATTTAAAATGCACTCACTATTTATTTAATTATTTTTTACTTCTATTAATTTTGAAACACATTTCTTAAAAAAACAAACCCGACCGCATGGCAAAAGGCCACCTGGCTTAGAAAACTGACTTTAATTAACTACATTTTTAAATCAAATTGTAAACTCAACCTCAAAAAAAGAAAAAAGCCTTGGAATTAAAAAAAAAAACCAAGCCTCTACGGCAAGGAAAAAACAAAAATACTTTAATGAACTACATCTTGAAATAAGAGTCAAATTAAACTCAAAACGAAAAAGCCCCTTGTGATAAATTTTACCTCGCTTATATGTATAGCAAGGTTTTGAGTTAATCACATTACTCATTTATTACGTAAATGCACTGAGACAATTAAGAGAAAAATTTAAGAGGTCATTACATATTACTAAGCAGGTATATGAATTATCATTTTCGAGACTACATATTCCATATATTACTTAATGAGTAATATAGTGAGTAGGTACTATACTCATATTCAGCGTTGCCACTCAAAAAATTATTTCCGTACCATTTATATTCGAAAATAGTACCAAAACTGGAGCAAAACTACCAAAAAATCATTTTCAAGGTATTTATATATGTAATTGATACAGTACGTGATGTACTCATACATAAATGTAAATAAAGCCACAAATTTAATAACTCAATTGAAAAAAAATTAATTATACATTGAAATTGTTTAATATTCAAAGAAAAAATAACAAAAACATAACAATTCTTATTTAGTTAATAAACATAAAATTAATAAAAAATAACAAAAAAGTTTCAATTCAACTTATTCTCAAAAAGTATATTTTAATTGTAATTTTTCCTCATTAAGAAAAAAGTAGTATGTATCTGTTTCGGTTCAAGCTTATGGCTTTTATTATTCCACTTTACTTTTTCAAAATAATTCTTTTGCCGGCCAAACATAATGAAGTTCTTTACTTTTAAGTAGCTCTTTTGCTAACATTATATTGTTAATAGTTTTCATTTCCAGTTTATTTCTTAACTTTGTTTTTACTAAAGCAAATTCTGAAAATTTTCTTTCCGCTGTGGTCGAACTGTGGGGCAAAATTAACAAATCGAAAACAAAATTTGTAAAGTCTTTGAAAGAGTATTCGCCAGCGGCATTTTTTACATTACTGATCTTTATCCAATAGTCGTTTAAATCGTCTTCCTGGTTAAATTCAATTTTAGACAATTGGATCAATTTCCATTGTAATGACAATATTTCAATATCACATTTTATTAATGCCTTGTTAACATTTATGCTGGTACCATCGCGCTAGTACACCATCTGCTGGTAAATTATCAGATGGTGTGTTGACATTACTGCTTTCTACCATCTGATGATACAAATTTTGAAAATGGCACTAATTTAAAAATTTCTACTGTCACTTGTAATATTTTCATGTATACAGTGTTTTTTTTTAACTTCTTCCACACTTCCTGATTTTAGTTGATTTTTCATAATTTCGTAGCACTCATTTCTTTTATTTTTGTTTTTATAGTCACTCATGTTATAGTTCTTTAAGCACTCATTTTCTCGATAAAGTTCAACAAACTTTAAAGTTTCACTTTCATTTAGTTTCCTCATAATTTTATTTGCAATTTTTCCATTTTTTATTTCTGTTTAATAAAAAAATATTCACTTTAAAAAAAAAACGTCCATTCACATCAACACAATTTTCTAATTTTTATCAGCGGCCATTTTGAATTTGTTACCAGCAGATGGTAAAATCAGAAAATTCATCTATATTAATATCCTGCACATATTTATTGTCTATAAAATTAATGGCTATTAATTTGTACGTGATTTCCTTTCGAGAATATAAGTATGGCAACCGACTTTTTTCTGATTGAAATTCTTTGTTTAAATTATTGATGAAATCTAAAATATCAGATAAAAAAAGAAAATAAATTTTAAATTCAGAACTCATTGATTCTGCTAATTCAGTTGACTGAATTCCATTAATTTCTAAGGAACAGGATATGAAATACAGTCTCAATGCATTTCATTGTTCGATAATTCTGTTTATGACATTTTCCAAAGATAACCATCTTGTCGAAGATACTTCTAGTATTTTGTGTGACTTAACTGAGCAATAGTCTTGAAATTCTTTAAATTCAGCGATCCGTTTTGAGCTGTGTGCGAAAAAAATGGAAAATATTCCTGCACAATTTTTCCACTGCTACAGGAAGTTTTTTACAAGCTTATGATGTGCATAAGTGTAGTGAATGGCAAGTACATTTTATGAAAAATAAGTTTATATTACGTTGTTTAAATTTAGCTTGAACTCCGCCAAACTCTCCTGCCATAACGGTAGCACCATCAGTCGCTAAACCTATTAAATTTTTGAGTGGAATTTCATGTTTGTCGAAGAAGTTTTTTATAGTCTCAAAAATAGTATTAGCATCAGTTTTAATCAATTCTAAGAAGCTAAGAAATCTATCTTTAATAGCTTTCGTATTTTTATCTATATATCTAACTACTAGAACCAATGCTTTTTTTGAAGTAATATCAGTGGTCTCATCTATTATGAGAGAGAATCTGTTTTCTTTTATTTCAGAAATTATTTTTTCCATTGCTTTATTTCCAAGTTTTTCAGCAACAAAAGTAGACTTTGTTCTTGCACACTGCAGTGCAGATGCAACTTTAGAGTCAGGGCAACATTGAAATAATAAATCTGATAAAAAATCCATGATACTAAATGGTCAATTATGAGTTATACAGAACATAACCATAGTTATTTCAGCCAAATATATTTGGCGCTTCAAACTGCTTTCAGTTTTATTTAATAAAGATTCTATTTGAATTTGATTCCTTTTTTTCTTGACATTACCTTTATGATAAGAAGTTTCTTCGTGACGTTTAAGATGGCTTACATGGTTTATCAATTGCTTTTCACAAAACTTGCAGTAGCAGTTGCCATTATTTTCTTTGAGCCAAGAAAAAGTTGTTAGCCATTCACTCCAAAATTTCTTTTATCTGCATCTTCCTTCACCTTTTTTTCATCATCCTTACAATTGTGACTAAATAAAATAGTATTTAAATTTAATTTTCATTTCAAAACAAATTAAAACAAAGCAACTACCTATTTGAACACTGGTAATTTTCCTCTTCATTTATACCTATAGTCTCAGGTATTTTTCTTTTTATAAGATATCTAAAAAACTGATCTTTTAA
The DNA here is from genome assembly GCA_939192795.1 of Bombylius discolor. NCBI lineage: Eukaryota > Metazoa > Arthropoda > Insecta > Diptera > Bombyliidae > Bombylius > Bombylius discolor. Next base: position 9,834,852 of record OW584243.1, on the reverse strand, counting down.
TACTTTATAAAGACAAAAATATATTTTTTACCTGTCCATTTCTTATTACTTATTTTATTTTTTTCAAAAAGCAAACGCACGTCGCAAAACAATTGAAATTAATTGTGCCGCCATTTAAATATAAAAAACAAATTATGTCACCTCGCTATTTTCTAATGTGTCAACTTTCAAACATTTTTACAGGGTTGACAATGACAATATCAAAATATAAAAACAAAGTGTAAGGTGTAAGAGATCTGAAATAGGGTTGTACAGCGTCTATAATTACAAATCGGATTGTTTTTTGATGACAAAATAAATTTATTTGAACTGAATTCAGACTTTATAAAAAAAGTATCATTTTAAAAAAAAAGTACCATCGTACCAGGAGCAAAAAAAAGTACCAATTTTGGTTAAATTTAACCAAAGTGGCAACGCTGCTCATATTGGGGACTTGATGGTGTGCGTGAACTTGAAATTGAAATTTCATTATGGTATTTACATAAGTAAATAGGGCATAATGAAATTATATGGGTCAATTGATATATACATATATATATATATATTTTTTTTCTTGGTAATTTATATGGGAATTAATCATTATTTTATGAAAATAAAATTTGATGCATTTGCCGTCGGCAAATACACTTACGTACATTTTTACGTATACAAAAATTGAATGAGAATAAAAATGTAAATTGAGAAGTTCAGAATTTTTGATAATTACAACCAGTGCTGTCGTTTTAACATACATATGTTAGAGTAGTATTTTCAGAGAAATTAGGGGAGTATTTGGCACGTGAAAGCAGTGCCGGTTTTAGCACTACCAGCGCCCTGGGCGAGATTTCTACGGCGCCCCCTATCTGCCATTGAAACCCATATAAAAAAAGGCAAGGGATATAATGCAATAACCATTTATTGAAGAAACTAATAAAATTTTATTTTTCTAGCCTTTCTATCGGCAAACTTATTTATTAAGACATCAAAGTCTATGTTTTCCGCAATTTCATTTTCGATTGACAAAGTTGCTAAGTTTGTTAATCTAGATTGAGATATTGTCGATCGTAGATAGGTTTTTATCAGCTTAAGCTTAGAAAAACTCCTTTCCCCACTAGCCACAGTTACATAGTGATCAATATTCGCAATGCTATCCATGCATTTGGATACAGCTCTTGTAAGTTGTGATCTTTGATAAAATTTAAAATAAAGACAGGAGTAATCACATTCTGATCAGGCAAAAAAGATTTTAGACTTATAAGTTTATCGCACAACATACAACCATCTATATCTGATTTAGAGTTTACAGTTAATTTCAATTGGAGATCACTACAGAGTTTGAGAAGGTCTGGTTTTTCCGGAATCTTTTTTATATTGTACAAAAAAGACCAAGATTCCGAGTATTCATTTAACTGTTCAAATCTTTCATTGAGTGAATTTATGGTAGTGTCCAAAAGACAGTTGAAAAATTGAACTTCAAATTTCTTTTCTGGAGAAGTTATAGGCTCATCGCGAGCAGTTTCACCAACTTGACGTTTAACACGTCGAATTCTTGTTGTCGCTCTAAACACAGGTTCAATTTCTAGTTTTTCAGCCAACTCCTTCGCAGTTAAAATGGCGCTTTTGAAGCCTGTATTTCTATATTCTTCCAAGAAAGCGCAGCATTTTTTCAACATTTCTGTGCATTTACCGAGATCCATGTCTATCCATTGAACAGCAGCAAAATAAAATAATTCTAGGATCCAAATTACCACAGAAAAAATTTCGTAGAGGTTTGTACTGTGTGTATATCTCATTTCAAAAATGGAAGGTCTACAATTTGATTTATTTCAGTAATATGGTGTCACAAAGTCACAATATGTATTTATACATAGGTATATACATATTATAACTTCCCAGATAGGACATGAATTAGATAATTTGTTTGCAACGTATACATAATATATTATATAGTCAAGAAATGTACATATAGATAATTTGTTTTGTCTGTGGTCGGAGATTCCCAGTAAAATAAACAGCAGTGCTCCGACCGAACACTGCATTCCATTCTAGTGCTGCCATCATAACGATTTTGTAGCTAGATTTAGGGAATTTACTAGTAAGTAGGACTCGCTTAATGAACAAGCGGATATAAAGGGGCGCCTGTGGCGCCTCTCCAAATTTGGCGCCAACCGCGCCCTACCCTAACGCTGCTACTGCGTGAAAGTAACATGTATGTAATATAAAATATAAGTAAAATGATATTTTGTGGAGAAGGGTGAAATATTAATATAGTATTATAAAAGTTAATTGTTTAGGCTCAGTATTTTGTTCTTGACAGAATAGTTTTTTTGTTTTGCTATTTACATTTTACAATTTTTAAACTTGACCATTCGATTTTACTATAAAAACGATGAGAAATTCAATCGATCAACCTTTTTTATTACAACTAGGCCAGATTTCATGATTGAAAATATAAAAAAATATAAATATAAATAAAAAATACTTCTAAGAATAAAATTCAAAATCTGTATTCAGTTCGATTAAAATTAAAATAAAGTACAAATTCATTTGGTACAAAATAACAGCAAAAAAAAAAAAAAAAAAAAAAAACAAAAACAAAAGATAAAACAAAAACAGTCATCTACTTATAGAAATAAAAAAAACAAAGTATAGAAAAATTAAAATTAATTCATTGATACAAATTCTAGTTTGCAGCGATTTATGATATTTATTAATAAGTTTATTGGACGGAATGAAATTTATGGAGGATGTACTTGAAATTAATTCTTTAGCCATCATAATGGCATTTACCGTTTTAGTATCCAGTGAATTTCTTTTCTTATCTTTTATTAAATTTAGTTGTGAGAATACTCTTTCCGCTGTAGCACTACTATGAGGTAGGTTTAACATAGCACCAACAAACTGTTGCGTTTGAGGGAACATTTTTTCGTTAACGCTGTTCTTCATGTTGAATATATATTTCCAAAATTCTTCACACTCCATCGTTTTCATTTCTTTTGAAACTATTACATGATTTTTAAGTATTCTCCATTCTTCATCGAGGCTTTCTATATTGTCATAATTTATTAAATTTTTAAATATTTCCATTAGAGGGACTGAAGATTCACCTAAATGTAATGGATCCAAAATTTCCAGTCTAGTTAGGATTTTGCTACCAAAATCTATTCTTTTCAATATTTGTTCACACAGTGAAATGTAATAATTTCTACATTTTATTTTGATATTCATAGCATCTGTTTCAGTCAAAAGTTCCGCTTTGGTTCCAATGTTGTTATTTACATTTTTAAATTTATGTTCATTTTTCAAATCAATATTTTCATATTCATCATTAAAATCATCAAGGTTAAGAAAATTTGACAAAATCGTCCTTAAATACGTTTTCAAAGTTGCAAGTATTTTAAAAGTTCTTGGTGATTCGGATTGGAATTTTAAATTAATTGCATTTGTTATCTTCAGTATGTACTCTAAAAACAAGAGGTAAGTTTTATTTTCATCACACATTCCAGTAATTATATGTTCATTTACATCGTCATCTAATTGGGCAGTTAAAAAATAGTGCTGCAAAGGTAATCACTGCTCCAAGATACGCTTCACAACCTGTTCATATGACAACCATCGAGTGGAAGCGGCTTTTAAAATTGCATGTTGTGGAGTTTCGAAGTATTCTTGAAATTCCTTGAACTCAGTTTTTCGTTTAGCACTATGGCTAAAATGATTATATACTGATTTAACTAACTTTTCAATTTCAATCGGAATTTCCTTAGCAGCTACACTCACACACAAATGAAGCGAATGGCAAATGCAGCGCATAACGAATAAGTTGGGATTACAATTTTTTAAATGTTGAACCAAACCACCCTTTTCACCTACCATTACTGCTGCATTATCAGCAGCAAACCCAGAAATCGACACCGGGAAAACCGACATTTTTGAAAAAATCCGCTACTGCATTGAAAATGAAATTTGAGTTGCATTGTGCTATTGAAATTAAACTTAGAAACCTGTCTTTCACTTTTTTGACATTTTCATCGAAATACCTTACTACTACAGCAAGGCATTTCTCTGTGTTTATGTCTGTTGTTTCGTCAACAATTAAAGAAAAAGGCTTATCTCTTAAATGTGAACAAATTCCATTCAAACCTTCTTCAAGGATTAATGTGTTAACAACTTCGGTTGCTTTTGTTTTCCCTAACTTCAATTCCTTAGCTAGTGCTGAGTCTGATGCAACACATTTTATTAACTCGATTAAAGATGAAATTAAAACAATGGCAAATTGTGCTCAGTTAAAAATAAAATGATTCGAATTTCTGCAATTTTTATTTTTTTAATTCTTGCTTCGAATTCAGGGTTTTGTTCATTTATCTTAACTTGGCCTTTCAAAGCTTTTACGTTGTTCATATGATTTGTGCTACTGTGGTGACGACCTATATGTTGCTTATTATTAGTTAATTTAATTCTACAATATTTACAAAAAGACTTTCCTTCTACATCAGTAAGCCAAGGGAAGTTTTGTTGCCATGATTGGCGAAATTTTTGTACAAATTTTCTTTTTTTTTGGTGTTACATATATTTTCATGGTCTTCAGCTGCAAATAGCTCTTGTCCCTTCGATGTCTGAGCCTGAGATGTATTAGAATCTCTTTGCACCGTATCGGTGTTAACTAAAGAATTATTTGTGGAAGTTGAAGTCGATGATGTTGCTGAGTTTTGTGTTTGCCTTTTGGTTTTTTCTGCAATGAACTTGTCCATTTCAATAACACTAAAATTTCATTCAAAAATTTAATCAATACGTATAATATTGTCCATTTCAAGTTTAATATGTATACCTACCCACATATGTATTTATTGGTTGAAAATCATTTTATTGAAAAATTAAGGTAAAAACTAAAACACTGACAATGACAATGACACTTATGACAATGATGTTTCAATTTTTTAATTTTCATTAAGCCTTGAAAACAATAGACCATCTATAATAACCTGTTCGCTGTCACCAGCAACGTTAGTTTAAAAACTAGTAATGATATGTAATTTGTTATTTCTGCTCAATAGGTGTCTCCACCATCACATTTATCACATTATTTTTACTTCATTCATCATATTTGCTCATAAGTCATGTTTTGTTTTTCAAAATATCTTTTTTTCTTTGATTATAGCTGTTCTTCGTTGTTATAGCCTAGAGGGTAGTATTTTTGGCTCGGGAGTAACACAGTAGTATCAATGACTTGAGAGTAGCAGAAATACTACTATAGTAGTAACTTCGACAGCACTGATTATAACAAAAATTGAGTAATCTCATGCATTTTCTAGAAATCGCGTGATTTCTAATAAAAAGAAAATCATGCCATTTTCCGAACAATACAAGTGATTAGATTTTGTTGTGCGTGGGCAACGGAATTTTGATTACAGTTCATTTATTGGAATTTTTGGAATTGCATACAAAATTTTCTAATATGAACTGCATGAAGAAATTTTGATGTACATCCAACTGTAATTGTACAGTGGTGTACGAAAAAAAGTGACTCCTAAAAAAATGAAATTTGCTGTCGCAACACTTCTTAATAAAATTATTTTGTCAACAGCTTTTTATAGGCTTGCTATACTATATTTTTTTTTTATAGTAGATGATACTATGTTAAGTTTACTATACATTTTCATAGTATTGATACTAGTTTTGCTTCGTATTGTTGTAAATGGAAATTTGTTTTTTTTTTTTTAATGGAGCTGTCTTTCAACAGCTTTTTCCGGGAGATCCCCGCCGGTCTTTGAATTATAGTTGCTTCAGTCTGGGATGGGTTCTTTGTGATTCTCCATTTGGAAGTCTCCGGTTACAACATAAATTGACCGGCATTTAAATGATTATACATACCAAAATAAACAACTACAAAAACCAGAGGAGGAAAAATTACAATATTGGGGCAACAGCGATTAGATTATCTGGGTGTCAGAACAGAAAAATAAAATTACCAAGAAAAGAAGAACTTCATTAACCCTTGACGCTCACTTCCCATTATACGATGAACTTTTCAAATTAATCAAATGTCACCAATACATGATGTTACTTTCAATCATTTGACAATTGCTTTATTATTACAAAAAAATCAATATGATACATACATATATACATATATATACGTATATATTATATAAAGAATTCCTACTATTATTCTACGTGAACATCTAGTGATGAAAAAAAAAAAATTCACAACTTTTGCATTTTATATATGTACACTCTGTTTCAAGATATAGCCTCACATATACCTGTGTGTATCTCATATACATGAGGAGTGGAAATTTACCAAACCTTTGTTCTAGGAATTTGAGGGACCTTTAGTGGTAGAAAATATTTGAAATAAAATTACAGGAAATACCCACCATTTTGTAACAGTTAAAGGAAAAGCAAAAAAGTACCTATAAGACCCGTTGCAAAATATAGCCTCATTTTCATTCAAAGTAAATTTTTAAAAGTGTTTAAAGGTTTTTGAGTATTCTTTTTTATTTTTTATATTTTGTGACTAGTTTTCAAAGTTTTGAAAACAAATATGGTGCGGGGCAAGCTGGTAAATAAATACCATATTGCAGGTATAGTTAAATGCTGATGATTTTTTGAAAAAATTGCACAAGGCCGGATTTAAACATAATAGAAAAAGTTTGGAAATATTTACTAAGAAAAGTTTTTTCAAACGGCAAACACTATAAAATTGTGCAGGAGTCGATAATCGATAATTTTCGATAGTTTTTATTACTTTTGTAACTCAACGTAAAATATGTAAGATTTATGAGAACTTCATGCAAACAGTCTTTTATTTTTTATTTTAAATATTTACATATGTATATTTACATTTAAAGTAACCAATTATTTTTGTTAATGTTAATGTTAGCATGTCTACATATTTGCTTTTAAATCTGGATCTTCGTTCAGAGAGAAGATATCCTGTGCTGCTGAATACTCTTTCTGATGATGTAGAAGAAGCAGAAATACAGGAATATTTTTGACACAATATAGAAAGTGGCTTGAATTCTTGTCCGTTCATCTGCAAATAAATAGGATTCATATAATTAATTGAAAAAAATAGCAAAAATTGTTGTTCATACCTTCCAAAATAAAAGCGGATCCGTATTTTGAGCGCAATTTGGTCTTTCTAAATATTGCCTTTTTGTTATGATAGCGTCCACTGTGGTTGTTTTTATTTTGCTGTCTACGCGTTCCTCTAGAAAAGATAATAAGCAACCAGATTTTGACTTATTCTGTGTGGAATTATTTGCTCCATCTACTTCAGTTTCAACCCTCTTTTGATTTTTTCTTAAAGTTGATAACATTTCCAATTCGAGTATAGCTGCTGTATGCTCTGCATTATCAGAAGTACGAAAGTTTTCTTTTTCGAAGCGTGGATCTATCAAGGTTGATAAACGTGTTATCGTTCTCCCTTCATATGGAAAAAGCCGTACTACTATTGAATCTAAAATTGCACTACAAAATATATTTCGCTCTGATGATTCTAAATCGTTTTTTATTTGTAACAGCTCTCTATGTAAGCCAAAAGTAAATGGTATTATTAAAAAACATGTTACGTAGTTAGCTCCTGAAAGTTTTTCAGTTGCTTCTTCGCAACAGCTTAGTATTTTAACTATGTCTTTTAAAATAAACAATTGTTCCACTGTTAAAGGCGGAGTAGCCTTTATTAGAGAGAGTAGCGATCTTCCTATTGCGTCATTTATTTCTAAGATTCTCCTCGCCATATGTAAACAGCTATTCCACCTCGTCTGGCATTCTTGAATTAATTTGAATAGTTGTGAAACATTTTGTTCTTTTTGTAGTGTGGAAGTTGCGACGTCGCTACTTTTGAAAAACTTCACAATCTCCTTACATGTTTGAATAACATTTTTAATACAATCTGTTTTTAATGCGTCTTGTACGACTAAATTTATCATATGAGCACAACAAGGTAAGTTTCTTATTTTTAAAATTTCACACGCTTTTAGCATACTATTAGCATTATCAGTGACGATACACACAATTTTTCCAAGGAGATTCCATTCTTCAAATATAGACGTTACGGTATTGGCAATGTTTTGGGCTGTGTGATTTAAATCTTCTTTAAGAGGCTTTGTAGAAAGAACTGCACACTTTAATACAAATTTATCATTGATATAGTGACATGTAACTGTTAAAAAACTTTCTGTACTATTTGAAGTCCACAAATCCATTGTACATGCAACAAAATGTACATTACAATCAATTTATTCTGAATAATTGTTTTACTCGGCAAGCTATACCTCGGGTCGAGTATGTTTACAAAATTTCGAAACCCTTTATCATTAACAATGTTTTCGTTTACAGTCATTGCTGTATGTCACAGAACGTTTAAAATAGGAATCAATAGATTTACTGCTTGATCTTGCCGAAGTAGATATATATGTGCTGTTACTAAAGCTGCTCTCACAATCATATTCTTCTCCGACAGTAACCGAGGAACCAGAAAATTCGATCCCATTTTCTATTTGTTGCAATGATGGATGTGCACGAAATAAGTGGTCTTTCAAGTTAGTCGTATTACCACTAGTTTTATATTCCTTACCACATGTAAGACATTAAGCAAAACTTTTATCGTTGGACTTTTTAAAATATTTCCACACATTTGAAATTTTTTTCCGCTTTTGTTCATTTAAAGGTGCTAAAGCTAAAGAATTAGAAATATAATCCTCATTTGTCAGGATAAAACTCCTGGGACTGGGATAAAATAAAATAATCGACAGAATAACATTACTGTTTCTAAATGATGCATAAAATTATACATACATACATAACTCTCGGGTGAACCCCAGCTGGTCGAATCCAGCTGTTTCAGTCTGGGGTGGGTTCTTTGGGTTACCCTTTCGGAAGTTTTCGCATTGTTACATAAGTTGAACGGCTACAGATACAAACATGGTTCAAAAAGAAAGCAAAAACAAACAAACACTAGTGAAGAAAAGGAAAGCCATAACGTAGACCGTACCAGGACCGTAGACAGTGCAGCGAAAGAAGAATCAACCAAGTAGGAACCGCGACCTTCATCTCCCTACGACTACATCCACCACCCACAATTCCTCACTTTTTTTTATCCTTGCATGATGTAGGAATATACCGTTACCTTCCCTAAACCAAAAATTTTATTACTTTTCTTTTTTTTTGTTCTCATTTAAAATTCTAAATTTTTTTTTTCTTTATTAAAAAAAATTTTCTTTTTTTTTCTTTTTCATACAAAAAATATCATTTCTATTGACTTCAAAAAAAATTTTACACAAAAAAAAACAATTTTTAAATTAATAGTTAATTCCAATGGGGATCCATACGAAATCCAGATTTCCAAAAATACAGAATGACAAAATCTAGAATGACAAAATCCAGTCACGACAAAATCGAGAAACGACAAAATGTAAAAACGACAAAATTCAGAAACGACAAAATCAAGAAACGACAAAGTCCAGAAACGACGAAATCCAGAGCGACAAAATACCAAAAATTTGTTAAAGTGAAAATATTTTTTTTATTTTCTAATAAAGTGAGAACATTTGAAAAAAATACATAATCTGAATTTAAATAACTTAAAACTTTATTTTTAAACATTGCACTTCATACGAAGATAAGACCTACTTTTTGAATATTAAGATACATTGTATTAAAAACATCGCAATTTGAATTTAAGAGTAATAAAGATAAAATATAAGAGAAATTAAAATATAAAACAGTTTAAATATATAGTGAAAAAACCGGAGTTAAATTTAAATATAATGTAGTTAAATAAAAATTAAGCCAAAGAAAAGTTTTTGGCAATATTTCTTAAATATTCTTCTTTGGAATAATTTGTTCTCTCAGATACAATCAGATTAATTCTTTCTTCTTTCTTTTGATATGTCTTTTTTATTTGTTTTTTTTTTTCACCCGAATTAATTTTTTTTATCAATGTTTTAATCATTATCTGCTCCTTTTGAAGGTTTTATATTAAATTATATAAATTTTCGTGTGTTCCTATCCCAATATCCTATGCCACGCTTCAACTTTGTTTTGGGTTCGTGGGAAACTGTTTATAATATTCAAATAAACTGACCAAAATGACGGAGGATTGTATACTCCTCGTTTTGTTTTTTTCCCGTATATATAATTTGTTTCAAGGAAACTAGCGATTTTTTGGAAATCTGCATTAGAAGTTTTTATTGCCTCATAGTATTGTGAAATTTCTTCTGGAGGTACGAAAGCAAGTGCTTTTAGTTGCCTAATTTTTATTGAGAATTCCTCGTTATTTCCATATTTTCGCTCAAGCTTTTTCTTTCTGTACTTTGCGCCATATAATTTTTCCAAAGTGAAAGAAACCCTTATATATAGCATCTGGAAAAAAGCTTTTAAAAGATTTCACACTAGCTGTTTCAAAGTCTGACAATATTATGCTTGGATTTAAAGAAATATTGAATTCAACTGCCGATCTTAATAATTCGTATAACATCTCATTGTAACACTTTATGTTTTTACGAGACATTAAACAGTAAATAAGAGGTACTGTTTCATTATTTGACTGATTCCCAATGCTTCCATGTATTGTAAAAAGTTGTCGCATCAAAGATGGAACCACTTTAAATGTTCCATCAATCATCCATATATCTGATTGTGCCAACCAACGAATATTTTCTGCTGATCCAAGAAGAATTATGCAGTCGTCATCAAAAGTTTTACAAGAAAGTAGGAATCTTTCTCCTTCAACTACTTGTAATGAGTCGGGAATATCTATTTCACTAATAGTTTTCGGCTCTTTAAAAAGTAATTTAAGTTGTACTTTTTGAATCTTCCTATTTTGCGCACTTTTCGAAGGTAGGTATTTTCTACATGATGGTTCACAATTAGTTGTAGCAGGAGATATTATTTGGCAAGACTTTAATCCGCTACTTGATGCTTTTTCTTTAACTAAACTATTTGTTTTATACACACTTTTATCAGACGCCATGGGATCATGATTATGTTTTGTTGGAGATCGTGCAATTGTGTGTAGACTTTCACTTTTATAATTTGTTGTCACTCTTCCTTTACAGTGGAAAGATTTCCTTTTTTCACATATCCAATTAACACTTTTGTCCATTTTTTTTATCTACGTGGTATATAAAACCATTAAGAGATCATTTTATACCACCTTTATTAGAAACTATTATTTCTAAAATTGGTTCGTTCATCATTTTAAATAATACACAGAATATAAAAAAATTAAATCATAACGAAATTAAATTTCTGTTTAATTAAACACCAAACTCGCTCTAACTGAATTTTCTTCAAACTTAAAATATAAATACGTATATAAAAATAAATTCAAAATCAAAATTAATTTTTTCATGATTTTTTCATGATTTTGTCGTTTCTCGATTTTGTCGTTTCTGGATTTTATCGTTTCTGAATTTTGTCGTTTTTACATTTTGTCGTTTCTCGATTTTGTCATTCTAGATTTTGTCATTCTGTATTTTGTCTTTCTGGATTTCATTACGAACCCATTCCTGACGACACTGACGACACTGACAAGAAAAATTCAGTAATAATAGAAACACAAAATCTCCATGTTACCGAGGAAGTAAGGTCCAGTGAATCAAAGAATGCAGAAAAAAAAATTACATGAGGTCACAAATCTAATCAGGGCACCTTCGTCCGCGTAGATCTCGTGACAAAGCCAATTTTGTGTTAAGAGGATTCAACACCCGTGGTTGAATCCCAAAAAAAAAAAAAAATTTTAAATCAACGAATTTTGTTATTATAAAAAAAAATCTCAAAATGAAGGTATTGCATATTATATCACTCGCGAACAGACCGAATAATTTAGTTTAAGTTTAATTTCGTTAAATTTAATAAAATTCCGGATGATCACTTTTATATATAAAAATAATGTCAACGTGGAGAAGAAAAGGAAGAAAAAAGTAAAAAAAAAGAAGAAGTGGTAATGCATGGAACCGACAATCTGTAAAAAAAATTTATTCTATGTTTGCTTCGTAAAAAAGCAAAGTCAAAAAAGGATTACAAATTTTGTTGCTCGTGTGCAACGGATTTTGGGATTACAGTTCATTTATTGGAATTTTAAGTTGCAATTTTTGGAATTGCATGCAAAATTTTCCAATATGAACTGCATGAAGAAATTTTAATGTACATCCAACTGTAATTGTACAAAAAAAAATGACTCCTAAAAAATGAAATTTGCTGTCGCAACAATACATATGTATATACTTTATTTATACTTACCTTTAGAAGAGTTTTTATTTAAAAATCTTTTCATGTTTAATAGTAATAACACTAACTGATTAAGTTAACAAGTAACTAAATAATATCGAGCAGAGCACGCACAAACAAAACAACGGTATTAATAAGAATAATAAAAATAAATTACTGAGACAACAATAACAAAATGGACTTTTAACTGATTAAAGTGAAGTTTGTTCCACTTTAGTTCAGTTTATAATCGACATTTCAAAACAATTTAACAGTTTATACGTAAAAAAATAATTTATGCTACACGAAATTGAGATTAAACCATAATTCGAATTAAAAGCGAATTACGTATAAACCTCTAAAATGTCAAAAAAAGTCAATTGAACGAAAGAGGAAGTAAAGAAAAACAATCGAAAACTATCGATATTTTCTAAAAACATCGATAGCACTTCGATAGTAAGAAAACCGATAGTGCTACCGTTAGTTTTCCACCACTACAGTGTGCAGGATCTAAGAGAAGTAATGTAGAAGGAGTGAAATGGAGTTTCAAGAGAATATATTGGGAAATTGTATAAAAGTATAAATAACCGTCTTTGTTAAATTTTAATTGAAAATAGTAAAGCAACTCGTTATTAATGAAATCTAATAAACAAAAGTTATTTGTGTTTTCAATACCAAAATTTAGAAAAAATTGATTGTGAGGCTATATTTTGCAACGGATCTTATAAGTACTTTTTTGCTTTTCTTTTAACTGTTACAAAATGGTGAATATTTCCCGTAATTTTATTTCAAAATATTTTCTACTACTAAAGGTCCCTCAAATTTCTAGAACAAAGGTTTGGTAAATTTCCACTCCTTTTGGTATAGGTGAAACAGTGTATATTTTCTTGTGACTATTCCTAGTTCCTTTAATTCCATTATTTCAAGAGTTATTGAGCCTGTTACATATGTTCAGACCCATATATACTACCCCAACGCAAAAGAGTTCGCCTAGTTGGTTTTTGAATCATTCATTAGAGAAATACTTACAGTTTTCTCTATTTTATGGTCATTTTTGGAAAAAAATTTTTATTTTAAATTCATTATGTTTATTTTCCAAATAATAAAACAAAAATAACATATTTTCAATAATAATAATAAAAAAAAATAAAAGGAAAAAGCATAAACAATGCATAATAGTTCGCCTACAGTACTGATATTTTCAATATATTTTTAAAAAGAATTTTTACCACTCTGTTACATCACTTTTTTTTAAATTACGGTTTTAATCCTCAGAGGCATTGAATTTACTAATTTCTCGCATTCTTCGCGCGTTGTCGACTCCCACACTTGAGTTATTTTTAAGCGCAAGTCGTTCATATCACGAGGTGGTTGTTGGCGTATTTTTTTTTAAATTTTGCCCCATAATGTCTCTATTGGTGATAAATCTGGACTATTCGGTGGCCATTCCATTACTGGTATGTCGTGCCTGGCTAGCCATGATTTGATAGTCTTGGCTGTGTGGCAAGGTGCACCATCCTGTTGGAAAATGTACTTACCTTCAGGAGACTCCACTGAAGGAATCGAAAGTAAGAGCTCATTTTCTAAAATAGTCTGGTACTTCACAGCGTTAACAATACCGTCAGCGAAGTGAAGTCGCCCAACGCCACGCGCTGACATACACCCCCAAATCATTACTGAACCAGGGAACTTTACAGTACGTTTTAAGCAGCTGGATTCAAAAGCTTCTTCAGGCTTTCGTACAACTGTTTTTCCACTTTGGCCAACAGGCAATTCAAACCTTGACTCATTACTCCAAATAATTGAATGCCATTGCCTGTTTGTCCATTTTCGAGTATTTTTGGCGAATGTCAATCGTTTTTTTTTTGATTAGCGGTAAGAAAAGGTTTTTCCTTTGCCTAAAAAAATATTCAGTTTGAAGATATTTATTTTAAATTCCAAATTCATACCTTATAAAATCCATATCCCAGTTTTTTCAATGACCGCTTACATGTATCCACTGACAGATTCTTTTTGATCATGTTTTTCCACTCTGCGGTTATTGCTGATGCGCTGCTATGTCGATTATTTTTGATTATTTTGTTGAAAGCACGAAAATCGTGAGGTGATGCGATTGGTGGACGTCCTGTTTTTTTCTTTAATTTAGTATCACCCGTTGTTTTATGAAGTTTTATTATGTCACGTATCGTTGATCTAGGTATATTTCAATCTTTTGAAATTTGGTAGGCCGATTTTTCTTTAGAATGACAAGATATAACGATTTTCTTCACTTCTTCAGTCAAAGGTTTGCCTCTTGCCATTTTCTGATACAGCTTAAACAATTTGCTCACTACTCAACAATAAACAACTCACAACTCAACAATAAACAGTTAACGGATAACAAATGAACCAAATAAAATTATTTGAAATCGGGAAAAACCGTTATTTCGGCGATTACTTAGAAAAATTCTAGTATAGTTGACTTATTCTTTTCTACAATAATGGTAGGTGAACTATTATGCATTGTTTATGTTTTTTGCTTTTATTTTTTTTTATTATTATTATTGAAAATATGTTATTTTTGTTTTATGATTTGGAAAATAAACATAATGAATTTAAAATAAAAAATTTTTTCCTTACAAAAATAACCATAAAATAGAGAAAACTGTAAGTATTTCTCTAATGAATGATTCAAAAACCAACTAGGCGAACTCTTTTGCGTTGGGGTAGTATATTTCGTCATATACATATCGACCATTCCACGCGGACCGTAACATCAAACCTAAAATTTTTTTTTCGATAAAATTAGAATAAATAAGGTAAATGGTTATACAGGTAGTTTACTTCACTAGTATACGTTAATATTCTTTTATTACCAAAACTTGTTTTTTTAAAAAAATCAGGTACATAAACATAACACACACATCACACATACTCTTAATATGTTTAGATGTAGTGGTTTTGAGTTGAAATAAATAGTTACCAAATGCATTTTATGACAAATAGTACAGCGTTGTTTTATCTTTATAACGTGTATTATCAAAACGAAATACTAATAAACTATTTAAAAAAAATAATTTCAGTTTTTAATTTTATTATTTTCTTCTTATTTTATAAAATCAATTTTGTATTTTTCAATTGTCCCGTCCATCATGTCCCATTCGTCATACGCACGTGACAAACATAATTTGTTATATCTTAGGCTGCGCGAGTTAGAGAAATAAGAAATTTCTGTCGTAGTTTGCTAAGACTAGCACTTGAAAATTTACTATGAAACAGGAGGTGTGAAGTAATATACTTTGGAGAAAATTAATGTTAAATTTATGACTGTTAAATGCGAGTGTCATTTCATGTCCCGT
The DNA here is from genome assembly GCA_939192795.1 of Bombylius discolor. Classification (NCBI taxonomy): domain Eukaryota; kingdom Metazoa; phylum Arthropoda; class Insecta; order Diptera; family Bombyliidae; genus Bombylius; species Bombylius discolor. The sequence goes on along the minus strand of OW584243.1, from coordinate 9,819,322 downwards.
CCGTCATAGTTACTTATCGCCTTATAAAATTAAAACAAAAGTTCTTGGAAAACATCTTCTTTTTCGGTTTGGTAGGTTTTTGGGTGGATCATTAGTTTTTTACATTTAACCAGAATATATTTGAACTATATGAACGTAAAAGCAAAATTATTAAAAAAAATTTGCTTCAATGTCCCGTCCGACATGCTTGGAATGGTCGATATACAGTGCTGTGGATTTACAAAATTTCCAGTTTTTTCCATATTTATATTAACTAAACAATAATAATTTTTATTTTTGTATATTGTCTTACCCTAACAACGAATTTACAAAAAAAAATCCTAACTATAGATAACGGTACTTGAGATAAAAATGGTTTTTGCATATTTGTTCTATTTCGACCTGTGAATAAGTATAGGGATTTAATTAGTTTTCTGAAAAAAAACTTTTTAAAGTCAAATAAAATATTAACTTTTGGATTTTTTAGCTTTAATAATTAATTTTTCTTCCTTTCTTTTTGATTACTTATACAAGACGACGTGGCATGCTGTCTACTAAGCTCTAGAGGGTTTCAGCTAAAATTTTTTCGCAAGACGACAATATTCTGCATTTTAAGTCCTGAACATTCATTATTTCTTGTTTTTCCATATCATAAACATATCTTGCCAGGATACCCCATAAGTTTTCGATAGGATTTAGGTCCGGGTTTAGTGCTGGCCACCTTAAAACTGGAATTCCATACTCTTTCAACCACGACTGGGTACTGCCTGCAGAATGAATAGGGGCATTATCCTGTTGAAAAAAAAATTTTTTCGTCCTCCCACATGTTGATAAACGGCAAAAGGTGTTGTTCAAGAATATTCTGATATCCGATGGCATTAATTCGTCCACATATATATATATATATATATATATGTATGTATATATTTATGTAACTATGTAACTATGTAACTTGTATATATATGTAACTATAAATTAATTCAACTTATTTAATATTCGAAATAAAAAAAAATTACGCATAAAATTAATTGATTGGACTGTTGGGGTGTTGATTGGAGATCCGGTTATCTGAAGTAGGGTCATGACCCTCTATCATCCGCTTTGTGGATCTGAAACATGTAAATATCTCTTTTGTTTAGTATTTTTTTTTTTATTTCATGATTTTATTTTATCATTTTTTTTTCTTTTTGTTTTTCTTCTTTTAATTCAAATTAAATTCAAAGGCAAAAAAAAATATTAATAAAATGATTTAAAATTTTTGAAAAAAAAAATATGAATAACAGATTCAAAAAATATAATCAAATTTTTAATGAATTTTGTTTTATGAAGATAATACATTTACAAAAAAATAAAAAATAATAACATGTATCACACAACTAGTTTCCGATACAAAAAACAAATTATTAAATTTTAACTGTTATATTTGATAAAAGACAGCAAAAAAATTTTTTTCTTATTTTTATTTAAATAAATTACATTTTAATTTCATAATTCAAAAAAAAATAATTTTTTCTCAATTCAAAACAAATCACAATTTTTCGTTTCATCACTGAAAAATTAACTTTGCAAAAATTTGTTTTTAACATTAAAAAAAGTGGATAAAAATGTTATTTTTTCTTTTTTCTCTTTTCATTTCTTGTTATGTATGTTACGTTGAACATAATTGCATGCAGATACTTTAAAAAAAAATGAATAAGACTTGCGAACCATCGTGGTTACTCAGACGAGAACCTTTGACTAACTAAAAAATCAAATCAATGCACAATTCAAATATTGGTGATCAGAAATCAGAATTTGTATGGACATTATATGCCATTGCGTCCAGGTATATGAATTACCATTCAATTTTCTAGATCATTTCATATACAGTGGAACCTCTATAAGTCGAATCATCTATTGCCAGGCAAATTTCTTCGAGTTAGAGAAAATTCGACTTAAGGAAAAAGTAAAAAATTGAGTGTATTATTTGGTGCAAGTAACTTTATTATAATATAAACAAAATATGTATACATATTTAAAAAATAAAAACAAAAAGGAACATAATTTTTACTTCAAGTAAATTTTTAAAAATAATTAAACAAAAATCAACGTTTTAAATTCAATAAGTACATATGTATTTGTATACGTATGTATATGTTTTAAAGTTTATGAAAAAAAATTTGTTATTTTAGCCTGTTTCAACATTTTGTTCTCCATTAAAGAGTTTTCTAGTTTTTAAAGGCTTCGAAATTCACTTTCAGACGTTTCCTCTGCTTCAAGTGCTTGGCGTAAAACAATTAGTGCATTACGTACCTGTTTTGAATTTGGTTTTTTAACTTCTGCTGAAGTAGTATTCGTCATCACTACCTGTATCAATATGGTTTTCTGAACCTGGTGATCTAACGCTTTGTAAAATTTCATTATCTGTGGGGTAGTCGGTTACCTGGACATTTTGATCAACATTGTTATGGAATGAAACACTCTTAATCAAGTCTGGACTACTAATGATTTTTATTTCAATTTTAATTTTAAATCTAAGTTACAATATTCTTATCTCTAAAATATTTGAACATAATATTATGCTGATTAAGCATAAACAAATAATGGATAATACATTGTATGAGATTCTTAGCATGTTAGTTAATACATTATATGAGATATTACATTGTATGTATGAGATTTGTATTCGAAGAATTTATTTAGCTGACTACGCAGAATACAAGTGTTCAAGTAAGAATTTTAAGTACAAAGTTTTATGCTAGAAAAATGTGATTAGTACAGGGTGTACATAACAACATTTATATAATCTTTATAACTAACCATCTGTTCCACACCTCTACAAATTGTTCGTCGCTATCTGGGGTAGGAAAAGATCGCAGATTTGCTAAAGGTATTAGGTCTTCATCCTCCCATCGATTAATTTCAAAGCCACACTTTTTAAAACATTCCCTTATTGTTTCTGACTTAACATCGATCCACGCATTTGAAATTTCTCGGACACAATTTAGAAGTGTTACATTCATTGCTTTTTCATGATCTTCAAATTCATTTAAAATTTTATTCAAGATTCTTTTTCTGTAATGAATTTTCAAATATTGAATTATACCCATATCCATGGGTTGCAAAACCGATGTGGTATTAGGAGGAAAAAAAGATAATGTGATGGATGTCAGTTTCTTTTGAATGTCTTTTGGATGCGCAGGGCAGTTGTCAATGAAAAGTAAAATTTTCCTTTTTTGAGCAAAAAATTTGTTATTCAATTTAATACACCAGTCTTCAAATAAGATGGATGTCATCCACGCTTTTTTATTCCTGCAATAATCAACATTAAGGGATTTCACGTTTCGAAAACACCTGGGGTTAGCACTTTTTCCCATTATTAATAGTTTGAGCTTTTCAGTTCCATTCATATTAGCTCCTACCATATAAGTTATTCTCTCTTTACTATGTTTTCCACCAAAGCATTTATCTTCTTTAAAAGTAAGAGTTTTGCGTGGTAAACATTTGAAAAATAAACCCGTTTTATCTACGTTGAATATGTCTTCTGGTTTATAGCTAGGCAACAACTTCGAAAGTTGTTCCCGTTTCCACTCATTGCAATCTTCTTGAATAACTGCCGCACTTTCAACACATATTGATTTTTGTCCAATATTATGCCGTATTTTGAATTTGTGCAGCCAACCTGAACTGGCTTGAAAATTCTCGCATCCCAAAATGCGTGCATAATGCTTTGCTTTTGATCTGATTAGTGGTCCTGATAGAGGTGAATTGTTACTACGGACTGTTCTTATCCATTTTACCAAAGCATCATCCACTTTATTATACAAGCATAATTTCACTCTCTTTTTCTTTTAAGTGTAATTGTTTGAACTAACTGCCAGCAAAATTTCATCTTTTTTCTTCCAAATTGTTGAAAGAGTACTAGGAGGTATCTTAAATTCCATAGCAATGTCCTTTTTTTTACCACCTTTTTCAATTCTTTCAATTAATTTCGCTTTTTCAGAAATAGTAAGCGCCTTTATTGTTCTTCTCGACATTGCTAAAATTCGAAAGATACATGTGTATGTCTTAGGAATATGTACATATATGTAATTTAATATGTATGTATATTTTTATGTAATTACGTATGTATGTATTCCAAACTTACTTCTTTATATAAAATACATATATCACTTTGTAATAAAAATGGTAAACATCAACTTTGCCAACCTATTAATTATGTATTTCAGAAGAAACATAATTGCCGAAGAAAAGTATGAAGTATGAACCAGTACTGAAAATATTACCATTTTAAATTCAAACACAATGCACCGCAACACTGCAATTACAATGTTTATATACATACATTATGTAATTTCGAAACGAAATATTCGAGTTAAAGAGGTTACATTTTCCATTTAATGCGAATATTTTGTACGAGTTATAGAAATATTCAAGTTATAGAAATTCGACATAGGGAACAATATTTTGAACAAATTTTTTACTAAATGCTACTGCCATATAAAAAAATTCGAGATACAGAAAAATTCGAGTTATGGGTGTTCCAGTTAGGGAAGTTCCACTGTATTACTTTGTGAGTAATATATTTTGGCTTCTGAGTAGGGTAGTCTCAACATCAGTGGTGCCAGATAGTCTTGATCAGAAAATGCTAAATAGAAAATAAAAAAATGCCGTTTGTATGGAAAACAAAATCAAAAAATGCCAAATAAAGAAATTTTATTTTAAAGTATGTTTTATTTAATATTAATGAAAAACAATAACAAAAATTAATAAACAAAATGAAATAGAATTCAAGTTAACAAAAGAAAGTAACAAAAACTGTAAAAAACTAAAATTTAATATTAAATAAACTAAAACATTTCTAAAAAAAAGGAACTTAAATTCTTCAACTCTAACCACTGGTCACAAATTCTTTTAGCTGATACTTCTAAAGACAACCACCTTGTTGTGCATGGACGTACGATTTTCAATGGATCATTGTTATCATTTATTGCATTAAAAAGGTTTTGATATGCCTTTTTACGACTACTTGATCTCGCAAACCAGTTATACGTTTCATTAATAATGAACTCAGTATTAGGTGATACATATTCCTTCGCTGAATGCGACACAGCAAGTTGTAGCGAATGACATGCGCAAGGAATTGAAACCATTGAAGAGTTGCAACTTTTAAGCTCCTTATAAACACCGGAATTGATGCCTCTCATCACGCTAGCATTATCCGTGCCTAGACGACACATTTTGGCAAATTTCAAGTCAAAAGAAGAAAGAACCTTTTCTACAATACGAACAATTCCGTCTGCATTACATTCTTCCAATTCTTGGAGTTTGAGAAATGTAGTGACAATTTTCTTTTTTGATTCGCTGTAATATTTTATAACTATGCCAAGAAATTTACAAGTGCTAATATCTGTTGATTCGTCTATAATTAAACTAAAATAACTGTTTCCAACATCAGCATTTATTTGTTGGCGAAAATGTGGACCCCAAACATTTTTTATAATAGCAGTGCACTTTGTTCTTTTCATCTGCATATTCATAGAAACAGGATCTTTTGAATGGTTTGATTTATCACACAAAATTAAATGATCAATTGGCTTAATTGATGAATGAGCAGCAATATATAACGAATATCTTGCTTCACAAATTTTCGTATCATTTAAGATCTTATTTTTTTCTGAAAAGTCCAAAATTTTTCTACAAAAAACGGTTTTTGAATTTTTCAAATGTTTTTCGCTAGCTACATGTTGTTTTAATATAGACAACTTTGCTTTTATGTCACATTTACAACATTTACATAAAACTGTGTGATTTGAGTTCTCATCTAAAATTATCCAGTCTTTAAAATCATTAACATGTAACCATTCTTTTCTCCACTTTTGTGAATATTTACTTTTCCTATAAAGAATTTATTTTAATATATAAAAGAAAAAAACAATTATACAAATTATAAGAAAATACAATTATTTCTATTACTTTTTAGGTGTCTTGTTTTTATCAATCTTATCTTGATCTTCAGGATGATCTCGAGTTGATCTATTGTTCAAATATCTATTACAAATTACAAGAGAAAAAATTAATTGCAAATATAATCATACATATAATCAATGCCAAAAAATTTCTTACCTAAGCATGATTTTCTCTTTAATTACTTTCACTTTATAATAAACCACTAAAAACAAATATGTATAAAAGTAATAATAATAAAACATAATGTCGTCATATTTCGGTACAACACAGATAAATTGACCATATGTGGATGTGACATAAAAGGTGCGTTCCATTCAGCTATGAGTTATTATGACACAGTGATCAAGTATACATATGTGAATTCGAAAATGGTGAATTGAAATAGGTTCCAGTTTCAAAGTAAAACTCGATTGAACTAGTTTAGGTTTTTGCTGTTTCCGTTTCTAATGTTCAATAAAAGTATTCAAATGATTTTCATGGGAAATGTAAAATATGCCAATTCAGTTTTAAAATATGCCAAAAAAGCATTTGGCATTTTTAAAGAAAATACAAATGCTTTTTGATTGTTAAAAATGCCGAATTTAGCATTAAAAATGCCAAAATGGCAGCACTGCTCAACATTTTGGGAAATTGACATGGTGTGTGTGAACTTGAAACTGAAATTTCATTATGTTATTTACATAAGTAAATAGGTCATAATGTAATTATATTGTTATATACGGGTTTTAATTACAAATTTTCAGACGTAATTTTACATTTTACTTCCTTTCACACAACTCAAAAATTCCTTTCACACAACTAAAAAATTCTAAATTATAAAAATGCAAGAAATGCAGATTAATAGAGCACAGAATATTTTAGAATTGCAAAAATCTAAAAAGGTATCAAATTTCAATGTTGCAAATCGTGAGAATTAAAAATGTTATAATTCTCACTAAATAAAATTGTAAAATTCTAGAAAATTAAGAATTGTAATGTATTTTTAAAATAAGAAATAAAGTTAGTCTAATTTTGAAATCCAAACGCTGAAGTTGTTTCAATTTAGATCACTGGCGCAGTCGTTTTAAGTTAAGAAGAATTAACTGTGAACCTACTAAAATAAAGTTCTAAGTTAAGAAGAATTAACTGTGAACCTACTAAAAGAAATAGACAAACCTTAACAATTCTAATTTTTTATTTATTGATTTATACTTTGTATTGTTTTTTTTTTTTACTAATTTGTGAAGAGTTAAAAGTTTATGTGGTGAAGTGCTTGTTTTTTTTTACAGTTCAAAAACTCTACACTCAAAAAAAAAAAAAAAAAAAAAAAAAAAAAAAAAAAAAAAAAAATAAAAAAAAATAAATAAATAAATAAATAAATAATTTTATTAATTAAAACACACACATTTGTCGAATTTTTTCTGCATATCTGTGAAATAAATAACTTAATAGGGATATATTATCGAGAACCAGAAGTTTCATCAACAACAAGAAGAACTAGAACAAAGGGAAAAACATAAACAACTTTCAACTTAACACCATACACGTTCATCGACAGGAGAAGGAACAAACAGAACAATTCTATTCAACTATAATTCTACATAACTGGTAAGCACATTCTTGTTTACAAAAATAAAATAAAATAAGAATAAAAAAAAAAAAAAAAAAAAAAAAAAAAAAAAAAAAAAAAAAAAAAAAATTATAAAATAAATAAATTATAAACAAATAAATTATTCTTAAATAAGTGATTCTTAAACAAATAAATAGTTGTTAAATAAATAAAATTGTAATAGTAATACATAAATAAAATAATAAAATTTGAAATGGAAGAATTAAGTGTTGCAGACAAGTTTAAAATTATTTTCGATTTTATTAATCACATACCCCAATTTGATGGTAAAAACGTGAATTTACTTCCTGAATTTATACAAAGAGTTGAGAATATTATGCCTACAATTAATGTTTTTGACGAATTTAGTGCTAATATTTTAAAAGGCTATGTGACAGATAGAATAACAGGTGATGCAAAAAAAACATTACAAGTACATGGTAGTCCTACTGGTTGGACAGAAATAAAAGCTCTTTTATTGAGAAATCACGGTGAAAAACTATCAGCAGATAATCTTTTAGACAAAATGCGGTCCTGTCGTGTAGTCACTACAATTGAAGATTTTTACGAAACAATTAACAAATATCTCTGTAGGCTTAATAATTATTTTCTTTTGAATCCAGACAATTTAAACAACTATAATATTGAAAGTAACAAGAGAATCGCTCTAGAAACCTTTAAAAATAATCTGCCTGAACCCGCACGCAGTGTGATTTTTAGCAGAAATCCTAATACATTAGAAGATGCCTACAAAATTATTATAAACGGAAAATACCAAAAAATGGGTCCTTCTGGCTTATTTAATGAACAAACCTATAAACAAAATTTACGTATGAATCAAATAAATCCAAATGCTTTCCAAAGAAACTTTCTTACAAATAACTCAAACAATATTGCAAATAGAAATCTTTCTCCCCAAGGCTTAAATAATGCAAATATGGGTAGAAATTTTATTAGAAATCCTGCTGTCCCAAACCAAACCAGATTCTCCCAAAACGCAGGTAATTCAACCGGTACCAATTTTAATGCAAACGATAATAGAAATTCGCCTTCTTCCAACCAAACTAGATCCCAAAACATTCATAACCAAAATACTGTAAGAAATCACAATAATCCAAATAATTTTCAAAATAGCTCAAATCAAAGCAGGCAATTTTCTCAAAGAAGTTATAGAAACAATAACAATACAGAGCCGATGGATATTTCAACGAATGAACATGAAAATTTTCAACAAGACCACTTAAACAATTACCCTATTTAGTTATTAAAAACCCCATAAAAACTCTACGTTTTATTATTGATACTGGAGCAGAATTCAGTATCATAAACCCAAATCTTTGTCAACCAAAATGGAAAACCTTAATAAGAAGTGAATGTTTAAGAACTCTCAATCACAGTGTTTATTCAAATACAAAATGTAGAATCCCACTTTTTGAAATCTTTAAAGAACAAGATTACTTTGTGGAATTTTTAGAGGTTAAGTTTCATGAAAAATTTGATGGTATTATAGGTAATAATATTTTAGTACCACTAAATGCAATAATTAACTACAAAAATCGCACACTAGAAACGAGAAATTCGAAAATACAAATATTTTTAAATGATGACGAAGAAAGGTATTATTTTTCCAGTTACAATGAAAATGTTGCCCAACTTTTTTCTAATGAGGTAAATAATTTCAATCTATTAGATTACATTCAAACTTCTCATCTAAATGAGGAAGAAAGAAAATTATTGCATAAAGTTATACTAAATAATAAGAACGTATTCTACAAAGACGGTGATAACTTATCATTCACTAGTGAAATTAAACATAGAATAGTAACAAAAAACGACATCCCAGTATACTCAAAATTGTACCGATACCCTGAAATTCACAAGAAGGAGGTGGATCGCCAAATAGAAGAAATGCTCCGTTGTAAAATAATTCAACCTTCGAACTCCCCATATAATTCTCCCATATGGGTGGTTCCAAAAAAGCTGGATCACACTGAAAAGCAAAAATGGCGTATTGTCATTGATTACAGAAAACTGAACGAAGTAACTGTAGATGACAAATTCCCTATTCCTAATCTTGAAGATATTCTTGAAAAACTAGGCAATGCAAATTATTTCACCACCCTCGATCTGGCGAAGGGATTTCACCAAATCGAAGTAGATCCTCAAGATAGAGCAAAGACAGCTTTCTCCACTGCAAGTGGCCACTACGAATTTCTTCGCATGCCCTTTGGCTTGAAAAACGGACCTGCCACTTTTCAAAGGATGATAAATGAAGTTTTAAAAGAATTTATCAACAAAATATGTGTCGTTTATATGGACGACATCCTTATATTTTCAACCTCCCTCCAAGAGCATATTCAAGCGATACAAAAAATTTTTCAAAAATTATCACATGTAAACCTTAAGGTCCAAATAGATAAATGTTCATTTTTATGTAGAGAGACAGAATTTTTAGGCCATCTTGTTACAGATAGAGGAATCAAACCAAACCCAAAAAAAGTAGAATCAATTTTGAAAATTAAATTACCAAAGAATCAAAAAGAGATAAAAAGCTTTCTTGGTATAACGGGTTTTTATAGAAAATTCATAAAGGACTACGCCAAAGTTGCATATCCTCTTATCAAATACCTTAAAAAGGGCATGAAAATAAATCTAAATGATCAGGATTACCAAAATGCGTTTGCAAAACTTAAAGCACTCCTAACATCAGATCCAATTTTAGTATACCCTGACTTCAAGAAAAATTTTGTACTCACTACGGATGCATCCGAATTTGCAATAGGGGCCGTTCTTTCACAAAATAATCATCCTGTGGCTTACATTTCGCGTACGTTGAATAAACATGAGAAAAATTATTCAACGATTGAGAAAGAGTTCTTGGCCATCGTATGGGCGACTAAACAATTTCGGCCTTATTTATTCGGGCGCAGATTCATTATCAAAACAGACCATAGACCCCTTATTTGGCTTAATGGTTTAAAAGAACCTAACTGTAAACTACAACGATGGAAAATTCGATTGAACGAATTTAATTTTAGTATAGAATACGTGAAAGGAAAACAAAATTGTGTTGCTGACGGTTTATCTAGAATTAACACTCAGGACGATAACGAAGGAACGTTGTCGTCTGGCCCTGATGTTAATTTAAGTTATTTATTTAATGAGAATCATTTGGAAATTCTCAACAATGAAAATATACCTGGAACGAGTAATGCACAAAGTCGTGATAACGACGAAGTTATATCGACTGATGCAACTATTCACAGTGCAGGGGAAGATGGAACCGATCTAATTTATATCACCGAAAAACCTATAAATCTTTTTAAAAATCAAATTTACTTAGAAGAATCTAACAGAGAGAGTTATTCTCTGAAACTTATACATAAAAAATGTCAAAATAAAATTTTTGTAAAAGAAAGTAGCAACCTTTTGGAACTTATGAAAAAAGTAATAATTGACCGGGGTCTTATGTGTGTATATTGCGAAAATACAAAACTTTTTGTAAAATTTCAAAATTTGTATCAAAAATACTTTTCGAACAATAAGGGTTTAAAGATTTTGAAATCGTCAAAAAAATTAACAGATGTTACAGATAAAAATGAAATAATTACCATAATAAAAAACGAACACCTACGCAATAATCACAGAGGCATTAATGAAGTTTTTCTCGAATTAAAAGAAAAATATTATTACCCAAACCTCTTAATAGAAATTAATAAGGTAATAAATAATTGTGAAGTATGCAACCTGGCCAAACATGATAGAAATCCTCCTAAAATTCCTTTTAACATAACGGAAACTCCCAATAACTTCAATGATATTGTGCACATGGACATATGGTTCCCAGAAAGGAATAAACCATACCTTACTACTATAGATAAATTTTCTAAATATGCAACTATTCATAAACTAAATGATCGAACCTGGATATCTGTTTTAGAAGCTATAAGAGAGAGAATTAAATTTTTAGGGAAAATGAAAATTCTTGTATCTGATGGTGAAAGATGCATTATCCATAATGCCGTAGAACTATTTCTTAAACAAAATAGTATAAAGTTTCACCAAACAACGCCTTCTAACAAAACAGGTAACAGCGATATAGAGAGACTACACGGAACATTGAATGAGCATATGAGAATTATAAATGTAGAAAAAAGTATCGATAATTTAGATGACAAGATCTTTAAAATTATAACCTCGTACAACAACACAATACACTCAACAACTAAATTTAGGCCCATTGACTTTATTCTAAACAATTTCGATAAAAATGAAATAGAAACTTTAAAGGACAAATATGAAAAAGAAAAATGCGAAAGAATAGGAAAACTAAACAAAAATAAAGACCAAAATCCTAAACTAACTGAAAACCTTGTAAAAAACAGAAATATAACAAAAAATAGTCCGAAATATAAAAAACTTAAAGAGTATTCTAAAAATAAAAATTATGTTATAGATAAGAGTAATAAAAGAAATACAAAATACTATAAAACACAACTTAAAAGAAAATTTAAACATCAAATAAATTCTAATTTCAGAAATGAAGCTCACAATTCTTTTTCTACTGAATTTAAAGACAATTTGGGTAATCTCTGAAACACAAAATCTGGTCATAACGCCTATTTACGAAGATGGAGGCTATGCTATTTTGAAAATGGACGAAAGACCTTTCATAGAAAATTATTTGAAAATTCTACACGTTGTCAATTTAACAGATTATACTAAAGTCGTTCAAACTCTCGAATCAAACATCAGAGCATTAAAACTTAATGATCAAAATCCCAATTTAATCCTATTGAACAGAGAAATAAAAATGTTAGAGCGTAGTATTAATACTATTGTACCTAAGACACATAGAAAAAAAAGAGGCGCGATAAATATTCTTGGTAAGGGTTTAAAATTATTAGCCGGAGCTATGGATTCTGACGATGCTGAAGAAATTTCCAACCATTTGAACAATCTTGATTCAAATTATAAACAAATAACAGATCAATCTAATAAACAAATAGTTATTAATCAGAAATTGATTGAATCAGTTGAAAAAATTAAAAACCATGTAAACCAACAACAGGAAAGATTGAAAAGCTTTCTTAACCAAATCGAAAAAAATCGCTTAAATACTGAAGAAACAAGGAGCCAAGAATACACGTTGCAAATTTTCGCTGATATACTAAACTTAAACAAGCACGTCGAAATGATAAAAGATAACATCCTCCTAAGTAAGCTTAATATTCTCGCTCATGACATTCTGACACCGGTAGAAATCCAAACTTACAATATCACTGTTGACGTATTACCACTAATCAAAAGTGCAGTAATGATTAAAGAAGATACAATAATTTTTACGGTTCTAATACCAATATTTTCAAAACAAAAATATTTCAACACCTTGATTCTCCCATTTCCTAATTCAAAAAACGAAGAATTAGATTATAAAAATGAAAAAGTTATAATATCAGATAACAATGTATACATTTACACTGAAGAAATCCTTAATAGAAAAAATCTTAAACATCATAAAAATCTTTGCATTAGAAATTTGTTCTCAAAAATAAATACATGTAAGTTTGTAATCAATAAAAAAAAATCTATTGAAGAAATTGAAAATGGTATAATCATAACAAAAAACATTGAGATCATTAATGTAAAACAAAACTGCATAAATCAAAACATTACTATAAAAGGAAATAATGTAATAAAGTTTAGGAGTTGTGACATAGAAATTGAAAACTTTAAATTCTCAAATTTATTTGATAGCTTTCAAGAACACATTGTTTTGTATAACAGTAATTTTAACATAACTAAAATTATAAATAATATTACTTTGGAAAACTTAAATATTGAAAATATTAAAAATAGAGAAAAGATTGAATATAACGGGTATAAAAGTAAAATTGCTAATTATTCATTAAGTTCAGGATTTTTTGTATTGCTAATTGTAACATTTTCTTTAATTTACTGTTTTTTTAGAAATAAACAAAATAAAACTGTAAACAACATTGAAATTTCTTGCCAAAAATCACAGGAAAAAACTAAAACAATAGATTCTTCAGGGACCGAAGAATCTCGGAGGGGAAGTGTTATATACGGGTTTTAATTACAAATTTTCAGACGTAATTTTACATTTTACTTCCTTTCACACAACTCAAAAATTCCTTTCACACAACTAAAAAATTCTAAATTATAAAAATGCAAGAAATGCAGATTAATAGAGCACAGAATATTTTAGAATTGCAAAAATCTAAAAAGGTATCAAATTTCAATGTTGCAAATCGTGAGAATTAAAAATGTTATAATTCTCACTAAATAAAATTGTAAAATTCTAGAAAATTAAGAATTGTAATGTATTTTTAAAATAAGAAATAAAGTTAGTCTAATTTTGAAATCCAAACGCTGAAGTTGTTTCAATTTAGATCACTATATGGATTATGTAATGTTTTCTTGGTGATTTATATGGGAATTAATCATGTTATTATATGTAAAAAAATTGGTGAATTATGCCGTCGGCAAATGTACTTGTATACCACATCGAAATTCGAGAATTAGAAATTTTATAGAAAGAAATAAAAAATGCAAATTGAGAATTTGAGAAAATTGATAAAGAATTGAGTAATCTCATATATTAGTAAAATTATATAGGACTATTCTATAAATCGCGTGATTATTATTTGGATATATGATATTATAAAAAAAATTAATGCTATTATACAAGGTGATTAAGTTAAGGTGTCCGACCCGGAAACTATGGATAGGTTTCGGCGAGACGAACAGAAAATCGTATGGTAGGGTGACGGGGAGGGGGGGGGGGTTTGTCAATCTCAACCGTTACGGAGTTAGAGGGGGGAAAGAATTTTGGTACCTTTTCCTTGTTTTACTCTATAACTTTACAGGTGCACGTTAGGGTTATCTTATTGCAAAGTTCTAGAGGACCTGTTTTTTTCCAACAACACCTTGCATGCCTCTGAACCTCTTACCGTTCAAAAGTTAAAAGGCCTCAAATCCAAAATTTGATCCTTTTTTTGCCCATTTTTTGACTTTAACCCTATTTTTCTCGAAAAGTGCACTTGTGAATTAGCATTCCTAGCACCCTTTTTCAATTTACACTGTAATAAAAGCTGTACATAAATTGCTATTTTGAAAATTACACCATCGTAAGGCGTTTAAAGATAAATGAGTGTTTATTTTGATGTTTGTATCGTTATGGCTATAAAAGGAAGGGTAAGTGCAATATTTATTTATATTTTATCTGAGTGAAAAAGGATAATATGAGCCTTTACACAGCAGAAGAAATTAGAGACATCGTTTTTGTGTATGGAGTGTGCGATGGGAACTCAACTGAAGCTGCTAGAGAATACCGTCGACGCTTTCCTGGCCGCAAAAAATTTACTACAAGAATTATTATTTATAAGATTCAATATCTGTGCAAATAAAAAAATAAATGAATAAAAAACACTTGAAATGTATGTTTATATATTTTTCAATTGTCAACATTCGATCTACCACCAGTACCTAGTTAAGATTTTGCCAACTGAACTCACACCGAGGAAAACACAATATTTAGCCCTGTTTTAACCCTTTGGCGGACACCTAATCTTTATGAACGATTCTGCTAGAGCCATCTGCTATATCTCAGTTTCTACAAAAGATGAAGCTTTGCCGTAAAGATCCAAATGGTTGAAAGTATTCACCGAATTTTTTAAAATTGAAAGCTGGTGGTGGTGGGAGTGACTATACGTCATGTCCTAGGGGAAAGTTAATTGATGTCTGAGGGCACACCACGTTTATACACGTTGATGTGTTTTAACGTCCTTGTCCCTGTAAATCATTTTGCTTCTTAAGGAACACGACGTTCATTCACGTTTTCAGAGCAAATTACATAAACCAATACAAAGATTCGAAAATTATATATATTTTTATTCGACAGAAAAAAAAAAAAATTAGCCATTCTTTGATTTAATCAAATAACTTCTAGCATAAGAAAAAAGAAAATGAAAATAAAACATAACTTAGTCTCTAAAAAAACAAAAACTTAAAAAAAAGAACCATTGTTTTCCTGTTACTACATAATTAAAAGAATAAAAACAAAAAAGAAACATAACTTATAACGAATAAATAAATACACTACGGTTGCAAATTATTATGCCATGTTGCAAAACAATCTACACAAAGTGGTGGCTTATCCAAACAGTCTCGGCATTGAATTGAATTTTGAGTTTTGTGCATTGCCTACATCGTCGATAAACCTTTTGTCCACTTCGTGATGCTTCAGAATGAGTCATTCTTTCTGGAACATGTAATGAAGATGTAAAAGATGAAGAAGATGGCGTGTCGCACGACGAATGTGCTGCAAATAAGGAGAATGGCGTGGAAGATGACGATTGTATTGCATTTCTATTTGAAAATGATGTTTTTTGACATTGAAGACAGTTCTCGAAATTCCAAAAATTTTAGATTTTTTTTATTAAATCTTATTTTGTAGACAAAATGAGAATAAAAAAGTGTAATATCGAGTAGATGAAAGAGAACTTTTGTAACATAACGGAAAGTTTTATTAAATTTTGGAGATACCAACAAAATTTACGTAGAAAGCCAATAAGACTCCCGGGTGAACCCCAGCCGGTCGTTTCCAGCTGCTTCAGCCTGGGGGTGGGTCTTTAGAGTTACCCTCGCGGAAGTGTTCCGTTCGGTTACATAATTTGACCGGCTAAACCTTCAAAAAAAATTCAAAAAAAACCATCATGTTTTAGAAGAAAACTATATCGAGACCGCATCACGGACAATTAAGAAAAGGTAGTGAAAGAAAAATCAAACCAAAAAAAAAAGGATCAGCGACCTTCATCCACCCTCGCTGACGTCCACCACCCACAATTCACTAACTCATCCGTTTACCCGGGATTTCATATTTCGCAGAAACAAGGCCAAACTCCCTCAATTGTAACCAAATTAAATAGTAAAGCCAATTTTTCGCTCTTTTTTTTTTGTTTTCTTTTTTTTTTCTTGTAAATTTGAATTTAAAATAACATACTCATTACTTTATTTTTTTATATTCGTGATATTAATTATTTATTGTGTAACCTACATCTGAATTTAATTTTCTCATTACATTCAATTTATTTTTATATAATTAAATTTAATACTTTTTGTTTGTTTGTTTTCATGGAAATAGAAAAATTTGATAGTGTATATTTTGTATTGTTTTTTTTTTTCTTAAGTACTTTCTAATCATTTTTTTATGTTTTTTGTTCTTAAAAAAATTTTGTTTGTTTGTTTGTTTGTTTGTGTTTTCTTATTATACAGTGAGCGCAATTCGATTAGACGCATCTTGTTTTTCTTCAATTATACAATGTATTTTAGTTTACAAAATTTAAAAGCTATTCTAGAAAATAATTTTTGATTTATTATTAATAATTCAAAAACAATATTTAAAAAATTTCACAATTTATCAAAGTAAACTTCAAAAAAAGTCATTTTCAAGTGCGTAATTCGTTTAGACGCATAAAACAAAATTCATTTTAAAGTGATAAAAATTTTAAAAAAATTAATGAACTGTAGTTCAGTATTTTGTTTTTGCACCGTTATTTTGAATAGTGCTAAAAATTCTATTTGGTAATGACATTATTAAATTTTGTAATGTTGTTTCTTCAATGTCATCCCAGCATTTCTTAATTTCTGCTTTCAGTTCAGAAACAGAACTGAACTGCCTGCCATTTGCGTAGACTCGTCGAGCCAGAATACTCCACAGATTTTAAATCGGGTTTAGATCTGGACTGGCCAATTCAATAAAGGTATCTCTCTGGATGAAAACCACTCTTTTGATATCCTGGAAACGTGTATGAGAGCATTGTCTTGTTGGAAGATGATGTCGGTTCCAATATTTTTTTCAAGAAAAGATATTAAAACATCGTCCAACATGTCTGTATAAAGCTCAGAGTTCATTCTTGTTGAAATAAAGCATAATTGCAACTTTCCAGAATAAGAAAAACCACCCCACACCATAACAGTTCCACCACCAAAATTCCTACTTAGTTGTGGAGGATTATTGTTCCTTAGATCATGCCAGTAACAACTAAAGCCATCCGGCCCATCCAAATTGAATTTTTTCTCGTCAGAAAATATAACTTGTTTCCACTGTTCTGTCCAATGCATGTATTTTTTTGCAAATCTTAAACGGGCATCTTTATGTTCTTTCTTTAACTGAGGAGAGTTTTTTGATACATAATATAAGGAGATGACTTCAGTATTTGTTGACATCTGCGCTTTTTGATAGGCAAGTCTAATTTTGCAACAATTTCCGAAGAACTAAGCCGATTTTTTGTTGCTTCGATTTTTATTTGATTTTCTTGTCGTCTAGATAACTTCTTATTGCCTAAAGTAGGCCTTCTAATACCATATTTTGCACATTGTTTTACGAAAGTCCTTATAGCTTTTTCAGATCTTCCTATTTCTGCTGCTATTTGTCAATACTTTTATTGAAAACTTCTATTTTCACTTTTTCTGTACTTGTTAAACACTTTCCTTTACCCATGTTGAAAAACAGCTGTTAAGATTTGTATAACTTCGAAGTAAATACAAATTTGACTAAACATTTTTATATTAACAACTTACTTTTATCGTAAAAATAATTAAAAGTGGTAAATTTTACAATAGTTTTCACTTTCGAATTAAAAAAATTACAGTGCGTCTAATTGAATTGCGCAATCAAACTGAACTAGAATTGCACTACGTAAAAATAATTTCAAAATATTTAAAAACAATTGCACATCTGTGGCTGTTTTTAACTGCAGCAGGTAGTAAATCAACTAAACTGCGTTCTCAGTTAAAGTTTTGTAACTATAATTTATTTCTTTGGGTTATTATAATGTAACAAAAAAACAAAATTTATTGCGTCTAATCGAACTGCGCTCACTGTATCTGTTGTTGCTTGTTTACCTATGATACTTAGCTCTAAGTATGGACCTGTCTATGAGTAATAAGTACAAAACACTTATGAATTGTGATTTATTTCATTAATTTTAGTTATAACATTCTACAACATATGCATATGTTTACATTCCAAAAAAAAATAATAAGAAATTCTTTTTACTTATCTAATGCCTTGAAAGTTGATAGATTATATTAAGTAAAGTTCGGTGCGCTGGTCTGGCCAGATGTCGAGGATCAGATCTCTGCGGTCCACCCTTTCTCCTTTCTTTCTTCTCACTTTTTCTTTTTTTTCTTTTTGTTTACAACAAAAAATGTCTTTTCCTTTTTTTTTGTTTTTGTTCTACAGTTCAAATACTTTAATTGATGGATTTGAAAAATTGATTGCGTCACATAGTGAATTTTTATATAAATTGATTAAATTATTAAATGGGAAATTATCTATAACTTTTATTTTAATATTCACTTTAAAAAAATATATAACACGCGTTTTCTTCTCTTTATCATCCTTTTTTTTCGAAAAAAAAAAAAAAACAAGAACGACTGTATCGCAAAAGCCACATGGCAAAAAAAAAAAAATTCAATTCTAGCCGACTACATTTTGAACTAAATCAGAAAAAGATTAAACTCGAACTAACAAGAAAATTAAACTGCTCTCCAAGCGATACATTTTACCCAGTGTGGCCAACTGGTTCATGAATATTGTGGCTAAAAGCAGTTTAGAAAATGGCTGAAAATGGCAAAAATAGAAAATTTCAATGGCTAAAAAATGGCAAAAATAGAAAATTTCAATGGCTAAAAAATGGCAAACTTTGAAAATAAAAATAGCTAAAAAATGGCCAAAATTGGGATATAAAAAAGGCTAAAAAATGGCTAAATAAAAATATCTTTTCAAAAACTTCAATTTTATTTATAAAATTAATTCATTTAAATGTACATGTACACTAGGGTTGCCAGATTTTTATAAATCTTTACGAGGACAAAAATAATATTATTTGGCTTAGCTTAGGATTGGATTTCATTAAAAGGATATTCTAAAAGTGAAAAGGATGAAGAACGAGATGACGTTAACATGAATTTAAAAAAAGTATTTGATTTTTCTCCAAGTTATTTATTATAGTAAAAAAAAATTATAATGGAAATATATTTCAGAAAAACATAACAAAAAAAAAATAACAAAAAACAAAAAAGGTTCAAAATATGAATGACAAAAAATCGTCATTAATGTAAATAACAAAAAAGTATTTCAATTAACAAATTCTTATGATTATCCATAATTAACATTCGATATTTTTATTTTTTTAAAACATATTTTCCGTTGGATTTAGCGCATCGAATTAATTTTTTTTCATTTTTTACATAGTTGTAGAATTCTATACACTTCATTGTGTTATTGAAGGAAATAATTAGTTCAGCTTTAATAAGATCAGGAAGAGATTTGTTTCGTTCATCGCGCCATTTAATATTCATAACACTGAATACTCGTTCAACGTAAGCAGAACTACTAGGTATACTAAGAAAGAATGATATAAAGTTATATAAATTGGGATATTCTCCAGTTTTCAAAATTAAACGCCATTTTTCGCTGCACGAAAACAATTTAATCTTTTCATTTTCTTTATCTTTAATTTGTTTATAAACGTTTTTAACTATTGTTATTTCATTAAACAGTGAATCAATGTCGATTTTCGTCACATTACTTATTTCCATAGATTCAATCAATTCAAGAAAAATTTCAAAATCTGGAAAATCTTCTTCTAAACTAAATTTTTGAAGTTTTTCTAGCAAGGTAAAAGATATATTGTTTTCAATTCTTTCTTTTATATACGATAATGATATATCAATAAACTTATTAAACTCATTTTAAATATTACGCCCTTCGTTTTTGTCATGAATTTTTAATAACTTTTTTCTAACTTCATTTCCGTAAAAATTCTGAGTTTTTCTCTCTTCCAGCTGTTCGATAAAGTAAGTTAAAATTTTATAAAGATCAAGAATAGTAGTATAACTTGATTCCATTCTTCTTGTGGTATTTTGAAAAATACCAGCAATATGTTGAATAAAGTAGAGATATAGCTCTATTTGCTCAGAAATTTTATTATCTTTAATGTTCAAAACAATTTCATATACTTTAGGTAATTTATTTGTTCTCGATAAATCTTCAAAATATTCTATTAATGCTGTCCAGGATTGCAAAATTCGGTCCACGCAAGGAAGAAGAGATAGCCATCTAGTAGGACAATGCTTAAGCAGTTCTTTATACTCTAGTTCACAAAAATTATGAAACTCAATTAGATTTTCTCTTCGTACAGCAGATTTGGCAAAAAAATGATATATTTTTAAGACAATATTTTCAATGTCTAAGCTGAGTTCATTTAATGCTCGTTTAAAAGAATTATGTATAATGTGAGCATAACAGTTTGCTTTAATAATGTTTTTGTTCAAAGACCTTAATTTTTGGTATACAGAATTTCTTACTCCAAAATTATAATTCGTATTATCTGCACTTAAACATGAAATTCTGTTTACATCTAATCCTAATTTTTCCAAAGAGCTTATTACTGCTTTGAATATACCAGCTGCTGTTTCATCATGGTTTTCCAGAAAATCTAATAGTTTGTGCTCTATACCATTTTCAATGGTAAAATATTGTACAACTATGGGAAAAAATTTTCTATTTTTGTGATTTGAGGCGTCAATTTGTAGTGCAAAACATATATTTCTTGAAATCATATTCCTAATAACGTCCTCAATTTCTTTTGGTGCAAGCACTTGAGTAACAATAGCTTCAGCTTTCGTTCTACCACACGACATTTTGTTTCCTATTTTTGAATCTGAATGAGTTGTTTTAATTAGTTTTATGGAACAATCTAATGAATTATAAGACTGGTTGTGTTTCAAACAATGGAAAATGTGTGTTAGTTCTGCTGCTGTAGTTAAGTCTTCTTCAACAGTATTTTTGGGGTTAAAAAACATTTCTACTCCTTTGCTGCACGCTGCAGCATTTTCCTTTTTTTTATGATTATTAGACGATTCGTGGTCAATCAAAGATCGAAATCCCTTATTAGTCACAGAAAATTCTACGCGACATAAAAAACAGTACGCCTTTTCATCTGAAATTTTTCTTACCCAGCTTTTAATCTTCAACCATTCATCATTGAATTTGGTGATTCTTTTGACTTTTTTCATTTTATTTAATTTTATATTTTCATATCCTAAAATTATAAAAATTAATAATTACACTAAATGGTTTTAAAATTAATAATAAACTAAACTTCCTTACAATTCCGTTTACGCTATCAAAATTAAATTAAACACACTTTCAAAATTAAGTACAAATGACATATTCGCTTCTTCTTCTTTCTTTGATAATTACTACTATTATAATACATAACCTTAGGAAAGAAGACCATTTTTACTTTTTGTTTCATAACTTCACATTCAGAATGCACTTTTATTGCACTTTTATTTTTGGAATATTGTTTTATAAGTTATTATCCTCAGCTTAATTTTCAAGAGGATTTTTAAGCCTTCGAGAGGACAGAGGACATTATTCAAACAAAGAGGACAATCCTCGTCAAAGTAGGACGTCTGGCAACCCTAATGTACACGTACATTAATATTTAAAAAAAAATAACAAAACAAAAACTTAAAGAAAACATACATTTTTTCAAAGTGCTTTTTCTAAATCTAACTAATCTTCATATTCGTCATTATTGAAGGAAGTAAGAACATAGTCTTCTTATTCTAATATTTCATCTGCATCATCTTTTATGACGTCTACGTAGGCTTCATTTGTGCCAATTTTTTTTAAAACGTCGTTCGGAAACTCGAAATTTTGGCAGCATTTTTGTCTTTGTCTTAATCCATATTTTACTGTTAATATTCTGTGAACAGATTCAGGTAGTAATTTATTACGCAGTTTTGTTTTTAGTAAATTTAACTGGCTAAATATTCTCTCTGTTTCCGCATTAGACCACGGAAGTGACAAAAATGATAAAGCAACATTTGAAATTTCTAAGAAAGGATTTAATTCTGAAGCATCTTTGTAATCTTTTACTTCAACCCAAAATTTAATAATGTTATTTTTATTTGTCCACTCAATTAGTTTTAAATTATTAATTTCTTTTGTTAATTCATCAAGTTTTCCATTATTTACACCAAACAATTTCAAAAGTTCCGAGATATCTTCTCTATTTATTACATGACCAAGCACATAATCTGGTGAGAATTTTGCAATCATTTTTAGTGTCTTACAATTTTCAGGTAGACGGTTTTTAAGTTCATTAATCAGTTCTTTAATAAATTCAATACAATTGTTTCTTATCAATTTTTCTTCTTCACTATTAATCACTTTTTTATCTTTCAAGTCGTTCAATTTGTTTTCAAATTCATATCCAAGATATGCTTTGTCGTAAATAAATGGTTGATAATTGTCATTTATAAAATCAATTTGACAATCTGGAAAAGTTATAACTTTCACAAGCGACTCAATAAGGAAGCAAAGATCATTTAATAATTTGACAGGATTTGTTGAATTAGATTCAAATTTCTTATTTAATGAAGACACATCTTTCAATACTGATTTAAGAAATAACAGATACGCCAAATTGACTTCATTTGAATATTCCTTACACAATAATTCTGCAATGTAACATTTTTCATTATGTCTGCATATCTGAAAGTGAGTTTTTAACTCAAGCCACTGACTCGATATTCTTACAACACATTTCTCTATTGAAAGCCAACGAGTGTTACTTTTCTGAATTATTTTTAGTGGACAGTTTCCATCATTTATACCCTTGTATAATCTTTGATATTGATGATTTTGAAAACCATCTGTAAGTTTCACTTAATAAAAATTCTAAATTTTCTGGCAGAAACCTTTTCGCGGCAGCTGAGGTAGCCAATTGAATTGAATGACATACGCAGCGTATTAAAATAAGTGAAGGGTTTTTGTCCCTTAGTTTCTTATATACACCGTTGTTGACGCCTACCATGACGCTGGCGTTATCAGTGCCTACCCCCAGAAGGTTTTTTATATTTAAGCCATTCTTTTTTAGACCTTTTGTTACAGCAGCAACTAATCCATCAGCAGTGCTGTCGTCTAAATTTTCAAGCGATAGATACGTAGTTACTATATTTTTGGAGTTTTCAGAAAAGTATTTTATTGCAATTCCAAGATATTTTTCAATTGATATGTCAGTTGACTCATCAATTAAAATACTGTAAGTCGAACTACCAATATCTTCACTTAAAGATGTTTTAAAATACGGAAAGAACACGTTCTTTATAATTGCACTACATTTGGTACGATGCAATTTAATATATGAGGTATGCGATGCTTCTGAAAATGTATACTTACACAACTCAGCCAAATGATCTATAGACCTAACTGAAGAATGTTGTAATACAAATAAAGCTATAGAAGCTTCAGATTTTTGAAGATGGGTGTAAAATATGTATTTAAATTTCTCATGGTTGAAAATGGTTTTCTAGCTTCAATGTGTTTTCTGGTTGAAGCGTGTGCCTTCAAGTCGTACAATTTGCATTTTATTATTGTTTTGCAAAATTTGCAAAATGCTTTCCCATTAGCTTCACTCAACCAATCTTTTAAATCACTTTTTTTCAACCATTCTTTCCGGAACTTTTGTATGTAACTCCTTTCCTCAGACAAATCCATTTCTTCCTTTTTCAAATAAAAATAATGTTTGAAAATTGAAATTAAATTAAAATAAGTAGTATAAAAATAATTGCTGCTTACTACTTACCTTATTTTTTTTATTAATTACTCAAATAATTAATCAGATTCTTTACACCACGAGAAACAATAGAAAAATAAGAACAAAAATGATAGCATCGTTCGATACCATCGATACCTAAGATACCTAGATAAGCTACAATTAAGGATGAGAATATAGCGACGAGTATGGATAGGAAATTAATTTACTTGAAAATGTACTAGATTTTTTAGAATTTTGATTTCAAAAATAATTTTTTTTAAATTTCAGTTTTAAAAATGGCTAAAAAATGGCTAAATGAAAATATCTATGAATGGCTAAAAAATGGCTAAATGAAAAAATTTATGGCAAAGAAAATGGCTAAATGGCTAAAACAAAAATTGTATGGCAAATTAAAAATGAAAATGGCCAAATTTAGCCATAAAATGGCTAAAATGGCAACACTAATTTTACCTCGCTTATATAACATAATTTTGGTGTTAATCTTATTACTCATTTATTATGTGAATGCAATGAGATAATTAAGAGAAAAATTATAGAGGTCATTACATGTTTCTGAGCAAGCAGGCAGGGTTGCCAGCTCCTTCACCTGATGTGTAGCTAAAACGATGCTCGAAAATAGCTAAAAAATAGCTAAGATATTTTTTTTGTAGCTAAAAAATGTAGCTAACTAAAAAGTTGTGCTTAAAAACAACGGGTATAAGAAAAAACAAGAAAATTTTTCAAGAAAAAATTAACTTTATTTTTGTAATAAAAAAAACAAACAATTCACAGTTTAAACAGTAACAAAAAAAGAAAGAATAACAAGAAATAAAAAATATAATAGAAAACTAAAAACTCCTATGAAGTAAATTTATACACTTAGTATCATATTCATCGTCGATTGTCTCGTTAATTGTACTTATTGCATCAAATGCTTCATCATCAATATCTTCTGATGAAGATACGTATGCTTCATTTGTATCAATTTTACTTCAAATTTCTTTTGGGAATTCAAAAGAACAACATTGTTTATTCCGTTTTAAACCATACTTCACAGTCAAAATTTTTTGGACATTATTGAATAACAGCCTATTCCTTAATTTTGTCTTTAATATATTCATCTGACTGAATATTCTTTCAGTTTCGGCATTAGACCAAGGAAGGCTAAGAAATTATAACGCAATGTGTATTAAATCTGCAAAAGGATTAATTCCGGCAGCGTCTTTATAATCTTTTACTTGAATCCAAAATTTAATTGTATCATTTTTTTCGGACCATTCAACAAGTTTTAAATTTTTAATTTGTTTTAAAATATCACTTATTTGTTCATCTGTTACTCCTGTTGTAGATTTGGAATTTACAGATAATACCCAAGATGTGAATGGTTCCATATACACTCCATTCTCTGGTGACGATAATAATACATGACGGACGATAATAGAAAATTATTTTACATCATAAAAATATGAATGTATGAATTTATTTTACAATTGTAATATATATCAGAAATCTTTAACTTTTTTTTTTATAAATAAAAGACAAAATATACTTTTTTTAAGAAAAATATTTATTTGTTTTTTTTTTACATGTTAATTTTCATTTTTCATTTTTTTCAATTCTTCTTTTGTTTTTTTCATTGTCTAGTTTCAAACCTTCCACGGTTAAACAATGAATTTCTCTTCTTCTTTCTATTTCTTTATTTAATAATTTTTTTTGAATTTGTATTAATTCCTCGCGTAAGGTTGAAACGTTTGACGATTTCTTTTCCTTATTTTTAAATAGAAATCGGTCGGTTTTTTCTTCAACGCAGACGATGTTGACGGTGTTTGGCGAACGTTTTTTTTATTGATGGTTTCAATTCAGAAACACCCTTTGATGTTGACGCTATAGGTATATACTCCACCTTTCTAGTTTCAGTTGGTAGCGATGCTGATGTTCTTTAGACTTCTTCATCATCATCATCCATACAAAATAAAATATCATTCTCCTCGGTTTCTCCATACTCCTCATCATTTTCTTTGAAAACTGCTTCAAGTTCACGTTCTCCTGCAATAAAAAATTATAATTAGTAAATGGTATTATAGAAATTATTTTTAATAATAACAACTTACCATATACGTTATCTTCTTCATTGTCTCCATCAAATTTTGAACTTAGCCCAAATACAGTGGTTGGATCCACCATACCTCCAGTTTGGATTCGGTCTCTTTTTTTAATGGCTAATTTTTTCTTTAAATTTTGTTTTAAATGTTCATACTTGCTTTTCACTGTTTTTGGCACTCGTTTTACTGATCCACTAGTTGCATTAAATTTACAAGTAATTTCTTCCCACGCTTCGGTTTTTTTTGCCAGGTATTGGCATCAGATTTTTTATTTTCAATTATATTTTTATACTTATTCACAATACTAACTAATAGTTCCGTTTCTTTTTTTGTAAAATTTTGGCATCTTTTATCACCCATTCTTTAATGTTTATTTATGAAATATAAAATATAAAATATTTTCAAAATTACAGAAATATCTTTTAAAATAACTCACGCACTTCTTTTTAACTCAAAATAAACGTTAAAATATGAAAAATATTCTAATAATAACGAATGACATCAAATTTGACATTGCTAAATTTTCGAGTCTCGATTAAAATTTTATGATTTTCAGGGTGGGAATAAGAAATATAGTTAGCACAAAATTTTAATGAAGAAAACCAAATCTTTAGATAGCAGTCACCTACACTTAGGTGATACCCAGTTAGCAAAGACTTCCGAAGAAATCCGGCATAAGAAATAAAAATCTTTCTACCGTACATACTTACGGGCAGTGTGGCCAGATTATTTGAAGCAAAAGCGCGAAAACTAGACCGATTTGTAGCCCAAAAGCGCCTAATTTAAATTTTATGCGCCGCAACTATATTCCAACATATTTTCAGCTGAGTAAGAATTGCTGTTATCTTTGCTGAAGTCAGAAATTACTTTTAAGAGCTTGTTCAATGGAAAGGAAATCATTTTTGAAATTAGATACATGTTTTTATCAAGTCAAAAAAAAAAAAATTTCTATTTAACAAAAAATGTACAACCTTTCAAATTCATTTTCTTGTACAACAAAAAAAGTAACAAAATAAAATTATTAAAGAGAAAAAAAAAACAAAACGTTGAATAAGTATTAAGTACACACTTTTTAATATGCGTATATGTATCCATATTGTTCTTTATTATTCATAGTTCGCATAGTTCTTCGATTCGTAAAACATCCTCAAGACAGTCCATTTTTTTTTCTATGGATTGTTCTTCTGTATTCATAAAATAAATAGAAGAAATAAAATGCTTGAGCATGGTTTCTGTAATAGGAATTGTTTTACAGCACAATGAATGAGTTTTCATGTAACATTTTATTCGCAAAATCGTTGACAAAGTTTCAAGCATCATTTGGTTCCGAATTTTTGTCTTAGTTAAAGTCATTACTGAAAAAACTCGCTCTACAAATGCATTTGAGTGAGGTAGAGATAGCAACGTCAAGGCAAACTCACTAATATTTTTCAACATATTCTCGCCTACGGCATTTTTAATTCTATAAGCTTTAATCCAAAATTCTTCACTGTCTGTAGGAATATTTCCTTTGAAAATTTCACTCTATTTTATTGAAAGCAGAAGATCGTATTCAATTTCAATCTTCCGTCTCTGAACACTGTTCACTAGAAATAAAGGAAGCTCGGAAAATTTCAATCTTAAATGTCTTAGATAATGTCAGGTGATAACACAAATGTTTTCCTAAATACATCTAAATGAGATGGAAGCCGTTTAAGAAGTTCTTCTAACAAAATACGTAGAAAATTTTGACATTCTGTTTTTAGGTTTATTATATCAATATTTGCATCCGCAGCTCCAGAAATCTCTTTACCAAACTGTTCATTAAAAGAAATATCAATATCAAGGCTTTTAAAGTTGGATTGAACAGACAGTGATTCTGATAAAATATTAATAACTTTCTTAGCGTCATCGACAGCCTCCTCTTTTAGAATTTTGTTTGCCACAGATAAAATAAAGTTGTTTAATTCAATATAAGCTTGATTAAAATTAATCTTCTGATTCATTGATATTAATTAAATTAAAAATATCATAATACTTTTGTCTTCTCAATGGGCTGTTTTTAAACCAGTTTAAGGTTTCTTTTATTCTTTAGGTCTATTTTCTTCAAAAAAAACGTCAATTTTTCATATAACACTTTCGCAGTTGCTTCTTCAAGTTCAATCAGTCCAAGATAATTAGTTATGACCTCCTCTCTTTTTTTAGAAAAATATCGAATACATATACATAGATATTTATGGGTGGATATGTCCGTAGATTCATCCAAAATTAGCGAATACATAGAATCATCCACATCATTCACCAGTTCTTCGAGAAAACAAGGTGCAATCACTTTTTTTAGTAATAATGTGCACTTTGTTCGATGCATTTTTATAATTGTTCTATTTTTATTGCAATTTAAATTTTCGCATGGGGTTAGATTATCATTGATCAATGATCCTAAGTGATCAATACTTCTTATTGCAGAGTGAAATGCTACAAAAACAGCCAATTTTAACTCCGAAATTTTTGATTTATTAGATACTTTCTGTAAAGTCCCTAAAATTTAAAATTTAAATGTAGGCATTCTACTATGATACTTTGGTTCATTTTTAATACATACCGAATTCAACAATTGATCTTTTTAAGGGATGTATTTTTTCCGAATTTGATTTGTGCAATTTCGTTTCTGCATGTCGTGTTATATCTGATTTTTGTGCCCGAATATCCGTTTCACAAATCTTGCAATGGGCAAACAAGTCTCCTTTTTTACTTTTTGCAATCCATCCTTCAAAATATATGTAGGTAAACGAATTTCAATTCTATTCAATAACACATACAAAAATGCTTACCTTTAAACTCACTTATATTTTCCCATTCGATTCTATATTTTTTTTCATACTTGCCCCATTTCCCCATTTTTAACACTATTTTACTAACATTACATTCCTCGAATAAACAAAATTATGCATCAACAAATTATCAGATTGAATTGAAGATCTGACAGTTTCTTCTTCTTCTTCTTCTTCTTGAAATTAAATTACTTTTACAAACATTACAATAATGGCCAGTGGAAGTGAAAAAGAAAAAAAAAAACAAGCAGATGAATCGAAACGAATCGAGTTGAAAATTTAAATGTTCAATGATGAATTTAAAAAAATCTGAAAATAAGTAAATGTACGTGCGCCCAAGTAAAAAAGATAGCCCAATTGGGCGTTGGGCGCATTTCATAAATTTGAGAGCGTACATTTTAAAAAAATTTAGCCCAAATAACGCGAAAGCGCCCAACCTGGCAACCCTGATAAAGGGTAATAAGGAAAAAAGATCTTTTTTTCTATTTGAAGTGATATATTATGTATTGAAGATAAACATGTGTATAACACCTCCTTGTTTTTTTTTGTTACCGTCAACATATACTATCAAACGAAAGTATATCAGCGGCTGTCCTAATTTTGTATATCAATGGATATTATTATTAAAAAATAAACAATGTTTTCTTGAGGTATCGTCAACACATACTATCAAACAATTCTTATATGGATAAATAGAATATCCTATATAATCATTAAAGTACAAAAACATTTGATACTTTTGTAGATGATTTTGTTTAAATTTTTGTTCGCTATGATTTCTGATTGCCTGGTGCAAAAATGATTTTTAATGCTAGAAAATTAAGGAATTTTGATCGAATTTATCAATAAAATTATTTTCTAAAAATATCATTTTGATATCAACATTATATTTGAACTGATAAACGATCAAATTTGATATGCAAATTAATAAATTTGATATGTAAAGTATCATTAAAATTTATAAATGTGCTCATATGCAAATTAGCTACTTGTATACTTCTTCTTCTTGAAATATACCCTCAAATCCTATATCTTCAATCACGCAATTTCCACGATACGTCAATTGCTCTATCCATCAACCATCAAGCAACGATTTCTTGGTGATCGGGGTGAGGCAAATTGAGGGGTAGCACATCACTTGTGTACCAAAAATTTCATCGAGCAATTTGACATTTATTTTTTTCGAAAGTGATGAAACATTGAAATAGGTGAATAAAATTCTTTTTTTAATTTTAAAATTAAATAATTTTTTTATATTTTTTATTTTTCAAATAAAAAAACAATATTATAAGTAATTTTTTTTTTCAAATTACTTAACGTTTATTTAAATGTAAATATAAGAATATTCGAACAAAAGAAAATTTTAAAGAAGAAGCATTTTCTGTCATTTTGCTGCATGGATGATTGCTGGACTGTGTAAATGCAAGAGTACATCACGCAGCAAGTTCAAAGCAAAACGCCAAAAACTCGTCCAGCAATTGCTGTATCGTATAAATTACCCCAATTCCTCATACAAATTGGTTGAATTCTTATACTAAGCCAAATGATATGTATTCTACCATATATCTGAATATGCAGTAAAAGGAAAGCTGTTTCCATATGATTCTGTATAGCAATGAGAACCATTAGAATGATTGTATAGCGAGTTAAAAATATTAAAATTTCTCAAATTTTTGTTAAAATTTTCTATGTATTGTATGGAAAATAGATAGAAAAGAGAATATATTTTAAAAAAGTGAGAAATTAAGAAAAAATCCTGAGAATAAGAAAGAGCTTAAACAGCTTTTAGATTGGAGGCCAAACTTTGAGATTGGAGGTCAACTGGTTGGGACTATTTCGCTATATGGGAATAATTAGTCTGTTATAGAATTTATATTGTCATTGGCTGTATAATGCATAGCATCAATTGTTGTTATTGATTGTGATCATCAAAATGAAACAATAAAAACAGGATCTGTTGATATTAGAATAGAGTTTGAGTTAGCTAGCAACGTTAATATTCCTAAAAATACTCGAATAATTGAATACAATCAACTGAATGGAGAAGTTAGAAAACTGATATAAATGAGATTATAGTATAGAAATTTATTTAGTATTTCAAAGAAATTGTGAGAGAATACACATACTATATATCATAAAATGTTCAATAAAATTATTATCGATGTTCAAAGTTTTAAAGAATAATAAGTTTATTGTTAAAGATCTTGCTATTTCTTTCAATAAGCGTGAATTTCAAGTGTTTGTTATAAAGCCCCCGTTTAATTTTTCGCGTTTAACCCTTTAATGCATGACTTTTTTTATTTTGTTCATAAAATTCATCCTTATGGGAAATTCATCGCTGAACAAGAAAATGAAGTCGAAAATCTCGTATCTTTTATAATTTTTTAATAATAGCATATTTTGTATACATTGCAGATATACAATATTATGCAAATGATCCCAAAGAAAAAACAATTTACATACATATGCTTCTATAATTCATATTCAGTTTATTGCTATTTATCTGTCTATAATCATAAAAAATATGTAACTTAATGTAATTCAGAATTAAAAACTATATATAACATAATATGCAATATTAATAATAATAAAAATAATATTAAATAAAAAAAATAGGAACTTCAGTTTGACTTTTTTTTTATATATATATACGTACAATGATTTTTAAACTATTTAAATGTGAAAATGTTTGAAACAATTTCGATCTTTACTTAAACATAGAGCTATATTGCATTTTGAACATTTTATAAATGTATAACCTGAACAATTTGGCAGTTTACACATTAACCGTTTATCCATGTACTCAGGCCAATGGGCAGTATGTATTATCCAATCGAATGTCCTTAGATAGAATAGGTGCTGCTGTCGACTTCTTCCTTTTTACTTCAAGCTGTCTTGAAATTTCTGTTGATGGTCTGCCTTTTTTATTCGACTCTTGTCCTATTTTGCACAAAGTGGTGCAGACTTCTACTTTAAAATCAGCTAAGCTTATCCTTGTTGGATTTTCGCTCTCCTGTAATTTGACAACAATGTATGTATATTAATTTGTATATAATAAAGTATATCAACCATGGTTATACCTATATAAAAACCAAGCATTTGTTATTGATATGTCGAGCAAGTGGTAAACTATTCTAATATACCACTTGCGGCTTTTCATTTTTATTTTGTATCGACCTATCATACTGTCCAAAAGATCTACTCCGCCCATAAATTTATTCTTTTATAATGCTTGGACATGCCACTTCTATTTTTCCGGTTCCTTTTTCAAATCGAACAGAAGTTTGAATAGGATTTTCTCCAATAAAATTTGATATGAGGTTGACGGTTTTAGTATCTTTCCAGGATACTACGGTTACATCTCTTTCTTCTAGAGTAGCCACTACTTCATATGATGTTCCCCTTTTAGCACTTTTCCATGTTTTTTCGGATGGTAATTTACAATTGGTCAACCTATTTTTTCGAACGGTGCCCAAACATAGATACCCTTTTTTTGATAACTCATCTATTAGAGGTAAAGTTGTATAATAATTATCAAAAAAACATTTAAAATTACAATGTTCTGGTACATTTCGTAGCAACCTAAAAACAATATTGGCACTTGCTCCTAAATTTGTTTCTTTATGTAATCTGTTTTTTTCGTCATTCTCTTGATCGGTAAATATTTTGAAATTATAACAATACCCTGACACTCCAGCAAGTACAAATATTTTAAAACCCCATTTTTTTGGCTTTGCTGGAAAGTATTGTCTAAAATACATTTTTGTTTTGGTGGAACAGATTTGCTCATCAACTGACAATGCCTCTTCGAAAGGAACTTTTTGGTAGTTTTGTACCAATTTTGTCAAAAGTGGCCTCACTTTATGCAAACGATCAAATTCAGGATGTTCTTTTGGCAACATTTGTTCGTTATTGTTGAAATGTAAAAACCGTCGAATTTTTTCAAAGCGATTAATGGACATAGTTTGTTGAACTATGGAACTCCCAATGACAGGTGACCAATAACGGCGAATGTTAGGTATTTGAATAACGGATGTTAATGATATTCCTAAAAATTTTGATATGTCTTTTCCTGTGACTGTTAAAGACGTTGATGGATCTTTTTGATGAGAATATAAATTCGTTTCATTCGCTATATACTGAATTATTTCATCATTAAAAAGAAATTTGAAAAATCTATATAGAGTATCAAGTTCTAAAATTTCATTACTCAACAAGTCATTTCCGCTGAATTTAATTTTTTCAGGACTTATTTCAAATGCTTTTTGTTTCCATATAGTTCTTAAATATTTTTCCTTCAATTGCTTTAGATTCAAATTAACATTTTGAATTAAAACTGAACTGGATTGTTCATTACTTAAGTTCAAATTTTCATTATTTGTAGAATCTACTTCATGTTCACATTCATCTTCATTTAATTCTACATTTTCTTTTACTGTGCTGAATTGGATTTCGCTGAAGTCGTTTTCATTTTTCTCCTCACATTCAAAATCATCGTCACTGTCTCCCCAACTTTCTATAATTTTTAACAACTCTTTCTCTGACAGCTTATCTGATGTTGTTTTTGTTGTTAACAACATAATAGAATGCTGCATTTTCTATTTTTAAATAATTGATACTTAACATGACAGAAAACTGATCGCAGTATACTTCAAATTTGTACTAAAATTAAAAAAATATTTACTTTTTTTCCATATTAAACTCATTTTTTATTATGTATATGATACTTAATTATCATGAAATTAAATTTTCTTGTACTAATTGCATGATACGCAATATATGACTTAAGAGATAATGAATGCATGATCTTGCATATCTGCAATCATACATTTGGATCATCGTTAAATATAAAACAGAGCAACAAATTATTTACAATTAATTATCAACAGATTCTTAATACCTTAATCTACGAAAATATAATAAACTTACTTTAGTTTAATTGCAAAAACCACATAAAATTAAAATATTTACACAGAACGAACTCGCTTCACTTGCCACTATACGTTACTATAGAGTTAAACATTTCGAAATTCAAAATTTCGAAAGTCCCGACACAGCTTCACTCATTTTGAATTCAAATAAAAGAGAATTCATGTTTGTTTAATATTTATTGACGGATAAAATAAGCAAAACTGCAAACAGCTGCAAAATGAGGACATACGAAATATTGAAAAATTAAAAATTATTATTTTTTTGGGTAGAATTAAGTCTAATTTTATGAAGAGTTAAGTTTTTGTCCGTTTTATAACGTTTTAAATTAAAAAAAATCTAAAAATATCTTAACAAGACATTTTGTTGTATTTATAAATGGAACATTTTTTGGATAAAATTTTTCTAAGATTTTGACATTAAATGAATTTGGTATTAGCAAACTTCACTTTTAGCGTACTGCATTCAATAAAAAATGGTTATCGGTTGAAAATGATCCATTTTTAATAATCACGTTCAATTACCACAATTTAAATTACTAAATCCGACAAAAAAGGACTTTTTATTGAGAAAATATGAAATTTTCAAGGTGCGGCATTTTTTTTGCATTTGTACTTTCTTCAAAATTTGCCGCATTAATTACATTATTTTTTATGCCGATTTCGTTTCTAATTTTGTTCTTAGCAATGTTTAAAGCTTCTATGTTATTTATGTGAATAGATTTAAATCTTGGATCTAATAATGTACATACAGCAAAATTATGGAAAAATTCAATTTTCTCAAATCTCTTATTAATTTCTTTTAATAAATGAGTTTGAAGTTTGTAAGCTATAGTTTCATTGTCAAATTGCAATGAAGAAATCGAATGAATCAAACATTTCACGACTGGAATTACATTCCCTGCAATAACATAAGCTTCTTTACTTAAATTATTTGTGGCAACCTTTAATGGCTTTAGAACTTTAACACAATCGCTAATATCTTTAAGTTTAGTGTTTGAAAGCATATTTGGTGCCTTTGGTAACTCTATTAATACTTTTGCTAGAAACGGAGCTAGCTCGCAAAACCTCTCAAGCATATCAAATTCAGAATTCCATCGTGTTGCAACACTTTGAATAAGCCTTAAATTTTTGCTACCTGATTCTAGTTGGACCTTTCTTAAAGCATCAGCAGCGGCTACAGATTTATGAAAAAAAGTTACAATTTTTTTAACCATTTCTAGTGTAGTAACTGAAAAACATGAAAAAAACGACATTCGACTCGGCCGGGAATCGAACCACGGAACCTTTTCTTTGCCGGAGAAATGCTCTAACCACTGAGCTACCGAATGCCATGTCGTTTGCTCTTCACAGTTACCACCTAAATCATTGCTGAAGAATACTCAAACCTCCTACACTAGGAAGTTTATAAATTCTGGAGTATCTTTAAAAGCACCACGTGAAATTAGATTCAGCGTATGGGCAAAACAAGGTATATGAACATTTTCTCCAAAGGTTTCTCCTTGATATCTGCTTTTACTTTTTCAGATAATACACTATACTTCATATCAATTAAACAACTTATTTTCTCTCGCGTAGGTAATTTATATAACGGCGCTGTTGTTTTCAATAAACGTTGAAATCCTTCGTCTGTTACAACTGTAACGTAATAAAGGAAAATAAATTATGTTAGGATGTTCAACTACCTCCTAGGTGAACCCCTGCCGGTCGGATCCAGCCGCTTCAGTCCTGGGTGGGTTCTTGGGGTCACCCTGTCGGAGGTTTCCTCGTCGTTACATAAAATTTGACCGGCTAAAAGACAAATATCGACCAAGTATAAGGAACTACACGGTGTAGCAAACAGAAAGAAAAAAAAAACGGAATAATACCTTGTCTTGTGATTATATCTTGAACTAACAGAACTTGCAGTGAAAGAGAAAAAAAAAAGGAATTACGCAACGGATAGATCAGCGAACCTCATCCGCCATCGCCGATGCCCTCACTCCTCACTCACCTCAATGTTATCTTGTTAAAAATATCCATTCATTTTCCATTTACTCCATTTGTAGTTTTTATCTTTTTTTTTTTTTTCCTCAATTAACAAAAATACAAAATTTAAATTGAAGCCAAAAAGATATTTATTATACATATGAATATAATGACGATGACAATGTGCTTATTAAATGTTTTATGTTAAAATCTTTTCATGTTTTTTTTTCTTTTTACTATATAGGTATATTATAAATTTTGTGGTTTTCGTTAATATTTTAGATAGTAATATAGTATAATATATTATGTATATTCACGTATCTAATATTTTTAATTATGTATTTTGAAAATGATTTGTTATTGTTATTTTAATTTTAAATTTTACACTTTCGATTTTGATCTAAACTATCGCTGTTTTAATTTTACTTATTTCTTTTTATTTTCAAAATATTGTATCTAAAAATAAATAACAACAGAATAATATATATAAGTAAGTAGTAGAGAAAAAAAAATGAAAAGGAACAAATTGCGAAATACAAGAAATAAAAAAAAAACAGAAAAACTAAATTCAAATAAAATATTATATGTAGGTGTATCCCTTTTTTTTTTTTCTTTTCCTTTTTTTTTTCTCTTTTTTTTTTTTTTTTGTTCTTTCCTTTTTGTTTTATAAAATAATTAATTTAATGTTTATTTTTAAAAATTTTTCTTCTTGTTTCTTTTTCTATATTTTAATTAAAAATGTACCTAATATCAAATTGTGACGAAATTGTTTATACATATAAAGTTTCTTTTCAATCTAATTTAATTTTTGATAATTAGTTTGCTTAGCTACATACTTTTAAATTACAATAGTATACAAAAAAAAATCTATTTATTTCCTACAAAATACAAAAAAAAATTATTCATGTACTTATCTACTATGAGAATTCCTGTGGAAGTGTTGTTGATGAGGATGAATCGAACATTTATAAAAAAAAAAAAAAAAAAAAAAAAAAAAAAAAAAAAAAAAAAAATAAAAACTGACAATTTTAGAATTTTTGTTATTTTTTAAATTTGATTTAAAGGAATTAAAAAAAAATATTGAATTTACTTTAAAGTTTTTCTATTTTTTTTTTTTTTTTTTTTTTTTGAAATTTATTCCCTTTTTTCTCCTTTTTTTTTTTCCTTCCTTTTTTTTTCTTAAATTTTCGTCGCGCACTAAACGAAATTAATATATATATATATATATATATACTTTTATTTTTAAGATATATAGGGATTTACTTAAACAAATTCTTTTAATAGCAAAAAAAAAGAAGATTTATCACTCGTAAAAAAAACAACTATTAAATCATTAATTTATTTGAAAAGATTCCAGATTATATGCTTATGCATATTCACTATATATATATTACTTTTTTTTTTCTTTCTTTTTGCACGCACTTTTTTCATAAAAAAAAAAATAAAATTAAAAGTTAAATTGCTTAGATTTTATAATTTCTTCATTCAATGAATCTACGTTAAAAACTTCGGTTTTTTTTTTCTTTTTTTTTTCTGCACACATTTTTAATAAAAAGAATTTTTTTTTTTATAATTTAAAAATTGATATTTTATTTTAATCAAATTTAATTGATATTTGCTCGAATTAAACTATATTACTGGAATGTTTCAAAAGAAAAAAAAAATCTCACACTGTAAATATACTAGTTGAAAAAAAACACGTCTTTATTAATAAATGACCGGATCGAGACTAATAATCAGAAGAAGGTAGTCAAAATGTACCACCTTTATATACCCATCGTATTTGTATTATCTCATCACTTGTCTCTTAATTACCTATAATGATTAATGAGGTAATTAAGGTGACATTTAAGAGATTAATATTCAGCCATATGCATGAAGGTATGTGAACCATCGTAGAATATTCTGGTATATTCCATATATTACTTGATGAGTAATACACTCCGGGACAAAATGATAGCACACCCCTAATTTTTTTCCGTTTAGAAAAACCCATTTAACAGATGGTGTTTATATATACCTCATTAGAAAGAACAATCAAAAGGAAACGTATTACCTTCAATTGAGTAAAATAAACCGTATATATCTCCTTTTATGTTAAAAAAATGTAAAATTAGGTGGGACAAAAAGATAGCACATTTTGTCATATTGTATAAAATATTTGTTGAGTGCACATCAAAATTAAAAAATTCTTAAGTTTTGTAATAGTGAAAAATTAAATCCTTATTTATAATCATTTTAAGACAATTTCAAGTATATTTAGTTGTAAAATAATTAAAATTTTTAATTTGCAAAAAAAAAATATGGGACGAGGAAAGAAACTTAGTGAAAGTGAAATAAAAACAATTTCAATTTTAAAGAAAGAAAACTGGAGTGTTAAAAAAATTGCTGAAAAGTTAAACAGAAGTCGAAAAGTAGTGCAAAATTATCTTAATGATCCTGAAAATTATGGAAAAAAGAAGAGTAAAGGACGACCGCGTGCGATTTCTGATAGAGATAGACGTAGAATTTTGAGAATTGCTTCAAATTCTACGTTAACTGCTAGGCAAATTGCAGCTCGAGCTGGTGTGGAAACAAATATAAAGAATGTGCGTCGAGTTTTACAACAGTGTGAAAATATTCAAAGGCGCAAACTTCGAAGAAAACCACCTTTAACTGGAACGCACAAGCAAAACCGTTTAAAATTTGCTTGCGACCATGTGACATGGATGAAAAAATGGAAAAAGGTGATATTTAGCGATGAGAAAAAGTTTAATTTGGATGGTCCAGACGGATGGGAATTCTATTTTCATGATTTGAGAAAAGAAGAAAAAGTTCTTAGTCGTCGGCAAATGGGAGGAGGATCCTTGATGGTATGGGCCGCAGTTGGTTACTATGGAAAAACACAAATTCAATTTATTTCCGGACGAATGAATAGTGCTGACTATATTGAACTTATCGATGACCAAATAAGAACGTACGCCACAGATATAGCCACAGCAAATTTTATTTTCCAGCAAGACAACGCTGCAATTCATACATCTCGCTTGGTAAAAAATTACTTTAAAGACAATAATTTAACAGTTTTGGATTGGCCAGCGAGATCACCAGACCTCAATATTATTGAAAATGTAATGGGATACTTATCCCGCGCGGTTTATGCAAGAGGAACCCAATATAATACTGTAGAAGATTTAAAAATAGCGATTTTGGAAGAATGGTCTAAGATACCACAACAATATATAAAAAATCTATATGACTCATTGAATAGAAGAATGATTGAGGTAATAGAAAATAGAGGTGGTTCAACACATTACTAAATATAAAAATAAAAATAAATTTTCATTGTACAAAAAAATTATAATACAAATTTTTTTCATTTTTTTTTACATGTGCTATCTTTTTGTCCCACCTAATTTTACATTTTTTTAACATAAAAGGAGATATATACGGTTTATTTTACTCAATTGAAGGTAATACGTTTCCTTTTGATTGTTCTTTCTAATGAGGTATATATAAACACCATCTGTTAAATGGGTTTTTCTAAACGGAAAAAAATTAGGGGTGTGCTATCATTTTGTCCCGGAGTGTATATAGCGAGTAGGTATTGGGTACTTGACAGAGTGTGTGCGTGAATTGAAATTAGTATATCATTATGCTATTTATATTAATAAATAGGCCATAATGATTTTATGTGGGTCAATTACGATGTAATGCATTTTATATGGAACACCCTACAAGAGATTTAAATAGTATATGAAACATGACGTATTACCGTCGGCAAATATCATTGCTTACATTTTTTTTTTTTTTTTTTTTTTTTTTTTTTTTTTTGGTATGAGATTTTTTTTAAAATTTGGGATTTTTAATAGAAATGTAGAAAAGTAGAAAATAAGAGAATTTTGATGAAGAGAAGACAAAAAAAATTTAAATTGATTAATTCTCTTATTTTTTTTTTCTAGAAATCGTATGATTTGTTAAATATAATAGAACAAAGAAATGGATTAGGAATTTCGTTGCGCGAGTTAAGGAATCCGCACAAGGGTGATACAAAAAAAAGATAAAACACAAAGTTTAATTTTACAAAATTTATTTTTTAAGTCAAAAAATTTTGGTGTTTACAATTTGGTGTTCTAAACTGAACTGCTACTTCTCTAACAAAATTATATTTTCGTAATCTTAATTTTTACATTTTTTATATAAAAACAAAAATATAATATTACAATTGTCTGGGAATTTAGAAAAATACAATTCACATTTAGGTTTTTTTAATTTTGTTGATTTAGCATATTTGATGGAAAAAATAAAGTTTTAAAGAATTTATAAAAATGTAATTTTGTAAATAAAGCATATTTGATGAGAAAATAGAGTTTTAAAGAATTTATAAAAATGTAATTTTGTAAATAAAGCATATTTGATGAGAAAATAGATTTTTAAAGAATTTATAAAAATGTAATTTTGTAAAAATATAAAGGTGAAATACGAGATACATTTTATTATGCTATGTTGGGTGTTGATAAGGCTTGGAGCCGTAACTCCTCCCCCTTTGGATGAAGCGACGACCAAAGAAAAATCTTTGAATTTTCTCGAGGAGCGTACTCTGTTGTTTCCACTGGAGATTCATTTTGTTGATTTGGTAAATTTTGGCGACGTTTAACCACAAAGTATGTAATGAAAATAACCATGATGATTAATAGTCCTATGTTTAAAATATTTGTGTGTGTTGTTTTTGTTTGTAGTAATTCTATTGCATTTTGATTTTCGAAATTAAAGGAATTTAATTTTTCCAAACTTAATTTTTCTATTGTTTGTGAAGAATTAATTTTGTTGAATAATGTTGGGTGTATAATTATATTTTCCCAATATATACTTGTTGTACTTTCGTATTTTATTCCATTTATAGTTATTGTGCAATTTTCGAAATGAATGAGAGTTGTTCCGTTTATTAGACCTTCTGGAGGATTACAAGTCGTTGTTATGTTTGTTTATTGAGCTGGAATGCTTTTCATTACATTGGGTATGCAGTCTCTATCATTAATTATGGATGTGCTTTCGGATAACTTGCAGTAATAAACTCCTTCGATGATAGGGCATTTTTCGTTGAAGTATAGTAAATCGAATTCGTTAAAAACCATATAAGGTTTGGTTATTATTGACAATGTTTTATTAATTGGTAAGGATATCAAATGGAAGAAGGAGGATGTTTTATTTGAAAATATGGGAATTTGAATGTTAAATATAATGTTCGTGTTATTATAGTAGGCTTGTAACCCAAGAAATTCGTAGATTTGTTCATCCGAATGTATTTTTACGTTTTGGTTTTGAAAGATCTCATATATTTCATCCAATTCTTGTGAATTAAGAATTTGTTTTGAGATAATATTTAATCGAGCTAACACAATTGCTTCTGCTAAGTTCGTTAAGTGGTTATGGAGTAGGTCGATATTGAAATTAATCTGATTAATATATTGGGAAAATTTTACGTATTGATTTTCTGTATTTATTTTATTATTTATTACTATGCTATAATTACGGAAAAATGACTCTATTAGTTCTTGTTGTTTATTAATATGAGCAGTAACATTTCGAAATCTTTCTATCATTTGATTATTAATTTTTATTTGATTATTAAAACCGTTTTGTAAAGTCTGTTCGTTCATAGAAATTTTTTGTATTTCATCATTGATCTGTAAGGCATCTTCGTGATCCATGTTTCCCGTAATTGCTTTTATAACTGATCCTACTATATTGAGTGCTCCTCTTCTATTTCTGCGTATGGGTAGGAGGCTTTTAAGTTTATTTTCTAGTTCTGTAAATTTAGTTTTTGTAATTTCAACAATATTTTTAAAATCTTTATCGTCACGGATTTGGTTTATAGATTGTCCTATTTTGTCTAGGTTTTCTCTATAATCGGTGAGTCTAATTATGTGTATTAGTTTCCTGTACGTTAGTATTGTCCTTGCTGGTCCCAGTTTCATTGGTAATAGTCCGTGATGGTTGTTCAGATCTTGTATTTCCATTTTCTGGGCCAGAGTCATCGTTAACCTGAAATTTACGTTTTCTTTTTATTTTGGATTTGTGTAATTTTTGGTTTCTAGAAGTTATTACTGTTACTTTATTATTCTTTTTTATTTTGTGTTTACTGAAACGAGGAGTTAATTTGTTTCGTCTATTTTCCTTTCTATATATTTTGTCATTTTCTAAAAGGGGTGGTGGAGGTTCTCTGTCTTTGTTTAGTTTATTTATATTTTTTTCAACCGCATTTTGAATTTTTTCTTTTATAGAAGGGTAAAGCTCTGTCTGAAATTCGTTTAGCCTTTGCAAAAATTCGTGTTCATTATTAAATTTTACAATTTTCAGGAATTTGTAAGTTTTACCGGTGAAAAGTTCGTATGGGGTATGGTTGGTGGCAGAATGAATGGCATTATTGTATGTTATAATTGTTTCATTTAGGATGTCTTCATGGTCCCTATCCTTCTGTTTTTCATATATTATACGGTAGATTTCGGTTAAAGTAGAATGGAGACGTTCGACAGGCGAATTACTACTACTTTGCTGGAATGAGGTTATGTGTAACTCGATGTTGTATTGTTTACAAAAATCTTTGAACATGTTAGAGGTAAATTCTAAACCTTGATCGACTATAATGACTTTTGGGATACCATGTATACTTAAAAAGTGTTTGATTGCTTTAATTATTATTAAACTACTTCGTGCAGATAGGGTATATGCAGCCGCAAATTTTGAAAATTTATCAATTATGGAAAGCATTTGTTTATTGTTGATCGAATACACATCGATATGGAGAATATCTAAGGGTTTACAGGGTGTTTCAGGTTTTTGGAATTCTATTTTAGGTGGATTTCTATCGTATTTAAGTTTTTGGCATACCTCGCAATTATTAATTGTTTGGGTAATTTTGTTCTTCATACATGGGAAATAGAGGGTTCTTTTTAGGTGAGCTAGTGTCTCGTTAATGCCTCTATGATTATTGTTGAAATGATAATTTCGAATAAGTTGATCTT
This sequence comes from Bombylius discolor, assembly GCA_939192795.1. NCBI lineage: Eukaryota > Metazoa > Arthropoda > Insecta > Diptera > Bombyliidae > Bombylius > Bombylius discolor. Next base: position 9,776,351 of record OW584243.1, on the reverse strand, counting down.
GTTCATCGTTTTCTTTTACATCAGTCAATAATTCAGTACAACGAATTAGTTTAAATAATTTATTTCTTGAGAAAAATTTTGAATATACTGATTGGACTACCTTAAAAATTTGGTCATTTGTATATATAGCTGTAGTTTTATTAGGTGCAAGGTATTTCTTGAAAATTTCTGTGATATTTTCTTCTGTGAGATTTTGTATACGAATGGTTCTACGTTCCTTATTTTTGAACAACATTTCTACTGACACGGTTTGGGGTTTATTAGAATTTTCGAGGACTAATTGAAGGTTGAATTCATTCAATGGGCGTTCCGAAATGTGGATGTGATCATTAAGATTTTCTAGTGTTGAATGTATTGTGGCACAAGTTGAGCTAGCGTCCTGGTTTTCGTGTGTATTAGCTTCCTCCTGATTAGAATCTTTTTCAGCTGTTATTTTTATACGACTCAATGCGTCAGCGTTAGAGTTTAATTTCCCTTTTTTGTGTATTATTTCATATTCGTACTCTTCTAATTTGAGTCTCCAACGTATAAGCCTAGAGTTAGGGTCTTTGAGGCTCATAAGCCATAAAAGGGGTTTATGATCTGTTACAATCTGAAATTTACGGCCGAACAAATAGGGACGAAAATATTTTGTCGCCCATATTATTGCCAGGAGTTCTTTCTCAATTGTGGAGTAATTTATTTCAGAGTCAGTGAGGGTCCTGCTAGCATAACATATAGGTCTATCACTACCTATGTGACCTTGTGACAATACGGCTCCGATGGCGAAGTTACTTGCATCGGTGGTTAAGATAAACGGTTTAGAAAAGTCAGGATACTGGAGAATTGGTTCATTAGTTAATATATGTTTGCAAATTTCAAAAGATTTAACATATTTTTCGTTCAAGTCAATTTTCCTATCTTTTTTCAAGCATTCGGTAAGTGGTTTCGTGAGTTGGGCGAAATCCTTGATAAATTTACGATAGTATCCCAAAAGACCTAAGAATGATTTGATTTCTTTCCTTGTTCTAGGGATAGGGTATTCGCTAATAGCTTTAATTTTTTCTGGATTTGGTTTCACTCCTTGATTTGTTACAACGTGTCCCAAGAAAGCTATTTCTTTATGAAGGAATTCTGATTTATCTAACTGCACTTTCAAATTTGCTGCCCTTAATTTTTCAAAGACTAATTTTAAATTTTCGGCGTGTTCTTGTAAGGAGGTTGAAAAAACGATGATATCATCGAGATAGACTAAGCAAATTTTCCCTTGAACATCTTTAAGTATGTTATCCATGACCCTCTGAAAAGTGGCGGGTGCGTTTTTTAACCCGAAGGGCATTCGAACATATTCGAAGTGTCCACCATCTACAGTAAATGCTGTTTTCTCAATGTCACGTGGGTCCATTTCTATTTGATGAAACCCACTTGCTAAATCGAGGGTGGAAAAATACATACATTTTCCAAGCTTGTCTAGAATTTCGTTGATATTGGGGATGGGGTATTTGTCAGATATAGTTTTATCGTTTAGTTTACGATAATCGATTACTAGACGCCATTTTTGTTTACCACTAGCGTCTAGTTTTTTCGGGACGATCCAAATTGGGGAACTCCAGGGCGAATAACTTGGTCTTATTATGCCCTTGCTCAACATGTCTTGAATTTGTGAATGGACTTCGGCTTTATGTATGTATGGGTAACGGTATGATTTTGTGAAAATAGGTGCATCGTCAGTAGTTCGAATGCGATGTTTTACGGCATTTGTAAAACTTAGGTCCTGCCCTTCTTTAAAGAAAATATCTTCATATTCCTTACAAATTTTAATAATGGTACGTTTTTCTTCTTCGTTGAGATGAGAAACTCTGAGTATGTTTGAGATATCGCATGAATTTAGAGGTTCAGAAGCTCTGCACTGTATATTGAAATTATTTAATTCATGAAAATTTTGGCTAAAAAAAGGGGTTACTTTTAAGGGTTGGTCGAGGAATAGAATGTCATCTGCATTAGATTTATTAATTACTTCAACTGTACTGAACCAATCTTTTACTTTATAAATTCCTTCCGGAATAAATAAATTTTGGTTGATTTTGGTTTGTTTTAGACATATATCCCCATTTTGTACATCAACTGGTACTTTGGCTATGAATTTTGAGTAAGAGGGTATTATATATTTTTCTGATGCAAAATTTGGTTTAAAATGAAGAGGTATTTCTGAATTATTTGTTATTAGCATTTTATTTTCTAGATCGATTTTTGCTTTAAGTTTTGAGAGTATGTCTAATCCTAACAGCCCGTCGAAGTAGCCATGAAATTTAAAAATTAGAAATCGGATTGGGCTTGCATCATTAAATTCGATAAAACCCGGTAAGGTGACTTCTCTATCTATTTTATGTGTGTTTAAAATGGTGGTAATAAAAGTGGGGTCTATGGTTTTTATGTCTTTTTTGTGGACAAATTCTGGGTTAATAAATGAAGAAGAAGCTCCGGTATCTATTAGAAATTTTAAAGGTCGATCAAAGGGTGATGAAATGTGTATATAAGGAAGGGTAGAACCGTGTTTGTTTATATCTATGTAGCCGACTGGTTCTCTGAGGCTTCTATTTGAAAATTTGATTCATCGATTTCGTTATCTAATCTTGGTTGATTTTCGTATTCGTTATTATAAAACTGGTCAAGTTGTTGATAATTGTTTTCTGAGTGTTCGTAATTATATTTTTCATCATAATTACACGTTTCGGAGTATGGATTTTGATAACTTTCTTCAGAAACATTATAAATTTCCTTTTTTGTGAGCTGATTTGAATTTGAAGGTCTGAAAAAATTATTTGTTTGAGGTTTAATACGAACTGCACTTGAATCAATGTCCATAGGGGTTGGTAATGATGGTTTGTTTTGTTGAGAACGGAGGAAAGGATTCTGATTCTGTTGAATACGGGAAAAGCTATTGGAAGGTAGTAACCTATTGTGATCAAAATTTGCATGATATAAATTTTGTGGTGTAAATTGTGGTCGAATCCTATTTTGTATGTTAGGGTTGTTGTTAGAGTAAAAATGTAAGTTTTGAGGTGTTTGTAGTTTGTTGTGTGGGTGAGAAATATTATGGGGACGTAAAATGGTTGGTGATGGTACAACAGATCTAAAAGATGGATTAGGTTTAATCGATGAAGTATGAGAATTGTTTTGTGTTGAAGTGCTTGTTTTAAGGTAAGATATATTTTGTTCTTTGATACAGTACGAAAAAGCTTCTGCCAATGAACCTGGTTTCATTGCTCTTATTGTGGAGCCTAAGGGTTCTTTGATTCCTATCAAGAATACATTTAAACACATTTCGGCGTAGAGGTTGTTTTTTGCTTTGATAATATTTGGATCTGTCTCATGGATTCTCAAATGGTTTGTTATTGTAGAAAATATTTCAATTATTTCGCTGTAAAATTGTTCTATTGATTTAGACCCTTGTTTTAAAGTGTGAAGATCTCTGATAAGAGAAGTTTCATTCCGTTTGTCAGAATAGTGTAAAATCAGATTTGTTTTTATTTCTTTCCAATCGAGTGGGGTACCGTACATATCAAGCACTTCGTTTGCAGGACCTTCGATTTTGTTTCTAATAGATCTAAGTAATATTCTACCGTATGGTGTACCGTCAATTGTGGAAAAGGAGTCGTGGGTTACCATTGAATTTTGGTAAATCTTTAATCACGTCAGGAATTCTTAGGTTATTGAAAATATCTAATACAGTAGCGTTTGTATTAGTAGCGGTTGCCATCGTGTGACTTGTTATATTGTTGAAATTACTATTACAATTATTTTCACAAAAAATTTCTTTTAAACTGTTTTCCAAATTGGTTTCTAAATCTTCTGTATTAATATCTTCCGAATTATTTTCAAATAATTTATTTAGAGAATTTTCAAAATCTTCGGCTGGATTCAGATTAATTTCACTATCACTATGAGATTCACTCGATGTTTTAAATTGAATTGAATTGGTATTATAAGGCGAATTTCTTGGTTTAATTTTACCTAGTTTTAATTTGAAAGGCATAAAATTTTTCGAAATTTTTTTTTTTTTAACAAAAAAAAAATTTTATTTTTACAATGATTTCACCAATGTAATTTTAAAATTATTTATTTGTTTCTATAAAATTTTATTATATTCTTTTTTTTTTTTTTTTTTTTTTTTTTTTTTTTTTTTTTTTTTTTTTTAACTTTTATATATTTTGTATTGATATTCAAAAAAAAAAAAAAATATATATATATACCTATGTGTAAATAATTATTTCAATTTTCAAAATTTAATTAATTTCAATTTCACTTTGACTTTATTTATTAAATATGTAATTAAATTATAAAAAAATTAAACACCTAATATTGAAATAAAATAAATAAAATTTTAATGTTTAAAAATTGTTCTTCACTAAGAGGAATTTAGGTAAGGAATTTGACAAAGGAAAGAAAAAAAATTTTGAATTCGACTTACATTAATAGTAGAATTATTTTTTCCATACTTTGTGGTTAATATAAATTTGATGGTTCCTCGTGGATGAACTTTTGTATAAAATGCCCCTTTTGTATTCTCTGGTGAAAATTTTCGATATTCCCTCGATGTATTCAATGTTGTTGTAATGTTTTGGTGCGTAGATTCTCGAACTAAGGAGTTAACACTCGCCAAAATGATACGTAACTATAATACGTATGTTTTGTGTTCAATATTCACTTTTCGAAATTTTGTTTGAAAACGATAAACCGTCGTTAACTAAAATTTATATTTATCGATAAACCGTCGATAATAAATTTATTTAACAAAATTCCGAGGATAATTAGAATTATCCTACCGACTGCGCCAGTTAAGGAATCCGCACAAGGGTGATACAAAAAAAAGATAAAACACAAAGTTTAATTTTACAAAATTTATTTTTTAAGTCAAAAAATTTTGGTGTTTACAATTTGGTGTTCTAAACTGAACTGCTACTTCTCTAACAAAATTATATTTTCGTAATCTTAATTTTTACATTTTTTATATAAAAACAAAAATATAATATTACAATTGTCTGGGAATTTAGAAAAATACAATTCACATTTAGGTTTTTTTAATTTTGTTGATTTAGCATATTTGATGGAAAAAATAAAGTTTTAAAGAATTTATAAAAATGTAATTTTGTAAATAAAGCATATTTGATGAGAAAATAGAGTTTTAAAGAATTTATAAAAATGTAATTTTGTAAATAAAGCATATTTGATGAGAAAATAGATTTTTAAAGAATTTATAAAAATGTAATTTTGTAAAAATATAAAGGTGAAATACGAGATACATTTTATTATGCTATGTTGGGTGTTGATAAGGCTTGGAGCCGTAACTCGCGTGTGCAACGGATATTAAATTACAGTTCATTTATTGGAATTTTAAGTTGCAATTCCAATAAATTGCAGACTTTATTTTTCCAATATGAACTGAATTAAAATGTTTTTTAATGTACAGCCAACTGAATTTGTACAGTGGCGTACAAAAAAAAAAGACCTATAAAAAAATTAATATAGCTGTCGCAACACAACAGAAATAGGTTTAAAATCTCTGCATATAAAAAATAAAATCGAGTCCGTTACTTCTTTTTCTTTTTTTCCTCATTCTGAAAACTAAAAATATTTAAATATTTAGTTATTTTTATTATTCTAATCTAAAATAACAACTAGAAAAACATCTATACCACGAAAAGCAGTAACATTTGCAAAAGCTGTCGATATTGCATGCTTATCACTTATTTTATTTGGTTGATTAGTTTCCTCTTTTTTCTCTCCTTTTTCAATTTCAACAACTTGAACTTCATCTGGTTTAGATTTAGATTCGGCCGCCTATAAATAGTATAAATGTATTCACTAATTGCACACTTAAGTAACTTATTATATACAAGATAGAGGCTTCAATTATGAGTGCACACTTAGAGAATTAATTATGTTTTAAGTCGTAACCAAATTTGGCTTCATTTGGTTCAAGCCAAATGGAAATTGGTCAAGTTTGCTTTGGAATTCCATTCCATTGTATTTGATTTTTCTTTTATTTTAATACATATATATGTACCTATGTATGGAATTTCAAAACAAACTTGACAAATTATCATTTTACTTAAAGCAAACAAAGCCAAATTTAGTTACGACTTTAATCAGACTTACAATTACAGTTTTTTGTATGTTGTCTATACTTTTAAACTTTTTTACAAATTTTACTTCTTCTGATGGGTTGCTATGTTTTCTTTTTAAATGTGAAATTAAATTCGAAGAATTTCCACATCTTTTTATAGTTGCAGCGCATAGCAAACAGACAGAATCTTTTTCACTTTTTTTTTCAAAATATTTCCATACATCGGCCATAATACCAGAACCATATATTTTACATTTATTATTGAGAAAAGCAGAAGATATTAAACTGAAATTTCAAAACAAACACTTTACAAAATTACAGAAGATATTACAATTGAATTTTTAAAAATAATGCAGTAATTACTTACACTAAACACTTTAATTTTTTTTTTACTAAGGGAAGAATATGGCGTCCTTTAGTCACTCACGTTAACAAATAACAACGTTTAACGTACAATTTCAAATGTGTATTGTGTACTTGCTTGCACCTGCTGCATCTTTTAAACATTTATGAATTTGAATTTGCATACTTATTACTGACATACTGTACAGTGTCATTTACATCAAGAGTTCTGATGCTGTCAAAAATTTTCTTCTTTTGTTCGTGTTGTTGTTCAGTTCATACATGGTACTTCAATTTATATCATTCGATACACCCTTTGCACACTTGGTGGTTAAACCGGTTATTGTTGCGCTGGGAGTAACATAATGGTATAATTTTTTCCAACTTGGTATAGTAAGAAATCATCTAAAATAATTTCAGCTTCACGGTTGTAATACACATACTCTCGTTACAACTGGTCGTGCCACCTTTAGATGTGGCTTGAGCAGTTGTAAAAACAGGTTTTATAACCGGTTTGCGACGTTGTAACAACAACTAAATGTGTTCATGCTCATAGAGTTTCAAATTTCGATATTTCAAATTTTTTTAAATTAATTTTTTTTAAACTGAAAAAAGTTTTTAAAAATTGACGACTAAAAATGAAGTAAATTAGTCATTTAGTCAATTAATCAAGTGATAAATTAATCGACTGAAATTATGACTAAAAACCTCTGAAATTAATCGACTAATCATTCAATCGATTAATCATCCGACATCACTACTGCGTTGTAATATACATAGAGGATACTGTGCTTTAGAAAATGTATGTCTTCTAAGAAATTATCTTGATGTAAAATTAAATGAAAAAATGTAAAAATGCTATTGTTAAATAAATAAAAGCAATAATTTTTTAATAAATGTTTTTTAGATTTTTATTTTATCTAGATTTATTAATTACTGTATGTACAGAAAAACAATTCCTTAAACATAAACTACAATAAAATATATTACTAATTATAAAATTTAAAAAAATCTTCATATTCATCAAATACAAGAACATGTGATTCATCAATCAACATGCCTTGTATTTTAGGAATGAAGCAACTATTTTCTTCATAATCTAAATAAAAGTAAGAATTAGCTATAGATCATGCCAAGTAAAAATCCGCCAGGGCGGCAGCACGTATGAAAATTGGATAACAATCACATTTGACGTTTCATGTCATTAAGTTTTATGTGTTTTGTAAATTTTAAAAATTAGTATTTTAAATTATAGAAACTTAATTGTGTAAATAATTCTAAATAATGGTAGTGTATTGTTGCGTACCACTATGTAATACTGCTTTTAAAGCTGGAAATAATAAGAAATTTCATAAGTTTCCAGTTGGTAAAGAATTGAGAAGTAAATGGATTGTTGCAATCAAAAGCGACAAGCAACCCAGTAAATATGCTGTTGTATGTAGTGATCATTTCAAGAGCTCAGATTACGAAGAATCGCTATCAGGTAAATATTTAAATAAAGCAATATTTTCCCTATTTCCATAACTGTTTTTTATACTACTAGGTCTTACAAAGGTTTTGAATAAAGACTCTATACCATCAGAAAAATTGCCTAAAAGGCTCCACGACAAAAAACCTTCCAAAAGAAGAGTTCTTAAAAGGCAGTATGTTGCACCGTCAACTTCAAATTCAGAAAAAGACGAAAATATAGTTTTTGAAGATCCCTATAATGTTACTGAAGTATGTGTATTTTTATACATTTTATATATAAAAATATTGTGCTGTAATGTGTTTGTTTTTTTTTTAACTTTAAGGTAGAGGTTTCCTGTGAGTTGTTTGAAGAACCATGTAACTCTGCTGATTGTTTAAAAACATATGCAGATATTGGCACTCAAACTCAAACATTTAAAAATTTCTTGTACTCAACTATGCACTATGAGAATTTAAATGAAAATGAAGTCAAATACTTCACTGGCTTTGATAAAACGAGAATTAAACTTCTCTTCAGTGTACTGGATGTTAAATATACAGTGTATGATTGTTATTTAGATCCCCTGAATCAATTGGTTTTAACTTTAATTAAGTATCGACAAGCTATCGATTTTCTCTTAATAAGCAAATTATATCAACTGCATAGAAATGTCATTTCGAAAATTTTCTCATACTGGACAGAGAAAATATATATTTATTTGAAAAAAATTAATTTTTGGAGTTTAAGTTATACAAATTCAAGTACTTACACTGCAATAATCGACTGTACAGAAATACTAACAGAACGAAGTAGTAATGACCCTAATGTCAACCAAGAATTATTTTCAAACTATAAAAGCCACAATACGTTCAAGTATCTCGTGGCAATTGATGAAAAAGGTTTAATAACATTTTGTTCAAGTGTATATGGAGGATCGAAGTCAGACAGATATATAATTGAAAACAGTAAATTTGTTGATTTTTTAAAGCCTGGAGACATTATTTTAGCTCATAGGGGATTCAACGTATCCGATATACTTGAACAAAAGCAAGTTGCCTTGAATATACCTCCAATAAAACATAATCCACAATTCAGTCCACACGAAGTTATAGAAACTAGAGTTATTGCAAATAGAAGGATTCATGTTGAGCGTGTCATAAATTTAGCAAAGAAAAACAAAATTCTTTCAAGCACTATTTCTGCTTCTCTATGGCCACAAATAAATGAAATTATTTTCAACGCAAATATGCTTTGTAATTTTAAAAGTACTGTAATAAAACCAGAATTGTAATTATATATTGAAAATTGTATAAAGCAAAATTTATTTCATTTAAAAATAAAGTGTAAAAGTAAACATGTATGTATATTTTAATATATTATTATAACGTTTCCTTAAAGCCTAATAAACAAACAAAAAAAACAATACACTGCTCGACACTTGATTAGCAACTTTTGTTTTTTGCCTGTATTTCTACCTGTATAGGGTGATCCTAAAAAATATTGATAAGAAATAGTTTTGTTTAGGGTCTTCAATAAAAAAATAAGGTAACTATGGAAATTTCCTCAATTAGCAAAAATTTTAGGATACTTTTCTCAAAAAAGGGTGTAAATAGCGCGACACATGTTTAGCAAAATCATTCTAAATTAGTATTTTACAAAGTAATAAGTTGAATTATTTGTCGAATATTATTTTTTTACTAAAATTCAAGTGCAGTTTTGTTTTAAGAAAAAAAAAATTTTCACTGTTCTAATATAAATTAGAAAATGGGAAAAGGTAAAACGTTGACAGTAGAAGAACGTGCAAAAATTGACGCTTTGCGTTCCGTAAATAAGAATTATAGCAAAATTGCAGCGGAAATAGAATGTAGCATTAAAGTTATTACCAATTATTTGAAAAATAAAGAAAACTACGGCAAAAACAGAAAAGGCAGAACAAAAACGGCTACAACGGAAGCGGAAAAAAGAAGAATTTTAAGAGTTGCTTCTAATTCTACCATGATGGCGAGGCAAATTAGGGATACAGTTGGTACCAACGCATCAGTACGCACTATTCAGAGAATCCTGAAAAAGTTAATTTAAAATTAAAAGGTTAAAAATCAAAAGAAAGCCAGCGTTGACCCACAGACACATAGAAGAGTTGATATTAGTACGAAGACAGGTGGTTCGGTAATGATATGGGGTGCCATTTCTTCACGTGGACCAGTCGAGATTAAAATTTGTCATGGTCGTGTGGATGCGAAAAAGTGTTTAGATGTCAGCAACCAGAAAGTTAAAATAGCACAACGTTCCACACAAGATAACGATCCATTTCACTCAGCAACACTGGTCCAACAATGGTTTAGGGAGCAAGAAATTAATTTTATGGAATGGCCGTCGCTGCCACCAGATTAAAATATAATAGAAAATGTTTAGGGCTTTCTACCACGACGTGTTTATGTATCAGGGTAGCAATTTAATAATGTAGAAGATCTTACAGAGTCAATTTTACTTGCCTGGAATTCTATTCCACAAGATTTAATAACCACCCTGTACCAGTCACTACAGAACAGAATTTTTGAATTGATTAGTAACAATGGTAAACATACACACTATTAATAAAAAAAATATTTAAAGAAAACAATTATACTACTGTTTTATTTATTTTTCTGTACCTGGTGCTAAACATGTGTCACGCTATTTATACCCTTTTTTGAGAAAAGTATCCTAAAATTTTTGCTAATTGAGGGAATTTCCATAGTTACCTTATTTTCTTATTGAAGACCCTAAACAAAACTATTTCTTATCAATAATTTTTAGGATCACCCTATACAGGTAGAAATACAGGCAAAAAACAAAAGTTGCTAATCAAGTGTCGAGCAGTGTATTAAATTATCTTAAAACTATTAAATTCTTTTATCACATTTTAAACCACTTTTTTTTGAAAAATTCAACACAAAATATATTTTTATAATAAAAATCAATATGTGATAAGTAGTCTTTAATAAAATCTTGGTCATAAAATACAATCTCTATATGTAAAAAGCCTACCTTATGACTAAAAATAATAAAATTGCACATTTTTATTTTGGTTACATGCATTTGAATCTAAATTTGAAAATAATAGTTATGATTTTTATCTAACTTATTATTTTCAATATAAGGAAGTGATTCAATGCTTACAGCCTTTAGAGGACATTTAATTTCAATAATAAACTCTTTTTTTTGACTAATGCCATCAGGAGACCCAGCAAGGTATGGACGCTCTTCATCAATAAATATTCCGCACTTCTCTATATGGAGTTTTGTGACTTTTATATATTCTTCAATTGCTTTGCTTTCAGTCACAATTCCGTGTTTAATTGCTGGTATGTAACCTAAATCCTTCGGATTGATAATTTTTTCACAAAGTTGAAGTGAATTTTTCCCAGACTTTACATTTTTGATTACTTCTCCTGCAAAAGATGCTGTGATTGTGCATCTACGAACTGTCTTCCATAATGCACTTTTACTTTGACTTCTTGTATTTTCCTCTACTTTTATAATTTCTTCGGAAGACATAAAAATAAAAGGTTTTATTAAATCATACCCCAAATAGTTAGTGTAGCAGTGGTCGTTGAAAAAAGCATCAGGATTTATTGTCCGACGAATAGTCAATTGTGAAGGTACCATACAGTTTATAAAAGCATTTACTAGGACATCTTTTTGAGCTTCATCAACTTCAATATTTTTTAAATGGTTCTTGTGGTACCCCATAAAATCATCAAAGCTTCCACTAGAACCATGATTCAATCCAATGGTTTCAGGACGATGCCACATTTGCGGTAATGAGGTTGGTGAAACTTCTTGTATGAAAACTCCTAAAATAAATTTAATGATTGTAATCTATGCATATATACATAAATGCTATTTAGCAAACCTGTTTCTGCAAAATGCTCGATCACTGTTAAGCAAGCAGCTATATATTTACATGCTGCTACTGGACCAGAACCAGCGACGCAATCACATTTCCCTACTAAAATTGAACTATGTGAAGCATCAGCATCAATGTAGCATACATATTTAGAATTTTTTTTCATTTCTGCTTTGCACTGACACATAAAAGAGAATTCATTGTTTTGGTTCATTTTGAACTTAATATAAGTTACATAGCCATTTAAACCCATTGTTCTGCCCCTTTTATAGCTACTAAGGGCTTTGTATTTTAAAAACCATTCTCGTATCATTTCTAGAGACATCAGTACTTTTGTTTTTTTGGGTTTTTTTCATATCACACCAGTCACCATCCAAAACAAGTGGAAATATGTGATTTTTTATGTGAGTATTTGGAATTTTGTATAATTTACGATTTAAATTACACTCATTCCAAACACGTAAACTGCAATATTTAAAATTTAGCTTTGTTTTTAAAAATAAAATAAAAATACTACCGTTTAGTAAGTACTTCTTTAGATCCATCTGTTTTAGCACCTTTTCTTTTTAATAAGATCTTGAGATCACCTAGAGAAAAATTAAATCATTTATTTTACAACAAAAAATATTATTTAATATATACATACCTATATTGCATTTTTTGTCCATTTTATTAATTTTTCTTCACTTCAACTTCACACACGAAAATGATTTAATTTACATATTAATAAACAAGATAGGTGCTGCCGCGTAGCGGAAATTTTCGGGTGTGCATGATCTATTCTATTACAAATAGCTTCAACGTGTATGAAAAATACACCATCTCTCGGGAAGTTTTCCAACCACTCATCTCGCTGTTGACTTTAGGTGCGTATGTTGGGACACATCTCTCTCCCACATTATTGAATCAACATCCTGTAAACAAAAATCAAATAATAGTAATAACTTAAAACAAAAACAGAAAAAAATTATATATGTATGTATGTATATAAAACTTACCTATCCATATTGCATGGTATATTTCTACTATAGTAATAGTTGAAAATATGCACATGTATATATGTACGTTGATTTCAGGAATGCCCTTTTGGCGAGCATATGCTGCGTATAATTCGCTAACGCCTGGGTATCGGGTGGTGTATTCTCGCCTGCCTGGTCCGCAGATCCTAGTCCTCTTCTTCTATATGAATTTAGTTGTTGTTGTTGATTATTGTTGCTGTTACTGTTGCTATTCATTTTGGCTTTATTATTATTATAATTTTTACTATGAAGTGATTTTAATTATAAAATTTCACTGATTTATATACTGTAAGGATGCTTTTAGACTATTTTATGTTTTATATTTAAAAACGCGGTTCAATGTTTCACATTTCTTCATTAATAGCAATTAAAATACATTAAATACACTTAATGGACGACAAACTTGTAGAGACTGAATTCTTAGACTTAGGCTAATTACCTACTTAACCATCTATGAATTCCACGTTACAAAACTACGATACTTCAATGACACTTGATACATGCGTATCACAGTATGGCCAGAATTAATTACCTTAATTTGTCAATCAGTATTTTAATTTTTTATAATTAATGCCTAAAAACATACAAACTACTACAATACTAAATTTTGATTATAAAAAAGCAATTTATAGATTTAAATGAAATTATGATTAACCAATCAGATTCTTAACCCTTTGTAGTCCAAGATCTTAAAAAGTGAAATTATTTTGAAACAGGATAGGTCTAAGTAAATAAAAAAACACGTATTTATCAGAAAATAAAAAATATCTTTTATTTATTACTTATTTTAAATTTTAATGAGTGTAACATTACTGTAACATTGAATTGAACGTTGAAAAAATTCTTATGTGGTATGGAAGGATCTGAAGCAATTATTTTGTTTGTTATAGCATAATGCTACACCGCATTTTTCGCAAATTGTTTGTGATACGCCACTACACTTAGGAAACTTGCAACGTATTTTTTTTTCTACACACATTGGCCAGTGGCCGATTTGATCTTGCCGTACTGCCATTGGAGGAACGTGTTGCGCGGGGCCCTTGTGGTTTTTAGCTTGAATTTTCTGTTGTTCTTCGACTTTTGATATTAGGCTTCAAGCCAAGTTTGCATAAGGTCTCAGCTATCTCAAGCCGAAAATCTGCTGAAGACATTTGTTTGTCAATGAGGTACGATATTTTGCCTTTCGGAACCTTTTACATACAACACGCTTACGACAAATATTTTCATTGTTACTCAATGTAACAGGATTGTTACAAACATAAAAAGTCACTTTTGCCATATAAAAAAGTAAAAATATTCATTGCTAATAATAAATGAACAAAATCATTCACTTACCTACAGGTTTCAGGAAAATAACACAATTTTGTATATTTTTTCTATTTTTGTAAAAAATTCAAAAATTTGCAGATGTTCAAACTAGTCACTTTTAGTAAAGCGCACAATTCCAACTGAAGCATAGTCAATAGTTTAAGACATCGATAGCTTTCACTGAATTATAAATAGTTTAATGCTATGTTACAGTAGTGTTACACAGATATTAATGAACTAAACATTTTCAGTACGTATTGTAACGGGATTATTGAGGTTTGTTACAGAAATGTCACATGGGGCTATTAAGGTGAGGTTAATCATCTTATTGATTACTACTTGTAAAAAATGCTGATCTGCAAAATTACAATTCTTAATCCTGTAGTGCATGATTTTTTGTTTTCATAAAGTAAAATTAGTATTGCACTCGTGAAGGTGAATATTTATAGTTCGAACTTTATTTTTCATGTAAAATTTACTAATACTAGTTATTTTTGGTAAAAAATAGTAAGTTCCATATGTGGGACTCTGTGTAAAAAGTATTCCGTGTATAATGTAAAAAATGTGTACAAAATTTTTATTTTGAATGTTTTTTATTTGTTTATTCAGATAAAAAAAAAAAAATTTATTATTATAAATAACCAAAATTTAATAAAAGAATATAAATTAAATAAAAATTTATATAAAATCAAAAAAATTAATTCATTTCATGGATAAATTTAATAAAAGCTTCAATAAAAACACAACAAAGAATAACAAAAATAAACAAAAATAACACAAAAATAAGTCTTCTTATTCATTTATATCTAGTAAATATTATACCTTATTTTATATGTTTACATATTAGTATATTTATTTACTTAATGTTTCATGAATTCTTTTGTGTAAAAGCCATGAGTTTACTATGGTCAAGTCAAGAAGATGGTAAAAGATCCTTAAATACCTCTTTCTTGTTCGCATTGTTATTTTATTTTTTCAAATTAAACTGTCCAGTAAATCAACATCACCCATGTGTTGATTCTATTTTTTTACAATATCTGGACATTTAAAGAGAATTGACTTTTTTTCTTTACGACAAAATCTTTTGATATCGGTTTCAGGCTCTTTTCCCAAAAATGAAGACAAGAATGTGACACATTTGTTATCTTTCCATACTAAGGAAGATATTTCCACACCATCGCTAGTTGCTACGTACTCTACGGATGTTCCTCTAGATTTTTTGTTAATTCATTCTCGGTAGGCAATTTGCAATTATAAATTCTATTTCTTCTTACTGTTCCAAGTGAATAAATTCCTTCTTTTGCAAGATGAACGACCAGCGGGATGGACGTGTAATAATTATCAAAATATATTTTAAAATTTTTATGTCGTGGAACTTCTCGACACAACCTAATAATGACATTGTTACTACTTAGCTCCCAAATTCGGTTCATTTGCCGGACGTTTCCTAAGGTCGTTTTCTTGCCCAGAATAAATTTCGCATTTATACGTGAAACCTGAAACTCCAGATAAAACGAACAATTTGTAACCCAATTTATGAGGTTTCATTGGCATATATTGTTTTAAATGGTGTCTCGTTTTTGATGCGCAAATCTGTTCGTCAGCGGACAATGATTCTTCCATCAGTATTGATAAGAATTTGTCGTTCAAAAAATTTATAATAGGTCTCAACTTGAAAAGTTTATCGTAGTTTGGATCTTCTTTATTAGTAATATAATTTGTATTATCATTGAAATGAAGGACAGATCTTATTTTTTCGAATACATTCAATGGCATTGTATTTCTAATTAAATCTGTTCCAATTCTAAATTCCCAATGGTATCTAAAATTTCCAAATTTTGTAACAGATGATATGATTAAAATTTCAATAAATTTTTGAAGATCGTTGTCGGATACAGTAAAAGGATGGGAAATATCCTTAGAAGCTGAATATAAATTTGTTTGGTCAACTATTTTGTCAATTATATTGTTATTGAAGAAGAATCTAAAACATTGATACGGTGTTTCAAATTCTTTTATGCTTGATGGTAGTTCTGAGCATCCTTGAAACGCTTGTTGTTCTGGTACAATTAAATTTTTTTTCTTCCACAATAAAGTATTTCTGGAAACTTCTGAATTGGGAGATTCGTGGGGCAGAATGTTTGACTTTGCAGAAGAATTTTCTAAATTTATATTATCAGTATCAGAATCATAATAGAATTCTAACATATCATTAGAATTTAAAATTTCCTGCAACTGTTTTTCACTACCACTTGAAATGTTTTCCGAGAAAAGAAGTCTTACTATTTTTTCTGGTTTCAATCTATCACTTCGAGACATCTTGAATTCAAAGATAACGTAACGCATAACGTGCCATATGTATATGGAATAAACAATTATTTGTAAATTTAAAAAGTTTCAGGCAAAGTTTTCGAAATTTATATTAATTTCTATGTAAATACAAATATAATTTTTCTGGTTACCTCTTTGATAATTTTTTTTAAAATTTAGTAAAAAAAAAAAACACTCTTAAAACACTTTACTTCCGCACAGTGAACAACACAACTTGAAGAACTCACTACAACTGTCAATGATAAATAAAGAGAACACCAGCTTTGCATATTTAAGAGAAAATGTGCTTCAAATGGTTCAACATGCATTAAGAGAAAAAAAAAGAAATTTTATTTTCATTATAATCAAGAACAACAGATTGGGTCATTTATGGAACAATATGCGCTACAGGGTTAAATTCAAATTCTATACTATGTTATAAAATTTTTGAGTTGACAAAATATGTATAGCAACAGTGAATAATGATGTCACGCATACTTTCAGTGATTAGTTTTTAGATAAAATTATAAATTAAAACGTCGCCTACAAATTGCTGAGTTAACAGAATATGTGTATATCAGTTGCTTGATGATGTTATACATTGATTCAATTTATAGATTTAAATGGAATTATGATTATTGAAATAAAAAAATGCAAGAAATTGTTTTGAATAATATTTTTTTAATAAATCTTTTTTTATTCTATTATATACAGGGTGTTTCACGGTTCTTGTGCGAAACTGAACATGGTGGTAGATCTCGATGAGAAATGGAAAAAATCGTATGGGAAGGAGAGGGGGTCTATTCTCAATGGTTACCGAGATATTCAAGGTCAAAGACAATTTTTTTCGAAAAGTAATTTTGTACTTGTTTTTCATGTTTTATTCATTCACGTCAAAGCGCATGTGCACAAGTACAAAATTAACGAATTTTGGAGAAACTGCTCCTAAATTATGGTTCATAACTTTTGAATGGATAAAGATAATACAATAAAACAAAAACCATATCAAAGTAGATAACATAAGCTTTTATTTAAGCCAAAAAATAAAAAAATTTCGAGATATTCGACCTTGAACATAAAAATGAATTTTTTTCAAAATTTTTTGACTTTGAGTTACAATAACTTCTGAACCATTTGACATACAACTTTATAAAAGATATTTTTGCAAAGGTCTGAAGGTTCTCTTTAGAAATAACTTTCATTGAGTTCTATACATTACTCCAGCGCTGAAATATTTTGCAAAAAGTGGAACTGGTTACTTTTCGCAAAAAATGGTCTTTGACCTTGAATATCTCGGTAACCATTGAGAATAGAGCCCCCTCTCCCATACGATTTTTTTCTATCAATTTTTTTCGAAAAATGCATAGTTTTCGAGATATTTGCACTTGAAAAAACTAAAAAAGACAAATATTTGAAATTCATGGTCTAAATGTCTACCACAACTTTCCCAGTCAGTAACGATTTTGACATCTTTTCGTTTGTCAACATTTTCCATCGTTTTACCGTATACAGCATTGTTCAACAACTTAAAAAATTTCTTTTTAAAAGTATTTTTTGCAAGAGTCCGATGATGAGTATTCAAATCAATATATTTTTTCAACCAACATGATTGTTTAAACTGTAGCCCTCTGTGAATTTTAACTAATTTAACTAATTTCAACCCGTGTTTTAAACATTGCTGAAGATTTCTATAGTGAATTATATAATTTCTTTTTACTGTCAAATCTGTAATAAGTTTGTTGAATTTTGACCCCGGACTTTTTTATATTGAGCACAAAACGGTAAATCATTGTGTAAATCATGAAGAGATTCAGGATATTCTAAATCTACTTCTAAAATATAACCTGTATCCTACTAAAGAATCTAAGGTGCTTATTATGATTTTCGATTCGTCAGTTGATCGAAAATTGTTCTAAGGTATGATGTGTTTTTATTGTTTTCGAATAAATTTTTGGGATTTAGTAAATAAAATGATTAGTGCAGAGTTTTATTTTGATTCTCATGAAGAAGACACTGCGAGTGAAATTTTTCTATTAAGAAGAAGGAGAAAAATAAGAGATGTATCCAATCCTCTAAGTTTGGATGAATTTTGGTAATATTTTTGATTATTTCTTCGAATAATATGATAATGAATATTACAAATTTTTTATAGTTTCATACAAACATTCCGTTTATCAAAGGATGCATTTGTAAATGTTTTGGAGGATATATCAACAAAAACAAAAACTGCAATGCGATCTTCATCAATACCAGATATCATTAAGTTAGCGTGTGTTTTGAGATTTTTCGCACAAGGATCCTACCAAAGTAGTGTAGGGAATGATTTTAATTTAGAACTAGCACAGTCAACAGTTTCGGTGGTAATGAAAGAAATGCTGGAGATTTTAGAAGAGCATATTTGTCCAAAATGGATTGGTTTAATTCATACTGAAGAGGAAAAAGCGAAAGCAAAGCTATACTTCTATGAAAAAAGTGGTATTCCGGGCATAATAGGTGCTGTTGACAGGACCCACATTCAAATTAGAGCACCTAAAAAAGGGATCCAGCACTTATATTGTAATAGAAAAGGATTTTATAGTGTGAACGCAATGATTGTAAGTAAACAAAAAAAGATAAATAAATCCAAATTCTTGTTTATAATCTTTTTATAACAAAGTCCTTGTTTTCACAGATTTGTGACCACAGAATGAAAATCCGGTACGTTGATGCCAGATATCCAGGTGCTACACATGACTCCATGGTGTGGAATATGTCTGCTGCTAAGAGTGAGTTAGAAGAAAGATATCAAAATGGAGAAAGTAACACATGGATTATTGGCATAACAAAATGAAATTTTAATTTTGAATTGACTTAGACACTTTATAAAAAAATGTATAGGTGATGCAGGATATCCACTGTCAACATATCTACTAACGCCGTTCCGCAACACCGAAGAATATTCAAATGAAGCTATTTTCAACACCAAGCATTCAAAAGCCCGGATAATTGTGGAGAGGACAATAGGCATTTTAAAAAACAGATTTAGATGCCTTCTTGGGGCAAGAGAACTTCATTATGTACCCGAAAAATCAACGAAAATAGTAAATATTTGTGTAGCTCTTCACAATATTTGTATACAGTATAAAATTGATTCAACTCAGTATGAAAATGATATAAGTGAAAGTATTGTAAATATTAATAATCATCCAAGTGAGTTACAAATTGAAAATAATGGTACTGCAGATATAAGAAATTCAATTTTGAATACATTAATTTGAACCTTAAGTATGCTGAAGATGTATATTATGTATATACATGTATGACAATAATTAGTATAAAAGAATAGCAAAAATAACATTTTTTATTTATTTATTTAATTATTAAAATATAAAAATTTAAAACAAAACAATTTGCCGTCGTGGCTTACCTAAAAATTATAAAACAAAAATTAAAATAAAGTAACTTGCCTCCTTGACTTTGTATCTTACATATATAAAAGCGTCAATCTAAGTAATAAGATATCACATTTTGTTGTCCTTTAATACTCTAAAATGTTTTCTTTTGAAATTTAGAGATTTCTAAAATTTCTTTTTTTAATTTAAGTTTTTCATATCTGTCTCTTCGTTTTTGTTCTACTTCTTCTTTATAAATTTTTAATTTTTCTTTTTTAATAGCAATTAGCTCTTTTTTCTTTTCCTTTTTTAATTGTAATTTTTCTTTTTTTAGATGAAGTAACTCTTTGTAGGTGTCCTTTTTTAAATAATAATTATTTTTTACAATATCATACACACCTTTTAATCTCTCCTGCATTAATTTCATTTTTCGAGTGAATTCATCTTGGCACTTAGTTTGGGGTTCTAACATTTCCAAACGCTTTAACGAATTTTCTTTATCCAATTGATGTCTTTTTGAATTTCTAGAATTCCGGATTTTTGGTTTACTCATAGAAATTTCCATATCTACGTTGTCGTCTTCATTTTCAATGAAAATTTCATCTAAATTTTCCATTATTTCTCTATTTTCGTTGGAATCTAAATTTGATAGTTGCAATATGGATTCCTTTGCTCCAAAATCTCTTCCGGGAGGATCCGTAGAAACATTCAAATTCAAGAGATCTACAATATCTTCTTTCAACTGTGTGAGAGGTTGTAAACTGTTCGGACCACCGCCAGTGCTTTTCATTTCTTTTTTATTACTAACTAACTTCTTTTTTGCATTGAATTTTAGATCTGTCCAAACCTGTAGAATAACAAATAAAAATAATAAAACCTGACTTCCAAAAAAGATTTCGCTTTTTTGAAGTTGATAAAAACTAATTGATTTTTTTATAATCAAACTTACTGTTTATAACGCGATTAATTCTTTTATTAACCGCGGTGAATTTCTACTAAGTATTGTTAAAAATACTGAAAAAGTAATGCACCCTTTCAGTTCGATGAATAGACTTTAAATTCTTGTATCTAAAGTCTATATACAATTTACTTAGTAAATATTCTTGATGTTTTTAAATTTGAAATTAAAAGATACTTTTAGTCTCAAGGTTCAAAAAGAACTAACTTTATTTAATCAAATTTTCTTATTTATATATTACAAAGAAATCTTAAATTTAACTAATACAAAGAAATACATATCATGTAATATAAAATTAAAAAATCATTTAATTTATTTATCCTGTATAGGATACAGGTGCATCTGTTTTTTCTCTATCCTTTTTAAGTATTTTCAAGTGTCTATTGAGATAAGGATCGTTTTTATTGTTTTTCTAACGATAGATACATGTATTTTACATTAGTATTCTTAGATTTTACTACTAGGGACATGTGTTTTATAAGATTAATTTTATGCATCCTGAATTTATTTCAAAGGATAAAAACCAAAATGACTTTTATGTACATTATTGTTTTATATTTCTAACACTTTTACTTAAAAATTAAATATTATAAAGATACAGGACACATAAATTTAAATGTTTCCTGTCATGTATACATAGGCTACTTAAAAACTAACATTTTTATTTGTTTTGTTTTTCCCTTTTTTTTTTACAAAAAAAAACCTAACTCTTAACACTTACTTTCATCCACTTATCAAAAGTTTTGACTGGTGGTCCAAGGCTGTTAAGTTTTTCAGCAAACTTCTCCCAATGCTCTTCAGCGTGATTTTTTTAAAAGATTCCTTTTGCTATTTGAAGATTTTCTTTCATTATTTTCACAAGCTCTTCTAGCTGCATCCTATTGCCTGTGTTTTTCCTATTAAAATAATAAGCAATATATCTATTTATTATAGTAATTAATAAAAACACATTTAATTACTATTATTATTACATTTGAAACTTACATTTTCTTTGAATTATTCATATTTTTTTCACTTGCACTTGTACACCAGTAAATATTGAACAACAACGATAATTAAAATTGACTTTTCGACAGTAAAAAAGTAATCGAAACAGCTGTTCGATTTAATCGAACACATACGAAAAAATCGAAAATGGTAATACCGAAATTTGAAATCGAACACTGTTCGATCGTCTGACGAAAATCATAATAAGGGCCTAAACTAGACTGCATAAATCTTACGGAATCTAGAAATCTAAGTTCAATAGTATCACTTTCATTAACGAAAATTCGTTTTGAAAGTGATACATATAGTTTTTTATTTAATGGTGTTACGACAAAGGCTTTTAATTGTCGCGACTATTCAAGTTCTATACTTGAACAATCTGTTGTCAGAATAATATTATATTCAAATACAGGATTTGAATATTTCGTTATAATCCGATACAACAAAAGGGTGATTAGAATATTCAAGTACAACACCTGAATACCCAGTCGATTATTTAAGAATGTTCAAATACTTAATCTGAACACCCAGTTGAGAGTAACAATTGTAAAAAAAAGGGATCTTGGCAGCCTCACCAAGATAAGAAAAAAAAAGGCTTTGATTATTTTGAGACAACTGCTACTGAACATTTATTAATTATCGTTGTCTATTTATACATAAAATTTAGTTCCCACTTAATGCTATTACATAAATTTATTTCCGTAAAAAAACTTAATCTAATTGTTTATAAAGTTTTATATTGTCATTATATTTTAAATGTAAACAATTATTCATTCTAAACAAAATAGTACTTAACATAATGAAATTACTTAGTAAGCAGTATTTCTTGACCTACAATAATTTTTACATTTCTGGTTAACAGGTGTAATATTTTTATCATAATACAAAGAATGTGCTAAATAAGCATTTCTTATTAATTACTGTACTTACAATAAAATTAAGCAGATGTGCATTTAAACATTCTCCCCGTCGTTGAACTAGTAGTTCAACCTACAGTTGTTTTAAACTGAAATGCATTGTCATTAGGTTTTTGAACTTCTGATAATGAATTTGTTTTTATATTAATTGTTTTTTGCTTATGACAATTTTTAAAAATTATGTAACATATTACTAGTAAAATTAATGCTAATGTAAAGTAACCTAGTGAAAAATGATGAAAATCGTATTTTGATTTGAGTGTAATTAAATGTTCTTGACCTTGTAGATAATTCAATTGTTGATGTAATTGAGTTAGGTTGGTGATTAGCGAGTGTGTTGAAATTGGTGTATACTGAAGATTTACTAATGTTGATGGTTGAAGAAAATCAGTGAAGTTAACTGGCATGACAATAGATGAATTAATAGCAGTTGAATAAATATTATGAGCTTGAAGTGTAGTTGACCTATCTCTTATCAGGCATCCGTTTTGAACCTTTATTATTCCTGAGCCAGATAAAGTTTTTTGCGATATGTGATGTCCACAGCAGATTTGAATGGTGATTTGTTCTCCTGTAGTATACATCCATTGATTTTGTGACTTTAATTGTGTCCATGTTGGGACTTCTGGTGAGTTAGTAATCTTACAAGATGATGGTAATATAGTTTGCGTTAATATGCTGATTTCACATGCGCCTTGTGTACTGCCTTGGTGATATAGTGGATGCTGTTGCTTACATAGGTATGTTGACTCTTTTGTTTTAGAACATTTGTCCAATTCTAATTCAGTAATAGTATAATACAAATCCTCTTGAAATTGGTTCAATCGATATATACGTGTTATTAATAAATGCTGGAACTGGTGTTATCCACAGTAATTCAAAGTGTTCTGGAGTGACTAATGGCAAGCTAATTTCAAAAATAATTTGGTTTGATGAGAGTTGACCCTTAATTGACATAAACCTGTAAAGTTCTAATAAATTTTGTGTTATTGTCGGTAATTGTACATTTGATGGTAAATTTTCAGTAATTATTGTCAATTGTACTTGTAACTGAGCTGGAGTTAAAAGTAAGGGATTCAGCTTTCCATGATGAGTATCAATCATAACATCAATTAAAGCAGCTTGCATTCGCTGATAATTAGTAATGATGAGTATCAGGCGTAAAGCTAGTGCATCAAAAATTTTTGATAATTGGTCATCATGAAATACATTTTGTATGCTGTTAATTAAAATAGATGTTCGATTCAAATATCGAGTAAATTCTTGTAGTTGTTTGTTCGTATCTTCTTGTGATTTCTTCATAATGTTAATTGTTGAATCCACAATCGAAGTCTGATTTTTTAGTAAACTTAATAAATGCTGCTGATTATTTTCAACTCCGTTTATAATGTTGGACATTTTGTCTTCATAACTTGAATCTAACACCCCAAAAAATGAATGTGCGATGTTACCAACGAAATTAAAAGGAGATCGACTACGTCTAGGTTGTTTCTGAGGAGATAATAAATTATTATTATTGTGTATTTCCAATAAGATTTGCTCAAACTGTGATACAGTAAGGCTGCAAGCGTGATGTTGTGTCAGGTTAGTACAAATGTTATGTAATTGCTCAACACCGCTGGTGATACTCATCAACTCTGACCAATATGACGTCATGTTGAAAAAAACTATAAGCTTCCATTCATCAGTTATGAGTTGTGCAGAGCCCATACCTTCAAAATAAAGCCCAGGGTGTGATTTAAAAGGTTTAATTGATATATCAGCTAATGCGAGTAGTGGCATCATAAGACAAGTGAGTAAAAATAGACCATTATTAACCCGACGACGTTTACATTTCTTCTTCAAATTTTGTTGAGATACATCATTATTATCGTGAAGAATTGAAATTTGACCTGTATCCTCAGTAGTATCTCCTGCAATCCGTTTTTCAGCTACTCCAACTGGATCTGAATCTTCTATTTTGTCCTGCTGTATTGGTAATGGGGCTAACCTGTGAATAGGTCTCTTCAGTAGCCCAGCTGATGTTTTCACCGTGACAACCCTTACAACGCCGTCAGGACCAGTTGTAGTTTCGACGACTCGACCCAAAGGCCACGAAAGAACAGGTAAATTATCTTCTTTTAAAATTACCATCATACCAGGTTGTACATTAATTTGTTTTTGTTTCCACTTGTAGCGATGCTGGAGTTCAATGAGATACTCTTTGGACCATCTCTCCCAAAATTCACGTTTTAAACTTGCCACCAGCTTCCACCGATATAATAGATTGCCTTTTACTGGACTAGCGTGTGGGTCAACAATAGTTGTAAGTGGTTCTCCTACGAGGAAATGTCCTGGTGTTAATGCATGCATGTCATTTGGGTCACTAGACAAAGGTGTGATAGGCCTTGAATTTAATATAGCTTCAATTTCGACCATTATTGTGGTTAACTCTTCATATGTAAGCGGTGCTGATGCTACACTTCGGAGAAATAACTGCTTTGCTGATTTTACAGCAGCCTCCCACAACCCACCAAAGTGTGGAGCTCGTGGAGGTATAAAATGAAAATCAATATGTTTTGTTCCACAAAATTCTGCAATTTTGTGGTATGCCTCATCACTGTATATCGTTATTTGAAGTTTTTGCAGCTGATTGTTGGCCCCTACAAAATTAGTGGCATTATCACAATATAAATTTTTACAATGACCACGTCTGCCGATAAATCTTTTTAGAGCACCTATAAAAGCTTCGGTGGTAAGATCACTCACTACTTCTATATGCACTGCCTTTGTACAAAAACAGCAAAATATCGCTACGTATGCTTTTGTTGTTCGACTACCTCTACCCTTGCTGTGTACAAAGAAAGGTCCACAAAAATCTACTCCTGAATTGAGAAATGGTCTTGCTGGATGAATTCTGGAGGCTGGTAACTGGCCCATCAATTGACCTAACAGCTTAGGCCTAGATCGACAGCATCGTACGCAATGTTGTACCACTGATCTAGCAAGTGTTTTACCCTTGATTGGCCAGAATCGTTGACGAACTGCTGCGAGTAATGCTTGAGGTCCTGCATGCAACTGAGTATTATGTATATGCGTGAATAACATTCTGGTGACTGGATGAGCATATGGGATCAGCATTGGATGTTTAGCATCATACGGAATGTTAGCCTCACTTAGTCTTCCACCTACCCTGATAATGCCAGCTTTATCTAAAAATGGACACAAACTTGACAAAGAACTATGTGTACTAACATTGCCACATTTTTTCAATTGAATATAATCTTCTTGAAACTCTTGAGTTTGAATCGTTTTTACAATAATGTCTGTTGCTTTATTTAATTCCCCGACCGATAGAGGCCCGGAACACTGTTTTTTCAATATCTTGTTACTAATAAACCGATAAACATACGCTATTATTCGTTGAAGTCGTGGAAATGAATTTTTATGATTTATCTTGTCTAATTGAATTGCTGGTGACACACAATTAAGTAATACTACTTTTGATGGTTTTCTCTCCAACTCAGTGTCTTCAATTTCGTGCTCCTTGATCCACCGTTCCTCAGAGCCAAAAAGGAATAACGGTCCGTTGAACCACAAATGACAATCCTTCAACTTTTGAGGTGAAATTCCACGAGATACTAAATCAGCTGGGTTATCTTCTGACGCAACATGATTCCATTGATCAGACATAGTAAGCTCCTGGATGGCTGCAATTCGGTTTGCCACGAATGTATGATAAATTGATGGAGAATTATTAATCCATGCTAGTACGATTTTTGAATCTGACCAATAGTAACTTTGGTTGCTCCATTTCAGATCTTGTTTCACTCGATGTGACAACTCTGCACCTAATTTAGCAGCACACAGTTCTAATCGAGGCAATGTACATTTTTTCAATGGCGCAAGCCTCGATTTTGCGCATAGTAACTGCATGCTGATCCTTCCATTATTCAAAACTGCACGAATGTAGATTGCAGCTCCATATGCTTGTTCAGATGCATCACAAAATACGTGCATTTGTAGTGAGCAGTATGATTGGTGGTTAAAAATGTGTCTTGGAACTCGAATATCCTTCATAAATTGTAGCTCATTCCTAAATTTATTCCATCTTGTATATATTTCGGTAGGCACAGCGGCATCCCAGTCAAGTTTTAGTTCCCATAATCTTTGTAAAATCAGCTTGGCTGTTACTATTATTGGATTCAAGATCCCAAGTGGATCGAATAAATGTGCAATTTCTGCTAAAATTCTCCTTTTCGTTACAGCTGAAGTATATTCTTGGTTATGTACTGAAATTCGAAATTCATCAGCCTTAGGAAACCAACTCATGCCTAAAGTCTTCACATGGTATTGGTCATCCTCATGGACATCCAACTGTGATGCTCGATTTTCAAGTGCAATATCCTGCCACAACTTAGGATGATTTGTACACCACTTACGTAGATTAAAACCTGCTGATTTTAATAATTCATCAAGTTGATTTCGTTTGTCAAGAGCTTCAGGCAAATTATCACTGCCTGCCATTGCATCATCGACATATAAATTTTCCATTATGCACGTTGCCCCTAATGGATATTGGTCAAAGTTTTGCTGTGCTAGCTGCTGTAAACTTTTTATAGCTAAGTATGGTGCCGAAGTTACACCATACGTAACTGTACGTAATCGAAAATATTTGAGATACTGGTCTTCGTGGTCCGCACCGCCGAAATGAGGTGCTGATGGAGGATTGAAATGCCATTGAACGTTTTGTTCAACTAATGTAGGAAGGATCTTTGATATATTTTCTTGAAGCGCTGTTCTTAATTCTTTCTCTAGAATATGTTTTGCTCCAATGAAATTAGATCCACAATCGGAGTAAAGGTTTGAGCAGATACCTCTGCGACTTATAAATCGTTTGAAAGCGGCTATAAAACCAGAAGCTGATAAATCAGTGGCTAATTCTAAGTGTATAGCCTTTGTTGTCATGCAAATAAACAAACAAATGTAACATTTTAGCATTTTTGCTGACCGTAATTTGGAAGATTTGTACAGAAATGGTCCAGCAAAGTCTACACCACTGTTTGAGAATGGGTATGATATCGTCGTTCGATAGGACGGTAATGCGCCCATGAGTTGATGGGATGGTTTAGGATTGGTTTTGAAACATGGAATGCAACTGTGAATTCTAGCCTTAATCGTATTTTTAGCATTAGGTAACCAGTATTTGGTGTTTAGAGTATTTAAAACTAGCTGACAACCTCCATGAAGAGTATTTTTGTGTATATCATCAATAATTATTTTGGAAATATGATGGTTTTTTGGTAGTATAATCGGATGTTTAGAATCGTATGGTACTTGAGCGTGTTCTATTCTTCCTCCTACTCTTAAAATGCGATTTTTATCAAGAAAAGGGTTTAAATTGTAAATTGTACTTTTGGTTGAAATTGGTTTTTGTTCCTTTAGATTTTTTATCTCGTCGTGAAAGTTGCTTTGTTGAATTAGGTGAATAATTTTTAATTCAGCGGTGTTTAACTCTGGATAGGTTAAATATTTAATAGAAAGTTTGTTGTTTCTGGTTTTTGAATTATAAATGAATCTGATACAGTATGCTACAATTCTGCGAAGCTTTTGAAATGATGAGAACCTTGTAAATAATTCAGGTTCTTGAAAAGTTGCGAATGTTTTTACTTTTTTGCTTTCTAGATCTGTGGTGGTGTAATTGGGTTGATTTGGCCACTGATTTTGAGTTAACCATGATGGACCATGCCACCACAACGTATGATTGATCAGATGTTCGGGAAGTGTTCCTCGAGATGCGCAATCGGCAGGATTTTGATCTCCAGGAACATAGAACCAACTAGATGGAGCAAGATTATTTTGAATTTCAGAAACTCTGTTAGCTACGTATGGTTTCCATCTTGAAGGTTGTCCTTTTATCCAACTCAAAGTTATGAGTGAATCAGTCCATGCGTAACTTTTAATACCCCTTAGATTGAGATCTAGAGAAACCTGTTTAATTAATCGTGATAATAGTAGTCCACCGGCTAGTTCTAATCGAGGTAATGTAACAGATTTGGTAGGAGCTACTCTTGTTTTTGAGGTAATTAATGAAATAAAAGTCGTTTCATTTATTTTTAACTTTAAATATACAACAGCCGCGTAAGCACTTTGAGATGCATCTGAAAAACCATGCAATTCTAAATGCCCAGTACTTGACATGTGAATCCATCTTGGAATTTTAATTTTTTCAACCAAGTTTAACTGTGATCTAAAGTTGATCCATTCCGCTTGAATGGATTCTGGAAGTTTTTCATCCCAATTGCATCCCATTATCCACAAACGTTGTATAAAAATTTTCGCTAGAATAATTATTGGTGCTAACCATCCTAAAGGATCAAATAATGACGCTACTTCTGAAAGAATTAATCGTTTGGTGTAAGATTGTTTTGTTGATGGAAGGTTTACTGTGAATCCGAATTCATCTGATTTTGGAAACCATTTTATTCCTAAAGTCTTAATAGAATCTGACTCTGAAATATTTAGTTCATCTTTGAGTTCTCTATTTTCCAATGGGATGTTTTGAAGTAATTCTGAATGATTAGCAGTCCATTTACGAAGATTGAAACCCCCCTTTTCTAACATGTCTAATAGTTCTGCTTGAAGTTTTAAAGTTTCTTGAATGTTGTTACCCCCACATAATATATCATCTACATATGAATAATTGGTTATGCAGTTAGCTGCTAGAGGAAAGTTTCGCCCTTCATCTTCAGCTAGTTGAAACAGCGTTCTTATGGCTAGAAATGGAGCTGGAGTGGTTCCAAACGTTACTGTTGTAAGAACATAATCTTTCAGTTTGTCATTTGGATTCGACCTCCAGACGATACGCTGATAATTTTGCTGATCTTTCCTTGCTTTTATCATTCTGTACATTTTTTCAACATCAGCAGTAAACGCGTATTTAAATTGCCTCCATTTAAGCAATATACTCCACAAGGTCGCTTGAATGGTTGGACCAGTGAGCATTTGTTCATTTAATGATTTGCCATTTGAACTTTTGCTGGAGGCATTAAATACCACTCTAAGCTTTGTTGTTGTACTTTCTTTAAACACCGCATGGTGAGGTAAATAGTAATTCGTTTGATCAGCATTATCAGTGTAATGAACTTCTTTCATATGATCTAGCTCAAGATATTCATCAATGCAATTTTTATATAAATTGTAAAACTCTGGATTTTGTTGAAACCTTTTCTCTAGTTGATAAAACTGTTGGACTGCTTTATACCTAGACTGTCCTAACTCAGGGTTTCGATTATTTTTAAATGGTAGTGCTACCTCATAACTACCATTAGATAATCGTTTGGTAGTAGCTTTATATAAGTCTTCACAAAGCTGTTGTTCAGCAGTCAGAGGAGATTTTTGTTCAATTTCTTCGATTTCCCAAAATTTTTTCAAAGTATTGTTTAGGTTTTCAAGTGTAATAACGTTGAAAAATGATAAGGTTTTGGGTTGCAAAATAGGTTTAGAAACTGGTCCCATAATGATCCATCCTAGCTGTGTATTTTGTGCTGTTGGCGTGTCGTCCTTGCCTTTAATTAATCCTGTTTCCAGGATAGCACTGTATATGTCAACACCCAGAAGTAGATCTATAGGACCTGGTTCTGAAAATTGAGGATCGGCTAGTTCTATTTTGTTAAATTGTTTAAATTGATTTTTATCAACAGGTTGTATTGGAGAATTATCAGTTATTTCATCTATGATTAAGGCGTTTAAGTTTGTTTTAAATGAAGTTACAAGAGATTGAATTTCGAGTGTGGTGTATTGATGCACTTGTGCAGTTGGTGTTTTTTCAAGTCCAGTGACTTGAATATCAGTTTTGTTACGTTTTAGCTTTAGTTTTTTCGCGACAGATTGCGTGATGAAAGATAATTGAGAACCAGAATCGATTAATGCTCTAAAAATGCATGTATGTCCGTGTGGACCTTTGGCAGTTACTAATGCTGTTGCTAATAAACATTGTATATTATTCGCATTGAATAAAGTTGTGCTAGATGTTGGTTTTTGAATTTGTTCTTGTGAGATTTGAACTTGATTGGCTTGAGTTGTACTTTGTACATTTTTTATTGATTGTGTATTTGAAGTTTGTTTATTAGTATCAACATGTAGTAATGTATGATGTCGTTTCTTGCATTTTAAACAAGAAAATTTGCTTTTACAATTATATAAGGTATGAGTAGGTGAAAGACAATTTTTGCATAATTTTTTTTGCTGAACAAACTCATTTTTTGATTGGTAACTCAGTTGTCTAAATTGATTGCATTTATTCAACTGATGATTTGAATTGCATTTTAAGCATTTTTGTGATTGATTTAGAAATGACTTTTGTGAAGTGCTACTTGGAATAGTTTTTATTCCTAAATTAGAATACATTGATTCTAATGTTCTAAATCGTTTAGTTAAGAATTCTATAAATTGTTTATATGTTGGAAGGTTTGTAGAGCCGCTCTGTTCACGTTCCCACAAGTATAAGGTTTCATGAGGAAGTTTTTGTGTTAACGAGTATAATAGAATTGGATCCCAATTACTAACATCTACATTTAAAGTTTTGAATTCATGTAAAACTTCCTCAGTTGTATCAATGAAGTTTCTAATTGAGTTGGCTGATTCAACCTTTATATCAGGTTGATTCAATAGTTTTTTAAGATACATTTGTACTAGAACCTTTTTATTGTTATATCTTTCTTGTAACAAACCCCAAGCCTTTTCGTAATTATCATCCGTCACGTCAATCTGTCGTAAAAGACGTTCTGCATCGCCAGTTACACAAGTTTTGAGATAATGTAATTTTTGGACTCGCGATAATGCAGGGTCCTTATGTATTAAAGAGGTAAAAAGATCGTGAAAACGTTGGGATTGTAATTTTTGGTAGTCTAGTATCAGTTTTTGAAAAAGAAGGTAAAGTTAAATTTCCTTCTGAAGGTCTTTGTGGTGATGAAAAGATCGAAGTTGCTGGAAATTTTTGTTCTAAGTGATCTTTTAGAACGGAAATAAATTCTAAATATAATTCTTGGGTGGTGTCATATAATGAACCTTTGATATAATCTTCAGCATTTTTATCTTCGTTTTCGTATATGCAAAGATGGTTGTCTTGAAATTTAGACCATGTTTGATTTGCGATATCTATGTAGCCTTGGATATGATGTTTAGTGACATCGGTATGTTTTAACTTTTCATAACTACTCATAGATTTAGTTAATTGTTGTTGTAGAGCCGTTTGGCTCTTAATAAGCTTTGCGCATTCAATTTTACCCATCGTTTTATATCCGGCTCGAAGGACCAATGAAAATATTGCCAATCAAATAATGTTCAGCAGAATCTCTTAGTTAATCAACAATATTTTACTAAATACCAAAGGAATAAAACGATTGGGTTTTTGAAAGAAAACGCAAAGTTTATCAATGAAAATATTTATTTATTAATTCAAAAAATAATAATAAAAAATAATCAAACAATTTAAGTAAGTCAAAAAGTAAAGCAAATCAAAATTAAATAATTCAAATAAATCAATAAATAAAGCAAACTAAAGATCAAATTAAAAAACAATTTAATTAAATCAAAAATCAAAATAATGATAATGCATAATCGAAATAAAGTAAAAAAATAATAAACTTTGAAATAAAGCAATTAATTTAACTAACTTTAATTAAAATTAAAAAAAAAAATAATAAACTTTTAAATGAATAAAGTAAAGCAGCTATTTTAATTCAAAAAAATGAAATCAAAATTAAATAAAGCGATGTGTTGATGATGAATTAAGATGAGGAATATTCCTGTAAAGATTGAAATTTAATTAATTATATAACAGTAATACTGATACTATATCATCCCAAGTTTACATGTAATTAATAGTTAAAATTTCAGAGGTTAGGTAAACTTTGTAGCAAATTGTACCTTAGTAATGGCTGACCTTTATCAAAGGATGTTTGAATTAATAAAGTAAAACAAGTGAGCTCGATCAATTGAAGTGAAGAATTCAAGTGATCTTGATCTATTAAAGTGAAGCTAACCAAGTGAGCGTAATCACTTGAAGTGAAGTGAAACAAGTGAGTTTATTCAATTAAAGTGAAGCTAAACAAGTGAGTGTAATCACTTGAAGTGAAGTGAAGCAAGTGAATTTATTCAATTAAAGTGAAGTGATTCAACTGAAATTAAACAAATGGAGTGAAGTAGAACAACTGAGGTTAATCGATATAAGTGAAGAGAAATCAAATTAGTTTGAATTTCAACAAGATGCTGCCGTTATAACCACCAGTAAAGACTATATGTGTTGAACAATGTTGCAATCACGTTGAATATTTTAATGGGAATTGACTTAATAAATTGAGGTTAAACTTAGATGATTAAGTTGAACTAAATTGACTTTAAATTTGAAATTAAATAATTTCTATTTGAAACAAAGAACTCTTTAAAGAAAAATGAATGTGGTTAAAAGAAAAAGAAAAAAAAAGGACTCCAGAATTTGAAGTTACTAAAATTTCCAAGTTTTGTGGTTAAGACAGAAAAAAAAATTGGCAGAATAAAGTTCTGTTTTATGGTCAGTGTCCATTGAAACAGAAATTGCCAAAAAATTTCCTATCTTATGGTCAATATCCAGTAAGATAGAAAACAACAAGAAGATGTATTAAAATTTCAGTTTTATGGTCAATACCCATTAAAACAGAAATTGCAAGAAGATTCACTAAAATTTTCTATCTTATGGTCACTACCTAGTAAGATAGAAAATGTCACGATAATTCCCTAACAATTTTCTGTCTTATGGTCAATACCCAATAAGCAGAAAATACCAAGTAAAGAAAAAAAAATACTTACAGATCAATACTCTTGTAAGTAGCTGTGATTCCTTCTTCTTAAGGTCAATACCCTTTAAGATACAAGGAGACTTCTTGCCAGGTCAATTTCCAAAGCAGAAGTAACGATGGTTATGCAGCATCTCGTTTTTATACTATTCGAGGTCTATTGTTTCAAGACTGGTCGGCCATTTTGAATTTTGTTAATTTGTTGGTACTTGGTACATTTTGCTTATTTTTTTAAAGTTTTTTTTGATTTTATACTGTTTTGCAATGAATTTTTTATTTTAAAATTTGTATTGTTAATTTAGATATATGTTAGTATTAATAATTTTATTGTTAATATTTTCCTTTTTTTATTATCTTTAATTTTGTGAAGATTGGGTTAATGGTACATTGTGGAGTTAAATTGTGAGTAATGGAAGTGGGATCTATAGTGGATAGTGGAACTAAATTAGTGACATGTTGAAGTTGTCAAAAAGTGACATGTTTACTTTTTGATAATTTCAACACCATCTCCCTCGGGGTCATAATTATATTGTTATGAATATCGAGTATATCGTCTACCAGAGATTGCACAAATTTTGCTGGTGAGTCTCTTCCTTTATAAACTCTTAGTTTACTCAAGCTGTCGTCATAAGAACACTTGATGTAGTATGAGAATGCGCAAGGAACGTGCTGCTGTATATTCGGATTTGGAATACACGTATCCAGTCCCTGCAAAATACATTCAAAATCTACATATACGACAAATGACACCTCTAACTGAAGTTCATATTTCTCAAATTTCAATTCACATTTTTTTGGTGATGGCATAAGTGTTACAATCTTATTGCATTAATTTTAATGTATATTATACGCCTCTTCAGTATAAAAATGCTGTAAACATCCATTACACAGAAATATTTGATGTTCGTGTCGTGTTATTTGACTTTTTATTAATCTAGATATGTTTTTGATCCAGACGTAATGACTCTTTGCTCCATCTTGAATCAACAGTAAATTAATATAAATGTTTTTTTCATTCTTTGTACAGTAGTACGGTCCAACTATTTTACATGTATTAAACTGCATTTCCTTACAACCGTATACATTTACACTAATTCCTGAATTCATGTCTTCAAACTTTGTTATATCTGTCACTTTCATTGGAAACTCTAGATCATCAAATTTTAATATTATATTATTGTTTTTTCAAAATCTTGCATTTTTGTGTGAATCTTATCAACCATATCTTCGTATGCAGACGATAACTCAGTTTCGTTTCTGATAATTATCATTTTTGACTGAAATGATTTAACTGAAGTTGTAATTTCATCCTAATCATCATCATAATTTCCTTTTGTAACTTTCATATATTCTGCAAATAGTTCTATGTTAAACTTGAAAGATGAGTGTTTAATCAATTGTTTATTTAATGTTTCTATAATCATATCCTTTTTCATTTTTAAAAACTTAAAGGGACCAAATTTTTTCATCCTTATTTTCATGCATAAGTGTTTCAGTTCGTTCCTCAAAGCTGCTTTTCACAACATTCAGTTAGTCATTGATTGGTTCGGCTGCTTTCATTTTATGTAAATTTATTCTTTGATGGTATTTACGATTCTAAAACACAACTTAAAATTTTAAGAAAAATTTAACAAACACTTCAAAATTCTATGACGAACTGATAAAGATTCAAAAACTGCTTTCCTATTTATAATCAAAAATTTTACCCCCACCCCTTTTTTAAAGATAACACAAATTCAAAATACTTTAAACTTAAAAAACATATTTCAATATGATTATTCGTGAAAAGTTAATTAAAAACAATGACACAGCATAAACAATATTAAACTTAAACAAACATGTCTCAACATGATTAGCATTGATAGCATTCAAGGTCTTTCCATACTTTCAGGTTATGACGCCATTTTTAAAAGAAAACTTTGCATACTTTTAGGTGAAAGCGATGAAGTTATCGAGCCTGAGCCTTGGTCCAGAAACGCCATATCCACACCACTCGTAATCACGTATAAATTTACGAAAAAACCCTGTTAATCCTAAAAATCTTCTAATTTCAGTGGCCTTTGTTCGTATCGAAAACTGCCAAATCGCGTTGGTTTTTTCCTATACCTGGCTTTACTCAATTTTTATCAACTTTGTGTCCCAAAAACTTGAGTTCACTCTCCAAAAACGTACATTTGGTTAACCTTAAAGTAAGATCTGCATTTTTCACTATTTATTTATTTATTTTTTTTATTTTATTTTTTAGTCTAAAAAGACTTAAATATACAGAATATGTACAATTCAATAACACTTTGTAATAGCCAATAGCTTCGTGTAAAATTTGGTAAAATTCCCAGGTAGATAGATTTCCTCCCGAATCCCCAACTTTTTTTTTTTCATCTCTACAAAAAATATAACGAAAAAAAAAATATTCAAGTTAATACCTGTATCTTTTTGTGAGATTATTTATCCTTGTCCCTATTTCTTTGGTTTCCAAAATTAAATTTTCTTCATCTATCAATTTTTGCCTCATTAATAAGAGAATATTGGCATTTATTTTGTTACTTCTCAAGTCATGGATGAAGTGTCTCCACACGTTTATAAATTTCATCGTCTCACTTTCTGATAATATTTTTCTTTTTTTTTCCATATTACTTAAAAGTTTATATAATTTGTCTATATAAAAGTTTCGTATAATTTTCACCTTTTACTTTAATTATTTAATTGATTTTTCAACATAATAATAACCCTAGTAACCATGTCCAAGTAAAAATAAAAGAAAATCTGCAGAAATTTTCCATGTCTAAGGTTTAGGTCCAAGGACATATCCCACGAAGTTCTTGCGATATTGTTAAGATTGTCCTATGGTAAATGCAACGCTGTCCAAGGATTTATCTTAGTAGTAGTATTCCAATGAAATTCCTGAGAAATTTCCACGGAGAATACAACGATAAAGTCCAAGAATTTATTTCAGAAATATTCTGATTAAATTCCTTAGATATTGCAACAGATTTCTGAGGAAAATTTCCATGGACAAGTCAATGATTTTTTGCTTATTATTTCCTTGTCAATTTTCCAGAAATATTAAAACAAGGAGCGTATACAAAAATATGAAGGATTTCTAAATCGTAAACAGTACAGCGATATAATGCAACTTATCAAAAATTGCCTGTATGCGATTTAGTAATTTATTACATCTTTACTTTTCGCTGCAGCAATTGAACGTCCTATAAAAATTCGATGTATTTCGAGCTAAAATATAAGTAACATATTGTAAAATAAATACATATTTTTAAAGTAAAATTCATTTATTATTTATATTTAACGAAACAAAAAAAACAAAAAAAAAAAAAAACAACAAAAGCAAAAAACAAAACAATGTAAAAATAATTCATAAACAAAAATTAAATCGTACATATAGTATTTGTAATTATATTATATTGATATTTTATTCAGAATCCTTATTATGAGGGTGAGGATCCTCATTTTCGGTTGCACTGTCTGTTAGCACAGCCCTTTCCCTGTAAAAATTGAATGGTGTTAGTTTATTGTCATTTATTTCCATGCATTTATTAAGTACGATGTAGACTTACAGTTTTTAAAGCATCCTTTAATTTGCCTAGCATGGTTTTGAAAATATTAATGGTGGTAATTGTTGAGCTTGAGGCAAATCTTTCTGAACAAATAACTTTAAATGTAAAAAGAATTGTGAATACTTTTCTAAGTAAAACTAATTATAATGTTTGCTTAAATTACCTTCGATGAACTGAATAAATTTGGTTCTTTTTAGGGAAATATTATTTTCTTGATCCGACAATGAATTCCACGTCAATAAATTTATTATTTTTTCGTCGAAAGTATTTAAAATAGACTTTTTGAAAAATTCAGCTGAATCAGACGCATTGAATTTACGCAATGGCTCCTGTAAAGTAAATAAATAAATGTAGATATTGTTTCGATATCGAATAAATATCATTTAATTATACATATGTATAACACTTACAAGTTTCTTAAAATTGTTAGATTCCTGTAGACTTGTTTCTAACAAATTGAATTCTTCCACTGCAGATACATATAAATAAATATTCCTCCCTGTGGTCATTTGCCGTAAAAGCTACAGAAGAACTTAATATTTTTGCCGCAAAATCGGTCAAAGTCTTTTCAATTTTCTTTTCAAAATATTCAAATTTTTTATCAATATAGGATTTTATATTGTTCTCCATAGTTTCTGTAAAAATTATATTCAGTTCTATGCTGTCCGCATCGTTTATTGGACATAATCAGAACATCGGAGGAATGGTTACTAGGGAATGCACAAATTTTTCACTTCACTTCTAATCTAATAAATTTTTGTAATTTTCACACAGTCAGTATATTAATTAATAATACATACATACGTCAAATTCTTATCATCTTCTACATTTTAAACGTCAACATATTGTGACATTTTGAAATAAATTACGCTGAAAAGTTCTTTTTTGATTCTTGTATTGGATTTTCGGTTGATGGATAAGATGTATATTAGTTAAGT
The DNA here is from genome assembly GCA_939192795.1 of Bombylius discolor. Taxonomy (NCBI): domain Eukaryota; kingdom Metazoa; phylum Arthropoda; class Insecta; order Diptera; family Bombyliidae; genus Bombylius; species Bombylius discolor. The sequence goes on along the minus strand of OW584243.1, from coordinate 9,738,370 downwards.
TTTGTTAAATTACGTTCAAGAACGTGATAATTATATTACGTTTATATGACGTTCATATCAAAATATAGTACGTAGTATTTAGAGACACATGAAATTTACAAGATATTATAATATATAATTATAATATAGCGTGTGTGTATCATTGGTATTAGATCTATTGGCTCCACTCGGCAAATTCCATTTTCAACCACCAACTTTCTATTTTTATTGCACAAAATATCTGCGCCCAATAATACACTTTTTGGAATTAAATTATTGTTGACAATCAGTAGTTGTGCTTCTATTTCAGTTTTATCGATTTCTAAATTAATTTTGTCCACTTTGTTGCATTAGGGTGACCAGATTTTGAAAAACACAATGCGGGACGCGAGCGCTGATGTGAAAGGGCGTTTATTAATTTGTGCATGGTGGTTAAAGCTTTATAGTTCATTCATCCTGGTGTGGTATTTTTTTGAAGTTTTTATGTATATTTAATTAAAGCAACAACTACAGTAGCTAATGGGATTTACATGTAAAAAAAACTGCCCCAGGATAAGTGAGTTATAGTTGCCTTGACACATTTGTTTTTTTTTTTAAATAATTTTATTTAATCATAAGAATTCAATTCAATACATATACAAAATAAAACAATTAAAACAAAAACATAACAAAAGTGAAAATTCAGTTCAGTTGTTTCATTTAGAATTTACAAACTATGAGTATCAAAATTACATATTTAATCTATTGCTAATCACAATATTTTTTATTTTTATGCACTAATTCTAAAAATTTAGTGTCATTTTTTATTTTTCCATAAAATTCATGGCACGGAATACTGTAGTTGTATTTTGCAATTATTATTGCTTTCAGAGTATCTACTGATAATTGAGACTTTTCATCGGTCCATACTTGATTGATTTGAGAGAAAACCCTCTCAGTAGGAGCATTTGTACCAGGAAGACAAAGAAAATATTCAACCAATTTCAAGATATTTTTGAACCCAACGGTTTTTGCTTGAAATTGGTTGAATATTTCCTTCCATTTATCTTCAATTTCAAATTTCTTCTCCTTCCAGTTTTCAAATTTCTCAACAGACAAAAAAGCTTCTAAAAAAGAAAATTCAACAAACAATTCATTATCGTCAATTGCTTTTTCTACCTTGTCGTTGATAAATATGCAAGACTTTTATACATCTTCCCAAACAGGTCTTTCTTTCAATAATGCCCATTTGAAAAACCTGAATTTCTGAGAACTGATTTTCCCACTTTTCTAAGTATTAAGAACAATTCGAATAAAAATTTTTTACATGAAAAATAAACCATTCTTTTTTGACATTTCCTGCTTCTACAACTTTATTCAATTCAGATGCCAAACCTAAGGGTAAAAATTCTTTTTCAAACCTGTTGAGAAATTTTTTTTTTTAAATTCCAATCTGATCATATACTTCAACAATATTTTGTTTTCTTTTTCTAAAATTTTAAAGATAGCTGCTTGATTATGCATGAATTTAAGCCACAGTTCCGAAAAAGAATTAAAATAATTAATAAACATTAAAAAAAGATTCATAAATAATACAACATATGAAAAAAAAAGTTATCGCCGGTTTAATTCATTTCATAATTCATAATATCAATAGTCTCGTAATAATCATTATTTTTTAACAATTCGATGAATCTACCCGGTATTTATCTTGAAACTTTTAACTTAACCTGGCACAACAAAAACCTGTGTAATGTGTTGTGACTATGAAAGAGAAACAAGTTATAAAGTTACATAAACTGAACAAATTAATTATGTTATTTTAATTTTAAAATTATATTTAGATTATTAGACATTGTAGCATTATTTCAGGTATATAATTAAAAGCAAACGAAAAAAAGGCAATTGTAATATTAATAATAAAAATAAACTTAAATTATTAAACAAATAAAATAAAATTAACTTACTATGTGAAAAGCAAAAATAATTTTAAGGTATGTTTCCACCAAAATTTTAGCTCACGAGCTGTGTTCGTTCTTGTGTCTACATCAAAAAAGCACGTCACGATCATCTCACGACCTACGTACAAGCTGCTCATGATCTGATCGTAAGCCGAGTGACAGTAATTTAGATAAGTGTACCCACCAAACTTAAAAGCATATAGACAAGCAGCGTGCAGCTGACTAACGAGCAGGTTTGGTGGATACCATTGTTTTTCAGAAACAAGCAGCTGACGTTCAGCATGCGTGCAGCATGCCTGCTTTCCATTTAAATTAGAAAACAAGAAAGCTGCTTGCAGTCTAGATAATAGTTCTACAGTTTGATTTCAACTTCTAAACAGTAGACATGGAGTGGACAAATGATAATATTTGAAATAAAACAAATAATTCGTGTCTTTTTTTCCAACACGTAGACCAATTCTTTTTGCAAGATATTCAAAATCATTGGATGATATCCTTGCAAAGTTTCTAAATCCACTCAATTTATCTATTTTGAGATTGTTTAGCAGATGCATCCCTCCAAAATTTTCTCTAGATTTAAGATATGTTTCGTACCCAGCAACGAGGAGATTTACGTTTCTTCGTTAAATTATATACAACAATAAACGAAGCAGCGCAAACAGCAACATCATTCCAATAGTAGGACATTTTATTCACAACTGCACTTAACAAAGTACATTTGAAAACTGAACTAATCTCATCAGAATACCATAGATCCTACATAACATTCGACAAGCAAGTACAACAAGCAAACGAACAGTTCACGTGGAGATTGTGGGCAGCACGTAGTACTGTACACACCAACATAAATGTTTGCAACCTATGATTGTTTTTATTCCTTTAAAGCACGTTCGGTGGATACAGTAAAAGTACTTTGTATGCATGCAGCGTGCGATCAGTTCACACACAGTCGACGTTCCTTCATTCATTCCTTCGTTCCTTCAGCTAACGAGCTTCGGTGGATACATACCTTTATATGTACGACGTAGGTTAAGTACATATTTTATCACTTAACTAAAGTCAAATGTAGATCTGCGTAGTACGTCAGTGTGTATACACTAGATATGACACTTTGATTTTGACATTTCTCTACTTCGTTTACACACATGTCCTACATTTGATTGAATTGAAATGATAGATCTTGTTCGCATAAACGAAGATTGAATTATGAGGGACAATGCGGGACGAAATAGTAAAATGCGGGACTTTCTAATGCTTTTTTGAATTGTGGGACACACATCGAGAATACAGGACTGTCACACCTAATGCGGGACGTCTGGTCACCCTATGTTGCATACAATATGTCCTCCAGCAAAACCTTTTAACACTAGCGTGCTGCACCCTTCAAAATGACCCACTCGGTCAACAGCTGTTTCTCTAATAACACTAATTTACAGTGTACCTGTTGCCAATAAAATTTTTGCTGTTGCCGACTACATATGATATGCTAGTTACAAATATATAGGTAGAATTTTTTCATCAGCTCTGGCTTATGAGTTCCGGGTAGTTACGGTTAAAAATGAAAAATACAAGTATTTACTAGGAAAAAATATTAAAAAATTTTATCAATCATTGAGTTCCAAAAAACTTCGCTTTAAAGCTCTTTTCTTATGTGTGGACTTAGAGAAATGGCGTATGAGTACGGTGACCATATTTTTGAAATCAAAATACAGAACTGAGAAAAAATAAAAATCAATTGAGCCCAGTTTTCAATATGTACTTTTTATTAATTTATAATTCTTACAAAACAATAAATAAATATTTGTTCAAAAACAAACAAAAAAGTCTTCAAGTTCATAATTCATAGAGCTTTAAAATAGTCAGTTAAATATCTTCAAAACTTGTACTTAACAAAAATAAACTTCGTGACAATTAAAATAACAAAAAGCTTAAAAATAAAATAACAAAATAAAAAAACAAAAAATATAATTTTTACAAAATATCAGCTCTAATCTTCATTGCTTTTGGTATTTCGCAGAGGAATAAATTTGTTTAACTAAGTTGTCGTTTGCCATCAAATATTCTTTAAATTCCAAACAACTGAGATCATAATTACATTTCGTTATTAAAATTGATTTAAGTGTCTCAACCTTCATTTGTGTTTTTTCATTTGTCCATATATTATTAAGAATAGAAAAAATCCTTTCAGTTGGAGCATTTGATCCTGGTAAACATAAACTGAATTCAACAATTTTTAAAATATTCTTAAAAGCTATGTTGTTTTTTTCAAAATGTTTGAAAATGTCTACCCATCTCTCTTCTGCTAACTTCTGACTATCTGACCATTCTCTTATCTTAAGTGGAGTTACATAACTTTTAACGCACGCAAATTCGTCAAACACTTCGCTGTCAATAATATTTAATTCATTCCTCTTTTCCATAATAAAAATTAAACTTTTTTCAACTTCATCCCAAGAAGGTACTGCACGGAGAAGCACCCATTCTAACACTTCAACTTCTTCAAATGCATTGTCCCATTGACTCAAATAATCAACACAACCACTATAAAAATTACTTGCGTGTTCTTTGAATTGATCTAAATTAATTAGACCCACTTTATCTAACTCTGCAATCATTTTTTTAACAAGTAATGGCAAAAATATTTCATTTTTCCGTTGAATGATTTTTAATTTGAGTTCCTTTATGATCAGGGACACTTCTGTCATACATATTTTCTGGGACTCAATCTGTACAATATAATTATGAAAAAGGGTAGCATGACAATGCACGAAAAAAAGCCAGACTTCGGAACAAGGATCATTTAAAAATTGTTTCAAAATAGTTGGACGTTTTGATTGAGATAAAAAGTATATTTTTAAGGGCTTAAAAAGTTTCAAAATTCTTTCTATTGATGGTTTAAGAGTAAGCCATCTAGTCTTGCTAAATCCCATCAATTTTCGATATTCTGTATCTATCGAATCGCAAATTTCTTTGAATTGTTCAACGCGAACTGTATAAATATAAAAATAGGAATATATTTTTACAACAATTACTTCAATATCTATGGGAAGACATTCTATTGATGTTTGAATACAGTTATTTAAAATGTGCGCAGCACAATTTATTCCAATAAGAATCTTCCCAGTAGATACCTGAAGTTTATTGAACAGATTGTTTTTACCCCGCCTTGCTGCCCCACCAAAGTTACAGTTAGTATTATCTGCACATATAGCGAGCAATTTAGACTTTAAATCAAATTTTGTTAACAAATCATAAATATATTTAGTTAAGATATCAGATGATTCCCCTGGCAGATCATCGACTTCCAATATTTTAACTTGGACCCCCTTTTGCGGAGTAAAATACCGGACAAGTACTGGGCATACTTTTGTGCTGCCATGATTTGAACAATCCGAATACAGTGCGTTCTCGATTATTGCAACACATTAAATGCAGCAGCTGTTGCTAAAATTGAGTTGTTGCGAAAATTGAGTACAAAAAGAATATTGTATGTAAACGTATTTATGTACCTATATACGTTTATTGAGTGATTTTTTATTGACATAAATAGCATAAAAGATACAATAATTGTAATAGTTCGAATCATCCTCTGAAGAAAATGAAATAAAAAATAATATAAATAATTAAAAAATCATCAATTTATTTTTACATTTTAACATTAGTGGAGAAATAATTAGAAATTTTCATTTGCTTCTTTTTGCTCTCAGCTTGTTTGATTGCAGCCATTTCTTTCATACTTTGCAGAGCCATAATTATTTCAAGTTGGGTGTTATTCTCCTCTGCCCATTGAAGAGATATATTCAATGCTTGAATAACTTCATCATTTTTAATTTTGGCTCTTGCAGGCACAACATCTTGACTTTCATCCTCAGAAAGGGAAACATTGTCATCGATGACTGGACAATTATCTTCAACAGTATTCACATCTGGTATATGGACTTCTTCAATCCATGATTTAATTTCTTCCGTATCAAAATTTTCATTTGGAGAAATTTGATGCAGAAGATTTAGAATATTTTCTTCTTGTCTGTATGTTTCCAAAATTTGGGTTTTAATTACAGAGAGAGGGAAATCGTCTTCTTCTTCCCAGATTTGATTTCCGTCTGTGACTTTAGGTGCGATCAATACCCTCCAGCACTTTTTAATTGTTTCAGCTCCTACATTATTCCACGCTTTTGATAAGAAACAAATAGCATCTTTTAAATTAAATGATTTTAAGTAATTTTCAAATTCAGTCGGAAAACTAGCTACATGTGCCAAAAGACTTGTTTTGTAGTTCAACTTAATTAAATTAATTATATTTTGATCTAACGGCTGTAATATTGCTGTGCAATTAGGTGGAATACACATCACCGTAATATTTCCATTATGACTTGATAATTTATGGTCCTTTGGATGGCAACCAGCATTATCAATTAAAAGAAGAGCTTTTAACGGCAAATGGTTTGCTTCCAAAAACTTTGTTACCTAACAATGAAAAAAGGAATAATAAAAGTTCAAAACAATTTTGTTAATTGTTTGGGTATGTACTTACTTCAGGGACAAAATTATATTGAAACCATTCTTCAAATAGTGATAGGGTCATCCAAGCATTCTTATTTCCTTTGTAAGTTACTGGGTTCTTATGGAAACTTTTAAATGATCTTGGATTAACTGCTTTCCCAATAACAAACAATTTAAGTTTATGCCTTCCACTAGCATTACAACAAACCAAAAAACTGACTCTTTCTTTAGATATTTTTCTTCCTGGAGCACTGATTTCTTTATTGTGTACTAAGGTTTTGTCTGGTAATAATCGAAAAAACAGTCCAGATTCGTCTGCATTGTAGATTTGATCTTCTGTTAATTTCATTTCTTTAATTTTGTTACTAAATATTTCCAAGAAAGGGTTAACAAGCTGCGGTTTGTTTGAAAGTTTTTCACCACAAATCTTTAATAAACGAATTTCATAACGATTTTTAAAATTTGTATACCATCCATTACTTGTTCTGAAGTTTGAACCTTCGCCAAACTTCTTATTAATTTCAATTGCTTTGGCCTTAAGCATGATGAACGATACTAGTATATTTTTTTCTCTTTGAGCAATAAACCACTTGTACAAAGCATTTTCTGTTTTTGGAAATGATGCCGGTTTTAAGCTGCATCTTTTCCCCATAGCAGCCTCGGCTGAAGTAACAAATTTGATCAACTTTTTTTTATTTTTTAAAATGCGACAAATAGTTGATTTGTTCACATTATACTGTTTAACTAGATTAGACACTGTTTCACCTGCTGCTGATTTTCTTAAAATTTCACTTTTATCCTTTATTGTCAATCGGGTTATTTTTTTTACAATGCCCATTTTAATATTCAATAAAATTTTAATATTCTGCAGCGACCAATTCAATGAAAGTCAAGAACAAATTGAATAAAAATTAGTTTGAAAAACAAAAATACAATGATGTAATACAGCCAGACAGACAAACGGTATTTCGACTATAAATGGAGATGTACATATAGTTACCATCATTGAGCAAATACATATGTACATATGTGTTTTTATTATTTATTTTTCACGAATATCTCTGTTGCATTCTTACTTTAGGTTTTTATGTCACTGACCATCCATTCTGTGGATGAGTGGCACCATATCATAAGAGTAAAATCATTTCATATAGAATGAGTCAGTAAAACAATCATGAAAAAATACTAGAATATAGAAAACAAAAAGTTGCAATAATCGAAACACAATGTCGCGATTGTTGCAAAAAATTAGCTAGTTGCCCAAACCGAGGTGTTGCAAAAATCAAGAGTTGCAATAACCGAGAACGCACTGTATACTGTTACAAAATTTACTGCACACAAATCAGTTTTGATTTCCTGCACTGAATTCGGTGCCAGGATTTTGCGAACGATTGCTTCACACTTAGTACGAGCAGAAGAATATTTTTCATCAAAACAGTTTTTAATAAGTTTTGAAGTGCAATCGTTTGAACGGAATGAATGATTATGTTTAATAGTATGAAACGCCCAATTCATCTTTTAAAATGAAAATGACCTTCGTTTGTTGAAAATGCAGTTAGGGGTCTTGAATTTTTGTCAAGTTCAATCTGATGGAATGAACTTGTTGAATCTAAAGTAGAAAAGTATTTTGCTCTACCAAGATTGTCTAGTATGTCATCCAATCTCATCCAAGCGGAAATTTATCATTAAAAAAACTTTTTGTTTAGTTGTCTAAAGTCAACTACCATTCTCCATTTTTTATCTTCTTCAGTGCTCTTTTTGGGCACAATTAAAAGTGGTGAGTTATAAGGGCTTATTGAGGTTTCAATCACATCATCCTCTATTGATATTTTAACTTGTTTATTTATTTCTGCCACTTGAGTTTGTGGTAATTTATAATTTTTGATAAATACAGGATTATGATCTGATATGCTTATTTTTTGTTTATAAAAATTATTTGCTGTTAAACGATCTCCATCTAAATAAAATATGTCAGTAAATTCTTTGCAAATTTTTAATAACGAATTTCTTGTATTAATATCTAAATTTTTAATGTTTAATTTATCCTTTAATTTATTATATCTCTCCTCAGATTCTTCGATTGTATTTTTGCTTTTATAAATTACATAAAAGTTGTTTAATGACTGAATGTTTAAAGTGGGTAATTTGAAATTTACTTCTTTTTCTGAAGTGTTTAAAATTTTTATGTGTATCTACTACACCTTTCGCAGGTATGATAGAGTTTGTGATAAAAACACCATCTTGTATTTCTTGGTTCAAAACAATGCTATCTTCCTTTGCTTCATAATTGATTGCTTTTATGATTTGTGTGCGTGCTGGAATATTTATGTAATCATTTTCAGGAATTTTTGTCATTATAGGTACTATAATGTCTGTATCGTTAGTACAAATTGTGATTATAAAAGTTTCATAATCAATTTTACATTTATATTTGATTAGAAAATCTCTTCCTATAATACCTTCAGTATTTATAGGGAAATTGTCATCGACAACATGGAATAAGTTGGCTTTCACTGTTAAATTCCGGGATTATTTTTACAGCGGCCGCTAAATCAAAGTTAGACATTGTTAAGTTTTGACCTGTTTTGTTAGTATTAATTCTTATAATATCTTCTTCATCACTTTCAATGTTCTCATAGATTTCTGTCTTTGATTCTATTATCTTCTGTACCTCTTTATATATGTTACTACAGTGGATATCGGTTATAACGACATCGAAGGTACCACGAAAAATGGTCATTATAACCGATAGGTCGTTATATCCGTACACAAAAAAAAAAAAAAAACGGACTATTAATTTAATTTAAGTCAATGTTGTTATTTAATTAAAAATATATTTACACATAAAAAATATTCTATACATTTACATTTTATGGAAAAACTCTGTAACTCTGTTCCATGCTTCAGAGATCATTACAACAGCATCCAATAAATTAACTGTTAAGAAACTTTCGTTATCCTGACATTTTCTTTCCATCATTTTTAAAACTATAAGTTTGCTATAGTGGCTTTTTAAAGATCGTATGACTCCTTGATCCATCGGTTGCAATACAGAACTTGTATTTGTTGGCAAAAAGACTATCTTGATATTAGATAATTTATCAATGAATGGATGAGCAGGGCAATTATCTAGTAACAATAAAATTCTTTTCTTCTTAAATTGCAACTCTTTGTTCCATTTCTGTAAAAAATTTTCAAAAATTTCCGATGTCATCCAGGCTTTAGAGTTGTTTCTATATTCCACAGGAAGTCTTTTCAAATTTTTAAAGCAACGCGACAACGGATTCACCAATCACCAATAATTTTAATTTATCATTCCCGGTCATATTAGCTCCTACTAAAACTGTAATCCGATCTTTTGCCATTTTTCCTCCTACACATTTCTCAACTTTGAATTTTAATGTCCTGTCAGGAGTTAGTTTGTAAAAAAGCCCCGTTTCATCCACATTATAAATTTCATCTTCTGAGTACCTATCCTTCGCATACTTTTGGTCACACAGTTTGTAGCCATTCTTCGGGGACTTCCACAGGTACACTTAAACTTTCATCGCTTATTTTGCCAACCACTATGTTATAACGCGCGCGAAATCTTTGGACCCATGCACTGGAACATTTAAAATCCCTTCCTAGACGTTGTGCAATTTCATTGGCCTTTACCTGTAATAATATGCCATTTTCAGGAATATTTGCACTTCTTTGAGCCTTGGACCATTTCAAAAGTTCAGACTCAATATTAAAAAATGAACTTTTCCTAACTCTTGATTTTTAAATTGTTTTTCTCAAAGCTTTTTTCAATTTTTTGCCTGTTTTTCCATATTGTATATATAGTGGGGTGGGAAACTCCACATTCTTTGGCCAAGCTTTCGTTGGACTCGCCAGCTTCAATTCTAAAAATAATCCCCGCTTTTTCTTCAATTGAGAACACTTTTCTAATTTTTTCCATTATTTTTATTTAACAACACAAATAACAATTTTGAAATGAATACTACGAATGTACTTCACCGATGAACAGATCAAATCAAATAATAATGTAATGTTTCAAAAATGCATACATACATATGTATGTACATTGTACATACAAAATTGAAATTTGGGTACATGAAAATGGACAAGATCAAACATGCAAAAACATGTCAAATCAATATTGCAATGAAAAAAAAAATTCCTTTCGTCGTTATAAGCGATAAATTCTCCTAAAACATAAAAAATTAGGTCGTTAAATCCGATATGTCGTTATAACCGATATATCTTTACACAAGATCAAATGGAAATTGAATTGGGACTTTGGAAATCCGTCGCTATATCCGATACGTCGTTATAACCGATATCCACTGCATATTTATTTGCATGCGCAGTACAAGAAGTAGTTTTAGATAAATTTTGATATATCTCATTAAATTCTTTTCTTCATTTTTCTAGTGTTAGTTTTTTGGAGAGAAGATATTCTGCTTTGAATTTTCTATTTGGATTTTTCTTAAAAATGGCCAAAACTTTTTCTAATTCAGATATCAATTGTTCGAGGTTTTGAGACATTAAGGAAAAAAAAATTTTTTTTTTAAACAGTTATATTTTTAGTTAATTCTTCTCTTATCATTTTTGTTAATGTTTTTCTTATATAATTAATAATAATTATAATGATTGAAAATGTTATTAAACTAATTATTATATATTTAATTAAATTACTACTTTCTTCTTGTTGATTGTTGTTGTTGTTGTTCGACGAGGTTATGATGATTTCTTCATTTGGCTTGGAATTTCTGTTTCCCATTTAGTTCAGCTTTTTCTTTTCTTCTTAAATGTTGAACTGCTTGTAAGAATGCTGTTTTTTCTTTTTTTGAAACTGCTAAATTTGCGAGTCTGTACAAATCTGCTATCTGCTTTCGGTATTTGACCTTAAGACCTCCTCGTTGTTTTTTTTTTGGTTTTTCTTTTGGAACTGTAGGTGTTATGATTTTGTTTCTTCTTCTATATTCTTCGATGGTGATTGGTTTGAGACCAGCTGTTGGTTCTTTTGAGATAGTCTTTCTTAGGTTCTTTAGGTGGTTAAGTTTGAAGTGTGTGTGAACTTCTTTTTCTTCAGTTGATCTAAATAAGCATCTAGAGACTGGACACTTTACCGAGTTCGTGCTATGCAGGGCCGCCATGTAATGTTTGAACAACGCAGTTATAGATTTTACTTTGATTCCTTTTGAATCGTTTGTGAGCGGTAAGTATATCTGCCTATGTATGCTCTTGGTGTGATGGCAAAAATGCCGAACTGAATAATGGCAAAGAATGCCCACTAATTTCCGGAGTGGAAAAATAAAAGACTCGAGATTGAGGTTCAAATCAAGAGTGATTTTATTGATAAATTTTCATTCCTTATATACTAAAATTTTTACATACAAATCCTAGAATCTAATATTTCTTAGAATTATGGAAAATATGCTAAAATTATAAATTACAAATATTTTGGTATCAATTGACAAAATTAGTAAACACATATCGAATTACTTAAATGTTGTGTTCATAATGCACTTATAATAATTATAATATTAAAACACAATTATCCATAATCTCAAATTACTTCAACAAATAAAATAATTTATTATTCCTTAAAGAATATAAATTATTGCTTCTTAAAAGAATTTAGTAAGTGTCAAACTCATATTTAAAAATATGATGCAATGCAATTAAATTATTATATTGCTTAATTACATGCAGTTATAACAACATGAGGTCATTTACACCATATGTGTTATTGTTATTCCTCAGTATGTTTAATTGACATGTGTGGCATCTCATATCATAGAATATGATTTTGTAGTAAAGTGAATTATACATTATGCATTATTGTTGTGTCATATGTTTTAATTGTAATTTGTATAAAGTATTTTTATGTGCATTACAATAGATTATACAATAATAAAACACTATTGTTTCTTTATTCTTTATTTAATTCTATTTCTACTAATACTATTATAATTATGAATACTTCTATATTTTTTATAATATACATTTTTCGTTAAAATGGCGGCGGCGTTATTATTCCTCGTACGCATCGCTTTCCTATCTTCCTTTTGATTTACTCTTAATTCTCAAACACGCCTGTACTTGTCAACGGCGGCGGCGGTAATAATTATATCTTGTTTTTCTTTTCTTCCTTTCCTTAATCATCTTCGCTGGCACTGCCAGGCTGATAATGACAAGCAATTAATAGATTTCATGGAATTTTTCAAACATAAATCCTTCGAATGAAATTTTAATTTAATAAATATTCCAAATAATTTTATTATCTTTGGAAAATTTTGTGTTTTGAAAAAATTCATGAATTAACATTGGAAAATATAATATAGTTAAAAATAATTGGATAATTTTGGAATTATTTAAAAATCTGAAAGCATTATCACTTATAAATTGTACTTTTTCCAGATTTGTTTTAATCAAAGAAAATAATTATTATTATCAAATATTGATAAATTAACAATAAATAAATGTAAAATAATTGAAAGTAATAATAAATTTGAATTATTCATCAAAGAATTTCCAAATTTGAAATGTTTAAATATTTGTGTATACAGGAGATATCATAATATGTATGTCATATAATTTTCATGTTAATTTATTAAACAATTGTTTCTCACATTTATAAAAATTAAAAGAATTTCATTTAAATATAACTTATGAATTGAAGATGTAAAAAGATCATGAAAGGATCTCCAATTTTGATAATTACTATCAAAAGTTGGAATTGTTATTTTTGGTAAACACGTGTCAGATTTTGAAAAAGATGGCAAAGTTAAATTTCCTTCAGACGATCTTTGAAGTGATGACGATGAAGGTGATGAAAATTTAGTTTCAATATGATCTTTCAAAATTGAAATAAATTCTAAGTATAAGTCTTGGGTTGTATCGTATAACGAACCTTTAATATATTCTTCGGCGTTTTTATCCTGAATGTGATGTTTCGTAATCGCGGTATTTTTCACTTTTCCATAGCTAGTCATAGACTTTGTAAGTTGTTATTGTAAGGCCGTTTGGCCTTTAATAAGCTTTGCGCAATCAATTTTACCCATCCTTTTATATATCCGGCTTTAGAAGGACCAATGAAAATACTGTGAGTTATTTAATGCTCAAAGAGTCCTTTAAATAACTCACAATAATTTACTTTTCGAAAGAGGAAAAAATGCGAATAAAAGGATTAAGGTTTTTGAAAGAAAACACAAAGCTTAAAGTTCAATAAAAAATATTTTTTATTTATTTCAACAACTTACAACTAACTTGAAATAAGGATTAAACAAAATTATGCAAAATGAAAATTTCAAAAACTAAATTTGAGGAAATGAAAAATTATTAATTCAAAAAAAATAAATTTGAAAACAAATCAAAAAAGTAAAAATAAATTTGAAAAAAAAAAAAAACAAATTATAAATTTATAAAAAAGTGACAAATTATTAATTCAAAAAGTAAATTAAAAAAAAACAAGATTATAATTTTATGAAAAATAATTAATTCAAAAAATGGATTTGAAAAGCAAAATGAAAATTACTACTTAAATTCAACAAATAAATTTAAAGCAAAATTCTAAATCAAAAATTATTTAATATTGGTCGATGGTATTTTGTTTATTTACTCCTGTAAAGAAAGTTCAAAAAATATGATTTGATTTAAATTAGAGGTTCGTTGTATACGATACACTTAACAAGAACAGTTTCAATGTTAGTTTCACTGACAATTGTTTAATACAAAAAATATTCCCCAAAATGGTTTGTTTTATTTGTTGGTAATATGATTGCTTTGAGTTTGACAAGTGAGTCAACCTCAATGTAAGTGATAACTGAATTGTTCTACTGAGTAAATTATTCGATAATTGATGAAAACCTTCTTGTTCTCCAAGGTTGGCTGAATTGCAACCTGTTAATTCATAAAATAGAACCAATTTAAACTTTTAATGAATAAGCCGATCTCAATGTAAGCGATAAATTATGAAAACTGTTTGTTTTCCAAGGTTGGCTAACTGCAACCTGTTAGTTCTTGAAATAGAACCAATTTAAACGCTTAACCAGTGGTCTGGTCTTAGTGTAAAAGATAAATTATGTAAACGTTTTCGTTTGTAAAATAGAACCAATTTAAACTTGACAAAGGAGGTAGTTCAATGTGTAAAATTGAACTACTCAGAAATTTTTGATTAAATTTGGATACAAAAAATTGATTTTTTTTGTATATGTGAAAGTGTCTCACAATTAACTTGTAAATTTGTAATTTCGTTCTTCAACTTATGTTAGAAAAAATTTTGTTAATTTTTATTTAAAGTTGAAATCGTGGAAAACGTATTAATTTTCTTCTTTGACTTGTATTGGAAAGTTGATTTTCCTCAAAGTCAAAATTGTGGTAAAGAAAATATCTTCTTTCCTTAACTTATTAGAAAAATGCTGTTGATTTTTCTTCTAAGTTAGGTTCATAGTAAGAAGATATGTTAAGTCAATTAGAGAGAAAACATTTTTTAAGTCAAAACTGAACAAGTTCAGGCAAAGTTTCTAGTTCTTGGTCAATACCCAAAGAACTAAAATCACGTTGAACTTGACAATTTTCACCTATATTCAAGTGAAAGGTCCCTAACAATTTTCTGTCTTCTGGTCAGTATCCAAAAGACTAAAAATTACCAAGTCAATTTTAAATTTTCTATTTCTCGGTCAATACCCGAGAGATAGAAATGCGGAGAAGCTCAAAAAAAAAAATACTTATCTGATCTATACTCACACAAGTTTCCTAAGTTCGACTAGTTTGGTCAGTACCCAAAACAAATTCGAAATGCTAACTTCTAAATAGGTCAATACCCTAAGCAGAAGTGAAGATGGCTGACCAGGGCCGAGTTTATATACTCTTCGAGGTCTATTGTTTTAACAATTTGGTCCCGTATTTTTTTTCTAATGTTGATGGTCCAGGCGAAGGAAGAGGAGATAATGATGAAGAAGACGACATTGCTGATATGCTAATTATAGAAAAAAATGACTTCAAGTTATTGCAAAAGAAGGAACCTAGTAAGGCATTTATTCTTTCATAGTATGTACCTCCATTCTGATGGGCGACTGCCACTACCCAATTTTCTTTTTTCTTCTCTGAAAAAAAAGCTTGAATATTTTGGAAATAACAAATGAACTGTAGTCTGTAAATCATATCTATACTTTTGTGTTAAATTGTTTATTTTTTTCCTAATTTCTTCTGCTGTAAAATTATTTTCGAAAGCAACTTGCATTTCTTTCCTAATTTCTAATACCTCGTAAATCATTTATTTTCTCCTCCCATAGATCAGTCAGTTTGTTTTGTTTTCCCCGTAGCCATTTATATTTTTGATTTCAAGTGTATTCCTGCAAATATTGCATATATTATTAACAAATTAAATTTCTGATAAATTCAGAATACTATTTACCAATTATTAATTAACTATGAATAATTAATTTTTTTAATTTAATTATTTTACTCATTATTGTAACAATTAACTTTTTCACACTGATTTTATCTGCATCTTTTTCTTTAAATACTATACTTCACACTTTTTTTTTTACTAGTGCAAGACTCAACACAAATTTTATTTCTATGATGGCCCTATCTTTTTTTTCTCAAATCTGAAAATGCATTAAATTCTAATGTATTAAATGTAAAATATAATGTATGTGAGGCACACCAGGCGCTCGATGTCGGTAGCAAGATGCTTAGATTTTCTATAACTCTAGTTGCAAACTTTTATTAAAAAGATAATGAAAATAACAAATGAAAAATTGATACGTTTCATAGTATTTCGTACCTATATTATATTTTTAATGAAAAAGAGGGTAATTAATAATTAATTAGAATCTTCTTTATTTCAAAAAAAATTGTTCAAGCATAATCAACACAAAATAAAATTAATTTTAGCCATTAAACAACTTGTGATCCATTTATCGTTATATTTCAGTGAAACAACGATTAAATTATAAAATTAAGTTATATAATTTTATTGTTAAAAATAAGTTCATAGATATATACCATACATAAACATGTTTTACTTACACTTAAGTTATAAATTATACTAAAAATGAATGAGATCTAAAAAAAATTACTGGTATCTAATTTATTTTAAAATAATCAGTAATGAATTGCTCCGCCTTTAGCTTTTATGACAGCCTCGACTGTCTTTGGCATCGATTTATATAAATTTTTCACGTACTCAGGAGTAATTTCATCGTACCAGATATTTTCAAGATTTGTTTTTAATTTTGCAATGCTTGTTGGCTTCTTTTGCCTAACTTTTTTTCCAATATGTGCCCAAATATTTTCAATTATATTGAGTGCAAGATTTTCTTTCTTTAGTACAGCTGACTTTTTTCTTTAATGCTCTTGGTAAGCAGGGGCTTTTTCGCTGGTCGTCGACATTTAAGACCGAGTTCATTTAGTAGCCTCTGGATCGGTCGTACACTAACAGAGTATAAAGTTGCTTCCTCTATCTTCACTTTGAACTGTGCTGCTGAATCAAAACAATTTTCTAGCGCAAATCTGTTTAAAAGTCTGTCAATTCACTCGGAAGTCACTTTTTTCCTACCACTCCGCTTTTTCGCACTAAACTTCTATTATTTTCTTATTTTTTCCAAACATTTCTCACTGCAGTCTCTGACCAATTAATTATTCTACCTATAGCGCAGTTGGACTTTTTTAGTTCCTTTGAAGCCATTATTTTTGCTTTTTCTTCCATATTTAGTTTTTTAGTTCTAACCATTTTTTTCCACTTTCAACAACACTGACATTAATTTTGACATTACGAGAATATTGATTCCAATTTCCATCTTATTTTTTTGCTGTTCAGTAGGCGCTCAAATTCAAGTGAAAAACGTCTCAAAATTTAGTTTTTTAGAAATTTAATTTAAAAATTTAAAAAAAATGAGACGAATTGTAGTGACTGAAAAACATGAAAAAACGACATTCGACTTGGCCGGGAATCGAATAACGAACCTTTACCTTTCCGGGGTAATGCTCTTAAACCATTGAGCTACCGAATGCCATGTCGCTTGCTGTTCTCAGTTACCACTTGTCAAACCTCCTACAGCATGTTGATTAATAATAATAATAATAATAATGAGAGTAGTAATGATGATAGTAGCGGTAATGAAATAAGTGATCACATTGATGATAGTGATGAAGATACTACAACCACTTATGATGGAGATAGTAGCTGCGTCTCCGATTTTGATGGGCCTTTACCTAATAGTACTAATATCTAGCCCATGTTAAGAAATATCAAACCAAAATTTTTACAAGAAATGAGAAAAAGAAATTTATAACAAGTTCTTTGAATTTCTTGACAGCAGCGAAGGAAAATCAGATTCAACAGACTTTGGTCTTTCACCAACTGTTGCAATTGATAATATTTTTAAATTTTTAGATCATGGTGATATAAAAGCTGCATCAGTAACTTGTACATAGCGATTAGCTACAAGAAAACATTTATTTTATATAGAAAATACCGTACTTAAATTAGATTGTAAGCAATTAATAGATTTAATGAAATTTTTCATACATAAGTACATAAATCATCAATCGAAATGTTAATTTCTAAGAATTTTTATTTAAAAAATATTTAGTCAAATAAGGTCTTTTCCTTATGAAAAATTAAGTAATGATATATGTATGTATATGGGATATGATCTGAATAATTTCTTCTAAGAAAAATGAGTACTTAATTCAACAAACAAAAACAAAAAAAAACAAAAAACCTATTTGTTCTTTATGAAAA
This sequence comes from Bombylius discolor, assembly GCA_939192795.1. Taxonomy (NCBI): domain Eukaryota; kingdom Metazoa; phylum Arthropoda; class Insecta; order Diptera; family Bombyliidae; genus Bombylius; species Bombylius discolor. Next base: position 9,720,202 of record OW584243.1, on the reverse strand, counting down.
ATAAAAAAAGAAGTACCGTTCTAAAAGGAGGAGTACGGGAGTACGCTTATTAAAATTGGAGTAAAAATACTCCGATCGTAGTCTAACGACAGCACTGGTTACTTCTTACCAGTTTTCTTTTTGATAATTATTAATCTCTATCATTTTCTTTTTGATAATTATGAGAATGAAAAAACAATCGAACAGTTAACTTAAATGTTACCGTGTTTTACTTAATTATTCCGCTTAATTATTAAACAAGAATGTAATGCCATGTATAGCTTACAGTTCTTTATTACTTTGTTAGCAATAACTAAAACGAAGTTTTTAAGCTCCAATTGAGCCTTATATGTACATGTCAACTTTTTTTTTTGAAAGTATAAATTTATATTATTAATTTGTTTTAAAATCGGGAGTAAACAACACAGAATTATTTTATTTTTATGTGCCTCATATTCTAGCTGTATGACATTTTTCTATTTCACACGCAATATTAAAGTATGTTTCGAGCTGTAAATACTGATTATAAATTCTTTCTATAGCATTATATCTTGATAGTCTGACTTAATTGTAGTAGATTTTTCAAAGTTTTGCTATCATCACCACTATTTATCAATACTACAATAGCTGGTGAGGAAGAGGCTTTAGGTGGTGGTGAGCTGGTACATTTGAACTTGGAAGCCAGCGAGACCTTTCACTGTTTGAGGGCTTTTCTTCGTTGCCATTACATCGAATGTTACCATATCTCCTTCCTTCGGGCACCAGCTAGATGACCCATCTGTCACGAGGTCTTCGTTATGAAAAAACACTTCACCCTGGCCGTCGTCTCGAATGATGAATCCAAACAGTTTTGTTTTGTAAAAAAATATTACCCGACCGGTGACCTGGCCCGCGAAGATTATTGCGAGAGCCTTAGGAACGGGGTAAGTGCTCGGCTTCGGCTCCTCTAAGCTGAGCGAACCTCGTTTCCCGATTTTTCCCTCGTTTTCTTTGTGCCTCTCAGCCTTGGTGACACTGACGCTCAAGCAACCTTGAAGTGCTTCTTACTGGCCCTGATAGCGTCCCTGCTGGCCTCCAGTGCCAGGGCAGCTTGTGAGGTTCCCGGATCGGCTTTCCGTAACCTTGCTTGGATCTGCGCATCAGCCAATCCATTGATGAACATTGAAGCGCGGTTAGCATCTTTCAATGCAAAGATCCGGGGTAACAGCGTATTGTTCACCAGCTGTCGTGTTTGTAGGAATTGCATCGACATGATTCTTACCTGCTCCGCAAGGTTAGCTATTGCGTCGCCAAAAACCGAAAATGGGTCATCTACTGCATCAGAAAATTTGACGGTATTTCTACTTTCTATAAGCACTGTGTAGCTTTTCCTCACTAGAAAATCTACTTCTTAGAGAAAAATCACAGAAACCTTTGAGGCACATAAATGCAAGCTATGGCATATACGAGAGCTGTTTGATAAAGACGAGAAAAATGAAATAACAGATGATATTTTTTACACAATTCACATTTATTTTTCAACATAGTCTCCTTCTACCTCAATACACTTATTACAGATTTCTGGAGCTCTGTAAAATAGGTGTTTGTTTGGAAACAGAAAATAGTCGCTAGGTTCTAAATCCGGCGAATAGGGTGCATGCGGGAGCAATTTGTAACGCAACTAATTAATTTTGCCATAGCATTTATCGACTTGTGAGGTGAGGCATTGTCGCGATGAAAAAACCTTTTGCCTTCTTTGGTGCACTGGTACTGGCTTCCATCCATTGTGTGGACTGTTGTTTTATTTCAGGTGTGGTGGTGAATCCACGTTTCATCGACTGTTACAAATCGTCGCAAAAATTCTTCAGGATTACGCCGAACACTTTCAAGCAATCCATAGAAGTGCGCTTGCGTTCACGTTTTTGGTCCAATGTGAGCAAACGCGGCACTTACCTTGCTGATAGCTTTTTCATGTTCAGGTGCTCATGTAAAATGTTGTGAACACGTTCACTTGAGATTTTTACGATGTTAACTATCTCACGGACCTTTATTCTTCGATTTTCTAGCACAAGTTCGTGGATTTTCTCTATCATTTCCTTGTTTGTGACTTCAACTGGAACTCAGTAAACCACTTGTGAATCATCGTAACTGGCGTAATATTTATCTAACTTTGCTTTGGTTTCAGTTATTGTTTTTCCACGTAAAAAATAATGTTTAATCAACACACGGAATTTTTCCACACTTTTTCCCATTTTTTCAAAACACTTAGATATCGTATCACTTCACTGTCTGTCAAAATCAAAGTAGACAAGACAGCCAGTTGAAATTGTGTGTGTAGCCCTCCAACAGAATGTACCTGTCAAACGATAGGTGAAATTGGTTGTAGGGTTACCACGTATTTTTCTCGTCTTTATCAAACAGCCCTCGTACATACATTTTACTAATATAATGTTAGCAGCTTCTTCTTTAAAGCACGTATATACTGAATTATTTTGACCACATAAATTATTTGCCCCATCTGTACCCAGCTCACTAATATTTTTGACGTTTAATTTTAGTGATTTTGTAAACCACATAAGTTCATCAAATAAAATTCCAGCAGTAGTGCTGGTAACTTGTATAATACATAGAAAATCAACTTTTATTTTATTATCTTTTGCGGAATAGTATTTGATGCAAATACATACATAAATATTTAAAAGTTGACTCGTAGACTTGTGTACAATAATTAAATAGCAGTTTTCGTCAAGAAGAAGTTCCTGTAGAATAACAGGAGCAATTACCTTTTTAGTAATTGCAGCTCATTTTGTAGCATGAATTCTGATATTGGGTGGAGTGAATAAAAACTGAGTAAACACTCTGAGAGGACTTTGTTGAGTGGAGTGAATCGTTAAAAGTAAAGACTCCATTCGAAGTGAATAAGAATACACTCAAAACATGTTTCATGCACTTAATCGTACTGTCAGTATTGGAGATCAAGACTGTCAATTTTACTTGTCAAATACACTATAGTATCATACATTATAGTAAATTTCAGAAGTATAAACAGTTTAAAATAAAATTATGTTTCTGAATATTCGACCGCGTAAAGAAAAAAATCCTCGCCGATTTGGTGAAACAGGGGATCATTTCAAATCATTATAACGATTTGAGTTCGACAATGTGCTGTGGCTAAGTGATTACTTCTTACCAGAAGAATCTAATGAAACTCGTGGTGGAGCTATTCCAAAATTAGAACGGATGAAAATATTTTTGAGATACGTTAGTGATCCGGGATTTCAAGTTGGAGTTGGTGAGAATATAGGTGTACACAGAACTACGGTATCAAAAATTTTTCGGGAAGTATGTTGCGCCATATGCGAAAAGGCTGAGGAATGGATAAAATTTCCAGTATCGTCTGATTAAATGAGAAAAGCAAAACAAAAATGGCAAGCAAAGTATAAATTTCCTGGCGTAATTGGTGCTTTAGATTGTACCCATATTAAAATATTAAAACCACATTTACATGGTGATGAGTACCTCAATCGTAATGGATATTTTTTACTGAACGTCCAGATGATGGGAAATGTAAAGGAACATATTACAAACGTTGATGTTCAGTGGCCAGGATCTGTTCATGATTCCGGAATTTGGCGAAATTCTGCGATTTTTAATTTTCTTAATGAGAATCGGGTAGGAGCTATTTTGCTTGGTGATGAGGGTTATGGGTTAACACCATGGCTTATGACACCATATAAAAATCCAACAACGGATGCAGAGAAAAAGTGCAACAAATTACATACACGCGACAAAGTTATTATTGAACGTATTTTTGGACAACTAAAGCGAAGATTTCCCATACTAAGTTCTAGAGTTAGGCTAGCTACTAAGAGAGTACCTAAAATGATTATAGCCTGCTGTGTTCTACATAATGTTAAATGTTAAAATGTTTAAATGCTGATATGAAAATTATTGAAGAAGCGCCTGTTCCTGAATATTCACACGATAACAGTAGCATTTATAAACGTGGTAAAGCAAGAAGGAATGAAATAGCTGGAATTATTGAAGGTTATATCATATAATTTTTTTCATTTCTTTCTTTTGATTTGCTTTAAATGAAATTTTTTTGATTTGTAAAAGTAATATAACTTTTTGAGTATTTAGTTGAAGTATTTATTATTTTATTTGACTTTATTTTTTTACATAAAACTGAAATTAGTTACAAACTAATTTATATAGGTAATAAATACTTAGAGCTTTTAACACTTTCAGTGGATATTTAAAGCCTGTGGTTGAAAAATTTTTTTTTTTGCAATTTACTATATTGTGCCTGTAGATTAAGAAAATCGAAAATTTATGACAAAAAAATCACAAGGACACCATAAAAAGGACCGTTGCCTAGAGGCAACGATTGCCCTCAACAGGATAAAAAAAATACAAATTTAAGTTTTCATATATGTAAATGTATATTTTATTTTTAATAAAAGAAAAAAATTCATTGCAAGTTAAAGTGAAAAAAAATATAGAAAATAAATTTCATTTAAACAAAACAAATAAAAAACAAAAATAACGAAATAAATATTGAAATAGTCTTATTTCAACTGATCACAAATTTTTTGATACTCAAGCCATGAGTTACAAACGGCGAGGTCAATGAAATAATCAAAGACGCGAACTGTCCACTTTCGAATTCTAATAAAATTCCGATAGAGGGATAAAAGGAAATCCATTTTATCTACGCCTCCCATATTTTTGTTATATTGTTGAACAAGGTTTTGTTGAGTTATATTTATATACTTTTTTTCTGAAAAACAAAACCGGCGCACTTCTGCAACTGGATCTGTACCAAAAACTGATGATACATCTTCTTCATTACGTTTTGTTTTTCCAAAAGTGCATTTTTGGTAGGATTTGAACGTATAGTGCCAGTGCCATAAATTTTCTTTTTTTCTTTCAAATAATTAAGCAAATTCAACGTTGTAAAATAATTGTCGAAATAGATCTTGTAGTTACAATTCGATTGCAGTGTCTTTGTTAGATGTATAAGAATGTCAGAACAAAATCTTAAATTTGTATCTTCAACATTTGTATTTTGTATGTCCTTTGAATGGAACCATCATTTCATCAACACATAAATGTTCTTCTCTTGGTAGAGCATGAATGTGGGTTAGAAAAGCGTCAATGATGGGCCTTACTTTAAATAGCTTATCAGAAGATTTTTCTAGTGTTGTAAATTTTAAGCTACTACGAACCAAGTGGAATCGTTTTCTTGAAATATTTTCAACAAAAGATGGTATTTTTGTTGCTTTCTCCCAATACATTTTAATTTGAGGAAAGTTCAGAGATCCCATTAATATCTGCAATCCTACGATTTTCAAGAGCTCGCTTTTAGATGTTTTTATTGATTCTGAAGTTTTCAACATCGAAATTTGATTCGTGGCTGCAGATATTTGTTCAAATAAATCATCATGAAAATAGTTTTGAAAAAACTCAAGGGAAGTATTAATTTCACTAATCTCAGAAGGAATATATGCAACATATTCTGCTTCTGGTGGTACCCAATGCGACCTTAACCATTTAAATTCTTTTATTTCTCCATTGTCATCTTCAATAATTTGATCATCTGCATCGTTATCCTCAACATCTTTGTTATCGGATACATTTTCCTAAATATACTCTTCGTTGTTGTTCTCAAGTTCATGGAAAACATCACCTACAAGTTCATTAAAATCTTCATTTTCATCTAATCCTTTTATATCCGATAAGCTGAAATCCTGTAAAATATGTCAGATTTCTTCGTCCGATAATCCTTTTTTTTTATAGTTTACATTTTCTAAAAATATTATTGATTAAAATTAAAATTTCGTTCACTCAATCGTAAAAATACCGGTAATTCAATTTGTTTCAAAATCAGTAACCGTTTGGTTTATTTGTAGCCTCTGGGCAATATCTTTTTAACCTTAATGCACTTTTGTTGCCTGTAGGTAACACAGCTTTAAGAAGAGTTTACTGAGAAAGTATAAATGTTTCTGATAAAATTATTGTATAATAAGAATTTTTGTTACTTTTCTCAATAAAAAAAAAAAAAAAAATTTATAAATATGTGATAAAATTACCATAAAATTAATTAACTCTATACGGCAGGTCCGTCACTATGCACTCACACCACACTCTCACCATTTAATTGCATATAACTTATATTCTGTACAACAGACTGACATGACAGTATACTTCTAGTAAAAGAAAAGAATAGACTATCAAGAAAACAAGTCAAAAATAAGAGAAAACGGGAAAATATACTTTTTATTAAAACTTAAAGAGATGTTGCCTACGGGTCACAAATCACTGAAAGGGTTAAATGAATTTACATTTGTTTGCTTTTAATTATAATTCATCTTATTCTTTTATTTGCTGTTTTTTTTCTGTTCTAAAAAATCATTGAAATTTTTCAGCACCTTCGTCTGTAGTAAAATTTGTTGTTTTTGTAGCTCCAATAATTCTGCTTGCTGTTTATTTAATTGCTTTCGCTCTTCTAACACTTCTCGTTGTAATTTCAATATATTTAATTGCTCACTTTGGAATGAAATATTTTTTACAGGAGCTCGAGGAGTCTGTACCGAATGTGAGAGCTTGGTTTCTTCTTTTTCAGTCTGATCTTGATTATTCTGGTCTTCCAAATGTTCACTACTAGAGCCCGGAAGTCCGATTTGGCACGCACCTGTAATTGAATTGTAAAACTTAAAATATTTTTCAATTGTATTAAATTATGCTTACTTAGAAAAGTAAATGTGAATTGTTAATTTTTAACAATAAATTGTTAATAATTATCTGATATTTCACTAACAACTGGATTATTTTTATAATCCCTAAAATCCAGCAATGTTTTTTCAAATTATTTCAGTATTATTTTTTGGTTTCCGGTTTTTGTCGTGTCTGATTTTCGTTTGATACGACTTTTCATGTTTTCAATTTTTTTCTTTAATTGTGATTCGCTCATATATCACCATAATTTTCATTAATTTCTTTTACAATGCCATCAGAGCGTCATTTTTCTTCTTCTTCATGGCTGGTGTTTGACTTTTAGGATGTAATTTTAATAAGTTCACAAGTTCTATTATTTCTTCATCAATTTCTTCATCGAATTCTTGAAACATTAAGTTTTCACTTTCCATATTTTTGAATCAACTAAAAAAACGTAAAATTCACACAATTTAAATTTTTGAGGCAAATAAATAGGACACTCTAATATCAATGAGTATTCACTCACAAAGAAATAACTATCTGTCATTTTATTCACATCAAAAGGGAGTGTTCACTCAGCTGTCAAAGGAGATTGCAAAATTATCAAAAAGATAAAAACTTTGCTTATTGTTCAGTTTGCAAGTGCAAAATAAGAAGTCCTAAACATGACATTGAGAAGCATTCAAACACCAGTAAACACAAACTAAACGCATCAAAGATTTGCAAAAACACCCACAAACAATTTGATTAAAATAAATGAAATTAAAATTGCGTTCTTCATCTATACGGTCTGATATTATAAATGATTTCATTTCTGCATATCAAGGCAACAAATGGAAATAATGGGTGGAGTGAATAAAAACTGAGTGCGAGTGTTCACTCAAATTTTTTGAGGGAACACTCAGTTTGGCGTGAATAAAAAATTAGTTTCTTATAAAAAATAAAAAATCTTATCTTCTGGTATTAAATGTGGGCTTTGTGATATTATACGCCCAATTAAATTTCTATTTTTGATTTGCTTTAAAAAAACAAACTATTTTAAATTTTTTTGTAATTATTTTTATTGAAGATAATTTATAAAATATACTTTATTCTACGATGTCTTCTTAACTTCTAACTTTTACAAAAATTGCATTAAATATAAACTTTGTTTTAGTTTTTCTTAAACTAGACATTGACCTGTAAAACAAGATAATGGGAGTCGTTCAGATTCAAAACCCGATAAATCCATCTTAAGTGATTTCGTATAAAACGCGAAAAACTAACTACTTTTAAACGGTATCATATTTCGAGTTTTTTTAGAGATATACAAAGAATAATACTTAGGGCAAAAATTGAAATAAAAATTCATCACTTTATTTGTTATTTAGACTAAAAATATGGATATAATGGGTTTTGAAAAAAACCGCTGAATATAAGGGGTTTTGAATTTTACTTGAGTGGATTTCCTGGATTTAGAGAGTAACCTTTTAAACATATTTTACATTAAAAAGATTTTTTAAGAACTAATATATTTTATTATTTATATTATTTCAAATTTCACAGATTTTCTTATATTCGTAGACTATCGTTTTCGAATACAATATTTTCTTCGCAAATAGAATCTTGGAACTTATCTGGTAGCTGTTGAATATTATTTGAATTTTTATTCATAATGTTTTGGTAGAATCTGAGATGGTTTAATGACTGCCAATCTTCACCAAAGTGCTTTTTCAATAGATTTTTCACATCGTTCAGTTTCGCATCCTTCAGAAAAACCCCTTCCTGGATAATTTCCACAGTAACGTTGCTTAAGTTTTTCCCTTTTTTCTGAACTGATTTAGCAGTTCCGACATCAGATTTATAATGAGGTTCACCTCGTACCTTCAATGGAATGTTTTTTTTCTTTGGTTTTTCAATTATAAATCTTTTAGCCTCATTAAATTTGAAATGCCATGATCCTGGAGGACGAATATAGTTGGAAATTGCTTGTTTCCAATCATAAACTGGACAATTTCTACTTCCAAGAGAAATTACTGTTCCATAGTTTTTATAAATATCCATATATTCAGTTGAATCGATGATCGTTTGCTTCCTTTTGACCTTAAATTTATAAACATATTTTAGAAATTCACCTAGGTAAAATTAAAATGTATGTATACCTCTTTTTCAACTTTAGCAAATACTCGATCTGGAGGAATGTAAGAATGTCCGGTACTGGAAATACAAGCTCTATAGAGTTGATGTTTTGCGGTGCGTATTTTTTAAGCCAAAACAAACACATTCCAACCATCGTGGTATTTTTGTTTTGACTACCGCATCCATCTGCAACTAAGCGAATTCGTCGGATATTAGTCTTCTCGATATTAGAAAGGCAGTGGTACACCGCGGAAGTAATTTGATTTGACCCTTTATTAAACTGATCTTCTGTCCAAACATAGAAAAATACATTGGTTTTATTAAGAGGTGACTTTGAAGACCCAGCTACAACTCCAAAGTTATAGATGTATATTTGCAGCGAAAAATATGCTGCTTGATCGGCCAATTTGGGTAAGGTCATATTTTTTTGGCAATCAAATGACAGTATCAAAATATCATCTTTTTCTTCTCTAATCATATCGAAAATCGCTTTGGCTCGTCTTTTATGTACAAATTTTTCCACCATTAGGTTTTGTTTTTTCTTAGCGATTGTTTCATATTTTATGTTTTCTGTTAGCTGAATACATTTTGAGCAAAGGTCAGTTGATAGTGCCTTAAAACCAATGTTAAAATTTTGGTTAAACGTGTTTCTAAAAAAACATTTCTTTACATTTAAGTCTGGAGATGAAACTTGGCTTGTGTACATTCTATACATTTTGTTTATATTTAAATCACCGGGCAGATATTGTCGTTTGCACATCTTGCTCCTGCAGTAGTGAATTTCAACAGTTCGAAAACTTTTAATAAACTGAATTACAGCCTCTTTTTTAGTTGTATTTTTGGATCAATAGCGATCTCAACCACGATTCTCTGTAGGACAGGGATGAAACAGAGCAAAATTCAGTTGTACCACGAAAACATTTTAAAATGTACCAAAATGTACCAACTGTTAGAAAAAAATTTGGCAGTATAGAACCACCAATTCCAGTTCGCAAAAATTGCTTAGTTTTTGTATTTAGCAAGATTTCTCCAATTACCTATGAACATTTCACACCTTTTTTGCGTTGTATACTGCCTATGTCTATTTACCTTTTGAAAATCAAACATTAATTTTGAACACAATGTTCACTTCAGTCGGATTTTTATTGTAAAAAATTATTATACAATATTTTATAAATAAACTAATCGTCTTCAAAAAATTAACAAAAATAATAATTAATCACAAAAAAACTTCTTATCAATAAATCAAAAATTAAATTAAATCTTAGTTTAGATTGGAGCTCAAAATATGAAATGTGCATATTGAAAAGTCTCAAAATTATAAAATTATATCTTCATTTTCCTTATTTGGATTTCTATTTATCATATTTTTCGTTATTTGAAAATTAACGCAATTTTCTGCATTACTTTTCATTAAATCTTTCGTTTGTACAAGTGAAGATACAGTAGAAATATGAAGTCTATTTCTGCATTTCGTTTTCACTAAGTTTTGTACAGAAAAAATGCGCTCAACATTTGCAGAAGAATGAGGAATCGATAATAATCCTTTGACTATTCTGCATACGTTAGGAAAAATCTTGTCTCCTAATCCATTTTTCACTAATTCAATTTCATTCCAAAATTGAGTAATAGAGAAGTCTTCATATTTTTTTAATTCTTCATATTCAGCGATTTTTCTATATTCCTCATTTATTTTTTCTATGACATTCATTTCATTTTTCGGAAAAATCTTGGATATAATCTGAATAATACTACTTATCTCTTCGCTTAAAACGACTTTTGGGGAAAAATTTGGAATGAAATTTAAAACATCATTTTGGAAATCAATTTTTTCATGTAAATTGTTACAAAATGCAATATAAAATTGTTTATAGTTAGTTTTAAATTCAAATAATTTTTCTTTTGCAATATTATTCTCTAATAAGAATAATTCGACTGTAGTGCCGAGAAACATATTTTTAAAATCTAAATTACTTATTTTGATATAAATCTAAGCCACTGATAGACGTTGAATCTAAATAGTTTTTTTTTATAAAGCATCTCGCTATTTTATAAAATAAATATTTCATTCTCGATGTGAAAATGTGCATTCTATAATCTTCTGCCTGCATCTCTATATTAACATCGTTGATATCCTTCAATACAAAATTTAAAAATGTGAAATAAAGTTTCATTATAGGGTCATGCAGGCAGCTTGAAACGAAAGATATGTTTTCATTCGAATATTTCAAATCGAAATCTTCTACTCGGAAGTAATTTTGCAGAGGAACCCACTGCTCTAAAAATCTATTTACAACAAATTGTCTCGATAGCCATCTTGTTTCAGAATAAGAAAATATACAATGAAGCTCTGTTCCAAAATATTCTTGAAACTCCATAAAATTTAATTTTCTATTGCAACTATGGCAAAAATGGCGATTAACTTCAATCATAAATTTATTTATTATAGTCGGTAATTTTGAAAATGCTACTTTAGACACAATATTTAGATTATGGCAAATACAACCTTGAACGAAAAGGTTTGGAATTATTACTTTTAATTTTGCTTGGACGCCATCATCACAGGACAGTTATCTGCTCCAAATGCAATCATATTATTTAACGGAATGTCATATTTATTAAATGTTTCTAAAATACCATCCATTATTCCTTGTGATGATGAGTCTTTTATTGGAATCAAGTCCACAAACCTGTCCAAACATTTCTTATCATAAAGTCTTATAATAATTGCCAAATTTTTACTTGACGTTATGTCAGTGCTTTCATCTATTATTAAAGAATAATATTGCTTTTTAGTCAAGTTAACTATTGATTGAAGATTTCCTGAAGCAATGATATTCTTGACGTATTTTTGAGCTTTTGCTCAATGCATGTTCAAATTTTGAACAATTTTTGAGTCCGGTATACTAGTTTTTAAGAGTTTTTCTAGATGATCCAGACATGTAAAAGGTGAATTATGTTCTGAAACAAACAAGCACAGCCTTATTTCTAGCTCTTTGCTTTTTGTTTGTACAGATTTATTTTCATTTTGCTGCACAAAATTTTCAATTGATATATTATTAGCTGTTTTTTTTTCATTTTGAATATGAATTTCAGATAATGAATGCCTTTTAATGTGGTAATATCCTCCTTGAATAGAAGAATCACAAATTTTACATGTTTTACCCGATTTTGAATCGCCTTTTTTTCTACAAGCCAATTGAATTCTTCCAACCAATGTGTTCTAACCTGTCTAACCCTTCTTCGTTTTACTTTCATCGATTTTTTATTATTGACTTCAATTCTGTAAATGCAGATTTGATTAAATAAAATAATGTAGAATATAAAAATAGTTACGTTGTAGAACAATCAGTAATTTCAATTTGTTTATTTGAAGTAGAAGTCCCTTCATCTTCTTTTTGCTTTTTATGGTTTTGTGTGCCGGTGTCCGTAGCATTCTTTTGTTGGTCCACGCTTGCTTTTTTCATCCATCTGTAAATGTAAAGCCCATTTTTGGAAAAACTAATTCGTAATCGAACTTCTAAGAATTTAATTTACCTTTCTAAAAAATTCATTTTTAGACCATTTAACTTATTTTAATTATTTAATTATTACATATATCACATCACAAATCACAACCTCAGCATCAGCACAATAATTATTATTGGTTAGGCTAGCTTTAGTTTTTATGATGGTAGCATGTGTATGACCAGCATGGAAAACATCGTTAAAAAACTAATAGTCATTTAACGATGCATGTAAAGGAAATCAAATCAACTCAACTGTCAAATTACAAAAAAAAAAAACAGCTTGTCTGGTGTTACGTGTTACCGTTTTCCCGAATGCTCGAATGTACCAAAAATGTCACTGGGGTACCATTGTACTTTCAAGGGTAGAAATGTATCATTTTTGGTACAAATGTACCATAAATTACATCACTGCTGTAGGAGCACTTCCACTTTCTAAGTGACGTTTAACTACTCCAACAATTCTATCTCGTTCAATTGCTAAAATTTCAGAGAATGCTTTCTGGCAAACTCTTACAAGCTTACCATTGATGAGCCTTACGTGGTGTTCAATATTTATATTTCGTCTTTCGTTATCAGTCCGTCTACGTTTTGGAGTAGATGTATGACAATAAGCTAGTATGAATGCATCTTGCGACAATTTATTATGGACTTTATAAAACCCCTTTAAAAATGTCATTGCGTCATTGCCTCTAATAAGTTTACACTTACATATATAAACTATTTTCCGAACTATGTTGGCATTTTGGAACTACAGGAGGCTTCTTTTGTTGATAGCTAAAGTTTTAATATTAAAATTTTAATTTTGAAATTAAAAAAATATATACCAACAATAATGACTCACAGTTTAACTTTGTTTTCAGTTTTCTTCCAATTATTAGCATTGAGTTGCCTCTTTCGGGTTTTGTCACCTTTAGATAATTGAATTGGACTTTCTATACTTTCCATTATAAAAAAGAAAACACATTGATTATTATTCACTTTTTAAAAATTATAATTTCTTATGTTCACTTGACCGGAGTTGAAACTGAACTAAAACAATAAATTAACTAAAAAGTTCTAGTTACAAATAACATAATTATAATGAGTCATCAAAATAAATAAAAGTGAATGCTTGTTGAAATTAACGGATTTTGAAAATTCACTTCTATCTCCACAAAGGATGTACTGGATTTTGACTTAAACAATAAATATTAGAGGATGTACAGGGTTTTGAAAAAAAATTTTTTTGGATTGAATGGAATAAATCGCATATTTTGAATTCGATTTTATATGGGATTAAATGACATTTGGTATATACAAATAAAGTCACAGCTGCACAGATGCATAACGGTTAAAATTGCGTATTTAACAAATTTTTTTCTTAAAATGTATTTAACGGGTTTTGAATTTGAACGACTCATGTATCAATTTGTGTGAAAGACAAATTGATTCATTTATTTGTAATTATTGGAAACATTTTATTGTTTGTAAAAGATATTTTAATTGATAAAGTGCTTCGTTTATTATTATTAAAGATATTCAATTATTTGAACAAGATATTTAGTTTTAAAAAGCAGTATGATAATATATAAATTTGTTTAGGAGACAAATTGATTTATTTATAAAAATATTAATTATTTGTTTAAGATATTTTAATTTCTTAAAAACAAAATGACTCACTTATTTATTACTTATCGAAAATATTTATTTGTTTAGAAATTTGTGTTTAGAAAAGATTAACTATTGTAACATAACGGAATTTTTTTTTGAGTTTTGTAATTCAACAAGATACCCTCCGAAAATCAACCTGACTCCCGGGTAAACCCCAGCCGGTCGGATCCAGCTGCTTCAGTCTGGGGGTGAGTTCTTGGGGTTACCCTTTCGGAAGTTTCCGCATTGTTACATAGTTGACCGGCTATAGGTACAAACATGATTCAAAAAAAAAAAATGCAAACAAAATAAAAAAATTAAAAAAACCAAACTCTAGTGAAGGAAGGAAAGCCATAACGAGACCGTATCAGGACTGCAGACAATGCAGTAAAAGAAGAAGCGATCAAAAAGGAACCGCGACCTTCATCTCCCTACGATGACATCCACCACCCGCAATTCCTCACCTTTTTTTCTTTTTTTTGTTCTTATCCTTTCATGATGCAAAAAGGGGTCTTTACCAAAAAAAAATTTTAACTTTTATTTGTCCTTTTCCTTTTTTTTTTCTTTTTTTGTGCTTTTATCAATCAAGTAAAAATTCTGACTTTTCTTTTTATTTCTCTTTATTTCTTTTCTCTTTTCTTTTCTTTTGTTTGTTTTTCATGAAAAAAAAATAAATTCCATTATACTGATCTTTTTACAAATTACATAAAAAAATATCAGTTTTATATATATGTATATACTCGTATATATATATTTTTTTTTTAACCTACCTCAATTACAACTAAACAATTCTGTTTATCATCCTTTACTTTGTGTATGGCAATTACGAATTATCAATATACAGTCTGCGAAATTGCTATAACTCCATTAAAATTTTTTTTACATAAATATTAATAAAATGTGAAAACTAATAATTTCCATGAAAATGATGTATTTTAATAAAATTTTAAAAACAATTCAAACTGTTTAAAATAATATTATAATGGAAATAAAATTATAAAGTGAATTCATGTTTAGAAAAAACAATTTACAAATAACTTAGGTGCGAAATTGCTATAACTCCATGTATAATTTTTTTGAATAATTTACGGTTTATGACTATTTGTGACTATTTTTAAAATTTTTATCTTAAAACTAATATTTTGTTGCTCCTCCATTTTTCCTAATAATTTCAAAAATACGATTTTTCATGGAATTTATCAAATTCTTCAAATCCTCTTGTGAGGTGTCATTCCATCCATTTTTAATCCCATCTTTTAGCTCTGCCACAGTACTGTACTGCTTTCCGTTTTTATACACTTTCCGAGCTAATATACCCCATAGATTTTCGATGGGATTTATATCCGGCGATCGGGCTGGCCAGTCTAATACAGTAATATTTTTATTCTAAAGCCAGTCTCGAGTCTCTCTTGAAGCATGAATGGTCGCATTATCGTGTTGGAAGACCCAATTTTCTGTTGGTATTTCTTCACCAAAATTGAGAAGGACCTCTTCGAGTAAGGCGGTATAATTTTCAGACTTCATTCTAGTGGAAATCCAACAAATTGGTGTTTTTCCGTAATAACTGAAGGCAGCCCAAACCATTAGACTATCACCACCAAAATTTCTGCTCATTGTAACTTCTTCATTTTTTCTTCATCTGGCCCGTCTAAATTAAATTTTTTTTCATCAGAAAAAATGACATTTTTCCATTGTTCGTCCCAATTAATGTGTATTTTGGCAAAATTTAGCCTGGCTTCTTTATGGCGTTTCAGCAATGCAGGTTTTGAACGCATTTTTTCCATTTGAATCTACCACTTGTGGACATAATTTGTTGTATTCGTCTTTTTGTGATGGGAAGAGCCAGTTCAGCTTTAATTTTTCCAGCGGTAGTGTTTTGAGCAGATGCTGCACGCAGAATTTGGGAACGTTGCCTTTTTGATATTTTTGGGTGACCTCCTTTGTATGCATTTTTTCCGTAATTTTGTCCTAATTTTAAATAATTGTGTACAACTCTATGTGATCTTCCAATTTTTTCACCAATTTCTCTAAGAGTTGAAGCCGTATCCTTGTAGGCTTCAATTTTTGCTTTTTCTTCTACAGTCAACACTTTACCTCTAGGCATTTTTAATTGAATATTATTAAAATAAATTATTTGACCAGAAAAACACAAATAATTCACGTAAAAATACAAATTGTTTTTAATTCCACTTAAAGTTATTAAAATTTATCACTTTTTACAATTAGGTCTAAATAAAGACTGTTGAAATATCAACTGGAGTTATAGCTATGTCGCATTTTATTTTCCATAAATAACCACTTATAATAATATATGTTCGAAAAACAAAAACCAACAAGTTCAAACATGATTACTTGAGTAAATAAGTGCAAATTGTTCATTTTTATATATGCATATCACAATATTTTTGGTATATTAGCAATATACTTTAACATTTTCACTTGGAGCTATAGCAATTTCGCGGACTGTATATAAATTCGATTATTTTGATTTAAGATTTAAATATGTATATATATATATACCTATATAAAAAATTTTTCTTCCTTTTTTTTTTTGAATATCTAATTTTTACTTTTTTTTCAATTAAAAGAACTTGTATCCTACAAAAAATTTTCTATTTCCCAAAAAAAACTACTATGTTTAATAATACAAAAAAAAAAAACTTTATTATATGTATGTACTTATCTACGGCGTATAATTCCTATTGATGAAAGGATGGAGGCTCCTGAGCGCTGCTCTGGCCAGTCGTAATGTGGTTGATCAGCTGCATCTCGGTCATTACATTTTTCATCATTTGTTGCGCAAAGGGTGCATAATTGATAATCTATCTATCTTCAATGCTATCGTAAATATTAATTACTTTTAGTTTTATTTTCAACAAACTTTAACAACATTCATTTTTCTTATTCATTTCTAAATTTGATTTTTTTTTTTTTTTTGTTCTTTATAAGTTTTTCATGTTATTAAATAAAAACACACTTCAAAAAAAAAATAATTGTTTAATCACCGACTTTAGCAAGACATTAATGAAATATGCATGAGATAAAACACAAAGTACTGTAAGAAATTTTTAATTGCTTCAAATAAACGGAAAAAAAATTTTTTTTTGTTAATTTCGAAGTTATTAAAAAAAATATAAAAAAAAACTATTCAAAATATGAAAAAAATTTGATTTTATTCTATTTTAAAAATCTTTTGGCATTTCGATAGACTTGATTTTTTTTTTTTTTTTTTTTTCTTAAATTCAAATAATTTTAAAAAAATTCAAGAGGACACTTTTCATTTTCATATTAAATATACGCGTTTACGTATGACGACAAAAAAAACCACAGAATTAATTAAAAAAGAAAAAAAAACTAAGCCAAAGAAAAAAAATATACTTTAACCGACTACATTTTGAAAATCAAAAAAATGAAATTAAACTCAAATGAAAAAAAAACCGCAAAAAGAAACCCAGCCTCTACGGCAAAGAAAAAAAGCTATAGTTAACTACATCTTGAAAACCAATTCAAATTCAACTCCAACCGAAAAAGCCTCTGTGATAAATTCTACCTCGCTTATATAGCAAGGTTTTGAGATAATCACATTACTCATTTATTACGTAAATACACTGAGATAATTAAAAGAAAAATTTAAGAGGTCATTATATATTAATGCGTAAGGCAGGTGTATGAATTATCATTTTCGAGACTATTCCATATATGCAGGGTTGCCACTCGCAAAAAATTTCTATGACCAGCTTTGCTTGAAAAAATGACCAATTCAAAAAAAATGTGACCAAACAAGAACCAAAACATGCTAGATTTTACAAAGAAAATGTAAATACATATGTACATGAGATCATTTTATTTACTTATAAGTAAACTATATAGTTTATTTACAGTCTTAAGCCCTACGCCCAGTGATAACGACAACGACAACTACAACTTGACATTCAATTAGAATCAATTGAACGACTGTTGTTTACGCCCAGTGATAACGTTGTCGTTCAATTAGATCTATTTCTAATTTTGTCGTTGAGTGTACCCTTCTTCTGTTGTTTCGGAGTAATTTATGTGATTTCATAGCTGTCAAATTTGAGTTTAAATTTAAAAATTCAAAAAAGTTTAGTCGATGAATTTCATTTTGATTTTTTAAAGCAAAAGTAGAAGTTAGCTGATAAAATTTAACAAATAAAATTTAACAAACAGTTTTGAAAAATAAAATTTTACAAATTAAATTTAACAAACAGTTTTGAAAAATAAAATTTTACAAATAAAATTTAACAAACAGTTTTGAAAAATAAAATTTAATAAATAAAATTTAACAAACAGTTTTAAAAATAAAATTTAATAAATAAAATTTAACAAACAGTTTTAAAAATAAAATTTAATAAATAAAATTTAACAAATAGTTTTAAAAATAAAATTTAATAAATAAAATTTAACAAACAGTTTTGAAAAATAAAATTTAATAAATAAAATTTAACAAACAGTTTTGAAAAATAAAATTTAATAAATAAAATTTAACAAACAGTTTTAAAAATAAAATTTAATAAATAAAATTTAACAAACAGTTTTGAAAAATAAAATTTAATAAATAAAATTTAACAAATAGTTTTCAAAATAAAATTTAATAAATAAAATTTAACAAACAGTTTTGAAAAATAAAATTTTACAAATAAAATTTAACAAACAGTTTTGAAAAATAAAATTTAATAAATAAAATTTAACAAACAGTTTTGAAAAATAAAATTTTACAAATAAAATTTAACAAACAGTTTTGAAAAATAAAATTTTAAAAATAAAATTTAACAAACAGTTTTGAAAAATAAAATTTTACAAATTAAATTTAACAAACAGTTTTGAAAAATAAAATTTTACAAATAAAATTTAACAAACAGTTTTGAAAAATAAAATTTAATAAATAAAATTTAACAAACAGTTTTGAAAAATAAAATGTAATAAATAAAATTTAACAAACAGTTTTAAAAATAAAATTTAATAAATAAAATTTAACAAACAGTTTTGAAAAATAAAATTTAATAAATAAAATTTAACAAACAGTTTTGAAAAATAAAATTTAATAAATAAAATTTAACAAACAGTTTTGAAAAATAAAATTTAATAAAACTGATCCAGTTGGTGAAGGAGAAAGTTTTTTTATACAATAAAAGTGAAAAAAATTATAGAAATAATACAATGAAGGAAGCAGCATGGGAGGAAATTGCTTCACAATTAAATGAAAGCGGTATGTTTTTATTATATTAATTAATTTAATTATGTTATAATAATATTAATAATAATATAAATATTTTTTTTTTTAATTTATAATGACTTATGTAAAAAAAATTGGTCTACAATCCGGGATCAATTTAATAGAGAATTGAGGAAGGTAATGCAGCCGTCGGGCAGTGGAGCTTCCGTGTCTTCCAAATTTAAACACATGGAGAGGCTAAAATTCTTAAAAGATTGCTACAAACCACGAAAGTACGTTTAACTTTTTAAATTTTATACAAATAATAAACATTTCATAATTTTCTAATTTCAGAACATCATCTAATATGATATTTCAAGTGGAAGACAACATTGAAGATGACATATTTTTCAACAGCACCACATGCGAAGTTGCACTGCCGCCACCATCTCCACTGGTTCTTCCAACGACAATGGTTGCAACTCCATCGCCATTATCGTCTCCAGGTCTCCTGTCTCCGCTAGGGCCATCAACATCACGAGGCCCTACTGAATCAACGAAAAATAATTCTTTGGTAGAGGACGAAATGCTAAAAATGATTGAAGATATCAGGACAACAAGAACTGCGAGGGATGCAGCTGCAGGTGTAAGCAGTTTTATAAGAAATTTGCAACATTTAATAGAATCTGCAAATTTTAGTATTAAAGAAAAAATAGAGTTAGAAATTGAATTGTTACAGGTAGTGCAGAAAAAACTGAACAATAAAGAAAAAAATAATTAAAATGTACTATTTGTTTATTATTTCATTTTTTTTCATTAACAAATATGAACACAATTTCTCCCTTAATATGAATGCTTCATTTGAAGACCTATTAGATGATTCTATAGGAATAGATTGTAGAGGTTCTTGTATTTCACTTCTCCATTCTGATGGTGTGTAATTAGCATTATTCAGTATTAAATAATTATGTAATATTGTAATCACATCTACATCACATCTACATCTACATGATGGGGTGAAGCATAAATTGTATTTAATAAAATTCGCCATCTACATGCAATTATCCCAAATGCATTCTCAATGGTGATTCTAGCGCTAGACAGCTTTTCATTAAAATATTGTTTTTCTGTTGACAAATATTTTCCTGGAAATGGTCGCAGAAGATTTTTTTTGAGGGGGAAAGCAGCATCAGCAACGAAATAAAACGGAAATTTTTCATTTGTGTCGGGTAACTCTTTATCGTGCGGAAGAGGAAGCTTATGTGATAAAAGCAACTTCCCAAATGCACTATTTCTAAAAATCCCACCATCGCTTTGGCTGCCATAAGCCCCAATGTCCACCATGGTGAAACTGCAATTTACGTCGCAAGCAGCAAAAAGAACAATACTAAATCTTCCTATGGTTTATAAAATAAATGCATGTTAAATGCAATAATCTTAATAGTTGGTATTAATTATAATATTACCTTTATAATTATAATACTGGGAACCACTGTTGTTGGGACAAACAATGTTTATATGTTTGCCATCAATGGCTCCGACACAGTTAGGCATTTTAGATCTTTTATAATATAAATGAGAAATGATTTCTAACTTATCCGTACTAGGAAAAGCTATATATATATCCTTAAGTACGTCCCAAATAGCTGTACAAGTCTCATATATAACACGCCTCAATGTTGTTTCTCCTATTAGAAATTTAGAGCAATATATTAATCTCGATCCACCATGAGCTAAGTACCTAAAAATATACTTTTTAACAGTTTCAACAATTATAATATGAACTTTATGTGTATACTTACATAAGGGTTAATACTAGACGAAATCCTGAGGAAAGTGGTGTTCGTATAGAAAATTTTTCTAGTGTACCGTCTAAGAAACTCAATAACATATTGAACATTACAAGATTCATTCTTGTGTATTTAAAAAATTTTTCAGGATCTTCTTTAATTTTAGGGTAAGTTGTTACGAAAAAACCTGTTTCGTTTCTTGCACGATATATTTTGTGCACCCAAAATCTTCTCATGTTTTTTTTCTTCTTATAATTTTGATATTTTTTATATAGTCGATATAATTTTATGCCTAGTTCTAGGTCTTCAATAATCTCATCTTCCGAATCGAAATAATAACTATTATTGTCTTGGTTCATTTTAAAGATATAAAAAATTTAGAAACAAATTAACAAATCTCACACTAATTTGTAAACAAACTGTTTTACATTTCACCAAATGTTGTCGTTACGTTACCATTGGGCGAGGTTGAACGACAAGTTGTTGTCGGTGTCGGATGCACTTGTCGTTGTCGTTATCACTGGGCGTAGGGCTTTATGCTAAATTAATTACAAAATATTTGTATGTATGTAAAAAATACTTAATTTGAAATAATATAATGTATAACGAAAATAATAAAAACAAAACAAAGAAAAACCAACAAAGGGATACAAAATATGTAAATAAAAATCTTTAGATTACATAACAAAATAACAAATAATAAAATTCTTCTTTATAACTGCTTAAAAAATTAAAATTCACTTTTTGCAGCCCATACATAATGTGGGTTGTCATTTCCCTTAATTAATTTTTTGGCTAACATTACATTATTAATTGTCTCGAATTTTAATAAATTTCTTAATTTGGTTTTTATTAAAGTCAAATCTGAGAACTTTCTTTCAGCAGCAGCTGAACTATGAGGTAATGACATTAGATTAAATACAAAATCACACAAGTCTTTAAAACAGTATTCATCTATTCCGTTTTTAATACAATTAACTTTTTTCCAAAACTCATTTATGTCCATTTCATTCTCCAGATTATGATTAAAAAATTTAAGTAATTTCCACTGTGTGACTATGATTTCTGGATCACATTCTGTTAAATTAGAAAACTTTGAAATCAGCGGCATTATGGATATTTCAGATTACGATAAAAACTTTTGAGGAGTTATAATGGCTAAATGCTTTATATCATTGTTTTCAAAATCAAATCTTGACGTTATTTGTTTTACCAATTCCAAATAAAAAGAAAGGATATTGGTTTTTATTTCAACTTTTTCTGATTCTGGAATATTAACTTTTGTTAAATAAGTTTCAGCATGAAATCCAATAAAATTTTTTTGAACAGGTAAATAATTATTTTTGTTTTCAATAATTTTCTCCAATGATAATGAATCAACATGTTATATAAAACTAGTATTTGCAAAATTACTTAAAATCAATTTAGAAAACATTTCCATATGTGAATATAAATATGGTAAGCGAATTTTCTCAGACTGAAACTCCTTATTTAAATTATTTATTAGCTTTAAGATATACGACAGGAATAGAAAATATACTTTAATTGAAGCATTGTCCATTAACTCTGCTAAATTAGCGCTTTGAATTCCACTAACTTCTAAACAGTATTAAAGAAAATATAATTTCACAGCGTCCCACTGTTCAACTATTCTGTTAATAACATTTTCCAAAGACAGCCACCTTGTTAGAGAAATGCCTAAAATTTTATGTGGTTTAACAGAACAGTAATCTTGAAATTCTTTTAATTCTTTTAATATATGCAAAAAATTTATAAATATTTCCACACAATTTTTCCACGTCAGCTGGAATTTTTTTGCATGCATAAGATGAACATAAATGCAAAGAATGGCAAGTGCATTTCAAGAAAAATAAAGTACTATTGACACTCTGCTCAATTTTCGCTTGCAAACCGTTAATTTCTCCAGCCATTACATTAGCTTCATCTATAGCAAGCCCTATTAAATTATTTAATGGAATTTCATGCTTAGAGAAAAAATTTTTGATGGCTTCGAAAATGGAATTCGAATCTGCTCCAGTTAATTCAATCAAAGCCATAAATTTATAATGTACACATTTTGTTAATTTATCTATAACCTCACTATCAATACCAATGATTTTTTTGTCGATAAGTCCGTTGTTTCATCAACGATTAACGAAAATTTTGTCGTTTTTAAGATCGAAATTAGTTTTTCCTTACTTCTTTTTGCTAATATTTCTGTAACTTGAACAGATTTAGTCCTGCCGCAGTGTAAAGCTCTTGCAATTTTTGAGTCTGGGCAACATTGAATGAGCAAATGTGGTAAATAATCCATTAGCAAGAAAGGTAAATTGTGATCGATGCAAAACATAACTAATGTTAATTCTGCTAAAAAAACCTGTTTATTGAATTGGAGGTTTTCTTCCTTTACACAGGACTCGATTTTCATTTGATTTTTTTTCATGTTAACATTTTGTATGTGAGAAGGCTTTTTTTCATGATTGCAAAGATGAGTAAGGTAGTTTGAAAAGAATTTTTCACACGTTACACAATAGCTTTTGCCATTTGTTTCTCGTAACCAAGGTAATTTTTTTATCCATTCCGATTTAAATTTTCTCGGTCCAGTTTTTGGTTGTTGGTCTTTTTCAATGGTGTTTCTAAAAAATATATTATGTATTCATTTTATTTTTTATTATTATTATTATCTTAAAAGTACGATACAGTCGATCGGATAAGTGAAAGTGCGTTCCACTTTGGTGATTTCATCTACTCCAGAGTAGACCAAAATTAAACGCAGCCAATGTACTTCAACTACATCAACTCATAGTTGGTTATTACTCGTTGTAGTGGTTATACCAATTCAGAAAGCTAGAGGTCTTTAAATTCTTATTATTAATATTAGGAGTGTTCCATTTATTAGCTGTGTTGATATATGCCTAACTACGCTGGAGTACTTTAAACGAAATATTAATTAAACCAAGTTTAAACTGCCACTGTGAAACTGGGCATTAAACATATGTTTTTATCGGTAAAAATCTCGGGGCTTTAAAAAAATTTCCACTTACGCGATTTCACTTATGCCGTTTTGCGATTTTGACTGTATTAAGATCACTTACCTTAATTCAGACTTTTTAGATGTACTTTGGACTTCGTCTACAGTAAAAAGTGCAGATACTTCAAGATCAGGCGAAGTATTGGATGTCTGATCACTGTCTAAATCCATAACAGAGTCTGGATTAGGTACTTCAACTTCAGCTGAAGATCTGGAATTCTGATTACATAGGTTAGGAGAGGGTACTTCAACTGAATTTGAAGAATTGGATGTTGATGGGTTTCGTCTTTTTTTATTCACTTTAGTTTTTATAAGGAATCTGAATAAAATTATGTTCACATGTTAAATGTATAAATTTAAATTTAAATAAAATTGTACTTACTTGTCCATTTTGAAGCACTCAAATAACTTTCTAAATCACTGCAATACAAAAAAGAAAGAACGTAGAAGGAAATGACTTATGACGCGACGCCGAACAAAGTGATTTGAAATGAATTGAATTGACAATGATAGACAATTGACATACAGTCGACTGACTTTTAAAAATAAGGGTATGTTCATTGTTCGGTAACAATATTCTGTTTAAAAAAATGAACACACCCCTCCCCCATAGAGCACCAAAATTTTATAGTTACTTACTTTACTTATTATTTAGCCTAATAAAGAAGAAGCAAAAATAAGTATGTTTTAACATATTTTTTATTTTCGTTTTTGAAAATTTGGTAAAGTTGTAAAAAATGATCAAATTAATAAAAAAGTGTCCAAGTGACCAAACCAAAAAAAAGTGACCAAATTTGGTCATAAATGACCAAAGTGGCAACGCTGCATATATGTATTACTTAATGAGTAATATATAGTGAGTAGTGATAATGGTGCTTATTCTGAGATGCGCATCACTTGTGATACGAAGCGTAAGTAGTGATCACTTCGATTCAAGAATGGTATTCTGAGATTCACGTGATACGATGATTTCATCGTAACTACGACATCTCCGATACGATTGCGGATGTGGTAGGTCGTGTTTTAGATATCGTGCGCAGGTTTAAATAGTTTACAATTAATAGTTATAATTATAAGAGCTAATTAATATCAGTGCTTTTTTGTAAAATTCCAGTGAACGGTTCCTAAGGGGCCGAAACAATTTGTGGAAGTGTTAATTATAATTTTATTACTTATTCCAGACATTTAAAAAATTCAAATCTAACGAATTTAGGAATTAAGTAACAACCTTAAATATAGCCTCATGTAATACAGTGGAATTAAAAACAAGTGTTTTACAGTGCTTCCAAACAGTGTTACTAAAACTCAGTTTAATCAAAGTCACAAACCCACTTAATTCAGTACTTGTCAATTAAAAAAATTTTTTTCCGGTTATCCTCAAACTTCGAGAGAAAAATAAATTGAAAATTTAAAAAAAAAAAAATTTTTTTTTTTTTTTAGAATTTTTCGTCCTAATTTTTTCTTATTAACAGGGTGGTTTTAACAAAAACCTACTAGAGGTAGTAAATACCAAGATGTTGCCCTCAGGGGCTAATCCTGGAAACTATTTTCAAATCCTGTTGCAAGAGACTGTGCGAAATGAACCAGAGGCAAAATATGTCATCATAGCTTATAAAGAGCCAATCGGACAAGACACTAATGGCGAAGCCGTTTACAAGAAACTAAGCGAATACAACCCGTTCTTGATCTCAACGGCAATCAAACAAATCTCCACAGAGATTGTAAGAGGCTCCTTCCTCAAGGATGGAAGCTTCTTAGTTCTAACAAAGAACCAATCAGCCGCCGATAAACTCCTAGTTTCTAAAATATTAAAATTTTCAACATCAACCTCCATAAAAATCGACTGTTCTTTGCACAAAACGTTGAACAACTGTAAAGGAGTAATTTACTCCCAAATGCTGAGAAATGTAACGGAGCAAGAGATCATTGAAGGAATGAAAAGCGAAAACGTCGTGGAAGCACGCCACATAACCAGAAAAGAAGGAGAAAACTATTAGAACAGGTTCAATCATTCTTACCTTCCAGAGGTTCCGACTTCCAACCAGCATCAACATATGCTTCAAGAGAGTTGATGTTCGCGAATATGTCCAAAATCCAATGAGGTGTATCCTATGCCAGAAAATAGGACACACCAAAAACCGTTGCTCCAATGAGAACACTTCATGCTCAATCTGCAATCTACTGGCAGATCACCAAGGCAATGCAATGGCAAGTTTTGTGTCAATTGTAACAGCACCAACCATTCTTCGTCTGACAAGAGATGCCCAACTTTTTTGAGAGAAAGAGAAGTATTAAGAATAATGAACCAGACCAAATGCACAAGGTGTCAGGCGTGTAAACAATACTTCTCACTCCATCCAGTAACACAGAATGATATAAGCATCCTACCTAACTTGAATAATCCAGCCAGCTTCGCCCAGGCGGCAGCAAGATTAAATCCTAATAGCAAGCCGAGAGACAACAATCAAAATACAGCCTCAACCAACACCACAACAGCAAGTTTAAATCCTAATAGCAAGCCGAGAGACAGCAATTCAAAAACATCTTCAACCAACAGCACAACAGGTAATAATAATATTAAATCTGTAGCAAAACCTACCTCAACAACAACACCCAAACCACAAGAACCGCCCAAACAACACACTAACACCAATAACAAGACCAACTCACCCCAAATTAACAACTCAAATCCTCCTAAAACAGACTCTAACAAAACTACCCCTCCAAAATCTAACAAAACAATCAGAAACAATGAAAACCCAACAATCACAACAATAACAAAAGAAAACATATAACAACTCACAAAACATTCAAAAGATAAAGTAGATGATTTCATAAAAAATAACGAAACTAATTTTCTCAATAGTAACCTCTCCTTCGGAAAGTATTTCAAAAAACATAATCAATTCACAATTTCATTCCCAGTAGCATTTTCAGACGCCGTCACTGATGACATTGACATGAGTGACGATTCGTCCTCATCTAACTGATTGTATTCAATCAGCCATCACCAAAAGCCTCTAGCCTCCCTCAGCGATTAAATCTATTCTAGGTACTAGAATAAGATTATAGTCCAACTTTATGGCTTCAACAACTAACAGTCTTCGAGATTTAACTATAATACAATGGAACATCAGAGGTTTTCGTGCTAACCAGCACAACTTAGAACTCCTAATTCACCGATACCAACCTCAGATTATTCTATTGCAGGAAACGTTGTTTTCTAACAATGAAGGTTTAAAGGGTTCCAATGTTACTTCTCCGACAGTCATGCTCAGAATGCTTCTCAAGGAGTCGGAATCTTGATCCGATCTAGCATCAGTCACACCTGCATCAACATTAATTCAATCTTTCTCAATCTAACAATTTCAGTGCACACGTCACCTTCCGTGACGGTGTCTTCAGTGTACATCCCTGGTTCTGTTCATATTACAACAGAACAACTCTAAAACTTCTTCAGTTCTTTCCCAGTATCTACAATAGTGTGTGGAGATTTCAACGCTCACCACCATTTGTGGGGTGATAGTAGAATCGACCACAGAGGAAGTTTAATTGCAGACTACATCTCTAATTCTAGCTTCTCGCTGCTAAACGACGGGGAATATACATATTTCTCGTCTCACTATCTGAACTACTCAGCGATCGATCTAACTATTGCATCCGCATCCATCTCGGATAGATTATCATGGCATGTACATGATAATCCAGAAGGAAGTGATCACTTCCTAATAGTTATTTCAAACAAGATATCTATGGCAGTTTAGAACAAAATTCTCGTCTGGTAGAAAGTAGAGCCGATTGGAACAAGTTTTCAAAGGCTGTACTGAAACTGGCAGAAGTGTTTCTACAATCGACCCTGATAAATCAAGAAGCAGCCAACATCAAAAAGATCATAAGATCAGCTGCGTTTAGCACAATTCCATCCTCCGTGACTAAACAAAACATAGAACCATTTTGGTTAGACCACAACATCAAGAAAACTATCAGGTCCAAGAACAAAGCCTGGAAAAAATACCAAAGGTATCCCTTTGTCGAGAACCTGGTAATTTTTAGGAAACTTACAGCTCAGGTCAAAAGATCTGTAAAAATAGCGAAGAAAAAATCTTGGCAAGATTTTACTTCCTCAATTTCACCATCAGATTCATTAAAGGATGCTTGGAACAAGGTCAAACGCCTATACGGCAAGCCTACTTCAAGTATCACTTCAATAATATCAAATGGAAGGGCTATTTCAAATCCGCTAAAGATTGCAAATGAGTTTGCTATGGCCTGGACCTCAGTATCCAGTGATGCTAATTTGTCGGATTCAGTTCGGCACCAGAAAACTAACTTCTGCATAAACAGTGACTATGTATCCAAATTCAAGTTATCATACGAAGTCTCAACGAATGAATTCGAGGAAACCCTCCTCACCTTTAAAGGCTCTACCCCAGGTAGAGACCTCATCTCATACCGTATGATGAAAAACCTTCCATCTGCACTAAAAAATAGGTTAGCTAGACTCTATACAAATATCTTGTATAGTGGTTCCATTCCCTATGAATGGAAATCAGCGATGTTGATTCCAATACCAAAGAAAAACAATAGTTCAAAATCCCCTTTGAACTATAGACCGATCTCGCTGATCTCATGTCTAGCCAAAACTCTAGAAAAAATCATGCAGAAGACTTCAAAAAATATCTGAGTCCATCCTACATACTGGACAACACGGTTTCCGACCTCACAGAGGAGCTTTAACACTTCTTCACGACATGGAGGAAGGGATGGCCTCTTCCATGGCGGCCGGTGATCACTCAAGCGTCGTGTCACTAGACCTTGAGAAAGCATTCGATAAGATCCCATCCGTTTTTGTATGTCAAATTTAATTTTAATTATTAATTTTTATTACAGGAGAACAACAAGTAAACTTGCTGACTCCTCGCCGGCACCACGACCCGCCAGGGCCTTTTGGCGACTCGACATACATTTAGCTTTTGTCTTATTACCTAGGGCTTAGCCTAACAATACAATTATTTACACCTAAATATTGCAATTCTTATTCTATAACAATTTGAGGGCTTAACTACTAGCTTATCTACCATATTATTATTTTACTTAACTACTTACATATCTACTGTAATATATTTTCTAATTATTATATTTTTACAATAATTTGATTTCTTTCTTTTTTTTCCAAAAATTAAACAAATTAAGTTTACAAATTCGCTTAGCCTAGGTTGAAGTACAAAGTGACTTAAGAGCTACGAATATTAGTTGTCTACTGATATTTGTACCTATGATTGTTGACATAATTATGCTTTTTATTGAATTATTGGGTTTTATCTTATATTTTATTTAGCAGATTTAATTCTCTAAGAATTCTAAACAATTTAGAGTTACTATCTTGTTTTAAATCTAGTAGCTTATCCAATTCGACACCATCTGGCCCAAACCAGCCAACCTCGACCTGACAGCCACACACTCCTGCAGAAGCTCAAAAGCATTGGCATGACTTGGCCCGCCACAACAGGGACATGGCAGCATTGTTCTGCTACTACATGGAAACATGTGAGTCAACCTTGTATGACCGGATCTCAATCTTAATAAAACGATTTGCTCGGCTCTGTTTAACGAAGAGTTGATGGATGGTGCGGAAAGCTGCCTGTTGATTCCATGATATTTTGACACGGTTACTGATTCGCTCACCCGAAATTTATTAATCCTTTTTTCGTTTAAAGTTTGCAACCCTATGCGATATATGGCACGTGGGCTTGGCAGGGCGAATTCTGCATGTTCATCAGCGTTATTACTAGCCAATTTAGCTATTTGGTCTGCGAATTCGTTGCCTGCTATCCCAACGTGTCCCGGTATCCAGCACAGTATACTGTCGTGCTCGATTAATAGATTTCTTACCACGTTAACCAGGAACTCTGTGTTATTAGGATTCTTTACCGCCTTGATAGTTGATAAAGAGTCCGACAATATCAAGAGTTTTTTGTTGTTTTTCGTCTCAGCGTCAAAAATTGTTGAGTTTATGGCGAGCTTTTTAGAGTACACCGTGATCCACCTACCAGATTTGTTCTTACGAACTACTGATAGCCCGACATCGATGTCAGCTTTGCTGGCATCGGTGTAAATGTGGATTCTGTCCTTGTATTGCTCACATATTTCCATGTGTGCAGCTCTGAAAAAAGCAGCACTTGTGTTGCACCTACTGTGACCCGTCAAGCTATCGATGACGTGGACTCTATTTGAACTGGATGGAGTCAGCTCCTGTAGGGAAGGAGGGGGGCTAGGGAGGGAGCCACCGAATTTTGGGATGAGGGATATGGCTCTTCGTAGGGTAGATGTTCTCTCTCTCTGAAGTTATGGGAAATACGGAATAACGGGGAGCGAGAATCGCCTACTTGGTTAGCTGCTAACCTAAGTCTTAACTTCATTATTCTGTCCTCCACATCCCAAAAGCCGCATTCTGCCAGCAGAATGGGGATTGGGGTGGAACAGTAGGCACCAGAAGCTGTACGCAAGACTTTGTTGCAAATAGTTTGAATTTTCTTTTTGTAAGAGAATGTTCAATCTCCGATCAATGTTAGACCGTAACCAGAGATTCCATACAGCAAACTTTTAGCAACTGGGATGAGAGCTGATGGTGAGGCTCCCATTTTGCCTGCAGCCAGAATCTTGATCACCTTGTTCAATTTGATCGCCACCTGTTTGGCATGTTCGATCCATTTCAGGTTTTTAGTGAAGATCATGCCTAGTACTTTGAGTTTTTTAACGGAGTTGATGGTGTTATCGTTAATAACTATGTTTTTGATTACGCATTTGCGTTTACAACAGGTTTGCAGAAACTTGGCTTTATCGGAAGGTATATTACCACCATTATCTTGGGCCCATTTAATTGCGAACTCAGCCGCTCTAGCTAAGTTGTTCGTACTCTCGCCGCTGCACCCGAACGTGCACAGCAGGATGTTGTCGGCGTATATGTATGGCCTTACGTTCTCAAATTTGGATAAATCGGACAATAATGCATCCATGTATACTTTTAATAAAACAGTGGACAACGGAGAGCCTTGCGGGATCCCATTGTCTACATGGATGGCATTAGACATAAAACCGTTGACTCTAACTCTTATATGCCTGTTAGACATGAAACTATGAATGGTTTTAACAAAACCTGGATGGGATCTTGTCGTATGCTTTCTCAAGGTCTAGTGACACGACGCTTGAGTGATCACCGGCCGCCAAGGAAGTGGCCATCCCCTCTTCCATGTCGTGTAGAAGTGTTAGGGTCCCTCTGTGAGGTCGGAAACCGTGTTGACCAGGATGTAGCATGGACTCAGAGATTTTTTGAAGCCTTCTGCATAAGATTTTTTCCAGGGTCTTGGATAGGCATGAGATCAGCGAAATTGGTCTGTAGTTCAGGGGAGATTTTGAACTGTTGTTTTTCTTGGGAATAGGGATCAAAATCGCTGACTTCCATTCATGATGAATGGAACCACTATACAGGATGTTTGTATAGAGCTTCACTAACCTATGTTTAAACTCACTCAGGTGGCAAGCTTTTGATCATACGATATGAAATTAGGTCTCTACCTGGGGTAGAGCCTTTGAAGGTCCTGAGGTTATCCTCGAATTCGTTCAGCGAGACCTCGTATGATAACCTGTGTTTGAAGACGTAGTCACTATTCATGCAGAAGTTGTGTTTTTGTTGTAACACTGAGTCCGAAAGATTTGCATCACTGGATACTGAAGACCAGGCCATAGCAAATTCGTTTGCAATCAACGACGGATCTGAAATAGCCTTGCCGTTTGAAATAATGGACAAGATACTTGAATTAGGTTTGCCGTAGAGGCGTTTAACCTTGTACCAAGCATCCTTCAGCGAAATTGCCGGAGAAATGAATGTTGTGAAATCTTGCCAGGATTTCTTCTTGGCTATTTTGACAGATCTTTTGACCTGGGCTGATAGTTTCCTGAAGATTGCAAGGTTCTCTACAGAGGGGTTTCTTTGATACCTTTTCCAGGCCTTGTTTTTAGCCCTAATAGTTTCTTTGGTGTTACTATCTAATCAGGAAGGTTCTATGTTCTGTTTAGACACTGAAGATGGTATAGTGCTAAACGCAGCAGATCTTATAATCTTTTTGATGTTAGCTGCTTCTTGATTTATCCGGGGAGACGGTGGAAATACTTCGGCCAGTTTCAGTATAGCCTCCGAAAACTTGTTCCAGTCAGCTCTACTTTCAACTAGCCGAAGGGTTTGGTGTTGAACTGCCATATATATCTTGTTTGAGATAACTATTGGAAAGTGATCGCTACCTTCTGGGTTATCATGAACATGCCATGATAGCCTGTCCAAAATGGACGAGGAGGCAATAGTTAAGTCAATTGCTGAGTAGTTCAGGTAGTGGGATGAGAAATAAGTATATTCCCCATCATTTAGCAGCGAGAAGCTAGAATTAGAGATGTAGTCCGCAATTAAACTACCTCTGTGGTCTATTCTACTATCACCCCACAGATGTTGGTGCAGGTGTGACTAATGCTGGACGTTATCAAGATTCCGACTCCCTGCGAGGCGTTTTGGGCGTGACTGTCCGAGAAGTAACATTTGAAACCTTTAAACGTTGCAGGACCTTCATTGTTAAAAAACAACGTTTCCTGCAACAGAATAATGTGAGGTTTGTAACGGTGGATTAAGAGTTCTAAATTGTGCTGGTTGGCACGAAAACCTCTGATGTTCCATTGTAGTAAAGTTAGGCTTCGGGGACTTTTAGATGTTGGGGCCATGAAGTTAGACTGTACTCTTGTTCTAGTACAAAGACTAGACTCTTAAACTAAGAGAGGTTAGAAGGCGTTGAGAGGTGTCTGACTGGAATGCAACTAGTTGGACTAGGATGAGTCGTCGCTCATGTCGATATCAACAGTGATGGGTTCTGCGACGGCTATAGGGAAAGGGACTGTGAATTGGTTATTTTTCTTGAAGTACTCTCTAGAAGAGAGATTACTGTTGAGGAAATTATCTTCATTGTTTTTTATAAAGCCATCCACTTTATCTTTAGATTCCTTAGTAAGCTTGGGTAGGGTTTTTTTTGTTATTGTGTTTAATGTAGGTTTGGTAGTGTTTTTAGTTGTATTAGATGGTTTTTGAGAGTTAGTTTGGTTAGAGACGGTTTGAGGGAAAGATGGGGGGTTGTTTTGTGGTGGGGTGGGTTTGTTGCTGGGGTTTGTTTGTTGTTTTGGGATTTCTTGGGGTTTGGCTGGTGTAGGGGTGGTTTTAGCTGTAACCTTAGTGAGATTATCGTTTGTTGGCTTGCTAGTGGAGGCCGAAGCTTGGTTGCTATCAGAGGGTTTGATATTGGAGTTGTGGTTTGCAGCTGCCTGTGCGAAGCTGGCTGGTCTATTTAAAACTGGTGTGCTACTAATTTCTTTTTGAGTAACCGGATGCAGTGAATAATATTGTTTTCGGGCCTGGTACCTAGTGCACTTGGTTTGATTCATAATTCTAAGGATTTCTTTCTCTCTTAAAAAGGTGGGACATCTTTTATCAGAAGAAGAGTGATTAGAATTATTACAGTTAACACAAAACTTACTAGTACAGTCGCCTTGGTGTCCCGCCAGTAGGTTGCAGATGGAGCAGTTGGTCGACTCTAACGTACAACGATTCTTAGTGTGTCCAATTCTTTGGCAGAGAATACACCGCATCGGGTTCTGCACATATTCACGGACATCGACACGTTGAAAACAGATGCTAATATGGGATGGAAGACGAAATCTTTGGAAGGTGAGGATGATCGACCCAGTCCTTTTGTAGTTGTCCCCTTTTCTCCTTGTTATGTGACGAGCCTCAACTACATTTTCGCTTTTGAGGCCATCCACAATTTCCTGCTCAGTCACGTTTTTTAGCATCTGCGAATAGATCACTCCTTTACAGTTGTTCAGTGTTTTGTGAAGTTCGCAGTTGATCTTTACTGAACTATTTGTAGAGAAATCCAGAGCTTTCGCTGCTATGAGTTTTTTTGCCGCTGCTTGATTTTTTGTTAACGCTAGGATGCTGCCATCCTTGAGGAAGGAGCCTCTCACTATTTCTGTCGTAATTCCTTTTATTGCCGATGAGATTAAAAATGGGTTGTAATCGCTCATTTTTTTGTACACCGGTTCGCCATTTGTGTCATTGCCTAGTACTTCCCTGCATGAAATAACAACGTACTTCGCCTCAGGTTCGTTACTAGAGTTTACTTGCATCGAGGGGAACTCAAATTCGTCATTGATATTTAGGGCTCTTTTCCTCCCTGCTGCTTTTCTCTTGTTTGCTGGAGCTGTTTCTGTTGAGCTTTCCAAAATTTGAAAGTAGTTACCCTGCCTAGCCCCTGAGGGCAGCATCTTGGTGGTAACTGTCTCTATAGAATTAGTGGAAAATTCACCTTATGAAAAACGAAAAAAATTGAGGAAAATAAACAAATCAAAAAAAGGAAAAAACAGAAATTTATTGTTGAGAATCACTGGTTTTTTTAGGTTCGTGTCTTTGAATACGGAAATATTTTGTACCACTATACCACATAAAATGTTGGTATTTCACGTGTAACTGTTTAGAAGCACTGTAAACACACTTTGATTTTTGTTCTTCTTCTTTTTTTTTTTTCGACACGTGTGGTTAACTGAAATTGAATTTGATAAACTTGTGATACTTTTTAATAGTCTAGACAATTATAATTTCTTTCAATAATAACAATGTTCTATAAACAAAATACTGAAAGTCTACTAAATACTAAAAGCTTTTATAAGTTCCTACAAAATAAACACCGTCACCAACTGTCTACGCACACACTTGTCACAACACGTCTTCACACCTCCGCAAACGTATCGAGACCGTTCGTATGTCAAAAACTGATCACTTGGGGTATTGATCCAGGTTTTGTCAAAACCATCTATAGTTTTATGTCTAACAGGCATATAAGAGTTAGAGTCAACGGTTTTATGTCTAATGCATTTTATGTAGACAATGGGGTTCCGCAAGGCTCACCGTTGTCCACTGTTTTACTAACAGTATACATGGATGCATTGGCGAATGATTTATCAAAGTTCGAGAACGTAAGCCCATACATATACGCTGACAATGTACTGTGTACTGTGCATTCAGGTGCAGCGGCGAGAGTATGAACAACCTAGCTAGAGCGTCCGAGTTCGCAATTAAATGGGCTCAAGATAATGGTGGTAATATACCAACCGAAAAAGCAGAATTCTTACATACCTGTTGTAGAAACAAATGCAAAATTAAAAATATGGTTATCAACAATAGCCATATTAACTCCGAAAAGAAACTAAAAATCTTAGGTATGACATTCACGAAAAATCTGAAGTGGATAGAACATACCAAACAGGTTGTGACCAAACTGAACAAAGTGCAGAATCTAATTAAGATTCTGGCTGCTGGTAAAATGGGAGCCCCACCATCCGCTCTCATTCATATTGCAAAAAGTTTATTCTATGGAATTTCCGGGTATGGTTTAACTTTAAGCGGGGATTGCCCGTGGTCATACATAAAAAAGGTCCAAACAATTTGCAATAAAATTTTACGCACAGCTTCAGGAGCTTACTGTTCCACCCCAATCCCCATTCTGCTTGCAGAGTGCGGCCTTTGGAATGTGGAGGACAGAGTAATGAAGTTAAGACTGAGGTTAGCAGCTAGCCAAGTAGGTGATTCTCGCTCTCCATTATTCAGTATGGCCCACAACTTCATGCAGAATAATTTCAGAGAGAGGTCACCTACCATTCGTAGAGCCATAGCCCTTATATCAGAACTGGGTGGTTCTTACCCCAGCCCTTCCCCTCCTCTTCAAGAGCTCAACTTGTTCCGAAAAAATAAGAATTGTGTCATGGATGACTTGGCGAAGTACGGCAAGTACGCCACAAGAGAATCCTTTTTCAAAGCTGCACACATGGAGATATGTGAGAAACATAAAGACAGGATCCACATATACACCAATGCCAGCAAAGCTGACACCGGTGTCGGGTTATCAGTAGTTCGTAAGAACAAATCTGGTAAGTGGATCACAATTTATTCGAAAAATCTCGCGAAAAATTCAACTGTGTTTGACGCTGAGTTGGGGGCGGTGTGGTTAGCTGCAGGGTTAACAGGGAAAAACAACAAAAAGATCATGATATTCTCAGATTCTTTATCAGCTGTCAAGGCGGTAAAGAATACTAACAACACTGAGTTTTTAGTTAAGATGGTTAGAAATCTATTAATAGAGCGCGACAGTTTATTGTGTTGGATACCGGGACACGTTGGAATAACAGGCAACGAATATGCTGACCAAATGGAAAAATTATCCATTACTGGTGCAAAAGATCAAGCAGAATTAGCCCTGCCAAGTCCTCGTGCCATATATAGTATTGGGTTGAAAACCTTAAACAACAGAAGGATTAATAGATTTCTGGAGAGTGAGTCAGATACCATCTTAAAATATCATGAAATTAACAGGCAGTTGGTCGCACCAACTTTCGACTCTTCGTTAGGTAGAGTTGAACAAACCGTTTTAATTAGATTGAGATCTGGCCACACGAGATTAACTCACATGTTTCCGTGGAGTAGCAGGACGACTTTGCGGTGTCCTTGCTGCGAAGAGCTAAGTCATGCTAATGCGCATGAGCTACTACAGAGTTGTACAGCTGTCAGGTCGAGGTTGGCTGACTTAGGCCAAAATGATACAAGCTTAAAGAAACTGCTTGATACAGGACAAGCCAGTAATTCAAACTTGTTCAAAACGCTCAAGGATTTGAACTTAATAAACAAAATTTAAAAAAAAAAATAAACAAAATAATGAAAAGTAAAATGAAAAGAATAAACAAAAAAAAAACAATTAAATAGCAACAAATAATGTTACATCCAACATCTACGTTACAAATCATTTTTAAATGAATCAAAGGTGTTTAACCTAAATATTATATAAAAATATATATATAAATAAGGATAACTAAAATAGGATAGTAGATAAGATAGTAAATAAGTTCAACAAAATTGTAATAGACGAAAACTAGCAATAAGTAGGTCTAAGAAACGAATTCGTTAGGCTAAGTTTTCTAGATATTAAGAGAGAAAGGACGTCAAGTCGCCAAAAGGCTCTGACGGGTCGTGGTGTGAAGGAGGAGACATCAAGTTTACTTCGTGTGCTCCTGTAATAAAAATTAAAAATTAAAAAATCATCGTAACTACGAAGTGATAGAATTATGAACTACAAACGGTAACATTTCCGTTTGACGTTTAATTAATTTGAAAAAAAACCGATAAATCGAATTTAGGAAGATACATTTTTGTTTGTTTATATAAATTTAGTAATAGTTTATTAAAGAGTGAATTTAAATTTAAAAATGATAAGTGTTGAATTTTGGTTCGATAGTAGTGACGATAAAGATGACAATGAAAATTTTATAGAGTTGGCCAGAAAACGTACAAGTTTAAGAGATTGTTCAAATCCATTGGAACTACCGAATAACACGTAGGTTTTAGCTAATTTTTTTCATTTAAAAGATGTTTTAAAAGTCTATCTTCCAGATTTCTAGAATATTTTCGTGTTTCAAAAGAACTTTTCCAATTTCTTTTGCAAAAATTTGAAGAAAAAACAAAGGTACCAGTTGGATCCAGTTCAGTGTCTCCACTTATAAAGCTTGTCACATCAATGAGGTTTTTTGCAGAAGGTGGATACCAGAAGGGAGTTGGAAATGATTTTTTTGCGGGGTTGGCACAACCGTGTCAAAAGTCATAGCAGAAGTTCTAGATTTTTTTGAATCAGAGATTTGTCCTTCATATATAAAATTTCCAACTTCAGAGGCAGACAAAAATATGAACAAACAGGATTTCTATGAAAAGACAAGGTTTCCTGGAATCATAGGATGCGTTGATGGAACGCACGTTAAAATTATTCCTCCATCAAATGAAGAAAGGCATCTTTTTCTTAATAGGAAAGGCTTACACAGTCTAAATGTTATGCTTGTAAATATGTTAGCTATTATTGTTAAATTATATGTTATTATAATTTCAATTATTTATTACAAAAAAAAAAATTAAGGTTTGTGACTGCAAGATGATAATAACATACGTAGATGCTACTAATCCCGGAGCAAGTCATGACTCATTTATTTGGCAAGGAAGTGCTCTAGATCAACATCTAATGAGAAACTATCAGGATAATGGAACACGTACATGGATTTTAGGTAATATATAGTCTGAACATTGAACCATCTTACACAAACTTAAATTGGCATGTTCTTTTTAAAATAGAAACATAATAATATATACTTTTAAATAATTTACTTTTAATTTTAGGTGACGCAGGATATCCTCTCAAACCTTATTTGATTACTCCCTTTAGAAATACTGTACCTAGAAGTAGAGAAGCGAAGTTCATTGAACTACATGCCAAAGCTCGAAATGTTGTTGAAAGGACAATTGGTGTTTTAAAAAACTCTTCTAGATGTATTTTGGGAGCACGCCAATTACATTATAGTAAAAATAAGGCGAAACAAATTATCAATTCGTGTTGTGCCATACACAATTTACGAATAAAATTTAATATACATCTTGACGAACTTCTAATTGTTGATGAAAATCAAACGGAAAATGATGACAATTTCAGTACAGAAGAAACAACAAATGAAGCTGAAAGAATACGAAATGAAATTATGAATTGTTTAACTTTGTATTTTATCTTACACCTAAATAAAAAAAAATATCAGTTCATTTGATCTTACATCTAATTTCTTTTTTTTTTCAAAAGGCAACTTCAATAAAGTTTTTTTCTTACACCTAAATAAAAAAAAAAACAGTTCATTTTAAATTTACATCTAAACAATGAAAACAAAATATCACACATTTTAATCACATGTTAATTGTAATTTTTGTTTTTTATACTTTAAAGTTTCCAATTTTATGTTCAACTCTTCTTCTTTTCTTTTTTCTTTGGTTATTAAGACTTCTAATTTTTTTTTTCAGTTTCTTTCAAAAACTTAAATTGTTCTTCCTTTAAATGATGGGTTTTCCTTTCATATCTCTCTATTTCTTTTAAGCATGAGAGAATATCATTTGAATTTGATGTTTGCTGTTCTAGTAACTTTTTTCTGTATTCTGAATTTTCAGCATTTGCAGATTTCCTCAGCTTTCTTGAAGTAAGTGGTGCATCTGAGGCTTCTATATTATTTTTTGATACTATTAAATCCTCAGTCTCAGTGTCATTGTTTGTTGCTTTTGGGGAGCTATGTACAACAAAATCATTTGAATTCATCTCCTCAACGTCAACGGTAACATCACATAGCTCATTATTTATTCCAAATGTTCTCCCGGATGGATGTACCAACATTTGTAGATTTAGTATATTTGCTACATCTTCCTCTATGAGGGAAAGATGATGCTTATTATACGGACCTCCTCCCGTTGACGTAACTTCTTTTTTGTTATGTTGTAATTTTTTTTCAATTTTCATTTTGTAGTCATTCCATATCTAGAAAAGTAAAATTTACAATAAATAATTTTATTTTTGTATGTAATAAAAAGAAGAGTTTTAGAATAATTTTGAAAAACTTTAATAAAGTACAACAATACCTATATGTATGTACAATGTATTGTACATACATCAAAAATGATTTAAAAAATTACCTTTTGCCATTCTATTTCTTTCCTAGTTGGAGGTCCATTACTGTTTAAAAGTTTTGTGATTTTTACCCATAGTTCATTATAATTTTGCTTGTCCATAAAATTCTCTGCATATTTTTTCCCTTTCGCAACATTCTGGTGTTCTTTCAT
The DNA here is from genome assembly GCA_939192795.1 of Bombylius discolor. NCBI lineage: Eukaryota > Metazoa > Arthropoda > Insecta > Diptera > Bombyliidae > Bombylius > Bombylius discolor. The sequence goes on along the minus strand of OW584243.1, from coordinate 9,680,499 downwards.
GAAATTTACCAGAATTTCAAACTGTTTCTGGTTCGTAATTTTTTTGCTATTGAATAAAAAAAATAATTGGAAAATAAATTATTTGTTTTATACCAAATTCTATTAATTTCTACTCACCTTTTATTTAAATCCATCTTTTTATTCGATATCACTTTGTTTTCTTCATACGAAAAAACTATCACTATTTATCGAAAAACGACAACTTCATACGAATGTCAGAATACCAACAAAAAGTGACAACTGTCACTTTTTTGATATTTTTCACCTAATTCGCAAGTGGTAATACCACACTAGTAAAATCGCTTCGTATCACAAGTGATGCGCTTCTCAGAATAAGGGTCAATGTGTGCGTGAACTTGAAATTGAAATTTCGTTATGGTATTTACATAAATAAATAGGGCATAAATGAAATTATATGGGTCAAGTGATATGTATATTTTGTTTTTTGTTGTAATTTGTATGGGGAGTACTCGATATTTTATGAGAATAAAATTTGATGCATTTGCCGTCGGCAAATACATTTACGTACATTTTTACGTATACAAAAAAAAATTAGGAATTTTATTAAATGAGATATAAATGTATATTGAGAAGTTGAGAATTTTTAATATTATATTTATAACAAAAATTGAGTAATCTTATGCATTCTCTAGAAATCGCGCGATTCCTAATCTATGTAGTACATAGAATTAAGAAAATCACGCCATTTGCAGAACAATGAAATGGATTACAAATTTCGTTGCTCGTGTGCAACGGATTTTGGGATTACAGTTCATTTATTGGAATTTTAAGTTGCAATTTTTGGAATTGCATGCAAAATTTTCCAATATGAACTGCATGAAGAAATTTTAATGTACATCCAACTGTAATTGTATAGTGGTGTATAAAAAAAAGTGACTTAAAAAAAAAAAATTTGCTGTCGCAACACTATCGATTATAATTATTATCTATACTATAATGTTGTTGAGTTTTATAGAGGAGTGCAACGTAACACCCCCCTCCTCAAGATTGATGTTCTCCTGAATATCAATTTTTTTAATTTCATTTCTATTATTTTTTATAAAATATAAGATTAAAGTTATAATTATAATTACAATAATAAATATACTGCTATATGAAATATTGTGTTTAATTTTATTTTCATGTTTAATTTCTTCAATCTTTTTTATATTTTCTAATTGATTAAAATGTATTTCTTGTAAATTAATGGTTGTATTAACCATACCTAAGCTGTTATACTTATAATGGTAGCATCAAATTTGTTTGAATACTTGAATAATAAGTATTATCATACATTGTCTTATTAATATAGGTTTCACAATCTTTAAATTGGATAATATAATTATCTTTTATTATGTATCTTAAATTATTACATTTGTTTGTTACATTTGTTTTATATATGTTTTTTGTTATTATGAAACCTTTTTCCATTTCTAAAATTTCTTCATTTTTGTATAATTTGAATTTACAATTATTGTAAGAATGTTCGTATAAATTTTGAATGCATTCATTACTTTTTATAAGAGTTTTTTCATAAAACTTATCATTGTATTCATGTATTATATTGTTACATAGTATATAATTATATTTATCTATTTCAACTTCATATTTGTAAGAGTTTGGTACTGGCATTATTTTTATTTGAAAATTTTGGAATTGAAATTACGAATACTGAGTGATTATTTTTTATTAATAAATTACTTTTAATATTTTTTAATTTTTCGATTATAATATTAAATTTTTTTATTTCTTGTGGTGTTATTATATTTCTTCCTAAAATCTCGAGTTTTGATAATATAATATTATCCTGTAGTTTCTCAATTTTATTATATAATAACATAATATCTCTATTGATTTGTAGTGTCTGTAAACTTTTCGCGAATTTCTTTTGTTCGGAGCTAATGTTAAGGTCAAGTTCTTTTATTAAGTCTTGATTTTTGTTAATTTTGTCAGTTAGTAGTTCAAGATGTTGTTGGAGTTGTGTATTAATTGAGATTTGTTTGTTTGTAGTTGTTATGATATTGTGATTGTTTTCGTTTATAAATTTCAGATGTTCTTCTATTTCTTGCCAATCGTCTTCGTCCATGGATCCAAACAACCATTTATATGTTTTACCGCCAAGATTGATTAGACTTCTTGTTTCTCTTGGGTGTGGTAAAATAGATTCAAGTTTGAATTTTACTGTTTTAAGGAAATCGACTAAAGTGGTAGTTAAATATGTATCTTTAAAAATTTCTTGGTTTTCTCGTATAGCATCTTGTATTTTGTCAATTAAAAGAGCATAACTATCCAGATTTATGATGTGAAGTATTTTGTCATAACTAGATATTATTTGAATTGGAGATTGTTTGACCATAATGTATCCTGCTTCATTATTAATTTTTTCAATTCTTAATTCAGATTTGACTGTTGTTATTATTACTAGATGTAGAAGGCCTAATAGTATCATTATCCTGTAAAGAAATATTCTCATTTTGATATTTATATTTTCTTTTAAATTGTCGTTTATGTATTTTTATTTTGTTTGCCAAAAATTGGTTATTTCTTTTTGTAATTTTAATTTTTTCATATTTAGGGGCTAATTTTTTCTTAGTTCTAGGGACACTTGGTTGTACATAGAGTTCTTCGTTAAGGTTTGGCTCTGAAAATTCTGTTCTATTTCTATTTAACTTTTCTGTGACTTTCTTTTTTTGTTCGACAATTCTTTTTGTAATGTTATCTAATTCTAACAAATCAACTTTGTTATTAATAAAATCTACGGGTCTTTTATTTGTTGTTTGATGTACGGTGTCGTTGTAAATTTGAGTGGCTTTAATAACTTTGTCTCTTAATGAACTTATTTCTTTTTTTAAATTGAAAATTCTTATATGTTCGTTTAAAGTACCGTGAACTCTCTCTATATCAGAATTACCTGTTTTAACATAGGGTGTAGTATAATGTATTTCTATATTTTCTTCAGTACTGAATTCTCTTAGATTAAGGGTATTGAATTCATTATCACAAATTATTTTTTGGCTATTCTATAAGGCTATTCTCAGTTTAATATTTTCTAAAATAGAAATGCTATTTCTATCTCTTAATAGAAATATTGATAAATGTTTGGTATATTTGTCTATAAACGTTAAAAAGTATTCATTTTGTGAAGGGATATATATCATATATCAACATTCATAATTTCATTAGGTCTTTGAGCAGTTTCGGTTGATTCAAAATTAATTTTCTCAGAGTTCCTGTCATGCTTAGCTTCCTGACAAATATGACAATTATTAATAAATCTTCTAATTATTTCTCTCAGTTTAGAATAATAACAGTCATTCTTTAATTCCCAATATAGGTTTCATTTATACCTCTGTGATTTCTTTCGTTGTGTTTTTCCTCTATTATTTTTACAATTTCTTCATAATTAGTAACATTTTTTAGGTTTTTCATACACCATAGTATTTTGATTTTATTTTGTCAATTGAAATTTTGAACATATACATTTTGAAATTCTAAAAATTCTCTATCATCTTCACAAAACAAACCAATATTACTTTGGTTTGATATAAATTCTTTTATACTTTGAATAATATTTAAGGTTTTTCTAATAATTAATTTTCTTACTCATTGGTACAATGTTAGAATTTCATTTTCTAAATTTTCATCAATATTAATTTCTATTTGAGTTTTAAAAATGTTTAAAGGTTTTTCAGACAAGGATATATAGTTTCTGCTATCTTCCATTGCACTATGTATTGTAGCTCCATCACTATTACACCCAGAAAAATATCAACGTAAATTTAAGAATTTTCATTGGTAATAATAAGAATAAAAGTTATTATTTCGTGCTCAAGAACTTTTACTGTCATTATAATAGTTTCAAAGTTATTGTTTTCTTAAAACTGTTTGCAATGTTAATTTAAAAATGTTACACTTTTATTTGTTATTAAAATTGTTAAATTAAAAACGTGAAGGAGTTGGTTTAACAATTTTAATTTTTGTCACACACTGTCAAAATAACATTTTTTTGTTTAAATCAAAATATCGCATTTTTGAATTAAAATTTTACTCTTTTGTAAAGACAACGTAATATGTTTAAAATGAAGATACGTTACGGTTAAATTTAAAAGTTTTGTATTTAAAATAATAATGTACTTTTTTATTTTAAAAATGAAATACTTCTTAAATCAAGAAAATTTATATTTAAAATAAAAAGTTCCTTTATCAATTTAAAAATTTCAACTTTTTAAATTGACCCTGTAGCCTTCTAGATTTAATATGGAATTTCTTGTTAAAATAAAAAACAACAGTTTAGTTTTTATATACTGACATACATATTTTATTTTGATTTTATATTTAATATTACATTTACATATATTTTATTTATATATACATTAATATTCATCTACATTATGTATATACATTAATTCACTTATAGTAAATCTCAAAACTAATATCTAAAATAATTTCTTAATTTTTTTATGACTTTCTGTGAAAAATATTACATAGCTATATGTATATATACTTATAACATAAAAAATAGGAAAATATATTGGAAATATTCGAGAGTCTAACAAAATCAAAACCGTTTTTTCAAGCAAATAACTTTTTCTCCAGTGCATAACGTATAGAAATGAATTGGTAGACCATCAAATTCATCAGGATCTTTTTTTATATAATTTAATGATCTCCCTATTTTAAATTATTTAAAATCATCCAAATATTCTAAAACTTCCCATTCCAAGCATAATAGAATTAAATACTTTTTTGAAGGATGCAGCAAAATTTCAACAATCTCAAAAACGTCCGGAAATTTTACTTTATTTATTCTGTAAAAATATTTACTTTAAGTTAAAAATTCTAAGTTGAATACATAAAATAATTTTATGGCAATACTTAAGCGTTCGCGGAAATTATTAAATTTGTACCTTATTTTATCATTAAATAAGTAAATGTCTTGTATTTCTTCTTTTTCTGGTCCAACAACAATTATCCTTGGTTGAAGTTTTAAATTTTTCTTGGAATATTCTTCTCTTATATTGTTGAGTTTTGGCTCGATGTCATTCACTGTAAATACTTGAACAGCAAAGTCTTCCTGTCCATCAGAAATTGTAGGCTTGAAGTTTTTTGAAATGCGTTGCGGTTGAAGCACAGAATGGATAAGTTTTGAATTTATGTAATCTTTTGAATCTAAAAAATAAAACTATTAGTTCTAATTATAGTATATTCGAAATATATGTATACGAGGTGCTTCTCTGCTTGGTAAAATAATGAAACCTCAAGTCAGGGAAACACTCTGAGTAATATTATACCACAGAGCATATACATACATATAGAATTTATATTGACATTGATTATACTAAGTACTAAGTAGTAAGTATTTATATGTATAACATACTTTGAGATAAAGTTGGAGAATCCAGTTGTTTTTTTGCTTTTCTGGATATAAAAAGGAAAAGTCGATATCAACCTAAAAATATAAAAATCGTAATAAATAAAATGACTTTAAAAGTTTAAATGTAAAATGTTACCAATTTATATCCATTCCAATCATTATATCTGGGCCATGTTTTTATCAGGCTTATTTGATCTTCTTTTGAATTTTTAAAAGATCTGATGCGGTAATCTGCTGTTTTTTTCCAGTATTCACGAATTTTACCCCACTGTGATGCGTCGTTATTATTTGCAAGCCAAATAATAAAATTATCAATATCTTCTGTAAAATACAAACATACAGATAATTTTGGGTTTCCTTTGATAAGTCCAATTCTTTAAATAAGTCATTTATATTCTCACAATTGTCTTCGTTTGTACATGAAATATTTATCAATTCATCTGCATTCAACTCAATATGAGTTCCATCTGCATTTTGAATGAATAATTTTGTTATGTTGTCATTCTCCATTTCTAATTATATTTTTATTAATTATTTTAAATTTTTATTAAAAATAAAGAAATTCAACGTACCTTCAATTTTAGATACTTCTTTTTATTAAAATAAATTGAATGAGAAAAAAATACTTTATATTACTTTAAACACTTTAACCACTCAAAATTTATACGGATTATGCAACCTGTTTGTATAAAATCACAATACAAAATGGAACATTCGCTAAGAATTTCGATTTAGTAATAATAATCCCTATTAGACTAAAAGTAAAAAATTTTATTTTAACAATGAAAATTTTCAAATCAACAGTGTATTTATTACTTTGACAACGTTCATTGTTAAAACAAAAATTATTATTTTTAAAAAAAGTTGATAAGACATTTAAGTACCGTTATAACGGGATTATTGGTTTTATTTTGCTATGTACAATAATAATGTACGTTTTTATAGTAAAAGTGTACACTTTTAATTTCAAAAGAAAAAATGTTATTTCAATAGTGTAGATGACAATTGTTAATATAAGAACTTCAATTTTTTATTTTAACAATGCATCATTTAGAAACAAAATGTTTCCACTATTGATTATACATTTTTTTTGTTAATTCAACAAGAAAAGTTCTTAACTCAAAAAATGAAAGTTAACAATATTAACATTATTGAATTAATATTTCCACAATTTTGTAATAATTTGTTAAATTATTGAAACAACTTTTTTTTTGATTAATTTAAGAAGATTTATGATCATTTTAACATTTTTTTCAACAATAACGTTAGTGGTTAATTTTACAATCATAAATTTTTCTGAGTGTAACAGGTTCGATTTGATCATTTACGTTGATCTCAACCCTACTTAAAAAATCGGCTACGTTGTTCTCTTTTCTTTTTACATATTCAATTTTGAAATTGTACTCACTTAGTTTAATTTTCCACCTTGCTAATTTGAAATTAGGTTCTTTTAGAGAATTTAACCAAACTAAAGGGTGGTGATCGGTTTGTACTAGAAACTTACCTCCATAGAGGTAAGGCCTGAAATAATTTGTTGCCCATACTATAGCAAGACATTTTTTTTCTATCGTACTATAGTTTTTTTCATGATCGTTGAGTGATCTACTAGCATAACAAATTGGCTTTCCTTTTTGAGAAAGGACGGCTCCTAATGCAAAGTTACTTGCGTCAATTTTTCATTGAAATTGGGGTATTGTAAGATTGGGTCGTTGGAAATTAATTGTTTTAATTTTGAAAATGTTTTTTTTATATTTACTATCATTCGTATCTAATACTTTTGATTTTTTTAGGAATTTCACCATTCCATGTGCGACTTTTGAGTAGTCTTTAATAAATTTTCTATAGTATCCTGTAAGTCCTAAAAATGATTTAATCTTTTTCACTGTATTAGGTAAGGGAATATTTTTTATTATTTCGATTTTCGCAGGATTTGGTTTTAATCCTTCAGTGGTGATGATGTGTCCTAGATTTTCAGTTTGTTTAGCAAAGAAATTGCATTTGTCTATTTGAACTTTCAAATTATGTTGTGCTAATGTTTTGAAAATTTTATTGATAGAATTAATATGCTCTTGGAGAGAAGTGCTAAAAATGAGAATATCATCCAAATAGATAACGCAAATTTTGTTGACATAATCTCTAAGTACAAAATTCATCATTATCTGAAAGGTTGCGGGAGCGTTTTTTAAACCGAAAGGCATTCTGGCAAATACAAAGTGTCCAAGTTGTGTACTGAAAGCTGTTTTATATCTGTTTTTTTCTTCTATGAGAATTTGGTGGAAACCTTTTGCAAGGTCTAGAGTGGTGAAATGTTGGGCATTTAATTTCTAGTCTATTACAATTCTACATTTTTGTTTTCCCGAATTCTTGTTTTTTCGGTACAACCCAAATTGGAGAGTTATATGGACTTTTTCTTTCTACAATTATGCCTTGTCTTAGCATATCGTTAACTTGTTCATTAACTTCTTGTTTATGAATATCTGGATATCTATATAACTTGGAATAAATGGGATTATTGTTTGTAGTTTCTATTCTATGAGTGATATCTTTAACATGACTTAGGACATCCCCTTCTTTATAGAACACGTTAACGTTATTGTGAATAATTTTATTCAGTGCTAATTTTTCTTCGGAATTAAGGTTTTCTGTATTAATGTATTAAGTTTACTTAATAATTCGTTTCTTTTTGTTGCATAAAAGTCGATTTTACAGATTTCGTAATATATTCGAAATCATTATTTTTTTCTAAAGGTATGATTTGATCATTAATGGTTAAGGTCCAATTCTCATAATTAATTTTAGCTTTTATCGGATAAAGAATATTATTTTCTAAAATGCCATCATATTTTCTATTACTCATTTCTATAACTGCAATTTCAAAAGAATTTGGGCCTTTAAATTCTGGAAGTAAAGGAATAGTAAGTTTTTTTGTTACGGAGAAACAACCGTAAAGAGTTGATATTGTCATTTGTTTTGTAATTGGTTTTTCATACTTTTCAGGAAATATATGTATATATTTTTTTATTACGGAGGTAACGGCACCAGTATTTTGTAACATAATTAACGGAGTATAAATTTTACCGAATTGGTCTTGTGTTGACCAACCTAACTCCCGGGTGAACCCCTGGTGGTCGGATTTAGCTGCTTCAGTCTCCTCTCGGAAGTTTCCGTTGCGTTACATAATTTGACCGGCTACAATTGCATGTATGTCACAAGGAAAGCCACAAAAAAAAATCAACGACCTTCAATGAAGATGAGAAAACAAAGACCAATACATGGACCGTGCTTGGACCATAGATATGGCAGGGAAAGAAGAATCATCCGTATAAGCCGCGACCTTCATCTCCCTACAAAGACCATCCACCACCCACAGTTCCCTCTTTCAGTTTTATCTTTTCATCCCTTTAAACCAAGCCAAATTTCATTATGTATATATATATTTTTATTTTATATATATATACAGGGTGTTCCGGAAATGGTGGTAAATATTCTAAAGGGTGAAAGTAGAGGTGATTTCCAATCAAAAATGTCATATAACAGTTTTTCCAATTCGTCTTGGATTTTAAGATATTCGAGTTTTCAAGTTTTTCCATGGAACCCACGTTTTCGAATTTTAAGTCTTCATATCACCTCACCTTATCCACTTAGGGGGCTGCTAAAATATTTTTTTTAACGGGGTAGCATTCGCCCTTCGTCTCAAATAAGATTTTTACCTGCTAATAGAATCTACCTTTTGTTTCTGCCTTCAAAGCGTACCTTGAATGCCTGTTTTGAACCTGTGACTCAACATATTCCTTCAAAAAAAACCCTTAGCGCCCAAAACAAGCTATATTCCAATGTCAATAAAAAACATTCCCAATTTCTAATCTTTCAAAAAATCCCTCACTTATGGCTCTATGCCACCTACTTTGTAAATTATTGGCAAGGAAAGTGCTGGAAAGCTTACAAGCATAGAGCACGAAGATACCAACTAACACGAATATGAAAATGAAATAACATAAAATAATTTAATTTCTGAAATTCATTATTTTAATTTTTATTACAAAATATGTTCAAAGTGATCTCCTCCTACTTCACAACATATTCGAGCTCGTCTTAATAAAGATCGTTTTATGCGACCCGCTCTCACACATGTTCTCAACTCTTCTGCTGCCGCTGATATCTTCGACCTTAAATCTTCTACAGTTTGTATTGGTCCACGATACACTTTTGATTTCATGTATCCCCAGACAAAAAAATCAATTGGATTAAAGTCTGGAGACCGCGCCGGCCAATGTATTGGACCACGTCTACCAATCCATCTGTTAGGGAACAATTCATCTAAGTGGGCACAAACTGTGTTCGTGCTGTGAGCTGGTGCACCATCTAGCTGAAACCACATTCTACGCCTTACACTTAGGGGTAAATTTTCTAACATATCAGCAAACTCATCGTTTAGAAAATCAAGGAATAATTGTGAGTTCAATCTTGATGGCAGTTCTATAGGTCCTAAAAGCCGATTTCCAATCAAACCAGTCCACAAATTTATGCTAAATTGGTGTTGGAAAGATGAAGATGATCTAAGGTGAGGGTTTTCTGAGGACCACTGATGCTCGTTGTGTATGTTGATTATTCCTGATCTTGAAAATGTAGCTTCATCTGTCCATAAAATATTTGTGAGATAATCTCTATGGTTTCGAATCCATCTAGCAAATGTCACTCGTAGCGGAAAGTCAGTTTCTTCAAGATGTTGTACACGTTGATAATGATATGGATGGAGACTTTCTCGGTTCAATACACGCCAAACCTATGAAATAATTAAGTTATTAATTATACGTTTTGAAAATTTTTTCTATTTATCACACCTGTGTTGTTGGTACTCCAGTTCTTTGAAAGAGTTCCCTGACGCTGATGTTTGGTTCATCTGCAACTATTTGTAGAATCCTTTCGGCATCGAGACTGGAATACCTGCCTCTTGTTTCAAAGCTATCTTCTATCATCCTCCGGGCTCGTGAAAATGTTCTTCCGTCGGGTATTCTCCTGTGTGCATACCTTCGCCTATATTCTTCAACGGCAGCGGTTGCATTCCCATTACAAAAACCGTAAACGAAATACATATCTAAATATTCACTAGTAGAATACCGGGAACGAGACATTTTGGAAAATGAGTTTCAGTAGATAAGCTCAACTAAACTGATTGAATTTCAAAACACTAATCTCTTTTTAAAACAGTTGAGAAAAGTTGAGAACATGTGTGAGAGCGAGTCGCATAAAACGATCTTTATTAAGACGAGCTCGAATATGTTGTGAAGTAGGAGGAGATCACTTTGAACATATTTTGTAATAAAAATTAAAATAATGAATTTCAGAAATTAAATTATTTTATGTTATTTCATTTTCATATTCGTGTTAGTTGGTATCTTCGTGCTCTATGCTTGTAAGCTTTCCAGCACTTTCCTTGCCAATAATTTACAAAGTAGGTGGCATAGAGCCATAAGTGAGGGATTTTTTGAAAGATTAGAAATTGGGAATGTTTTTTATTGACATTGGAATATAGCTTGTTTTGGGCGCTAAGGGTTTTTTTTGAAGGAATATGTTGAGTCACAGGTTCAAAACAGGCATTCAAGGTACGCTTTGAAGGCAGAAACAAAAGGTAGATTCTATTAGCAGGTAAAAATCTTATTTGAGACGAAGGGCGAATGCTACCCCGTTAAAAAAAATATTTTAGCAGCCCCCTAAGTGGATAAGGTGAGGTGATATGAAGACTTAAAATTCGAAAACGTGGGTTCCATGGAAAAACTTGAAAACTCGAATATCTTAAAATCCAAGACGAATTGGAAAAACTGTTATATGACATTTTTGATTGGAAATCACCTCTACTTTCACCCTTTAGAATATTTACCACCATTTCCGGAACACCCTGTATATATATTTTTTTTTCCTTTCTTTTCCTTTTTGATTTCTTTTTCTTTTTCTTTTTTTTTCCTAAATTTTAACTAGTTTTGTGCATTTTTTTTTTCTCTTCTACTTCTGGCATTTTAAAAAAAAAAAGTAAAGAGAAATTTATTTTATTTTTACTTTTATTTGCTTATCTTTTCCATTAAAATAAACATCAGATAACCAAAAAAAAATTAACATATTAATAATATAATTAGGGATTATATAGTAGTGAATGATATTACATACATTTTAAAACAAAAATGTACAAAAAAATTCAAAACCAAAAAAAAATAAGAGGTAATGTTTATAGCTTTTCTTTTTTTTCCCTTTTTTTTTTCTTGAAATTTTCTTTGCTTATTCTAATTATTTTCATTAAATTTATTTGTTCCTTTCTTTTCCCTTTTTGTTTTTTTTTTCTTATTTCAATGTATACATTTTGTATATTAAAAACTAATTTTTTTGTTCATAAAAAAAAATAAACATATTAATTTCTCTTCTGATTTTTTTTTTCTTTTTTTTTTTTCTCCTTTTTTTATATATGTTACAATCAATTGATATCCTACTCATTTAATTTTTTTTTTTTCTATTTAAAAAAAAATGGACCTATCAATTTGGACTACAAAATAAAAAAAGTTTAATTTGGTACTTATCTTAATTCTATAGGTAGAATCCTGGAGCGCTGCTCTGGCCAGATGCTTCTCCATGATAGCTCGATCACACTGTTGTTTTTTTTTCTTTCTCCCATTTTTTAAATACTCAAAAAGTATGTTAGAAAAGATATGTATTTTTTTTTTTTATTATTATTATTTTATTCTTGATTTCATAATTTATTTATATTTAAGATCATTATTATAGAACAAAATTATTTTTTCTTATTTTTTTTTTCTTATAGATACTAAATTCTATAATATATCCCTTATGTTACTAACCACATACCCGGGTATGTTTTTCATTTTCAAACGTGAATAGAAATTTTTTTTTTCGACGGATCGAACTGAAATTTTCAGTAGTCTCCTAAATAATTGTTTTTTATTAATTTTTGAAAAAAAACAGGAAAAAAATTCGGTGAAAAATAGTTTTTTTGACAATTTTTAATCTGAACCCTTCAAAATACTAACCAGCATACCCGGGTATGTAAGCGAAAATGTTGAGAAAATTTCAAGAAAAATAAATAAAACAAAGTCATTTTAATAACTAGAATAATTTTTATTACAAAAAAAAATATAATTGAAAAATTCGAAAAATTTTTTATTTATTACATTCCATACAATATGTTTTATCTTTTGCATGCTGAGCACAAACTGGCTTCATACAGTTTTCACATGCTTTGCGAGTTGGCCTTCGCTTTGAACAAAGGAAGCAATTTCCCTTGTGCTTAATTCTTCCACTGGCATCGCGTTCTTCCCTATTTGAAGGTCCTTCTCCAATCTCATGTTTCAAGCTGTGTCCTAGCATACTTTCAATTCCATTTCTGGTACCGAAGTGGCGAGTTATTTGAGGATTTTCTGAACGTGCCTGAACTTCGGGCATGACAAGTTGCTCACACAATTGTTGTAAAAATTTACGTCTGCGATTAGTTGTTTTTTTTAGATGCTGATTATTTTCGCTATAAATGATGAATGCTGCTAATGCAGCCACGTCTAAAATGTTATAAAAAAATGCTAAAGGCCATCGGTTTGTTCGCCTCTTGCATGAGTATTCCGCCAACAGTTTGTCCATGTTGTCCACTCCACCTTTGGTCTTATTATAGTCAATTATCATCTTAGGTTTTTCTTCAGAGCCTTCAGTTTCTTTAGCATAGTGCTTTGTAGACAGCACAAGAACGACTTTATTCTTTTTCGGAACATATGAGCACATTGTAATACTATTACTATATCCAAAAATAGTTGAATGAATTTGGCGACCTTTTGCTAATACAAATTCTGAAGGAATAAACCGTCGTCTTTTATTGACTGTGCCCAATAATGAAAGACCATAGTCGAGCATCATTGTAGTCGCTAAATTGTAGCTCGTAAAAAAGTTGTCGCATGTAATATTACGACCACTTCCTTTAAATAGATTGCAGCACAGATCTTTCACGACTCTTTCACCTTGATTTTTTTCTCGTTCTCCAGAAGCATCTAATCCTGTATATATTTGGCCTTTTAGGGGATATGACGAATTGCTGTCACAAACCCACCAAACTTTGATACCGTATCTAGCAGGCTTAGATGGAATGTATTGAGTAAAACGAGTACCTCCACGATAGGGATATAACTGTTCGTCGACTGTTATATTAGCTCCTGCTACATAGCATTCTTGAAGATTTCTGTTGAGCATATGCCAAATGTCTGTTATTGCTGCAGCTTTATCAGTTATCAAACGTTGCTGACGGCTGCCTCCGTTATCAAATCGAACAAAGCGACTTATCGTGTAAAAGCGATCTCTACCCATTGGTGCAGGGTATAGTGGATGCGCACATGATTTCCATAAATCATTTGTATGTTCATAATGTGACCGACTTACACCAGCAAAAAGCAATATTCCCAGGTAAGCATTGAACTCAGAAGTTGTTACTGGCTGCCATACACGTTCTTTTGTAGGATTTCCTCTATTCCAGGCTTGGTATGCTTGAAATCCTTTGCGGTTTGTCTCGCGTAGTATAATGTCACACATTTCCTCACTTAAAATTAATTTAAAAGTATTCACCATGCTTAGGCCTGTTGTTTTACCAGTTGGACCAGGTCTTGTTGATTTAAAAATATTGTGTGACAAATTTCTTCTAAGTCGAGGAAATTCTTCTGTCCAAAGCGTTCCATCTTTAGCCTTATATTCATTAGGTTTTTCTGCAGATGTGCTTGCTGATTCACCTGTCAGCTCGTCATCAGTGTCGTCATTTTCAGAAGATTCTGAATTATATTCCGGCAGCTGTGGTTGTTCAGCATCTGAATCCTCACCTGGCTCTAGTTCTTGATCTTCTCTTCCCTCTGTATAAGATGCCTCATCCTGAAAAAAACAACTGTACAACCATTTTCACTCCTCTTATTGAATATACATACTTCAAAATCATCTTCTAACATTTCTTGCAGTCTAGCTTGTATGTATTCTTCTTTTTCTTCAAAGGATAAACTCGCAACTTGTTGCGGTCTCAAATATTCTCCATCCATTTTAAATTATTAAAAACACTTTTTATTTCACTTCTTAAATAGGTTTTTAACTGAAGCGCACTAGTTTTAGAATTAAAACATTTTTTTCAAAGCATGTATTTATATTCCTGAACAGGTACTTCGTTGGTAAATTATTTCTCTAATTTACGAAGCGTTTTTATTCCAGATGTTGTTTATTTGTTTTATTTCTGTGGAATTATGGTCTGTATTTTTTATTACTGTTGTTACTTATATGCCCTTTGTGAGTTTCTGTTCATATGGATACATGACACTTGTGTTATTTTTTATCATTATCGATAGAAAGATTATTGTGTATTTTTACTTTTCTTTATTACTGCCTTTTTTTATTACTGCCTTTTTTTATTACTGTCTTTTTTTATTACTGTATTTTTTATTACTGTCTTTTCTAATTACTTACTGTCTTTTCTAATTACTGTCTTTGTTTATTTGTATTTATCAGCTAATCTGTTAGTGTCGATCCTTATTTTGTATCCTTTTTTATTACTGATATTGTTTGTGACCCTTCAGAAATTTGTGTTTTTCCAAAAGTTTGTATTAAAATTTAAGTGTTTCATACATAAGCATACATATTCTTTAGAACATGTACACATATATCGTAATAAAACATGTAAGAGGTAAAGAATAAACGAATACACAAGTTAAAAACCGAACTAAATACATTTTTAAATGCATATTCTATAGAAAATACATGTGCATACCCGGGTATGTTGGTTAGTAATATCCGCTGTTAAATTTGGTTAGTAACATAAGGGATATATATTTTTCACTTTTTCACATTTATTTATATACATATATATAATAATTAATATCTTTTTTTTTTTTTTTTCTTAATCCATATATACATATATACAGGGTGTATTTTTTCTACGTACATTAATTGGTACCACGATATTCTCTGGACTATTTTATGAAAAAAATTGTATTGAGTATTTTGTACTAACTTTTTTACGTTCAAGTGAAATCACCAAGTGATAAAGAAATGAAAAGCCTCTTAAATGATTCAGAAAATGTATTCAAATTGAAATCGTCAACTGAATTCACTTTTATATCATTTTCATGATTCAGTATAAATCCACTATATGATATGTTAACAAGTTTAAGTGCTGAAGTCGTTTTGAGATCAGTATTTAAAATCTATGTGAAAACACTAAATGAATCAAATTTAAATTCAGATAGAGAATGGAATATGAATAAGATTCTACATATTCTATTTAAATTTTGAAAAAGTTCCTGACATTCCGACTCTGGATCCATTTTTAGTCAAATATGGATAATGGGGCAGAAGTAATGTTCTGCGTCTTCTTCCCTATATAAATAAAGCATTTTTCCACTTATTTCATTTATTTCGAAATTAAAAATTTCTTTTGTACATGACAATTTGTTACACGAATATATATTAAAATATGAAGAATTGATTGGAGATTGAAAAAATGATTGTAGATTTAGCATTTCTACTGCATTAAAGATGTTTTTCTCTTTTTCGCATTTTATTGAAATTATTTTGTATATTTTATATTTTATAAAAACAAAGTTGTCAGGAGGTTTAACCGAAAAGGTGAATTCATTTGTGTGGAAGTATTCATTCGTTCCATCAGATAATACTGGTCCATACTGATTACATTTTTCACTGGAAGACAAAACCAAATTTATGCTATTTTCTACTGTCCTATTATATAATTCGGCAAGAGCATTGTTACACGTTTTAATTTGTCTTTTCAATTTTTGTAAATAATTTTCAAATTTGAAAGCACTAATGTTTTCTAGAGAACCATAATTTGTTGCATCAATATGTAAATGTGTTAAACAATGAAAATTATATGTATGTCAAAAAATCTTTTCCGTATAACCGTGGTACATTTTCAACAAAATTTATAAAAAGTTTTTCAGCACATTTGTTGTTTAAACGACAATCTGTTTTGTGCAAAAGAATTCAAATCGCCAAACTAAGTTTTATAAAATAATTATATAAATCGGAAGGTAATATTTTTTTTAATAAAAAAGGCCCAGTGTACAATAAAAACTGTCTATACTCCGTAGCTTTCCATCTATCAAGTTCATTTAAGCTTCTAGGCTTACGACAAAATTCTTTTGGAATGAATTTTTTTAAGTTTACCAAATTGTTTGACAGCAATTCCATTGAAAATTTTGACATAGAATAAGACTCATTTCTAGACTTTAACCATGATTGTAATATGGTTTTCGTAACTCCAATGCACACGACATGCATGTTATCAAATACAAATTGCTTCCCAAAATCAAGACTTATTGATTCTAAAGCAATAGGCTGTTGTTGACGATGATGCTCCTGTTGCATTCTCAAACGGAACGATTCATTACTTCTTAATGGGTAAATATTATTTGGAAACACTGTTCTATTTTTATACCTTTCGCCTTTTTGTTCACATCTAATACAACTATAGTAACCAGTATGTCCTTTAATATTCAAAATAAACGACCGTGCAGGAGCATCGCATATAAAAGCGCGAACTTTAATTGAAATATGCTTTCCACGAAAATAAATTCCTTCGTCAAGCAAAACTTTTAGTTCATCGACAAAAGAAGTTGAATATTCATTGCAATTTTTGGGCTTAGAATTCCCCCCGAATGCTCCAATCATCATCACGGTATTTGTATTTGCGAAATTACACAGAATTGGCCAAAGTTGATACAAGGAACTTTTAGACAATGGAAGGCCATCAATATTAAAATCTAATTCAATATCCGTGAATGTTATTTTTGATAGTAACAAGAAATCTGTCAAACAATTCTTTAAACCATAATGTATATATCGTCCACCATTCATAGTGGTTAAAGCCATGTTACGTGGAGTGTTTTTTAAAGTTCTTGCATCTGCTGGTAAATCTGGAATTTTTTTTTAATAAACATAAGAGCTCATTCATTGCCGTTCTACTAATTAAGTTTTTAGTGGCCCAATGTGATAATTCATCAATGAATTCAGACTGGGTATTCGGTAATTTTTTAAAATTCAAATCTACCGTATCTTCATTTTCACTCGTCAGAATTTCTACCACTTCTGTTGAATTTTCTTCTTGTTTTTCAGAAGTAATATCTACCATTTCCGATAAATTACTTTGCTGAGCTGTATCTAATTCTATAGAAATATCGTCCGATATTAAATTACAATAGGTAAAAAGTGTTTCAGCTTGCTTTCTCGCTCTATAGTTTAACATTTGTCGAGACATCTTACAATATACAATAAAATTAACACTAATAAAATTATTAAATTTACTATTACGATTCAATGTGTTTTCCTTTGTTAATTTAATTACCTAACTTTAAAATTTTTAACTCACTTTCACTTGACACAACGAAGTTCACTTGTTAAATGAAAATAATTTAATATAAGTAGTTTAATAAACTGCTAGACCGGGTTTATACGTACGGTTTTTTGCACGACCTTATCATCTATTACGCTTTGATAAATTACGAAAATGACGTACGTACGTTTACATGGTCACTTTTTTACCCTATCTAAAATTCTCTTCATTCTCTTTTATATTTATTTCTTGCTTGGTAATTTGTATGGTAATAAGGTCATATACTCATATGGTTAACTGAAGAAATTGCGATAATATGAAAAAAAATATCAAAGTAACGAATATAGCACAAAAAGGAACAGCCGTGATCGAAGAAAAAGATTGATTAACCTGTGAGTGACTTCCCACCGCATACTTCCTACTTCTTTTCCATATAAAACCGGTTTTTACGTTCTACATAGGGTAAAAAAGTGACCGTATAAACCCTGTCCTAAATTTACAGTTAAAAAACTGTAACTGCAGTGCAAATAGATTTTAGTTCAAAAACACGCACGTGCTGGAAAATTTTGAACAATATTCACTTTAAAATCACTAGATGATAAGCAAGTGAATTGTTATAGACTTAAGTTTCAGAAAGTGACCAAAAAGCGAACGAGTATTTTCAAATCAGTTCATGATTAATTAGTGAATAATCATCACAATTTCACTTTGAATTCATAAGGCTGAACTTCATTTTTTATTCACAAAATGATAAAAAAGTAACATTAAAAATCGAATTCACCTGGTGATTATTTAGTGAATGCTGATATTCGTTTAAAGGATTCACAATGAATCCATAAACGTGAACATTCACCTCTTAGCCAGCTGGGTATCATTATGCTATTTACATGAGAAAATAGACCATAATGAATTTATGTGGGTCAATAACTATGTAACGAATTTTATATAGGATAATTTATACGGGTGTTAAATGGTATATGAAATATGACGTATTGCCGTCGGCAAATACCATTGCATACATTTTTTTTTTTTTTTTTTTTTTTGTTAAAAGAGATTTTAAAATTCGGATTTTAATAAAAAAGGTAAGTAGAAAATAAGAGAATTTTGCTGAAGTAAAAGACAAAAAAAAATTAAATTAATTAATTCTCCTATGTTTTCTAGAAATTGAGTGATTTTAAAATAATAAAGAAAATCATACCATTTCTAGAACAATGAAATGGATTGAAAATCTTGTTGCGCGTGTGCAACGGATATTAAATTACAGTTCATTTATTGGAATTTTAAGTTGCAAAAAATTGGAAATGCATACCTAATTTTCCAATATGAACTGAATTTAGAAATTTTTAATGTACAGCCAACTGAATACGTAGTGGCGTACAAAAAAATTGACCTATAAAAAAGTATAATGTAGCTGTCGCAACAATCTATTAAAAATAATAATTCTTTACCACATATTTTTGTTTTTATAATGGGTAAGCATTTTCTGAGGCTATCATAAGAAAATTTAGTTCATTATTATTAATATCCATAGGTTGTGGATTATTCTGAATATTTCTATTTTGATTAGAATTATTTCGGAAAGTATTTTGAGATTTATTATAATTGGTATTTCGTGAGAAATTGCCACTATTTTGATAATAATTCGTATTATTAATTCTACTTTGATTTGAATGAGGTGTATTATTTTGTCTGAAATTGTTTCTGTTATTTGTGTAATAATTTGGTTGGTAAAAATTTGGTTTATTTTGCATTAGTCGACTAGTTTGGTCTCTATTATAATTTTTGTTTTCATATTTGAAATTTATTTTAATTTGTATTCGTCTTTAATTTCGTAATTTTCTTGTAAAGCTATGTATGCGTCTCTGAGTGTAGTTATGTTTTTATTAACGATAATTGAGCTACTACTTGCAGGTAAAAGTTCGCAAAAAGTTTTTAAGATGAATTGTTCATTAATGATAGGGGTATAATGACTTGGTTTATCTTTGCTTAAGTGATATTTAATATTTAATTTATTAAGGATGTCGTTTAACATTTCGTATTTTCTTTTTGTACTATTATGTTTTTCAATTCTATTTGTATTAATAATTAAATCACTAAAAGATTCTTTTATTCCAAATGAGGATGTTAAAATTTGTTTTACTTCATCCCAAGTTTTTACATTTTCATTTCTTAAAAGGATAATTTGAGCTTCGCCTATGATTTTACTTTTTATTTCTTCTAAAATGTAATTTTTTGCATTTTCATTATAAGTTTCTAATAAACTGAGTAAAAATTCTACTTTATTAATAAATATTATTAAATATGCTGGCTCTTCCGCGCCACTATATGATGGTAAATTTTGTACATATTTTAAAGGGTCGATATTAATTGACATTGTTACCTGTTTTTTTGTTGTTGATACAGATGATATAGGTGATGTATTATATTTGTTATAGGTGATGATATAGTTATTGTAGATGATGTAGTTATTATAGATGTTGTAGTTGCAATTTCTGTTGACTCTGTGTTTCTAGGAAAACTTTCTTTGTTGTAAGGCAGATACCTGTTGTTCATTATTTATTTATTTATTATATTATATTTTTTTTTATTTAGCTTATTTGCCGATATTTAAGGAAATTTATTTCTATTAATTCATCAAGTGAAGACAAATATTTCTTTATTGAGTATTAGTCTACTTAATTAATTTGGGTGCTCTTATTTAATGTCTCGCAAATTTCTCTCAATTTATTTTTTACAATTTTAATTTCTTTTGTTTTATTTCTTGTAATTACCATTATTTATTAAGTATTATTATTATTAAATTTTTATTTATTGATATTTATTATATTTGTGTCATTTAAAGCAACGCCAAAAATTTAAGAATTTATATTTTGATATTTTAATACCGAATACCGATTTAACTTATAAAAATAAGAAGCATTTCGTTTTATTTTCCGAATTAATTATTTCTTTTTGATAATAATTTAAGGAATATTGCCAATTGTAATAACACTAAAACTTATTGATTTTCACTCAAAAAAAAAAATTTGTTATTATTATTTCTTTTTTATTTAAAAAATTATTCTTTGACTTAATTCGAAAATAAAAAAAAATTTACTAGCAATAATGAAACACTATCGGTATCCTACCGACTGCGCCAATTATTTTTGATTTGCTTTAAAAAAACCAAACTATTTTAAATTTTTTTGTAATTATTTTTATTGAAGATAATTTATAAAATATACTTTATTCTACGATGTCTTCTTAACTTCTAACTTTTACAAAAATTGCATTTAAAATGTAAACTCTGTTTTAGTCTTTCTTAAACTAGACATTGACCTGTAAAACAAGATAATGTATCAATTTGTGTGAAAGACAGGAAAATATATTTTATTTCTTGCTGCTTGAAGACAGTTAATAAACTCCACTCCTTCTCAAATATCTCAATGGCATCTTTATACATATGATTGGCGTGTTTTTGTAATGAATTTTAATCGGATGTCTCCGAATCACTGGAATGTCAACGACGCTTGCTCAAGTGGCGTTGGGAAGTTCTTGCAAAGGAATTTGTAAACCCTTTCCTTTTCACTTCCGTAGTCCTGTTTTCTCCGCTTTTTACTTGGGCCCTCGCCACATCCATCAGTGCTGTCAGAGCCGCTGCGTGGTTTTGATCTTTCGAGGATACACGGAATTGGGCACGTTTAAGAGCTTTCATCTACCATTGATTCTTCGGCACTTTCTTGATTTTCTTAGCTGGAAAAATTGATATCTTGATGACTATATCGCCTGAAGAACCGTCCGACTTTAAGTGATGCAGTTCGTCTTGGGCTGCTGTGCATATATGTATATTGCTGTATTACTTTATCTGGCAATTTACTAAGTCGTTTTTTAACAGGCAATAGGTAGTTGGCATATTCAACCGTGTGATGTATTGATTCAAGCATACTATCTCTTCTCGCTGTTGTTTGATAAGGGATGATGTCATGAATAAGTCTGCGTCTGAGTTGTACACGCCGTATGAAATTAACCAACTCTGTAAGTCCTCGGTTGTATAATTGTTCCCTATTGCCCCCAAAACTTCTTGAAAATATCCCAGGAACGTAAGGAGCTTCAACTGATTCACTTGCAGTGCTGTATTGCCTTTCATCTGATAGTACAGTTTCGCTACGCAATGTACTTCCCAAGATTCTCTAATATCTCTATCCATTTCCAATCGTCCATACTTTTCACTTTTTACTTTTTAAAATATACTTTCACTATGCAAATGAATACTTAAGCTGTAACAAACTCCAATTTCGATCAACTATTTATACAGAATTTTTGTTTAATGTAAGCATACACCAACTAGGCCCGCCGCTGCCGCGGGTGGCCTACGTAGGCACCATCCAGGCAGGCTTTAGCCTTTGCCAGTGACCATGGTCTATAGCCGGTACTCGTACCATGACTTATCGGCCGTGTTTTTTACATAAACAAAGAAACTAGAAAAATAAAAAAATTTCTAAGTACGAAAATTGTCCTTTTTTTATTTTTTATAAATAGATATATTTATATCATTCTGATTAACAATTAATTTTCCTAAGATACGAAAATTTTCTTTAAAACTTCATAGATCAATCACTGATTCAATCACCAGATCTAAATTTAATGATATAAATTCAAGGCAATTACTTAAAAAAAAAAAAACAAAAAAAAAAAAAAAAAAAAAAACCATTTTACTTTTTGTTAAGATTTCATATTTTAGTTAATATCATAATAATATCATAATTTTCAAATCAATTATATTTCATATTTTTTTTATCAAAAAAATTCATAATTAGTTTATAATTTTATTTTCATAAAATGTTGTAAGTTTTATTCTAAGTAAATTTACTTATATCGACAAAATTAACTTTTAACAAATAAATTGCCAGACGAAATTTGATACTTTTGTTTACTAAGTCCAGTACATTTTTATGAGAATTTATAAATGTGAAAAGTATTTTACATTTTTATGTATTTGAATGTTCATTTTATATATTTTTAATATTTTCTCTTATTAATAGTAGGTAAATTTGTTATTGTTATTTTTTAACACTTTCTATTCTAGTATGTAATTTTGCAATGTAATGAAAATTTTTGTATAAAAGGCCATGTAAATTAACAATAAACATGAGTTATTTCTCTGACAGTAAACCAAGACCTTCATTAGGATCTTCAAGTGAGTCTGCTTGAAGCACTGATCACGAATAGCTCAATTCCAATAAGAATTTTGTATAGCGGTATCAAGAGCCGTATATACAGGCAGCAATTGGTCAAGGTTTATGAGCCTTAGATCAATAAACAGTTTATTTCACAAATTTGACCCTATTCAGAACAAAGGAGCTCTAAACACTTTTATTATGAACCAAAAAAAAAAAAAAATGTCACTCGTTTTATAGCTTCTACATTAGCAGATGAATGTGGTAAAGTGAATATATTGAACACAGTTCGTTAAAATTTTAAATGTTAGAGAACCATTACCTTAAATCTACGAAATTACTTAAGTCTTCTAATCTTAATTCTCGCCACTCTTTTTCTATTTTATTTATATGTTCTGATGAAGGTATTAAAGTGGTCTGAATTAACTTTAGAAGAGGAAACAAACTTTCGTGTTTTCGAGAATTTACAGAAATTGTATTAATTATACTAATTTTTTCCAATAAATCATTCTTAAATCAATTGTGCGGTCAACATAAAAATTTAAACAATTTGTTTCAAAAATTTTCTTACCTTCATCACTAACTTTTTCTAATATCTGGTGAACCGTCGAAGCTAAGTAAATATTTACTTTATAATTTGATTTATTTCTAAAATCAATTTGGTCAAACGGGATATTCTGGAATTTATCAAACTTGTAACAAAATAACGGAAAATTAAATTTGAAACTTATGAAGTTTGTAGATCAACCTGACTCCTAGGTGAACCCCTGCCGGTCGGATCCAGCCGCTTCAGTCCTGGGTGGGTTCTTGGGGTCACCTTCTCGGAGGTTTTCCGCGTTGTTACATAAATTAGACCGGCTAAATAACAATTATCATCAAGCAAAAGAAAAACACAAGATCCAACAGAGGAAAAAAAGGAAAAATATGTCACCCTGAGGCTACATCCTGAATAATAATAAGAACTACAGTGAAAGAAAATTTACACACCGAAAAATCAGCGACCTTCATCTGCCATCGCTGACATCCACCACCCACAATTCCTCTTTTTTTAATTATTTTAATCAAATAAGTTTGTCATTTTTTTTTTATTTGTAATGATTAAACTCTTTTTTTTTCTATGAATGTGTGGAAAATAGACAGATGAGAAAAAAAAATGTATCTGTAGTCGAGAAAAAAAATTCATACCATGGATTTTTCTTTGATTTTGTTTTATTTCTTAGATTCTTATTTTATTTACATTTCTTTATTGAATTAAGAAAAAAATTGTTATTATTACTTAATGTTATTAATTTTCTTTTTATTTTTTCTTTTGTATAAATATCATGTTTTGTTTCGTGGGTGTTTTCTTTGTCCCCTTTTCCTTTCTTTTTTTTTTCTATTATTATTACTTAATTATCAAACAACAAAAAAATATATATATATCTCTTTTTTGTGAGACATAACCAGAAAGCAAAAAAAAAAAAAAGTAAAAAAAAGACAAAGAGACATCCGTTTGAAATTCAATCTTAGCGAGATGCTTATACCAGTCAGATGTTGTACTTGCTTCGCATTCTTTTGACAACATAGGTATTAGGATACGATTCATACGTTCAGCTTGCCCGTTTGATTGTGGGGACTGAGTTGCGATTTTAATGTGTTGAATGTTATTTTCACGCATAAAGTCACTGAACTCTTCAGATGTAAAACAAGTTCCTCGATCTGAAATAATTCTTTTAGGCCTAGAAAAGTTTTCGAAAAAGGATTGTAGACATAGAATCGCTTCTCTAGATGAGGTCGTTTTTACAGCGTATAGTTTCAAGAATTTGGTAAAACCATCAGCAACTAGTAAAATATGTTTCCTAGAATGTGAATTTGCCAAGGGACCTAAGTGGTCAATATGTAATGTGTCAAATGGAATGTTTCCTTTAGGAAGATTATGAAGTATTCCTTCCACTTTACCAGAATCAGGAGAATAATAAATGCATTTCAAACAAGTTTTTATGTAGCTCTTAATTTTATTCTTCATATCTGGGAACCAATATGTACGGCTTATATATTCATTGCATTTATCAACTCCCACATGACACATTGTTTCATGATGTGTCCTTACCACCTGGTTCTCCATATGTTCTGGTACATAAAATAGAACTTTATCTTTTGTTTTACGGTAGACTAGCCCATCTATCATTTCAAACTCTGAACTTTCACGTTTTTCTAGTTCTGTTATTATTTTTGCAATCTTTGCATCTTGACGCTGAGTAGCAGCTAGAACAAATTCGAACGATTCATCAGTGTTAGTACTTAGAAGGTTTATAGATATACTAAGAGCATCTGCATGTGGCATTCTGTCACCATTTTTATGTTCGATCTTATAATTATAATTCTGAAGCTCTAGTGCCCATCGTGAAATTCGAGGATTTAGAGTTTTCTTGTTCAAAGTTAGTGCAAAGGATTGGAAATCAGTAACAATTTTGAAGTTTATACCAAGAAGGTAAACTCTGAATCTTCGTAGAGCATATATTACAGCCAAAGTTTCGAGTTCAAAACTGTGGTATTTACTTTCAGCTTCAGATGCTCTTTTCGAAAAATAAAACACAGGATGAAACTTATTATCCTGCTGTTTTTGTAACAATACTGCCCCAAAACCGATGCTACTCGCGTCACAGTGCAGTTCCGTTTCATTAAGTGGACTATATATTGACAAGATAGGTGATTCAATTAATTTTTGTTTTAAAAGTTCAAAAGTTTTTAATTCTGTCAACCCAAAGACAAAAGGTGAGTTTTTCTTTATCAAGTCGTATAATGGTTTTGCAAGATTAGAGAAATTTCTAATGAATTTTCTGAAATAGGAACAGAGACCTAAAAAGCTGTGTACATTCTTTACGCATGCAGGTACACGAAAGTTCGTTACAGCTTTTATGTGATTATCATTGGGTCGAATGCCTTTTGCATTAATTTTGTAGCCCAGATAGACAATTTCGTTTTGAAAAAAAGAACACTTATCATAACGAATCTGTAATGAATTTTCCTGTATAATCCTGACAACTTCTTTCAGGATATGAAGATGTTCATCGATCGTCTCTGTTGCTATAAGGATATCGTCTATAAAGGTCAAAACTTTACCCTTTGAAAGTAATTCTCCAAAATAAATTTCATATATCTTTCGAATACCGATGGGGCATTTTTCAACCCAAAAGGCATTCGAAGGTACTCATATTGACCAAAGGGTGTAATGAACGATGTGTATTTTACAGATTCTTAATTTATTTTTACATGGTGAAAACCATTTTTAAGATCTAGGGTTGTAAAATACACTTTGTCCTTTAACCTGTCGATATGATCCTCGATGAGCCGCAATGGAAAATTATCCCTAACGGTGACTTTATTTAACTCACGATAGTCAATACATAACCTAAATTCATCGTTTTTCTTTTTAACTAAAACTATCGGAGACGCGTATGGAGAATTAGATTCCTTTATGCAGTAAATCTTTTAAAATTTTTTCCAATTCTAATTTGTGAGTGTAGGGCAATCTTCTTGGGGTACAAAAAAAAGAATCAGATTTAGTTAAATGGATTTTCATTTCGAAACTGTTACATTTTGGAGCTTGATATGCGTAATTCAACCAAGTTCGTTTCATCATTTTTTCAATTTGATTTTTAGTACTCACGGGTAGAGAGTCATTAATTTTTAAAAGTAGATCTGATTTTTCATTACTTACTGTGATATTCATTATCTGTGATAAATGTTCATTTACGTCATTTATGTTGCATTTTGTTTTTGTTGTATAATCTTGTATATTACTTATTGTTGTTGTTTCACCTGTGTTGCATGCATTAATTGATGATTTTTCTTCAACAAAATTTGTTGATTTATTATTTTTCTTTTGTAGGCCCAGATTGTTCATATCCAAAAAGTTTCGTCCTAAAATTACAGAATAAAACATTGAGTTTCGTGCTACTACTAACAAATTAAAATTAATAATTGAATTATAAAAAGAAATTTTGCTACTTATATGATACATCCTATTACATTAAGTGGGCTATTGTTGATTCCAACATATGAAAATTCTTCAACTGGCACTGCTGTCATCATACATGCTGGTACGAACTGCTCCTGTACAAAGCTAATAGGGCTTCCGGAATCTATCAGGGTCATCAAAGAAGTTTCAAATTCATTAACACCATTGTTAAAAACGTACCTTAGTGAATGTTCGAAATCATTGTGATGAACGCATGATGAATTAGAGCAACTATTTTGTATATTTTCAGGATCTTTATGTTCTACCATCATAACTGGGTTTTTCTCCTTGCATGTAGTTGAAATGTGACCTGGTTTTCTACATTTGTAGCAAACGATTTCTCTATTTGTTTTTTGAAAATTCGAATTTTGTTCATTTGCATGATTTATTTCTTTGGTTTTTGTTTGTTTATTGTTTTCCTTTTGATATCGGAATTGATTCTTATAAGATTTATTATAATAATGTGAGTCGGCATTATAATTTAATGTTTCACGTATATTTGTTTTCATTTGTTCATATTTATGTAAGGCATGCTTCAATTCGTTTATGTCATTAGCACTATATAATATAGTTTTGTTAGTTTCCGTGTCTGGTATACCTTTTATAATGTATTGTATTAAGTCATTATCTTCAATACCGGCAGATGATGCAATTTCTTGCATACATAATACATATTGTTGCATAGTTTCTTCTTTCTTTTGTTTTTTATTCTCAACTTATTATGTATGTCTGCTTTTGAAACTGACTTTGAAAATTCATTAATTAATATCTTTTTAACATCTAACCAAGATTTAACAGACACAGATCTCAGAAGTAGTTTTGCTGTTCCATTTAGCAATCTTCTGCTATAGATAAATTTATCTTTATCGTCTAACTTTAAAATTTCAGCCGACTCCTCAAATTGTTCGATCCATCGCTGAACAGGGTAAGTATCATCACCACTGAATGTAGGTATTGATTCTTCAATATCTTTGAGTGTAAAATTGCATGACCTTTGCATGACCTCACTTTGTTCAAAATTTAATTCTTGTAATCTGCCTTTTAATTTTATAATTTCCTCACGTTTCCTAATTACTTCTTGTAACTTTTGTAATTCTACATCTAAATTTTCAATTTTATTAGTACTTACATGATTATTATCATTACCATCAATATCGTCATGATCGTTTGCAGATGCTTGAAGATTTTCAGGAATAAGATTTTCCAGGTCACCGTTGCTGAAGTCCTTAACAGCTTCTTGGATCCGTATTTTGAGTTCTGCTTTATTTCCTGTAGTAGGAAGATTAAGCTGCTTTAAAACGTCCTTAAGTGAAGGATTCAGGGCGGTGTTGAAAAATGTATTCCATTTTTCGTTGATTCCACAAGCCATCTTACAACACGTGTATTAAAAGCAAATTTCAAGAATTTCTTTTCTTTTAACTTTTTTTTCAAAATTTATTTAATAATCACTGTTTTATTAGCTAGAGTTCAACCACACACCTGAAATTTATTGTAGGGATTCTGGATGATTACGATTTTTAAAAGATTATTTCTTTTTTAATAAAACCACGTGAGTCTTTTTTTTTATACACACTTTATTTTGCACTTTGTACTATATAACAAAACTAATAATTTTAGTATACCGATGGACGGTCCCAATTCGAATGAATTTATTACATTTTATAGAAAAACAATTTCATTATCTCATTATTTTACATTATGCTTATACATATATGTACATAGTACATACAATATATACCTCATTAAGAATAATAATTAATAATCCAATAAGATTGAATCATTTTACGTGATTTACATTGGAGGAAATAAAAAATGCCTACAAAATTAAATAGATTTCTTAACAGAATTGCATACCAAATTTCTAATATGAACTGAATTAATAATTTCTAATGTAGAGCCACCTGTATTTTGTACAGTGGTGTACAAAAAAAAATAGACCCATAAAAAAAAAAATTAATATGGCTGTCGCAACACAAATTAAGCAGCATCTTGTTACATAAATCATAATATTACTTTAAACTATTAATCAGTTCAGTTGGTGGTTGAAAATTCGTGCAGTCCTTCTGTGAAGATGATAAATACTGTTGAAACGACATAATTGAATTAATAGTTTCGTAATTCA
This sequence comes from Bombylius discolor, assembly GCA_939192795.1. Lineage (NCBI taxonomy): Eukaryota > Metazoa > Arthropoda > Insecta > Diptera > Bombyliidae > Bombylius > Bombylius discolor. The sequence continues at coordinate 9,651,486 of OW584243.1, read as the reverse complement.
ATCTATTTGTCTTTTTAGTTTTTATTAGGTTTAATCGTGAAAAACATCTCTCAGCAGAAGCACTGCTGTGCAGAAGTGACATTAAAGAAAGTGCAAACCTGGAAATATTTTCGAACATAGGCTCATCCAAAGAATTCTTAATGTTCTGAAAATGCCTCCAATAATCATCAAAACTTTCCTCTTTAATTATGCTTTGCTTATTGAATTCAATCAACTCTCTAATTTCTTCGAAAATTTCAGTAGATTCACATTTCATAATATTTAAAATCTTCATAAATCTTTCTGTCAAAAAGTTAATATCCTTTATAATACTGGTAAATGCTTTTGATTTCAAAACAACAGGATCGAATATTTACAACGCATTTAACACAGGATCGGCTATATTAATTCTACTTAGAACTTGTTTAACAAACTCAATATAAAATTTGATAACGTTTTCAAAATATTGTTCTTTTTCTTGTTCGGATAATTTATTCAATAAATTCAAAGCTTTTGCTCCAGGAAAAATTTCATCAAATGATTTCCAATATTTTTTATTTTCAAAGTTTACTTGAAGAAGTGGTGTATTATTTATATAATCATCAGTCATGAAATTTTCTAAAATCAATTTCAGTTTACATGAAATATCACGGACTATTTATTATTTGGACTTTGGGACTTTCGGCTTGAAAATTCAAGCTCATTTCTATTATAATATTCAAAATATATTCAAGAAAACAGAAATAAATTTTTATATTGAAGTCTGTAAAATTTGTTAAAATAGCTTTAGCACTTGCTACTTTATCTTTAAACACGCATGCTGTGAAATACAAGGTTAAAGCATCCCAATTTTTTAATAAGCATGAAACAACTTGATGCATTGACAACCATCTTGTTCCTGATAAATTGACAATTTTATGAGGTTTCAAGTCTAAATATTCTTGAAATGTTTGTAGATCCTTTTGACGTTTACTGCTGTGTTTTAAAAAACCGTAAACATTTCTCGCTAAATCTTTGATTTCTTGTGGTAATTTTTCACAAGCATAAGATGCATATTTGTGTAGTGAGTGCGATAAACAACCTACAACGTATAAATCTGGCACAACTACTAACAATTTTGCTTGCACTCCAGTTTTCCTCCCCATCATCACGTTTGCATTGTCAGATTCAAACCCTATCAAATTACAAATAGGTATATTTTCTTTTTCAAAATAGTCTAAGATTGGTTTAGAAATTGAATCAGCAGTAGAGTTTTCTAATTCCAGTAATGTCAAAAATTGGTCCTCTATACGCTTAGTTTCTTACTGTCTTAGTTTCTTAAAATCTGGCTAAAATAACGGTGCATTTTTTTGTTGAAACGTCAGTGCATTCGTCAATTATAATTGAAAAAGCAGTTTTTCGAAGAATTTCTGAAATTGTTTGTCTTAAAAAATGTTCCACTTTGTTGCATAACAATGATCGTGCTTTAAAACGACCACAATGTATGGTTTTTGCGACTTTAGAATCATAGCATATATTTTTGATCAAGTCTGGTAAATGATCCATAATACGAAGAGGAATATTATGTTCGGCAATAAAACTAAGTAGTTTTAATTCAGCTATTGGCCGCATATTGTGTGAATGATATCATTTCTTTCTTTACTTGTGTTTATTAAAGATTCTACTCTAAATACAAATTTAATCCCTATGGACTTAAAACTAATACAGAAGGTGGATAAAAAAAAACAATTTATACTACTTATCTAGTCTGCCGGAACGGCGCTGTTGCTTCGATGCAGGGTCAGGTCTGCTGGTCTGGCTAGACAGGATGAATGGCGGCACCTTTATTCCCCTCCTTTTTTTTTTTTTTTTTTTTTTTTTGTTTAATAAAAATTTAAATCAAAATGATTACTTAACAAAAAAGAGAACATCTTCTATTAAAACGGTGTGAAATTGTGGCAGAGTTCATTTGAATATATATATATATATTTTTTTTTTTGTTAAACAATTTGAAATTAGAATCTGTTTTTTTTTTTTACAAATGAATTTTCCATATACTTGTTTGATCTATTTATTTTATTTCTTCCTGTTACAAAACAATAAAAACTAACTTAACTGAACTTATTAACAAAAAAAAATTATTTTAATTAACCATTATTATTATTATTAATTTTTCCTTTTTTATTTTTGTTGAAATAAAAATTGAAAACTTTATACTATTGTATACTATGCACAGAAAAACAGATATTTACACACATGCGTTTTTGTTGTTGTAACACGTTTCTTCTTTCGTATATCTACACAAAAAAGATCACAGACATGTAAAACATGCGCGAAAAAACTTCAACTTTTAAAATTCAGACTATATATGATGTATTTGCCGTTGGTAAATACCATTACATGCATTTTAAGTTATAAGAGATTTTAAAAATTTGGATTTTAATGACAAAGAGGTAAATTGAAAATAAGAGAATTTTGATGAAGAAAAAGAAAAAAAATAAATTGAGTAATTCCCTTATGTTTTCTAGAAATCGCGTGATTTTTTAAATATAAAAGAAAATCACGCCATTTCCAGAACAATGTGATGGATTACAAATTATGTTGCTTGTGTGCAACGGATTTTGGATTACAGTTCATTTATTGGAATTTTAAGTTGTAACTTTTGGAATTGCATACCAAACGTTCCAATATAAACTGAAATAAAAATTTTTTTAATGTACAGCCAACTGAATTTTGTACAGTGGCGTACAAACAAAATAGACCCATCTAAGAAAATATAATTTAGCTGTCGCAACAAACCCTAAATAAAAATTAAAAATTACACGATAAATACATATATATTTGTGGTCATTCATTTTATTTTTTTTTTTTTTAATTTTTTTTATTAAAATTATTTGTTAACAAATATCAAAACTACATTCAATTTAAATAATAATAATATGTAATTATAATATGGCTTTCTATTATCCAGAAGATTATATTCATATAATTTTTAATATTTATTGTTTTTGTACAGAATATTAACGTTTATCTCCAATATTTTTGATTTCAACTTCAATAAAAAATATTCAAAAAATAATAAATAAATAAAAGGAGAAAAATTATAAATATTTAAATGAATTTTATCTCATTTTTTCTTGTTGTATGTATGTTTTTTTATATTTATTTTTCATGCCTTTTTCATTATTTTAATTTTCAAAAATATACATCATTGCATTATGACAATATTTTATAAATTTTTCTAAAATACATTTACATATTTAATTGTTTTTTATTGTTTTTTTGAATCTATAAAAAAATTTCCTAACAGTAATATGTACTACATAATAAGTTTTAATGTAAATAGATAATTATTAATTCTATTATATATTAAATGTTATTATACAATTGAATTTTTAGTGTTATTTATTTTAAGTTTTATTAAATAAGAGTGATTTTATTTCTTTAAATTAGAATTGTAAAAAATTAAAAGAATTTAAATATTTGAAAATTTTATTGAAAAATCTATGTAAATATTAATTCAATTAAAATATAGACTTTAGATTTAAGAATTATGATAGAATTTAAAAGATCTATTTCTGTTTTATTTATTATTATTATTATTTATTTTTTTTTTTTGTAAATAAATTTAAATACATAATTAAAAACTGTTGTTTAATTAGTCATAGTTTATTGAATTTTGTATTTTACTTAAAATAGAAAAATTATAAATGAATAATGAATACATGTATTTTATTTTTTTTAATTCTTTAAATTTTTTTTTTTTTAATTTAGGTATAATATTTAGAAATCTATTTGGCAATGTGTTATAATAAAATTTACAGTACTTCAAATTTGATGAAAATTATTGAGTTGAATCACAATATTTAAAGAATACATGCATATACCTACATAAATATATTTTCGTTTTTGATATAACATTTTCTATAAATTATAATAATTTTATTTTTTTTTATATTTATTTAAACAATTTTAAGATATTTTATTTATTTTTTTGAATTTTGAAATAAAAAGGTAAGATTTCTCAATATATTTTTTAATATAAATTTGAATATGTTTGAAACTGTGATTTATTTTGTGCTTGAAAAAACAAAAAGGAAAAAGGTTGAAAGGATAATACCACAAAAATGATCATATCGAAAATTATATTAATAATACTAAAATATATACGAAAATAAAAAACAGTTGGAATTTTCAAATTTTCAGAATTATTTCGGTTACTTGGAAGCTTCAATAGTCAAGGGTAAGTCAGTACATTAAAATAATTTAAATTGTTTTAATAAACAAAAAAAAAAAAAAAAAATAAATAAATAAATAAAAATAATAAGAAACAATACCTAATGGTTGAGAAATTTGGAATTTTCATTTAAAATTGATTTTTTAACATTACCTTAGTAGTTTTTGTTTTTCTTGAAGTCAAAAGAAAAAATTTAAAAAAATTCTTTTATGCATTATTTTTTTCTCCGCTATTTAATCGTACTGGAAAATTTAGAAAAGTGAATAGAGTATGATTCCAAATCAATGATTCAAAATTTTTGATAGGAATATAATACATATATTCTATTATTTTATTTGTAGGAAAGTAGTTTAAAAAATCGTATTTATCCCTTTTTAATTTGCTTTTGAAATAGATTTATCTTTTTAATATTATTATTTTTTTTTTTTTTTCATTCAAATTATTAATTAAAAATCACATTTATATAAAAATTGTTTCAATGTTATATTTAATAATAATTAGTGAGTATAATAATTATTATTTAAAAAAAAAAAAAAAATTTGACAGTAATTAATTAAAAAATTAACATTTAATATTACATATAATTAAAAAGTATATTGTATTAAAAAAGTTAAAAATAAAGCACATATTATATCGAACAAGAATTAAAAAAAAAAAAATTGAAAACATGAAAAATAAAAATAAAAGTTCTTCCTTATCAATTTATCCATAGTAATGAAATTATTATTATTATTTTTTTTTTTTTTTTTTTTTTTCAATAAAAATTATTTGATTTGAAAATTCATACAGAAGATAAAACAAAAAGATATTTCTTGAACACAATATTCTTTCTCTCGCGTAAGTTATTTGGCGTCTTGGTAGTAATCATAATAATCATAATAATAATAATAGTTTTAATAATAATTATAATAATCATATATATATATTTTTTTTTTGTTAATTATTTCAATATACATAATGTAATTTCTATATAACAAATTTTAAATTCATTTTAATTTAATTTAAATCTTTTTTTTTTCCTTTTTAAATTTCAATTAATTCAATTTCAATTTTTTCTGTTTTATTCTGCATTTTATTTCTTAAACATCTAATTAAAGCTAAATGCTACTCTACACAATTAACTCGTTTTACATAAATGTTTTATGTTTCGTTATTTTCTCCTTAAAAATTCCGCATTCCTTGATTTAATTACTTGCTACACATTTACACAATGTTATTTATATTATTTAATGTATATGTATGTATATATATATAAATCTTTATTTTATTTCTGGGTTTTTTGTCGTAATTATTTTTAGTTTTTCTTCTCGTTTATAATTTGTATTTTGTATTTTTTTTTTTTCAATTATGAATATGTAATTTATAATAATTTTGTATTACATACTTCTATTTTATTTATTTATTTATTTTTATAACTTTTTTGTTTTTTGTTTTTTGTTTTTTCTTTTCTTTTTAGAACCAAAGTGGCCCAATACTTTGTTCAATAACATCAACAACATCTTGTCGTCTCATATCTTTAAATGCTGTGATTAAATCAAGAATTGCTTTAGGCCCTCGACATCTACATTCCCATAAATTTAATATTTGTTCTGTTGGTGATGGTTTTGTTGCAAAATATGCAATATAACGATCAACCATTAATATTTGTGCTAATAATCTCCAATCATTACCATCTGATCGTGGTGGATCCAAACAAGAGCATATTAAACGTTTTGTATTACGTGGTAAACGTAATTCATTATCTGGATCGCTAACATATGTTCCATCTTTATTCATGATTGCAGTTGCAGCATTGTTATGTTTTCGTCTTTCATTAATTGAATTAATACTATCTTTTGGTGATGATTCTAATGTTGTATATGGTACAATAAACATATATGTATCAACAATATCATCAGATTGTGAATAATTAATTTCAAGTTTTAATCCAATACATAATTGATCTGTACGTTGTAAACTAAATTCACAATGTAATATTGAACTAGAATTTAACATATGTTTATATGGTATTATTTGTGTTTCAGAACCATTTGCTGGTTGCCATTCACCAATACAATTTAAATTTATTTTTAAATCAATATTATTTAAATGAAATACAAATGTTGCACTTTCACCCATAAATGTACCACCTAATTGTGTTTCAATACGTGTACACATATCACGACAATTTGGATAATCATCAACAATATAAACACGTAAACTGCATATTGTATTTGTTGGTGATATTTGACCAAAAACAATTAATTTCATTTTTTTAAGTGCAATTACATCATTAACTAATGGTTCAGCAACAATAACAAAACGTCCAAGTTGTTCAGTCATTATATATGCATAATCTTGATCAATTTGTATAAATATTGGTGTATTAATTGTTTCTTCACCAACAGTTGCAATTTTTCTCCATTTAACATTTGATTCTTGTATAAAACAATCTGAATAATAAATATGAATATTCCATGTTGTTGGATCAATCATACAATGTGGAATTTTTAATATAATTGGTTTATGAAATGTTAAATCAATTGGTCCACAATAAACGACAGGACTTATGTATGTTGATGATTCTGATGATATAATACGAGAACATTCATCACTTAATATTGAAAATGATACAGTATGCTTAAGATTCTTTCCCACGGCCATATCGGGAACATATAACATTGTTTGTCCACCATATAATTTTAAGAATCCTCCTACACTAGTCATTACTTCTCTAGTTGTACTAAGTTTACACATACCCTTTGGCGGCATTGGTAAAGTTGGTGGTTCAGATGCAACATCATAAGTGGAATCAGCTGGAAGTAAATTAAAAATATTTAGTATATAAAATGTATGAATAACACAACTGTTTATTGCTATTATTTCTTCTGATATTTCTATTCTTAATTTATTAAGAGATTTATAGACTTTTCTATCAGACAAAAATAGTAATCATTTTTTTTTTCCTTTTAAATTACTTACATGTGTTTGTCGATGTATCCGCTGTGTCTGTAGCATAAGAGTACTTTGAACTAATTCCATCGATTGGTGTTGTATAGCTGGGAAATATATTATTAAATTATACAAAAATTAATATAAACAACAAGAAAGAATTAAATCAAGAAGAAAATAAGAATGAAAGAAAAAAAAATAAACTTGTTAAAAATGTAGAAAAAGAAAAAAATAAGAAAACTAAAATAATTAAAAGAATTAAGAGTCTCAAATTATGTAATAAATTATTTTAAATGACTTTTAAAATATTATGTGGTAGCAAATGAATGTTCCAGGAAAATAAATTGGTAAAGAAAAGAAAAAAAAAAATTAAATAAAAATCATATAGAAAAAGAAGGGGTACATAATATATGATTAAATTATTATTTTCTTGTTATTTTTGGTCTATTTAATTTAATATACATATGTATACATACATTTAGTAATGCGTTTAAAATTTCTGTGATGTGAACTAAATATGACTTAATTTTGTTGTACATTTTCCTTTTAAATATAATCGAAATATTTTTAAAATTTTAAATTTACTGTTATGTATATGTAATAAAAAATAATTTCATTAGACTTTAAGTGAATATACTATTTTTACTTATGAAACAAAAAAGAACAACTGTTCACACATGAATGTAAAACAATTTTTGGTATGTCAAAATGAACACATAAATTCAAAATAAGTTTTCTATTCTTTTTTTTTTTTTTCTATAATGTAATTAGACAAGAAAAATAATGTATGAGTTAGAAAACAGATGAAAATGCATAAAATATAATTGAATATCTTTTAATTTTCTGTATGAATTAAGATAAATTTTTATAGTATCTTTGGTTTTTTTTTGCAATAATTTTATTATTTTGAAATTATATTAAAAAAAAAAATAAATAAATAAAACGAATATGAAAAAACTAAATCAATTTAACTAAAAAAAAAGTAATAAAATAAAAAAAATAAAAATAAATAAATATAATTCGTTTTTTTTTTTCTCTTCATTCGAAAATGATAGCACAAAACTGGAATTTTATTTTTAATTTTCACACCATTCAATACTATGTATAAAAAATCATTTACATTGAAAAAAAAAAAAAAAAAAAAAAAAAAAAACAAATTATTTTTCTGAAAATTATTTTGTAATTACAGCATTTATCTTCTGATGAATGCAAGTGATAAATTAAATGATTTTTTTTTTTAATTTATTGTTTTATTATTATTTTTTATTTTTTATAATTGTATAATATACAATATATGTACATGAATATATTTATCACATGTAAATTATTTTAATTTAAAAAGCAATAATACGATATTATGATTTTTTATGTTTTTAATTTAATTATTGTATTATAATTTTTTTTTTTTTTTTTTTTTTTTTGGTTTAAATCATTATTTCAATTATACTCACTTTGATGCCAAATTTGGTACATCATAATGATGTTCTGATATTGACCGTGTCATTGTTACACCACCATTTAAAGATCTATGACCTGTCGAAGGATATTCATAATTTGCAGTGCTTGTATCATTATGAAAATGAATTGCTTTTTTATCAGGATCATGTAAATAGTCCGATTGCATTACTGTGTAATTGAAAAACAGAAAATAAAATAAATATTTGCATTAAATAGATTATTATAAAAAAAAATTTAAATATACATATATACATATGTATGTAGGTACATATATAAAAAAAATACATTAAAATAAGTAAAAGGGAGGAATGAAATTACATAATATGCATATATACATATGTATGTAGCTAAGCTATAGTTATTTTATTTATAATATGAACGAATTTTATAATTTGGCTTCCGTCTAGTGAACAATTTTTTATTTTTGCCATTACTTGTTTTCTCGTAATATCGTGCATAATATTTTTGATGAGTCTCGATAACTCTTCACCAAGTCACTGTCATGTCATTTGATTTTTTTTTGGTTTAAATTCTTTGTTTTTTTTTTTTTTTTTTTTTTTTTTTTTTTTTTTTTTTATACAAAATTTTATATTTTCTCCCTTAGTTTTTTTTTTTTTGTTTTAATTTACGCTATTTTATTTTTCATTTTCAACTTTTATTCTATGTGTTTTCTCTCATTTTCCATACATTGTTTTTTTTTGTTCGTTTTCTTTTGAACAATTCAAAAATGCAATGCCAGCATTGATAGGGGATTTTAATGAAAACAGGAAAATGTTTAAAACAAATGAACGTGCAATTTATCATAGGGTGGTGTATAGGACATTTTAAATGTGAAGTATTTTATATAATATAATAGGACAATATGTACATACATATAATACGTATGCATACATACATGTAATATGTATACATACATATATATGTACATATATGTATGTACATATAATGATAATGGGCAGACAAATTCATATATGAGCAATTTTCGTTTGTTGTATTTTCTCTCTATTTTTCATTTAATTTTTTCACTTTTATTTTTGTGATCTTCTCAATTTGCACTTTTTTTAAATACATTTTTTTTTCCTCTTTTGCATTTTTTTTTTCTTCTATACTTATGATATACTTTCTATTATGCTCCTTTACGATGTAACTGCATACAATATGTGACAGGCAATGTGACACGTGTCAGTATTTCTGACATATTTAAGTTCAAGTGTACGCCACATTTGGGGATTCTTCTTTTTTTTTTTGTCACATGTATGAATCTGTACATAATGATTTCTACACCCACCCATTATAAAAATTTCCTTTTATTATTATAATTTTTTTTTTTTTCAAGTAATAAATGATTCCTTACTGTTTGCAAATTATTCAGGACCTTATGTTGCTGTTCATCCTCATTTTAATCAACAGCATTTTTATTTCTAAAAATTTCCAATATGTAACGTGATATCTGACGAAATATGTATGTATTCTTATTTTATGATGTTTGCCCATTTTATGCAATAGATGTATGCATGTTTATTGTATCTTCAAATAAAGATTACATAATGATACTGCATACGATGACTATGATGAGTACTATTATAAACTTGTTATGATTTTATTTTCCTTTTCACTTATGTATATTTTATTTTATTTTTTTATGATTGTTTGAAGAGAAAAAGCTCTTATCGCAAGTTTCTTTGAAATGACATTTAAATGCCAGTCTTAATCAACTTAAATTCGAAACTCAAGGGAACATTTTTAAATAGAAATTTTCAAGGTACATTTGTATGGTCCTTGTGCACTTTAAAATGTAGAGAAAAAAAATGAATAGAAGTGAAAGATGCATAAAAAATAGAAATAGAAATGTTTATATTTTTTCCTCTTCAATTTTAAATGTTACCGTCTTATAAATTTCCCATTCATAATGCACATAATATCCATGTATGATGATGACGATGATACAATAGCTTTCTTGAATCTTTAAGTGAGCACTCAAGTGATAAACTATTAAACAAGAAGACGACATGGCAAACTTTTGAATTGTGCGAACATATGAACTGTTTGACAAAGCCCCTTATATTTATTATATTTAGTTTCTTTATCAATATTATTTGTATGTATTCTTCTTATGTCGTGAAGAAGACTTTATCTTGTTCCCGGAAGGACATGACAGCTGCACTTGATTCTTGTTCCTGTATTTCATTTACCTATCTTAACATACATGTAGACTAGAGAAATATTTACTAACTATTTTATAAATAAATTTACTAATAACAAAACTAAATTTAATTCACTGTATCTACTGTCACTGACATATATCACATATTCAACTTTATTTTATTTGAAAACTTCTGTAGTATGTAATTTTATAATAAATACAAAAGATACAGATATATTTTGTAAATATAATAATATATGTATGTATGTATAATAAACACTTTATTTCATATTATCTCTTACCTGTTCGAGTCATATTATACGGTGGCATGTGTCTTCCTCTTCTTGCGGTTCGAACTAGTGCAGCACCTAAAGCAATGCAAACAGCTGTAATTATTGTAAGTCCTAAATATAAGGGCCAATCAGAATCTGTAAACAATAAAATATATATTGTGAATAATTTTTTTTTTGTTTATTGTATTATATGTAATAATAAAAAGTAAAATTGTATGTAGTAAAAGTATAGTATTTGTTTCATTTGGTGTAACATAAAATTTATACAACATTTATAAATTATAATATTTAAATTATGCACGGTGTTTGCAGAGAAATCCTCTTAATTCTCTTCCTAGCTAATATTTTCCAACGGAATAGGTATTTATAAAATGTATACACCGCATTCTATTTAATAATCTCTCATTCCCTTAAAAAATATTCTAGATACATACTATATATTCTGAAAATTCGATGTTTTCCTTTTATTTATTTCATTTTTTTATGTTCCCGTCCCTACATACATATGTACATACATATATTAAACATTTAATATAGCGTCCTCTTCTGTTCTTAAAATCATTTATGAAATTTATTCTAACAAAAATTATGAGGAGGAAGATTTTCTTTAAGAATATATATTTATGTACACATATAAAGAACATGAATACATTACATATGAGATGAAAATTGAGGATGTGAAGGAAGAAACGAATGAACATCATCCGTGATTTATTGATACTTTAAGTCATCGAAATAGATGTGAGCATCTAGTATTTGAAATATTATCATCAGTCTTTCGTGTTTGTTTACTTTTTTTTATATAAGAAAAACATCATCAACTATGGGGCAGAAAATACAAAAAAAATAAATAAAAAATAAAAGAAAATGTATGTACTTAAAGCGTAACCAGAGCACACTCGTTCTATTTTTTTTTTTTTTCAAATTTTTTGCTTCTGTTCTTAAAAGATGACAAAGTGCTTCCAAATATGAAAAGAAAAGTCAAAGTGCTTTGACAATTGTTTATTCTTGGAGAAAAGGCAAAAAATAGAAAAAAAAGTTAGAGTACAAGAAATATAAATATGTATGGATAAATTTAAAGAGAGAAGATATCAATGAATTTGGAGGGGAAGGAGTTGTTGTTTTTTTTTTCCTATTTTATTTAAATGTCAGCATTATCCCACAATGTCATATATTAAAAAGAAAATTTTTATTGATGTGATGCTTTTCAAAATGTGAATTAATGTTGTTTTTAATGCTGAAAATAAGATTCGAAATAAATAAATGTAAAAGAAAACATTAGTTATGTCTTTTAATTTTGAAATATGAAGTGTATTAATGGTTTATATATTTAAAAGTTTTAATGTAGAATATGATTTTTATTATAAATGCATAACTAAAAGGGTTGTCAATTGTCAAATATTTTATGTACAAAAGCATTTTAAAAAATAATTATGTTTTTTTTTTTTTGTATTTTTATTATGAATAACTGTACTCATAAAATAATCGTCTTTGAATTGTACCGCTAAATAAATAATTTTTGTTCTTAAGTTGTTTCACTAAACGTTAAAACGCTAGTTTTCTAATTGAATTATTGAAACAAAAAAAAAAAAAAACAAAAAAAGGAACTCGACAGCTGAGAATGAATCCAGGCTCTTAAGAGTAATTAAATCCTCTAAGATGTTTTTAAAGGACACTTATATTTAATATATTCCTTATGGAATTTAAAATTGATCTCGTACTCCTTAAACTCGACATGCATTTTAAAACATTAAAGATCATATTACTAATGGCAAATTTATGGTTCGTAAATGTCATTGCTGAAAAAGTTGTTTTATTTATCTTATCAAGATTTATCGATAATGTTACTTTTGAATAGCGCCAGAAAAACAAAAAAAATTATTTATATAAGAAATGTAAAACTTTTTGTTTCTTTTTTAAAAAAAAAATCAATTTTAAATTTCTTTTTCATAATTTCTAGAAATTTATTATCAACTTTTATTAGTTTTTGAAAAATTTTTAAATATAATTTATACATATTAAAATAAGTATTGTCAGTAAAGCATTATTAATTTGAATATGAAAAAAATCTATACATACGAAAAGCAACATTTTAACAAGGAAAAATAATTTTTTTCTCAATAAAATCTGATTTATTCATCTAATAAAAATGCGAATGATTTCTAAACTTTTAGTTGTACATATTTGTAAAAAATAATTTTGTAAACTTTTTGTTCAATATTTTCTTTTATTTCACTTTATTTTCTGATATATTTTTGTTTTTGTATCTAATACTTTAAACGCAACTATGTACCTACATATGTATATATAATATGTAGGTTTCGGGTCGGACACCTAAACTGAATCACCCTGTATATGCATGATGCCTATAAAAAGTATACAAATATCAATGCATATACATATTTATATACTGTGTATATATTTATAAATATTATATTAAAAATATACATAAATTAATATCGTAGATAGTAATTCAAATTTAATCTCTTTTTTTTTTCGAGTGCTATAAAGGAATTTTATATTCTTTTATTGGAATTTAAACGCTTGGATTTTCAAATATTCGAATTGAAACGTTAAAATGTCAAACTAAAGAATTTTTCAAGATTTTTTTTTTTTTTTCAATTTTTTTTTAAATCTTTCTTCTTTATGGTGCTCAAATTTTTTCATCTTAAAATCTACATTAGTATTTATAAAATGTATAGTAGATATTTTTGTATTGAATTTTATTTTTTATTATTTCTTTATAGTTACTATGTGTACGAGAAAAAGATTGTAGAAAAAGAATAGGAGAAGAAGAATGATTTTTTTCTTCAAATTTTATTCTTTAAAAACACAATATAAGATGCACGAAGTCAAAGTTGAAAATTATTGTCATTTTTATAAATGAAATTTAAAATACATCTGTAGACATGATGTCGCAACAAAAATTGATTATATTTTTCCTCTTATTTTTTTTATTCTTTTTTTTTTATCGTTTAATTTATTTTTTTAATAGTAAATTCTATCCTCTTTGAATGTAATTTTATTTTTATTAATTTTTTTCATTGTTTTGTTTTTAACTTTATCTTAATTTAAAGCTACATCTTTATTTGAACATCTTGTCAAATAAAAATGCCATTAATGCTATTAGTCAATTGACCGACATCACCATTCAAAGAGAAAGCATAGCACAGCAGCACACAGTCGGAAATCAATGAAAACAATTTCAATAATTCGATCAAATTGAGTGATAACACTTCGGTTATATTCTATAAATGTACAAACATAATATATTAATTTAAAAAAATAAAAAAAATAAAAAAAAATAAAATATCGAAAATAAAAAAAAAAAATTGTTTTTCCAGTACAAGCTCATATTTATGTATATCGATAGATACATAGTTACGTTTTACACATTGTTATTTTATCTATGACTAAAAATCGAAATTGAATTGAAATCCTAAATTAAATTGATTGTAAACAGTGAGGGTCATAAATTAGTGACGGTATATTGTATTTAAGAATATAGTATGAGAGATGATACACGTACTAGGTATAACAAATACTCCATTCATATTATTGTACTGTCACATATAAAATTTTGGGAGAAAGTAATATTATGCATCAATATCATTTCATTAATTCACATTCCTTTTGTATTTTTCTTTCTACTGACTGATATAATTGTAAAAAATGTAAATTTGAATGTCTAAATTGCAAAATGTACGGTTTGTTGTTGTTTTTATTATTTTATCATTTTATTTTACTGGTTCGTATGACACTAATTCGACAAAATATACACAACAAATATATCTAGTATATATGTATATTTAGTATATAAGATTCCTATCCCCATTTTGTCGCATAAAATTTCTGGCTTTGTTTTATCTAGTAAAACAACGACATTATGCTATCATCCATGGTTTTAGAAACTGGCAAACAAACAATTATTTTCACCATAAATCAGAGACAATTTAAACGTATAATAATACTAGAACAATTAAGGACACGAATCATGGTCTACGTACACAAAGTTAACCACATAAAACACAGTTGAAAATACATTAAAGATCTAAAGAGAATTTAAAAAGATTACACAAAAAGTAAAAAATTTCACAGTTACATTTTATTCTATGTGTATGACTATATAAATTGTATGTATATTAAAGATACATTATCATTGTGAAAACATTTAAAAGTATATTTATAAATGAAAAGATTGAATTTATATAGAAATAGAAAAATTAAAGGACACTTACCATCTCTTCCGATTCGGCAATTTCCTCCTCTGCATTCAGCTGTTTGAAAATCTTTACCCGAACACAACGATTTATCATAACCTTCGCTGAAAGATACGCTTCCGCCCATTAAGTCATCATCAACGGTATGAGTAATGCATTTCCTCCTTCTGATCTGTATGCAGTCTACTGAACATGAACTCCATTCTGACCATGGTGACCATCGTCCTGCTGATGGTATTATAAATAAGGACCCTTGTTGTTATTGCTTTTCATTAACATTTTTAAATACTATATTTTATATAACTTTTTTGTACAATACATACAATATACAATACATAAATACATGTATGTATTTTATTTTGAAGAAGAGAATTTAGTTTTTAAAATGATTATCAGACTTACAAAAAAAAAAAAAGTGAAAATGAAGACAAAAACAAACCGACAAAACAAGAAAAAAAAAGCTAAACACAAATAAAAGACAAACGAAAAGGAAAATTGAGGAAAGTGATTGAATACATTTAAAACCGCCGTATTCACCAATCCATAATAAACATAGAGTCAAATTTTAATTTATTGAATACGACAGTAAGTAGAACATTTTTATATAGGTATGTACATTCTCATTTAATTGATATTATTATTGTATGTATTTTTGTGTAAAAACCAAATAAAATGAAAAAAAAAAAAAACAAACTAATTATTAGGATGTATAAAATTCGATACAATACCATAATTGGATTATTTTAAAATTTTTTAATTTGTTTCAGGAAATTTTAATTTTCACTTTTTTTAAAAAAAAAATTATTTTTTTCAGGGATAGACAATAAAAAAATCGGAGGTTTTTTTTTTTTTAATTTTTAATTTAATAGTCAGTAACATTTTAATTTCAAATTACAAATATTTACATCCCATAAAAAATAGTGAAATCAAAATGCTTAATACATTAAATGCATATATCAAATTTATCAAAAAAAAAAAAAAACATATTAGGATATTAAAAAGAAAAAAAAAATATATTAATAAATAAAATATTGATCAAGTTTAACATATAAGAAAAAACACATAGATAGTAAAAATCAAAAAAAAAAAAAAACGAAAAAAACAACATATATACGTACGTATATATATTTTCAGGAAAATGAAAAAGCAAAAATCCAAATTAAAAAAAAAAAAAAAAAGGTTGAAAGAAAATTTGTCAACTTCTACTAAGTGAAATTAATGATGGTATAGCTTACCAAAGGAAGATTCAAAGCTATCTGGACTCACAATTTGAGTATCCTCTGGATTTGTTGAAGGGTATATACAGAAAAAAGGATAATAAAAATGAATAACATATACAAATAAGAATTTTTTTTTTTTACTATATATACATAGTCTAAGCGATATTTGTAGTATTGTGTGATATATCTTTGTGTCGGCAATTAAGGATTGTGTTTTTTATTCCAATGTTTTATATTTATATACATATATTTTATTTAGGAAGTAAACAAATTTATATATTCAATTTATCTTTGTTATGTTTATTTAATGCACAGTTTTATAAAAATTATAAAAATGGTCAAAGGGAGAGGCTTTATTATAAATCAAAAAATTGTAAATTCGAAAGAAAAGAAAAAATTGATGGAAAATTTTTCAGAATAAATAAAAAAAATCATATAAATAAAAAGAAAAATAAAAAACAAGCGTTTAACTACAAAAAAAATATGGTGAGATAAATTTTTCTTTTTTCATGTTTTTCAATCAATCTATTGTTAACTTTTCCATTGTTATGTTATGAGATTATTACAGCTTGTACCAATAAATAGATACAAGTGTGAATATAACATATTAATGTCAACCATTTACCAAAAAGATAGAAAAAAATAAGTGAAGATGTTAATCTGTAGTCAAATAATTCATTTGATGTATGTTTTTCATTTTATAAAATTGAATGTCAATAATAGTCAACAATTAAAAATAATGATCATTTTATATATTTGAGTAGTTACAAAAAAAAAAAAAAAAACATCTGAGACATTTTTAATGGCTGGACCAATATTACGAGGATTAAATTAAGTATTGTCTTATAATTGACATTTTTGTTTTATTATTAAACTAAGATTTTCATTTTCAGATTTGTAAACAAATTGAAAATCAATAATCCTAAAAATCTAAATTTAAAAACAAACATATAAGTTATTAAGTATATACTTTGTGAATGTATTATTGTATGATACAATAGATTGTAATGATACAAGATATTTTCTGTATACAATATTAATGTGAACTTACATAGATTCTTTTATTCAAATTTTAAGTACATACTTATGTATATCTATTATCTGTTTTTCTTTTAAAATGTTTAAATAACTGTTATAATTCGTGCTAATTAAATTGAAAGTTAAAGATAATAAAATTTTGAAAGTATTTATACAGAATTAAGAAAAAACAAATAAACAAGAAAATACGTGTATGTGGACATTTTCATGTTGAATATAAAAAAAAAAAAAGTTTAAAATAAAAAAAAAAAAGATAAATTCAACTTAAAAAATTTTGTTTGGAATTAAATAATTTATTCGAAATATTTTAATTATGTACGCATTTATGCATTAGTATTTATAGTTACGTATGTATGTATATATATGTATGTATATAAATTTGAATAGAAAATAAAACTAATAAAAAATATAAAATCTCATTATAAACTTTATATTTGCGGAAATGCAAGAAAAGCTTTAATAAATGACAGTGTATATTTCGTATAATCTTTTTATAAAAAAAAAAAGATTTAAAAAATCTTTGAACAAGAAGATGAATTTTTGAAGAGGAAATTTCTTATGCTTGAAAGTATTAAAGTGAAAAATTAATACATACATACATACATACATAATGATATGTACGCCGCTTTTTTAAATATAACTTTTTTGTAAAGTCAAATTTTAAATATTTGATAAGAAGATTGTTTATAAAGGGAATTTTTGTAATTAATAAAAAGCTTCTTTTCATATAATCAAATTTCTTTATGAAATAAGTGAAGAAGAAAATTTATATAATGAGAAAAAGTAGGTACAACTATAAATTTTTATATATAATTATGTATATGAAATTTACTTTTTATTTATATTCCAAATATAAGTATGTATAAGTATTTTAAAAAGTGTTGCATTTTCAAGTGAAATTGAATTTTCCGAATTATATATTTTTAAAACAAAAAAACAAAAACATAAAAACTTACAAAAACATGAAACAGATTTGCATTATTCTTCAGTTTTTATATTTACTGCATTTTTTCAATAAAAACGTATATCTATGTATGTATCATATATGAAGCAATATAAAAGTCATTATCAATTATGTGACAAATGTTTTGTTATCAGTTGGAAAAATGTATTATCATATTTTTTCTTTTTTTTTATTATAATTTTTTTTTTTTTTTTTTTTTTTTTTTTTTCAAAATTTGTAATTCGTTATGCTCACACTTAATTCTATATAAAATGTACATAATTATATGCAGTCTTTTATTGAAAATCAAGAAAAAAAAAAGGTAAAAGAAAAAAATAAATTCCATTATGTTTGAAGTACCATTAAAACTCTATCAGTTAAATTTATCTACTTACTATATTTTTGAAATAAAAAATAATATAAAAATCGAATATATTGAAACTAGTTTTTAGTTTTCAAATTGCTGGTTGGTTGATTCCTTTTTTTTTAATAATATATTCATGTGTAAAGTATTTTTTTTTTGTTGGAACCTTTTTTTTTTTAAACTTCTTTAAATGTTTGTTTTTGTTTTTTTTTTTATATATTTTTTATTCGATTAAATTTAAATAATCTACTGTAAGACGGTGACATGACGATAAGATGATGGTGATGATGATGATGATGACGATGGCGGCGGCGGTGTCAGAAATGTTCATAGTGTAAGGTGACTACGACATTAGAATTAATAAAGATTAAGTAAGTATATGTATATTATATTGTATATATACATATGTATATGTACATATATATATATGTATATATTTTTTTTTTTGTTCATTCTCAGGTGAATAAGTGGTATTTGAAATTGCATCAACAACATTAAAAAAGCGAAAAAATAAAAAAAAAAATAAAGAAAAACATTAACAACAGATAGACATTAAAAAAATGTAAAATAAAAAACAATATTATACCTAACTAAGTGATGCAGTTTTTTAAGTAATGGTGATTTTATAATTTATTTGTACTAGATAGAATACCAACTTTATTAAAGGTAAAAAACATTGATTAAGCTAATGAATATGATATATCATATATATATTATGTATGTATAAAATATACATATGTGTACACATATAAAGCCTCTCCTTTTTGCTTTTCCACTTTACGTATTTCATTTTACTTTGATACATATACTATTTAATGCTATAAATAACTTATAAAAAACAAAATAAATAAATAAATAAATGAAGACATAAATAATAAAAATTTAAAAAAATAAAATAAAAAAAGAGTACCTGGACAAGGAATACAATCTGGAGTTTTTTGAACGTTTGGTCCTTCACATTGTGATCCACCATTTAATGGTATTGGATTGCTGCAACTTCTTGTTCTCTTTTTTCCTTGACTTGATTTACCGGGACATTTACATTCCATCCAAGGACTCCATATACTCCAACCACCATTTACTATGTACATATGTATGAAAATATACATATTGGTTTTGTGAAAATTTCAACCAAAAAAAAAATAAAAAATAAATAAATAAATAAAAATAAAAATAAAATCAAAACAGAAATACGATTTTAGTAGCATAAAATTAGAACATAGGTATATGTGTGATATATGTACATATGTACATACATATATCGCATCAAATATGTAAAATATATTTATAAAAAAATACGTTTAAATTAAATACAAAAAAAAAATAATAATAAAAAAAATAAAGGTATTTAAATATATATTTTCATTTATATTCATGGATTTATACATCGATGTATAAAATATATCTTATTAGGATGCGAAATTCGTGAACTAAAATCAATATAATATATATAAAATCAGGATACATACGTATACATTGCATATATGTACATATATTGAATCTGAGGCTAATGTGTCAACAACATTAAACGCCAATGTTTAACCATTCGATTGAATCAAAGTAGAGAAATAAAGTTTGTTATTGGTTAGTGTAGAGTAATTGGGAATTTGATCAGTTTATAGAAGAATCCTAGATTTTAAGAGTAATGGATGTATGAATTGTAGCCACTTTGACATATACACACAAGTACATTTATATATACTTACATATAAGTTTTTAGTCCACTTACATGTACGGCATATTATATATACCTAATATATGTATGTAGATACGAAAAATTTGTATGTTCTGTTTATGGATGAATTTTATTTTAACCACCATCAGAATTTTCAAATTTGAATGGGATCTGGGAAATTCTAAAGTAAACGTTTTGGAACATGAAACCAACTGCAGAGCATAAATTTACAAACTACATATATTACATATATATATATAAGTATTCAATATATGCTAGTATACAATACATATGTAGGTACATATAAGCATATATGTACATTTTTTGATATAATGTTAAAGATATGCGTTTTCTAGTACAAGCATTTTATTTTATTGTACATATATAGTTTTGGTAAATTTCAGTATAAAATATATTCTATGAGACTATATAACTGAAATCAATGTGTGTCGGATTCTCTTAATTGGAAAACATCAAAACAGATAACATATAGGTACCCAGTTATACCAGGGGAAAAAAAAAGAACACGTGAACAGCATCTAATTTATTGGTGCCGTATAGCGGGAGTAGTTTCCCAATGGGACACACTACACACAACAAAAAGACAGAAAGAAAAAAACATAACAATTTTAATATTTGATTTGTGATTCAATCGAATGTTTGTTTATCTGTTCACTTTGAAATGTTTAAAATGCATCCTAAAATTGTTGTTGTTTCTCTTTGTTGGTTTTTATTGTTTTAATTTTTATTTTTACATTTTTTTATTTTTTATTCTATATTTATTACAAAAGTGTTGCCATTCTAATTCCAGAGGGAAAAACAAAAAATTTCTTTTGCATTCTTTTACAATTTTTTCTTTTAAATTACTCTTTATTTTCAAAATAAAAAAGAAAAAAATAATAGTGAAAATATTTTCTCTGGAATTTTTGATTGATAATTTGTTGTTAACATTAAAAAAAAAAATAAAACCAATAATGAAATTCCTGTTGAATAGAGCGTCAAAATATAAAAAAAAACTCATACACACACACAAAAAAAAATGCATATAAATTGAAATAAATTTAAAAATTAAAGGTTATTTTTGTTAATTTAATGATTACATGAAAAATATTACCACCACAGTTATTTGAAAATTACGAAATAAAAAAACAATAAAATACATATTTTTTCGGGTAATAGAAATTTCTTTACTTTAGGAAAAATATTTGTTTTTTCTTTGGATCGAATTGAAATAATGAAAATATGAAAAGTTAAAAAATATTTTCATGAGCATTATTAATTGAAAAAATCTTTGTAAAATTTCTTTTACAATTTTAATTTGAATTAAAATTAGAAATTTTGTCAAAATAAATTTTTTATTTTTGTGGTTTTTCTTTCAAAACGATTTAACTATACCTTTTTTTTTTTTTTTTAATTTTTAGTATTGCTATAACTTTTTGTTTGTATACTCAAGATATTTTTCCTAATTTTTTCTTGTTAATAATAGTATATTTTTTAAAAATTATTTTTAATATGTAAAGACAAATCCAATCATATTCATAACTCGAAATTGATAAAAGTGTATAGTTAAGTCGTTTTGAAAAAGAAAACCACAGATTTTTCAAATAAAATTAAAAATATTTATTAGAATAATGAATAAGTAAAAGTAATCCATAAAATTTTAGATGTAATAAAATTAACATAGACAAATAATATTCAAGATATTATATAATCTAATAAGTACCTATAGTACTTACATACTACATACATATATGTATATAAATATAAAAAAAAATTTAGAATTAAACTTACCGTAAACGCTAATAGTTGCTGGTTCTGAAATCCTTTTACCCGCAATATTTTCTGCTATACATGTGTAATTTGCCATATCCTAGAAAAAAAAAAATATTTTATAGTACATATAGTACATACAATTTGAAAATGGTATTAGAAAAACATATTTTTTTGTGTGTGTCAAATATGTGTTTTCTCAGTTTAGTTAAAAAACATGTTTTTTTCATATTCAAAATATAAAATGTTTATGTTTTGTTTTTTCCTTCTTTTTAACAAAAAATAAATAATAAAATAAAACAAAAATTACGAGTGAATATATGTATACATACATATTTACATATGTATACATATATATATATGAGTATCTATTATACATATATGTAGGTATGTACGTATATATATAAAAACAAAAATGAAAAATTTAAAAAGAAATAAAATTCAATTTCCGTATTATTTCTACCTGAAGGGACACTTGTGCTATATGAAGACTACCCTCAGGAGTTATTACAACAGGATGTTCCGGTAATAGTTGTGCATTATTTTTATACCAATATAATTTTGGTGTTGGCAATCCATTCGGTGCATCACAATGAAGTTCTGCTTTTCCACCGACTTCAACTCGTACAGATGTTGGTGATACAGAAAATTGTTTTCTTATATCTGATGGTGATGAGATTATGACGATATGATGAGAATAATAGAAATATAAAAAAAAAAAAACATGAGAAAAAAGAAGAAAAAAAAAACAATGAAAAGAAAAAAAGAAATTAGAAAATAGAAAAAATTAAAATTATGAAAAGAAGAAAATGAGAAAACTTTAGAAATATAAAAGGATAATTTTTTTTTTTTTTTTTTTACATAGAATGGGAACAAGGATATATATATAATAATATAAGTAGAAAAGAAAAATAAACGAAATGAAATGTGAAAAAATTGCCCAACCTTGTACAAAATACTTTTTTTTTATATATTACATAAAATTGTTGACCTTATGTGTGTGTACATATGTGAACCAAACAAGCATAGACGGAAAATAATTTTCCATTCAAGTACTTATTTAAAAAAAAAAAAAGAACTTGCCTCGTTTAAAATGAGAAAATGAATGAAAAAAGTAGAATAGGAATATAAAAAAAAAAAAAAATAAAAAAATAAAAAAAAAAAAAAACAAGCGAAACAAGAATTTAAAGAGTGAAATGTGTTCATAAAAAGCCACAATTTTTTTGAGATGAAATATTAAGCCCTCATTTATTGTGTTCATTTTAAATGAGGGCTTTCTTTTTATACCTTTGAAAGCCAACAACCCCGAACAACCCTTATTTTCATGAATTTGTAATCCTTTTGCTCTTTATATGTGTACCATTAAATAGTAGTATGTATATCGCGCTTATTATACCTGTGTACGTACATATGTACATATGTATACATTTTTTGATGATGGTGTAGCTCTTGCATTTTTTTTTTTTTTTTGCATCTGTCGTGTTTATATTCATGTTTACTTTTTTCCTTTCTTCTTATTATTATTTTTCAATGATGCTTTTTTTCTTCTTCTTTTATATATAAAATTTTTTTTTAAATATTTTGCTTGTATTAATATTGCAAGTGATTGTAGATAATAAGTTGTTCACGGTATATAGTGCAAAGAATTCACAAAATAACCAAAGACTTAGCCAGTGAAGCAATAAAGGTGTATTATATACGTATAAGGATATATTTCGTAAATATATATACATTCATATATATATATACATATTGATGTATGTACGTGTATAGACATTAAAAATTTCTGAATACATAGGTACATATATCGTTTATTATTCTGAGATTTTCCTTATCAAGATTATTGGGTTGAGAGGTAAATGACCAAAATTCAACCGTTTTTTTTTTTTAAATTTTTTTAAATATGATAATATGCAATGCGGCTGCATTATAGTTGTATATTTATTACATACATTTCGCTTTTTGACTTTTTAATCGAAAAAGGAAAAACTAACTTTGATTTAAGGGCAAAAAAACAAATGAATGAATCAATGAATACCAAAGCAGTAGAAACAGGAACATAGTGTCTATGTATACATATGAATAGGAAGAAAAAAAAATTAAATATACAGTAAAAGGAATATGATATGATTAAGTTTTCATTAGATATTAAATTGTATGAAAAACTCAATGTGTATACAAGACGAAAAAAAAAAAAAATTGAATATCCTATAGTGGTAGCGTTTCTGGTTTTTCCTTTTTTTTTTTGTATTAAAAAATATTTAATACAGACTACATCTTATTTTGTTGTTGTTAATAAAATGATATTAGACAACTATATTGCTTAGGTTCATTTTTATTTTTTCTATTTTATTGTTTTTGTGACTATCTTTATATGTACAACATATTTACTAATAAAATCGTAATGTACATATGTATGTATGTTTATTTTCTAAATGTAATATTTTTATTGTAATACAATATAATGTCATGTTTGATATTTGAATAGTAAAATGAAATGAATAATAAATATAGTACAAAAGATTGCGTGATAGATGCTTACTACATGCAATGTACATACATACTACAAACATATATAGTATATGTATGTATATTATTCTCTTGATTAGATTAAATATGATTAAGGCATTCAATATTTAATCAAAATCAATTTATTGTAAATAGAAAATTAAAGTACAAGATATTCGATAAGAATTGATATATGTATTTTTTTCTTGTTCAATATAATTTACGTATGAATATCAAGTATACAGTTAGAAAATTTGAATGAAATTCATGAATTTTATCAATTATAAATATGTACTACCATGATTTCTGTAGTAATTAAAAATAGTATGTAGAGAATATGTATGTGAAATTCTTTGGAATTAATAAAATAAACTGTCAATTATTATTAATAAATTACATATTTGGATTATTTATAAAATCTTTAAAAGAATTTCAATTACAATATTATAGAAGTTTAACATTTTAGTAAAAAGCAAGAAAGTTTCAAGTTATTTTACATTATATGTATATGTTTTGAGAACTTTATTCAGTTAAAAAACATATAAAAAAGAAAAGTAGTTTTCCATTAAAGTAAAGAAGTCATCAACCGCATTATTTTATTTTATAATATATATCATATGTACATTTATATGTATATTTTCTATTGTTATCCTTAAATTTTGTATATTATTAATTTTCTAAAACAAAAAGAACAAAAAATATAAGAAAACAAAAAAAAAAAAAAAAAAAAAGACCAACTACTTATAAGCAAATACTTATAATATAAGGTATCCATAAGAATATATATATGTACGTATACATATTTGTAATTTTATTCACAAAAATGATGCATTTTCTATCATATTATGTACAGATATTTTTAACTGTCAGGATTCATCACATATCCTTTTTTGTAGTATAAGAATATAATATAAAATGACAATTTACCGCACAAATTCCTTAAACAATAAGAAGCTTTAAAGTTTTAAATGCATTCTTCTTAAACACATATTGTTCTAATATCTTAAACATTTTAAATACACATATTATAAATATATGTATGTAGTATATGTACATATATATATATATGATACATTTAAGAATATATACATATATATGTACATTTTATAAGCATATACATATATGATACATATACATATATCATATGACATATACATATGTATGTATATTAACCACTTTTTCAATGTCGTTCATACAAGTATAAAATGAATTATATTGAAGTTTTTAAATGTGATATTTTTGTTTTAATCCAAAAAGTTGTCAGTTTTTACATTAAATAATATATTATATACCTACATATTATGTATATACATTATTTTATATACAAATGCATACAATAATAATAAAAGTATTGTTCTAATATCTTTTCATCAAGTATAAATACGGTGTTCTAGAAAATCTAAAGAAATTGATAAAATTAATATAGAAAATTTTTAAATTTTTCGAATTATTAATTTACTCAATTTTCAAGTTTATAAAACTAATATTTGTATAATTTTTATTATCTTCTCATTGAATTTCTGATTTTAAGATTTTTTATTGTGAATTTTTTTTTAAATATAAACAGAATCAATCGAAAACTTTCAAACCACCCATTATGAAAAACAAAAAAAAAAAAAAAGTTTATATATGTAAGAAATACATATGTACATATATGAGTATGTATGTATGTAATATGTATAAAATAGACATGTTGTGTATATAGAATTTTATATTTATTAAATGTGTCGGTAATTTGTGAATAATTTTAATAATAAGAAAGTTTTACAAGAAAATTTTGTCTGGTGTTTTTGGTGTGTACGAGCAATATTAATTTTTTTTTTTTTTACTTTTTTGATTAATTTAAAAAGCTTCAAACACACAAAAGAAGATATGTGATCAGTATTCAGAAGTATGTATGATAAATACGTATATACATACATATGTATGTGTTACTTATGCGTGTACGTATTTTATTTTAAAAAGCGGATTATTCATGGTGTAAAGAAAAATCCTTTTTCATTACTTGAATGCTTTGATGCTTAAAAAACATTTTATTTTTGAAAAACTTACATTTAGTATGTCTGTAAAAAATATTTTATTTTTTAATATGGAACACAATTAAAAATTTTACATTAATCTTTAATAATTTTATAAAAAATGATTGTTTTTTTTTTCTAAAATCTGTGCGAAATTAGGTTTTTTTTTTGAATATTTAAAAAAAATATATCCTTTTTCATTTATTACATTTTGTGATACTTTTTTTGAACGTTTTAACGAACATTTCGATTGAAAAAAAAAAAACATTATTTCAAAAATATAAAATTAAAAAAAAAAATGTAAATTTTATTTAAAAAAAAAAAAATAAAACTACATTATTAATTTTTTTTTTTCTTCTTTTTTGGCATATTTCCTATCAAGTACACAACATACTTCAAAACAATTTATTGTATAACACTTACATACAGTATGTACTTCAAAAAAATAGCAAAGATAAACCATTTACTTATTTTTTTTTTTCAAGTAATATAAGAACAGTGTAGAAATTTTTATGTTAAGTGAAGTGCAAAATAACTTAATGTGAACTTAAAAGGCGACGATTAGACTATAAAATAAAAATAAAAAATAATAAAATTTTTATTTTATTTACTTTTTTCATTTTTTTTTTTTTTTTTTTTTTTTTTAAAAAAGATTTCATGTATAAAACTGTGAAAATATTCTTTTTTAAATTCAATATTCTCGACATAAAAGAAAAATACTGGAAAAGACAGGGAGAAAAAAATATATACATATATGAAAAATATACCCTTAAAGTGCATAATAACTCATGTGAAGATGTTGTTTTTATCTCTTTTTGAAAGGTTCTTTTGAATTGAATTGTTCACAAATTTAGTTCAAGTGTAATACAATAATTTAAAACTATAAATTTACAATTTTTTTTTTTAGAAAAATAAAAAAAAAAAAAATTTTTTTTTTAATTATAAATTGAACTTTTTAATGAATTAGTCTCATAAGGTTTATTTGAATATGAAAAAAATACGAATAGAAAATCTTAAAACATGTGCAGAAAAAGCTTAAAATTTCAAATTTCGTTTTTAATGAAACAATAAATTCTTATATTTATT
The DNA here is from genome assembly GCA_939192795.1 of Bombylius discolor. NCBI lineage: Eukaryota > Metazoa > Arthropoda > Insecta > Diptera > Bombyliidae > Bombylius > Bombylius discolor. The sequence goes on along the minus strand of OW584243.1, from coordinate 9,623,624 downwards.
ATCACATATACATTAAGAGTATATATTATGATTTTTTTTTTCTCATATAAAAAAAAAAAAAACTCATAATTTATATTTGTCGTTATATTATAACACATTATTATCGTCAACTTATTATTTGCTATTCCCTTTTTTTACATTTTTATGTCGTTATAAATTGAATTTTATGTTTTTCTTGAAAAATATGTTCTAATATAAAATATTTTTATGATGTCCACTGTTTTCTGTTTTTTTATTTTTATTTTTTCAACTACCGCAGGATTTGAATGTGATTTAAATGTTTTTTTTTTTTTTTTTTTAATTTTCTCTTTTTCTTTTTTGCTTATTAAAAACTTCAATTCTATGAAATTAATTTGTTGTTATTTTATTTCATATAAATTTAATTTTATATAATGTAGTAAATTTTCTGAAAAACAACTTTACAACATACATATGTATATACATACATAAGTTCAAAAAAGGCAATTAAAGTGTTACATTTCAAATGAGTTTAATGAAAATTTAATTGAAATTTTATTTGATTGATTCTAGAGGGCTTTTTTTTTTTTTGAACCCACTGGTTGTTTTTTTTTTATTTTTATTTATAATGTTTCAATGCGTTTAGAGCATTAACAAATTTGGAAACTACTTGGCGATGATGATGATGATGATGACGAGAATAATAATGTTGTATAATTTGTGAAGAAAAAGCGTGTAAAACAACAATAAATATGCTCTCATGGGATACATTACATTTTAAAAGTTGGTTAACTGATTTGAAATTTGAGTATATAAAAATTGTCTGGAGACATAGTAAAAAGATTCATTCAACAACTAAAGTTTTTCTTTTAAATGTTTTTTATTATAAATGTGATAACGATCTCATATGTAGAATCATTTTAATCAATAAAGAGAGATTCTTTTTTTTTTTATCAAGAATATTAAAAAATTTTATAGTTGAAAGAATTAAATAGAGTCATTGTAGAAGATTTATATTTCTGAGATAGAAAATTTATGACTTTATTTTAAGTATTAGAAAGAAAAAAAAAATAAGAAGAACGGACAATTTATTTGTAAAATTCAAGAGGTGATATAGTAATCAAATATTGATCGTAAACTAGTCAAAAATGTTTGAATTATTACGTTTTCTTAAAATTTAAATAAATTGTAATTTAAAAATATTGAATCAAACTCAAAATTCTGATGATTAATAAAAATTTAAAAAAATATACATATATACCTATACATATTTTACCTTTACCTGCAAAAATATTAATTTTATTTTTGGTTTCTTACTTTTAAATATACTCGTAAATATTTATGAACTTTAGCGGTTTTAAAACGTATAACAAAACCACACAATTAATTTTAAATAATACTCATTTTAGTGCCTTTCATAATGTTCGGTAACATGTTATTTTATATTTTCAGTTTAATGTTTTAATTTTAATTAAAAAAAAAAACCATAAATTTTTTTTTTTAGAAAGCTGCCGACATTCAAATTATTTTTTCCCCTTAATTTTTTTTTTTTATAAAATCGAAAAACCTGACAATTTTGACGTTTTCTAGTTCAAGGTAGAACTAAAATAATTTATTTATATTCCATGGTACGTATGTACATATACTCGTATGTATATACTAGATATACTTGTACGTATGTACATATGTACCTACATATATGTATATTTTTAAAAATACGAACTTCAAATATTTAACTTGAAAAAACATTGAAATTTAATACATGACAGCGATAAATAATTTAGTTTTATATTCAAAGAATTGGTTCTTATATTTTTAAGAAGTTCAGATGTTGGTGTAATTAATCTTTTCCATCAGATATTGCGCAGTGTTTTTAACTAATTCATGTGAAAAAAATACAAAAAATAAATTTTGAAATCATCATTGAACAAATGAAAATGAAAAACTTAGGGATCTTAAGCAAACGAACAAATAGAAGAAAAAAAAAGAGGGCCAAGAATTGAACTTTGATGAATACCAATTTAAAAAAATATCAAATGTCAAATTGTATGAAATTTATTTCCATTTAACAAAAGAAATACTTGTAAGACAAAAATATTTTCTTCAGTGAATTTTATTTGTGATAACATTTTTCTTTTCTTATAACTTAATTCTTATTTTATTGACTTTATATTCTATTAATTTTTATTATTCTTTCTTTTGTTGTTATGGAAATTATTAATAAAAAAAAATAAAACATTCCGAAAAAAATGCAGTGAAAAACTTTTCACTGATGAAAATCTCAGTATGTACAATATATATACATACATACATACATACATTTGTAGACGTATATCGTTATCGTGACACTTTCTAATTATGAATTTAATTAAAATCTACAGAAGCTCATAACTGTCTAAGCTGATGTCTACTATAATTTTTTTTTATCCTATGTTCAAAGAAAAAAATTTTCCTTTTATTATTTTTTTTTTATATTTTTAGTATAAGTACATATTTTATGTATGTATGTTTGTCACTGTACAAATTAAATTATTGGCTAAGAAGGAACTTATGTCATATAAGGTTTCCTTTTTTTTTCAATTTTTCTTTCTTTCTTCTTCTTGAACATTTGAACACTAAATAAGATTTTTTTTTTACTGAGTATAAAAAATATTCCTAAGAATAAAAAACCTCAAGTTATTGAGGAAAAAGAAATTCGTATCAAATTTCTTTTAAATAAAAACTCCCTTGTACGTTTTATATTTATGTTCTCTTTTTTTTTTTTTTTTTAATTTTATTTTAAGTATTGTACAAAAGTACTCATATATATATTTTCCCGATTTCAATGCATTTCTTCCGATCGGAAATTACCGTTCATTGTATATATTTTCATGTATGTGGCTTCCTTAAGATTTCAATTTTCCACTTCTTTTCTTCTTGTTTTTTTTTTTTAATGTTTTTATCTAAAAGAAGTCCTTCTTTCACATATATACACATTTTTGTAACATTTCTATATAAAAATTTATTTCATTCTTTTCCTACATAAGAAGGATATAAAAAATAATATTAAATAAGTTATATATATTATGTACATACGTGAAAACTGTACATACATAATATATTTTATGTATACTTAAACATTATCGTACAAAAGAAGCCAAGTCGAAAAAATCGAAAAGAAATAATATTATATTATAGAGTACGTAAATATACTTAAATAATATTACTATAGAAATGTTATGTACACACACGTTATAGCTACTTAAATGTATTATAAAATAAGGAATTTTAAAAAGGAAAGAAAACAATATAAAAATATTTAAAAAAAATATATACATATATTTTTTTTTTTTTTTAAAAAAAAGAAATAATAAAGAAGTCATTGTACTTACATGCGACCTCAACTGTAGCAACTTGACTTTTTGCACCGCCTCTTGATGACCAAGCATGACAATCACATTTAAACGGTCCTTTACCAAAATATTCATCAACAAGATCTCGTGATATTGTTGCAGTTACTTCTTCTAAATGAACTCCAGAATGAGGATCAACATGAGATTCATGTGATGACGGTGGTGGTTGAGAACTTCCACTACATTTGAATGACAGCTGAAAAGGATCAAGATGAAAAGAAGAAGAAGAAGAAAAAAAAACGAAATTTAAAGAAAACGAAAATGCCAAGTAATAAGAGTAGAATGAATAAAACAAAAAAAAAACAAAAAATATACATATGTATGTATATAAATTATGAAAAAAGGCAATCCTTAAGGCAAAAGAAAAAACAAAATTCTAAATTGAGAAAACCGTCAAAAGACTACTTAAATGAAAATAAAAATTAAATCAGGAAAAATTCAATTTTATAGTTTCTTCTTAAAATGAAATATTGATATGCGTTACAAATAAAGGTAATACATATCCAGATGTGTGTAAAATTATTCAATATATTAGCATCAGACATCATCAATGCCTTGACTGCCTTGTATTAAAAAACAAAAATCACTCATCATATTAGGGGTTGAAGAGGTTTTAAATGAGTGTTAGATGCTAAGGATAAATTAAATTTTTTTTCTTTTTTCTTTAATTTAAAAGCGTGAAGTATGAAAATATATTAATTTAGTGCCTGAATAGGATTGAAAGATTGCTGTTAAATTTTTTTTTTTTTTTTTTTTGATACATATGTAGGTACATGTAGGCATTTTTGGTACAAAGATAAATTTTGTTCCCTTATCATATTTTATTTTTTCTCATTCATAGTTTTATTCTATGAGAAAAAATATTGTTAGATTGTATCTTAAAATTATGTATCTTCGGCGCTTAAAAAAAAAAAAAAAACAACAATAAAGATTGTATATAAAAAAAAAATCCTCAAAATATACTATGAATTCTGTAAAAGATCTTGATCTCTGTGATGGTTCATTATCATTTATTAAAATTGAGTCACAGTGTATACAATATGTACTTGTAGTAATTCTTTTATTCATATTCATTTTTATAAAAAAAAAGCTAAAATTGTAACATAAATGAAAAGTACGTATGTACATACATATAGGGAAAAACAAGAAATTATTATATTGGGAAAATTTTAAATAAAATAAAAAAATATGTCGTAAGTTCCCTAAATTTTTTTTTCTTTCTTTTTTTAGTTTTCAAATTTGAAATTTAAATTTATAATGACGCATATTCATTAAAGAAAACGAACGTTATATACATTTATATAGTAATACATGTCACTCATATAAAAATTGTAATGTACATGTACTTAAAATATTGTTATATGGTACATATGTATATGTATGTATGTATATACCTACATAAAACAAACTTGGTTGTACTCTTATGAAAATAATAATAGTAGCAATGCAGCAGTCAACAAATTCAATTTTATATTTGGGGTGAATTTAAAAAAAAAAAAAAAAAAAAACACTAAATTATTTCGTATTCAAATTCCTATTAGGATGATGGTTGATTAGAGGAAAATTACGTTACCATTCAAAGAGAAGTACAATATAAAAAAAGAAGGATATTCTATTGTATAATATGTGAAATTCCCTGTTTTATTACACAATTATAATATGTTGAAGTGTTTTCATCCTTTAATTTGTTAAATTACAACTTTTTGTTGAATTTATGCCTTAATTCTTTTAAATTTTACACAAAAAAAAAATATGAAGAAAAATTAAAATATAAAATTTATATTCTTTTATTTAATTTTTTTTTTTTTCAAAAGTAATTGTCATTTTATTGATTTAAAAATTGGTAAGCGTATATCTATGTACATATTTAGCCATTTGATTCATCCATAATTTTTATTCTCTCTTTTTATCTCTTTTTCTTTTTATTATATTTTCCCCAAAAACAAAAAATTTAATTATTTTATTGTCATGAATGAATGGTAATTTCTTGCACGTGCTATGTTAATTATTAAAATCTTTTAATTCAACAGTGTTCGGTAAATTATTATGAAATTCCTTTACTTTTCTTTTTTTAATGTATTATTATATTTTTGGCTTTATGTTACAAGTATACTTCAAATCGACACGATTTGAATCTCAAACAGATACGTATATATATTATTTTTATTGTTTATTTTATTGTTAGAATATTCTCTGTTTTTTTTTCTTTTCTTTTTTTTTTTTAAATTTTCTATTCCTTTATTTGAAGATACACGTACAAATCTGATTATAATAGAATAGAAAATTTTAAGTACATGTTGTTGAGTGAATTTCAAGAGTTTTTAAAATTCTGTGGCTACATTACACATAATTTCTTCTATTTTTTTTTTTTTTTTTTTTTTTAAATTCAAAATGATTCATTCATTAAAAGAAGACAAAAAAAAAAAAATATTAGATTTAAATTTAAGTACTTTGAATTATTTTAGAATGTCATTTGATATTTTGTTTGTTTAATTACATGAAATTTTCCCTTTTGTTTTTGTTTTAATTAATACCTTTACTTTGATGTATTCAATTTAAAAAAAAAATTAAAAAAATGAAACTTTGTCGATTGTGACTAAGAAAATTATAAACGGATCGATAAGAAAATTTTACCCTATATAATAATTTATTGGAAAAATTTCAATAGAATCACTCATTAACGTATAAATAAGTTAATTATATAGAATCAAGTTTTATAAATTTTTTGAATTTTTAATTAAAACTTTAAATTTTGTTTTAAATTTGATACTTTTAAAGTGAAAATATATGAAAAAAATTTGAAATCTGTTATTTTTTTTTTTGTGGGACTGGAAAAAATCAAAAAAAACACGTTCATTTTAATTAATTATGTATAAGAAACCTAAAAAGAAAAAAACAATAAGTTTTAAGGAATAATTAAAATTTTTATGAAATTTGATATTTTACCGTTCTTTGATAATATAATAAATGAAAAAAGAAAAAAATAATAATAATAAAGAATAAAAACAAGAAATAATTAAACTTACTTGTAATGCATGTGCTGCTTTACATTTTAATATTGCTGGACGATTTTTAACAACATATGTACTTTGTGGTTCAACTAAAAATATTGGTAATGAATTATCTGTATCTTGTCCATCGAATTTTGTACCGAAACCATCTAATATTGAACCCAATTGTCTTTCTTCATATTCATTACTTTTATAATCTTGTGTATCAATTGTTTTATCTGAATAATGATGACCATTATCGAATAATTCTTCTTCATCATATGTTTCATCATCGAATTCATCAGAACCATAATTACCAAAACCAGCGAATATAAGATCAGTTGATGATGATATTCCTAAAGATTTGTCTCCAATAGTTCCACCAATTTTTGAATTTTCTGATTTTAATGTTAAATTTGTATCTTTAGCATTTCTAAATTTACCACCTGGTTTTTGTTGTTGTTGTTGTTGTTGTTGTTGTTGTTGTTGTTGTTGTTGTTGATGTTGTCCATCTAACACAGATGATATCAATGGTATATCAAATGGTGATGTTTGAATTTTATCTGATGATGTACTACTAACACTACTGCTACTACTACTACTGCTATTATTACTTAAACTTCGATTAATTGAGCCTGCAATTACATTGTTATGATGACTGAAAAATGTTATATTAAGGCACAGAATGACAGTAAGGAAAGTACTATTATTGTTATTATTTAATTTATTATAACATTTTTTGTTATTTTTATTGTTGCTGTTGTTGCAATCGATGTTGGTTTTTTTATTTATATGTTTTCCAGTATTGGTAATCATAATTTTCGATAAGAAGAAAAATTAATACAACACTATATATTAGACATTAGTATAAAATATGCGTGAATACAATCTAATGTATTTACTAGATAAAAATGATCTTTTTTTGTGGTGATGTTTTTGTTGTTGATGATGATGATGATGATGAGATCAACAAGAAGTAACCATAACCATATTTATTCATTTTATGTTTAAAAAAAAAATAAAATAAAATAAAATAAGAAAATATCATCAGAAAATATCGCGTTGCTGGAGACTATCAATCATATTTTTTTCTCTATTTCTGATACTAATAACACTATGCCCTCATATACCAGTCGATATTTTTTTTTGAATACCTGAAAAAAAAAAAAAAAATAGAAAAAAATAATTTTTTTTAAATATAAAAGAAATATCTATTAATATAATATAAAAAAAAAATTTTTTTGTGATGCAGAGAAATTAAGTGTGAAGAGGCAAAATAATAAAAAAAAAAAAAGTGTAGTATAACGAAATATGAAAAATGAATATTATACATTATGTGTTATGAGAATGTTGAACAAGATAATTTTAAATGTTAGAAAACTGACACTTGCATTTGATTAGAATTAGGAAAGATGTAATAAAATAACATCGAAACAAAAAATGATAGGAAAAAAAAACTTAATAATTTTAAAATAAAAGGAAATAAAAATTAATTTAAAAAAAAAAATTGTATTTTTTTTTCATTATAGGTTTCATTTGGTGTGTAGAGAAGATATTAATAGCATATAACAGACAGATAGACATTTATATTTTGAATTTATCATAATAGAATTTTAATGAAATAATTGATGTATGTATGTATTCATTTTCTATATACATACATATGTATATGCATGCGATACAATTATTATTTACATATGTACATATATTTTACTAATATTAATTCATTTTTATGCGGGATTTTAATACACAATCAGAATATATAATCAATTCCATCAGAACAATAATTATATTCAATTTAAAAGTGAGAAACAATTATAAAAAAAAAAATTATTTATAGATTTCTTTTATTTTATTTTTTTTTTTCATAATAAATTTTTTTCTAGTATTTATAATATTCTTCTCATACAATATATAATGTACTTTTTTTTCTTTAGATACAATTGTAAAAAAAAATTTTTTTGTATTCTTATATTATTATGAGATTGTAAGTACTTTTTATAAATTTTGAATACATAGATGAATAATTAAATATAATTTAATATGAACTTTAAACTACTGAAGAATGAAAATAAATTTACAATTTAATTTTTTATATTGAAAAATTTATTTGAATTTGCTTGTTGAATTAATTTTACTTTGAATTTATTATTAGTTTTTCTGTCTTTATTTTATTTTATTTTACTTTTATCCGTTTTTTTTTTATAAATTTGAATTTAAAAGGTTTAATTCTTTTAAATTTTTATACAAAAAAAAAAAAAAAAAACTAAAACTAAAACCAGATACTAATTTCTAATGTTTCAATATTTTACTAAACCTTTTAAATAAATAGGGGCCTTATAGCTAGAAAATAATAATAAAAAAAAAAAAAAACTAAGTAATATAAAAGTTAAATTTAAAACCCTAATTTATGGCAATTATTTACTGATATATCCTTAAATAAACATATACAAGGATTCTTTGCTTCATTAATTATTCACTTTAAATGACTATTATACAGAAAATTTGAAAACATACATAACATAAAGTAAAAGTTTTCTTAAAAAGGTACCCATATAAAATCTATGAGATTAAAAAGCTCAATGCCATATTTTTTTTCCTTTTGTTTATTTTTTTCTCTTTACTTTTTCATTTTATTTAATAAAAACAAAATCTTTTTATTTGAAAAAAAAAGAAAATGAAGCTTTATTATTTTAATTTTTCGAATTAAATTAAAATTTGAGTTAATAATATTTTTAGAAAAATTACTAAATTGGATTATGTACAAACTTTTTTTTGTTTTTTTTGTTCATATTACAGGAAGAACAATTTTGTTTTATTTAAAGTGATCTTTAGAAAGCCTTATGATGCAATTTATGAAATTTTTTTTTAAACGTATTTAATTACACTTTTTTTTTCAAAATTAAATTAGAATGTTTAAAAACATGACACCGTCATACATTCGCAAAATTGTTTCTCTTTGTTTTTTTTTTTTTTTTTTAAATAACGAAAAAAGAACACATTTTAAGAAAATGGAAAAAAATCTCACATTGTACAAACAATTAAAAAAAAAAATTAAGGTTCACAGGAATTGAGTCCTTGACATTATTTTGAACATTTCAGAATACATGTCTTTAAGTTTTGTGTTCTACTTTTTATTTCACTTTGAAGTGTTATGTATTTTTTTTCATAATTACGGAGAAAAATATGTATGTTGAAAACAATTGTAATAAATTTCTTCTTTTTTTTTTTCAAAAAGAGAAAAAGAAAAAAAATAACAAAAACAGGAAATTCATGAATAAAATCATAAGAAAAATAACAATTCTTTAATTTTGAAATTGTACAGCGATTAAAGTGAAGAAAGATTGTTATTCACGGATAATTTTATAGTGGGCTTTTATAATTTCAATCTTATTCTTATTTTATCTTGTTGATGTTGAAAAATCCTTAAATTAAACTTTAGTTTTATTTTTTTTATTTTTTTTTATTTTAATGAAACTTATTTTTTTTTTTTTCAAAAAAGAGAAAAACTAAAACTGTCGTTTGAACTGAGGATAGCATTGAAGAAAAATAAAACGGATAAGCAAAATTATAATCGCTTCTGATTTCTAATTAAAAATAAAATTTTACAAAAAATTAATAAATAAAAATGAAAAGAAAAAAAAAAGAAAGAAGAAAAAACATCAAAATGATGACTTAAATTATTTTCTTCATAACTACACTATACATAAACCCACCATCAAATGCTAATATACTTATTATGTTAAATAACAGATGGAAAAATCATTAATATTTTATATGTGTGTATAAGTATCAAGGTATGAATGATATGAAAAATATTATGATGAATGTTGAAATGTCAGAATATCTTATATTGTATGTATGTACAAATGTATATAGTATATTTGATATTATGTTTTATCAGAGAAAATGAACAGATATTAAATATTTTTTATTTGCATCAGCACTTTGACTATTATCCTTCTTCATAGCTAAATTCTGGTGCAAAAATAATTTTAAATGTCGATGATGAAAAATTGTTATTTAAATAAAAAATGCAAATGCATACTATATTGTGTGATTTAGTATTTCAGTTTTTTTTTTTTTTTTTTTTTTCATTATTTATTTTCTTCATCATTTTCTTATTTAATTTCCTTTTTTCATCAAAATAGAACACAAAAATATTTCTATAATATACGGAAATACCTATACATTAAAAATTTAGTGAGTCACGAAATTTGAAAAGTTTTGCGTCCACTTGACATGGATGGAAAAGAATGATGTTGGACGAAATGAACAAAATTCTATTTGAATTCGTTCAATTTTCAAAAATTTACAAAAAAAAAAAAGTATCCAGAAAAAAGAAAAAATAAAAAAATTCAGGGAGAAAGCAAAACGAAAAACGGAAATGATTTCAAATTCGATATGGTTCGTCAAGGAATGTAATTTAAGTAGCAAAAAAAAAATAGTAAAAAACTATAAGCTGAGTTAAGTGGTAGAATTCTCATCCGCCCGTTAAACCTTATTCTTCTTCTTGTTTTTATGATATGTATGTTTTACTATTTAATATATTTTTAGTTTATAGTTTTTTTTTTTATTTCACATAATATTATACAAGGGAAAATTCAACAATCAACATTTATCAGAAAAAGAGCATCTGGATTTGTTTGTATTAGTTTCAATAGATACATATGTATATAATGGAATGGCCGAGCAATGTGGTTTTCGCTTTGAAGATGAAAAGTTGTGTAAGGATAGTTGCAGTTGCAGATAATGATGATGATAATGATGACGACGACGACGACGACGACAACTTATATTCAGGCACAAAACCAAAAAATCGAAAGAAAAAAAATATGATGAAATAAAGGAAAAACTTTTAAGGGAAAAAAAAAGAAGAAAAAAAAACAATAATCTTAATATCCATTAAAGGCATTTGAAGATAAAAACTATAAAACTACTTAACTTAAAAGTAAAACATACTATACATCAAAAGAAAATTTTTACCAGAGAGAAAAAAAAATAAAAAAAAATGTGCCACAATTTTTGAAGACAGAAAATACCACAAAAAAAAAAAAAAAAAAAAAAAAAAAAAACAGGACTACGCCATAACCACTATCACTAAATTTTTTTTAAAAAAAAAGGACGAAAAAAATAAATTAAAAAGGGTAAAAGAAAAAATTATGAAAACGATAACATAATAGTAAGCTAGAATAAGGCGTTTTCAAATGAAATTCTAAAATAATGTCTAATGGCTGATGATGATGATGATGAGACGACGATGGTGTTTGAAGTTTACAAAAAACTCTTTGTCGCTATATTTGATAATGATTATTCGTATAGACTTATTACAAACCATCAGTTCCCAGTTAAAAGGGAATTTTTTAAGGATCGTTGAATTTATTATTAATGGAAAAGGATCTCTTAAGTGAAAAACGAACACAAATCAATACAACTAAAAGTCTGGAATTGAAACAATTTAACAACTAAAAGTCGTACATCAAGAGATTTTCTGATATTCGAATTATATAAGGTTCATAATGTGTTGTACACAATTAATGTACTATGTGTTCTTGACTCTTATGAAAAAAAAAAAGGAATTTTTTTCGTTTTGGCATCAGTTCAACATTTCTTTTTTATTCATTCGAATATCCAGATCTCAAGTGCTCGGAATGAGGATTTTATGGGGCAATAAGTATAAAAGAAATCAGCGACAATGAGGGCTTTACAAATAATTTCAATAAAAGTACTCTAGGAGGTAATGTATTGTGTTAGTGTTCATCGTGTTTGAATTTAATAAGATTCAGGGTATACAACATAGTTAAGTATTAAAATATATATTCTATAGATGTGTGTATTGTATTAAATACTCGTATGTGGTACTATATATTACATACATACATACATACATACATATATACAAAAATTGAAATTTAGTACATGAAGAAAGGGATTGTGTTATCATACATAAAATGTGCATAGCATAAAAAAGTCATAATACCTTTTTATTTAAGTGAATCCTAATATTAAACGCCGACATTCTCATCTAACTGTATAACCAATTCAATATTATAACAATAAGACACACAGGGAATCTGGTACTCCCGCAATTCAGCGGAGCTGTTTTTGACATGAATAAAAAAAAGGAAAAAAAAAAAGAAAATCAGCATGTGGTCCAGTTCCTTACACGGTTGTTTACATCAGGCTCTTTAAAAAATTCTACTACAACACAATTGTGCTATGAAGATGTATTGTATTCTTTCGTATTAGTTATAAAACCCATTTGCAAATACTTGTACCAAATAGAAGGAGTTCTATGTAAATATCTAATGTGCCAGATGACTCCCTCAATTGTGTGATTTTGAATTTAATATGTACACACTATATACTTTTACTTTAGTTATTATATAAGTGGGAAGTAGAATGCGGGTGGTAGTATTCTATTCACTCTTTTTTTTTTCTCCACTTTTGTCATTTTCTTGTTGTTGTTGCTGCTAATATTATTATTCGTGTTACCCTCTATAGCCCAAAAATAATTTTTTTTTCTTTGTAAATATGTATTTTACATACTTTTCATATGAAGATACTGAGAAATAAGATGATATCACAGCAGTTCTTGGTAATAAAAAAGATAAATTCTAAGCTGAAGAAGGTATTTTCATCGTTGATATATCAACTAAGATAATTCATGAGCCAGGTAGGAATAGTGAAATATGTTCATAAATGTACTTTTTCGAGAAAAAAAAAGACTCATCATTTATTCTATTGTCGCTTCATCTATTTCTACTTACGTATATACGCTTATACGAGCTCATTGATGGCTGAGTTTTAAATCATTTTGAAAAATACCTTATGTCAGACGCATACAACGCATTTTTTTTAGCACCCTAACACTTAAATGGTTCTCTTCTTTTAGATTTCAATATTCTTTCGGTCTTAGAATAAAATTTTTAACAAAACATAAAGTCTCATAATTTCAGGTATAACGCCGCAGTAGTCATAAATTCACTTGGTACTTGATTTTAAGTCAGATATGAGACAGCAAAAACAATTTAATAAAACAAATGTAAAAAGAAGCTGTTTTTTTCAAAAGGATGCCGATTACAACAATATCTAAGTCATATATTTGTCAAATCTAAAGAAGAAAAAAAAAATCAAAGAAATAGTATTAGTAAAATGCATAAATTAATAATCATCCGTATAAAAAAAAATCGTGATAAATTTTACAATTTTTTTGTGGCAATGGTAATTCTTTTTTTTTTTTTTTTTGTTTTTAGTGGAAAATAATTTCATTGCATTTCATAACTTAATGATAAAATAGGGGGCGGAGGAATATTATACAGAAGGTTGAATTGTAATGATGATGATGATGATGATGATGGTTATGTCGACAAGAAGATGAAACAGATTAGTAAAATGAAATTGAAGCAAGAGGAGCAACAAAACATAGGTCATTCCCTTTGGTATCTCATCGCCAACGTATTATCCTTTGTTTTTTATTGGGGCATACAGAATTTAATGAAAAAATTTTTTCTCGTAATAAAAAAAAATTTCTGGATGACGAGTAATAAAGTAATTGTTATGGTGGTAGTAATGCGGTGAGACGCCACGCCGCGACATTAACCCGCCGCCGCAATATTGTTGTAAAGTGCATCCTGAAAAAAAAAAAATTCCAGCAACGGCAACAACAATAAAAAACAGCATTTTGTTTACTAGTTTAGAATTTTTATTTTATCATTATTGAGTTTCCTGTAATGAATTTCCTTTTTTTTTCTCTTTTTTTTTTTTTTTTTTTTTTTTTTTTGCTTTTTCATTATTATCATTATCACTTTTTATCTTTGTGTGTACAATGATGATGATGATGATGATGATTATGATGTTTATAAAGTTATTAAAGTTATGCGATTATAAATGTGCTTAATAATACGCAGTACAATGCAATTTAAAGTTATTATAATGTACAACTCCTGTCTATTGTATTATATATGAGGATGGAATTTTCATATTTTTTGTTTTTTTTTCTGCTTTTTTTTTTTAAATTATCATTTTGATGAGTTTTTAAATGTACTTTTTTTTTTTGCATTTTATTGTTATTGTTATATGATTTTAAATTGAAAAATATTACAGAATTGTTCTAGTATTAATTTTTATTGAACATATATGATTGTATACATATAACTATTGTCTATGTATATGTGACAAATACAACAATGTTATTTTTATAAAAGGAATATAAATTCAAATTGATAGCAATAAACACGTAATATTAACGTAGAACAAAAAAAAAATTAATAATAATTATAATGTCACCATGTAATCAAAATATTTTTCCGTATTTATTTTTTGATGATATTTTTATTGCATCTACATTCATTTTAATTTCATTTTAATTTTATTATGTGATTTATAAAATAATAAGCAAAATATACAATGTAAATAACAATGTAATAATACTAATAAAAAACACAAGCAGGAAAATTAATAAATATTAAGATTACTGTGCAATAATTATTGTATTTAATTATACTTTTTTGTTTTGTTTTGTTTTTCTTTTATTTTATTTTGTAATACATATGAGTAAATTATATAAGTACAGTATAGCTATAATATTTCATATATACATACATATAAGTACGTATGAGTATTTGCGTGAGGGACAGAAATTAATTGTACTGCCAATATATTTTTTTTATTAACAACATAATTATCGTTCAATACGGATTTTATGTACATTTTAATTTAATTTCATTTTAGATATTCTTGGTGGTGTTGTTTGAATCATGGGTGTTTTAATAGTGCATTATATTACATGTATTAAATTCCTTTTAAGATAAGAGTAAAATATGAACGATACAATCCACGAAATTTGTTTGATAAAAATTTGGATTAACTGAGAATTTCATGGAAATTTTGGCACTTTCTTTTTTCATAATAAGAACTAGGTGAACCGAAAATTAGATTTTATTAAAATAATTCGTAATTCTTTAGCGGTAATTTTCTTTAAGTTTACATTTTATTTTGGCATAGTCTATTAAAAAAAAAAAAAACAATAATTATGAATAAGTTTATAACACCAAGAAAGAACTAAAATAGTTAAATTTTATCTTGAAAATCAAAGAAGTGTTTCCCAGATAAAATGTAGAATATTTTTTTAATATTAGAAATACACCTTCTGGGGAAATTATTCCCGTAATAGGTGCTAATAGATCAGGTAGACCAATATCTAAGAAGTGATAAAAATATATTGGAAAGGGTACAAGTTTGCGAACAGTAACGCAGTCAACATTTAAAAAAAATATATGAAAATTTAATTAAAAAAATTGCAATAAATATTGAATTTTGATATATCCCACCCACTATTCTTATAGAAGAAATAATTAAATGACATGATACAGTTTTTACTGTATTTTTTTTTCAATATACAAATTTCGTTTGAAATGTTTTCTCTGAAAAAAACTACTGCAAGTAAATTTCAAATGATCATTTTTAATAATTCGCGAAGTGCATATACAAAATCGAATGTGGTATTTTTTACAAGTTGAAAAGACAAATTTCGTGGATTGTACCAAAAAGGTTATAATATGTACATATATGTATATTACTTATATCAAATCATTCAACATCAATAAGTCAATATGCATGTATGTATGTACAACGAACAGCAGTAATGATGTGGCCATGTGGTTATATAAGAATCTTTTCAATTTTCAGATAAGCAATGTACATACATATGTACATTCAAGATACGAAAGTAGTTATGATACATCAAATTTCTGATGCTGATATCATGTTATATAATAACAATAATAATAATAATAATTATTATTTTTTTTATTAATATTATGTTGCTGCTGTTTTATTCATTTTTGTTATTGTTACTGATGATGTTAGTTAATATTTTTTGTATTGTTGATGATTTTCATTTGGTATTGTATTACTTCAATAAAAATTTGAAAATATGCTGAGTCAATATGGTATGCAGAAGTTAAATAAATTTATTTCTAAACTATTGTAGGAGGTTTGAGTATTCTTCATCAATGATTTAGGTGGTAACTGAGAACAGCAAACGACATGGCATTCGGTAGCTCAATGGTTAGAGCATTTCTCCGGCAAAGAAAAGGTTCCGTGGTTCGATTCCCGGCCGAGTCGAATGTCGTTTTTTCATGTTTTTCAGTTACTACACTATAATATACATACATATATGTACATATACATAAATATTGTTAATAAATTATATATATTACACGGATATAAATGAAAACATAGGTTAGTTAATTTCTCTTGATAAGATTTTCATTAATTAAACAATTTTTTATCGCATTTTAAAGGTTTATAAAAAATTTTTTAATTTTATTTTTCTTGTAACTGATACACAATAATGTTAATTTCGTTGTTAGATGTTTATTTTTAATGCATTTTCAGTCAATTCAATGCAATTTGATATTTATTGCTCTATATTAAATTTTCTTTTTCAATCTGTGCTATGAATTAAAATACATAGGTATATAGTTTTATTTTTAAAAAATAAAAAATAAATGAAAAAAAAAACAATGATAATTAAGCTGCAATATATTGTACATTTCCCTTTTCTTTTCTTTCTTCTGCTATACGAAATAATTTTATCTCTTCTTTTTTATAACATCATTACTTTAGAATTCAGCTAATTTTAATTGAGTAAAAAAGTGCATAAAATTATATAAAAAGTCATTAAAAAGTTTCATGAACTTTAACTTTGAGAAAATTTTCATGATAATCTTTATTATAAAAAAAAATTTTTTTTTTCTAGTTTATCGTTATTATCATTTGTTTTTTTTTTTCTTTTATATTTTTTTCTATTTTATTTTATTTTAATAAATGAATTACTTTACTAACCACAAATCGTATTAAGTAGAGAGTTTAAATCACAAAATACAAAAAAAAAAAAGAAAAAAAAGAAAAAAAATGAAATAAAAAGTCGTTAAGGGCTTTTCTCAAGAATAATTTAATGCGAATAGCGAATAGTTTTAATCAAGTTTGTTTTTCTTTTTTATATTCTGGAGGATAATATTAAGAGATAGAAAAACAAAATTAAAAATTTCAAATAAAATTTTTCTTTTAGAGCAGAGTGGAGAAAAAAAATTTAAATGCAAAAGTAATACTGCAACTGCAAAATTTTGAAAAAAATATAAAGTGTGTATTTTTTTTTAAAATTTATTTTTCAATGTTTT
Organism: Bombylius discolor; assembly: GCA_939192795.1. Lineage (NCBI taxonomy): Eukaryota > Metazoa > Arthropoda > Insecta > Diptera > Bombyliidae > Bombylius > Bombylius discolor. The sequence continues at coordinate 9,606,098 of OW584243.1, read as the reverse complement.
AATTAAAATGAAATTAGATACAATAAATAAAATAGAATGTAAAAAACAAATCCTTAAAAATTTAATTACTAAAAGTTTTTTTTTTTTTTTTTTAAATAATTAAATATGAGAAACGATAGGCTTAGAGACTTCAGGGCAATTTAAGTCTTTAATAATATATATTTTTTTCTATATGAAGGTAATTATAAAAGGTACAGATAATATACAAAATATTTATAATTTAATTCAAATGCTTGAATGTACTTTTACGTTTCAAAAATTAATTTTCTTAATTAATTTTAATGAATAAACTAGTTGAAAAATATATAATTTGAAACTATTTATTTTAATGGTACTTCAAAATATCATGTTTCTTACTTTATTCCGTTATTTTTTTGTTTTTTTTTTTTTCGGAAATATTTATGTAAACAAAAACATAAATAAAAGTTATTAAGGAAAAGGACAAAAATATAAATTAATAAATTTTAAAAATATTTATTTTCATAAATTTACATCAATTTTTTTAAAATTAATAAACAATAATGTCCTTCCTTAGAAAATTGAATATTTCTAACATTCAAAAATATTTTTATGAAATTTTATTATACATATTTGTTTTAAAGCTATTCATATATGTAGTGCACATATTTTAAATAAATATTCCTATATATGTATAGTTAATATGTACATATATATATAATACATTTATGAGAAAATGAATTATAAAATACACATTTAAAGTAGTTTATATGAATTTTTAAATGATAAAATCATATAATTGTACATATATACATGTTTATACATATATAAATTTATAATAAATTCTGTGGTAAGACAGTTGTCTTGTCTTTGAATCATTAATTCAATGGAATGTCTAATAAACCTCATATATAGAGACATATACATATGTATATATTATTTGTTATAGTATGTATATTTATACTTTAAAATAAATGAACATACATTATTAATATTTAATGAATTACAAATAGCTATGGAGAAAGTTATAATATTAATGTTTTTGTATTTATATTGTTTTTTATTTTATAAATAAGTTGTTTAGGAATCATTTTATTAAAAAAAAAATATATATATTATATGAGTAAATGATTATTATAGAATTTTGTGTATTTTATTTTATATTAAATAGTAAAATGCCTTTTTATACTTTTTTTTTGTACTGTGTACAACTTATATAATAAAAATAATGATTTTTTAAATTATTAAAAATATAATTTGATACCGGAATTTTGAACCATTGAGAACCCAGATTTTTTTTTTTTTTTTTTTTTTTGTATAATTATATAGGTTTCATTATTCTCAAAGAACAAGATATTTGAATATAAAAAAAACCCTTAATTTTAATTACGCACATTTTTTTTTAAATAGCGTTTATGTCACATATGAAAATTGAATAAATTTAGGTACTCAAAAATATCTATTTGAAAATATACATACATACTTATATATATGTATGTACATACTTTAATTCGGCTTGTTCATTTTTTTTTTTTTTTGCCTCTTTATCTCTTGTAAAGTACAAGTTTCCTATGATATAAGGTACAATATTATTATACATATAATGTATGTATGTCTAAAATTTTAATACCACGTAATGGGATACCTATTCATTATAGGGGTGGAAATTTGATATTATATTCATGCTGGTGAATAGAAAAAAAAAAACAACAACAACAAATATTTCAATTCATAAGAAAAATATATTAATAAAATGTATTTTACCCCATTTATTCATACCAATGAATGAATGTAAAAATTAAGCGACAAACTAAGATGTACATATGTATTATAACGTTTTTGATACAAAATATTCTTGTTTCTTCAATATTTTATCCATTTTCTTTTGTTGAAATTCCTTTATAGCATTTCTTACACAACAAAATAATGTCATTTACCTACATTTTTTGTTGTTGTAATAATACTTGTGTACTGTGTGAAATTATAGTTAAATTCTATTGTCCTATTAAGATATTATAAATTTTGTGGTTGTACTATACAATATGTTAAAAGTACCTGAAAAATATCCATAAGGGATAATAAAATGAGTAATATTATAGATTAGGTTAGTTGTGATTATAAAAACTAGTAAATTGATCATGATGTTTTAATCAATGGGATTGTGATTTGTTAAACTCTATACAACATAAAAAGCTCTGAATTATTTTTTCTATTATTATTATTATTTATTATTATTTGTTTTTTTTTTTTGAAAATCATTATATAATACATACATATGTACCATATGTGTAAGTTGTTGTTCAAAAACGTTTGAATGGCAAGGGATATTATATTATTCACATGATAAAATTTTAATTTTAATAATAGAATAGAATATTTTCCATGAAGATAGAATAGAAAATTCTACAGTTTCAGAAGAATTTAGGAAAAAAAAAATGTATTGGAAGTTTTACAATTTAATGAAAAAGTGAAACAAAAAAAATAAAAAAAATACATATTTTCAATTATTTAAATAAATATTAAAGATTAAATGATATTCTGTGCATAATTACAATGTTAAAAAACAAATTTCTTTTCTTTTTTTTTTTTAACATGAAAATGAAACAAAAACAATAAATTTTTGCAATTATTGTTTGAAAATTATTTGATGAAAAAAAAAAAAAATTTAATTTGTTTTAACAAATTAGAAATTTAAAGTTTCTCTAAGAAATTGTAAACATTTACTAGCTTAGTTTAACATAAAATAATGTGAAAAGCGAATTAAGTAATGAAAAACTTGAATCTTGAAATTTTAAATTTGCATAAGATATTTTCAATTTTATCTGCTGCATTGCATATAGTAGAATAGATATTGCATATATATGTATGTATATAGAAGATTTCTATCAGTAGAAACATTGACAATACAACATGATAAGATTATTCTTTGATCGTGGTTATAATATATGTAGTTTATATTTTATATTCAATATACTGAATAAATTTTAGGTATACATATATTTTAAATTTTAATATATGTATATACATATTTATAAGTACAACTGTAAATATATGTACATAGATTGAATAATCAATTCAACAATTTAGTTATGTTTCATGTTAAAGCTCACCACCGTGTATTTACATAAATACTTAGATTTTAACTTGAACTTGAAAAATAAAAAAATTTAAAAAAACATTAAAAAAAAAAAAAAAAAAGATGATCTTATATGCATCAGTTATGGTTCTTGAGCATGCAATGATGATAATTGGTCGCAACTAAAAAGAAAAACTTGTAGGAAAAAATTTAAAAAAAAAAAGTAATAATAAAATAGAAGTAGAATCTTCTTGTTATCACCATTTAACAATCAAATGTAAATTTTCTGAAGAGTGTCTTAAACAAACACTTAAAGAAACATTAAAGAAAAAAAACAAAAAAAAAACAAAAAAGAAAATGTTATTAACATAGAGGAAAGACGATCGATAAAATCGAATAAATGTTTTTTTTTTTCGTTTTGAGAGAAAAAAAAATTATAAATTGATTTTTTTGAAAAATATTCAAGAAAAAATTTACGAAGAACAAAATTTTAATATTATGTATAACTATACATCAATTCTAGTGAAGTGCAGTAGTTTCGTTTTTGTATTTTTTTTTTTTCAAATTTTATTTATTTATTTTTTTTTTTTAAATTTTGTAACGAATTGCAGCCTGTAGTTCATCAACCATCAATTTCAGTGCAGCTCAATATTTGCTTCATTGAGTTCATATGTATGTATGTAAATTCTTTATGATAATAATGTTGATGATGATGATGATGAGGACTGCTTGCAGTTGCAGTTTCTGAGTTATACTAATGATAGAAATGCTAATACGTTTTACCTAAGCATCAGTTTCGTTCACTATTATAGTATAGTGTAGATGATTCTTTAATATTATTTTTATAATAATGTAGCAGTAGTATTGCAGTGTTTTTTAAGTGAAAGAAGTGTATCTAAGTGATGTTATTTCGATGATACTATTAAACAGAGGTGGTATGTATCTATATCTATGTATATACACTATATGAATGCATATACCTAAATATACTTTTAGGTGCCACAATACTTATTCTAATTGAAATTTCTGATATAAGAAAGATATAAAATGTTTTTTTTTTTTTCATTCAATTCAATATTCATTTTATTTGAGATAGTAACTACATACATACATATATACATACACTATACTGAATGTATTTTTAAATTGATATTTTTAGTGTTTTTCAAGGATGAAAAACGTGAATGAGCTGTTCAAACATGATTGAAAGCATACAGGCGCCACTTAATTGAGAGCCCTTAAACTATCTTGTTTTTAATTTTTTTTTCTTTTTCAATTTTTTTTTTTTTTGAATATACGAAAAAGAAAAAAAAACAAATTCCTTTTCATTTTTGTCAATTTTTTAAATTTACATTTACTTGTATTTTTGTTTTCTTTAATTCCTTTTTTCATTTGAATTGGTAAAAACTTCATTTGTTTATTTATTCAGAATATATTATAAAATGTATTATTTTTAAAAAGAAGAAGAAGCAAAAAGAAAAAGAAAAAAAAAAAGTAGCTGGAGAATAAAAACAAGAATAAGAAAAAAGTTTTCAAGTTCATCAAGTTCATCGCGATTTGTTTCACATTAATACATCCCGCAGGGATTTTAAAGCTTTGTTTTTCTTTTAAAACTTGGGTGTTCTGCATAATCAAGGATTTTAATATCTTGAATTTTATATACATAGAATTTTGCATGTAAATTAAATGCCCACATTTAATTTTATTTTAAAACTATCCCATAGTTTTAATGATTATTTTATATCATGTTTTTTAATTATTATAAATTAGTTTAATTAAAATTTAAAAAAAAAAAAAAGAAAATGCATTAAATTAATTAAATTCAAGTTTTTTATTCTCTTGAAATTAATTCCATATTTATAATTAAAAATTATTATTATAGCATCATACTGTGAAAAATATGTAGAAAAAAAAAATTTTAATTTCAACAATTTTAACAACTTCAATGTAAATTAAAATAGTACCTAATTTATAGTTCAAATTAAAAATTTTATTTTCCAGGATTTTTTTTTATACTTTTTTTATGGTTAAAAAATCATACTAAATTCTCAATTGTTTTTTTCATTCCTTTTTGTTAATTTTTAAAAATCATTTTTGCGAATCTCATTACAACGGATGAAGGGAAATTACTAATTGAACTTGTATCTTTTGTTCTTTTGTTTTGTAATTCGAGTCTTGAAAGTCATTTTATGTGATAAATTAAATGATGATGATAATCATAAATTTAGTTAGTTTGTTAGTCATTTTTCTATTTTTCATTAAAACCCTGTTTTTTAATAATTCATAATGGTGAAGCTTACCTTCAAGGATTATTATGATCTATGAATTTATATAAGTTTGGAACATAAGTTTTTGATATTTAATAAAAAATCATTTGGAAGATTCCTACTTATCACTTATCGATTTAAGGTATGTACATACATATATACAAGTATACATATCTATATATTTTAATATATTTAAAATAAAAATAATTTAATTGAAAGAATTTCAAAAATAACGATTAAGATAAAATTTTTATATCAGTCAATCAATCAATATATTAATTTTTTTTTCTATTTTTATTTAAGATTAATGTTTAGAGCAATAATGGAACAATTGAATTGGAAACAAATAAAGAAATCATTTTTCAAATTCCGTTATGTATATTTCATTCAATTTAAAAAAAAAAAAATGAAAGAAGAAAAAAAAACAGAGATAATTTTTTATGTCATTTGTTTGTTTGTTTTATTTTTTTTACTTTTATTTTTAAACTTTTTTTTGTTCCTTCAATTTTATTTTATTTCAATATTTCTTCCTGATAATTTATTTTATACAGAAGAAAGAAAAAGTTCAAATAAGTTTGAATAACTTAAGCAAAATTTTTCTTTTCCTTTGAAAAATAAATTAAAATAATTTCTTAGAATTAATCAAGAGAAGCACAAAAAAATTTTTTTTTACAAATTATGCGGTCATTAAATTTAAAAGTGGATCGTTTAAGTGATGAAAACTCCGAAGGCAAAAATTCACAAGTTGAAAGATTTTTTTTTTTCTAAGTTTAAAAATAAAATTCACAAAGATAAAAAAAACAAAAACAAAAAGAAAGGGAAAAAGTTTTTCAGAAAAAGAAAATTATAAGTAAGTATGGAAAATTCATTTTTTTTTTTATAAAAATTTATCAAAAAAAGAAAAGAAAATAAATAATTTACATACATACATACATATAAACTAAATTTTTTTTTCCTAACAATTATTTCTGGTCAGTCTGGGCAGTCTAAATTTTTTTTAAATATCTGCCGACAAGTGTGGAAAGGGAACAAAGTTAAAAAAATATTAAAATAAAATTTTTCAAGGATAAAATGTAAATAAATTGACAGATAATTATTTATATTCTTAAATTGTATATTTTTTAAGAGTCTCTTGATGTTTTGTTCATTAAAAAGTTCATTACGATATTTGAAACCATAATTATGTACATAAAACAGGATTACTTTGTTTGCTACATAAGATCTTTTTATATCTTAACCTTTCACAACAAACATATAATATTTTTTCTTTGTAATTTTTTTTTTATTGTTAATCCTCAAAAACTTGGAATCATTGTTATTAATTTTTCTTTTCCTATTATTTTAGATCATATATGTCTAGCAGATTGCAAAGATCTTATTTCACACAAATTATTTGTTTTAGTTCAATAGAAAATTACAAAAAAAAAAAAAAAAAAAAAAAAAAAAAAAAAGAGAACAACGAAAACAAAAAATAATAATATGAACCATCAAATCCGATTTCAAGTGCCTATCATCGGTAAAACAAGATTTCATTTCTCATCATCGTCTAGAATTTCTTATTTTCTATTCAATAAATAATACAACATGGAAATTTGATACTAAACTGCATGAATCTTTTTTTTTTCTGTTTTTCTGTTTTTTGTTTTTTTTAAGAAATACAAGAAATAATGTAATAATAAGAAAATAAAAGAAAAACAATAAATAAATAAATAAAAGAAAATGTGTAAGTTTTTTAAGTTTTTTAAGTAGTTACCTTATACATTTAAAACAAAATACATACAATATGTTTGTACATATGTACAATATTGTATAAATAAATACCCTCTCATGTGTAATAATAACATACATATATGTACATATCTAAATTGAAAATTTCTTCCGTTTTAGTTTTTTGCACGTTACATTGCAGAGAATGCAGATGATGATGTATCGGCATAACATTAAAGGAATTCTTTTTTCGTAAGTCAAACAACTTTTTAACATTTTTTTTTTCCTTCTTATATTTTATTTTATTTTTTCTAAATACTACTTACTTATAAGATAATGAGCAATAGATGAAGAAATTGTTATGTTTATTAGATACATACAAAATGTATGGATATATTTTCTTGTAATATTGTTGTGTTTTAAAAGAGATAAAAACACTTGACCCTACTTTGCTAATGTGTTTACAAACAAAACATCAAGGTTAACTGACCGTTAGTTTATCAAATATCATGTCAATTTGATGGACATATGTCGATGAACCATCATTAATTTCAATTATTGCACTTTTTTTTTGCTTTAATGTTTCTTTTTTTTTTTTAAGTGGTTAATAGCTACATAAAATATATACACACTACACACATCAAATATTATTGATTATGCAGTTAATGTAAATATAAATGTACTTACAAGACTATTGTCACGGTAATAATGATAATTTGTATACATATTCATTTATGTATAATTCTTTTTCTTATAATCCATAACGAAATAATATTAAAATGTATGTAAAATGCAAATAAATTTGTATAATTTGTTATTTTTTTTTTTCTCTTCTTCTTCTTTCTTTTCTATCTATTTTTTTTTTTTGAATTTTTTGCGACAGCCGCAACTATGATAATAATGATGATGAGAAATTAAATTTGCATTATTCAAGAAGTTTCGATATGATTTGAACAGCAAATAAATTTACCGATCTTCAACCACAAATATTATTCAATTCATTTTAGTTTTGCAGTTTTTTTTTTGTTGTTGTTTTCTTTGATTTTATTTTTTTTTGTTATTTTTAAAAATTTTTATTAGTTACGCGTCTCTAAGAAATTGCGGTCATAAATGATCTATGGGATAATAAAAATAATATTAATATGAAAAATTAAAACAAAATAAGTATAATACACAATAAAAGAAAAGATAGTTTCGCAATACGATGATAAAATTTTTTTAATGAAAATCCTGAAAAAAAAGTAATTGAAGTTAAATACAAAAAAAAAATATATATATATAAAAGAATATAGTAGGTATGTGTACATATATGAATAGTATGTGGTTATTTATATGATCATCCGCTATTTAGATTTAGGGCTTCCCACGCTCAATTATCATTAAACATGAATTTTATCTGTCGTTTATCAATTAACCAGACAAAAATAAAAGATATAATATGATTATGTTATGCATTATTATTTAAGCAGTAATTCTAATAATGTATAGTATGTTTTACGTTACATACATATACATGTATATACGTATACATATGTATGTATGAATGTAGTAGGTATGTAATAATAATCATAATCAAAGATATGAATGCTCCATTTACTGGAGTTTGGATCATCATCATCATTATTATCGGTCCTGGCCAGTAATATAAAAAAAAAACAATAGTATGGTCCATGTAATCGTTATAGTATATTTTTATTCAAAAATTTGTATCTACACAATCAACTAATAATAATTGTTAAAACTCGAAAAGTATGTGAGAGCGAATCAAATGTTAATTGCCTTACATACGTCTTTGAGGTCCAATTAAGTTTAATCAGAGTAATGTGCGTTCACAATTGTTTTGCAATTAACAAATCCAATTGTCCATTTAAAGGTTAAGTTAAAGGGCAGACCATACCATACCATATACTTATATTAGCATACCACAGTATAGTCAGCAGGAAAGGATGCTTCATAATTAGAGTTCATCAATTTTTTGTTTTTTCATTTTTTTTTTTTTTTCAATAAAAAGAAAGAAAAAAAAAATGTATATCCCCTCAATATTATAAAATTTTCAAAAATAATCTTACAATTATGAAATAATTATGATTACATATATGTAGTACAAATAGCGGAGAAAAGAAGGACAAATAAATATATAGGCATAATTTAAATTATTTATATGTGTATATGTATATATGTATGTATGTATAGCATTATAAATCTAATGAGAATAATTTATGTTTAATACATTTCATAGAAAAGAATGCATCTTATTAAATTAGAACGATGAACTAACAAGTATTTTAGAATTTAGATGAATATAAAACATAAGAAAAAAAATATTTAAAAAAAAAAAAAATAAATAAAAAAATAAAAAACATAAATATAACAATATATATTTTATAAATACGTACATTCTACATAATCATGAAGATTCGTGAATCTATATTTGGCGAGTATTTGATGAATGTCTTCTTTCACATACATTAAATCGTCGTGTTTTGAATATATATCACGTGTATGTCTCTAGTATATTTTATATTAGGTGAGAGTATGCACAGCTGATGAAAAAAACGGATAATAAATTGATACTTGATTTATGTACACATTTAACATTTATAGCATTTAGACTGAGTTAAGAAATTTAAATTTTCACTATAGTAATTGATCTTTTATTTCGTTTCTTATTTATATATTTAAAAAAGAAAATTTATTATCACTTCTTTTTTTATTTTCTAAATCATGATTTTGTTATAACGAAGAAAAATAAAAAACGATAACAAAAACAAAATTTAACTAAATTACACGAATTATTTTTCAGGTGTGATTACACTTTTCTAACTATGTAAGTTAGTTGGTTCTTTTTTTTCTGTAAATTCAAACAAAACACAATATTTTAAATTTAAAAAAAAAAAAAACAAAAAAAAAACAAAGTTTGTGATTTTTTTTTACGGTAAAAAAAAAAAAAAATTATAAAATATAAATTTAGTGCAATCGTTTACATATCATTTTATGTTTTTTTATTATTTAAAATTTTTTTTTTTTCTTTCCTAAATAGAACACCACAATATTTAATTAAATTATAAAAAGCAAACCGACAATTTAAAATAGAAAAAAAAAACAGTTTGTTTATCAATTTACATACATTCATCTAATAACACACATTTTTTTCAATGAACCTTATTTTTCTTCGTTAATATTTACATGCATTTTATCATTATTAGTATTTATTTATTTTAATTTTTTTTTTTTTCATATCACTTAACATGTGTATTAACACCTCCTCATTGTAATATTCATATGTTACACATGTTACATATCGTTTAATTTTCTTTTACCACTTTTGTCACGAGTCACCAATTAAAAATTTTTTTTTTGTTTTTGTTTATTTTTTTATTTTTAAATTAAATAAATAGGCGCATCTATAAACGTCAACAATTTAAAAATTAATTCTCGTGCCAAAAACGACAGAGATTGTTATTAAACATTACAAAAAGAAAAACCAAAAATTATCAAAGCAAATTATTATTTTTTTTCTTGTTACCGGTAAACAAAATATCTGTAACAATTATTATTATTATTATTTTTTCAAAAATTTTCATTTATTTCAAATGACACTTCCGTGTTCTTTCATATATATATTTTTTTATCTAATTGCGAAATTTCAAGTTTTTCAGATAAAATAATGATAAAATTCTGTAACGATTATTTTCGACAAGAAAAAAATTTTATGAAAATTTCAAATTGAAATTTGATTTGATATTCTTGAAGATACACGCAAACAATAAATGGAAAAATATAAAATAATAATAATACTACCACTTCTTATCAATCCGTCCAATGCGGCAGATGTAACTTTACTGAATTCAAGAATCAAGATTCAAGACGACTGTGGTGACGACTCTCCATCTATAGGTCTTTTTTGAAATATTATTATGTGGTACGACGACGAGTACGAGTACCTCATGAAACTGGGAATCATTTGTATCGAATGCTTCAAAAATACATAACTTAACATAAAATTTAAAAAAAAAAAAAAGTAACTGAAAAATTATACAAGAACTTTTATATTATAGATTCTAGATACATTCTAATTTCTAAGTTGGTTGGTTGTAGTACAACTAACTATGATTAGTTGACAGCAAAAACACAAGTCACACACAGGATAAACAACAACACAAACTGATGGTGACAATGACTATGACGGTGTGACGTAAAAAGTTAAAGAAGTTGTACAGGATGCCCTTCGGCAAAAGATACTTAATCAATAATTGAGGATTGCTATTGCAATGGATTGGATTCTAAAGAAAATAAACCAAAAATAGCAGCAAAACTTTAGTAAAACAAAAGCAAAAACAAGAAGTGGTAAAATTAAGTAAAGCAAATCATTTATTCGTTTCGTTTCATTATCCAAAATACCAGCTATTTGGTATATTAGACGCGGGAATTATCTATATTAAATATTGCTATGCTACTATAAAAATACCGTAAAAAAGCACATCATCATTATTATCGTTCTGGAGGGTTGAAATTGTAGGGGAAGGATATGAATTAAAATAAGAAGGAAACATATGAAATTTAGCGCGTTTTTTTATAGTGTGTTTCATTTTCCAATTTGATAGAAATTACAAAGGAGAAAAAACCAGATGGTATTTTATTTTGAATGAAAAAGGAAATGATTTTCTCAAGAATCCATTGGAAAATTTTTGAAAAATTATTTGAAATGCAAAAGCAAGGATTAATTGAATTCAAAATAAAAACATTGAAAAAAATAAATGAAAATAAATTTTGCAATAAAAAAAAAAAATCTTTATTTGTATTTTGTGTTTAAAATTGGAAAAACAAAAACTAAAGCCAAAATATTATCTATACATAATTCAATTATGTATTTGAAGAAATGAATGAATTACTCTGATACAATAGTTACTTGACAATTATAATAAATCCTTTAAATTTATATTTTCATTCAATAATGTTTTTATGACATGTGACTGATTTTTGTTTTTTTGTTTTTCTAATTTCAGAGAAAATTAACATATGAAAAGAGAAACAGGAAGAAAAGTGGGGAGAATTTTAACGCAATCGCATCGCAATTATAGTTTTCAAATTTATATTGTATATATGAATTGAATAATATCACATGTTGCATTACGTATTGTACGATGAATAAGTCACATGTATTCTATACATATATATAATTTGTATGTATAGTTTCTTTTATTTCTGAAAAAAAAAGGATTGGAATTATATTCTATTTGGTATTTCGTGGTGTGAAAAATATTCATATGGGAGTGATCACGAGAAAATTACACGTGCAAATCAAAAAAGAAGAAGAAAATGACATAAAACAAAACAAATTTGAAAATATGTAGTAGGAAAAACAGATACAAAATAAGAAAATAAAAACAATTTGTAGAGCAAATTATATATCTTTATAAATTTTATATGCAGTTTTAATAATTCATTGTCAATCTCTTTTACATATTTCTCATTTTTTTTGTTTTTGTTTTTAAACCCATTTACGTAAATCGTTCATGTCTATTATTTATTTATTTTATTTTATTTTTTAAAATTTCTTTTCCTGTAAATGAAACATTTTCAATCACACAAACAAGTTTTATCAGTTTATGTTGAAAAAAAAAAAAAAAAGATTAAAATAAATAAATTAAAAATAAAAACTTGTATTTCACCGGTACAATTTTATGCCATATACACAGAGAGATTTTTAATGTTAAACGGTATCAAAAATATAACATGACGCTTTCTACTAAATTATTCAAAAGAATAAAGAAAAAAATGAAAAATTAAACTTATACTTTAAAAAAAAAAATTCAAATACAATTTAAAGCAATTATTCAAGATTAATCTATTATTATATATTTTATTTTTTTTTTCAATCTTTTGAAAAAAGAAAAAAAAAATTACTTCAACGGCGGAATCAATAGACTGATCCATTGAGAAAAAAAAATAGAATAAAAATAATATTTTATTATTTACATAAATTGAATTTGAAAAATTGTAAATCAGGTGTAAAAATTTATAAATTGGTTTAGTATAATCCGATATTATCAATTCAAAAATAAAAGATTACAATTGATCATAATATGTAACCTATTTAACACTAAAAGATATTTTTGAGTAAAAAAGAACATTCGAACATAATAATTTAAATCTTCGAGTTAACAAACATAATTATTAAAGGGTTAATGTATTACTCTGTAATACTTTAAAATTTTTAATTACAACGGATGTAATCAAATTCGTCGGACGGTATTTGAAGTGTAAAAATTTATCTTAACTAAAATGTAAACTAAGTGACAATTACATTTAATTAAACTATATTTTCTCTTATTCACGTAAAAAGAAATTCTTTAATTAAGCTTCAAAAATTTTTTGAACCATTTTATTTTAAATTGTAACTATAACAAACACACACATTTACAAATTTGAAAAAGAAAAAAAATAATAATAATAATAATAAAAAAATAAAGTTTAATCAACAGTAAACAATTTTAAATTTCAAATGACATTTTATTCGTTTGAAAATTTCAACTTCTTTTTTTTTTCTTCTCTGCATCAAAAGCATACCTTTCTCACTTTTTTTTTTTTTTTTTTTAAATAAAATTCAGCGATTTGATTTGCTACTAAATTGAAATAAGCATCAACGAAAGAAATCATTTAGAAATCAATTCAAATTCCAAGTGTTCATTTCATAAGAACATTTTTTTTATATCTAAACAAAAAAGGAGTATAGAAGCAGAAAAAAAAAAAAAAAAGATTATCAATAGATACAACCTATTTTCTATTCGAATGAAAAAAAAAAAAGTATTACCATTTTTATTGCTTATATATATTTTACGCTTCATGATGTTGAAAAAAAAAAAAAAACTCATTTTTATATAAAATTTTTTTCAGTACTTCACCTTATTTTTCCTATTTCACATCAAAAACATCATTTAATTCAAATGCGTGTGAAGAGCACACCCGCTTGAATGATTTTTGAACGAGTTTTTATTCATTTTTCAAATATGTACATACACACATCTATATAATATGTTTTAAGATTTTTTTTTATATTCTTTTTCTTATCCTTTCATATCAAAGATTATTTTTTATTTTCAAACATTTTTTTTCTTTTGCATTACAAAAGAATAAAAGAAATTGATACGAATTTCACATACATATCATATCATCTGAACATTTTATGTAAAAAAAAAAAAAATACATAATATCTTTAGTTGTACTGTTATATCGAAAATACCACCAATCAAATTTAGGCCTTTTCTTATTTTCAATTTTTATTCTATACTAGTTTTTTTTTTTTTTTTTTTTTTTTTTTTTTTATTTCGTTTATTTCAACTTCTTTTACTTTTTTAACAATCTTTCTATTCTATTATTGTATGAACATCCTTTTTTTTTTCATTTTTTTTTTTTCAAATTTTTGACTTTTTCATTATTTGCAATAAAAGAATTTTTCATTAACTCTGTAAAATAGAATGTATCTTATGAGAAAATAATTACGCATAATACATATACATATGTACAGAAAAGTTAACATTTAAAGATAAGGATTAATGATAAGACATTTGGTGACATATTTGTTCATAATGGTGTTATATTGTTATTGAAAAAGAAGAAGAAGAATGAGTAGTTCAGTAATGTAATAGATTGTTACAAATATACATATATTATCCCTTTTCGATTATTAACATTCACATTGTATAATAAAGAAAAAAGTTTTTTTTTTTAAATAAAATACAATACAAAAACACCACAACTATAAGATTGTTATATGTTTTGTACCAATTTTCTATTTAAAATTTGCGTATCTATATGTGATTTGGAAGGACGTCAATAAAATACGGTTATTAATTCCTTTTTCCATAATCCGGGATCATAATACATATGTACATATGTATATGTACATACATATATATGTATAATAGATATAACTATAGATAGATGATATTAATTGTATAGATTGGGGGGAAAAGTTTAAGAAAAATAAGAAAAAGAAGAAAAGGGAAAAATGTCAAATGATAAAGGGGATACTATCCAAAAATTTAACATTTGATTCTGTAAATAAGAGAAATTATATGAATTTTGTGTACAACTACAACGGTAGATTCTTAAACTTTTTTTTTTCCTATTACTTAATATTATTCTATAACACAGAGATTCTCATCTTGTGTCATACGAACTATTCTGTACCCTCTTAAGCCAAAAACGATATTTTGTACGAATAAGTGATTTATGTCAAAAGCAGAAAATCAGACTTTACATTGTGTTGGATACTGAATTATATTCATATAGTTTAAGTATAATATCTTCGTTTTTTTTTCTTCCAAACTATTAAAATATGTACAAAGGCGAATTATTATACATATACATATACATATGTATATGTATCTACACTGTACATATATTTTTTGAAACAAATATGTAATAAAGTATAAAATATAGTATATAGAATTGAATAAGGATATTAAGGAAAAACGGAAGGAACGAATGAAAGATGCAATTTTAGAGGGAATTAAACTATATAAGAATCTGTTACGTCTTTGATGACAAGCAATACAATGACCGTCTGATTGAATTAATCGGAAGGTTCTGTCGTTTCTAAGGACACTTTTGCTTTTTCTATGCCATTCTATGAGGCTTAAGAGCAAACTGTGCGGAAATTACGACATAAAAATATATAAAGAGAGATTATGTGAGTGTGTATGGTGATAATCTAAGCTTTACAAGGATATGCACACAAATATATCTTAAAATATATGTATGTATGTACATATATACATAAGTATATCAGATTCAGAGAGGTCCTTATTTTGTTGTTATTGTTGTTGCTGTGTTTCTTCTTCTTCTATGATGACAATATCATGCTGATGTTAAGGGTCGTTCTTATTGCTAACTGTGAATCATCCCTTGTCATTGTGCAAGGGCGATGATGGGGTGTATTTATAATAGATTTACTATATGTATAAGAATTTATGATACTTATACAATTTGTATATGTATATGTATGTATGTATGTATGAAGTAGTGGTTCACATATTCTGCTGACATGGGCTTTCATTGAAATTCTAAAGTAATAAATGACCGACATAATTTTGGGCAAAGTGTCGTTAACTCCTCTTCTTCCTAATTATATGAATAGAAACAAATTATTATGGTAAACATGATGCAGGATCTAAATAACAATAACAAAAACAAGATATGCCGTTAACATAAAACATATAATTACATGTCATTCATTTGTTCATAAACATCAATGTTGTAAAAGTGAAAAAGGCAAAATTTTGTAAATACATGTAAATAATTGGGTAGTTGGGGATAATAATTATGATGTTGATTGTAATGTTAGTTTATTGAAAAGCTCACTGATGATGATAATTACATAACACTCTAAAAATACTAGTTAAATTATTAATATTAAATCTTAATTCTCAACTGTACAATATCTATACATAATCAGTAGCATCATGAAAAACAAATTTCTTTTCATATTTTTGTTTTGACTCATCAATGTAGCATGTATGTATATATTTAAATAGAAAAATTATATAAATTGAAATTCAGATGTTTCACGTAAGCGTAACAAAAGTAAATTCTTTAAATATTTTTTTTGTGGTTTTATTTTTGTTACATATCAAAAATCTATCTATATTGGCGCTATTCTACACTGTGAATTTATTTTACATATGTATGTATGTACAATATTTTTCAATTGTATCTTTCGTCACAAATCATTAAAACTTAAAACAGTGCAACATGTGTTTCTTCCTTGATAATATGAAAGTTAGCTGCAAATATTAGATCATGCGTAACTTGCGTATCTTTTAAAATTACATCTTTTCTTATTTTCATTAAAATTTTGTATTTTTGTTTTGTTTGTTTTTTGTTTTTTTAAATGCCTTCTTCCAGAATGATTGAAGTAATTCATCAGCACATGCAAATGTTGTCTTATTATATTATATGCACTTAATAAAAGTCATCACACATCATATATTAATTACACAGCATACATATACATATGGTAGCATAGCCAGTAACACTATATTCAAAATTACTTATTATATTATTATTATAGTGAAGTCACAACTCACATCACATATCGTACAACATGATATTTATTGTGAAAGTATAAAATTTGTTTTTTTGAGAGAAAATATACAACATAAACATTTTAATTAGATGTTCGTTATATATTTTAATAATTTTAATATATATGATCTTATTTTTGTTTTTAAATTGGAAAAGATTTTAATTTTTTAGTTTTTTTTTTTTCTTTTTTAAATTCGTATTTGTACAAAATCAAAAGAAAACCATAAAAATACGAGAAAAAATTCATGTAATAAATTTGAATTTTTTAGAAAAAAAAAACTAAAACGAAATTGATAAAAAAAAGATGCTATAAAAATTCATCAATAAAAACACTCAAGAATTATTTTATTACATACATAAGATAATAATTTAAACACTCTTACTTATTTTTGTGAAAAAAAAAAAAAAGAATATTTTTTTTTTTCATTTTTCAATACAAACACACATTAAAAGTTTATTTGAAATTTTTCAAATCACTGCAAATGACACAAATATTATTTATGAAATTAAAAAGTGTTCTGAAACTTAAAAAAGTAACTTATTTTTGTAATTTTGTGACAATAATCTTTATGAATTTGACAACATAAAAATATACATACACATACATATACATATGTAGGTATATGTATGTACATATATGTATATATTTTTTTCCTATCGTATTTAGTGAAAAGTTTACTGATAAGTAATTTTCAAAGATTTTGAAATTCTATAAAATAAGAATTCTGTAGAAATATATACATATATACGTATACATATATATGTATATATTTTTTTTAGCGGTTTGTTAAAGATGAACATAATATGCAAAACTTTTTCAATTATATACTGACTAAGTGGTTAAATCCTTATTCTGGACAAAACTTTAGTTCTCAGTAAATATTTTTGTATTAATTCTTATTCTCATTTTATAAAGTTATTTTCAAAGTTTTTTTTTTTTCTTTTTTGTAAAAGTTAAAGAAAAGTTAAAACATTTAACAGGAAGTTCAAATTCAGTTTAAAAAAAAAAAATTAAAATAAAATTAAAAGAAAATCAAAACCAGTAACTTTTTATTGTATTCTTTTTGAGTTTTCATTCAATTTTTGAAAAATGGAAATTAAAGTAATGTACCATATACGAATTTTTTGTATTCTATTTTTATGAAATTTAAAACAATATACTTTTTAATTGAAAATACTTTTGTAAATTAAAGATATTGAATGAAATTTATCTGTTTGATTGAAAAATAACACCGTATTCAATGTCAATATCAAATAATTTTTTGGTTATTTGTTTTTTATTAAACGTTTGTTCAAGAAAGTCATAATAATCCATCATAAAAGAAAACGAAAAAAAAAAAAAAAAGAAGAAGTATAGTTCATCGAAAATATCAAATCACTTATATTAAATCTTTTAAAAGTTTTTCTTTCGTCGTGTTTTTTTTTTTTTTTTATCAATTTCTCTTGTTTTGGTACATATTTTTTATTTTTTTTTAAATGGTAATTTAAATGTTGTGCATTATTCAGTAATCACGTATAATTTTACAGATAAAAAAAGAAAAAAAAAAAAGAAAAGGACTTAAGAACAAAACAATAGAATATAATGTATGTACACAGAAAGAGGAATATTAAATAAAACATGAATTTTTTTTTTTTTCATATATTTTAATGAAACGGTATACTTTCTTATTCTTTTATCATTTCAAGTATCTATACAACCTTGTCAAAACTGTCAACGTTGATTGATTACCTTCTTCAGTATATGTATGTATGTACTCTTAAATGTTCTTCTATATGAATGCATTTTTATGTAGGTACATTTTAAATACATAATGAAAAATGACTTTTGAACGAACATCATGAAGAGAACAAGTCAATTATCTCTTAAAGATGATCTTTGTTATAAGTTGACTCTGTTTTATGTTATTATTATAGATACAATTTGATATACAGATATAAGATGCGCAATGTTTTATTTTTTTTTTATTTTTTTTTTTTTTTTAATCTATGAATGATTGTTAGATTTGTGTAGTTATTCTTTAATTTTTCATTATTTTATTTGTCGTTATATATACTTTTTTTTGTTTCTTTTATTTTCAACTTTCTTATTTCTTGTCAAACGTCTTACTTTTTTTCTTACACTGTGACCGGTACAAGAAAAAAAAAAAAGAAAAGAGAAAAAACAAGAACTAAAATAAACGTGCGAGGTGAACACTGCAATGATCTTAGATTTCATTATTATTATTATGTAGATAAATTATACATACATGTACATAAATGTAATTGACGTTATCTAAGACTTAAAGTCAACCTACATATCATATACTTGTACATATACTCATCACTGCCGCATCATTGTTTACCTTCAAGGAAAAAATTATAAAATTTTTTCTCGTACGTAGTTTTTCTTACATATTATTAAGTTTTTTTTTTTTCCTTTTTCTTATTAAATTTTTTTTTTCATAATTTTGTATTTTAATGTTTTTTTTTTCTTCAAAGGTTAAACCTTTTTCAAATACATATGTATGTATCTACATACAAAATAATGTATGTACTTAAATGTCAACCTCAGAAAGATGGACAAAAAAAGAAAGATAAATTTTGAAATTAGAAAAAAAATAAGATACATTAAATGTTGTCTAATGGAAATTAAAATTAGAAATAAATAAAAACACACATAAAAATGTGATCCTTTGTAAATTCGTATTGAATGTCATATTTGAAAATAAACATTGATGTGTGTGTTCATTAAGCGTGTACAAAAAAAAATGACCTTTTTGACGTATGCATCATTCATAGCCAAAAAAACAACATACATACATCTTGTGTATAAAATCATCTTGTTTCGTAAACTTAAACATAAATTAAATAATAAAATGTTTACACATTATTTAGGGTACAAAATTTAATAGATATGTACATTACATGTATAGTATGTACATATATCTACAGATAAATGCATTAAATAAATAAGGTTTATGTATATATACATATATGTATCTATAATAGTATAAAAATAATATAAACTCAATTATGTATCTAAAACAAAAAAATAAAAAAATCTATATATGTATTATATAGAATGTCCTAACATAACTAATAAATAACCCAATTACATCGTAAGTTCTTCTTGCAACACTTTTCTTCATCAACTTAATCATTCATTTGAAAAATTTCCTGAATGAATATTTTTTTTTTATGTTCGTCGTATCTTTTTTTTATTTTTTGGTTTTTCTTTTTAATTCCCGTATCCGTGGTATGTTTGTTGATATATAATGTGTGTAAGAAAAAAACAAATCTAAAGATACTTACTCTTGCATCCAAGAAATTATACTATTATAACTCTTGCAACTTATGTACTATAAAATTGTATGTACATATGTATTGTATATATTGTACTTGTTTTACAACTTTATTTGATGACGATTGGTTTTAAAATTCATCGCACGGTATTAATATATAGAATAGATAATTTTCGTTGTTGTTGTTGTTATTGTTGATTGCCACAATTTATTGAACTTTCGATTTGTGGTATAAGTTAAATTTATGTTGTTAATTTACAATGTAATTATGCATGAACATAAACACAAAAACAGTTTATTTATTGTAATTGTATAAAAAAATCTTAGAGATAAATTTTCAAAAAAAAAAAAAAAAAAAAAAGCTACATAAAATTTTTTTTAGAAGTTTACAATATGTTCATTAAAATAGTGAAAGATACATACAAATTTTGTTGTGACAGTTGACATTATCTAAGCATCAAATTTTAATAAAGGTTTTTTTTTTGTTTCCCTACAATGATGATTAATAAGAGAGAGAGCTACACTCGTATTTATTGAACCATAGGGCAATTCAGATGGTTTAATTTTAGTTCGTTACGACATTTTTGTCATCGTTACATTTGAAAAATAAAAAAAAGAAATAAAAAACATGTACGATTAATTTTAGAATAATTTATTTAATTAAGTTTGTTGTTTTTTTTTTTTCTTTCAAATTTATTGAAAAATTCTAAACTTTAAAAACAGCTAATTGCAAGCTTTGCATGAGAATTTTCAAGTCGAGCGATATTTGACAGAAGCATTCTTCTCTTTCTCAAATAATTACACTATCTAAAATTTTGTTGTTGTTTAGTTTTCCAACACATTTGTTGTTTTTTTTTTTTACAACTTTTACTCATTTATTTAGAAAACAAGTTTTTAATATCTTTTTTTTTTTTTTTCAAAGAAAATTAATAAGCAAAAGAAAAAGTAATTTTAACTAACACCATGTGATAAACTTTTTAATTAACTGAACCATACATTGAAGAAACAATATCAGAAAAAAAAAACAAGATAAAACAAATAGCAAAAAAGAGGACATTTGAGTCCTTGTATACAATGATGATTTTCATATAATAACAAATTGAAAGGAAAGCTTTTTCTATTAGAAAGTTATTCAAGGATGAAAAGTCGTTGATTTCTAGCATCAATATTTTTACCATCATCAGAAAGAGAGTTTGATGATGATAATGATGATTATAATTATAATTATTTGTCTGTTAGCACACTGTTAGTCAATTTTTCGAAATTTTCTATACACAACAACAAATATAGACTTAATGAATAATATATAACTGTACACTGTACATACGAATATGTATATATATAAAATTTTGTTTTTAGTTCCATAGGTATATGTGTATGTATGTACGATTCCTATAATATATGTATAAATATACAATTTTTGTAGATATTTATTTGAAAAAAGTAGACTTTTTCTTATACAATGATTCGATTTAAAGAGTTTTTCAAGTGTAAAGACGGATTTTGAACAATAGTGTTCAAATGAAGTATGGTGTATATAGATGAGATGGTATGATTTTTGTTGATGACAACAATAGCAAGGATGATTAAACAACTTGAATTTCTCTCAAAGTTTTTCAAGTTTTCACTTGAAAAGTTACTCTTTTATCATCATCATAGTCATAATAATAATCATCATCATCATTATCATTATCAACATTATCATCACATCGCCATCAACGTCTTATTATCATTATAATATAATAAAATTCATCATTAGAAAGTCTTAACCAGTCCATACACAATCATTTTCACAGTTTTGGCATTTAATTTTAATTTTTAGTTTTTTTTTTTACCGTTATTACACTTTGAAAATAAAGAAAAAATTTACCCAGAAAATAACTTATTTTAGCAAAAGTGGTATTTAGTTTTTGAGGACTTTGAAACTTTAAAAACTTGTTCTAGATCATTTTTTTAGTACATATCTACTTGATGTTGTACGGTGTACTTTATATGATACAAATATTAACCTCTTTCAGTGTATATTTGTCCGATATCTATATATCTTTTTCACAATTTTAACCTACATATAAATAGATTTTTTTTGCTATACAAAAAACTTATAGGATTGAATAAATACATAAAAATATTTTCAAAATTTTACACCGAATTATATTTGATGAAAATATAATATCCATTCGAACGCATTTTTTAAATTCATTTCATTCTATTGTAGAAATATGTATATATAACATACACGTATCTTTTTTATTTTCTTCTTAAGTAAAAGCGAACAAAAATTATATTCTTTTACTTTATTTTAATATAATTTTCATGAAAATACATGAAATTGTTGTACCGAAAAATAAAAAGAAAAAACATTTTGAAGTTAAAAATTAAAATCAAAAATTAAAAAAAGAGAAATTTTATTGATAACAATTTATGTTGTTTGTTTATACATGAACGAATGACATTTTTTTTTTATTTATAAAACAAAATTGAATAAGAAAAAAATTTAAGACTAAAAAAACAAAAACAACATTCTGGATGAAGAAAATAAAAAAAAAAAAACAAATATTTTAATCTTGAATAACAATCAATTTGAACCCTAAAAAAAATTAAATTCTCAAGTGAAATGTTCTTTCCGCTCTTATAAATTTATTTCCTCTTTTCAAAATAAATATGTACACATAAAATGATGAATAAATGACGATAAAATTAAATTGATTTTGTAAAAAAAAAAATAAATAAATAAATAAATAAAGAAAATTAGAAAAAAAAAAGAATGAATTAATGAAATAAACCAAGTAATCATTGAGATTTTTTTTTTTCTTCAAACGAAAAAGAACATAAGCAATTAAGACGCATGATGAACAAAAAAATAAAAAAATAAAAAAATAAAAAAATTTTTTTCAAATTAAAAGAGTTGACAACGAAGATAATTGCTATTTCCTTATCATTTTGACCTAAAGCAATAATGAAGAAAACTTTAAAAGATCAGTGAGTAAGTATATGTGTATTTTTTTTTTTTTTTTTTTTTTTTTAGTTTTTAGTTTTTCTTATCATACTTAATGTATAGTGCATTAAGAACAGAACTAAAAAGCAAAAGAATATAGATTAAAAGAAAAACATATCAAAAATATATGTATGTGCAGGATTTAGATTTAAATTATTGTGTGAAAACTGAATAAAATTTAAAAATATATTTTAAATTTGTCAAAAATTAAATTACAAGGTTATCTTATTCAAATATTGAGAAATAATGATTTAGTAATTGTAATAATTCATTTTTTAAACAAATTTAAAGAAAAAAAAAAAAATTATGCTTTCAAATGGAAAAGAAAAAGCGGAGATAAAAAATGATGAGAAAAGATGTCAGATAAAATGATAATTGGGACGAAATAATAAATAAATCTTATATATATACATACGAGTATATATATATATATATATTTTTTTTTTTATGAAAAAGAGACTAATTAAATTGAATATTTGTTAGAATTAACTGACATATGTTATCTTGGGGACGTCTTTAGAGAATTTTAGTTGACGAGAAAAAAAAAATCATATGATTAAAGATGAAATGTATCTCAACTTATTTTTTTTTAAATTCCAACTGAAAAAAAAAATACATATTTTAAAAATTCTGCGTCATATGAAAAAAATAAAAAATAAAATAAGTCCAAAAATTTTGAAACGTTCAGTTAAATCGTTTGAAAAATATTTTTACTATCTTCTCATTTATGTTTATTTCAAAATATAAAAAAATTTCAAAGGAAATTTATTTTATTTGACAGAAAATTTCAATTAGAATGTAATTTCAATTATAAGATAAATCTTAAGGTTATATCATTTTCTAATTAAATTGCAAAATCTAATAAAATTTATCAATAAAATGAATCTAAGCAATAAATTTCTATTATTATATAAATGTAATTTCCTAACAAATATAATTATTTGAATTTCTAAATTCAATATACATACATACATATATGTATGTATGTACATAATTTAAATATTCAATTTTCTGAATATTCTTCAAAGAATCAAAGACACTTTTATATTTTCTTCTCGTAATATTTTATTATACATATATATATATTTTTTTTTTGTATATATTTTTTGTGTGTGCATTATCATCAACATTATTAGTTTGTGAATGATTCATTTCTAATCAGATTTTCAATATGAAGCTAGTGATTGACGAAGGAAATAATTGTCATCAAATGGAGACAAATTACTTTTGAAAGATAAAGATATACACATGTAAGAACATTATATGTATGTATGTATATACCTATATGTAAATGCATATTTACCTATTTACATACTAAATATACTAAATTACAAAAATATCATCATCACTTAATGCATTCATATAATGCAATTGACATATACATACATATGTATATGTATACATTGTATGTACATAATGTATATTCAAATTGATGAATGACATAACATAGAAGCCTTTATCGAATAAAATTTATTATCTTATTTCTCTGCGTGTCGTCTTTTTGATGTGAAAATTTTAAGAAGCAATTATTCATTGAAATAGTCCCTTTTACATATACGTATATATAATATAAGGATTCCACAAAAATTATGAGGAAAAATTTTTTCTTTCAATTTTTTCAAAAAAAAAAAAAAAAAAAAAAAAAAAAAAAAAAAAAAAAAAAAAAAAAAAAAAAAAAAATACATGTCTTATGTTGTATTTTTGTTTTATTTAATTTTATTTTTTTTTTTCTGATGCGACTCGGTGGCGAACTCAATGATTATGATGATAGTCGTTTTCATCATTTAAAATAGCTTCCTTGTTTTTTTTTGTTTTTTTGTTTTTTGTGTAGTAAATATCCAAAAGAGAAAGTTAATAAAAAAAAAACAAAAAGAAAAAAAGATAAAAAAAAAACGAAATATGGAAGAGGAGTTTTTGTTTTTAAAGTAAAAATAAAATGAAGAATTAAAGAATGAAAAAAAAAATGGTATTTTTGTTATTTATACGTGAAATTATGTCGTTTAGAGTGGTTTGGGAATAGTAAATGACTTTATTTAAAAAATGAAAATACTCATATATGTACATAGTTTATTTGGTATGATGATGATGATGATGATGACGAAGATGATAATGATAAAAATGAGATGATAGTGTGCAATCGTGAAATATTCTTTATGTGTTTTTTTTTTTTTGTTTAAATTTTTATTTTTTGATCTCTTACTTGAATATGTATGTATAGTATATACGTATAATAAGATGACATGAATGGAAATAAAATAATGTACTATATTAGTAATAAAATTGTAGTATTATTATTATAGTGTGGCAGCAGTTGGCGACAATAACAGCAACAACTACAAAAACTAACATAAAAATGATGAAAATTTTCAATATTTTCCTTGGAAAACAGAAACACAAATATGTATACATATACTCGTATAAAAAAAAAAAAAAAGAAGAAAAACGTCGCAAGTATTTCAAGTTTTATGAGCTGTGAAAGTAATTTTTCATTAGGGTATGCCTCGTTATTTTAGAGGCCTTTATACGATTTAACATCAAAAGGTTTATTTTTGTCCTTCCGGCGTATATGTCATTAGTTTTATTTCACTTTAAGTTTTTTCTTTCGTTTTTTGTTTGATTTTTTAATTTCTCATTTAGGTAACGATTGATTTTTAAAAAGAAATTATGGTATTTAGTAAAAATTATAATTTTTTTTTTTGCATTTTTAAAAGAAATAGTATAAATTATTATTGAAAAAATATGAAAAACACATTTAAGATATAATCATGCAACAATTAAGAAGTTATACAAAGAAATTAATAAGAATTTTTATTTCATGTCATGTACTAAAAAAAAAAAATTTTATAATGACTCTAAAAAGAATCAAAAATAAAAGCAAAAATAAAATTTTTTTGTATATCAACAATGAGCACGAGTGAATTATAATACTTTCTGTCTACGTGATCTGAAAATTTATCGTAAATTTTTAGATTTGTAGAAAAATTTTAATTACAAATTGCAAGCAACAAGTTGTTTTTCATACAAAAAACACAGAAGTTTATTTCATTGTAAAAAATTTGATTTGAAAAGTTAAAGTACGAATTTTAAAGATTTTTAAGTCACCGAAAATGGCTTGAAGAGAATACAATCTTAATGTAAGTATAATTGAAAAAAATTCGTAATTAATTTAAAATTATATTATAAAGCTCATAAAAGTTTTAAGTATTGTATAGTCGAATTTTTCAAATACATATTAAAAAAATAATAATGACACACTTTTAAACATGAGAAAATCTTTATTTTCTAATTACACTTTTCAAAGAGATCCTGAAAATATTGTGTGCTTATTATTTAAAGCTATGTACATATATACTACAGATATTCTAACAACATCCTGTATATTAAGTAGAAAAGTTTCACAAAATAGGTATAATGAGTTCCTTTAAAAATTAATTAAAAAAGTAAAATATTTTTTTTTATGATTTTTTGAAAAAAACAAAAGATTTAACATATAGTTTTTATTATCTGTCCATATGTGGCTTTTTCAGTAGAACATACATCAACTTTGAAATTATTCTGAACTAATTCACATCAATGATTTCTTGTTATTCTACTCACTTTTTTTTTTAGAATTTCTGTTGATAATGAAAATAACGTACACTTTATATCATGTAAGTAAGTTGTAAACAAAAGGAACATAATTTTTTTTTTTTTTGTAAATATAGATTTATCAGAGCAGTGAAAGCTTTATTTAGGTTATTTACTTTAAAATGGGGAAAAAAAAACTCTTTGAAGTTATATCTACTGATTGGAAAAAAAAGTGATAAAAATGTTGTTAATCATTGGGGTGCAATTTTAATAAGTATTATAAAAATTACAGGGTTGCCTTCAAAAAAAAATATTTTTAAAAAGAAATGAAATTTTTTGTATTTGATTTTTTTTTTTTTTAATTATAAAAATAGTTTAAAATTTGTGATCAAAGAAAAATAAAGATTTTATTTTTAAAAATAAAAGAAAATATGTTATTTTTTTACTTTTTAAAATGGCCTATTATGTAATTTTTTTCACCTGCATAGAAAAAATCAAAAATAATGTTCTAAAATTTCAAATTAATTCATACGATTTATTTTTAGATACACCATATTTCAATTTTTTTTTTGCTCAAAAATAAAGCATACGTGTATATTTTGAACGAGTATATGCAAAATATCTTTATTTACAAATGTTATAAATATTTTAAAAATCATCGGTTAAATTTCATATGAAGGGCAAAATGTATTGATGATTGAGTTTATGACATCCCTCCTCAATGTGTTTCAAATGAATTCAGCACAGGTCAACAATGATTACAATGAATAAAATTTCAAATTTAAAAAAAAAAAAATCTTTTTATATAGGTATAACCCTTTTTTTCTATATTTCGTTCTACACAAATTGCAAAAAGAAAAAAAAAATAATTTACATATGTATGTATGTATATGAACCAGATAGATAGATACATGCATTTAAAATTTTCATTAGATTTTGAGGAAATATGTAGTAGACATGCAATTGCAAAATTGTTTAAAATCAAAATACATTATGTTCATTTTCATTATTAAATATTACACGATTCAATTCAATTTAATTTATAAAAAAAAAAATAATAAATAAATAAATGAAAACAAAAACGAAACAACAAAGAGAACAATTTAAAATTAAATTATTATTTAATTCACTTACATTTATTATGTGGGTGTTTTTTATTGCATGTAAAAAAAAAAATTAAAGGGGTTTTCATATATTTAAGTACTTCGTTGCGTTATTATCGTTAATTTTTGATAAGTATAAGATTCCATGATATGAAACGCAAAATATAAATCACATCATTTGAAATTAATTTATAGTCCAATTTTAAATTTTTTATTTTTTTTTTGCTTTCTTGAAATTCAAAAATATTTTTAATTACAAGAACAAATTTTTAATGTTATAAAGTGTAGATATTGATTTAAAATATGATTAAATTGTATAACATGACTTCTATCAATTAGCATGAAAATATTTGTAGTTAAATTAGTGGAAAATTAACTTCAAATTAATTTACAATTTCTTAAAATTTCATTCTAATTCGGAACTAAAATATTCTTCTTTGTTTTTTTTTTCTTCTATGAAATCTTCTTAAAATTTCAATAGAATTTTATATGTATAAACGAAGAATTTCTTATAAAATCAATTATGTGATTATTAATGCATTTTCATGTTTCAAATACTATACTTGTGTTACAATCAAAACAACAACAACAAAAAAATAATAATAAAAAAATCATTATGTAATTTTAAATTAGAAATAGTTTTCATGTACAATATGTCTTCATTCTTTACACAAAACACAACCGTCAACCTCTCTGTATGAAAATTTTCTTTAAATATTTTATAACAATTGAATGAAGAAAGTTTTTATGAAATAACTATACAAATACACGTACATACATATCATACATATATGTATGGTATTTATATACATATATACAAAATTTTATTGATATCGATGTAATAAATTATTTCACATTTTCTTTCTATTTAAAATTTAATGAATTGATTTTGAAAATTTCAATCGTTCAATTGTATATTTTTGTAGTGTTTGATGAACATTATTTTGTACACTTACCATTCAACAAAACCGCACAATATGAAAATTTACTTAAAAAAAAAAAAACACGTATAAAAAATTTATGAATTTTTATGTATCTACATACATATGTAGGTATGTACACAAAAAAAAAAAAAGGACAAGAATATAAAATTTAATATGAAATTTCATGTAATATACATATGTGTGTAAACATGAATATTCTAAGACTTTAAAACTTAAAAAAAAAAAAAGTAAAAAAAAAAAATAAATAAATAAAAAATAACAGAAAAGAAGAAGAAGAAGAAGTTATTATACTTCGTTGTATTCGACGACATGAAAGGATTCATTTTAATTCGCATGTGAATTAATATAAATTAAAAATTCATTCAATCAATTCGCGAAAATAATTGATTTAAAGAAAACAAAAAAAGCACATATACAGTGTAATATTTATGTAGGTATATGTATGTATGTATGTATAATGTAATGATCATTTTTTTTATTATTAAAATATACCTTTAACTAAACGTAAAAAAGAAATAATTAGTAAAAATGTTTTGAAAAAGATTAAATTAAAAAAAAAAAAAAAACGATATATAAAATTCGAAGAATTGATCATATCATATAATCACGTATGCCCTTCCTGCCTCTTCGAATTTATGTTCTGTAAATTTTAAATTCTTCTTCTTCTGTTGTACAATATATGTATGTACCTAATATGTATGTACCTATATGTTGTATACTTGATTATACAACATTTTTATATGAAAAAAAAAAGTATAAGTATTTTTGCAAATATGTATGTACAACGTATAAAAAAGGAGCCAATATGCTAATTGTGGGCCAGAACACCTTTAATTTCTGACATAAAAGCCGAACGTGAGTAGAAATAATTTTTTTTTTTTTTTTTTTTTCGTTTTGTAATTCTAGAGTTCTAGAGTATATGCTTAAAAATATAAATCTTACATAAATGAATGTATGTGATGTACAAATAAAAATTTATTCTATATGTAAGTAAGTATGTACTACACATATAAAGTAAAAAAAAATGCACAATATAAAAAAAAAAAAAAAATTTGTATTCGATGAATATCATATGAATGTGAATCACAATTGCAAAAAAATAAAGATAAAAATCAAAAACAAAAAAAAAACACGAAATAGTTATAATAAATGAATAAAATTAAAATAAAAAAACCGGAGAAGAGAACAACAAAAAAAAAATTACAAAATTACAGATTTTATCATTATAATCAGTTTTATTATTTATAAATGAAAAGATTGTTATTATTTTCTATGGATTTCTTTGAAAATCAATTTTTAAATTGAATAAATTTGAATAAATATGATAAAAATTTTAACGAATGAATTAAATGATATAAAAAATATTCGAAATCTATTGTTGAAAAAACAATAGATTCGAGATATTTAGAAAACCTTTAGCTAAAAATTTAAAAAAAAAAAATAGATACTATGTAAAGTATAACAAATTTGAAATGATTAATTGTATTTTTTCAATTTTGAGGTTCCAATTAGTAGATATATACAGTTTTTAGAAGCTAATTTTTAGTAATACTATCCTTGATGCTGACTTTGATTTGATCACAATGGAGTATAAATCTCCAAAACCAAAAATAAAAACAAAACCGGATTCATTATTCATTTTGTATAATCGTTACGTCGAACTAAAGGAAGAGTAAAAACAATACATAAATATAGATACTTAATCATATGAAACATTTCCAATTAAATTTATTATATCATGAGTTATTTCTAGATTTTACTATTTATTTTCTCAGCCCTGAATTAGACTGGTCTTTCGAACTATGTATTACATTATTTATTTTTTCGAAAATTTGCAATTCAGTTCTTCAAGAAATTGAGTATTCTCAGATTGTGTTAAATATTTTTTTGTACTTAAATAGAATTTTAAAATACATACATATATGTAGGTATATGTATAAGTTAAATTGAATTTTAATGTTGTGATTTAATTTAAAAGATTATTTATTGTATAAATTTTGTTAACTTTAATGAAACACCCGTTTTATTAAGTTTTTCTTGTCTTTTCCTTTTTGTTTTTGCCATTCGTCATATCTGTTGAATCTTAAATCTGAACATGTGTGATTTTTTGCAAAGAATAAAAATCTTTTATAAAAAGAGTAACAATAAATAAAACAAAAAGAGGGGTATAATGATAACGATTGATGGTGACATGGTATGGTGTCCAACGGATATAAATCATCCTTTTCGTTGATTTCGCCACGTTTATTGAATGCTTCATTTTATTAGTATAAATAAGCTAAGATATATATTTTTTTTTTGTTCATTTTTACTTCTTCTTCTTCTTCTTTTTTTTTTCTTGTTTAATATTTATTTGTAACTTTAGCGCGCCAATACAATGATGGACATGACACGCGTTCAGAATATTTAAGGAGTTTAGTCGGAGCCGTTTCCTTTGTTATTTTATCATAACTTAAAGGTTTTATTTTAATACCTGATTTCTTATTTTTTGATATTTTTAGTTTTTATATATTTTATTTTTATTCATTTCACTTTTATATGTATGTACTTCAAATGTACATGATATTTTTTATATTATTTATTTATTTTTATTAATATTGATTCGAAAATAAAATCCGTTTTCATGTTATGTAGTATGTGATCATTTTCATTGATTGTAAATCATTTGAACAAGAAAATAAAAAAAAATAAAAAAATAAATAATTTAATTTATTACTTTATTTAAAAATGATTAAAAAATATTTAACAAACGAATTTTTAGAAAACAGGTGTGCGTTATTTAAAATTCAAATAAAAATTTATTTAATTTAAAAAAAAAATCTTAAAATGGTTATTTTATTCCGCATTGTTTATCAATTTTTTACTAAATTTTGTTAGGAAGAAATTCAATTTTTATTTTAAGTAAATTTTTAAAAAAATGAGTTTTTAATAAAATCTTTAGTTTTCAAATTTTATCATACTTATATTTCTTGAGCCGTTAACAATTTCATTTGGCTTCTATTCAAAATATGTATATATGTACATATACGTATATGTATAACATTCACTGAATATTAACGATAACAATGTATTGCAATATCATAATATCCTGTTCCATTAATATTTACTCTTATTTTCTTATAATGCAATATACATTAATTTTTTTTTTTTTATTTATAAAAAGAGGAAACTGAAATGCAAAAACAAAACAGTTGTATTAAATTATTCGTATATAAATTTAGTAGTAAGTGCAAAGAACTTTAAAAGAGATAATAAAATATTTCTAAATGGTCTGTAAGTAATGAAATATATGTATGTGAAATAGTTTGTATTTTACACACACGGTAAATTAAGCTTTGAGATGATAAAAAAAAAATAAAATAATCTACAAATAATGATATGACTAAATATATGTAAAAATATACATACAAATATCTATATATAATTCATGCTGTTATATAACTGTATTCTCTTCTTAAAAATTTACCATTAATAGATGATAGATAAAAGATTAAAAGATATAAAATATGTAACTGTCAAAATTCTTATTATTAAAGTATAGAACTCTTAAAAAGTTTCTAAATTGTCGCATATTTCTTATACCAACCCAATTATATAATATAAAGGTGTTAAGAAACGTGATTAGATAAATTCTACTTATTTTCAACGTGTTTTTAATGCTAAAGTATAAGAAGAAGAAAAAAATATGTGAGGAATAAAATAAGATATAAAGTTCCACTTTTACTTTCATTCAATTTTAAATAACAATTGTTGAATATTTGTTTAAAGGGTGGCTCTTTTGAAAAATATGTTAAAATTTTCGTTATATAAAAAAAAAGGTAAACAATAAAAAATAGAGTAAATTTACTCTACAGTAGAACAGGCTTTTTTTTTTGGAGCGTATACAAATACACCCTGTTCATTGGATAAGGCATTATAGAATGATGAAAGAAAAACTCTTAATTTAACTAATATTGATTGTGTATAGATATAACCTATATTTAACGTGTACCTACAATACAAAATAGATTTATTCTTCTTTTATACAATTTTAAGGGTAAAAGATAAAAATTTATTCATCAAGTCACGTTTCTTTAGCATTGTTGTCGACCCATCGTGTGAAACAAACTAACAGGTTTGCCATTTGAGGACAAAAGCTTATCAGTAATTGCTTATTGATGAATCTTGATGTCCTTATCCACACACAATCAAACTGTAATACACTTTTTTGTTGCTGCTATATATGAAAAGAGGGTTCATACTGTTTTTATTTTTTAACTTTTATTCTTTTTATTTGTATTATCTTCCCTTTTTAGTATTTTTTTTTTGTTGTTTTTTTTTTTTCTTATAAAGTTTACAAAAGTTAGCAGCAGTAACAGAAATATTCCAGATTTATACCATCATCGTAAAATGAACCAAAAAACAAAGTAAATTTCGAAAACATTGAGTTTACATATGAAAACAACATCAATAATATGTTATCTTCTTGATATGATAACATAATGATAAGGATGATGTTTTGTACTACCATATCACATCACTTCATATAAATATCTCATGCTTAAACATATGAGTACGTAGCATATATTTTTATATATCACGTATCTACATACTTATGTATATACATAGTTATTTTATATTATAAATTCACATACACAAACAAAAAAAAAAAAGTTCTTAAGTTGAAAATTCTGTGTTGAAGGAATTTTTTTGCTCATTTTATTTCATTCACTTATTTCAATATTTTTGGTATATAGAAAACAAAATCATAACGTAAAATAATATAATTTCATATAATCAAATCGATAACCTACTCTCATGACTTTACAGTTACCAATTTCTTTTTTTCTTCTTTCTTTGTGTTTTTTTTTTTTTTCTTCTTCTTCTTTTTCTTAACATATTTAAGAATTCAACACACGTGTTACATTATATGTGAAAGTGAAAAGTCTTATTTTACACATATGTACACTTTATATTCGAGTAAAATATGTATGTAGGTAAGTGTATGTATGTATATAAATATTCATGTAAAAACTATAAAGTTTTTCTTTAAGAAAATTTATTAGAAAATATAATCAGGATATATAGGTAAGCACATTTTCATACAACTATCTTATTACATTCACTTTAAAAAGTGACTTTTAAATTAAATTTTGAAAATCAAATAATAATCGAAAAAGAAAAAAAAATGAAAGAAAAAAAGAAGTAAATCAGAAAAAATATATGGTATACAAAAAAAAAAAAGGGTTTCAAGGCATGTATTATTGAGAAAAAGCTAGAAAAATGAAACATATATACGTACATATGTACATACATTCATAAGATGAGTTTATATGTATTTACAGAACAAGTGACCTTTTCGAGATGATTTTCTTAAATAATTAATTTCAATCAATTTTTCTATTTATTTTAGATTGAGAAAAAATATTTGATTCGAATGTAAGTATGCGGACTCAGTCTGTATTCATACATTTAGATGTAGCTACTTTCAAATATTCCGACTATAACAATTGAGTAAAGTGTTTAATTTTCATCAAATCAAAAAAAATATATATACATATATAATTTATACTTATTGACAAAACATGAGCATTGATTTTATCGATTGTTTTTTTTTTTTTTTTTTTTTTTTTTTTTTTTTTTTTTTTTTTTTTTTTTTTTTTTTTTTTTTTTTTTTTTTTTTTTACTTTCCTTAAACCCATTTTTTTTCCCAATAAACACTTGTTTTTTTGTTCAACCTGTGACATATTATAGTCATTTAAGTCTTGTAATATGCTTTTCATAAAAAAAAAAAAAATCAAAGAATATTGATTAGTGCGCTATCAATTTTGGTGGTCTACGTGTAGGTGAAAGCATTTTCTTTTTTTTTTTTTCTCTAAATTTATTTAACATAAAATAATGTAATTTAAACAACAACAAAAACATGACAATCATTCATTTAACTAAAAGATTATTAAAATATAAATAAATAAAGAAAAATTTAATATAAATTTAAAATATTCAAAATAATATAAATAAAATTTAAATAAAAACGAAAAATAGAAGAAAAATAAAATTTAAAATCTATTATATTCATCATCACATTTGTTGTATACTCAAAATGTATTAGCCACTTTGTTAATTTAACTAAATATACAAAATGCATACATATGTATGTATGTATGTATATGTACATATATATAGTATACACATATATCTAATATCTTCAACACACAAAAAAAAAAAAGTATGTAATGTCAAAAATGAAAATTAAAGATATTCTAATTGCATAATAAAATTATCATAGAAAAAAAAATTTTTTTTTTTTCTTTCTTCCTACACAAAATATACAATAAGTATGACAATATACAAGAGAATGATGACATTCAACACAGTGTTTGTGTTTATTTTTTAAATTTAACTTTTTAGTATAGAATTTCCTTCTAATTGACAAATCAAAAGAACATATTATATAAATGTATGTACACCGTAATAATCAGTTTGATACCTGTTTAATTTTTTGTTCTTCTTTGTAATATTTAAATTTAACATACATATGTATGTACATATGGATGTATATTATTTAAATTATAGAAGATATTATAATGCATTTAAAAATGAATTATTTATCAATAAAATCAATGCTCATGTGGTGTTATTTTGAAAATCGGAAATGGAAATTGCTTATTATCTACATATGTGTGAATGATAATTTTTACAATATTAAATTCTTTATTATTTTTTTTTTTTTTTTGCTTTAACACTTTTTTTTCTATTTCAGATATAATCTGTGCGTTGTAAATGTATGTACATATATGTATATAAAATTATTGTATTAAAGAAGAAACAATAAATAAAAAAAAAAAATTGTATTTTTCTTTTGATTTCAATTCTAAAAAGTTGATTTTTTTACAAATTATTTGATCACGTTTTGATATTCTGATAACACAGCGGGTGTCCTTAAAAGCTTCGCCCACCTTATTGAAAACGAAAAAAAATAAAGTAAGTTTGTTTTATTTATTGTGATTACACATTTTTACACATGAATATACAACATACATACATATGTATATGTGTGTACATATCTTTTTTCTTATACATTCAATGTTTGTAGTAATTTGATATGCATTTTTTGTTGTTGTTATTGTTGTTGTTGTTGAAATTTTTTATATATAATATACATTTTAATTTGCAGTTTCGATTATGCTAATATAATATATTATGACTAACTACTACATTATCATAAGTATGTTTTTAAAATATGTAAATGGTAAAAAAAAAAGAAGAAGAACTGTGAAGACACAATAACAACAACAACAAAAAAATCCAAACAAAAATAAATAGTAATATTAATAGTGGAATTTAAGTATATTATATTGATATGCATTTACAAAATATGAAAAGAAAGAAAAAAAATTTAACGACACACCATAGTTGTCATATTTTCAAAATACTTACTATACACATGAGTGATAAATGAAACACTTGACATTATAAATTCCAAACATACCCGCATGTATGCCAGCAGACTGATTTATGCACATAAGGTATGTTGCTTATTCACCAATTAACCGCCACTAACAGATCTTTGTTGTCTTCTTAAAAAAAAAATTTAAAAAAAATAAAAAAAAAAAAATTAAAAAAAAGTTAAAAAAAAAAATAATAATAATAATAAAAATACAATTAGTTAAAAAAGTATTTAAATTATAAAACAAAACAGAAAAAAATAAAATAAAATAATAAAAAGTCTAACAAGTATTACAAGTATATCTAACTACTCTTAGTTGGATAGATACAAATTTTTTTGTATACATATTTGAGATACAATAATACTTGAAAAATTATTATCTTCATTTTCAATGATTATTTTCTGTTTTGATTATTATTATATTAAAAAAATCTTTTTTTTTTTTCTTTTTATTTGACATAAAGTAAATGACAAATGGTTAAATTATGTTTTGTTTTATTTACTTTTTTTTTTTTCCTTCATTTTTTAAACTTGTGGGTGGCATGGAAAAAAAAAATTCTTTGAAAACAAATTTAAATTTTTGATTTATTAATATACATAAATTGAAAGCACAAATGAAAAATGCTTTGAGAGTTTTTTTTTTTTTTCAATTTTAAAATTGAAAATTAAATTTATATTCAACATAAAAAATAAATATAAATATGGTATGTATGTATTTTGATTAAACAAGGTGATCTTAAATAATAAATTAATGGGGTCTTCTGGGTGCAAAAAATTAATTTCATTGAAAAAGAAGTATAATGAGTTTATATTTTGTATTCTATATTCATGATTTACTGGTTTTTAGTTGATCATTTCAGATCAATTTTGCAGCAATCTATTATTCATTGAAGTTTTATGAGATTAAAAATCATTCAAATCAATATCTCTACCTATCTTTATTCATATGAGCTTTTATTTTTTATTTTATTTTTTGATTGCTTTAAATTAACTAATAGATATCTTGTACAAAATTGTAATGTTTAGTTTAAACTTAACTTTTAAAATATTTTCAATGAATTTTACTTATTGAAAACTTATATTATATTCAACAGATTTTGAAATAATTAAATATTTTATTACTTCTCTTAATTTAAAAATTTTACATATGAAAAAAAAAAAACAAATTTAATTAAAAACACTTTTAAATATTCACTATTAAAAATTTACATGATCAATGAGAATTGAAAAAATTAACGATTCCATATGTCAATAAGAAAATTTTATCTTCTGATGAAATAAAAAAGGATAAAGACCAAACAAGGGACCAGAAAACTCATTAATTTAAAATTTGACTTACGAATATAATTAAACATAACACATTTATGGCTCAAATAAATTCTTATTATTATTGTTCTTGATTTTTTATTTTATTTATATTTTTCACATTTGTGTACTCTTACTTGTATCACACATAATTTTAGAAAAACATCAAAAAGCCCCGAAAAGATGTATGTCAGCGCGGTCTTATATTAAAGAACTCACCATTAGAAAGAAACAAAAAACCAAATGGGAAAATATATATATAAAAAAAATAAAAAAAACTAAATGAGAAACTCATTCTTCTATATAAACTGCAGGGTGCCCGAACGTTCTAATTTTTGGTCTTAAAAAAAAAATAATAATAATTGTCATAAAAGTGGAAAAAAAATAAGACAAAATAAAAGGCTAAATAATAAACAAGAGATACAAGAGATATTCAAGAAGCCTATATAATAAAAAATTTATAAATGTACCAGAAAAAAAGGCAATTCATAAATATATAATATAAACTTCTTTTGTTTTTTTTTTTTTTCTTCTTATGGTTCCCTAGTTTCAATTCATATTTTTCTTGTAGATCATCATCTTCATCATCTTTATCATCATCATGGTTACTGTGGTAGATGGTTAACATATGTAGGAGGAGGAGTAGTCTAAATGATTTATGTCGCTTTAGATAACGAATTTAAATTGCAGGTCGACTGTGATGATATATTGGTTAACGTAACGACCCATTGAAATTATAATAAAAACCACACATAAAATGCACACATAATCAAAATTATGAAAGAAGAAAAAATTAAATTGTATATATGTAGAAAAATTTTTAATTTTCATATTATGTATATGTTTTTCAATATAGAAAGATTCCGTAATCATATTGTTTTTGTTTTTTGTTTTGTTTTGTTAATCATTGTATATGCATATGGTCACTTGATAAATTGAAAAAATTTTTAAATATTTTCCCTGTTTTGAAATTTACATACATATGTATGTATGTACATCTTTCTGAATTGTTATCTATCGAATATACAATTGCTGATCTCTTATTTATGAACATCAAATCATTCATTTAATGTTCATAAGAATAACAGAAGAACAATTTAACATATTTAAATTTGACCATTACACAAAACAACACGTGACACTTTAAATTATCGAAAATAATGAATGTGAATAAATTTTTCAAATACATATTCCGAGATTTTCTATCTTACTATTTCTAAAGGGTCAAAAAAGTTCTAAAAATGTTAAAAGTGAAATTGAATTATTGAAGAACAATTTGAAATATGCGTGAATTTTAAAAATTATTCATTATGTGACCGGCTGCATAGAAATGATTACAAATTTTCTTGCTGATAAAATGATGAAAATTTTTCATTAAAAAAAAAATCATATCTGTTATATGTCTTTAAAATATATTATTGTGTACATTTATCATTAAAACAAGAAACATGAAATTCAAAAAAAATATATACATACCTATATATATGTATGTATATGGTAGGTATGTATATAATAAACAAAATAAAATAAAATTATATGCATATTCACGTATATAATATACTTTTTAATTCATTTAAACGAATGAATGAGTTCAACGTGTAATTAGCGATCTTGAACAAGATCAAAACTTTTAATTGGGAAACGTTTTGTTATCGTTGTCACATTGCACATATCACATTTATTATTGTGATTGGTACTACCACCAATGAAATTCATTATAATTTATATTGTAAATATAAAAAAAAATGTATACAATGCCACACACATCACATACCACACAAAAAAAGCAATAAAAAGATGTATAAAAAAAAAATGAATAAAATGAATTTATTAAATTAAAATGTTTCGAGTACAAGGAATCATTTGCTTCGCGAAGCCTTTTGTTATAAAAAAAAAAAGTTTAAATTTAAAATTTATGTATATAAAATCTTGCTATTGTAGGTAGTTTTTTTTTTTCGTCTCAAAACTATAACATGAATTTTAAACAATATACAAATTTACAGATTAAATAAAAGGACTAAAAAAAAAAGAGTAGTATATGGTACTTTTAGCGTTATAATTGAGTTACATTATAATTAGACATTTCCTAATTTACATGAATTTTCATCATGCATACACTTTAACAATTTACGATTTTTAAAAATTTTAAAAAAGGAGGACAAAAGCAATTACATATTTGATAAAAAAAACTGTATGTGGAAAATATTCTAATAAAGGTTTGTTTTTTGTATATTAGTTTCAAGATGGATGAAACAACACTTTCATTTTAAAATAACGTCACGCTGAATTTTTCACAGTCTCTTAATTCAAATGCAGTGGAATTCTTAAGTTTTTTTTTTTTCAAGACATTCGTAGCTACATACATGAGAAAAAATGAATAAAAAAAAAACATTAGTTCTATATTGTTTCATATGTAATATAAAAATAAAATTTTAATTTTGACTGAGTTTACGGTCGATTTAAACAAAATTATTGCCGCTGTCGGATTAGAAGTTCAAGGGAATAAATTTAATGAGTTTTTCACTGATATATTTTTTCTTTTATAGTTCAGTTTTTCTTTTTTTTTTTTACTTCGCGAAAAAAAAAAACAAGTAAATATATTGTTTTTTTGAATGACAATGCCGCGAGTGTATAATTTTTGTCATGTGAGAGAGTGGAAATAAAAAATATCATTTTTCTTTCATTTAAAAAAAAAACTATTCAGAAAAAACAAAAAATCGCAGCAACCCTAAAAATTCATTTCATTTATGTGAAATATTGATTGAAAAAAATAATGAGATGACAAAAATATTTCAATTTGAGCTTTTCTATTAGGAAACAATTTATATAAAGTTATAAAGTTGTATCTCAGAAACTAAGATTTTTATAACAGAATCCTTTGAGTATTTTTTAATCAGAAGATTCAAAACTATCATTTTCCATGGAATCATTATCTATGGAATGTTAAATTTTGACAAAAATACAAAAGGCTTAACTTTTGCTTTTTCTTTATTTTTAAGTTAAAAATTTGTTGTATAGAAATGAGTTCAAGCAATGTTAAACGTTTCGGATTCAAATCTAATAAATTCAGAAAATATCATTTTTAATAAGAGAATTTGACATTCTGTTTCAATTGATTTAAAATTTCTTATTTAGTTTTGTATGGAAGTGAATTCTAAATATAGAAGAAGGCGGAATATCTACTTTCAATTTATGTTTTACTTTTTTAAAAATGATTCAAAATACGTAAATAAATTGAAGAAAAAATAATCTATCAAAATGTATAAATTTTACATAAGTTTTAGTTCTAAAATAAAAATATAATTATCGTTACGGATCATTTTAAGACATAAAAAAATTTAAAATCAAATTAAAAAAACGAAAGATACCTTTTACATTGAATTTTATTAAATTCCATGAAAAGGATACATATTTTTACAAAAACCAGGTTTTTTATCACTTAAAATTGATTAAATTTTCATGAAATTTTTACATATTATAATCATTATCATAGTGTGTAAGATAGATATTTACATATGTAGGTATATAATGATTCGTTTACATACATACATACATGTATGAATGAATGACACATATCATTTAAATATATGTACATATATATACTTAAACACATATTTATAACAAATATATATGTATATAGATACCTATATGTAAATAACTAAAAATTCTGTGTCTATATTACGTAAAATTAAACTGTTAGGGAAATTTTATAACAAAAAGGAAATGGACCGTAAGGACTAATTTATATGCAAATAGGTACAAGATAAATTTTGGTCACGTTCACTTCAATATAATACCATGATGATGCCTTTTGGTGGGGATTGTTGTATGTAGTTTGTAGTAAATATACTTTATAATAAAAAAAAAAAAATGAATGAAAAAAATAAAGACTGTATAAATGATGAAAAATAAGGAGAACAAAAAAAAAAAAAAAACAAGATGAGAAAAATGATGACAATGTGTTGAAGGATGTTATGAAGTTAAAATTGATGCAAATTATATCCTATAATAATATTTTTTTTCTTTTCTTTTTTTTTTTTAATATATTTTTCATCTTTTTATTTTTATTTTCATCATAATAAATTTTCGGGTCTTTAAATTAAATACAAACAATTAATTTCATGTAATTGTTGAATTATTGTAGTTACATAGGAAAAATGGAAAATAAAGAAAAAGTTCATAAAAATCAAATTATACAACATTTAATTTTGAAATTTCAACGAATTATATTGTTTTATTTTTTATTTCGATCAATAAAAACAGTAAAATAGAATAAAATCGTTTTCATAGACTTGATAACATGACATTTTTTGACTCTGATTTTTCTCTAAGAATTTACATTTTTTATTTTTTATATTTGTATCTCTTAAGATTTTTTTTTTTCTGAAAATATTTTATCAGCTTTTGTTAATCGAATAATAAAATACACAATTTTATTAATGAAAAAACTTACTTTTTAAAATTACAACAAAAATCAAAATAAATTAATCTATAAATATTTTTTAAGTAAAATCATCTCAAATTACATTTTATGTATCTAAAATGATTTTTAAATTTAAAAAACAAAACTCAAAGAAAATTAAAATTATACAATTGGAATTTGGAACGCAAAAAATATATATATGTATGTACATACATATTTCAATTCAACATACTTTCAGAACAAATCATAACACTTGTATTTAATTTTAATTTCAAAGAAATTCGTTACAATTCATGATTATTTCATTAATTTTAATAGTATCTTTTATGTAGCGTAGCAAAAGCCTTTATACAACGATTATGATGACGATGATTCAAATTTATTTATCATATCTTTCATAATTAAATTAAGTGACCCATTTTATATGTATGTATATGTACATATATTGTTGTAGGGATTGATTTTAAAAACATTGAGGAACAAACAAACAAAAAAAAGAAGAAGTTTTAATTTGTTTAAAGCAAAATTTTGAATTTAATTAAAATTAAATTATTGAAATTAAATACATTGCAAATGTTTTGACATTTGGGCGTTTTTTAAAAAAAGGGTCATTTAATATTTTTTTTGTATAATATTTATGGATTTACTTTTTTTCCATCATACAAACAAACAATTATGAAATTGTTTTCTTAATTTTGTTTTTTTTTTTTTGATTAATGTAAAAAAATTTTAAATTAGATTGAGTACTTTTTTGAACATTTGTTTTATTATTACATAGTAACCTTTCACATCAAAAGATTGTCCTAAAAATAATAACATAATTCTACAAATGCATTTCCTATTGAAATTTTAAGAAAAAATTAAAAATTAAAAAAACAAATCCGTAAAGAATATTCTGTCAAAACTTTTTACTGTATACCTTAACTAATTTAAACATTATGCAAAGATGTAAAAAATGTAAAAGATGCGAAATAAATACATAAAATTACCTACGATGAATACATGTGCTTTTATTTTTATACGCACATGAGTATAACATTATGGCTACATATGTACATACATATATGCTTTTCACTGTATCAAATTCTAAATTTTGAATTATTTTTAAACAGTTAAACTGTTTACTCATGTGTTTTCTTCTGTTTTATAATATTTTCAAACCACTTCTTATTTTTATATGTATATTATATTTTTAGTTTTTTTTTTTTCCCTCCTAAACGACTAAAATAATTTCTGAAAAATATTCCTCATTTTCTTGTTTTTCTTGCTTTTGACTAAAGTTATACATACCTACTACATATATATTATTACAACAGGATGTACACAAAGCTTAATCGAGCGGCAATAATCTCTCATCCTTTTTATTCAAAGATTCAGACAAACTTTTTGTTTTTTTTTTTTTTTTCTTTTAATTTTCATCTTTTTTATAAACACACAATTTTGTACATTTAAATAATATACAAAAATTTAAGTATAGGTACTTTTAGAATAATTTTTATATTCGTATACAATTTTCAATGTAAACTTAGTAAAAACAAAAAGAAAAAAAAACCAAGTTTATAAGATAAAGTCGTTAAAGTGATAAATAGCTGTGAAGTTTTCCTGGATTCTTCAATGTTATTATGTTGTTGAAGTCTGATTTAAATTTGAATTGGAACATAGAAGAAGGATATGAAAAATAATAGGAGGATGCAGTAGCAGTAGTAATACAAAAAGAAAAAATTCTATATTTTATATACAATCTATGTAGTATCTATATGTAAAGACAGTATAGAAGATATTTTGCATAAATACACCTACATATACATACAGACGATAAAAAAGCATTAATAACAGAACATACATATAAACAGAGAATAATTTAATATATGTACATATACATAAATATAATGATGATACTACGGATGTTGTTGTGTCGTCCGTTAAAAACTGAATTATAGACGAATGAATATACATTTTACACAGCTATACTTAATACTAATTTTTTTTTCCTGCTATTATCTCTTGCTGTTTATTTATTTTTCATTTAAGGCAATATTTGCATTTCATCAATATTAACGATTTACATCTGATGTTTTCTTTCCAAAGTAAATTATTCATTTTAATTAATTAAAATGTAACGGACTTGGCACCACTCTTTCGATGATTGACTTAACATGACTTGACATCATTTTAAATTTTTTTATTTATTTTATAATTTATATTTACATATATTGCTAGTGAATTATTAAAGAAAGCAAAAAAAAAAAAATAATAATAATAATAATAATCAAGAATCATTGAGATAATCTAAATTCATTTACCGTTTATTTATCTATGATTTTCAAATTTATTAAATTTGTTTTTTTTTTGTTTTTTTCTTCTGCTTTACAAAGTAAATACAAAGTTTATGATTTTAAATGAAATTTAAACTAAGCTTCTTTACAAAAAAAATTCAATATTAATAAAATAAAAGCAAAAATTAAATGAAAAAGTAGTATTTAATTGATATCAATTCGGACATAATTATTTTTAATAAAATTTTATAAAAAATTACGAGAAAACAAACTCTATTCAAGCTTATTTATTTTTTTAAAATTAATTACTAGGAATTGAAATCATAGAAAGTAATTTTTATGAAAAACAAAAAACAAAAACTCTTGAGTT
Source organism: Bombylius discolor (assembly GCA_939192795.1). Taxonomy (NCBI): domain Eukaryota; kingdom Metazoa; phylum Arthropoda; class Insecta; order Diptera; family Bombyliidae; genus Bombylius; species Bombylius discolor. Next base: position 9,561,311 of record OW584243.1, on the reverse strand, counting down.
AGAAGCTTTAAAAATGAAGACGGACGGGGTTCCATTATATATAATTGGACGTGTTGACTAACCAAAACTTTAGCTCAATATTTGTTGCTTTTTTCGAGTTCTTAGTGAAATTAAACGAAAAAGTTAATAAAATTATTCGTCTTTTCAAGTATAATCTCAAGATATTACACAACTTTAGTTTAATGTATCAAAAAAAAAAAAAAAAAAAAAGGGTTGAGAATATCTTGTTTTATATATTTTTATGGCAATCTTATATAAGTTTTTTTTTCTTTCAAATAATTGAAGAATTCTTAGAATATCTGACAGCATAAAAAAAAAACAAATAAAACGTTTGGAAAGAAAAAGTAGAAATAAATTATATTAAATAAATGCACATTTTTAGTTCCTTATTTTGTAACATGACACTTATGTATTGCATCCTTGAATCATATTGATTGACATTTCCTGTGAGCTGGGACATCCCTTATTACGAAATCAATCATTTCGATATTTCTAACTTTAAACAACCCCTATACAATTTCAGTAATGTAGATAATATTTTATATATTAATGTATGTACATACATATATAATATACATATATATTATTCAATATCCATATAAAAATAATTTAACAATTTATACAAGATTGTATATTAAACTATCATTGAATAATTGAATTCTCAACAGGCATCAAATATAGTGAACATATCGCATTCATTTTAGAAGCATCCCTTAAATTACAGACAATATAATCAGAAAAAGCTTTTAACGTGTTTCGTATTGCATATTTGACAGTACCTATGGTATGTACTCGTATATGTATATTTTAAATATGACATACTGAAATGTGTAGTTAAAAATACCACAACAATAACCACCACTTCTTGAACATCAAATACAAAATTTTCATATTTACAATAAGTGAGTTGTGAAAATTTAGGAATATTTTATTTTATTTATAAGAATTTTCAAGTAAAATATTATAATTTTGTTTACAAAAAACATACATATATCATATTTGAAATTGAAGCAAATATCAAAGCTTACAATTTTTATGTTTTATTTTGGCATTCCTCCATAAACCGAACTCATAAATTTTTGTCGGTAATTCTTAGCGCTATTTAGAAATTTAAGAAAAATTCTCTTACATTTAAAAAAAATAAAAAAGGGTGGATTTATTTTTTTAGTTAAAAGTTATGATGACACCCTTCCCCTATTTCAATTCAGAAGAATGTTATTTATAAGTGAATACCATATTTATGGTCGGTCGGGTAGTCACTATATACTTATACATATGTATGTACTTGTGTATAGTAAAAGAAGAAATAACAAGCGACAAAACTATGTTTATAATATTATGTAAGGATTCATAGAATGAAGGGTAATATTTACTAAATTTACGTATAAAAAAGGAAATATATGTACACAACAATGTATATATGTATAGGTATAACAATGTGTTTAAAGTTATGTAAAAGAAAAGTATAAAGTTAGTGAAAGCATGAAAAATCGTGAACCGTAAACTCAGAGATTTTGGAAAACCAAAAGAACATAATTGCTGCTTATTCAAGGGGAATTCCACCCAAAAGAGCTGTCATAGCGATGACTCAATTGTCATATCATTGTAAATGAATGGAATTATATGAAACTGACTTTTAGTTGTTTTTTTTTTGACTTTTTCCTCCTTTTTTTTTTTAAAGTTACGTATATTATTATAATACCAACTCTGTGCATAAATTGTTTGCATGAACATCAATATGTGCTCGATTGAATGATTTCATCTTAAAGTTGTGATAATCATGTGGAAATGTTAAGGATAATATTGAATAACAGAATAAGAAATCACTTTAAGTTTAGGGATGCAAGCAAAAAAAAAACAACAAAAAACCAAGGAAAAAAAAGAAATAAAGAAAAAAAAAAATTAGAAAATAAAATATAATGGGATATGTATGAGATAATAGTTTACAATCAATTGCAAATGCATGTATGTTTTGTACAGGAAAAGAAAAATTGTATACGAATTATGTGATGAAATTTAAGAATTCAATTGAGAAAATTTCATTATAAAAGAAAAAGAATTTTTTTTTCAATCTTTTTATATACAAGATATTTTATCAACTGCAATGAAGTGTGGGTTTTTGAAAAGAAAAATTTGTCGAGATAAGCTTTTTTTTCCTTCTTTCAATTATATTTTCTTTTTTGTGTTCTTACTTTATTTGGGGAGAAAATTTTTTGAAGGAAATCAATCGTAAATTCTGGTTCAGTTTCAATTTTTAATGCTTTTTTTATAATCTTTATTAGAAATCAATTTATATTGAAAATATAAAATTATTTGTTCCAGAAAATAATCATATTGAAAAGTTCAAAATAAAATACTTTAATTTGAAAAAAACAGAAATCATATCAACCGAAAAGTTTTAATTTTCCGTACAAAAAAAAAAAAAAGGATTTTATTTAACCAAAATTTATGAAAATTGTGCGTGTGTTAATATTTTTATTGTTATTTTATAAAAAATGCACAAAAAACTATTTAAGCGTATTCAGTTTTTTAAAATACAGTCATCTCATCACAAATCCGAATACATAATTGATTACACACCCTGATTCAAATTAACGAAATATTCGGATTATTGGAACCTTACATAAACAAGTTAAAAAGAAACTTTTATATCAAATTAATCAATTTGAATATGTATGTAATAACATATGTATTGTTTTAAAAAATCCGTCGACACGAGTTGACGTGCGTTGACACGCGTCCACACTCGTCAAGGTGTGACAGACGTGACAGGCAATGAAGTACATTGACCCTCCTCGATAAGCGTTGATGCTCGTGACACTCGTTGACTTGCTTTGAGACGGGTTTACACACGTTGACGTGAGTTGACGCGCGTTGACATACGCTGACGCGCGTCCAAACTCGTTAAATCCTGTACCTGTGCCTGTTTGTGCCTGTGTTGCCTGTGTTGCCTGTGCCTGTGAACATACCTGTGCCTGTGACTGTGCCTGTGTCTGTGCCTTTGCGTTGACACTCGTTCACTCGCGTTGGCATGCGTTGACACTCGTTCACACGCATTGACATGCGGTAATGCTCGTGACACGTGCTGACGAGCTTTGACACTCGTTGACTCGTATTGACACGGGTTGACACACGTTGACGCGAACTGACACATGTTGACGCGATCTGACACTAGTTGACTCGCGTTGACACTTGTTGACACGATTTTACGCGCCTAGATACAAGTTGGCGCGAGATCACACTAGTTGACTCTCATTGACACGCGTTGACACTCGTTGACTCGCGTTGTCACTCGTTGACACGTATTGATACGTGTTGAGATGTTTTTCCTATCTGCTAGAAATAAATTAAAAATGGCGTCAAATGTTAAAAAGACCCAAATTGAAGAAAAACGTGAGTCTGTGTGACGATAGAGCGATTTGACATGATTTTTAATAATACGTTTTAAAATTTATTATGAACCGGCCCTATTGAGTAATTCGATCAAAATTTAATAAGGAAGCTAGGAAATTTGAATTACCTGATAGTAAAACGCAATAATATCAACGGATCAGCCGATAATGTACCTGCAGATGATGTACTAGCGCAATAGTACTAGCAAAAATGTCAACGATGTTAAAGGTCACAAACAACTTTTCTCAATCATTTATGTTTCAATCTTTTGATTTTGTTGAAAATTATAATTTAAATTTATAAATGTTCTGTTTCACTTTTAAATTTATTCAAAAATTCAAGAAAATTCAACTTTAAAAAAACAAAATATTTTTGTTTTTGGGTCTCTGAATAAAATTATAAATTTTTCAATTTTAAAGAATATTTCGAAATAGTAGGTACATGCACGTACAAAATTTTTAAAAGTAACATCTGTGATATATTTGTATGACGACAATGGGTGTATTTTATGTTTTTTTTTATAGTAATACAATATACTTACCGACATGTATGTATGTATATTTTTGTTATCTGTTATACATATACTATACATACATATATGTATATAAAATACTATGTATAAAACTAAAACGTTTCGATGTGGTAGAAAAACTTGATGCCAAACTTTTCAAAATTTTATAAAATCAAAACAAAAAATCTAAAATTTATACTAACTGTTTAAAATCATCTACATATAATATATGTATGTATATATATACATCCATATAATATGTATAACGCACAAATAAAAATAAAATTGTTTGAATAAAACTTTTCATGTAAAATGTACAGGATGTTCGTAAAAACAAATAAATTTCTAATTTATTCTATGTGTGCAATGGAGGGATTTATTTAAAAAAATGTTCATTTTTCATGGATTTATTGGAATGTAAAATATTCAAAGGACAAACAATACCTAATAATATTTATATTGTATTATAGTTGTGAATTGTTGAAAAATAGTTTTTTTTTTACAGATTGAAAAACAAAAATGAACAAACCGCACATTTAAAAATGAATTAATTATAATATAAAAAGATTTTAATTTTATTGACACATATATACAAATTACATATTTATCAACGATACTTAGGTCCTATTTTTTGTACTTTATTTAATTATCTTTTTAAAAAATAAATATTTGAAATTCTATAAATATAAGAAAAAAAAATCACTCTACCACATAATTTTTCATATATTACTTATACGTACTAGTATATCCTTTGGAATTTATTTTACTCGTACATATATATATAGGTATGTACATACATAATATATAGTACAAATGACGTGATTTTATCTAGATATATGTAAATTATATATAGATAAATATAATTCATTTAGAATGTTGCCCCTACACGACAAATAATGACACAATGACTTTTCTTTTCTGTTTCATATATTTTATCCTTTTACAATAGATATGTATACAAATCATTGTATGTATCACATCAAACAATTATTTAACTCTGTATTCTGAATTTCTAATATTATAGGTATATCTATAATACAGATATTTTTTGTTTTTCTTATATTTTTATCGGTTGTACGACCACACTATTTATATATACATACATATATTTATAAATACATACATACTTTTATGTACATTTTCAACACGTTTACATACCTATATAGTACCTACATAGATTTGTTGTTTTTGTACCTATAAACTTTTTTGTTTTTTCATCTTCTTTTTTTCGAAAAAGTTTTGTATGATTTTGTTCACAGAAATAAAATGTGGGTGGAAAAGTAGTAAATGAAAATGTATGTATGTATGTAAAAATGTTCTGTAATAAAAATAAAATATACATGTTATTTTTATTATAATACATCACCTACTCCTATTTTTCGACTAAAATAATTAAAAATAAAATAAAAATTCACAAAAAAAAAAAAAAATTACAATCACACAATTTCAAGCATCCTTTTTTGTTTTTGGAAAACAAAATTGATGAGTTGTTAAAATAGTTTTTAGAAAAACAAAGAAAAATTAGTTTCAAAAGTAGAAATCACTTAACAAACACGCGAAAATTAATGTTCCATTCCACAAAATAGAAAAAAAAAAGAAATAAAAGTCCATCTAAAAGAACTTTTCATACAATCAAATAATGATTGATTAATTTTGATATTTTTTTTTTCTTTGCAAAAACGAAGAGTTTCAATAATAATTTATCATAAAAATACATTGAATATAAATCATTCAACTTTTTTTCTCTCATTCTCTTATTTCAACAAAAAGAAGAAAAAAAAAGATAGAAAATGAAAATAATACATAAATTTATCTGAAAATCATAAACTATTCGAAATACAAAACTGCTTTTGTCATCATTTTTATTTTCTTATACGTGTATATATTTTTTTTTTATATGGTATAAAATAAAAGTTATGGGATTATCATTCATAAAAAATTAATCATACGAGAGTAACAAGAGAAAAAAAAAAATTATTCATTAAATTAACTTTTTATTTTCATGTAAGTGTTCTCGACAAAGTAAATAATGATAGTGAATCACTTAAATTGCAATCTTTCTAATATGATTTTTTTTTTCTTCTTCTTATTATTAATCGATAACTATTCCACCATGATCCATTACCAATTCAACAACCATGTTAATCATAAATTTTTTTAATAATTTGAATAATTTCATTTGTGTTTAAATACTTAGAAAGCTTTGAAGAGCTATTATATTTTTCGACTCTCGACTATCGGTATTAGAACAAAAGTCGTACTGTATTCCTGATTTTGACTTAGGACTTTCCAAACTTTCATTAGTTCATCGTTAGTTTTCCCGTCGATTCACTTAAAAATACGGCCTTTTTTCACAATAAAAAAAATTGTTTTCCTAGAAATGGATTGAATGTGAGTTTGATTCTTGAATTTCGAGATCTCACAAATTTACCAAAATTTTGGCTTACGAGTATGTAATGTAATAATTTTATGAATTTTGATCAAAGATCAATTTCATATGTGGAATTTTAGGTTAATTTAAATCTAAAAAAAAAAATATCTTGACTGTTAAATTATTATATAGTGTTTTTATGAATTTTTTTTTTTTATTATTTTTTATTAAGAAAAATCTCATTTAATTTACGATTCTTTAATGTTACTTTATTTATCGTCGTAAATTACAATACATTGTAAGTCCATTTTGAATGACTATTTTTCATTATTTTTTTTTATTCTTTTTCTTTGCTTTCCTAGAATCCTTTTCTTATATTTTTCTAGTTTTTATAAATTTATAAATTTATGTATGTATTAAAGACTATAATAATATTATATAACAACTATAATGACAATAAAAATAAATGTAAAGTAATAAATAATACTATATGTATGCTGATATTGTCATATGATATAAGTTTATTATATTTAAAAACACGCATTTTTAATCATTATTTATATATATTTTTATACTTAAAACACATTTAAAAGGAAAAGAGAAATAAATCCATTTATTTTTTGTTTTGTTTGGTGTATTTATTTTATAGATTTATTTCATAACCGAATAACGTTATTAACCTCGAAAGTCCATTCTTTATTTATTTATTTATTTTTTTATTTTTTTTTTATTTTTTCAAAAAGTTTTATTTTTTTAATTTAAATTCCAATATCAATTTTCTTTTCCCTAGAAAAGTCTCTTGAAGAGAACTATCCACTAAAGTTAACCAAAGCCATGGTTTCAATGACAAATTGTTTTCTTGTAACCTACCGAATACAATCATACCATTGACCGTACGAAGTTGTCATAAACTTAATTCATATTTTCTAATACTTTTTCTGTAAGAATTAAATGATAAAAACAGCACAACTTTATGGTAGATAGTAAGTAGATACTAATGAAATATCTAAATAACACTCATTGCTTGAAAAATAAAGGCGAGAAAATTAACAGGAAAAGAAAATCAAGAAAAAACTCTTTTTATACTATTTTTTTTTTTTTTCAAACTTAACTCAACCGTTATAGTTAATCAAAATTCAAGTTTTTTGAAAAAAAAAAAATATATATAAAATTCAAAAGAAAATAAAAGAAAATTTTTAAAAATATTCTCGAAGGATAAAAGTCATATCTATATCAAAAGAATTATGAGTTAAGTAAGTTTATGAGAAAACAATAAAAGTTAAAAACTTTTTCAATTAAATCATTTCGAATGTGAATTTCCACTCTCTTTTATTTCTATATTTTTTTTCATATACTCGTACATATACATATATGTATGTACATACATAGTGCATACAAATACATGTAAGTTTGTACATATGTATTATCTTATATGTATATTCCTTCAGAACAAAAATAAAAATTTGTTTTTGTTGTCAACTTTTCATTTCTCTATCTCTTGAGTTTTTTTTTTTAAGCAATTTTATTTGAAAAATTTTTTGCTATTAATTTCTAGTCCTTGTTTCCCTTTATTTGTTTTTGTTTTTTTGTTTAATTTTTGAAACTATTTTGCAGTAACTTTTTAAATATATAGTTTTTCAGTTGATTTTTTTTTTTTTATGAAATTTTTTTTATATGATTGTGTATAGAAATAGATTTATTAATCAGTTTTTCTTTTAATTTTAGTTTCAATTGAACTATTCATTTATAATTTAATTGTATAACACTTTAAAGAAAATTTTAAGAAATAAATACCAGAAGAAAATAAACAAATATTTTACACTCATTTTCATGAATTTTCAAAACAAAATAAAATTAAATAGAATATTGTGTATTCCTTGAATAAAACAACAATGTTTCTGCCGTTGACAATAATATAATTTTATCGAGAAACTTTTCAGTTATAAAAATGTAATAAAAACAAGTGAACAATGATATTTTTGATTGCCTTCATAAAAAAAAAAAAATTAAAAAGAAAATATGAAATTATTAAAAACAAAATTATTTTGAAATAAAATAAAAACAATAACAGAAATGATAAAAAAATTATTTACGCAATTGCGTTTTTTTTTTCTTCTTTATTTGGTTTGTTAGATGATTTTTTTATTTTATGTGACTTCAAAAATACAATTAAATTGAAATAACAAAGTACTTGTTTTTGAACAATTTTCTTTGATTTTTTTTTTTCTAATTCTATGTGTTTTTTCATTATTTTGTCTTATACTTGAAATATTAAATATATATAGTATTTATTATTATATAATATTTTTTAGTTGTTTTTTAATTTATTTTTATTATCTTATACGAATCGTAAAATGTTAAAATGTTTATGAATTTTCAATTTTAATTACTATGTACATATATTAAATTCCTGAGTTTATTGATTAAATTGCGTATTTTTTTTTATTATTATTAACTCAATAACAAGATATTTTTTTCTGTGCTTAAAATTATTTAAATAAAAATTTAAATTAAAAAAAAATACAGTTTTTACAAAATGATGTGTCGTAAAATATTTGTCATATTTTTAACATGCTGTTTTTGAATTTTATTTTAAAATATTTCTTCTATCTTTTGAAAAAAAAAAAAAAAAACACTTAAATTATTACTTCAATTTTTATCATACTCTTGATTCGAAATAACATATGCTCAAAAAAACAAAAAAACAAAAAAAACGAAGAAAACAAAAAACAGTAGACATCAGGTGTAAATTTTGAACTTTTTATCAAGAAATAATATCTTTTAAGTTTATATTCCAATAAAAATTTGAAGATGATAACATATTAAAGATTGCTTTAGACTACTTGATTTATCAAATACGACTTGTTTTGATTTTTGTCGAAATTGCTATCTGATGGTGTAAAGACATACATAGATATGTCAAGTTTGATATGTCAATTCGTGTCGATTTTGATATCTTGAAATCAGAACCGTCTCTAATTTGGTTTGATTTGCGTTTGACTTTTCTAAAAAGTTTCATATTTTTTTATTTTAAGTAAATTTTTAATAAAGAAAAAGAGGTAAGAATAGTTTTTATTTCTATTTATTTATATATTTTTAATTAAAAATTCTTATGGTATTATTACAGAAATTTTTTTTAAATTTTGCACGTACATACAATGTTTGACAAATCAAATAGTGTGAAAGCATACAAAGAGATGAATTCGACATTTGTCATAGCAAATCAAAAGGTACGTCATTTTCATATCAAAGAACAAATCATACTTGATAAATCAAGTAGTCTAAAGCAATCTTAAGATTTTTTCAACAGTAAATTATTATATTTCTCTCTTTGCCTTGAGAATGATTGAAAATACTTCTTTATTTATTTTTTTTATTTTTAAACCACGATTTTTTTCATAAGACGTAAAGATCACCATACATACATATTTTTAATGTTGGATGTTTTTGATGAGGATTATACTCGTATGAGAATAAAAATAATATTAAAATCAAAATAAAAGTATGACGATGATGATGATGATCATGATGGAAATAATAATGGATAACATTCATTCACTTGTTATAGCTAGTTCATACATTTTTATTTCAATTTTTTTGTTTTTCATTTCACTTTTCTCTGTGGGTTGCCCAGAAAATACTCAATCTTATAATCAAAACCAGTAAAAAGTTGTTAAATAGCTTCGTCTTTCCGTTATATAGTTGAATTATAAAGCTGCAGCAATTACGCGTTCTTTTCTTTTCATTTGAAAATGAATAAGAAAAGGAAAAAATAAGAAAAAAAAAAAAAGGAAAAAAAATTATTGGGAGGTAAGCAGTAAATAACTCGTCTTTTCAAAAGGATTTCCTTTTCACGGAAATTCAGGGATGAACTCACAATCATTCTTATAACATTTCTGAAAGGAAATAGGAAATGTTTTATAGGATCTTTCTCTCATCTTTTATTCTGTACACAATTATATACTTTTGTAAATATAATATAAGTGAAATATACATTATATATGTATGTATGTATGTATATACACAATGTATATATTCGTTTTTATACGAAAAAAATTTTTTGTTTTTCTATTGTCAAAAGAATTGAGAAAAGCTTCTTACTCAATGAAAATTATATGATGCGGTAAAGTGAAAAATCAAAATGTGTTTATGTATTTAGTGAGGAATGTGGCATTAAGTACATAATATCATGTTGCACTAGACGTGTGTTATATATATATATATGTAGTATATGCACATAGATATATGTGTGCATGTACACATTAAATTTCTAACATAAATGCATACTATGATACGTATGTTTGGATTTATCAAAAAAGAAGATTTTTTAAACTTTTTTTTTCGTAGTTTTAATCACTTAATTTTCAGTACAATAAAAGAATTAATCTAATTAAATTATTTCGGAAAACTTATAAGAGATTTTATTAGTTTTCTTAAGATCTTAGAAAACAGAGACTAAAATAAAGTATCTTAGAAATAATCCTTAAATTTTTTATTTATCTAAAAAAAAAAAAGTACAAATTCCTGGAAAAATAAAGAAAGTATTTTATTTAATATATAAAATCAATTTTGCTTAGAGCAATCTGCGGTGCTCTAGAAGATATGAAAATGTTCGAAATATAAGCGCGAAGTGAGAAAATATTGGCTCGGCCGTAAATAAATTATTTTGGTTTTTCACTTTTCCTAAAAAGTTGACATCTTTTTTTTTTATTAGATACACTTTTTTTCGCAAGCCACAAAATATTGGCTATCAATTGAATAAATAGAATTTAAAAAAAAAAAAAAAAACAAAACTACGCTGTTAATCACAAATAAATTTTTAGCCTTTCATGTCAAATACTATTTTTCATTTATTTTTTTTTTCTATTGTTGCAAATCTGCAAATCGAAAAAAGTGTACCCAAAATTGTATGTAAAATGGTCTCGGTCACTATCCCCTTAAATTCTTCTCATACAATCCTCAACATAAAATTTTATTGTAAAATATTGCATCTTAAAAAAATTCACAAAGCTATTAAAAAACGAAATAAAAATGTAAAGAAAAAAAATTGTAAAAAAAAACCTGAGTTAATTTTATAAAAGAGACTATAAAATTGATTTTAAACACCTGATCACTTCTTGATAAACATTCATTAATCGTTTTACTTTGTTTTTTTTTTTTTAGAAAATTGTAACAAGCAACACCAACAACAGTAATGATAAGCAAGTGAGCAAAACCAGAAGTAAACAAAATAACAAAAAAAAAATAAAAAGAAAAACCATCTTTACTTAGGAAGATAACAAAAACAGACTTTTACGGAACTTTAGATTTTTGGTTTGACTCATTATAAGCTTAATCATTGATGGCATGTACTGTGTTAAACACATTGTGTATATTTTCCTTTAGATAGATGCTATTTAATATACCATTCAACAAAAAATAATACCATCAACCATCATCAACCCTAATCTTATGTTGTTTTTTTCTTTTCTTCTTCTTCTTTTTCTTTTTCTTATTATACTGGGATTTTAAACAAAAGAGATCTACATTTAAAAATTTATATACAACATCTTTTCTAAAGTATTACAATATGAAAAATCTAAAGGTTCAAACTTTATATTTGTGTGATTATGTTAAAAATTTACATAAATATTCACAAATTGTTAACGATTATAGTCAAGAATTAATATTTACATAGGTGTAGGTACAAGTTGATGTGGTTTTCATATAATAATATTCTTTGAATGTTTTTAATATTATAAATGAAACTTATTGTAACAAAAATTATATCTATGTATATATGTATATATTTTTGTGTTGTATATTAAAATTAATTATATAAATAGATACAAAATTTGATGTGTAAGTTATATAAATATGTATATTTGTATATCTATATTTTTTTTTTTAAATGTTGTTTATGATGTAACATTATCATATTTTTCATAATATTTTTGCTTGATTGTATATTTCTCATATTTTAAAAACACGATGAAAATATTTTGTGGTTAAAACTTCATAAATTTTATAAAATTATCATGCGTATAAATTTATTTTTTATATTTTACAACAACAGAAAATTACATATATTCATATGTGTGTGTTGATTTTTTCTCAGTAAAATTTGAACAAAAAATAAAAATATACTTTTCGTTTTGTATTTTAAAAATCTTTTTAATGTTCGTGAAAAAAAAAAAACATCAAGATTAAATTAAATGAGAAAATATAAAATTTATTACATTATGTTATTTTTTAACATATTTTAATTATTAGATTCTTCTCTTTAAAAAAAAAAAAGAAGAAGAAAAAACATCTTTTAATTTTCAGTAAGAAAAAGAAAACGTTTTTTTTTTTTTTTGTTTTATTATTTAAAGAATATCTATTTTTATGTAATGTTATTCAAATTTTAAAATTTTTTTAAAAGTTATTTTAAAAAAAGGCTCTAAAAAAATTTGTTCAATTTTCATAATTTTCAAAATATACATATGTACATATGTATGTATTTTCTGAAACAAAGCGCATGTACCATAAACATTTTCATTCTTTAGTTTTTCATAAAAAAAAAAAAACATTGTATTTTATTTTGTTCATGAGTTTTTGGAAAGTTGACATTTCAACACGTGCTTTATGTTTCATTTTCATTTATTTCTTTGTTTATTAAAAAAAATATATTTTAAATTGTTATAAACTTACGCAAGCATATTAAAAATACAAAAGTAAAATAATAGAAAAAATTACTACCCAATTTTAACAAATTATGTATGCCAACTTTACACTTACTGCTAACTTTTTTTCTTATTTATTATTATTTTTTTTTTTTCGTACTTTTGAAAAAATGTTATATTTTCTCAAAAATTTATATTATTATTTTTTTTTTTTAATTTCTTGTTTTCATAAGTTTTGTAGATACAGAGATACCAGAAAACTTATTTTGAATAATAACTAAATTAAAGTCATCGAAGTGAACTCACTTGAAAAATTCAATAATTTTCTTTTTTTTTTTTTTTTAATTTAAAAAGTGATACTAGAAAGTAGAAATCTTTGAAAAAAAAAAAATCATTGAATTACTTCGGAATTTTTTCTTTCGAATTTTTATTTTTATAGAAATATAAATTTTGTATTACTCTAGAAATCTCTTGAATTTATTTGAATAAAAAAGAAAAAAAAAATTTTTTTCTTTCTCTCTTCTTCTTTTTTGTAAAATAAAAAAAAAAGTTATGTGCATTATGTAAAAACATAAAAAAATATGTGCTTGCATTCCGAAGAGAAAATTTCACATATGCATATGAATGCACAAGTATTTTGATTAAATATTGAAATATGTACATGTACATACTGTATGAATATACATATGCATGTATGTACATATATGAAAACTAAAATATACATATATATAAAAAAAATAGTACCTAAGTGTTATTAAAATTTTTACAATTTATTGGGCTTTTTTTCTTTTTGTTTTTGTATCATTTTTTTTTTTTTTTTTTGATTTTTTTTTTTATGTTCTCTGTCTATCATGTTTATCTTATTTTTCCATTAAAATAAAAATTCAGATTTTATACTTCCAATATTAAAAAAAAAAAAATTTGTACATACATTATATTGAACTTTTACAAAAAAAAAAACATTGAGTGAAGAACTGAAATAAATTTAAAAAGAGTAAAGTAAAAAGAAAAACAAGATAAAAACCTAAAATTTATAAGATATAAAATATATGTACATAAAAATATGTACTATATACATATTTCATTTGAAAGAAGGAGTTTCTCATTTAATAACGGAAGTTATAATATCTTATAATATATTTATCAAATATTGATCTTCTATCGTCTTTTTAAGAAAAAGAAAATAAAAGAAGATAATAATTTTTTGGTTTTACAAATAATATAATTGTGATGAAGTAAAAAATGTATTAAATTTTATTATAACTTGGAATATAATATAATTTGATGTAATGCAAACATATAATTCGCATTATATGTACATCTTATTATGTCCTTTATTAAATATACTGATATAAAATAGCTTATACATATATGTATAAAAACCGTATATAAGATACAGATTTTCATCTTTGATGATTATGGTGATGAAATAATATTTTATATAGGGAAAACTATACGGTATTGTATCATTGATATTTTATCCTGTAAATTATTTTTTTTTATTTTCGAATAAAAGCGAACTGGACGACTTTGTTATTCAAAGGCAATGAAAGTTTCATTTTTATGAATTTTATTTTTTATTTTGCATCAAGACATATAGGGTTGTTATCTTTTAAACACAGCGCTAAAATATCTGACACGGAAAACATATTCTTAAATAAGTTAAAGTAAGTAAGTAAATGTGTTCTTATGAATAGTTATGACATAAAATAGAAATATGTATGACAATAATAATAATAATAATAATAAATGCCGTATCCCCCCATTCAGGAACATACACAGGCTATCAACAAATCCATCGCCTTCGATCAGCTACCATTCTCCTCATCTCGTTAAACGACTTATCACTACCTTTCTGTACCGAACGTCTGGTTTTGGATCTTCCTCTGCTTCTTGCAACTTGTAAGTTCCATTCTATTACTTCTTGAAGAAATATGACAATATTCCCATGAAATTGATGATAAAAGTTAAGCCATTGCATTGCATAAAACATGAAATAGAAAATCTAAAACATCTCAAAACAATTTAAGGTGGACAACATTTAAAAAAATCATTTTATTTTCATTTTTAATAATTTTTTTAAAATCTTGCTTTTATGGCAGCTCAATTTAAGATATTCTCCTCTACATAAGGTAAAATAAGTGTATATGTATATGCGTATAAAGAATCAAAAGAGTGAAATTTTTGTAATTTTTCGATATAAAATGAAATAAAAATATTTCTTAAAAAGGATTTTCCATTTATACAAGTATGTCTGTATATGTGTGTAAAAATATTAAAAAATTAGATATATGAAGATGTACTATTTATATACTCGTATATTTAATATGAATAATATCATCGATAGATACAATTTCTTTTTTATAAAAAAATGTATATACATGTATCCTGACGGTTATAGAAAAATCCTTATTATTGTATAAATATGTACTTAAAATATCAATAATAATAGCAATATACACAGTTGTAGGAAATGTATGTATTATATTATATTGATTCCTTTATTTTTTATTTTTTTATTTTAGATGGATATTGGGGATTAAGTGAAATGAAAGCTGAAAAGCTGTCTGAATAAAATCGAAATGAGTTTTAAATGAACAAACACGTCTGAATACATACTACTAATGATATATAGTACATATGTATATATATGTATATGTATGTATGTTATTGGGAGATTTATATACTCTGTTATTTTCCTTCTCCTAGTAAATATATTGTAATTTTGTTGATATTTTTGTTGATATTTTCATATATAATTCATTATATATGATACATATACATATATGCGATGCGATTAAAATACCATATTTTTGCAAAAGTAAGGAATATTTATTAAAGAAACATTCAGCAGGTTTTTTTTTTTTTCAATATCGTATTATAAAGCCTTTACAGTTTTTGGTTATTACAAAGTATTTCCAAATTCTCGGATATTGATAAGAAAGATTATTATTGCGATAATCATCATATTAAATTTATAACTGTGTAATTTATATATGTACATATGTATAATATGGCAAAGGTTTCACGAATATGAAGTTCCTTTAATTTATTGAAATAAAATAATTAGTTTTATACAATCCATATCAAGAAACAAAAAATTAAGTACAAAATTGAAATTATATAATACATTGGAATAAAAGATTGTTTTTGTAAATGTATGTACATACATATATTTGTCTTTTAAATCTTCAATCTAATATTAAAATTAATTTTAAAAAATTATACTTCAATATTAATTTTAAAGAATGTACATGTACTTAAATCTTAATTAGCTATATATTTGAAAAATCACATTATGTAGCAAAGTTATTTGTGTAATTGTGTTCAAATTACTTTTAAATATAAAAAGTTTTAAAAAAAACTTCGTTAACAAAAATACATAACTTGAAAACATGATATTCATGCTATCTAAAATATACTTTACTGCCCTTCATAGAAAACGAGAAAAAAAAATACCCTTAAGTTTGATTTAGTCACGTGCTAATACAATGCAGTACAGAGACTGAGGCACTTAAACATGATGTAGTTAAAATTGAGTCAATTTCAAATTTTCCAAAAATCAATTTCAAGTTAAATTATAGACCAAAGTATTTTATAAAAATTTTATTTGTGTAATATATGTATATATTTTTTTTATAGCAAGAAAAAAAAACAACATCTTATTTATCATAAGAAAATTTCAACTTTATACCAATTACAAATCTATATAAACTTCAACATTTTTTTTCTTCATTTTCAAGCTAAACAATTCTACAAAATATATTAAGTATAATGGTGTAACATAACGGAAAATTAATTTAAAATTTTTGATTGTTGGGGGAGACCAACATAACTCCTGGGTGAACCCCAGCCGGTCTAATCCAGCTGCTTCAGCCTCGGGTGGGTTCTTGGGGTCACCCTTTCGGAAGTTATCCGTTTATTACATAA
The DNA here is from genome assembly GCA_939192795.1 of Bombylius discolor. NCBI lineage: Eukaryota > Metazoa > Arthropoda > Insecta > Diptera > Bombyliidae > Bombylius > Bombylius discolor. The sequence goes on along the minus strand of OW584243.1, from coordinate 9,544,462 downwards.
ATGACCGGCAAAAAAAAGAAAATCACCATTCAAGAAAAAAACCAGATGCTAGAAAAAGGAATTCGAGCCAGATCGAGACCATATTTTATCTGTGGGACAGGCAGTGAAAGAAGTATCCATCCCGAGGGACCAGCGACCTTCATCCACCATCGCAGACGTCCACTCTCCTCCCTCCTCTTAATTTCCTATTCCATTTTTTTTTTTTTTTTTTTTTTTTTTTTTTTTTTTAAAGGAACCAAATAACAATAACACTCAATTTTATCGTGGTCATTTTGATTCAAACTAATTCATTTATTTATATATATATATTTTTTTTTTAATTATTTAGAAAATGCCATATATGTAAATTAATATTCTTTGATTTTAAATTATCATCGTACAATTTATTACTGAATTTAAAGTTTTAATAATGCTTCAATAAATCTCAATTACTTCATTTGGTTTTCTTTTTCTTTTTTTCAAAAAAAAATGTTTTTAAATTATTAATTTTAATTTAAACCCTAATACAAACATTCGCGCTCTTTTTTTTTTTTTTGTTATTTTCCTCTTTTTTTCTTTATCTATAAACATATTCTTTTTCATTTCTTTATTTTTATTGTTTGCTACTATCTTAATGTTTTAAATTCTTCATGAACAAAACTTATTCCTGGTATCATTTCTTCAAATGAAAATTAACATGAAATTTATTTACACATGATTATATTTTTTTTTTTCAATTTAACTCAAAAAAAAATCTTCTTAATCAGAATGTTTTTTTTTGTTTTTTTTTTTTTTTTTTTTTTTTTTTTTTTTTTTTTTTTTGAATAAATATAAAAATTAATTAGAAAAATCTTATTGTCTCACAAAAAAAAGTTAATTAATAATTACTTCCCTGATTAAATAACTACGAAAAATTATTTTAATTTCGAAATCTTTAAGTATTTATATTCTTTTTTTTTTTTTTTTTTTCTTTTTTTTTTTTTACAATATAATGAAATATAATTTAATATATACAATATATATATATATATACAATACTAAAAGAGAAAAAAAAAATGTGTACTTAACTAAGTCCTGCAACTGGAGCGCTGACCTGGCCAGGTGTAAACTGAGTCCGATGCATCCTTGCCGTTAATTGACATTCGTTGTACTCCTTTTTTTTTTCTTTATTTTTATTATATATTTTCACTTTAATTACTTATATGTATACGTAGGCATTCAGAAATGTTTTCTTCAATTTTCTTAATTTTGACTTTATATCTAATATACACAGTCTCATAAATGAAAAAAAATTAAAAAAAAGAAAAAAAAAAAAAAAAAAAAATCTTTCTTTCTATTATTTTATAAATTCTATTTTTATAACATTTTTTTTTTTTTTTTTTTTTTTTTTTTTTTTTTCTATTTTGTTACTTTTTTTTTTCCATTTTCTTTAAAAATCAAATTAAATAAAACATGCATACTTTTTTTTTGTTTTTGTTTTTTTGTTTAAATCAATTTTTCAGAAAAAATTTCATATATAGTATATATTCAAATTTAATGTGAAAACAAAATAAAAAACCAAAAAAAATTAATTTCATATAATATCTTTTATCTTCTTTTTTTCAAAAATTGTTCTTTATATGATTTATTTATCTACTTTTATTTTTCAAATATAATATTGTTTTTTTTTTTTTTTTTTTTTATATATATGTATGTATTTAAAAGCACTCACTCATTGTCAGTAATTTATTAATAATTAATAATAATAATATAATTACTATATATTTATTATATATATATATAGTTTTATTTATTTAAAATGTTATTTAATCTTAACTCCTGATTTTTTGGTGTATGTTTTTTTTTTTTTTTCGTTCTTTTTTTTTTTTTTTTTTTTTTTTTTTTTGTTTTTTTTTTTTTTTTTTTATTAATATTTTTTATTATAATTAAATATTACAAAAGAAAACCAAAAAAAACCTTTTCATTTTTTTTCTTACTATGTTTTATTCATAGTTTTCTAGTTATTCAATTTTTCACTCAATATATATATAAATTTTGTACTTTGTTAATTTAGGGTCGTAAAGCTATTTTTATATTGTAACACGTTTAAGATAAACAATTCCAAATAATTTATTTCAAAAAAATTTTTTCTTTCTTTTCTTTTCCGTTCTCCTTTCTTTTCCTTTTATGATTTTAACACAGGTTTCACTTTATATGGAATTCTAAATATTTATGCAAAATGGTAGCAGCAATTATAGATTTTTTTTTTCTTTTTTTTCTTTTGTCAAATCATTTCATGTAAAAATCATTTACACTGAACATTATAAAAAAAAATAATATTTCCCAAAATTTAAATTTTATATGTTTTTTTTTTTTTTTTTTTTTTTTTTTGTCTTTTTGCAAGTTAAAATATTAATTATTCCACAAATCACAAATTAAATACTTGATTTAAAAATTATTTAAAATTTTCACTTTGTACACGTGGCTTTTTATTTTTTTTCAAATATCTTATTTAATTGGCTCCAAGTATTTTTTTAGAATATAAATTTATTGCAATTATTTAAATTATATTAAAATTTTTGGTTTATATTTAAAATACACAATAAAATTCAATAAATTAATGATATGAATTTACACTTAATCGCATCGAAAAATGAAAAAAAATTTGCCCATTACAAAATGATTAAATTTTTCAAAAAAAATTAAAAAAAAGAAACTTTTTTTTTCTCATTACGCGCTATGCAATACACAACCTGAACCAATTCGAATCAGACTCCAGAAGAAAAGGCAAGTTTAAAATTATACCTCCATTATATATACCTCTTACTTAGCATATTACTCGTCTCTTAATTTCCTAAAATAAGGTAATTAAAACAACATTTAAGAGATCCATACCCGGTAATATGCATGAAGGTATATGAACATCATAGAATATTCCGGTATACTCCATATATTACTTGATGAGTAATATATAGCGAGTAGGTAATATCAGCGTAATGGGGTTCTTGACACAGTGTGTGTGTGAACTAGAAATTATTATATCATTATGCTATTTACTGAGTAAATTGGCCATAATGACGTCATGTGGGTCAAATAATATAAGGTATATGCACTAAACTTATATCGGGTAATTAATATGGGTATTAAATGATGAATACAATATGATGTATTTGCCGTCGGCAAATACCATTACATGTGTTTTAGGTTTTTAAGAGATTTTAAGAAATTGAATTTAAAAGAAAAGGTGAGTAAAAATTAAGAGAATTTTAATATGAATTAAATATATGTAATTCTCATACATTTTCTAGAAATCGCGTGATTTCTTAAATATAATAGAAAAAAATCACACCATCTCCAAAACAATGAAATGGATTACGAATTTTGTTGCTTGTGTGCAACGGATTTTAGTTTACAGTTCATTTTTTGGAATTTTAAGTTGCAATTCCAATGAACTTCAGACTATATTTTAAAATATGAATTGAGATATATATTTTTAATGTACAGCCAACTGAATTTGTACAGTGGCGTACAAAAAAAAATGACCATCAAAAAAAAATTTAATGTAGCTGTCGCAACAACACAAACTTTTCCACTGACCTGTCGAGGTGGAAAAGGTTGGAAAACGGCAGCAGGCAAATGAAAACCGGACAACTGTGGAGGCCCTTGTTGGGGAAGTTTGACCGAAAGAGGAGGTGGTCTGGGTTGCCAATGACAACAACGTGGGGCTCGTCCACGCCCTGAGATAGTCTTATGTTATACCAATTGAACTAGCCGGGCAAAAATATAAATACCAAAAATAAATGAGAGGGTGCGACACACACCTTAATCAAAACCCAACAACGAACCTACGCGGATATACCAGCATACACAAGTCAAGCACGACCATGAAGATTCTAAAAGAAAACTAGAAGACTCTAAAAAAAACTGAACGTCAGGGTCTATATGGGTTCGCAAACCACTCCACAGCACCTTCGTCTGGGAGGGTAAGGTGAACCACTGCGATTAAGCTGATAAAAGTGGAAATTCCAAAGGAAAAAAAAAAATTGACAATGAATAGAAAAAATTTGAATTTAAATAGGAATCATTATTATTTAACAGCATTGAGTTACAAAAGAAAATCTTTAAAAGAATTGTATAGGCGACCGTCCTGTAGAGGAAAATTTAAGATTCATGAGTATGGAACAGCACCTAAGCGCATTTCTGTTTTAACGAAACTCGGTTTTAAATTTTTCTTCAAACAAAAAAAGATTATTACAATAAACCACACTAAGTATGAGGAAGACGATGTACCCGTGCAAAGGCTCTGTACGTCCTGACAAACAGTGTAAATCGCCTCTCATACCAAACCAAGGACAAGGAATCTGGACTGGCCCTCTTCTGACCATCCAAAATGCTTCAATATAAATCTGAATATGGATCGACCCTCTTCTGATCGTCCATCAAAACTTAACCTAAATCTACAAAAGGACCGACCCTCTTCTGATCGTCCTAAAAAAAATCTACATCATTGACTTTATTTTTATTTTATTTATTAAAAATTTTTTTTTTTGAATTTTGGACTGACCCTCTTCTGATCATCCAATAAAACTTAACCTAAATCTACAAAAGGACCGACCCTCTTCTGATCGTCCTAAAAAAAAATATAAACTCTTTTCTAAATAATTTTTATTTTATTCACCATAAATTTGGACTGATCTTCTTTTGATCTTCCAAAAAGAAATTTTCTAAATAATTTATTTTATTTATCGTCAATTTTCATAAAAACAAAAAAAAATTAAAGGACCCGAGATTCATAATTACATGTTGCGCGAATGAAGTCTACTTTTCCAAACAAGAAAGTTGCCAAACGGAATATGATTGGTTGAGATACGGATAGGACGAATGGAATGGAAAGTTTCCATGACTAGTGCTACCAAAATCATCGAAACTCCATGTTACCGGGGAAATAAGGTATAGTGAATCAGAGACTGCAAATGGAACAAAAATTACATGATATCACAGATCTAATCGGGGCACCTTCGTCCACGTAGATCCCGTGACAGAACCAATCTGGTGTTAAAAGCAAAAAAAAATCAACGAATTTTGTTGCTACAGTTGTTACAAATCAAAAAAAATTTTCACCAAATGAAGATATGGCATGTTATCTCACTCGCGAACAAACCGAATAATTTAGTTAAATTTATTTTTTATTAAAAATCCGAATAATTGAATTACGTTTAATTTTTGTTAAAATTCCGAATAATCACTTTTATATAGCAAAATGTCGACGTGAAGAAGAAAAGAAAGAAACGTACAAAAAAAGAAAGAAGTTGCAGTATTTGGAACCGTAATCTGAAAAAAAAATTATATTATGTTTACCCTGCAGAAGGCAAAGTGAAGAAAATATATATATATTTACAATTAAAATGAACATGCAATGTTATATAATCATGCAAAACAAAAAAAATCAAAAAAAATTTATTTTCTTTTAACTACCGAAAATACTGAAGTATCAATTTTGCTCAGAATGTATATATAAAAAAATGCTACATAAGAGGTTGTGAGGTGGTGGACGTCAACGAGAGCAGAAGGGCGCCATCAGGACAACTTCCTGCTGTATTAACAAGTCTGAAACATAAATATTCTTCCTTCACTGCTATCATAAAATTAAATACAGAATGCAATCATGATCAAAAAAAAATTTAAATTTTGAAGTTAACTAGTTTAACAGAGGTTTTCAAAAAAAAATCAACTTAAATTTTGACTAAATCATCCATGAGGCAAGTCACCTGTGTATGATTAATAAAAAAAAACCCAGAGCACATGTAACGAACCAAATAGATAATTGCACGAAATCATTCGCCAATTTAAAATATTTCAAATTCTCAAAAAAAAATTTACTTATAAAGGGTATATATATATAATTCATTCAACGTCGCAAACGATAGTCCTGGTGTACGTAACCAAAACTACGTGTCATACGCCGAATGGATTATTTATATGTTTAACTACACGGTTTGACTATATCAATTACAAAAATGTCACACGAACATATACGCGCAAAGGTTACGGTCCTAAACGTACAAGACCGGCCTGACATCATATATGTCGTGAGCATGAATGAATTAAATTTATACTAGATACTTTGGCGATACAAATTTAAAGTTGAGTATACCGAAGAAAAAAATGAATTTGTTATTTTTTTAAAAAAAAATTTCAAACCGAATAAAAAGTTACTATACTGAATCTAAACAAATTTTTAATAGTTTTTTTTTTTAAAAAAAACCATTCGTAAACTGCATAATAAAATTTCAGCCAGTCGCGTCGCAACAAAATCTCGGAGGTTCCTCCAAGAATTTTGGACATACGTGACCGGTGAAGAGAATTTATTACTCAAATTTCAAAAAAAAAATTGAAATTCGATTAAAAGAGATCGCGCGCAAAAATTCACGTTTACTTTAAATTTGAAAAAACCGGGTTATTGGTGTGAGCGGAGAGGACGCGTGGAATGGCAGATTTCATGTTTAGTGTTGCCACCGAACACAAAATCTCCATGTTACCGAGGAACTAATATACTGAAACAAAAAAACGAATCAATCCATGGACCAGAAGGGCATGGATTGAGATTTAAATTAAGGCAAAAGATGGAGGTGCCTTAACGTTGGGCGCCATATGTAACAACACCAAAAGGTGGAGGAACATATGGACGCAAACAAAATTGTGTACCAGATGGGCGGTACGTTGGGCGCCATATGTAACATAACGGAAAATTAATTTAAAATTTTTGATTGTTGGGGGAGACCAACATAACTCCTGGGTGAACCCCAGCCGGTCTAATCCAGCTGCTTCAGCCTCGGGTGGGTTCTTGGGGTCACCCTTTCGGAAGTTATCCGTTTATTACATAAATGACCGGCAAAAAAAAGAAAATCACCATTCAAGAAAAAAACCAGATGCTAGAAAAAGGAATTCGAGCCAGATCGAGACCATATTTTATCTGTGGGACAGGCAGTGAAAGAAGTATCCATCCCGAGGGACCAGCGACCTTCATCCACCATCGCAGACGTCCACTCTCCTCCCTCCTCTTAATTTCCTATTCCATTTTTTTTTTTTTTTTTTTTTTTTTTTTTTTTTTAAAGGAACCAAATAACAATAACACTCAATTTTATCGTGGTCATTTTGATTCAAACTAATTCATTTATTTATATATATATATTTTTTTTTTAATTATTTAGAAAATGCCATATATGTAAATTAATATTCTTTGATTTTAAATTATCATCGTACAATTTATTACTGAATTTAAAGTTTTAATAATGCTTCAATAAATCTCAATTACTTCATTTGGTTTTCTTTTTCTTTTTTTCAAAAAAAAATGTTTTTAAATTATTAATTTTAATTTAAACCCTAATACAAACATTCGCGCTCTTTTTTTTTTTTTGTTATTTTCCTCTTTTTTTCTTTATCTATAAACATATTCTTTTTCATTTCTTTATTTTTATTGTTTGCTACTATCTTAATGTTTTAAATTCTTCATGAACAAAACTTATTCCTGGTATCATTTCTTCAAATGAAAATTAACATGAAATTTATTTACACATGATTATATTTTTTTTTTTCAATTTAACTCAAAAAAAAATCTTCTTAATCAGAATGTTTTTTTTTGTTTTTTTTTTTTTTTTTTTTTTTTTTTTTTTTTTTTTTTTTGAATAAATATAAAAATTAATTAGAAAAATCTTATTGTCTCACAAAAAAAAGTTAATTAATAATTACTTCCCTGATTAAATAACTACGAAAAATTATTTTAATTTCGAAATCTTTAAGTATTTATATTCTTTTTTTTTTTTTTTTTTTCTTTTTTTTTTTTACAATATAATGAAATATAATTTAATATATACAATATATATATATATATACAATACTAAAAGAGAAAAAAAAAATGTGTACTTAACTAAGTCCTGCAACTGGAGCGCTGACCTGGCCAGGTGTAAACTGAGTCCGATGCATCCTTGCCGTTAATTGACATTCGTTGTACTCCTTTTTTTTTTCTTTATTTTTATTATATATTTTCACTTTAATTACTTATATGTATACGTAGGCATTCAGAAATGTTTTCTTCAATTTTCTTAATTTTGACTTTATATCTAATATACACAGTCTCATAAATGAAAAAAAATTAAAAAAAAGAAAAAAAAAAAAAAAAAAAAATCTTTCTTTCTATTATTTTATAAATTCTATTTTTATAACATTTTTTTTTTTTTTTTTTTTTTTTTTTTTTTTTTCTATTTTGTTACTTTTTTTTTTCCATTTTCTTTAAAAATCAAATTAAATAAAACATGCATACTTTTTTTTTGTTTTTGTTTTTTTGTTTAAATCAATTTTTCAGAAAAAATTTCATATATAGTATATATTCAAATTTAATGTGAAAACAAAATAAAAAACCAAAAAAAATTAATTTCATATAATATCTTTTATCTTCTTTTTTTCAAAAATTGTTCTTTATATGATTTATTTATCTACTTTTATTTTTCAAATATAATATTGTTTTTTTTTTTTTTTTTTTTTATATATATGTATGTATTTAAAAGCACTCACTCATTGTCAGTAATTTATTAATAATTAATAATAATAATATAATTACTATATATTTATTATATATATATATAGTTTTATTTATTTAAAATGTTATTTAATCTTAACTCCTGATTTTTTGGTGTATGTTTTTTTTTTTTTTTCGTTCTTTTTTTTTTTTTTTTTTTTTTTTTTTTCTTTTTTTTTGTTTTTTTTTTTTTTTTTTATTAATATTTTTTATTATAATTAAATATTACAAAAGAAAACCAAAAAAAACCTTTTCATTTTTTTTCTTACTATGTTTTATTCATAGTTTTCTAGTTATTCAATTTTTCACTCAATATATATATAAATTTTGTACTTTGTTAATTTAGGGTCGTAAAGCTATTTTTATATTGTAACACGTTTAAGATAAACAATTCCAAATAATTTATTTCAAAAAAATTTTTTCTTTCTTTTCTTTTCCGTTCTCCTTTCTTTTCCTTTTATGATTTTAACACAGGTTTCACTTTATATGGAATTCTAAATATTTATGCAAAATGGTAGCAGCAATTATAGATTTTTTTTTTCTTTTTTTTCTTTTGTCAAATCATTTCATGTAAAAATCATTTACACTGAACATTATAAAAAAAAATAATATTTCCCAAAATTTAAATTTTATATGTTTTTTTTTTTTTTTTTTTTTTTTTTTGTCTTTTTGCAAGTTAAAATATTAATTATTCCACAAATCACAAATTAAATACTTGATTTAAAAATTATTTAAAATTTTCACTTTGTACACGTGGCTTTTTATTTTTTTTCAAATATCTTATTTAATTGGCTCCAAGTATTTTTTTAGAATATAAATTTATTGCAATTATTTAAATTATATTAAAATTTTTGGTTTATATTTAAAATACACAATAAAATTCAATAAATTAATGATATGAATTTACACTTAATCGCATCGAAAAATGAAAAAAAATTTGCCCATTACAAAATGATTAAATTTTTCAAAAAAAATTAAAAAAAAGAAACTTTTTTTTTCTCATTACGCGCTATGCAATACACAACCTGAACCAATTCGAATCAGACTCCAGAAGAAAAGGCAAGTTTAAAATTATACCTCCATTATATATACCTCTTACTTAGCATATTACTCGTCTCTTAATTTCCTAAAATAAGGTAATTAAAACAACATTTAAGAGATCCATACCCGGTAATATGCATGAAGGTATATGAACATCATAGAATATTCCGGTATACTCCATATATTACTTGATGAGTAATATATAGCGAGTAGGTAATATCAGCGTAATGGGGTTCTTGACACAGTGTGTGTGTGAACTAGAAATTATTATATCATTATGCTATTTACTGAGTAAATTGGCCATAATGACGTCATGTGGGTCAAATAATATAAGGTATATGCACTAAACTTATATCGGGTAATTAATATGGGTATTAAATGATGAATACAATATGATGTATTTGCCGTCGGCAAATACCATTACATGTGTTTTAGGTTTTTAAGAGATTTTAAGAAATTGAATTTAAAAGAAAAGGTGAGTAAAAATTAAGAGAATTTTAATATGAATTAAATATATGTAATTCTCATACATTTTCTAGAAATCGCGTGATTTCTTAAATATAATAGAAAAAAATCACACCATCTCCAAAACAATGAAATGGATTACGAATTTTGTTGCTTGTGTGCAACGGATTTTAGTTTACAGTTCATTTTTTGGAATTTTAAGTTGCAATTCCAATGAACTTCAGACTATATTTTAAAATATGAATTGAGATATATATTTTTAATGTACAGCCAACTGAATTTGTACAGTGGCGTACAAAAAAAAATGACCATCAAAAAAAAATTTAATGTAGCTGTCGCAACAATGGATAAACAACAATCATTAAAAGAAAATAAAAAAAAATAAATAAAAAACAAAAAATACAACACAGGACTATTACTATATGTGATCATTAAGGACCTTTTTTTTCTTCTTTCAACTTACAAAATATATTCGAACAAAAAATGTAATTTTTTTATCGTTCTAAATCGATAAAAATTGAAAATGTACGTGAATCCATTTAAAACATTTCCGTTTTTTGTTTTTATGTATCAAAAAAGAAAAAAAAAATCAAAAATATATATCTAATACGTGTAAGGCCATAAGAACATATGTATAATGTGATCTATAAAATCAGCAAATCACTTGAACATCAGCCGCTTTTGCAATATCGTTTATCGTATAAACGTGATTTGTGTATCATTTGAAATAAAATGCCTTAAACGTGAAGCCCTCCTTTTGTATGTATCAATTTATGTGGGTATATTTTGTTTGTTTCAAAATCTAGATATTTTCTTTTTTTTTCGTAAATAACAAAAAAATAAAAGAAGAAAAACTAGAAAGAAAAATGTAAGTTCAAGACAAATTACCTCGACATACATACATGTAAGTGCTTTTTATACCAAAAATGTATCCGTTTTTTTTTTTTTTTTTTTTTTTTTGTTTCTTTTATTCATTCATTTATGTTTTTTCGTCCTTTTCGTCTGTCATTCATTCATTTATTATAACTAATAGTATGTACTTTCATCTTAAATATTCCAATATTATTGTTGTTGTTGATGTTGTTGGTGTTGCTGCTGTTTTTGTTCTTTGTTTCTGTTATTATATTTATTTCAATCTTTTACATGCCATCTCACCACCAACACCAACCATTATACAATTGTTTATCGTAAATTATCCCTCCATCCTTTTTGAATTGCTTTTTTTGTTTTTGTTCTTCAGTATTTTTCTTTCTCTTCCTTTTTTTTTTTAAGTGTGTAGGCGCTTCTGAACAATAAATAACTGAACATCCGGTATTTTGGCAACAATATCCAATTCTCAAGAAAATAAACCAAAGAAGAAGAAAAAAAGTAATGGTGAAAAAAAAAATTATATATTATGTAAGCATGGTAAAAAATTACAACAGAATGAAAATATATTATCACTCATTTTTAATAGTTATGTCCTTAAGTGTTATCTAATTTATGATTATTAAGGAGAAAAAGTTTCAAACAGTGAATTGATTCAATAAGAATATTAATTTTCGTTAACAGTTCAAAAATAAAAGAATTTGTAAATTTTAATCGTTTTATTAGAAAAATTAAATTTATGGAAAAATATAAAATGAAATTATTTTAGATTCTTCCATGACCTGGAGAGTATTAGTGAAGCATATAAAAAATATAGGAGATTCTATATACATAATTTTTAATTTTTCTTTGGCACTCTATCATAGCCTTAGAAAATTACCAGTAACAAGCCCTCTAGCTTAAATTTCTTATATTGTATAAAAAAAATACGTATTGAAATTTCTTATCGTATAGCTTGAAGTTACAAATAAATAATGTTATTCACATTCACAAGATACATTCATTTTTATTTTATTAGAATACTTTCGGAATTTTCTCATATATGTAATTTAATTAAAATAACCACAAGTGGAATACAATTTGTTTGTTTTTTTTTTATTTCAATGATAACGACTTATATCAAGAGTCCTCCAAAAATCCTCAAATGGCAATCTCGTGTTTTTTTTTTTTCAATTTTCTGTTAAATCATCATAAATTATTGCATCAATTAATTAATAATACAAATTGATATATTTTAATTATCGAATGATTAATATCATTATTAAATGAAAACATATATGGTACATATACCATTTCCGTCTGGATTCTTTTGTTTACATTTTTTTTTTTTTTTTCATGACAATTTTTTTCTCTTTTCCTTTTTCTTCTTCTTTTTTTTTTCCATTCATTTTCATTTCACATGATTTTTATTCACATAACGAATAAAGTTGTCATTTAACATCTTTCACTTTATTCAATATAATAAATGCCATATAATGTGTTCATATGTGTACATTTTTATATACAGATATAATATATGATACCTACACAAAAAAAACATACATAAAACTATATATAGCTACTGTTTCCTTTTTTTTTCATAAATTTTTTTTTTTTTTTTGCTTTCGCTTTTATATGTAGGTGAATTTCAAATATTATAAAATGTCCATGAATGTACACTTTTTTTTTCCTGATGAACATTTTTGTTGAAACAAAAGAAAGACATATTCCATTCATAAAGAAAAGAAGAGAGAAAAAAAATAATAATAATAAAAAATAAAATAATAATATTTTTATATACAATTTGAATAGGAAAATTTATTATAGTGTCTCCTTGTGTGGCCTATTCATGTCGTCAACAGAAAGTTACCCTTATACATTTTAGCAGAGTAGCATTACCTATAACCATATAAACCAGACCAACCATCATCATCATCATCATCACAAGTACTGTAAAATAGCTAAAAGCAAATACCAAAAAAAAAAAAAAAAAAAAAAACAAATAGGCACAATACAAGTATTCTACACTACATAATTTCTCCATCTCCACCCTCTTTACTAAACTGCTATACCTATTACACTTTCATATTTTTTTTTTTATATACATAGTATATAAATCAGAGGTGTACCAGTTGTATAAATATACAAAATGGAAAATTAATTCAACTGGAAACAATGCTGGCACGTAAATTTCATATCTTCATACTGATTTATTGGTTTTTCAGGACTCAGCAGATCTCTATTATAAATACTTACTCTTCGAATTTATGATATTTCTCAGTTTTATTTAAACGATCTAATATTTATAACAGGAAACAGAAATAATGAGATATATTGTGGTGGGTGGGTTGAATTGAAGTGGTAGTGGCTGGATAATACTTGATAGTTGGTATATGTGTATGATTACTCTCAAAAGTTATATAAAATGTATGATGATAAAACTGTATAAATTAGAACTTTATGGTAGATGAATCAAATTTAAAGTTAAACCTTGGTTCAAGTAGATTTTCGAAATTTTATGACTTCTTTTTCCTTAATGTTTTGTTTTTTTTTTTTTTTGTTTTTTTTCGGCTTTTTTTTTTTCAATTTAATTTGTTTTATTGCATAAAATATCAATTTAATTGAATATTTTATAAGAATAATGGAATAGAAATACAAAACGTGAATAAAAACGTGAAATATTTATGAAATTATATTGAAAAAAAAAAAAATTTATTTAATTTTATCGCTTACGTAAATTTATTAATTGCATAAAATAATCTGTAAACACCACAAAATAATCATGTTCAAACAAAAATCAAATCAATTATACAATTTTCATTATTATTGTATTTCATTTTTTGTTTTTTTTTTAGTCCTTAATTTTATGAACACTAAGTGATTTTTACAAATTATAAAATAAAAAAAAATGCTCAAAAAAGATTTTTTTTTTTTTTTTGGACAAAGAAAATAGGTAGAAATATTTAAATTTTTGTTTTTATTTTATCCTTTACATTTTTTTTTTGTTTATATTATATTTATATATATTATACATATATAATATGTATATGTATTATTTTTATGTGTGAATATAATGTTTTTTATCTTACTTTCTTTTTCTTCCTCTTTTTGTCCTTTTTGTTTTTGTTCTTTATTCAAGGAAAATGTTTTATTTATTTTTTTACTTTAAGAATGTAAAGCACAGACATTTTGAGTACAACAAGCAAATGTATATGGTACAACTAACAGACAGCAGATATACAAAAGTTTTCTCATTTATTAGCTTTTTTTTTATTATTATTATTTATTTTTTTTTTTTTTGTGTTCTCTTTTGTTTCCTTTCATCTGCAGATTATATAAAAGTAAGTTGAGTCCTCGTAGAGAAAAGAAAGAAGTTAGTGATGAATGAATCATTTTTTTTTTCATCTGTTCTTTTTCTTCTTCAGAAAAAAAAAAAAAAAGAAACAAAACACAAAAATAGGTACAAAACACCTAAAAGACAAAAAACAAAAAAGGATAAAATAAGCAGAAAAAAAACACATTATTTTTAGGGTTATGGTATATTCGTGAAGCGCATTGAATTAATGAAAAAACCACCAAGAGAGAAAACCATCACCCACCATCATATTGTATGGATTAAGGTAGTGTTGTATTACATTACACGGCACAGGAATTTATGTATAATATGTATGATGTACATTTAGTATTTATTATCAACACAGGATATATAACAAAAGATTTTCAAAACAAAAATATTGCTACTTATGTATTACAGAAGAATTCACAGGATGTCGCATATTCAATTTTAGTTTCAAGATCCTCGATTTATTAAGTTTTTTTTAAAAAAATATTAGGATAACTTTTCATTTCTACCCAATTTAAGGAATTTAAGGATCATTTAGGAACTCATTAACATGATCTTGTATTTTATCAAATACAAAAAATGAAAATTTATTTTTTGTATGATAAATTTAACATTTTTCTAACATCAAATTTAAATTATTTTTTAATTTTCAAATAATTTTTTAGTTTTTTTTTTATCTATTCGTGTTTTACTAAAAATTTTGTGCTATTTTTCTTTAATGAAACATCCTTTAATATAAAATTGAAATAAAATGACAAAAAGTGTACAAAAGAAGAAATAAGGACAAAATTATGTATAAATGAAGAAAAAAAAAACTCCATGCACACATACATATTTTATATATTGTTTTTTTTTTCAGGAATTTTTCTTAGAATAAAAACTTCTACTCACAGGATAACGATGTGATTTGTTTAAGATATGAAAAACTTAGCAAGAGATTTTTCATATTATGAAAGTGAATGTTGTTTATAGTGTAGATATTTACTTTTGTATATGTGTATGTATGTGAATGGAAGTTTATATATTATAACGTATTATACAATGAATAACAAAAATGTCATATATGATCACAAGAAACATATAACAGGCAGTAGACATGAAACACTGTGTAAAAGACAGGTCCGTCATAAGGTTGTATTGTTGTTACATTTTAAAATATGTATATAAAAAAAAGTGAAAGAAATACATAATAATAATAAGAGAATGCATAAGAATAGAATTCGCAATTATTATAAAAAAAAATTGTAAAAAAAAAGGGGGAAATATTCTTTAATATTCTTTTTTATTACAAAATAATATTCTTACATTGTTTATAATAATTATACTCATCCCATCTGTTTCTCTCGAACTTAATAAGTATATGATTCATACTGTGAGGACTTTTATTTTTTTTTTTTTTTCGAATTGCAAAAAAAAAAATCCTTGAATTTGTAACAAAATATACATAATTGTTAACCGGCATAATCTTATGTTGTTGTTTTTTTTTTTTCATTTTACATAAGTAATATTTTTTGATTTCCTTTTTTTTAATGTATTGAGATGCTTTTTTTATTTTTATTTTTTATTTTTTGTGTTGCAACAATCCAATCCACTTTCATTTTCTTTCTTGCTTTTCGTAATGCAAAATTTTTCAATTTAAATACTGAAAGTGAGTAAAATTAAAGTAAAAATACAGATAAAAAGAAACACCAATTGAAAACTGAACAAAGCAGTATACAAAAACAAAAAACGAACAAAAACAAAAAATATTCTTCACATTTTCCTTTGTGATTTGTTTTATAACATGAAATTTTTTCCTAATGGATATCAATGATGATGAAATGATGACGGTTATGTTGTCATTATTATCCTTTCAATTTATCCTTAGGGTATGTACAATATCAATATTATTGTTATTTTTCTATTTATTTCTTTCTTCCTTTTTCAATAGGGTTTAATATGTATAGTATATATGGACTCTTGAGAGTTTGTTTAATGTTCCATGAAGAAGTGTCTGTATCTGACAATATATGATAATGCAAAACGTATTTCTTTAGTCATCGTTCAAGAACAAAAAAACACATTATAACTTACACAATAAATCTCAAAATTAATAATTAAAAAAAAAAAAATTTACCAATTAAATCACTAATTCTTCCTTTTTCTTCCAATGTCGATTACAAACCAATTATACACACTTCAGTTATTTTGATTTTTTTTTTTTTTTTTTGCGCATCTATTTCTTAATATTTTTCACAATCTTAAATTAAGTCAAATAATCGTATAATCTGAATGATTTAACACAAAAAAATTACCTTTATTATAGCAGCTATTGATAAATCATATAATATTATCTCTTTTTTTATTTTTTTATTTCTTACTTCATCATATCACTAAAATAAGTATGTACATGTAATATGTATATATGTATACACATATAAATATGTATGTACCTATGTACACTTATTCGAATTAAACATTATTATCTTTATCATTATCAATAACGAACATAAGAACAAAAAACAAAATATCAACAACAATAACAACTACAAAGTGTGATTTACTTTAATTGCCATTTAAACAAGAAATCCTTTTTACTTATATTTAAGAATTATTTTCAAACTTAATGTCTAACTATCTATAATATTACACATATTTATATACATATACATATATAAAATAATCGTGTTTTAGACATTTTAATTCAACATAAGGAAGGATTCAGTTTTAATAATGAGTTTTAATTTAGTGAGCATAAAAGTCCATTACATGATTCTAACATTTATTACCTTTTTCCGCAGGTTAAGTATATTTTTATATTATATATGTATCTATACATTATGTACATAATATACAATAATTCGACTAAAAAAGGTTAAAGGTCGAAATAGTAAAAACATATAGTACAACTTGTATTACATAAATAGGAAAATAAAGTGTAAGCTTTATAAGAATTTTCACCATTTTTATTATTGTTTAAATGTAGTTACACGTACATATGTATGTACATATGTATATACTTGTACTGCTGATACTAAAAATACATTTTTGTTACCTAATATTGATATAGCAGCTATTTTATAATTATCGAAAAAATAAAATCTTAACTCTAGTGATAATTAGTCCCAATGAGACATAAAGCAAAAATGTTTTGGGCATTCAGGTTGAAGCAATTTAATTAGTCTCACTGGGATTTTAATGAAATTGAAAATTTTCTGAGATGTATCGTGATAGTATACTTATATTGATTTTTTTTTTTTTTTTGTATTTTCTATACTTTATTTTTTTTTAATTTGTATTCTTTTTTTTTTATTTCGGGAAATAAGTATTTCCTTTTCCTTAATTTGTCCATTTTAATTGTTTTTTCCTGTTTTCTTTTTTTTTTTTTTTTTTTTTTTTGTCTCCATATTAAAAAAGTAATTATCTATCAACTAAATAGAGATCGAAATTACAAAATAAAAAATTAAATTAAAAAGTAAGACAATGAGAACAAAAAACACATCATGAAAATGTATAGTTTGAAATTTTCATAAAAGTAAATGAGAAAAAATTTTGTTAAATAGAAAATTTAATTAAATTACGATTTTTATAGAATAAAAAATAAAAAAACAAGGACTTTCTAATTTTGTTTTTTGTGTTTTGTTTTGTTTTTTTTTTTCATTTAAATTTTTCAACCAGTTTTCCATATAACTGATAATTTTACATTTTAATTCAATTTTTAATAAAAATTTTCTGTTTTTCTCTTGAATTTAGAATTTATAATTATACCAATGAAGAAAAACAAAAAAAACACTTAAACATCGACTGATGGCCTGTTTCTTTTCACAATTAATAATGAAAAATGGCAATCATATGAAAACAACAATAAATATTTTTTAGGTAATGTACTTATATGTCGTAAATCTTATAAAATAATAATGAAAATGTTATGAAATGATCATAATGACATCAGCACATCATATGGAAAATTCCCATAATATATTTTGAAATGAATTTATATACTTTTTCATCGTTTGAAACAAAAACAAAAAGAAGAAAAAAAAAAAAAAAAAAACAATTTCACTTACCCAGAATTAATGGGGAGAGAAGGACTATATACTGTAATAGGATTACAGTTTAAAAGCTTTTTGTACTCTGTAAATAAAATAATGAACATATATGTTATACTCAATGAATGAATTTGTATTTTAATAAAAATTTGGCTACAAACTCAAATCTATTAAATAATAATCCAAATAATAAACTTGTAAATTAAGATAAAACGACTACATACATATGTGTTTTTCTTTATATATTTTATTCTCTTTACTTAAATTTTATCGAAATGCTCATATATTTTTTTTTCAAATATATAGAAATTTTCAAAGCTTATAAAAAATTTTTTAAGTCATGTATTTAAAAAAAAAGGATAAAAAAAGAAAGAAATAACATTCATATAAAAAAAAAAAATTTCTTTTTAACAGGAAATTGAAATATTAAAGTTCATTGCCGCATTGCTATGTATACTATTTCATAATTACAAATTTATGGTAATTCTTTAATATACATATTACTGATTTACATAATAAATTAGATTTTCATATCATGGATTACATGTATCTCATGTCAACATTACATTAGTATATTTTTTGATACATTTTTAAATATTATAATTTTTTTAATGAAAATACAAATTTAACAAACAAACAAAAAATATTTATGATACACATATAAAAATAAAGGGTATACAATTTGTTTTCAAAAAATAAATGACAATAAAGAAAATCAAAAGATGCTTCAATTATGCTACACCATTTAATGCTTTAAATTTTATTTCATTTTTTTTAATCCACCAAATAAAGTTTTCAAAAATAACGTAATAATTTTGAAGATTTTTTGAAAAAAAAAAAAAAAAAAAAAAAAAAGAAATTAATTTATATAATTTTAGAAAATTTTCCAATTAAACACCTTGTGATTGATATTGAAATGTATATTTACATATATGTCACAATTACAACAATAAAAATAATCTCTATATAAGTATAACTGTAAAGGATGACGAATGGACAAAAATAAAATTTAATACTGAACCATGTAAATAAGTCGAAAGCTTAATTTCCTTGTACAGATTGTAAAATTGATATCAATATTTTATCATTGATATGTTTTGTGTACTTTATATATTTGTGTGTATGTACTACTTACACATACTTATTATAAATTTGAAAATTTAGCATACATATATAGTATATGTATGTACATAAAATAATATTGTGAATTGAAATATAATATAAGAGTATATAAAAGATATGTATTTTGAAAATACATTCATTTGGAAATTGAAATGTCATTCAAATATTTGTTCAATCTCAATTTCATATAAATATATGTACATATGTTCATCATTGCATCCCATCACTTTCATAACCTGATTCAATATTTGTTTCGTTGTTGTCAATACACTTTGTTACAACATCATCATTTGAATTTAAATATACTTGTACAGTTACAAAATCTAAATATCTGCAATAAATCAAAGTTTTATATATGTATGTATATTACGTATACATATGTACATACAAAATTTATTCATAAAATCTAAAATTTCTTTACAGTAATGCTAAATTTCGCGAGAGAATTTTATTAAATTGCATGAACATGGATAGTCAAATGATTTCAGTTTTATAATTGTACAAAAATTTGAATAAATTTCAAATGCATTACAATATTGAAGTTAGTCAATTACAACTATGCCACTGTGAATATAGTACAAAAGACTAATAAAAATTTATTATAAATAAAACTAAGTACAGAAGAGTATAATATCTAAATAGTAATTGTAAATATTTAAAAAACACAAATATTCCATGTATGTATTATATAGATTACACATAACTTTCAACTAAATTTTCAATTTGTATTCTAATTGAATTAATTTTATTATTTTTAAATTGATTTATTTATTGTTTTTGTGCTAGTTTTCTTAAATTAAAAGATAGAAAATGAAATTTGTAATCTTAAAAACTTAGGCGGTCAGTAGCTAAAGCGATAGAGTTCTGGCTTCTGGAACTAAAGATCTACCGGGTTCGAATCCGCCCAAATTCACTTAGTTTCAAATGAGTATATCAATTTATTTGAATTGAATGTAGCTTGGTGGCTCTACTTACTGATCATAAGCAATTTCAGCCTTGTCATACGAAAAAATTCGTTTTCTATCAACAAATTTAGTGGTTTGCATTCCACATTAAACTTTACGTGCATTTAAACAGAAAAAAAAATTGGTCTTAAGAATATATAAGTTAACTTGAGCTAACCGTATGATCCAGAAAGGAGTGAATCAGAATATCAATCTTGAAAACTTTAAAAAACTTAACGTTTCCACCAACAAATAATTTTAAATTTAAACTTTCAATTTTGTAACAGTTTAAGTCAGTATAGATAGTCTTCTACAAAAAAAAATTTTTTTTTTTCGAAACATGATTATTTATCCCATTTCTTTAGAATTTTTAAACATGAAAGAAAATACATACATACATACGTTTCATAACAAAATTATAATATAAATGAAAAAAAAATATTGGAAAATTGAAAAAGAAAATATTTTCAAGAAAAAGATCAAAAGGTTTAGAATGTTTGTTTTTAATTTTTTTCCTCGTGAAAATTTCTTGAAAAGTTTCATTGGTATTTTTTTTATTATCACTTGAATTTTGCAAAACTTACTGTAAGTAAAAATCTATATTAAAGTTTTGAAATGAAGACATTTTTAATATTGCTATTTATGCAAAGGAATATAGGAATATGAGTCTTCAAAGACTACATCTGGTTAAATTTTTAGCCGATATGAAAATTTTTAACTGGAAGGAAAAAATTCTGACATTTTAAAAATCAATTTTAAAAAAAGCAAAAAAAAAAAACAATACAGAAGATATCTTATCTTTTACCTATTAAAAAATAAAAGAATTCTTGTGAATTTTAAAGCGATAAAGGACGTTCTAAACTTTTTTTTAGACTATGCGAGTAGAATATTTTATCAATGACAATATAAATTCTCTGTGATTTTATGATAATAGAATATTTAAATTTCTAATACATATGTATTTTTTTTTTCTGCTAAAACATTTCGTCAAAGTATAAATAATAATGAATTTGTTTGTACAAATATCTATTTCCTTTAGGAAGATTCTAGTGAAAAGCATTACAAAACATTTATTTTAATTTTTTTTTTTTTTTGTTTTTTTTTTTGTGATTATACTTAAAAATGTCATCAGTGCTATTAGTCATGACTAATAGCATAGCATCTCTCAATTTATTCAATTTCATTCTATTGTTGTTGTTGTATATATGTACATATTTATATATATATAGTTAAAGTCAATGAAATTAATGAAAACAATTTTCAATAATATTATTGTTTAAATTGAGTGATAAATAAAAAATTTTTCCTTAATACACACAGAGGATAGAATATATAAAAATTTAACAATATTACACGATATAATAACATTATGTACGACTAAAAATCGAAATTGAATTGAAATCTCAAATTAAATTGATTGTAAACAGTGAGGGTCATAAATTATTGATGTTATATTGTACATGAATGCTATTTATAAATATTTATGTAATATATATTATATATATAGTTATATGTATGTATATGTTTGTATATGTATATGGATATTATTTTCTTTTGTATTAAATATATATGTATACTGTATTATTTTATCATTAAATTCAATTTAATCTTCAATCTTATATATGTATTTTTAAAATATCGTATAGTTCAAATATAATTGTATTATACAAGTATATGTACATATGTATGTGTGTATAGATGTTGTTAAAAATTGCTAAATTTTACAATATAAACATTGATGGTTTTATTTTGTTTTTATTATGTAATTTTCTATATTGTTCATGCATATATATATGTACATATATGTATGTAAGTATATTATGTAGTATATCTAATAGTACAATATAATTCGATGAATTCACATTCCTGATTACCGCATAATGTTTTTGGGTTTATTTAATCTAGTTAAACAGAAACGACATTACGCTATCATCCATGGTTTTAGAAACTGGCAAACAAACAATTATTTTCGCTATAAATCAGAGACAATTTAAACACGTACATACATTGTTTAGAATACTATACTATACCACATAGAAAAAGGACATTATATGTGAAAGATATCATATAATTGTTGTATACATATGTACATATTATGTATGTACATATGAGTGTATAACACCTATAAAAAGATTATGTATAATATAAAACAAATAAAGAAAATCAAAGGTTGAGAATAAAAATCGAAGAATTTGTGAACGGTATAAAAATTTAAATGAAAAACAATACAAAAACTGTTTTCATTCAGATTTAAATATTTGAAAAATTTTTATACCAAAACGAGACGATTTGTTACATTCCTTGTTTTTAATACACACCGTTTCTATATATAAGCTTTTAATTATGATGCAGTCTATGAAATGAAAATGAATCCTGTTTTGGTTACGTAAAAAGCATGTGTTGGCATTAACAACATTCATGCTCTTTTCATACTTTTTTTTAAAAGTATGAATTACTTTTTAGGATAGTTTAAAAAAAATCAATAAAAATTGGTACTAGTACTTGGTAGCTGTACGGAATACATACAAAAAATGAAGAAGAAAATTAAAGACTGAAAAAAGGAAAAATATATGTATGAATGTATGTACGTAAAATAGAAGTAAATTTTTAAATATTTATGTATTATAAAATAATAAATTATTAATTATAAATAAGATTTATATTGTAAGTAGTCAACTGAAAACATGAAAACGACATTCGACTCGACCGGGAATCGAATCACGGACCTTTGCTTTTCCGGGGCAATGCTCTTAACCATTGAGCTATCGAATGCATGTCGCTTACTGTTCTTAATTACTACCTAATCATTGATGAAAAATATTCAAATCTCCTACAATATGTTGTCCTGAAAGTTTGAACTTGTAAAATTTCCATTATGTTCTACGTTTAAATCTCCTTTTTTTTTACTTAAAGTAAGAAGAGTAAGTAAACATTTTAATTTTAATAATTAAATTAAAACAATTACATTATATCGATAAACTTCGTATTCAAGATTTAGCTAATAAATATTTCCACAGAATACAATCAATATAATCAATTGAAAATACATTATAAAGCATATATCATATACTTTACCAGACTATATCGTTCAGTATTACAGATACCTATATAATTACACGTAATATCTGAACTAAATAAAACATATAATGTTATGTATCTGTTACGATAAAATAAAACATTATATTAGGATATAAAATAACCTCAGGCTAAAACAAATGTGTAAACAACATTAAACGCCAATGTTTATTCATTCAATCGAATCATATAATAAAATTAGATTTTGAATTTTTGTGATAAACTTACAAATATACGAGTATTGTAAGAATTCTGACCAAATTATCAAAATGAACACTTTATAATAAAATTATTAAAATAAATATCTAATGAAAATTATAAATTTGAAGAAAAAAAAAGAGTTATATAAAAAAAACTTAGTAAAAAAAAGTTCATGTATGATAGAACCTTTATTAAAAACACCCTACCCTCAATTCTAAATTCAAAAGCTTTAGAACATAAAATATTGACATTTGGTCAATTGCTCATCAATCATATCAAAGAAACACTTTTTCTTTTTATTTTCAACCATTTTTTATATCTTATTATAACCACACAAATAAAAGATAATAACATTGTATTATACAAGTTTCAATATACACTTAAAATAGCTTTTGGGTGATTAAAAATAATGAATAAAAAGGATCTATTTAATACCCAAAGAAAAATTCTTTTATTTATTGAGTTTATAATCCTCTTCATCATAGTATGCTTTTATATACGGTCAGTATTTTATTTTTTTTTTATTAATCTTTGCATATTTTGCATCTGTCATGTTGCTTTTTTTTTATCTTTTATATTATTACTTGCGATATGAATTTATTTTTTTAATAGAATTTATTTCTTTTTTTTTTTTCCCATATTTCAATTGGATTTTAATTTGAAATGAAGTTTCAGGTACATTCAAAACAAACAAAAAACAACAAAACAAAATAAATATTTTATTCAATTTGATAAATTGCATAATAAAAATGAAATTAAAAAAAAAAATTCTTTTTAGTTTTTTTTTCTACAGAAAATAATAATAATCGTGATGATTTGCTATCCTGAAATATTGAAAATGTCACGTATTTATTTTGTTTGAATTCATAATTTTTCTCTATAATTATATACAAACAAACAAAAAAATAAAAATTTTGAAAAATAAAAATTCATCCATCAACGTTTCATATAAAAATGTATTTATTCAATTAAAAAAATAATCTACATATTTATTTCTTTGTTCTAGAAATTTATACTTTTATTTGTTTTACTTTGAAAGATATTTCTAAATATTTTAATAGGATGCGTTATAGGATTTTTATATCTATATCAATAATTTAAAAAATATGAAATACATATATATCTTTATCAATATTGGATTTTACATACCTATGTATTTGGAGATAAAAAAAAGATTAAATTTTAAAATTAAATAGTATAACATGGATAACACTTGTTAATCTTATTGAAAATCTACAAAGAAACCTCATAAGAATGTTACCGTATTTAGGCTCGTTTGATTTGTAAGTCTGACTAAATTAAGTTAAAATTCTTGCATAATTATGCTTTAATTTGTTTAATTGAAGAACTCCATATAAAATCAATTATGTGCAGCCAAGCAAAATGAAGAGAACTTAATACATTTGGCAAAATACATATTAGTATGGGAATTTTAATAATCGCAAAACAATACAGACATTTTTTTTAAAATAATGGTTTTTTTAGGTTTTTTTCAATTAATATTCAATATAGATTATTATCTGCAACCGTTATTTTCAAACAATACACAGCTTTTAATTACGTATGTATATCGTAATAAATGAATTTTTTAAGGTTTAAATATGATTAAAATTTAAATATAATTATAAAATATAATTTTGATAATTTTTTTTTTTAAATTTTTCTTGTCAGTATTTGCATTAAAATATCAAATAAAAAAATTCATCATAAAAACGTATAAGAAGAATATATGTTATGTACCTATGTGTATGGACAGTATATGTACATACCTATATTTTATATTTAAGAATTTATACAAACTTGAAAATGATAAAATAAAAGATAAATAACATAAAATTACTAATTATTTTAATGAAAATGAGAATTAAAGAAGATTTTGTCTGCTATTTTATTTTTTCTTCTTTTCTCGTTTTTTTTTTTTTTTTTTTTTTCTTGAACTCTTAAATTACATGATTGTATCAAGAAATTTTAAAACTACATAATTATAAACAAATATGATATAAAAGCATTATTCAAATACTTTTGATGTCATAAGCGGTAAAATACATTTATAATATATAGGCTTAAAAGTAACAACAATAACAACAACAAAATAAAAACATAAAGAAAATCATATAAAACTTTCTCTTTATATTATTATATTCGATACGACATACTCAATTAAAATACATACTATACAAAAATACTCATACCATATGTTATTTATAAAAAGTTTAAAATTTTCCATAAATTTTATGAAAATTATATATGTATTGTAAATATGAAAACAAAAAAATATGGAAAGACTTAAAAAAAAATTTTTTTATTCATGTACATTTTCATAAATGTGGAAAATATATTATGAAATATAATTTTATGCTTAAACAAATTTTAAAATGAATTTTATTAGATTGACAAAATGAAAGATAATTCTTTTGAAGTTGTTACATAAATCCAATCAAAAATATATGTTGACGTTGATGATGAGTAATATCATTATATGTATATATGTATGTAGTATATACACAGTAAAAAAAATATATATAGAAGATTTATTACAAAGATTTTTTATTTCAATTTGAAAATTTGAAAAAAAAAAAATTAAGTTTTAAAAGTCTAACATTCGTATTATTTAGAAAGAGTTTGTAATTTGGTTTTAAAAAGACTCCAAAAAATGAAAACAGACATGGAAACGTCTCAAACATTTCAAATATGTTGAAAAAAAGTCCTTATTTAAATCTTTAATCACTTGTTCTCCAAATTATTTTTAACTATATTATCGTACATTGAATTTCTAAAGGATTCTATTGAATTTAAATTTTTTAATTAAAAACTGAAGTTGAATTTTTTTTTTTTACTGTGTATGAATCATATGTTAATAATTATATTGTACGTATATATGACAATAATGAAATTTTATTCGAATTTTTTGTGCATTCATCAGTTCGTTTTTCATGGAAATTTTGCCAAATACATTATAATATGAACCTACTTACACAATAACACACAGATTTTCATTTAATAAAAAAATTTCAATGGTTTTAATTTAACAGGATTTACAAGGTAAGTATTTTAAAAATAATGATAAATTGTATTTTTTTTTTTTTTTTTTTTTACGGAATAAGTAAATTTGATTTGAATTAGAAAATCTGGAGAAAAACAAACCATAAGTGGGGTACCATAAAAATTGGACTTTTCCTTTGATTAAAATGAAAAATAAAATATAGTAAAAATTAAAGTATATGAGACAAATTTAAAGAATTTCAAAAATTTAAGCTTTTAACATACTTTTTTACTTGACATTTTTCAATATTCTTTCTTTTATACATATTTTTGGTAATCAATTTCATCGAATTTTTATAAATAAAAAACATTCTTTTTCTTGTGAAGCAAAAGAAATACCACCAAATCAATTGATTTCGAAAAAAAAAACAACAACAACAAAATAGAAGCAGCAGGTGCAAAATTTATTGTGTAGTGGTTCTCTATTTTTTCTTAGTACAATGCGTATCTACGTAAAATTACACATTCTTCAACGGAATGAAAATCATTTTGAATAAAAGAAAAATAAAAGACTTTGAGTTACAAGAATGAGAAAAAACAAATTTTTTTTTTTTTTTTTGCCTTTACATACGTGAAGAAAGTACTTGTATTGATCTCCATAACAATGTATTTCTTCCTATCGGAAATTACCGTTCATTCAATTTTTTCATGTATGTGGTTTCCTTGAGTTTTCAATTTCCCACACTTTTCTTTTTAAGATAAAGAAGAAAAAATTCTTTTATATAATTTTCTTATACAAATTTATTTCATTTTTTTTTAACTATACATAAAAGAAAAATAAAAATATTTCTAAGAAGCTTTTCAGAATAAATATTGAATAGTATCGGGTACGAGTATTATATTTCCATGCAATAGTACAGGTTACAAGGAAAAGAAATCAAAAAAGGAAAATAAAAAAATACATACATACATATATTGAAGTATATTATTGAAATGTTGTTTATTAGATTATCAGATAGATAATATTAAAATGTCGAAGATTGTAAGTATTCTTGTAAACATAATACAAAAAAAAAAAACTAGAAAATTTCAAATTCTTTTTCACTAAGGCAAGTCAATTGAAATGATTTTTTCTTTCCTTTTTATTGAAAAAAAAAAAAAAAACTGTTTTTATAGTATAAAAACAATTCAATTTCGCCCATAGAAAATAAATTGCAACAAAACAATGTGGTTTTTTTTTTATTACCGAATGCAATAAAATATGATAAGAACATTTACAAGTCCAAACGACAATATAAAAATAATACGATAATGATGGCTTAAAAAAATACTAACTATCTTCTTGATAATCAATAATGGCATCCGCATATAAAACTATAAAATTATTGAAGATGAATTTAAAAGAAAAAGAATTTTGCACTCGAATCAGGACATCACAAAACAACAAGAAAAATAATTCTGAAGAAGTGGAAAAATCTTTTAAAAGAAAACAAAATGAGATCGTTTTGCATGGATATTAACAAGAAAGAAAAAAAAACTGCAACGATATACATAGTATGAAGTGGAGGCGTAGGATGAAAATATCATCATGATAAAGTAGAATAGAATGAAATTTTTTCAAGTGGAACACTAAAATAAACTTGTAAATATGCGGTTGTTCAGAATAATGAAAATGTTACTTGAAGTGTACATAAATTTTTTTTTTTTTTCATTGTAGATTTATTTCCTTAATACCGTTCAAAAACTATTTTCGATCCACAAATTAAAGGGAAAATTCTAATGACTATTGAATTTATTAAATTAAAAAGTAGAAAACGAAAACTACAAATACAAGTTTAACAAAGCCAAAAGGGTGGAACTAAAACCATTTAACAAGTAAAAAAAAAAATTGAATGTCAAGAGGATTTGCTGCTTCAAATCATGTTATATACAATTTATGTACAGTTTTCAATTTTTTTTGTATTGTAATTCAATTTTCGTCTTTTTTTTGAAAAAAAAAATTTATGAAAAGCCGAAGATAAAAAATCAAATTTAAAGTAGAATTCAAAAACAATAAGAGTTCACAAGTGAATTTCAATGAAGCATTTTTTTTTTCTTTTGACCAAGAAAGCAATTTACAAAATTGTCAACAAATTAACGCCACCCATCCATGATTAAATATGGTATCCAACACACTATATGATTCAAACCTGCACATTGTAATTTAAAAAATCTATAGAACAAGAAATCTATTGACAGTAAAAAAAAAGTGCACATTTTCTTAAACACAATTTGTTTACAGAATCTTTTGTAAAAATTCTTTGACAATATCTCAAAGAATTGTATGGTATATAGTTAAGCTCATACGCAAATACTTGTACTAGATAAAGTAAAAGCTTATGTAAATACGTTACGTACCAGATGATTCTCTCTGAATTGCATGATTTTGTTTAATTTTATATTATGATAAGTATTATTCATTGTATTCTAGAAATGTTTTACTGGTTGAATAAATATGATAGAAAGTAGGCTTTTGTTTTATTATTTACATTTAACTTAGGATCCGACATGTCCTTTTTATATATCCTTTTACATAAAAAAAAAATAGAAGAAGATACAAATGTAAATAAATTAATTCCAATGGCTTTTAGTTAAATATAAAACAAAGACACTTTCAATCATGATGAGACATACGAATACATATATCTTCTTTTTATCAAACAAATACAATTAAAACAACAAAACAAAGTATAAATTGAATATATCAAATGTAAATTGAATGATTTAATATTTGAATTGTGATATATTAAATATTTAAACAAATTACAATACTAAGTACTTCAGAAATTATATAGAAATTTTTCTCTTTAACACTTTTGATAGAAATTTCATAAATTTATCTTTTATTCGGTAGCTGAATAAGATACAGATAGTTGAAACTATCGTTAAGTTTTGAGAATTTTCTTTAAATTATATCAAATTTTTTTTTTGAAAATCTCTTTAACACAGATTGTACAAAAAAATGTGACAATAAAAGCATTTATAACGTTAATTACACATTCTGCAAAATTCATTTTATATTTAATTTTATGATTAACATCAGAATTAATCAAGTACAATATCCAACATATATGTATAAAACTATTATAAATAAAATAATTTTCTTTTATTATGTGGTCCATCATAATACTAAAAACGTATTATATATAATCCTGAATGTAATTATCGACTAACATGAATTTTTCATGTATGTTCTACATTGATTTTGATTTTATATACGTATACCTACATACCTAGATAAGGTTTTGATTCTATTGAATAATACCAGAATAAAAGGATAATAACAATTCAGTAACAGAAGCAGCAGCAGCAGCAATTATGTGGCCATGTGGCTAAGGAATGTTTTAATCTTGCGAAAATAAGCAAATAATACCAGAACAAAAGGTAATATCTTACATGTTATACATCAAATTTCCTAATTGTGTGGTATGAATTATGTGGTAAATTTATAAAGCTTTCTTTAGTTAAAAGGATTATAATAATATTATAATAAATAAATTGTAATTATTATAATTATAATACGTTACTATAATACTTATTCTTATTCTTATTTTTCTATTATTATTATTTGTTCATTCATCTAAATATTGTTAATGATTTTTCATATTTCTATTATTTTGTTACGCATTGAATTGAATTACGTTTTTATATTTACTCATTATAATTTTTTTTCTTCCTTTTTTTAAATATAAGTAAAGTTCTAAAGTACTAAAATTAAATTTAAAAAAAAAAAATAAAAAATATTTATTTTTGATTTAAAAAAAAAAAAAACTAATTTAATATTGAAATTATTCCACAATCCGTTAAATTTTAAATCAATAAATTTCAAAAGAATCTAAAATCAAATAGAATGAATCATATACAAGCAATTTATCTCTGACATCATGACTGCAAAAATAAAGATTAAACGTACGATTAAAAAGAAAAAACTGTAAAAATACAATTATTTTTTGATTGAAGGGAATCAAATTTCAATAGATAATAAATTTTCTAAGAATTTATATACGAAATGAGTCATTTGAAATTGTAAGCAATACTATTTATCCTAAGTACATGAAAGAAGCACATTTCTCAAGAACTAAACAACAAAATTTAATGAAAAATTGAAAATGTTTCAATAAAAAAAACTGTTTTACACATCTACTCCTCTCTTTAGTGTGAAGAACAGACGAAATTGAAACATTATCCCTACCAATTTATTATGAAATTTCTAAGAAATGGAATTTACTTTCTCTTACAATACAAAGTTAATACATTTGAAACAACACGTGGTAAAAAATTGCATAAATAAACACAATTAGAGTGGGGAGAAATATCACGCAATCGCAAAATATTTTCATACTTTTTATGAAAAATAATGGTACATACAATATCACATGTTGCATTTGTGTTATCTTGTTTATGTCCTTTTTTAAAAACTAAAAACAAAAAAAAAAGTGTAAACATACAAACTATAATTCGCCATTCTATCAACTATGTATCTACGTAATTTAAAACAAATTCTTGCATAAAATTATGTACACAGTGTATGAAAAGTATAAAACAAAAAACAATATTCAATAAAAATCTTGATCAATTTCGGAAAACAATTGATTTTTTTAATAGAATTTATTTACATATATGATTTCAACAAAATTCCATTAATCTATTTTACAAAAAGTCATTAAGTCATAGGAATAATATAAAAATCCAAGAAGGATAATAATTTTATTCATTTAAATCATTTGATTCTGAATATATACGTAAGTATACACATTATTTACGCATGAAATGAAAATATGTATATTTTGTATGTTTTCTCTGACACAATATCATGTCATTTTTAGTTACACCCTCATAAACCAAAAGCAATATTTCGTAATGGATAAGTGATTTATGTCAAAAACATAAAAATTCACATTGTTAACCATTGAATACACATACTAAAGTAAATCTTAGTTTTTTTTTTTTTTCCTAATAACTAAAGCTATTCTAAATTTTTAAGATATATGGATAATAAAAGCGTGAAAATCAAGTTATAAAAGATAAATTCAAGAAGCAGAAAGGACTCTAAAAACAACATTGTTATGATTTTAATAACAATCAGTACAATGACCATTTGATTGAATTAGAACGCAAAGCTTTGTCTCTTCTAAGGATTTTATGTTTTGTACGTTATGTCTGTTTTTTTTTTGTTCAAAAATAAACTGTGCGGAAATTACGACATAACTATACATACAGAAAATAAATATGTACATGTGTTTCCGTAAGGACGTATACAATAAAACAAAACAAAAAAAAAAAAGTATAGCCTTTGCAAGTTATGTGTAGAAGAAAATGCATATATGTATGTAGGCATAAATACTACATATATATACAAAAATACATATAATAAAGGATGCTTTATTCTTCGACTTATTCTTTGTGATGACAAGATATCATGCTGATATTAAGGGTCGTTATTATTGCTAACTGTGATTCATCCCTTGTCATTGTTCCAAAGATGATGATGGGATGTGAATTTACAATAGATTATACACATATATGTATGTATATGTATAGTGGATCACATGAACCTTCATTGAAATTCTAAAGTTATAAATATGCGATATAATTTCGGGCAAAGTGTCGTTAACTCCTCTTCTTCCTAATTACATGAATAGGAACAAATTATGGTAAACATGATGCAGGATCTAAAAAGTATATGAAAAAATAACATAAAATGTATAATTACATACATGTTTTTCATTTGGATATAAACATACATATACATGAAAGCCAATGCTGTCAAAGTGAAAAATCCAAAACTTTATAATATTTGTAATTTTTTTTATGTTTTATGTTTTTTTGGGTGTTTGGGTTAAAAGCAATATTTAAAATGGCGTTAATTAAAATGTAAAGTCAATGAAAATCACAATGGTTATAATAATAATCAAAAAAACAAAAAAAAAATATACATATATATATTGACTGTGAGTATGAACCTTTTCTTTTCTAATTTATGAATTACACACGATTCAATGTTCAATTAATATAATTACACAAGATTTTGTTAAAAGTTATATAAATACATAATTAAAATTGATATCCTGAATCATCAAATACATTTGTTTTAATTATTTTAAATTTCTATTAATTAAATTCTTTGAAGTAATTAAAATGCTTCCATAATAAATTTTATCCGAAAATTTCAATTTACCAATTATCAAGATTTTCGTAGTAAAAAAAAAAAAAAAAAAAAAAAAAATTCAAAAGAATAAAATCAAAATCATTGATTAATTTCAATTATGTTATATTATTCAATTATTTATAAAACTTCAATTTGTCATCTTTCAATTAAATTGTGAAATAAATGAGCTTTTTGCAAAATATTTTTCTTCATTATATAAATGTCATTCCCTAATAATAATTAATTGAATTTAATTCACAATAAAATTGAATAATCATTTCATTTCTAAAATTCTCATAAGAATACAAATCTTCTACATCGGGTGCACCATCATCATTATCATTAGTTTGTGAATAATTCATTTCTTATCAGATTCATAAAATAAAAATATACAACGATTTGCAAAGGAAGTAATTTTCATCAAATGGAAACAAATTATATTTAAGGAAATGTATGAATACCCGTTATTTAATAACATAAAACTAGGTATAATATACATATATGTAGTATAAAATTTTATACGTTATACATGAGATATTTTTTTCAATAAAGATTAATGACACATTTTAAGTAAAATTTTTTTCGAAAATCGTTTTCTTTTACGAAAAATAAAATTTTCAAGAAATTTTGTTATTCATTTAGAAATATAATTTCAAAGATAGATTTTTTTTTTTATTATATAAAATATTTTTCTTATTTTAAATTCAGAACTATTTTTTTATTCTTTTTCTTTAATGTGTTAAAATAAATTTAATACTGAAAACTTTTCTCTTAAAAATGAACGCTCTAGCTATTTTGACTTTAAAAATAAACTAAAATTTAAAATAAACAATATATTTAATGCAAACTTCAGATATTGCTTGATGAATTAAAACTTATGCGTTTAATAATAAAAAATACTATGTGCATATATTGAAGCTTTATTATTATTTATTTATTAATGATTGATATGAAAAGAAACTTTGAAATTTATACTGCAAAATTAAAAATATACAATTTCAAATGATCTTTATCATCTCTTTTTCACCATTTTTTTTTTTTTCATATCATGTATAACAATTTTCCTTTTTTTTTCCAACAAATAAATATATCCTATGCATAACTTTACATAAATTGAAAAATGAAAAAAATGTGAAAAAAAAACAAACAAAATAAAATGAAAGTAGCAAACCTATAGGAATTTGTTTCTTTTTTAAATTTTTTTTTATGAGTAGATAATATTTGAAAGAGAATTTAATTGAAATAACTGCACTGTAAGAATCTGATTTATTATACCATATATTTATACTGTATCCATCTTCAGTGATGCCGAATATAAGTAACTTAAGCAAAAGCGTTAAAATAACACAAAAAGTGAACTAAACAAGACTACAAAAATGGAAAACGAAATTTTAAAAATGTACTTATTTAAGTAAAAATAAACGAATTTAGTGGTCCACATTCCACTCTAAACTGTAGGTACATGTATGACAGATAATTGATCACGCATTGTAGCGGCATGGAGGTAGAGGATATTCAAGTAAAAAAATTGATAATATAAAAGTTTTAGTAATAGATTATCTATTCAAAACAAAATATATATCAACACACTTAGTACAAATAAAACGTGTCAAATGTAGTTAGTACAAAAAGCGCTCAATTGGCATCACTCATTATTTTTCAATAAAGAATACACATTATATGAACCTTATTAATGATGCACCCTAGTTAAAATTCACAATACGTATATACAAAAAAAGGAGTAATAAAAAATTAATATAATGCATATATACAAGAGACGCCTAATATATACTATATGTATGTATGTACCTACATATGTACATATAACATCCTTCGTAAATAACTATAAATACTTATATAATAGAAAATTCTATGTCCTTTGTAAATTAACAATTCTATAATGTTTATACCTATGTATTTAAATTCCTTACAAAGTTTATGAATATTTTAAAATAACCGTTAGAAAAGCTATATGCATAGAACACATAGGACGAAACCTCTTGAGGTTTATATGGTTGAATTTTGTGATAAATGTCAGTTGCAAATCTAAAACAGGATTCATTGTTTGAGAAAAAGGGAAAAGATGACTTAAATTAAAGTCACTATACTACGATAAATTATGAAATTTGAAGGAAAATAAAAAAAAAACAAAACAAAACAAAATTAAATTAAAAAAATATCGTATATACATACATATGTACATATCATGTTTCAGCCTCAGGTCAAATAATCAGACCGCTTGTCAATCAATAGAATTTTTAAAGAAAAACTTGAAGAAATATATACATAAGTATATAACAAAGTGAAAGTAACTAAATAAAATTAATGAAATTATTATTTCAGTCCATTGGTAAAGAAACTTCAGTTTTTGAATTACAAAAAAAGAGAAATTAAATAAATAATTAAATACCAAATCATAAATTGAAAATATTAAAATTTAAATTAAATGTCGTTTAGTGATGTTCTTTCATTTTCATATAAATTATTTTGTTTAAGAATATTTAATAGAATAATTTTAAAAAATAATAATACCCTAATTATCCTTTTCTAAAACGTATAAATATACGTATATGTATACATACATATTAGTATAGAAATGCAAAACGAAAAAGGATAATATATTAAACGTGACACAATTACAGACAAAAATGCCAATTGGACACATACCCAGATAAGTGTATAGAAAACGTATAATTTCAAAAAAAAATTTATTTTTCGTTCTTATTTTTGTTGTTTTTTTGTCTTTTTTTTTATTTTATTTAAAAACAAAAACAATATAATTATACTCTTTTGTAATTTTGTAATTTTAATTTAGCTATGGTATTTATGTATGTACCTATGTATGTTTAAAAGTTTTTAAGTATACAAGGAATAAACAATAATATTTGTGTGACATCAATTCTAAATAACACATGATAAATTTTATACAACCATATAATTTTTATTATACGTACGTTTTTGAATATTTTATAATATGAATGTCTTCGTTCGTACTATTTTTATTTAAAAATTATACTAATTTACTTCAAGTTATTATTATTGTTCGATTTTATATTTTATATATTCAAACATAAGTATATATATGAATATATTTTATATGAACAATGAAATCCTTTTAATACATAAAATATTATTTCTTATTCAATACAAATTATGTACATATACAAAATATATTTACATATGTATATAATAGTATATATACATTAATTCATGCATACACATGCTTTGCATTATAGTAATTTCGTTCAAACAATAAAAAAAAAAAAATAATTGAAATCATTCAAAAAATATTGAATTTATTCTTTCGTTTTGCATAATTAATTTCAAAATAATAAACAAAAAAATAAAAATCAAAAGAAAAACATTTGAATTGTTAGTACTAATAAAACAACAATAATAACAACAACAACAACAAATCAACTCTCCTTAGGGATTTTATTTAAAGAATTTATTTTGAAAAAGTTTAAATGAAAGTCTTTTTTGTAGGTAAATAAAATTTCACTCAATTTAACAATTGATATTCAAAATCATTTTACAACAACTTTTTTTTTTTTTTTTTTTTTTTTCAAATTAATTACATATTTATTGTACATTATTCAATACATTTGACTTTGTATTTTGAATAATTTTCTTTATAAAAAGAAAAAAAAAAAAAAAGAATGAAAATCTATAAAAAAAAAACACAAGCATTTCATAACACTTTCATTAATTTTCCATTGTCTATCATTCTAACAAACACGTCTACTACTCAATTTTCCATCATCAAAGAACAAAAGCTCATCGATAGTATATAATTGTTTATTGATGATGTTTTTCATATCCTTTCACACCCAACAAACATATCAAATACAAAACATTGTGATATTAGACCGATTATTTATTATCTTTTAAACATGATTTTATAATGATATCTTTTGTTTTATTCCATGCATTTTATCCTATACATTAACAAAAGTTTAAAAGTTAAATGTTGATGCTGTTGTTTTCTTGTTTCTCATTTCAATAAAATTTCAATACAAAAATAAATAAATAAAAAAAAATATTAAATATAGAATACAATTGATATTTTATGATATTATCAAGTTTATAAACAATGTTATATGACTTTAATTGTCATTTATTTTCTCATAATTACTTATTCAAAACATGTGTGTTACTTCCCACTTTGACACATACATATACATACACATACATACGTACACAAATACATACATACATTTTAACTTATTTTCTCCTAACGCAATCAATTTAAGAAATACTTACATGTTAAGGATTATGTGAAAAAGAAAAAACTATGTTACGTACTTAAAAAACTGAATTGCAATTCAAAGAAATAAAAAACACGTAAAATAGAAGAAAAAAAAAACAAAAAAACAAAAAAAAAAAAAAACAAGAAAAACGAGAAAAAAGAAAGAATACAGAAAAGTGAATTATCTAAAAATTGAAATGGTGTGAAAATATGTATGAGGATTTTAAGTGTGTACTCAAAAGACAAAAAGGGGAAAGAAAATAAAAAAGGTATTGAAAAGTGTGAAAAAAGCCTTTTCAATCAGATTTTCTTGAATAATTAATTTCAATTAATTTTATCATCATAGAAATAACAACAAAAAACAAAAAAAAAAGGATAAGAAAAATGGAAATAAAGTTTTTAAAAAAAATGTATATCAGTATCAGTATATCAAAATATCTTGAACTGTAACAATTCAAAAGAAAGAACAAATAAAATCTAGGACATCCAATAATTTTACACGTTCCATTAAAAATTAAATTTTTAAATCCTTTCGAATAAATGTTGTACATTTCGAGTAGTTTAAATATTTCAATAGAAATAGCCAAACAATATTTATGCTTTAATCTTTCGAAACAATTTAAAAAAAATTTTATTTGGTATCTAATTTATGAAAAATGAAAAAATAAAATTTAAAAAAACAAAAACTACAAACTTTCAACATTGCGTTTTTGTGAATGGGAAAACAAAAAAAAAAAAAAAATTTTCAAAAATGCTACAAATAAATTTTCTGTGAGTGAATTTGATTACATACAGCAATGTACTGAGTACTAAGTAAAAAATTTATGCATGCATGAACTAAAAGTTCATTCAAAAGAATGTGAAATAACAAAATAGCATGAATGATGATGATAAAACAAAAAAAATAAAAAATAAAAAATAAAAACAAAAATTAAAAACATAAAATACACACTATATTGACAGGCTAAACGAAATAACAGATTCATGTTTTCATTGCAATTGTAAATAAACTGTTGGATTTTATTTTACTGACTATTTCAGCAAATAATGCAGATATTTCTCTTTGTTTTTGTTTATTTATTTTTTTTTGCTAGTCTTTTTTTTTTTTGCTAGTTATGTATTAAAATATATTTTTTTCTTATTTTTGAATTTTTTTTAAACAAAATATTTGCATTTCATCAAATATTGATAATAATTCACCTTTTTGATGTTTCCTTTTTGTAAAAAAAAAAAAAAAAAACAAAAAAACAAAAAAAACAGTAAAATTTGTATGTAATTTATATTATCCTAATTAATAAAAGTGTATTTAGCTAATTTAAAGCAGTTTACGGTAATGAGCTTTGAGTCATTTACGTTTTTTTATCGTTAAGTATACATATGTAATATACATAATTTTAAATGAAAAATATTATTTTAATTATTCAAAGCTCTAAAATTTTATATAATCAAATTTTCCTTTTATATACACAACAGCTTAAACAATTTTCGTTAAGATCTTTAATTTCCTTTTTAAGATTCTTATCCCATTTTCTACTATTTTTTCAAACATTCTTATTGAAAAATTATATTAAATTCTTCTTTATGATTCAGTGAAATTTAACAAAAACAAATTTATCAAAGTTATCAGTTTAAATGAAAAATTTTTAACAATTTAAATTTTTTTATTTTTCACATTATCTTTAAAAAATTGAATTTAAAAGTAAAAAAAATTTGTAATTTACATATACATACACAAATCATACAAGTACGCATTTTTTCTTTATTCAATCCTTTTCAGTAAAAATAATCTCAATTGTTAAAGTTTAAAAAAAAAAAAGAACTTTGTGTTGAAAAATTTATTAATAAATTCATCAATAATTGAAAAACATAAAAAAGACATTTAACACGTAAAATTTCAAAAACAACATCTGTGTTTTAATATTTGTTACTT
Source organism: Bombylius discolor (assembly GCA_939192795.1). Taxonomy (NCBI): domain Eukaryota; kingdom Metazoa; phylum Arthropoda; class Insecta; order Diptera; family Bombyliidae; genus Bombylius; species Bombylius discolor. The sequence goes on along the minus strand of OW584243.1, from coordinate 9,505,516 downwards.
TCTTTATGAGAGCTTTGCAAAAGGATCAAAATTAAACTTAAACAAAATTTTGTAAAATGTTGAAATACAAGTTTTTTTGTGTGTGTGTGTGTGTGTGTATGTGTGGGTGTGTTATAAAATTTATAAGTAAACACATAACTTAGGTTTTAGGTATATTCTTGTATATGTTGCTTGTATCCTTTTTTTTTCGTTTATTTCAAACATCGATAACTTTTATTTTTCTCATTTTGCTTTTTTATTTTTTTTTATCCATTCTAAAATCTAAGCATTGACAATTTTTGTTTTTGTACTTTTTTATTATTTATGTTTTTTTTTATTTTTTATTTTTTTTTTATATGAGTCTTGCCTCCATTTTTATTATTATTTTCATATTTCTAACACTTTTGTACAAAAAGTTTTTATTTTTTGTTTATATTTCTTCTGCTAACAAAAAAAAATTTTTTTGTAATATTGTCAACATGTCCTTAAATAATGTGAGTGAATGTATACATACCTATATGTGTACATATGACCAGATTGAAAGGTATAAAATATGTGAAATTTGTACTTATATTGTGCATCACATACATGCTATAAAAAATATTTAAAAAAACAAAAAAAAAAAAACATTGGAAAAAACATAGAAAACGATTATTATGTTACATACAAATGTAACAATTCAGTAAAAAGTTTTTTTTTTTTTTTTTGCATTTCATTTTATTTATTTTTTATACACGTTTTGATGATGGCATTTCATTTGCAGGTTTTAAATATCAAACGATGAATTTTATTTTATATCAAAAAAATTTTTTTAAAATACAAAACAAAAAATAACAATTATAAAGCATTTTACAATTATAGCATCATTTTTAAAATTTAAAAACTTTTCAAATTTTTTTTAAACAAAATTTAAGTTTACAATGAATCCACTGAGTACACTTTGGTTCATGGCTATTTCGACTTTGGAGATTATTTTGGATATGATATAATAATTTTGTATTCTTCGTTGAAAAATTCCAAGGAATCAGCCTTTTTTAAGGCCCTATCTTCAGTAAATGACAACAAATGAAGCTCTAAAATAACACTTCGAAGTCAAATATTCGAAATTTGTCTTTTTTGATACGTATGTTAAGTTTAGTTTGTTTAATAAAACATCATATATTTAAAAAAGTCATAAGGAGTTATGAAAAGCTTAAATTATTCTTTAAAAATACACGATAATTAGTTTTAAAAAAAAACTAACTTTTTCTATAAAAAAAGAAAAATGAATCCAAAAAAAAAACACTAACAAACAAACTGAAAAAATCCTGTTTGAACTTTTCTTGAAATAAGGCCAAGTATACATAGATAGTTAATTGAAGAATAAGTAAATTGTAAAAGAAGTTGAAGTTTGTTTTTTTTTCTTCTTTTTTCAAGGATAAAAGTTGTTTTTATATCACAAGTATAATGAAATTAACGTTGCGAGAAGGCGATAAAAGTTAAAAACTTTTTCAATTAAATCATTTTCACTATGATATTTTTTTTTTTTTTGTCTCTAATGTACTAAAAAGAATAAAAACGAAAACAAAATAAAAGAAAATTTACTTTATTTTATTGTAATAAAGAAGACAATAAGAATTATTGTTTTTTTCCTAGTTTTTTACAAAATAATAAGTTGTTCTGAATCTGAAAATTATGTATGTCAGTTTAGATGTTGTTTTATGACTAAAATTTATTATTATTATTATTTTTTTAAGTGATACTCGCATTATTTATTACAACAATAAAAATTTCTTGTAATAGTGTTGAAAATGATTTTGTTTGTTATTTACTTAAAAATTTAATAAATATTTCTCTACAACTTCAATTTATTTTAAAACTTCCTAAATTTATTCATATTTCAATACTATTACGTTTTCTGATGTTCTTTAGTCTAAAATTCATTATATTTGAATATTTAAATGAAGAAAAATATCAAGAAATCATGAAATTATTATCAGTACCATATCATTAATATTATGTGCCAAACTTCTTGTTTGATTTTAATTTTATGTGTGATCTGCTTTCGAAATATTTTTAAACACAACAAAAACCAATATACATACATATGTGCATACATACAAACACGATATGTGTCCACAATTTATTCTACTATATCCTTTTCAATTTATTTTATATGTAAATAACTATCTCTGTTAGTTTGTTTGTTTATGTTCATTTTCTTCAACTTTTCATAGATTTTCCGGCTTATTCTCCACCCTGTTGCCAGTTTTTCTTTTTTTTTTTCATTTTCATTTTATTTCAACTTATGAATCATCGTTTTGAATATTTACAATTTTTTCAATTACTTCCAATAAAAAATCATCAGCAGATTTTTATACTGCTTCCTTTTCTTCTTCTTATTCTTCTTCTTCTTCTTCTTCTCCTTATTATTATTATTCTTGGCTTCTTGTTGCTGATGAAATTCTTCTGTTTATTTTTATTGATACTATTTTTTTTTCTTCGGGTATTCTTTTTTCGTACTATTTTAAAAATACAAATAGATATAAGAAAAATAAAGTAACGACAATATTTATACAAAATATAAAATAAAATGATGATAGAAAAATATAGAAGAAGAGAAGAAAAAAAAAAGACTAAATAGAAGAATAAAAGGCATAAAATATAAAGAAGATGAGTATTAAAAATTGAATAGGGATGTATATTTATTGTTTTTTTATTTTTTATTTTTGCATAAAAACAACTCTTATGTGGTTGACATAAATATAAATTTATCGAGAAAGTTTTTCCAGATTCCATAAAAAACATGCTATGAAGTTTTTGACTGCCCCTTAGCAGAAAATAAAAAATAATAATAATAATAAAGAAATAAATAATAAAAATAAAATGTACAAAACAAAATACGCAATCATTTTTATATTTGATTTTTAAAATCACATACATATCAGAAATTTCTACATAAACTATTTTAAGGATATTTGATATTTAATTTTAAGAGCAATTTATATAAGTATAAAAAAAAGGATTATTTTTGCAGTTTTTTTTTTTAACTAAAAACTAAAAAACAAAATAAAATTTATAAACAGAAAATAAAATGATGTTTATATACATATCTGTTTTAAAGTACCTACAACTAAAAACATGTATTATACATTTTTCTTTTATATTCATCTTGATTCTTGATACACTCATTTATCCTTTATTTTTTTCCTTTCGCACTCATATTCAGTTTTAAAACCGACAAAAATTGTTAAATGGCTTCATCTTTTCATAGTTGAATTATGAAGTTGCTGCAATTATGTTCTTTTCATGTCAAAAAGAAGATTTGGAAGCTGTAAATAACTCATCTTTTCAAAAGGATTTCCTTTTTGAGGAAATACGGGATGAACTTTCAGTCACTCTACTTTAATATTTTCTAAAAAGGAAATGGGAAATACTTTTATGATATATCTTCCTTATTTTTCTTCTGTACAATATACATATAGAAGATTTTTCTTCTATTGTTCAAAATTAAAAAAGAGGGAAAAAAAAAACTTTGTATTTATAATATGAAAATATTATAGTTGAAAAAAGAATTGTAGATAATGTAAATGCTACTAATATTGGTCAGGTTGAATAATTTTTCCAGATAAAATAAAGATTGTCTAGAGAAAGACGAAACAAAATATTAGCTTAAAATTGAAATGAATTTTAGATTCAAAATGAATCAATTCGAACTCACAAAAAAAGTGCTATTAAATCAACATTTTGGAGGTGATCATTAGCTACATTTACCCTCAGTGTAAAGTTCAAAATACGTACATACATACTTATATGTACATATGTATGAAAGTTGTATTCGAAGATTCATTTAAAGAGATAATTGTTCTTATTTTCCTTAAATTTCAAAAGCTTTTCTTTTTTTTTTTTTTTTTTTTGTTCTTTGTATCTAATCCGTTTTAGACAATATACAGATCACTATGAGAGTTATTATGTAAAAAATAATGAAAAAACAATTTCTTTCTGCTAAATTTAAAATAAATTGCACAGATTTTATGTGAATAAAACGAATATTGACCATTTGTATTTTCTTTAATCTGAAACACTAACATTTATAAAAACAAAAACATTGTAGTAATTTTCTTTTCTGGTTTTTTTTTTTTTTAGTGCATAATGTTATTTCAAATATGATATATAAATATATACATACATATATGAGCTTATAGTCTGTCTAATTTTTTATCATTTTTGTTTTTTAAGTTATTTTTATACAAACATTGAAGATTCAAAACTCAAGTCTTTGAACTGAAGTCTTCATTCTTGAAAAGATTTTTTGTAATTTTTTCAAATGATCTTGAATTTTTATATTCTTTAGAAAAGAAAAATATCAAAAAACAGAATAGGTAAAAATTTTCAAAGTTCATTGCTTCATTTTCACTTCATAAATATTTTTTACACATATTTTTTTTATTAGAAATAAAGTGCAATGGCTAAGTTTTATTTAATTTTGTTGAAATTAAATTTTTTTTTCAAGTTTATAGAAAAATCAAGCTTCTAGAAATTATGCAAAAAAGAAAACTAAAATTCAAAATGAATTTATTATAATTATTTTCGATTAAATATGAAGATTATAAGAAATTTATAACAAGTCAATGGATTATACAGACTTATAGAAAATTCAATTCATAATGAACAAGGATAAAAAAATAATAATAATAATAATATTATAATTGAAATTATCTTATTATGTCGTTATAAAAATTCAAATGAATATTCTGGAATAATTTATTTCAATCCTTAGAATTCTTTTCAAAAATAAAAATGAAAATTTAATATTATTTTCCTTTCTTATTTTTACATCCTAACCTACAACTTTTTTTTTTCGAAAACTTAAAAAAAAATTTATTTTTTTTTTAATAAATATGAAATTTGAGAATTTTCATATTTCAAAAATTTATTAGAACTGAAAAATTCTAATTTTAGAAATTATAAAACTGATTAAGAAAAACGAAAGTTGAATTGGTTATAATGCACCTTTTTTTTAAATTCTTAAAATATGAATTTTAATATTTTTCTATACGTTAAGGTGAATATTTACAAAATTTTATCTACTAAGTATATCTTTCTTTTAAGTAAAATTATATTAAATTTTTAGTAAAATTATTATTTTCTCTTCATTTACAATGATAATAGTAAAAGGTAATAAATTTTGACTTTTACAAATTATATTTCATGTGGAAATATCCTTCATATATTATACTTCATATGTATATAATAACTAAAATATAATCCAGTCAAAGTTTATTACACATTGTATATATACATACGTATTTATATATAGGTATGTGCATATATGTATGTTAAATTATTAAAAATGGTTATGTATGGTATCATAAAGGATATAGTGTAAATGAAAGCTAGAATAAAAGATTTTATTAGGAAATGAAAGATATGAAAAAGAGATACGAGAATGAATAAAATCAAATATGAAAACTTTAATAGGCATCCAGACAGATGTAGTACACATTCAAAAGATTTTTTTTTTTTTTTTAGCTTTTTTAACTTACATTTTTTTAGGAATGTTTATATAAGCTTTTTATAAAAAGAAATAGTTTTTAAAAGATGAAACAGAAAAAATAATCATTATATGTACACATAGAAAAAATAATCTGAAAATATAAAGAAAGACAATAGCAAAGAAAAAAACGCTACCAATTTAACATGTTAAACTTTCCTAAAACATGGTTTGTATGTCGGCACGAAAAAGTATTTTAAAAATTTCAGAAAAAAATCCCTGATATTCTAAGATCTTATAAAAAAAAAAAAAAAAAAAAATCTAACCTTTTCATAAACTAAATATGGTATGTATGTAGATTATCCTTTCAAATAAGCAAATTGTGAACAAAAATAAAAATGATTCTGTGACATTGCTTTTTTTTAAATAAAACAGAGACATATTGTTTTCACAAAAACAAGCAAAATTTCCATAAATAATACAAATAAGAAAATTTATGATGCTATCGCGTATCACCCTATGTGGTCTATTCATGTCGCCAACAGAAAACAGACAACGAAACATATATACCTACATATAACGCAAAATTATATTTTTTAAAGTAAATAGAAATATTTAAAAAAAATAATAATAACTGAAATTAAATAATAAATTATTATTAGGGAAAAGTTACCAATGACGAGACCCCCAGATTTTACTTAATTATTTTTGTTTAAATAAATATATTTTACGGCAAATTTATATTTATTATGAAACATTAGTTGAAATTTAAACCATTTTTGTATCAACACGTTATGTCCTCGCGTCAACATTATAATCAACAAGTGACTACCTCTATTCACTATGGAAAAGGTCTGAAAACTAATACACAACATTAAAAATTTTAATTTTGTATGTAGCAAAATTCCAAAATAGAAATCACTGTTCAGAAAAATAAAAACAACTTCATATGTACAAACATAAGTTTTCTGGACAAAGCTTAGCACAGTTTCAGATAGAAATTTTTAAGAAAGATATTACGATCTTCACAGGCACAATCAACGAATTGAAGCTACATATGTATGTATATATATTAAGCTTGTTACCACGGTTCAGGACTTTTCCCTATATCGATGTAAATAAGAATCCATAATTTTTCATTCTATTTCATTCAATAGAAATATCCACTTATTTTTCCATATCCCCACTATAGATGAATATTCACTTTTTTTTTTGTGCTTACATTACAAACGTACCAATAAATACAAGTGGAAAAATTAATTAACTGGAAACAATGCTGGCACGTAAATTTTATATCTTTTTTAAACTGATTTATTTTCAATGTGCAGCACATTCAATTTCTTTATTTTTTATTATATTTTTTTTTTTTAATTTATGATAGCTCTCATAAATTTCATTTTGATTTATAAAAATAAATTAAAACACAGCTAAAAAGCTTTTATAATTATTTTTATTAGAAATTAATTAAATTAAATTAAATTAATAACAAATATTTTATTTGTTAAAAATTAATTGACTTTGAATTTGTATAAAAAATAAACCAACAAATAAATACATTATCCTTTTTTGGTTTATGCGTTTTTTATTATACTATAAAAGCTTTATGTGAATTGAAATCAAAACTATATATAGGTATTTTTTTTTTAATTACAATATTTTTGCTGCATTTTATGAAATAGAAATAAAAAAAAATAATCTTCAAATATTTAATGAATAAATTTATTGTGCATTTTATTGAATACAATATTTTATGTATAAAATATTACGTTATTACGTGGTATTTTCAATGAAAAATAAAAACCTAAATAAAACCAAAATATTTTGTATATATAAATTCATAGTTTCTTATTTTATCTTCTTCTTTTTTATTTTTTTTTTTGTTTTCTACTTCTCATATTTTATTTATATTTTCAATACAAAATGAAAAATCAAAATACAGACATTTTGAGTACAATTTACAGACAGGATATACAAAAGTTTTCTCATTTATTAGCTGGTTTTTATTCTTTTTCTTTTTTTCTTTTTTTTTTTTCTTCGTTTCTTTTCATATTCTGCCTTTATTATAAAAGTAAGCCGAATTCTCATGGAAAAGAAAAAATAGAAAAAAAAAGAAAAAGGGAAGAAAGTTAGTGATGAATGAACAATTTTGTGTGCTTGTTTTTGAAAGAGCACTAAACTCAAAGAAAAAGTAAATCAGAAACAAAATGAAAAAAAAAAAGAATTCAATAAATTTAATGAAAGAAAACAACAATAATTTTATGAATATATAGACAAAAGAAAAACATCATCACAAAACATTAACGTAACTTTTATGCGTACCTATGTATATGTATAATTTCACATGTAAAAGTCTAAATTTAATAACTAATTATAATTAATTCTCTGCATATAATTATCAATACTTTCGATTTTTCGTCCTAGATATTACTAATTTTTAATTATATTAATTCTATGTGAACTGAGAAAAAAACAATCAAATATAAGATTAAAAAAATTATGTAACAGAAAAAGCAAATAAATAACAAAATTATAAATATGAAAAATTGAAATGAATCCATGAATATACAATACAACAGTTTTTTTCTTCCAACGTAGAAGATTTTACAAAGGATAATAACAATACAACAAAACTTTGTCTAAGATGTAAACTTCTTATATAGGAACAAATTTTTAATTGTACGTAAAGTAACAATGCAATTGTCATTTATAATTATTAAAAAAGAAAAATATATATATATAAAACCGAAAACAAACAACAGACAGGATAAAGTATACTTATATTTTTTGAAAAAAAAAAAAAAAAAAAAAAAAAAAAAAAAAATTGTTTTCTTTATTTGTAAATCTGCAACAAATGTAAAAGAAAAAAAAAGGAAATAAGAATGAAGGAAAATTTTTCTATTGTTCAAAAAATAATTATACTAACTTTATACAGTATTTATTTAAAATCCCTTTAAACTTATTTTCAAATTAATAAAAAGTTATAAAACTCTGAGATATTTTATAAAAGATAAATAATAATAATTAATAGTTTTTAAAACAATTTTCGGTCCATAAATGATTTAAAAATATTTCACTTTAAATTCGAAAATTCTTTCAAAAATTAACGACTTAAAGTTAACATTTATTTCTAAAGGACTAAATTAATCCTTTTTCATACATATGTATATATTTTCTATCAAATTATTATTTTTTTTTTTTCACTTTCCAATAAAATTACTTTAATCGACTTTTATACATATACATACATACGTATTTATAAACTAACATTAAATAGCTTAGTATGCTGAAATTAAAGTTGGAAATCCGTTCATTATTATCAGTAGCATCGATTGTGAGTAGTGAGTATATACATACATACATAAAAACAACCACGATTTTCTTTAATATGCCTGCTATATTCCTTAAGTATTCTTTTTTTTTTTTTTCGGCCTAAGTATTTCAGTTCTATAAATTTCTATATTTACAATTTTACATATTAATTTATGTACATATTTTTCGACAATATATACATTTATTGTATACATATGTATAAATGATTAAATACAATTAAGTGTATTAGACATTTTAATTCAACATAAGGAAAAATTCAGTTTCAATAATGAGACTTAATTAGTGAACGCAAAAGTCCATTACATGATTCTATCATTTATTATGTATCTTTTTATTTAGGTTAAAGTATATTATATTTTTGATTAAAGAAGGTTAAAGATAAAATGTAAAAATAGATATATACTTTTAGGTATATGTATATGTATATTTATTATACAGGTAAATTCTCGACAAATTTTTTTTTTTAGCTTTTCATGTTTAAGAAAAGATATATTAATGTATAAGGGTGTAATTATTTATAGATAGAAACAATATACATATATACTTATCGAGAAGAGAAAATCTTTACTTTAGTGATAATTAGTTCCGATGAGACACAAAAGTGAATTGTTATGGGTATTCAGGTTAAAGCAATTTAATTAGTCTCATTGGGATTTTAATGAAATTGAGAATAATTTCGAAAACGTGATATCATTGATTGCTTTAATTCTTCTTCTTCTTTTTTCCATTTTCTTTGATTTTTTCACACATAACGTATACTTATGTTAAAGAAAAACAAAAAAACTAATTACCTTCTAAACTTGAATTAAATTCACAAAAATAAGATAAAATCAAAATAAATTACATTGATTGTAATTGAAATGTATTGTGTTACTATAACAATTCTAATTTTAATTTAATTAAATTTTTAATTACTATACTTACTCAAACTGAAAACATCTGGAAAAGAGGTGAATTAATTGTTTTTTTTTTTTTTTTTTTTTTTAATACTATAAAACTCATTATTTTATTATGTGATTCTATTATTAAAGTTATTCTAATAATTTAATTGATTTATGTTACAAAAAATCAAATCAAACATACTAAGCATTAATTGAAAATTCCTCAAATTTTAATACAATTTGTAAGAAAATTTGTTGAATTCCGGTCCATAAATTTTGGTCTTTGATCAGAATTTATTGTCTCTCTTGCATTTCCATTCAAGCACAGCCTGCACAGGTCAACATTCTTACGTAAAAATGAACATGATTAGGTAAAAGCACAGGTTACAAAAACTTTAAATTTTCCACATCGTCATACAACACATTTTTTTTTTTATTTTTTTTTGCATCTCATGAGGTTGACAATTTTTTTAAAATTTCGTTACTATGGAATTTTAAAGTGTAAGTTTTAATTGATTATCTTGTACATAAGTATTGTAGAAAAAAAAAATTAATTCTTTTATGACATTAAATATCTCTCGTACCATATTTTATTTATTTTTTTTTTTTTTTCATTTATTTATTTATTTGTAAATTTGTGCAAACAATTATTACTTTTCATGTCATAAATGTTTCAAAAAATTTTTTTGTCATAAAAATACAAAACAATATTCGCATTATTCGCGAAAAAAATATTAATTAAAAAGAAAAGTAAAGAAAAACAACAAAATTATTTATATTAACTCTTATATAGTACATTTAAAGTATGTAGGTACATATTGATTTTGATATTCATATGATAATGAAAATACACATATTTCTGAAACATTGACTATAACATCGACTAAAATTGCACATATACACATATGTACATGTATCATATATATGTATATCTACAACATATGTATATTTTGTCATATGGAAAATTCCCATAATATTGAAATGAATTTTAAATTTTTTCTTTTCTCATTTGAAATGAAAACAAAAACATTACTTTGTAAAATTGATGGGGACATAATAGGATTAGTTTAAAAGCTTTTGCGCTATGTAAATAAAATAGCGAACATTTAATACAAAGAAATGGTCCTAAAAACTGAATCCATACGATAATCTTAATGATGAACTTATATACTTTTTTGAAAGTACTATACTACATTTTAAAGATACAATGATGATGATGATGGTACTGAAAGAGTATATTTTATTTGTAAGTACTCTGGTTGTCAGTTATTTTACACATATTTTTATTTACATATACTATGTATATTGTTTATAAAGGAATTTCTTGAATTTTGTATATACATATATTATTTATTTAAATAAGAAAAATATTTTTTTTTCTCGCGCATACAGCAAAAACTCTCTAAATTAAATCATTTAAAAAAAAATTAAAATACAAGTACCTACTTGTTTTTTTTTGTTGTCATAATCTTAAACAGCTTACACAGTAATGTCGATAAAAAAGATTTAAAACTGTTGATAATCCAACAGTACTTTGTAGGATGTATGTAAAAAGGACAACAAAAATATGTATAGGAAAATTCAAGGAAAGAAAATTTATAAAGTTTTTAACAATTGAATTCTTTTATAGATACAACAACAACAAAAAAAATACAGAAAATGATTAATTACACGCGATGTAAGAATTTAAGAAAATTCTATTTACGAAATGCTTTTTAATCTATACATAATCTACTCTGAAAACATCATACATAATGCGTTAACGTATCGTACAAAACGCGTCAACGTATAACAAAGAGAACTTTTCAATGCACCATACATTATTTTTTTTTTTTTTGATTTCTATAAGATTTTCTATCCTTCAATAACTTTTATTTACTTATTTATTAAAAAAAAAAAAAAAAAAAATAACTTAAAAATAACTTTAGATAAATTTATTTGTTTATTTATCATAAAACTTATTTTCTATAATGTAATCAAGACATTATAAAAAATACACATTCTTATAAGTAAAAAAAAAAAAAAAAAAAAATTACACATATAATAAGAAACATATTTATGCTATGGTACAGTCATACTTAATATATTAAATGAATTTAAATTACAAAATGAATGAAAATTTAAATTCTAATTTAGAATATTTTGCAAAATTTTATAAAGATTTGAGATATTTTTACCTATACCTTTTTAAAATGTAATATTGAATATATTTACACTGAATAAAATTTCAATATAGAAAAACAAAACTAAAATTTGCCATTCTCATAAGTTATGTAGATTTTCTTCAAAAAAAAAAAATAAATAAATAAAATAAAATACGTTTTATTTATTCATAAATTTTTAATATATTTCAAATATTATTTAATATGAATTTTATTTTTCTTACATTTAATGTGGCTTAGTAGAAGTAGGGTTATTCCTTTAGGTACTAATAACAACGCTAACACATGAAGGAAGAAAAATGGGTAAAGAAAGAAACTAGGGAATATAATATAATAATAAAAAACATTGTTAGATGTTACCAAAGAAATTATAGACAGAAAGAATTCTTATGTAGTATAAAAATGTCTCATACAAAAATTTTTGTTCTGGGGTTCCAACATTGGAACCCCATTATTGAAATAGCTTAGAAAGTACATCGGTTTTATTAAGAAAGCTTTTACTTCCTTCCTTCTCTTAACGTACTGTTCTATAGTCTAATGTAAGATTTAAAAGTTTTTGTATATACTACATAAGACTTCTTTCTGTCTATAATTTCTTTGATGTTACCTAATTTTCATATTTAATATGAATTTAATTTAAAAAAATTTAATAAATAATTAATTAATATCAAAAAAAAAAAAAAACAAGAAACAGATATAAGAAGTTTTTCTTTCAGTGTATTCAGAACTATTGTTATAAAATGAGTTTAACATGTATACAACATATTTGATATATGTATGTATATTGTATGTACATACATACATATATTCAATTTTAAAATGAATTAAATTTAAATTTTATTCAAATATTATATAACCACAATCATTTCATTATACTTCATATTATTGATAGTATGTATAAAGAATATGTTCTATTTCAGACGATGCAAAAAGACATCAAATAAACAAAAAATATTGTATACCGTCAAGTCAATTTAAAGATATCTATACATAAGTAAAAATATGTACATATATTTCAACATACATATCATGTATGTATGTGGATACCTATACATTTATTACATTTATAATATTAAATTTACATATATACATATACATATGTACATACATATATAGATATAACACATTTCAACTTTAAATGAAAATACATTTCGAATATATTCACTCTAAATGATATAACTGCACATTTCATTTCGATATCTATACTAAATAATATTGATGATGAAGACGACATAACAAATATTAAACTGAGTACTGTTATATCATAAAGGATATGAGATTGAAACTAAACGAATATTTAAATAACATTTTAATCTTGAAACGAACACATTTTAAATTTCATTTTTATTTATTAGGTTGTTTTTTGTTTCTTTTTCTTATTCAATGTTATTTTATATGAAATTTGCATTAATAATATACATATGTACATATATAAAACGGATGTACACATATACTTTGGAACTTGAGGTATCAATATCATTTTTTTTTTTTTTTTTTTTAAACTGTCTATAAAAAAAATAATTAAACATTCAATTTGTTCATATGGTTTATGTAATTTTGTCCATTCATCATTTTGTAAATTTTTTCTTCTTTGTTTTAAGTAAAATACGTATTTATTAAGTAAAAGATATTTTGAAAATTATGTATATTGAATGCAATTCATTTTCACAAAGATAAATCTAAATCATTTACATATATAAAAGTTAATTTGAATTGAAAATTAATTACATATTACGAATGAATTAGTAATTTTGGTTTCTTTAATTTGAAACAAAAAAAAAAAACAGTAGCAGTAACCCCTCTTAAACAAATATTTTTGGATTTTAAATTAGAACAAACATTACGTTGTAATTTAAAAGGGATTTTTGGTTCGGTCATTGGTTTCATAAGCATTCAGAGTTCAATTGGAAGTTTCTTTTTATTTACAATGTATTCTTCGAAATTAAAGAGCAGATCCTTTCTGATAATTAAGCCCTACACGTTCTTACTTTTTTTTTTTTTCTGTTTTCGCCTTTCAAATTTAATTTACTACTGGAGAAAAAAAAAAAAACTTCGTTCCTATATGATTAATGATTTCTAATTATATCAACTTACAAAAACTTCAAAGTGTATAGTATACACATATTTACAAATTTCATTACTTGTAATTACCACCCCTTTTAATCTTGTAACACACTTATAAATCCTTCATTCTCTTTTCAATATATGCAATTGCCTAACATGAAACAAATGTCAAATATTCTATCATGTTAATGTTTCCGTTCAAGTTTTGATGTTTTTCATCATTTTTTTTCCTTTTATTTTTTTCTTCATTTCTATTGTAATTGTATATAATACACAATTTATATCTCTCATATTCAACTAGTCTATCATGAAAGACTCCTAGTTTAAATGGCCTTTCAACACATTTTTTTTTTTCATTTCTTTTTTTTACTGCGTTTTTAAAGGACACATGGTAATCTTTATATAATATAAAATAATAGAACAATGCTGGTAGCTTAATCCGAATAAAATGTTGGTATCATCATCATATAGTTCCATTTTTCTCATCTACTATAATACCATAAATTCAAACATAGAAATACCAGAATGTCACTGCAAATTACACACATTTGATTATATCCGCATCTGTTTTCTCGTGTGTAACAAATTTTAGCATGTACATATGTATGTATCTTTTATCCTTTCTTAAAGTCTCTTTATTTTTTTATCAATTTAGAGGATTTCAATCTAAAAATGGTAAAGAAAATAAAATTAGAAAAATCACTGAGATACTTATCAATAAAACTTTATAATGCTTGAAAATATGATTTTGCTTACTGACCATAAAAGCAAGTACACTATCAACAAATTTAGTGGTTTAAACTGTAGTTGCATGTATGACAGAAATAGCTAGTTCCTTCTGTATAACTTTTTTAAATTATCTTTTAATTTTTAAAACTAGTGGTGCATATCAAGGTCACAGAAAATAAAAAATTATTAAAAATGGCCAAAATATGTATGTTAAATAAATAATGTAACAATGATTAAGAATCTAAATATAAGTTTGATTTCATTTTTTTCATAAACAATATTGATCTATCCATTGTCAAGGTTACTAAAGTATGTAAAGGCCTAGTCAGACATCTAGTATTCATACTATGGCATTCGAAAATACCACATATCTATCACTCAATACTAGTTTCATACTAACTGAACAATCTAGTACGAACCTAGTATTGAAACATACAAAATTTCCATGGTATTAGCATTGTATACAAGGAATTTGTTAACCGCAATGCCATTTCGATAAAGCGAAAATTTTTGAAATTTTATTCGATATTGGTAATTTGTGGTTATGTTAGAAAAAATGGAAAAAAATATTAAAAAAGAAAAAGAAAAATTCTCAACACCAACTATTTTACTTATATTTTTTTATTTTATTTCTTCAAACTGTCACTGAATACTAGATACACCACAATTGATATATGTCACGTCAACTGATATATCTTATACCATGGTATCTATACTATAGTATGAATACTACATGTCTGACTAGGCCTTAACAAATAAGTTTCATATCTATTTATAGTGTAATAATTTGTCAAAGTAAAAACTAAAATTCAAAAGGTTATCGGAACAGAAATAAAATCTATGCTTAGAAAAATAAAAACTTGAACGTACAGACAAAAAAAAACCTCGAAATTCTATATAAAAGAGGCTCAGAAAGACCTCAATGAAGTTTAATTGAGCTGGAGCCAAGTTACTGAATACTAGAATATTTAAAGCAGTTTTTCAAGAAATATTTAACTATTTTGCTAAAAAATGAAACTTAAATTAAAAGCATGTAAGATTTTTTTTCTAAAATTTTTTCAGCATAATAAAAAAACATAAAAATTTTATTTTTTACTTTTATAGATTTATTTCCAATTTTTATTGCTTTTGTACTGACATTTATGACAGCGCAATGTGTTGAACAGGATAACACCGAATTTTCTTTGGATATTCTTAAAAATACAATTAGCGCATCAGAAAAGTCTGAAAATGTTATCATTTCTCCAATTTCCATACAAACATGTTTGGCTTTAACATTTATTGGTGCTGACGGTAAAACAGCTGAAGAACTATCAACCGGATTACGACTTGGTAGTTTGGATAAAAATGAAGCTGCATCTAATTTTAATCAATTACTTTCACGTCATGATATTAATTCTTTAGTAAAAATTGCAAATAAAATTTATTCTCAAGATGATGTTATTCTTAAGTCGCAATTCAATGAAATTGCCACTAAACAATTCCAATCGAAAGCTGAAAATATTGATTTCACTACAACAGATGTATCTGCAAAGAAAATCAATGATTGGGTAGAGGAACAAACAAATAACAAAATTAAAGATTTAATTGATCCATCAACTTTAGAAGGTGCAAAAATGATTCTTATAAATGCAATTTATTTCAGAGGTAAATGGCAGAAACCTTTTGGTACAACAAATAAAAATAAATTCTGGAATGATGAAAATGATTCATCTGAAGTAGATTTGATGAGGGTTGAAGATTATTTTAATTATGTAGAATTAGAAGATTTAGATGCTACAGCTATTGAGTTACCATATAATAATTCTGAAATTTATATGTTGGTTATTGTACCAAATAAAAAAACTGGCCTTAAAAATTTAGAAGAAAAATTAGAACAAATTGAATTGTCAAAAATTAAAGAGGAAATGAAAGAATTTAAAGTAATTTTAGATTTACCAAGATTCAAGACGGAATTTTCAATTAAATTAAGTGATATTTTAGTAAAGGTATTATCTTAGATAGGAATTTATTTATAATATATTTCAAATAGAAATAATTTCAATATTTTTATTTTTGTGTTATACGAGTAGATGGGCATGTCAACAATGTTCACTGATGATGCTGATTTTCATCATTTAACCGATGAGAAAATTAAAATTGATGAAGTTTTCCATAAAGCCGTAATTGAAGTTGATGAGATTGGAACTGAGGCTGCTGCAGCAACATGTAAGAATAACTATTTAAATTATATTTGAATAAATAAATTTTTTATATATATTTTTAATATCATTACAGATATAAAAGCAGTATTTTATTCAATAAACATGAATATGAAATATTTAACTGTGAACAGACCTTTTATGTACTTTATAAAAGATGATAAGACAACATACTTTAGTGGACGCATATCTAAACTTTAAAAGAACATATAAAAAAATTAACAAGAAACAATTTTTTTTGTAGTTTAGTACTTTAGAATACTGTTGTCAGTAGTTTCATTTTCCTACATATGTATGTATGTATATGTTTTGTATATTTTGATAAAATGTTAGAACCGAGTTTACATATAAAATTTATCATATAAATGCTTTGAATTATAAAAAACAAAAAACAAAAATTTGGACTTTTTTTTAATCCTTAAAACTTTATTGCTTTATTTCCTTTATTAATTATCCTTAAAGTTTTAATAACTTAAAAGTTCTTAAATTTCACTCTTATTGCCCATAGTCCTGAAAGCTGGGGAAATATTCCAATTCACATACAAAAACTTTATACAATTGACTTTACTACAAAACTTCAACTTCAATTTACAAAATAAAACGCATGCGCAAAAATTTGTTTGAATTGAATTGAATTGAAAAATTAAAATAATGGGAACGAATTGAATTTTTAGCAACCTTTTGTAACGACTGAAAAATGCTAAAAGTAATTTTAAAACAACAAAAATTTGAAAAATGAAAAATGACTAATAACTAATGAAGAAATAAATTATAAATTTAATTCTATAATACAATCGAATAAAACATTCAAAAACAAATTAGTATTAAAATTAATTTGTTTAAATATTCAAAATAAGCAAAATAAATGGTTTTAAAATTAATACACTATAATTTATTAAAAATTACAAAAAAAACCACCAAAACAAAACGTTCACTTTGATGATGGAAAATGATGAAAATGATAAAACTTCAGAATGAGCTTTCCTTGAAATTTCAGTTACAAATTTGAAAAATGCAACTGAAATACTATTAAAATAATGGGATTCAAAATTCATAATTCATAACATTCTGAAAAAGGAAAAATGCACGAGTCTTTACAAAATTGTGAAAAATGAAATTCAACTAAAAATTACATACTACAGATGTCGTTTTATTTTGAGGGTTCGATGATAGGTTTCGTTTAATTTTTCAAATATACACAAAGAAGCATATTTTTCGTTAATTTTGAAAATATTTTATTGGAATTTATGAAAGCATTTTCACAGTTTAAAATATTCATTTAGATTTTTGATATATGAAAATATTAATTTAACAAGAATGATTTGTTATTGAATGGTTAATGCTTTTTAAAATGAAATGATTATTAATTAATCTTAAATCTTTAAAAAAATCAATTCTAGTTAGAAGAAATATTAAATAGAACTTCTTTAGAAACGAATTTTGACAAATTAATAAAATTTTGAATGTGTTCATATTTTTTTAGAACCAAATTAAATATGTGTAGTCAAAATTTGAACCTTTTCTAATTAGGGTAGAATACCCAGTAACGAGCACTTGGCTTTATTTTATTCTATAACTAAGATATTTTTATAAAAATACAGGTGAATATTTGCTATATACATACTTAGAAAAATATGTTATCCTTGCAATGCGTGGATGGTTTATCATTACAAACTCTTATTTTAAATATAATTCTAATAAATATAAAGTGCTACTCAAAATGGCATTTTTCTTGACATTTTCGTTAAGGAGATGAGTATTACGTTTTCGTTAAGGAGATGAATATTTATTTCCTTTATATTTTACTAAAAAAAAGCGATAAATAGCTAATTTTTTTGAAATTACATTTTAAATTAGTTAAAACTTAATTTCTAGCACTTTTTAACACTTTTATTATTAAAATATTTTATTTTTGGCAGTGCTCGTTACTGGCTCTTTTCATGTGCTCGTTACTGGCGAAAAGGGTGCTCGTTACTGGTCTTCACGAATTTTGAGTTTTGTTCATAATTTTAATAATTTTACTGAAATAAAAACATATTTTTTGCGTTAAATTGCAAATCTAGACCCTTCAGAAAATTGATTTTACTCTTGGTTGGAATTATTTATCAAATACTTTAACCGTGGTATAAGGAAAAAGTCAAAAATTTTCTTAAGGGTGCTCGTTACTGGATATTTTCCCCTAGTTCAAAATTTTTGTTCGAAAAATTATTTTTATTAGAATTCATATACAACCCTTTAACTCTAGAATTGCCTGATGTATACTTTTGGAATTTGAACCTTATATTACATAATCCTTTTGAGCTACCAATTCCTCCATTGAAGGACTCAATGTAACCACCACAATTTTCAATGTTCTGAAGATTAGATGTCCAAGCTTGTCGTCAGATTGAATATCTTCAATCTTGCGAATGCAAGAAAATTTGGATTATTGAACATAAAACGCCATTTTGAATTCTTAAATTTCGTGTTACCAATATTTATGTTTGTGGAAGAAATAAAAATATTATTCAAATATGTATGTATGTATATGTATTTAAATAATCAAAATGAGTGAACGAAAAAAATTAATAAAAACATTATTAAAAAATATGAGTATAGATAAAATTTTGGGACTATGTTCATAAATTTTAAAAGTTGTTTAGGACATTACAAAAGAACATTTTTTACGCAACAAAAATGTTTGGTAATGACAACTGACAGCAGTAATACCACTGCAGTATTTGGTGGTGTGGTTTGGTAACTCATCTATTTTTCTTCTTGAAAATCATGTGTAAAAGGTGTTTGTAGACAGGCCCGGCCCTACCATAAGATAAAGCACTTGCCCCGGGCGCTAAAACTTAGGGGCGCTGAAAATAACTGCTCACTTATTTAAATTTGGTGTAATAAAAAATAACAAAAGTGAAGAATTTTCAAAGTTCACTAATTTAAATATATGTTCATACATATACATATGTATGTATTATGTAATATGTATATTCATATTAGATTCTTATATGCATAACATTTCTAAAAAGTACCTTTTATTCGACCCACGAATATTCGATGTACATTCATTTCATTTGAAAATATTACTACATATGTATGTACATACTTGCATTTATTGTTACTATTTTGTGTGTGAAGAAGAAATAACGTCAAAACCGAATGCGAATGTATATAGGCATCAGCTTCAATTTCAACTCATGGAGCAGAAAAGTTTTTTGCTCCAACGGTATCAAAATTTTATATGGTAAAATTTGTATCGTTCCTTATCGCACACACATTTTCTTTAAATTTTATGATGAAACTTGCGTTGAAATGGTGCAAGTTAAAAATTTGCACCATCGCATCTCTAGTTCTTGATTATGAAAAACTTTTAACGAGTATCACGCATTCTCACTTTTCTTCTCTTTTACAATGAAACTTGCGTTGAAATGGTACAAGTAAAAAATTTGCGACATAGCATCTATAGTTTTTGATTATGAAAAAATTATAACGAATTTCTTCGCATACTCACAAAACATTATTATTATTATTTTATTTTATATTTTTTATTTCTTTTTAAGATCAATCACATATTTTTTCAAATGGAACAAAGTATATAAATTTTTTAGTTTTTAAATAATTAAAAAGTCAAAATCAAAAGATAATTTTTAAATAATCGATTAATATTATGAAAATATGTATTTCAAATAGCTTTAAAATATGTTTTCATTTGAAAAAATATGTTGAACGAGGATAAGGCCTATAGAAGATACCTCTTTAAAAAAAACGCGTCTTTAATATTCTACCTACTGGGTGGCGCGGAAATGAACATGTATTTATACATGTACGTACATATTTTAAAAAATTTCATAACAAAGGGCGGCAAAAATTATAAGTGCACCGGGCGCCAAAATCATTAGATCCGGCCCTGTTTGTAGACCTTGTCAATCTTGCAAACAGACGATGACAAGCTTGATAAAATGAACACTTGGTATTGACAAGCTATGATTAATTGAAGTCTATGAAAAGTCAAACTTGAGACAAGCTTGAATAATTGAAAACAGCCTTTTTGGTTTTTTACCTTGTTTTCCACTTTTTATCTCATAAAGTAAAACAATTACAAAAAAATCTTAAATTTTAGCATTTTTTTCTCATTTTAAGTGGTTTTTTTTTATGTTTCCTTTTTCAATGCGAGACCTAAGTGTAAAATGCAAATACATATGTAGTTAATTTTAAAAAACTTTAAAAATTTTACAAATGTTTTTTTCTCAAATTTCATAAATTAACAAATTAATACATTTTTTTAGTGAATCCATAAAATAATTTAAACTCGAAAAATGTTGAATGTTTTTTAAACTTTTGAAATCCTTTTTAAGCTTCCATTTTTATTTGAGCCGCTCACAAACCAAATCGATTAATTCCTCTTTTCGAGTTTCTTTTTTAATTTTAGTACCAAAACTTGATTGATTCTGAGTTTTTCAACTTCAAAATAATTTTTTTCGACCATCGGATAATAAATAATTACTATAGAAGCTACTTTATTACTTTTTTTGTGTAGAGTTAATCAATTTAGTTCATGTACGGCTTATTTACACATGCCTTGTCAGTAGTAGTATCATCGACTAAAATATTAATCAATGCTTACATTATTCCATTAATTGTTACACAGAAAAACTATAATTACATAAAATTAAATTACATTTAGGTGGATAATCTGTTTAATTAGAAGAGATGTTATGAAGGAAGTTTATATACATACATATGTATTTCAAATTATAAGAATTCAACACATTTATCAATATCTCTGTATTTTCAAAAATTATCTTGAAAGAATCTTACAATTCTAATTTATTTTGAATAAAATATTCAAAAATTTCTTATTTACAATTTAAATTATAATAATAAAATGTGTGATAATACACGTAGATAAATACTAAAACAATTTCATTTTTTTTTATTACTTTTACTTTCTCTTCTCTTATAGAAATCACAATTTTATTTTAAAAGTCTTATATAATTACAATTTTCTCATTACATAATTATTTTAGAATTCACACTTAAAAGAATCTTTTGAAAAAAAATTACATTAAATACATAAATAATATCTTTTTTTAAATATTTTTTTAAACTAAAAAAAAAAAAAAAACAATAATAAAAACATAATTATTGTTATAATAATATTTAAAAACAAAAATTGTATATTTTTAATAGGGGTCTTGCAAACCCAAAATTTTCTTTACTTTTTTTTTTATATTTTACAATGTGCCTAATAATAATTTTGTTTCATAGCTTTTGGTTTATTTTTATTTTTTTATTTTTTATTTTTTTTGTTTTTGTGACCTAAAATATTATAATAGTTTGATCCATTTTTGTATAATTTTTTCTTTATCAAATAAATTGCAAAAAGTGAATAACACATTTATTTTTAAAAAAAGTTACTTTTTCGAAATTTTAAGACCGAAATTTGAAATATTTTAAAATTTATATAATTTACAACTGATTAAATTAAATAAAATTGGAGTTCTGTAACTGTTTAATTGAGTTGAAAAACATTTATATTTTTTATGCTTATTCATTATTACATTATAACAGATACACAACATGTAATAAACATCAATGATTAATGAAACAACATTAAAAATCTTTAGTTCTAATTAAATGTAATAACACCAACGACAGAATAAGTTCATTTAAAACAAACATTGTGTTTAAGCTGCATTATAATAAAGTATCTGGAACCAGTAGCTAAACTGTTTGTTAGATATTTTCTTGAACGACATTGTCGTACGATTAATATGTCGTTGTAATGTAATTAATTTGTGAACAGATTTTATGTTGCGTTTTATTTTATGTATATAATGTGTCGTGTCTGTTTTGTTATAAATATGAATTAAGCCTTATAAATTAATTTTATAACAATTATTTAAATTATTAAAAAATTTCAGAACTCTAAAATATTATATTAATTTAATTCCAATAATTCTGTTGAACAAAACAAAATTTTTTGCTGAAGAATACAACTAAAAAATTATATCTAAAGTAACTTTTTTTTTTCTATTTGTACATAAATTATGATGTTTTTTTTTTAATCATATTTGAGAACAAAAAAGTATTTAAAATTTTGGAGAAAAAAATTATACAAATTGTTTAATTCAATCATTAAAATTATATATATATATATATATATATATATATATATGTAATAAAAGCTCATATTTATAATTTGCTTTTCTTATTTAATAATTTTCTTTAATTCTTTTAATATCATTTTTTCAAAGACTAGAAGCGAATAATATCATATTTTTAATTTGGAATAAAGATAATTTTTTTTTTGTTTGTTTCTTATTTTAGTATTATTTTTTTTTTTCGTTTATATAATTTTTATGTTTTATATTTTAAACATCAAGAAAAAAAAATCTTTCTTAAACACTATACATTAATTTATGAATCATTTTGTATTTTTTTTTTTTTTTTTTTTTTTGGTTTTTTTTTTTAAATATATATGTATAAGAATTAATAATGTTTATAATCTCATTTCTGAAGGAATATATTATTTCCTCTGTCCCATAATAATATTAGCAAGTGAATATTTAAACAGGAAGATCAACGTGAATCCAGAAACTATCTGAACACTCAAAATAAAAATTAGGAGTAATATTTTTAATTTATTATTTAATTTAATCTAGTTTTGTGATAATAAATTTTTCGTTCTATATTTATTTTCTTTTGCTACTATTATTATGGAACAGAGGGAGTATAATTTATCAATGTTATCTTTTGCTTTTTTACTTATTTATCAATTTTTTTTTCTATTATATTTTTTAACTGTTATACAATAATTATTTTATTTTATTTTAATCAAATGAATTCCATTAATTTTTGTACATATCGCACAGGACTTTTTCCATTGGAGTATTACCTATTGTTCGTTGAAAATATAATGATTCAATTTTATGTGAATTAACTATCCTTAATAATGGTAACATGAGTAATAAACGTCCGAAACGTGCTATTTGTGATGGAAATTGTGCTCTTGTATGTTGTGATAGCATAACCTGAAAAAAAAATAATGTGTTTGTTTGTGATTTAGAAAAAAAAAATTAATTTTTCAAATTTACATATTACTGCCGATGCAGACGAACGACAATTATTGTCAGAAGATCGACTTTCTGTGATATTTTTTCATCCAATTTAGCAATAAGTTAGTTTATGAATACGATATGTTTTGCTCCTGTTCACATTTAGTTTTTTTTTTTTCTCTTTGAATTCTTTGAATATAATTACGCAAAAGTACGTTGCAACAATTGTCGTTCATCTGCATCTGAACTTGTACATAATATAATTTCACGAAAGAACCATAAAAAAAATTTTTTTTACACACACATACATGCGCTTGATCTTGTAAATTTTCTATTTGTGCTGGATCTTTCAAACCTCTAGTTTCTGGACGAAACAAAACAATCGCTTTCATACAAGCAAATTCAGCTGGATCAACTAAAACTGCTTTAAATTTGCACAATGTATCATATAATGTTCGAACATCAGCAGCTACCTACCATTTAGAAAAGAAAAAAAAAAAGCATATTACTTTTTAAAAAAATCAAATTTTTAAATTTTAAAAATTCCAGTAAATAAATTTTAAAAAATTTTTTCACCTCATTCTTAGGAACACAATTATTATTTATATTATTACAGTGCTCTGTTACAGAAAATAATGCACAACTTGCTGGATCCAATGGCATACACCATTGTATCGCATTTAACAAGAATAATTCAGCCCATGATTCTTCAAGTAAAATTACCTAAAAAGTAAAAATAAATTTTTAATTTAGCAAAAAAAAAAAATTTAAATAATATAAAAAAAATTAAAAAAAAAAAAACAATTTAAAATTACTAATTACCTGATCGCGAAATGCTAAACTAGCAAAACTAGGCAAATTTTTTGCCCACTTCACAGCCATAAATAACAATCGTGCACTCGTCTCATAAACGGTCTCTTGTGGATGTCCATAAATTGAACCAGACATAAAATGAGGAACTGAAAGTGGGTTAACACTGTTTCTTTCTGACGGTTCTTCGTCGTTTGTAACATCAATGGAATCATCTAGAAAAAAAGGACAAAAAAGTATGTACGTATTTACACAAACAAGGGAGAAGAAGAATTTCAGACATGAAGCTCAAAAACGTGAAATATGAGTTTTTATCATAATCAAGTAATAAGATACTGGATTACACTTTTACAGTAATGTATGTAAATACATAATATCTATTAAAAAAATCTTTTTTCAAAACATCATAAGTTGTTTTTAAAGCAACTTTTTATCATTAATAAAAAATTTCATGTTAATTCTATACTCAACATCACAATCTATCATTTTTAAACCCTTTTTTTTATTTTTATTTAAACTTTTTTCTCGCTTACGTTGTATCTCTCTGTTTTATTTTTTTCCATTTTCGCTGTATTTTTCTTTAATTAATGTGACTAGATTTTGATTGACAAATTTTTAGATAGAAAAAAAAAATGAAGATAGTGTAATGTAGTGATATAATAAAAAAAAGTATGCATTTCGGACCGAAAAAGAAAAAATAGAAAACAATATGCTCATACTTCGCTGTTAATGGGAAAAAAAAAGGAAAGCACACACATGCGTAATAAACGACTGAAAATTTACAAATAGAAATTTATTCAAACAAAAGATTATCATCAATTTAATTCATATGATATTTATTTCTATTTTTTTTTTTTTTCACACTAATATGGCGTTATTTTATTGATAAATTTCCATATTTGTGCAAAATAAAATTCTATTATATCATAATTTAAAAAAAAAAAATAAATAAATAAAATGATTATATTTCATTTTAACTTCGTATTATGATTTTTTTTCTTTCTACATTAACAATTTCAAAATTGAAAACTTTCCAAACAACAAAATTTATATTTTATATTGTTTTTATTCAACTGTATTTTAGATTTCGATTTGTTTTCATCCTTTTATATCTATAATTTTTTTTTGTTTTTTTTTTTTTTATTTTTTGTTTACAATATTTCTTTTTTTCTCCCTTTAATCATTTTATTCAAATTTTATTACCCTCAAAAGTAGGAAGGTTTGTTGTTTTTTTTTTTTTCAAGTGATTCGCGTAAATAACAGGTCATATTTTTGATTCAAAATCCGGAAAAGCTCTTCACTGATTGAATTTTTATTTTTCATTTTAAATTTTCCCATTTTTTGCTTTCTATTATTTTAAATATTTGAATTATACATACCACATTTGTAATCTACATGAAAAAATTTTTAAGAAAAATATAAACAAAAAATAAGAAAAAAAAATTAAAACGATTTTTTTTCCTTTTCGTATTCTCTCTTGGGATTTGAACTTTTTGTAAGATTGTGACATTTACCCTCCACTTATTTTTTTTTTTTTTTAAATTATGAATAAGAATCATAATATTTCAATTTTTTTTTTGCATACGCATTTTATTTCAATTTATATTTAAATTTAACCTTGATAAAAATGTGAAAAAAAATCGTAGGTACTTAATTTTCATAAAAATCAGGAACAAGTTAAAATTGTTAAAAAATTCAATTTAAGAAGGATTTTTAATTTTTTGCCGACGGAAATTCCATATCAAGTACAAATAAACTTTTTCAAATGTCTTAAAAATTCTGACAGGTTATATTTAGTAAAAAAAATTTTTTTTTTATTTAGCATAAGAATTCAACAATTGAGCTAAATAGAAAGAAATAATTTAAGAATAAGATTCTTACCATCATTATCATTTGTCGGTACAGGACTTGAAGATCCAACTGATGAAACACTACCATGATTTTGTTTTTGATCGATGCCGTTAACTGAATTTTAATTAAAAATATATTTAATAAATTTTATTTATTTTCTTTTTAATATAAAAAATTACCAGAATTTGGATCATGAGTATTTGGTGAATTTGGTGGAATTGATGCGTTACTTGAATTAGCTGATGTTGAAACTGTATTATTACATGATGTTAAATCGTTGTGATTACTGTTATTATTATTGTTGTTACTATTATTATTATTATTATTATTTGAATGCATTGTATTATTATTAAAGGCAAACGTCGACGTATGATGTGATAAACTTGATGTCAATTGCATTGAAGTCGATATTTGACTATGATGAAGCAGTTGACTTGCTGGTAAAGAATTAAGTGCTATATAAAAAGAAAAAAAAAGTAACAAAAACAAATTTGAATAAAATAAAACAATATGTCAATAACATACTTAAATTAAATACACAACAAATAAAGAAAATTGATAAAATAAATATAAAATGAACATTCTATGTTTGTATATACATATGTATGTGATGTTGTGTTTATTTTGTTATATTTTATTCTGTTTTATTTTTATTTTTTTTTAGAACAACTTACATGGGGGCGTTAAAATACCTGGTCCATAACGTGAAGGAGATAGCAGGACTGGTGGTCTGTTAAAAAAAAACAAATCACATTTCAACGAAATTTAGTGAAAAACCTCTTCTTTTTTTTATTGGATTTTACACATAAAAAGAAATAATTGTAGAAAAAAAAACATGTAACAAAATTAGAATAAGAAAAAAACGTGCAGGTGAAAAAACAAAAACATTTTTTTTTGTATTTACCCAAAAACGCCAACGGCAACAGCCGCTTCTCTAAGCGCTCGTCCATGCTCCATATCCCGCAGAGTTTCTGGTCGAATGGTGGCAGTATTTCTGGGTTGACGTTCATTCTGAACCGCTATAAAATGAAAAATTTTTAAATTCTTTTTTTTTTCTTTTTTTTTAAATAAATACGAAATGTGATTTCATGTGTAATAGATGCATTATAAATTATAATATTTATTTATACATTTGTTAAGTACATCACATATATAAATACGTGTTCACACATCAAACAAAATATTAGGAAAACGAAAAATCTCTTCATTATTATCATTATCACCCTTAAAAGCTCCCTGATGTACAGCATATGATGATTAAGAAACAACATGAAAGTGTTACAATTTATTCTGTTATATGTTAAATGATTTATTTACGCGTTTGAGGGCACGTGCCAAAATGCAGATGAGTTGAATTTCTTTTATTATTACAAAAAAAAAAAAACATATTTTTATTCTCTTCCTCTTTTACATATATCAGTTAGCTTTTTTTTTATAAATTAAAAACAAAAAAAAAATAATCATGTATAAAAAGGATATGTAAACGAAGCAATTATACAACTTTTTATATTCATTTACAAAAAAAAAAAAAGCAATGTGTGAAAAATAGTTAATTGGCGCGTGCATTGTGGTTTAAAAATTTAACTTGATGGTTTTTAATGATTCATTTAGAAAATAATTCTAAAATAATAATTTGTCATTATGTGAATAGCATTCAAAAAACATACATATTTGGTTCTATTTTCACAACTTTAGCTTAACCATTTCGTTTAAACGCGAATAGTTTTTGTAAATACAGGGTACAGCAAAAAAAAAAGCCTTTATTATTTAGAAAAATCATAACGCGATTGTTTTCAATCACTTCCTAATTTTTATTTTTTCAATTTAGAGTTAGAACTTGGGATATTTAATGGAAAGATACAAAATAGCTGAACGAATAATAATCGTAACTTTGTTGTTGTAAAAAGTAAATGGTATAAACTCAAACCATCTTAAATTAAATAAAAGTTAAAACTAAAAATTAAATTCAGACAAAGGGTAGGATGAAGTAAAGAGAAAATAAAGGAGAAAAAAAGAGGACCTAGAAGTGGTACATAAATAGATAAATAATTCCTACAACAAAGAGATATCTTTCAGTTTTGGCAAAAAAACTTATCATCGAAAATTCGAAGCAATAAAAACAAATACACTATTGAACAAATAACTTTCACATCGTTTCATTTAAATTCATCAAATACATAAGTAGTATTTGAAAAGAAAAAAAAACTTTATAAATAAAAGTTAGTATGTATGTTGTTTTCCTTTAAAACATAAAAATCGAAAATACAAAAATAAAAAACTATAAATATGATTAGTCGAATAGATTATATTACAAAAACTATCTTTCTAATAAATATTTATTTTATTGAAAATCGATGAGAAAATACTTTGTACACTATATTTATACATATGTATATGTCTGCATCGTGTATTTATTAAATTTTATTAATATTTTTTGTTTTCATGATAAAACCAAAAAAAAAAAAAAATTATCAGTTTAACAATTTCTGAATTATTGAGAAAATTTTTTTGTTGTTTTGTTCTTCCAAACATGAAATAGAAAAACTTTCTTACCACAAAAATAAAATATAAGAAAAACAATAGGAAACAACAAACAAATAAAATGATTAAAAAAAATAAAAGAAAAACATCAACAACAACAGATAAAGAAAAAACTTTATCTATCATTAAATATTGCTTTTTATAAGTGAATTTGTTTCCTTCTGATTTTATAAAAGTATTCAAATATCTGCCACTTGAATTGGCAAATCGAATTTACAAAAATAATATTAGTTAACATTTATACAAGTAAAAAATTCATTTTGTGTAGTCTTCGAATAAAAATCATTCACTATATGCATTAAGATCCTTGAAAAATTTGATTTTGATGTTTTTAACATTTTTTAAGAAAAATTTCAATGTATTTTTTATTTTTTTTATTTTTTTTTCAAACTTTATTCCCGATTTCAATGTTTTCTTTTGCACTTTTTACCTTTATAATTTTTCTTTTCAAATTGTTTGCAGCATTTTCATATTTTTCTCTTGTTAGTTTTACTTTTTTTTGTTTATTTTTGTGTGTTTTTATGTTTTTTTTCTCGTTCATTTCTTTTTAATTTCAAACTTATTATTTTTTATGCATGACAAGTTAAAAGGCTCATTCATAGGATTGCACGTTTTGTGAGCAATTATTACTGACAAGAAAAAAATAAAATAAAATAAAAAAGGATAATATTCATAGAGTTTGGGTTATTTATTATTCAAATAAATATTGTATGTATATGTATACAAAATATAGACAATGCAAAATAAAATATATGTACATACATATATGTATATGTATTATACAAATAAATATTTTTGTGTAAAATTATGATGATATGAAAACAATAATTGTATTGAAAATTATCATTTGGAAAGGATTAAAATATTGAAAATATCAAAAAAATGAGTAAAATTTTATTTTATACTTATT
This sequence comes from Bombylius discolor, assembly GCA_939192795.1. Taxonomy (NCBI): domain Eukaryota; kingdom Metazoa; phylum Arthropoda; class Insecta; order Diptera; family Bombyliidae; genus Bombylius; species Bombylius discolor. The sequence goes on along the minus strand of OW584243.1, from coordinate 9,475,542 downwards.
TTCAATATTTTGTGGTTGAACATATTATAACTAAAGCAAATAAATATGTGTAAAGAGGTGGCACGTGACTTAAGTTAGTTATGAATAATATACCTTTATTATAAATTCATTCATGTTGAAATTTTACAATCATTTTCAACCCTTCTCTAGTAAAAATATAATATACATTTGTATATTTATGTAAGTACTTTGAAAAGGTCAACAACAACAAAAACAAAAATCTGTTTTTGTTATGTGGAAAATTTTTAAAAAATATATAGTTAAGGCTTTTTAAATTTTTTATGTTGAAAAAATATATCTAATTACACTGGAATTTTTTCCTGTCAAAATTTTTATCTATGTATATACAAATAACATAATATCATATATGATACCATAATTAGCAATCAAATTATAATTATAAATTTTAGTTTAAGTCTATATAAAATTCTTTCTCAATACTTAATGGTCATCGATTTGGTTTTTCTCTAGCTTTTTTTGTTCATCGCCATTTTTGAAAAAATTATTAAATAAAAATTGCGTGTTAAATTTCGATAAGATATGTAATCACTTTTTTGTTGTATGAGTCAAATGACAATTTGCAAACATTTCATATTCATCAACCATTTTTTTTTCTTTCTTCGAATTAATAATTTAAAAAAATATTTTTCTGATGAAATGTTATTTATAGATTCTTTGTACAAAAGCTCTAAGCTATTGGAAAATAATTTTTTTATTAAAACTGAAACGTAATCAAAAATCAAAATGATATCGTTATTTTGTTACCAACTAAAATCTATATACTTATAAACAGAACTGATTTTTTTAAAGATCGCAAGTGGTATAATTATTGTATTTCCGATTTTTTTTTTTTTTTTGTCGTTTATTTTGATATTGAAAAAGATCAAATTTAGTAATTGTCAGCAAAATAATAATGTTTATATTAATACATCTGATATATTTTCGTAAGAAATATTTGATTATGATTCATATTCTATAAGCGTTTTTTTATTTTTTTTGTTTTTACTTTTTTGATGCCGTCAAAACGAGAAAAAATAAAATATTAAAATCTATAATATGTTATTACGTATTTGTAAAAGATTCAAATGACGCAATATAAAATCATTTATGGTTAAAAACTTCCATAAATGTATCTGAAAGATATAATCAAAATTTCAATTTCTGATATAATCAAACATTATACTTCTAAACAAAAGGATCAATTATATTTCAGAAGTAGAATGCACTTAAGTATCTATTTAATACTTTTAAAAATAAAATATAAAAAAAAAGTCATATGACCTACCATCCTTATTCATTCCCATCTGTAGGCATTTTTTAAGTCTGCATGCTTGACATTGATTCCTGTGTGCTTTATCCACGATACATCGACCTGTTCCCGCTTGACATCTAAACGTATATAAAACAAATATCATAGATTAAATAAAAAAATTCTATACATAACAGATATACTATATTACAATTAGATTAATCACAAAATTTGCTATTGAAAAAATCATCATTTTCATTATTATGGTCAATAACCTATACGAATAAGTATGTACATATATCTATGTATGTACAAGAGAAAATAATCAATTTCGAAATATTGAAAAAAAAAATCATAACATTTGGATATCCATCATAAGAAAACTTATCTAAAAATAAAAAATAAAATTCATCGATTCTATACTTTATTTCCCTTGATTTAAACACCTTTTAAAAACCACACGAACAATATATTCAATTTCCACTTAATACGGATCATCCACCACTATTCATCCTTTGTGTTATCATCTGTTAGTACAAGAATATAGGTACTCTTCGCATTTGTATATCATACATACATACATACATAATCAAATCAACCCCACATTTCAGATTTATAATAAATTAAATCACAATTCTTTAACGCATTCGCATACTCTTGATATTTAATCGAATAGAGGTATAAGATTAACATGAATTACGATTGAAATTATGCTGTTATTAGATTGATTGATAAAAAGAGAAAGAGCACATCATACAGCTATCCTAGACAATGGAATAAATAAATCCTGCCTAAATCTCGAACTTCGATTTGTTATTTTAATTTATTGTTTATTTATACATATGTATATGTATGTACCTATTTAAGAAATTTATGTGATTTAATGAAAAATCAATTAGTGGGCAAATACGAAGTCCTTTTTCTTTTTATGTTTTTAAGTCATGACATAAAACTTCAGTTAAAATTCTAAATAAAATTTTCAAATTAATCAAAAATTTTTGTAAGACATTTCAAAAATGATTTTCTGCCAAAAACAAAAAAAAGCAAAAAACAAAATCACATTACATTTTTCAAGAAGATCTAGATGAAGTATTGTCATGCGCAAAATTTCACGAAAATATTATACTTATGTGAAACCAATACAATAATATGGCAAATCTAGGTAATTTTTTTTTATTTTGGAAAATTTAAGAAAGTATAGTAAATAACCAAAATACAAAATTTCATAAAGAAAGTAGGTATACGAATGAGTTTGTTTTTTTTTATTAATTTTCTTAAATTTACGAATACAAAGATATAAAATATATCAATAAAATCTAATCTTGGTCAAAGCAATTTCAATTTTCCTTTTTTCTTAATTTTTTTTCTCTAGTTTTTATTTTTTTTTTTAACTATTACAACTTTTTGCTTCTAAAATAGTATTCTACTTTGTAGTTTTTTTTTTTCCTATTTAACTTCTCATTATCTTCAACCTTATACTATCCTTCATCTCCAATTTATTAATACTTACTCAATTGACGTGATTCACTAAATTTAATGCGGTCACATTTGGCCAAGTATATCCCACTTAAATCCCTATCGATCCCAAGGGGATGTAAAGATAAACCGATATGACATTTTTGCTGGGCCCTTTTTCATTTTTTCTATTCTGACTTTATGTAATAATATGTCCTTTATTCTTCACTGTTTATATATAAATATTTTTTATTTTTATACATACTATATTATGTACAAACATATAGGTACATACATAGCTGATTAAAATTTTGATATTTTATTTTGATATATTTATAAACATAAAATAATAATAATTTTTCTTCTTTATAGAAACAATATAGATAATGGTAGAGTATTGGAAAATGTAGAAAATAACAGACAATTCAAAAATAATATTGAAAGAATATTAGTCGTCGCTATTATTAAAATATATTTCTAATATCAATAAGCTATGTTTATCTTTGTTTTTCTAATTATTTTTTTTTTATTTACACTTTCAATACCTATATCTTTTTAGATTTTAGCATAAAATTTATATGTATTCAAAATCACAACTTTTTTTTTTTAAAGCAAAAAAGATATTTCAACTTTGAATGTGTTCTATTAGTTATTTTGTGAAAAATTATATCAAATTTTAAAAAATTCTACTAAAAATGGTGGTTTCAAAACATCTCTAAGTTAAAATTTTATTCTTAAAAATTAATGCAAAAATTTTATAATTTTCAAAAATATTTTGGGAATATAAATACAGTATAGCCATTGAATTGAATATAGCCACTAATAAATTTTTGTGTTTTAGAAAATATTTTTATATTTTTCGTAACAATCGTCTTTTGTAATTTGTAATGATCTATTTTAGATAATTTAGAAACAATTTATTATAATTATAGGAAATCTGAGTTTTCCCTTATTTCAAAAGTAATTTTTTTAATTAAAAACAAGGCATTAACTGTTAATAAGTTTCAAAGCTCATCTTTCCACTCGAAAATTTTTAAAACATTTTTTACCGAATCTTTATCACATTTTATTTTTTATTTTAATTTTTTTTTTTCTTTTAAGAAATAATTACACTTGGTTTTCTTAACTCACAAATTTTAATTTATTAAATTTACGACGCGTTTCGATTTTTACATCATCTTCAGGTTTTGTTTATAATAACAATTGCATTCGAAAATCAACAAACGAAATTATTTACAAGTGATTAATTTTAAAAATAATCGTTTTTTTTTTTTTTTTTTTTTTTTAAATAAAAACAAATACGAAAAGTACTTAATTTACTTACTTTTACTTTTCTCTTCAAACTTTATTTTTCTCAAAGGCAATCAAATAAAACACAAACAAATTTAAATAATTCAAGTCATGTAAAAATAAAATAAAAATAAAAAATTATTTTAATAATAAACTAACTTTTTTTAACGTAAAATTAAAAAAATACATTTTGAATAATTTTAACTTTTAATAATTATCTTTTTTTTTTGACTTTTTTTTTATTACGGCGATCAAAATCGTTTTACAGATATAGGAAATATTACTTTAGTGTAGAAGTAAAAATTGTATGAAAAAATGTATTCAAAAGTGACTAGATTTGTTGCAAAAAGTTTTCTTTTGTATCAAAGATCCTTTTCTTATATCTGAAGTTCTAAGATCTTTGATTACAAAATTATATTATTGTTCATGAAGTGTTTGGTCGTTTTGTAGTTTAAATTTTTTATTTTTATTTGATTTGACTAGATTCGTTTCACTAAAACTATAAATTAGAACTAAAAAAATATATTATATAAAATAAAAGTGTAGAAAAAAAATATGAGTATTATTAAAATTTGTATTCATTTATATCACAGTTAATTTATCTAAAATTATTTCCTTATTATTTATGTATTTTTAGCACATATAAAATCACAGCCGAAATTAAACACTTAAAATTAAGTTTTTAAATTAACCTAAAATTTTAACTTCTACACTAAAATTGTATAACTAAATCAATCATAGGATGACTAAACTATTTTTCTGTAAAACTTCAGACCGCAAAGAAAATATTTCCAATGTTCGCCTTTTATATATGAAAACCGTTTTTCCACTACATGCAAATTATTTTCCTTCACATTGAATTATATTGCATATATGTACATATTACATAAGAAAAATACACATTCATTAATTAAAATTTCTCAACATACTCGTACAACTACTATAAGAAATTCGCAATGACTAAGTAGTTTGATTTTGCCTTGAGCCTCTATTTCTTCTCTTCTATATATCAATTGATTTACACATTCTTGTGAGAGAAAATATTCAATATTTTTTAAACATAATTACTTTCTTCAATGGTATTAAGATAGCCCATTCATATAAACCACCAAGAATATAACCTATTTTTTCTCTTAAATGATTTACATTGTATGTATATGTATTTTATTAAAATTTTGAGTTAAACTTTGATTTTTAAAGAAAATTCCGCAAAATCTTTGAAGCTTGTACTAGCTTTTTATATTTATATTTTTCCGTTTCAAACCTGATGCGTCGACCTTATTTTAAATTAACTTTTTTTTTTTATTTTGAAGTAAATTATAATATACATTTAGTGAAATATATTTTTTTAAAGTTGAAACATATTTTTAATAAGATTGGTTAAATTCTCTTTTGAAAAGATCATCTTGAAAATATTATTTATTCAAATACATTGTTAAAAAATGTTATATTTAAAATAGTCTCTTTTTCAATGCCTTTCTTTATTGTTTTGCAGACTGTAAAATTCTCTTATTAATAAAATTGTTTTTAAGATATTTGTTTTGTTATATATAGAACAAAAAGTAATACATAGGTATATATTCTATACAACTTTATATGTATGTGTGTACTACCTATATACAATAGATACATAATATACATATTTATTTAAATAATGAAGCTTTTGTTGTAAAAAAAATTCAGATATAAGCCAACGATTTTATAAATGCAAATAAGTCCCTACACACACTAAAATCGGAATCATGTCTTGAAGCTAAGTAGAACAGAATAGAGCCAGCGACTGGTTTTCAACTAATAAGCTAGACACACCAAATCGAAATCGTCATCTAAAAGTGATTTCGAACCATTTCAGCTCTACAAAATCGTTTAATTTATGTCTTTGAGTAAGGATTAAAAATGTTTAAAAATTTCGTACTCATTGAAACAAAATATCGTTCAGTGCGATTTCAGTTGAAATTGTTAAAAAAATTTCATTTTCCACTGATACTTTCCAGTTTCATCTAATATTCACTTGCTTAATTTTTCTTTTCTTTTTCAAATAATAAAAAAAATGACAAGACTTTATAAAAAAAATTTGAAATAAAAAAAAAAGAAATATGCGTACTTCAATCAAAATAATTATTGACAATCAAAATCATTGTGATTTATATATTACATTTGTATGTCATCAATATGATTTGATGAAATCGTTTAACATAAAATTAAGTGATTTTGAGTTGGTGTGTCTAGAGTATAACTTAAATTTTAGCTTTAAAAAAGATTGTTTTCTCATACTAACAAAAATTACTCATACTAAACAAAAACCGTAACAAAAATTAAAAATCTAATTCTATAGTATAATTTAATTGAAAATGGGCTTAAGTATATATTAATTCTCTTTGTTGTACATTTGTTGTTAAAATTTTTCTCAATTTTCAATCTTATAGATTAATGCACAAATACAATTTAAAATTATGCGGATCAACAGTGAAAATCATTGAAATCATTACATAAATGAACCATTCACTTATTTAGCTTGCCTTAAATATATGCAAAGTCCAAAAGTCTTCCCTACTTATTTTGTTCTTTTATTATTTTATTATTTTATTTTTTTATTTTCAAATTTAGATACATCTGATACCACTCAAACTAAATGACTTATCAAATACCCCCATCCTTTCTTAACTTATTATTTTATACTTTTACTCACTAAATGTATTATAGAGAATATTATATACTTAGGCATCGTAACAATTATTCTCTAAAGTTTGTCTTCTAATGAAATTCACATTTTTTATCCCACTTGATATCACAGGGTTTTGAATAATTGTTTGATATTGTACACTTGTATTAAACTTCTAATCCCATTCTCCCTTGAGTGTACATGTACAAAAAAAAATATATATATACATATGTATAAATAAATATATGTATATAATATACATATATAATACACATAAACTAGACAAACATATAATAATATATTTTTATAAAAATATTTAAAAGTACACGTACAAGTTGCAATACAGTCTGTGCTATGCAGACAACAAATATCTTAACAAAAAAATAAAAAAATAGAAAACTTCTGGTATGCAGTATGTAAATATATGTATGTATTGTATAAAAAATGATATTGTCCTTCTGGTGGAAATATGGTATTTTCTATTTGTAGATCACAATTTTTATACAATTACAACAGAGGGGTTATAAGTAATATTATACACTTTTTGAGTATATTTAAACTCTAAATAATTATATTTTTGCTAAGTTCATTTCTTAATCTCATATATATAACTGGTATGTACATATGTAAGTATATAATAAAATGATGTATAAAAATGGTGTTGTCATTAAGCTATAGTTAAATTTTATAATGTAATCACATACCAAAAGATTCAAAATTAGAATAATTTTTTTCTTTGCTTCTTAAATTTGCATGACACAATTACTTAAATTAAATTTAGTTATTATTCATTCCTTTGTATATCTATAGTCATTGATAAAAGAGATTTACAAACCTGTAAATAAGTTTCCTTCTGACACTTCGTTTGAAGAAACCAGAACAACCATTACATGCAAGGATTCCATAATGTTTTCCAGAACTTGTATCTCCACAAACAACACAAATTAGACCTAGATTTTGTCCTTTACGATTTGTACATGAAATCAGGCCGTTATCACTACCAGTACCATTTGGTATATTATGATGACTCCATGGTATTAATCGATTTTGTGGTGAATAGCAAGATACAGGTGAATTTCTTGGATCTAAAAAAAAAAATATAAAAATAAAAAAATAAAAAATAAAAAAAAAATAAAAATTTTATGAAAAATACATTTTAAACAAATAGGTAATTTCATATAAATTATTTTAAAAAAAATACGTGAATACATATATGCATTATTACATATGTAAATTAATTTTATACAAATATTTTTTTTAAATATTTTTCCCTACATACATATGTACATATATAATTTTAATTCTTCATTACATTAATTATGAATTTATGTTATATTTATTCATATGACATAGAGTAACAAATAAAACTACAATTTATTTACGCATTCAATTAGGGATACTTTTTGAATTTATTTATTATAATATGTACATATATTATAACACATAAATTTTACCCCTGGGACAATTGTTTAGCCATCACACCCTAATTTTGTGTGCTGGTGATTTTTTGATGCACTTAAGCTTATATATGTATATATGTATCTACATACTTTTAATGTTAGTTTTATACATACAATTAACAATATACATATACCTACACATACATACATAACAAAAGGGAGAGAACCAAATGGTATTTTATGGTGGGATTAAGTCATATGCTCCGTTTTATGAATTCGAACTGGCATATCAATGCAGTAATAACTGCATATTTAACTTAATTCGATTTAATTTAATTTTGCAAATTGATTTCAGTACTTATACGTGAACCGAATCTGATTTGTTTGGACATTTTTAGCTAATACGTGCAAATTGATAAAGTCGATTTTAACAAGGAATATAAAAAAATAATAACACGAAAAAGAAAATTAAATTAATTCCTCGTTAACCCCTAATATGTATACATGAACTACTATCTCCAAATCATCTAAAAATATTTAAGATCTATCTCACATACATATGTATATAAATAAATACAAATATATACCAAAATATACGATAACAACTCTTCAAATCCTTTTTATAGATGTTTCCTTTCTAAAATCAAATAAAATTATGTTAGTTTTTATTTGATTTTCCACTTCGAAAAATACCAATAGTTCCAACAGTATGCTTATTGATTTGTACATTACTTTAGTTTTTATCTTTTTTTCTTTTTTTTTTTAACACATTTAGATGAATTTACAATATTTGTTTTCTGTTTTTGAAAAGCTTATCATCCTTCTCTAAAAAAATATTTATTTAAATAATGGATAATTTTAAGAAAAATTTTGTTTTATTATTTTTTGAAGATATGAAAAAAAAACATACTTTAAATAAACATTTTCCAATAAAGTTAAAAAAAACTCTTTAACCCTTTATAAAAAAGTCTTTTTTTTATTTTACTTATTTCCATTTTGTGAAATACTAAAATGGAAAATACAAATAATAAATAACTAATTAAATTTATCAATCAAGTGAACATTATATCGCAATTTACATATTAAAAAAAAAAAACTACAAAAATACTGTAACATATGTAGGTATGTACATGATCTGCTGACAATTTGATAAAAATAAACATTTCTCATTCATTTTTTAAGTTTATTACAATATTAATAAAATTTTAATATTATAAAAATATTAAACTGTATATTGACTTTATACAAATATTTATACAATAAATGTCTTTATACAATTTATATATGTAGATATATGTAGATACATCTATTGAAAGAAAAAGTTTATATTAAACTCTTTGTTGATTTTTGGTGTTCTTGTTTTTCAAACCAAATGTTCTTTCAATTTGCTTAACCAATCGATGAGTTATTTTTTTTATTATTTTTATTCCAAAACTTATAATTTTTAACGTAGTAACCTTTTTTTATATCAAATATTAAAACATTTGTTCAAATCATTTCGTTGTTGTCAAATAATGATCAAATTATGATCTGATCTTTTTTCTTTGCTCTTAATGTTGAAAAAATTGACTTTATACACACACACACACTCATGAAAAAAAATTATTTTGTTTGTTGTACACATACATATGTATATACTATAGGTACTGTTTTGTTAGTTTTACACATACATACATAGGGTATATAGTCAATATTTTCAAGTTATTATAATTTACAATAAGTGTATATAATTATTATTGGAATCAAATTTAGTATTGGAATTTCAAACAGTTCTCCAGAATTCTATTCATGGAACACAAGTTTGCAATTTTATTTTTTTTTTAAATTACAAATTGATATTTATTTCATAATGTTAAATAAAAGACATTTCGAAAATATGAATTTTAAAAAAATTGAGGTTTCATGCAAAAATATGGATTGAAATTCACAATATTTGAACTTTGAATTCTTGTTATTGTTGAAAGTTGTTAGTTATGAACTTTATCGAAGTTTTCTCAGATATGACGAGTACACAATTTTTGACGCCTTCTATCGACTAAGACACCTCCTCCTTCCCTGTGATATATATAGATACATATACATTATATATTTTTTAAATTCAGATTAAAGAAGTTTTTTACATCGACCTATATCCCACATTCACTGTCAAAACTGAAAGCTAATCAACATTTTATAATGCAAAAATAAGTGATAGCGACGGCTAAACCTAAACAGGCCTCTTAAATTAAATTTAATTTAGGTACCTACCTATAGTTTAAATTTTTTTTAAATCATAGACATTTCTTTTCTTCTTATCAATATTTTTTTGAAAAATCCGAAAAAAATATATATTTAAAACAAGTATGTATCTATGTATTAAAAAAAATTATTCACGAATTTTTGACAATAAGAAAAATTAACTTAATTTTGTTTCAATTAAAAAATAACAAAAACAAAAAGCCAAAAGCCGAAAGCAATGAAGTAAATTCACATATTAAAAATAATCTATATTCGAAACGCGTATGAATACATATTCATATTAATCCTCTGTTTATTTTTAAAAAATCACATTTTTATTATACATCCTACATTAAAAAATCATTTATTCAACGTGTCAAAAATAAAAGAAAGAAGAAAAAAAAAGGATACGAAAGAAAAAAGCTAAATTTGATATTCTTTTCTTTCTCGAGTGAATATTTAAACATTATAGGGCATCATTTTTATATTACAAAAATATTTTCAGACAATTTATCAGAAAAGCTCTCCTTATACGTGCATGGAATACTAATTTTACGTTATCTTTTGGAGTCCTTTTCTATTTCTATTTTTTTTTTTTATTTTAAACATGTATATTATTTTGTTTTTTTTTTTCTTCTTCTATTTTTAAATCTTTTTTTTCCAAATTATCATTCAAATAAACACAAGATGCATTTCGAATTTTCATAATTAAAGATAAATTAAGTAAAAAACATCCTTTTGAAAAAAAAAAAAACTATTAGAAATAATTTCATTTTCAAGAAATCTGAAAATTTTCAGACACATTTAAATATAAATGAAATCATGAAATTAATATTGTGTCAACGAATAAAATACTATTAAACAAAAACAAACATTCTAAACAGCAGATTTTAAATTTGAATAAAATCTTTTTCTTGTAATAAAATTTTTTGCGACATCAACATTAGAAAAAAAGTTTCAAAATAAAATGTTTTTCAATTAAAATATTTTCCATCTTGATTTTTAATTTAAAAATATGTATGTAGGTATATATCTTGTGTATAAATCATATTAAAAGAAAATTTTTGATAAAAATTTCTTCGATAGTTTTGAAATAGAAATAAATGAAAATGTATAGGTATGTATCTACCTATCTAATAATTTTTCGTGTTATTTTTTTTTTATTTTTCATTCAAGTACCAACATGTCAACAGATACTATATGAAAGGTACAAGTACTTTGAAAATCATTTTAAAACTTCAAAATATGTAAACACATATTTTTTTTTTAGTTTTAAAAATAAAAATATCTTTATGCATATTTTTTACCAAAAATATGAGAATCAATATAAAAATATGTAGGTATCTAACAATCGAAAAATTATATCATTTTTACTCAAAAAATATTCTATAGATAATATCTATACCTATATCTTTATATTATTATATTATTTCTTTATCAGAAAAAATTAAAACTTTTTTATTTATATAGGTACCTATGTATATGATATAATTTAAACCTTGAAAGTAAAGATGGTTTTTCTAATAATGATTGTTATTTACAAGAATTCTGAAACAGTGTCCTTATATGAATATCACAAATTACACCAAGTTATAAATATATTTATAAAATTTTGTACATAAAAATTCAGCTTATAGGTATCTATGTAATTTGTATGTAAAAGCAAATCATTGTTTAAATTTTAATATTATTTTAATTGAAGGATGTTTTTTTTAACTCTAACCCTAATTTTTTTAAAAATAGGTACATACATACATATATGTAGATGATATATAATTTTTACGCACATAATAATAAAAGTATTTTTCGTGATTGTGAGTATTGTAACATTAAAAAAAAGTAATAAAAAAGTTCAATTTCATAAAAATAAAAATTAAATATACTTCTAACAATAAATAATGAAAAAAGAATTGATTTATTGAAAAAAAGTGAAAGTCAAATGGCGCCAAATCAAATTAGGAAACCCAAAATTTTTCAATATAAAAAAAATCTGAGAAAGCAAAGTGTAAAATTCCAAATTTTGAAACAATTATTAGAAAATATAAAAATTCATATTATCTATGAATCAAATTTAAAAAAAAAAAAAACAATAATTGAATTGCTATTTATATCATCTTTAAAATGAATGTATGTGGAAATTATGAATTGATATTATTTTTGTTTTTATAAATTTAAAAATTTAGAGAAAATAATTTATAAATATTACCTGAAACATCTGATATCAGAGTGGTAGTTGCATCAGAGTTCATTTTTTAGTCAATATTTTTTTAATTAAACACTTCTTAATTTTTTTAAATAATAATAACAATAATAATAATAATATAGTAAAATAGAAAAAATTAAAAATATTTATGTAAAAAAATAAAAAAAATTGAATATTTTTAATCTTTGATTCAATTATTTGATAAAAATTTGAAACTTGCAAAAAAAAAGAATATCTAATAAATTTTCTTTTTCTTTCCTTTTTTTGTATTTCAATTTTTTTTTCTCCTATTTTCCTTTTAAACTTTTCAATGAATTAGCACATCAATAGTAATTATTGCACACAAGTTCAATTAAAACACGAGCACTTCACAATCCTTATATTCACACACCTGAGAAATGAGGAATGGATCCTGATCAATAATTAATTAAAATCTTGTCGAACAGCGCCACATTAAATCGAAAAGCACTTCATCTCGTCAGTTGTCGGTTCAATTTTCAAATGGTGATTTGTCACAACTGTGGTTAAAACGCGAGAGGAATTGAATTGAAATATCGTCTATCGAAAGTATATGATCTGATATTCTATATTAGATATTTTGGGATAAAATCTTTCCAAATGTTAAAAAAAAAACAAGATATAGAATAAATAATAATAATTCATAAGTAGTATAGTGTATATGATACAACAATATAAAACAAACAATATACGAATATTGAAATGTAATGATAAACATCAAACTCTGATATGATAATAATATAAACCGGTATATAAGAGAGCAGAAAAGCATCAGGCATACAGCAACAGAACACCAAAAGCAACCATTACAGTAAAATATCGCATCAGCAAAATGGTATGATTTGATTGGGTTTAAGGTGTTTGCTTAGTAATAAAAGATTCCAAAACCATATCACCTCACTTTAACCATTACCATCAGCATCATCATCAACCACCACTAGTGCCATCAAATCATTGTTCACCACATCACGCTTACACAAAGTATACTTATTCGATATATGTGAAACATGTTCGCCTCACCTCACCCATAAAGCACGAAAATATTTCTCGTTTGTCGTATTATGATTCGTTCTACTTGATTTGGAGCTTTACGTTTTTACTTTTTGCTTTAAGCCGCAGCCTCCAATAAACACCCATCACAAAATGAAAGACTAGATGAGAAATGATTACGAAATGTTTGAGTTCTACATACATATTTATTAATAATGTGTAGTAGGTATATGATTTTATATTGTCCTGAATGACACCACTTTATTATTCCACTTATTTAAAACCCTCCGTTTCTTAGTCTGATTAAAAGCACAAAAAAAAAGGATATTTACACTGCTAAAAAATTCTCAAACTATTAACTGTTTCGTTCAGAAGTAGTAATATTTTAGAAAAAAAATTTATTTATTAAAACCATAATTGAGCTTTAGAAAAATAAATGTTACTTTTTGCAAACAAGGTCTAATTTAATAAAACTCAAAGAATACATTTTCTATTAACAAAAAGTTTTCATAAATGATTTCTTCTACTTTCATTTCCATACAAATACCTATGTTTTTTTTTTGCAAGAGTAAAATTCATGTTGTATTTTTATTTAATTAACAGTTCATTAACGTGGTATTAATTTTTTTGAAAAATATTTCTAATGTTTCTTTCCCAATGTCCTTTAAAAACGTTTTTATTTTATCTAAAAAAAATAGGAAAATTGAAGAAAAAAAATAGGAAAATTGAAGAAAAAAATGTTTAATTGATTTTTAAAGTGTAGGTCAAATTTATTTAACATTTCAAAATGGAGCCAGATGAACTCTGATGTACACCTCATCCCTCGAGAACACTTGATTTTAAAAGGATTTGTGTAACTCCGCCCAAAAAAGGCGTGGCCACAACAATTTGGGTTTATTTGTAGTAACATTAAATAGGGTTTGACCTTTTACGCTTCTTGTCAGGATTTCGAGGATGATTGTCGTTGATATATTTTCCGATTTCTGTGCATAGAAGATCAAAGTTTTTGAAATAGTAAATATTCAGAATACAATTTGTATACAAAAATGTTAATAGTATGTATACATATATATGTATGTATGTATATATACATATATATATAGGTAAAAGTTATGTAGGTATACGAACAGAATAATATGAATGGGTCAAGTATTGGTATTGCAATGAAAAGGATATTAGAAAATTTTTATTTTGCTATTTTATCTTATGTTAAGTATATCTATATATTTTTGATTTCCATTTTAATTTTAATACACAGAGATCTTTTGGTACATTCATTCACGAGTTAATGAAGACGATCCACATTTAATCTGTAGCCATTAATCTAAAGCTAGAAGTTGAATTTACACTTAATATAGCATGGTCGGGAAAGACGAAAAGGATAGATAGGCAACAAAAGTTGCAATAAATCCATAAAGCTTTTAATTTTACGTCTCATTTTTCGTCTTTTTTTTTTATTCTTGGCTTTTAAATTTCCTATAGCATAGCATAGTAGATAGTGAAGCACAAAAGCAAAAAGAAGCAATTACACATTAAAATAAGAATGAATATTTATGCTTGAGAGCTATATAGGTATGATATGTCATTCGTTTTCTTTTAGCTTTTTATTTTGTATGTATACATACATAAGTATGTATAAACATAAAGTAATATGTATAGATTGTCATGAATTTTTGAATTTAACTTGGATACTACATAGTTGAAATGATTCAATTAAATTTTTTTCGAAGCAGATTTTAATGAAAGTTAAATTCTAGCTTTTATAAAATTTGTTTATTCAACTTAAAAATGACACAGACAACTTCGACTACAACTAATATTTTCAAAAAGACCTACCCTTAAGATGTTTGGACTGACATTAGCTTCAATTTTATTTGAAAAAAAAATCTCTTTATTTTAAAAACTTTATATGAAAATTTAAAAATAATTTTTAATAACATACATGTGATTTAACTAATGAAAAATCGTAAGATTTTAATTTTAGAGTCAATTTAAAAAAAAAAGTAATTACAAAAATTTTCACAACATGGAAAACACATGCATTTTAAAAATTCTTAGTTCATCACTTAACAACAAAAAAGGAATGAATACAATATATGAAAGCTATTTTATGAATAACTTTCAAAGATTTCAATTTCATGAGAATATGCATGTATGTATTTTTTACGTATAGGTATATATAAATGAAATAATATTAGGTGTTAATAGTTTCAATGTATGTACATATTTTAAAACAAATAAAAATTGGTTAATGCATGGAGTGTTAAAATTAGATGCAAGAGAAATGTCACGTTTCATTTTTGCCTTTGGTTATCAGTTTTGTATAGTGAAGTTGATTAATATATAGCTTTCTTTTTCTCTTATTTTATCCTAATTCTAACAAACAATTACAGGTGAAAAAACAAATTTCTAAATGCATACACAGATACATAATTATTTTTTAAATTGATCAACAACTAATCGTAATATATTGCAAAACGTGACTATAATTGAATTTTTCAAAGTATGTATAAGTATACATTCAACCCACAATTAATTACTCTTTTGTTCTTGTACATCTATCAATTTTCCAAATTACTATGTTATTTACGTTCTTAAAAACGTTATTTATGAAGACTAGATAAAATTGAATGATAAATTAAATAAATTTTACTTTATTTTAATTTGATTCATTTAAATTGCCTAATTTAAAAATAATCATAATTTATATACAAAATAGGTACATATAGTAAGTATAACATATACCTACTTTGAAAGAAAAAGATTTTCAAAGGGTAATATTTAAACATTTTTGCTGCATTTCCTACAACTACAACAACAATTTTATTTCAGCCCGAAAAAATGTTTTTATTTTTTAACACGGACTTATTAATTCTGATAAGAAATCTTCAATAAAAATATTTTTTTTTATAAACATGTATGTACATATACATATGTACGTATAAATAATATGTATTCAAAAATAATACATTTTATAACTCATCCCTTATTGACTTATTATATATACATACATATAAATTTTCGAAACAAATCATAATAAATTGAAAATAAAATTAATCATTTTTATTCAAATCTACTTACCCGTATTGCATAATGTGGTATATCTACATCAAATTATCATTAAATATAATTTAATACTCGGTTAAAGGACATCAGTCAGGATTGGGTTGTGTCCGATGTATGAAGACAACAAGCATCGTCTAACAAACAAACAAAATTTATTCAATTATATTTATACGAATATCAAAAGGATATTTGATCAACTTACAAAAACCTTCTTCGCTTTTTTTTTTTTTTTTTTGTTCATTTCTTATTAATTCTTGTCATTCTGTTCTGTATAATACACTCAACATTATATAAACAAAACCTATAATGTTTTTGTTCATAATCTATAATACATATATGTATATGTACATACATACATGTGTACCTACATATAGTTTACAAATAATCATATTGTGTAAATGATAATATTCTTTCGTATCTATACATACATACGTGTATACAATAGGTATACATATTATATTATTATACATATTTTATATATTGAAAAAATAAAATAAGCTCCCCAAAAATATATTACATATATTTCACTTTTGTATGTGCTCTTTTGCTCCATTACTAACACAATATAAACACAGTTCAAGTGCCAGCAAAAGAAAGGATAACGACAACATGACAACACAACATTTTATCTCTACCGTATATTATATATATATATAATATAAAGATGTACAAATACGTAAATATATATAAAATATAACTATAAAATGATACACAATATGTATGTATAAGGATTTGCAATCCAAGTCACGAATGTCATAGAGTAATCCGATTGGTGCATCATCTGTTATGAAAAATCTTTATCCATAGGGTGGCAGTCAAAGGACATTATATATAAGGACATATTTGTACTTATGAATATTTGGGCATACATACATATTTTTAAAGAAAATAATAATAATAATAATAATAATAAAAAGAAGAGAAAAAAAAGATGTAAAAGTTTACGTATAGCTGAATTATTGAATAAAAAGGATGTAGGTGGATTGTTATACATTATAAATGTATATAGGAACTTATATACATATGTATGTATAATAGTTAATGGTAAATATAGATTTAAAAACATTTCTATCTACATTTATCTATATATTAAATTGTATACACAGAAAATTTTTGCTTTTTTCTGTGAAATGTTAATTGTAGAAAGGAAGAGAAATAAATCTAGGGATTAATTTTGGCAATATTATACATATTATTATTTTTGTAAAGAAAAGAACAAAATATTAAAGTAAAAGTAAAAAACTAGTAATTTATGTAGAATGTAGAATAGAAGAAAATAGAAAAACATATTGAACGTTTGAAAAGAAAGACTATTTAAATCGATAAGAATGCAGTTAGAGGAATAAATAGATTGTCCTTGGCAAAACAATTTGATCAAGTTGATTCTAATACTTATAAAGAGTGTTGCATTAAGCGATTTTGGTAATCGTGATTTTCCTGATAAAATAAAAGTTTTGAAGGAACAAACAGCATAAGGACAAGCTGATAAAATGAAAAAAAGAAAGTGTTACAGGGTGACTACAAGTTTAAATGAAAAACATGATTAGAATAAAATTTAATCGCGAGTCAGTACGTGCTGAAAAGATGATAAAATGAAGAAATTTTCCAAAACACCAGCTGGAAGTTGTATTATATCATATTGGAAAAGATTTCCACACACATCATGAAGAACTTAAGAAGAAGAAAATATGATTGAAATAAAACTATTACCATTTAGTATTCTTGAAAACGATTATACGTAAGTATATTTGTATTTTTATTGAACTCTAGGTTCTCAGACACCATCTTTTTGGTATCCGGAAACTAAAGTCTCCTGTCGTGTAAACTTATCAAAAAAACTTTATAACTTTACAAAAAAAAAAAATAATTTTACCTCATTATTATTAATTTTTCTTTCATCATCTATGACGAATATCATCATGGCTTGCCACAAATTTGATTGTCTTTTAAAATCTATTTTATGATCTTTTCTTTTGTAGGTTCTTCTATATTCATGATATTTTCACAAGTTTCCTCTTCATTATAATTAATAATAAAAAGCCTTCTTCTTCTGTTAGTTTTGTAATTTTCAATTTCAAAACTTCCTTTCAGTTTACGTGAAATACAAACTATTATTATTCAGAGTAAAGTTCCATACACGAAGAGAATTTCAATTTTGCTGTTGTAAAATAAATTAGAGAATAGAACGCTTTTGAATTGCACTAGTTCATATTTGCTGAAACATCTAATGGTTCCAGAAAGTTTTATACAAAAGATCTTGTGGCCGTCAAAAATATCCCTTCAAATTCAATTTTATTGTATATAACTTTGATATTTTAATATCATCTTGCCACGAAATGAATCGTCTTTTAAAGTCTATTTCTTGATCTTTTTTATTCGTTGGTTCTTCTTTTTCTATATATTTTCACAATTTTCTTCTTCGTTATGATTAAAAATAAAAAGCTTTCTTCTTTTGTTATTTTTGTCGCTTAAAATTTGAAACTTTTTTCCAGTTTACTTACATTACAAATTATTATTATTCAGAGTAAAGTTCCATACAAAAAGAGAATTTTTATTTTGTTGTAAAATAATTTCTAAAATATAAAGCTTTAGAATTGCCGATATTTTTTTTGCAGGTACATCTAATGATTCCAGGAAGTTATGTAAATATAAAAGATTTCTGTGGATCTTAAAAAGTTCCCTCAAAATTCAATTTGATATAACTTTGATATCATCTTGCTACGAACTTTGTCGTCTTTTAAAATCTCTTTCATGATCTTTTTTATTCGTTGGTTCTTCTTTTTCTATATATTTTCACAATTTCCTTCTTCGTTTTAATTAATAATAAAAAGCCTTCTTCTTCTGTTAGTTTTGTAATTTTCAATTTCAAAACTTCCTTTCAGTTTACTTACATCACAAATTATTATTATTCAGAGTAAAGTTCCATACAAAAAGAGAATTTTTATTTTGTTGTTAAATAATTTCTAAAATATAAAGCTTTAAAATTGCAGATATTTTTTTTCCAGGTACATCTAATGATTCCACGAAGTTATGTGAATAAAAAAGATTTCTGTCGCCGTCAAAAATGTCCCTTCAAATTCAATTTTATTATATATAACTTTGATATTTTAATATCATCTTGCCACGAAATGAATCGTCTTTTAAAGTCTATTTCATGATCTTTTTTATTCGTTGGTTCTTCTTTTTCTATATATTTTCACAATTTTCTTCTTCGTTATGATTAAAAATAAAAAGCTTTCTTCTTTTGTTATTTTTGTCGCTTAAAATTTGAAACTTTTTTCCAGTTTACTTACATTACAAATTATTATTATTCAGAGTAAAGTTCCATACACGAAGAGAATTTCAATTTTGCTGTTGTAAAATAATTTCTAAAATATAAAGCTTTAGAATTGCAGATAATTTTTTTGCAGGTACATCTAATGATTCCAGGAAGTTATGTAAATAAAAAAGATTTCTGTGGATCTTAAAAAGTTCCCTCAAAATTCAATTTGATATTACTTTGATGTATTGATATCATCTTGCTACGAACTTTGTCATCTTTTAAAATCTCTTTCATGATCTTTTTTATTCGTTGGTTCTTCTTTTTCTATATATTTTCACAATTTCCTTCTTCGTTTTAATTAATAATAAAAAGCCTTCTTCTTCTGTTAGTTTTGTAATTTTCAATTTCAAAACTTCCTTTCAGTTTACTTACATTACAAATTATTATTATTCAGAGTAAAGTTCCATACAAAAAGAGAATTTTTATTTTGTTGTTAAATAATTTCTAAAATATAAAGCTTTAAAATTGCAGATATTTTTTTTGCAGGTACATCTAATGATTCCACGAAGTTATGTGAATAAAAAAGATTTCTGTCGCCGTCAAAAATGTCCCTTCAAATTCAATTTTATTATATATAACTTTGATATTTTAATATCATCTTGCCACGAAATGAATCGTCTTTTAAAGTCTATTTCATGATCTTTTTTATTCGTTGGTTCTTCTTTTTCTATATATTTTCACAATTTTCTTCTTCGTTATGATTAAAAATAAAAAGCTTTCTTCTTTTGTTATTTTTGTCGCTTAAAATTTGAAACTTTTTTCCAGTTTACTTACATTACAAATTATTATTATTCAGAGTAAAGTTCCATACACGAAGAGAATTTCAATTTTGCTGTTGTAAAATAATTTCTAAAATATAAAGCTTTAGAATTGCAGATAATTTTTTTGCAGGTACATCTAATGATTCCAGGAAGTTATGTAAATAAAAAAGATTTCTGTGGATCTTAAAAAGTTCCCTCAAAATTCAATTTGATATTACTTTGATGTATTGATATCATCTTGCTACGAACTTTGTCATCTTTTAAAATCTCTTTCATGATCTTTTTTATTCGTTGGTTCTTCTTTTTCTATATATTTTCACAATTTCCTTCTTCGTTTTAATTAATAATAAAAAGCCTTCTTCTTCTGTTAGTTTTGTAATTTTCAATTTCAAAACTTCCTTTCAGTTTACTTACATTACAAATTATTATTATTCAGAGTAAAGTTCCATACAAAAAGAGAATTTTTATTTTGTTGTTAAATAATTTCTAAAATATAAAGCTTTAGAATTGCAGATATTTTTTTTGCAGGTACATCTAATGATTCCACGAAGTTATGTGAATAAAAAAGATTTCTGTCGCCGTCAAAAATGTCCCTTCAAATTCAATTTTATTATATATAACTTTGATATTTTAATATAATCTTGCCACGAAATGAATCGTCTTTTAAAGTCTATTTCATGATCTTTTTTATTCGTTGGTTCTTCTTTTTCTATATATTTTCACAATTTTCTTCTTCGTTATGATTAAAAATAAAAAGCTTTCTTCTTTTGTTATTTTTGTCGCTTAAAATTTGAAACTTTTTTCCAGTTTACTTACATTACAAATTATTATTATTCAGAGTAAAGTTCCATACACGAAGAGAATTTCAATTTTGCTGTTGTAAAATAATTTCTAAAATATAAAGCTTTAGAATTGCAGATAATTTTTTTGCAGGTACATCTAATGATTCCAGGAAGTTATGTAAATAAAAAAGATTTCTGTGGATCTCAAAAAGTTCCCTCAAAATTCAATTTGATATAACTTTGATATTTTAATATCATCTTGCTACGAACTTTGTCGTCTTTTAAAATCTCTTTCATGATCTTTTTTATTCGTTGGTTCTTCTTTTTCTAGATATTTTCACAAGTTCGTCTTCGTTTTAATTAATAATAAAAAGCCTTCTTCTTCTGTTAGTTTTGTAATTTTCAATTTCAAAACTTCTTTTCAGTTTAATTACAACACAAACTATTATTATTCAGAGTAAAGTTCCATACAACAAGTGAATTTTATTTTGCGGTTGTAAAATAAATTAGAGAATAGAACGCTTTTGAATTGCACTAGTTCATATTTGCTGAAACATCTAATGGTTCCAGAAAGTTTTATACAAAAGATCTTGTGGCCGTCAAAAATATCCCTTCAAATTCAATTTTATTGTATATAACTTTGATATTCTAATATCATCTTGCCACGAAATGAATAGTCTTTTAAAGTCTATTTCATGATCTTTTTTATTCGTTGGTTCTTCTTTTTCTATATATTTTCACAATTTTCTTCTTCGTTATGATTAAAAATAAAAAGCTTTCTTCTTTTGTTATTTTTGTCGCTTAAAATTTGAAACTTTTTTCCAGTTTACTTACATTACAAATTATTATTATTCAGAGTAAAGTTCCATACACGAAGAGAATTTCAATTTTGCTGTTGTAAAATAATTTCTAAAATATAAAGCTTTAGAATTGCACAAGTTCATATATGCTGAAACATCTAATGGTTCCAGAAAGTTATATACAAAAGATCTTGTGGCCGTCAAAAATTTCCTATAAATTCCATTTTATAGTATATAACTTTGATATTTTAATATCATCTTGCTACGAACTTTATCATCTTTTAAAATCTATTTCATGATCTTTTTTATTCGTTGGTTCTTCTTTTTCTATATATTTTCACAATTTTCTTCTTCGTTATGATTAAAAATAAAAAGCTTTCTTCTTTTGTTATTTTTGTCGCTTAAAATTTGAAACTTTTTTCCAGTTTACTTACATTACAAATTATTATTATTCAGAGTAAAGTTCCATACAAAAAGAGAATTTTTATTTTGTTGTAAAATAATTTCTAAAATATAAAGCTTTAGAATTGCAGATATTTTTTTTACAGGTACATCTAATGATTCCAGGAAGTTATGTAAATATAAAAGATTTCTGTGGATCTTAAAAAGTTCCCTCAAAATTCAATTTGATATTACTTTGATGTATTGATATCATCTTGGTACGAACTTTGTCATCTTTTAAAATCTATTTCATGATCTTTTTTATTCGTTGGTTCTTTTATATTCTGGATATTTTCACAATTTTCTTCTTCGTTATGATTAAAAATTAAAAGCTTTCTTCTTTTGTTTTTTTTGTCGCTTTGAATTTTAAGACGTCTTTTTAGTTTACTTATAATTCAAACTATTATTATTCAGAGTAAAGTTCCATACACGAAGAGAATTTCAATTTTGCTGTTGTAAAATAATTTATAAAATATAACGCTTTTGAATTGCACTAGTTCATATTTGCTGAAACATCTAATGGTTCCAGAAAGTTATATACAAAAGATCTTGTGTTCGTCAAAAATGTTCGTTCAAATTCAATTTTATTGTATATAACTTTGATGTATTAATACCACATTGATAAGAACTTGATCATTTTTTATAATCTAAATCATGATCTTATTTATTCGTAGGTTCTTCTATATTCTAGATATTTTTACAAGTTCGTCTTCATTAAAAAGTCTTCTGTGAAAATTTTGTAAATATAGAAGAATCAACGAATGAAAAAATCATCAAATAGATTAAAAAAGACGATTCGGTTCGGGGCAAGATGATATTATTACATCAAAGTTATATACAATAAAATTGAATTTAAAGGGATATTTTCGACGGCCACAAGATTTTATATATTTAACTTTTTGGAACCATTAGATGTTTCAGCCAATATGAACCAATGCAATTCAAAAGCGTTCTATTCTATAAATTATTTTACAACAGCAGAATTAAATTCACTTCTTGTACGGAACTTTACTCTGAATAATAATAGTTTGTACTATAAGTAAACTAAAAAGAAGTTTTAAAATTTAAAGTTACAAAACTAACAAAAGAAGAAGAAAGCTTCTTATTATTAATTATAATGAAGAAGAAAATTGTGAAAATATCCAGAATATAGAAGAATCAACAAATGAAAAGATCATCAAATAGATTCTAAAAGACGATTCAGTTCGTGGCAAGATGATAATCAAAAATCAAAGTTATATACAATAAAATTAAATTTGGAGGAAAATTATTGACGGGCACAAGATCTTCTATATTTAACTTTCTGGAACCATTACATGTTTCAGCAAACATGAACTAGTGCAATTTAAAAGCGTTATATTCTATAAATTATTTTACAACAGCAAAATAAAAATTCTTTTCTTCTTGTATGGAACTTTACTCTGAATAATAATAGTTTGTTTTATAAGTAAACTAAAAAGAAGTTTTAAAATTTAAAGATACAAAACTAACAAAAGAATAAGAAAGCTTCTTATTATTAATTATGATGAAGAAGAAAATTGTGAAAATTTTTGAAAATATAGAAGAATCAAAGAATAAAAAGATCATCAAATAGATTTTAAAGAACGATAGAGTTCGTGGCAAGATGATATTAAAATATCAAAGTTATATACAATAAAATTGAATTTGAACGAACATTTTTGACGAACACAAGATCTTTTATATATAACTTTCTGGAACCATTAAATGTTTCAGCAAATAAGAACTAGTGCGAGTTAAAAGCGTTATATTTTATATATTATTTTACAACAGCAAAATTAAAATTCTCTCCTCGTAAGGAACTTTACTTTGAATAATAATAGTTTGTATTGTAAGTAAACTAGGAGAAGTTTTAAAATTTTAAGTTACAAAACTAACAAAAGAAGAAGAAAGCTTTTTATTATTAATTATAATGAAGAAGAAAATTGCGAAAATTTTGAGAATATAGAAGAATCAACAAATAAAAAGATCCTCAAATAGATTATAAAAGACGATTCAGTTCGTGACAAGATGATATTAAAATATCAAAGTTATATACAACATTATTGAATTTGAAGAAAAATTTTTGACGGCCACAATATCTTTGTTATATAACTTTCTGGAACCATTAGATGTTTCAGCAAATATGAACTAGTGCAATTCAAAAGCGTTATATTTAAAAAATTATTCTACAACAGCAAAATTAAAATTCTCTCCTCGTGAAGAACTTTACTCTGAATAATAATAGTTTGTATTGTAAGTAAACTAGGAGAAGTTTTAAAATTTTAAGTTACAAAACTAACAAAAGAAGAAGAAAGCTTTTTATTATTCATTATAATGAAGAAGAAAATTGCGAAAATTTTGAGAATATAGAAGAATCAAAGAATAAAAAGATCATCAAATAGATTTTAAAGAACGATTCAGTTCGTGACAAGATGATATTAAAATATCAAAGTTATATACAACATTATTGAATTTGAAGGAAAATTTTTGACGGCCACAATATCTTTGTTATATAACTTCCTGGAACCATTAGATGTTCCAGCAAATATGAACTAGTGCAATTCAAAAGCGTCATATTTAAAAAATTATTCTACAACAGCAAAATTAAAATTCTCTTCTTGTATGAAACTTCACTCTGAATAATAGTAGTTTGTATTATAAGTAAACTAAAAAGAAGTTTGTAAATTTCAAGTTACAAAACTAACAAAAGAAGAAGAAACCTTCTTATTATTAATTATGATGAAGAAGAAATTTGTGAAAGTTTTGAGAATATAGAAAAATCAACGAATAAAAAGATCATCAAATAGATTTTAAAGAACGATTCAGTTCGTAACAAGATGATATTAAAATATCAAAGTTATATAAAATATAATTGATTTTGAAGGAAAATTTTTCACGGCCACAATTTCTTTGTTATATAACTTTCTGGAACCATTAGATGTTTCAGCAAATATGAACTAGTGCAATTCAAAAGCGTTATATTTAAAAAGTTATTCTACAACAGCAAAATTAAAATTCTCTCCTCGTGAAGAACTTTACTCTGAATAATAATAGTTTGTATTGTAAGTAAACTAGGAGAAGTTTTAAAATTTTAAGTTACAAAACTAACAAAAGAAGAAGAAAGCTTTTTATTATTCATTATAATGAAGAAGAAAATTGCGAAAATTTTAAGAATATAGAAGAATCAAAGAATAAAAAGATCATCAAATAGATTTTAAAGAACGATTCAGTTCGTGACAAGATGATATTAAAATATCAAAGTTATATACAACATTATTGAATTTGAAGGAAAATTTTTGACGGCCACAATATCTTTGTTATATAACTTCCTGGAACCATAAGATGTTCCAGCAAATATGAACTAGTGCAATTCAAAAGCGTTATATTTAAAAAATTATTCTACAACAGCAAAATTAAAATTCTCTTCTTGTATGAAACTTCACTCTGAATAATAGTAGTTTGTATTATAAGTAAACTAAAAAGAAGTTTTAAAATTTCAAGTTACAAAACTAACAAAAGAAGAAGAAACCTTCTTATTATTAATTATGATGAAGAAGAAATTTGTGAAAATTTTGAGAATATAGAAAAATCAACGAATAAAAAGATCATCAAATAGATTATAAAAGACGATTCAGTTCGTGACAAGATGATATTAAAATATCAAAGTTATATAAAATATAATTGAATTTGAAGGAAAATTTTTCACGGCCACAATATCTTTGTTATATAACTTTCTGGAACCATTAGATGTTTCAGCAAATATGAACTAGTGCAATTCAAAAGCGTTATATTTAAAAAATTATTCTACAACAGCAAAATTAAAATTCTCTCCTCGTGAAGAACTTCACTCTGAATAATAATAGTTTGTATTGTAAGTAAACTAGGAGAAGTTTTAAAATTTTAAGTTAGAAAACTAACAAAAGAAGAAGAAAGCTTTTTATTATTAATTATAATGAAGAAGAAAATTGCGAAAATTTTGAGAATATAGAAGAATCAACAAATAAAAAGATCATCAAATAGATTCTAAAAGACGATTCAGTTTGTAGCAAGATCATATTATTACATTAAAGTTACATACAATAAAATTGAATTTAAAGGGAAATTTTTGACGGACACAAGATCTTTTATATATAACTCTCTGGAACCATTAGATGTTTCAGCAGATATAAACTAAAGCAATTCAAAAGCGTTTTATTCTGTAAATTGTTTTACAACAGCAAAATAAAATTCACTTCTTGTATGGAACTTTACTCTGAATAATAATAGTTTTTATTATAAGTAAACTAAAACGAAGTTTTAAAATTTAAAGTTACAGAACTAGCAAAAGAAGAAGAATAAAATTGAATTTGAAGGAACATTTCTGACAGCCACAAGATCTTTTATATATAACTTTCTGGAACCATTTGATGTTTCAGCAAATAAGAACTAGTGCGAGTTAAAAGCGTTATATTTTAAATATTATTTTACAACAGCAAAATTAAAATTCTCTCCTCGTAAGGAACTTTACTCTGAATAATAATAGTTTGTGATGTAAGTAAACTAGGAGAAGTTTTTAAATTTTAAGTTACAAAACTAACAAAAGAAGAAGAAAGCTTTTTATTATTAATTATAATGAAGAAGAAAATTGTGAAAATTTTGAGAATATAGAAGAATCACCGAATAAAAAGATCATCAAATAGATTCTCAAAGACGATTCAATTTGTAGCAAGATCATATTATTACATTAAAGTTACATACAATAAAATTGAATTTAAAGGGAAATTTTTGACGGACACAAGATCTTTTATATATAACTCTCTGGAACCATCAGATGTTTCAGCAGATATAAACTAAAGCAATTCAAAAGCGTTATATTCTGTAAATTATTTTACAACAGCAAAATAAAATTCACTTCTTGTATGGAACTTTACTCTGAATAATAATAGTTTGTATTGTAATTAAACTGAGAAGATTTTTTATATTTAAAGTTACAAAACTAACAAAAGAAGAAGAAAGCTTCTTATTATTAATTATTATAAAGAAGAAAATTGTGAAAATATCCAGAATATAGAAGAATCAACGAATGAAAAGATCATCAAATAGATTCTAAAAGATGATTCAGTTTGTAGCAAGATGATATTTAAATATCAAAGTTATATACAAAAAAATTGAATTTGAAGGAACATTTCTGACAGCCACAAGATCGTTTATATATAACTTTCTGGAACCATTAGATGTTTCAGCAAATATGAACTAGTGCAATTCAAAAGCGTTCTATTCTATAATTTATTTTACAACAGCAAAATAAAATTCACTTGTTGTATGGAACTTTACTCTGAATAATAATAGTTTGTATTGTAATTAAACTGAAAAGATTTTTTATATTCAATGTTACAAAACTA
This sequence comes from Bombylius discolor, assembly GCA_939192795.1. NCBI lineage: Eukaryota > Metazoa > Arthropoda > Insecta > Diptera > Bombyliidae > Bombylius > Bombylius discolor. The sequence goes on along the minus strand of OW584243.1, from coordinate 9,447,505 downwards.
ACAAAAGAAGAAGAAACCTTCTTATTATTAATTATAATGTAGAAGAAAATTGTGAAAATATCCAGAAAATAAAAGAATCAACGAATGAAAAGATCATCAAATAGATTCTAAAAGATGATTCAGTTTGTAGCAAGAGGTTACTTAAATATCAAAGTTATATACAATAAAATTGAATTTGAAGGAACATTTCTGACAGCCACAAGATCTTTTATATAAAACTTTCTGGAACCATCATATGTTTCAGCAGATATAAACTAAAGCAATTCAAAAGCGTTATATTCTAGAAATTATTTTACAACAGCAAAATAAAATTCTCTTCTTGTATGGAACTTTACTCTGAATAATAATAGTTTGTGTTATAAGTAAACTAAAACGAAGTTTTAAAATTTAAAGTTACAAAACTATCGAAAGAAGAAGAATAAAATTGAATTTGAAGGAACATTTCTGACGTCCACAAGATCTTTTATATTTAACTTTCTGGAACCATTAGATTTTTCAGCAAATATTACCTAGTGCAATTCAAAAGCGTTATATTCCATAAATTATTTTACAACAGCAAAATAAAATTCTCTTCTTGTATGGAACTTTACTCTGAATAATAATAGTTTTTATTATAAGTAAACTAAAAAGAAGTTTTAAAATTTACATAAAGTTACAAAACTAACGAAAGAAGAAGAAAGCTTCTTATTATTAATTATAATGAGAAAGAAAATTGTGAAAATATCCAGAATATAGAAGAATCAACAAATGAAAAGATCATCAAATAGATTCTAAAAGACGATTCAGTTCGTGGCAAGATGATAATCAAAAATCAAAGTTATATACAATAAAATTGAATTTGGAGGAAAATTATTGACGGGCACAAGATCTTCTATATTTAACTTTCTGGAACCATTACATGTTTCAGGAAACATGAACTAGTGCAATTTAAAAGCGTTCTATTCTATAAATTATTTTACAACAGCAAAATAAAATTCTCTTCTTGTATGGAACTTTACTCTGAATAATAATAGTTTTTATTATAAGTAAACTAAAAAGAAGTTTTAAAATTTAAAGTTACAAAACTAACGAAAGAAGAAGAAAGCTTCTTATTATTAATTATAATGAGAAAGAAAATTGTGAAAATATCCAGAATATAGAAGAATCAACAAATGAAAAGATCATCAAATAGATTCTAAAAGACGATTCAGTTCGTGGCAAGATGATAATCAAAAATCAAAGTTATATACAATAAAATTGAATTTGGAGGAAAATTATTGACGGGCACAAGATCTTCTATATTTAACTTTCTGGAACCATTACATGTTTCAGCAAACATGAACTAGTGCAATTTAAAAGCGTTATATTCTATAAATTATTTTACAACAGCAAAATAAAATTCACTTGTTGTATGGAACTTTACTCTGAATAATAATAGTTTGTATTGTAATTAAACTGAAAAAATTTTTATATATTTAAAGTTACAAAACTAACAAAAGAAAAAGAAAGCTTCTTATTATTAATTATTATAAAGAAGAAAATTGTGAAAATATCCAGAATATAGAAGAATCAACGAATGAAAAGATCATCAAATAGATTCTCAAAGACGATTCAATTTGTAGCAAGATCATATTATTACATTAAAGTTACATACAATAAAATTGAATTTAAAGGGAAATTTTTGACGGACACAAGATCTTTTATATATAACTCTCTGGAACCATCAGATGTTTCAGCAGATATAAACTAAAGCAATTCAAAAGCGTTATATTCTGTAAATTATTTTACAACAGCAAAATAAAATTCACTTGTTGTATGGAACTTTACTCTGAATAATAATAGTTTGTATTGTAATTAAACTGAAAAGATTTTTTATATTTAAAGTTACAAAACTAACAAAAGAAGAAGAAAGCTTCTTATTATTAATTATTATAAAGAAGAAAATTGTGAAAATATCCAGAATATAGAAGAATCAACGAATAAAAAGATCATCAAATAGATTCTAAACGACAATTCAGTTTGTAGCAAGATCATATCATTACATCGAAGTTACATAAAATAAAATTGAATTTGAAGGAACATTTCTGACAGCCACAAGATCGTTTATATATAACTTTCTGGAACCATTAGATGTTTCAGCAAATATGAACTAGTGCAATTCAAAAGCGTTCTATTCTATAATTTATTTTACAACAGCAAAATAAAATTCACTTGTTGTATGGAACTTTACTCTGAATAATAATAGTTTGTATTGTAATTAAACTGAAAAGATTTTTTATATTTAAAGTTACAAAACTAACAAGAGAAGAATAAAGCTTTCCACTTTTAATTGCAATGAAGAAGAAAATTGTGAAAATTTTGAAAATATCAAAAAGCCAACGAATAAAAAGATCATCAAATAGATTCTAAACGACAATTCAGTTTGTAGCAAGATCATATCATTACATCGAAGTTACATAAAATAAAATTGAATTTGAAGGGAATTTTTCGACGGCCACAAGATATTTTATATAAAACTTTCTGGAACCATCATATGTTTCAGCAGATATAAACTAAAGCAATTCAAAAGCATTATATTCTATAAATTATTTTACAACAGCATAATAAAATTCTCTTTTTGTATGGAACTTTACTCTGAATAATAATAGTTTGTGTTATAAGTAAACTAAAACGAAGTTTTAGAATTTAAAGTTACAAAACTAGCAAAAGAAGAAGAATAAAATTGAATTTGAAGGAACATTTTTGACGTCCACAAGATCTTTTATATATAACTTTTTGGAACCAATAGATTTTTCAGCAAATATTAACTAGTGCAATTCAAAAGCGTTATATTCCATAAATTATTTTACAACAGCAAAATAAAATTCTCTTCTTGTATGGAACTTTACTCTGAATAATAATAGTTTTTATTATAAGTAAACTAAAAAGAAGTTTTAAAATTTAAAGTTACAAAACTAACGAAAGAAGAAGAAAGCTTCTTATTATTAATTATAATGAGAAAGAAAATTGTGAAAATATCCAGAATATAGAAGAATCAACAAATGAAAAGATCATCAAATAGATTCTAAAAGACGATTCAGTTCGTGGCAAGATGATAATCAAAAATCAAAGTTATATACAATAAAATTGAATTTGGAGGAAAATTATTGACGGGCACAAGATCTTCTATATTTAACTTTTTGGAACCATTAGATGTTTCAGCAAATATGAACTAGTGCAATTCAAAAGCGTTCTATTCTATAAATTATTTTACAACAGCAAAATAATATTCACTTCTTGTATGGAACTTTACTCTGAATAAAACTAGTTTGTATTGTAAGTAAACTAAAACGAAGTTTTAGAATTTAAAGTTACAAAACTAGCAAAAGAAGAAGAATAAAATTGAATTTGAAGGAACATTTCTGACGTCCACAAGATCTTTTATATATAACTTTTTGGAACCAATAGATTTTTCAGCAAATATTAACTAGTGCAATTCAAAAGCGTTATATTCCATAAATTATTTTACAACAGCAAAATAAAATTCTCTTCTTGTATGGAACTTTACTCTGAATAATAATAGTTTGTATTGTAATTAAACTGATAAGATTTTTTATATTTAAAGTTACAAAGCTAACAAAAGAAGAAGAAAGCTTCTTATTATTAATTATTATAAAGAAGAAAATTGTGAAAATATCCAGAATATAGAAGAATCAACGAATGAAAAGATCATCAAATAGATTCTCAAAGACGATTCAATTTGTAGCAAGATCATATTATTACATTAAAGTTACATACAATAAAATTGAATTTAAAGGGAAATTTTTGACGGACACAAGATCTTTTATATATAACTCTCTGGAACCATCAGATGTTTCAGCAGATATAAACTAAAGCAATTCAAAAGCGTTATATTCTGTAAATTATTTTACAACAGCAAAATAAAATTCACTTGTTGTATGGAACTTTACTCTGAATAATAATAGTTTGTATTGTAATTAAACTGAAAAGATTTTTTATATTTAAAGTTACAAAACTAACAAAAGAAGAAGAAAGCTTCTTATTATTAATTATTATAAAGAAGAAAATTGTGAAAATATCCAGAATATAGAAGAATCAACGAATGAAAAGATCATCAAATAGATTCTAAAAGATGATTCAGTTTGTAGCAAGATGATATTTAAATATCAAAGTTATATACAAAAAAATTGAATTTGAAGGAACATTTCTGACAGCCACAAGATCGTTTATATATAACTTTCTGGAACCATTAGATGTTTCAGCAAATATGAACTAGTGCAATTCAAAAGCGTTCTATTCTATAATTTATTTTACAACAGCAAAATAAAATTCACTTGTTGTATGGAACTTTACTCTGAATAATAATAGTTTGTATTGTAATTAAACTGAAAAGATTTTTTATATTTAAAGTTACAAAACTAACAAGAGAAGAATAAAGCTTTCCACTTTTAATTGCAATGAAGAAGAAAATTGTGAAAATTTTGAGAATATCAAAAAGCCAACGAATAAAAAGATCATCAAATAGATTCTAAACGACAATTCAGTTTGTAGCAAGATCATATCATTACATCGAAGTTACATAAAATAAAATTGAATTTGAAGGGAATTTTTCGACGGCCACAAGATATTTTATATAAAACTTTCTGGAACCATCATATGTTTCAGCAGATATAAACTAAAGCAATTCAAAAGCATTATATTCTATAAATTATTTTACAACAGCAAAATAAAATTCTCTTTTTGTATGGAACTTTACTCTGAATAATAATAGTTTGTGTTATAAGTAAACTAAAACGAAGTTTTAGAATTTAAAGTTACAAAACTAGCAAAAGAAGAAGAATAAAATTGAATTTGAAGGAACATTTTTGACGGACACAAGATCTTTTATATATAACTTTCTGGAACCATCAGATGTTTCAGCAGATATAAACTAAAGCAATTCAAAAGCGTTATATTCTGTAAATTATTTTACAACAGCAAAATAAAATTCACTTGTTGTATGGAACTTTACTCTGAATAATAATAGTTTGTATTGTAATTAAACTGAAAAGATTTTTTATATTTAAAGTTAAAAAACTAACAAAAGAAGAAGAAAGCTTCTTATTATTAATTATTATAAAGAAGAAAATTGTGAAAATATCCAGAATATAGAAGAATCAACGAATGAAAAGATCATCAAATAGATTCTAAAAGATGATTCAGTTTGTAGCAAGATGATATTTAAATATCAAAGTTATATACAAAAAAATTGAATTTGAAGGAACATTTCTGACAGCCACAAGATCGTTTATATATAACTTTCTGGAACCATTAGATGTTTCAGCAAATATGAATTAGTGCAATTCAAAAGCGTTCTATTCTATAACTTATTTTACAACAGCAAAATAAAATTCACTTGTTGTATGGAACTTTACTCTGAATAATAATAGTTTATATTGTAATTAAACTAAAACGAAGTTTTAAAATTTAAAGTTACAAAACTATCGAAAGAAGAAGAATAAAATTGAATTTGAAGGAACATTTCTGACGTCCACAAGATCTTTTATATATAACTTTTTGGAACCATTAGATTTTTCAGCAAATATTAACTAGTGCAATTCAAAAGCGTTATATTCCATAAATTATTTTACAACAGCAAAATAAAATTCTCTTCTTGTATGGAACTTTACTCTGAATAATAATAGTTTTTATTATAAGTAAACTAAAAAGAAGTTTTAAAATTTAAAGTTACAAAACTAACGAAAGAAGAAGTAAGCTTCTTATTATTAATTATAATGAGAAAGAAAATTGTGAAAATATCCAGAATATAGAAGAATCAACAAATGAAAAGATCATCAAATAGATTCTAAAAGACGATTCAGTTCGTGGCAAGATGATAATCAAAAATCAAAGTTATATACAATAAAATTGAATTTGGAGGAAAATTATTGACGGGCACAAGATCTTCTATATTTAACTTTCTGGAACCATTACATGTTTCAGCAAACATGAACTAGTGCAATTTAAAAGCGTTATATTCTATAAATTATTTTACAACAGCAAAATAAAATTCACTTGTTGTATGGAACTTTACTCTGAATAATAATAGTTTGTATTGTAATTAAACTGAAAAGATTTTTTATATTTAAAGTTGCAAAACTAACAAAAGAAGAAGAAAGCTTCTTATTATTAATTATTATAAAGAAGAAAATTGTGAAAATATCCAGAATATAGAAGAATCAACGAATGAAAAGATCATCAAATAGATTCTCAAAGACGATTCAATTTGTAGCAAGATCATATTATTACATTAAAGTTACATACAATAAAATTGAATTTAAAGGGAAATTTTTGACGGACACAAGATCTTTTATATATAACTCTCTGGAACCATCAGATGTTTCAGCAGATATAAACTAAAGCAATTCAAAAGCGTTATATTCTGTAAATTATTTTACAACAGCAAAATAAAATTCACTTGTTGTATGGAACTTTACTCTGAATAATAATAGTTTGTATTGTAATTAAACTGAAAAGATTTTTTATATTTAAAGTTACAAAACTAACAAAAGAAGAAGAAAGCTTCTTATTATTAATTATTATAAAGAAGAAAATTGTGAAAATATCCAGAATATAGAAGAATCAACGAATGAAAAGATCATCAAATAGATTCTAAAAGATGATTCAGTTTGTAGCAAGATGATATTTAAATATCAAAGTTATATACAAAAAAATTGAATTTGAAGGAACATTTCTGACAGCCACAAGATCGTTTATATATAACTTTCTGGAACCATTAGATGTTTCAGCAAATATGAACTAGTGCAATTCAAAAGCGTTCTATTCTATAATTTATTTTACAACAGCAAAATAAAATTCACTTGTTGTATGGAACTTTACTCTGAATAATAATAGTTTGTATTGTAATTAAACTGAAAAGATTTTTTATATTTAAAGTTACAAAACTAACAAGAGAAGAATAAAGCTTTCCACTTTTAATTGCAATGAAGAAGAAAATTGTGAAAATTTTGAAAATATCAAAAAGCCAACGAATAAAAAGATCATCAAATAGATTCTAAACGACGATTCAGTTTGTAGCAAGATCATATCATTACATCGAAGTTACATAAAATAAAATTGAATTTGAAGGGAATTTTTCGACGGCCACAAGATATTTTATATAAAACTTTCTGGAACCATCATATGTTTCAGCAGATATAAACTAAAGCAATTCAAAAGCGTTATATTCTAGAAATTATTTTACAACAGCAAAATAAAATTCTCTTTTTGTATGGAAATTTACTCTGAATAATAATAGTTTGTATTATAAGTAAACTAAAACGAAGTTTCAGAATTTAAAGTTACAAAACTAGCAAAAGAAGAAGAATAAAATTGAATTTGAAGGAACATTTCTGACGTCCACAAGATCTTTTATATATAACTTTTTGGGACCATTAGATTTTTCAGCAAATATTAACTAGTGCAATTCAAAAGCGTTATATTCCATAAATTATTTTACAACTGCAAAATAAAATTCACTTCTTGTATGGAACTTTACTCTGAATAATAATAGTTTGTATTATAAGTAAACTAAAAAGAAGTTTTAAAATTTAAAGTTACAAAACTAACAAAAGAAGAAGAAAGCTTCTTATTATTAATTATAATGTAGAAGAAAATTGTGAAAATATCCAGAATATAGAAGAATCAACGAATGAAAAGATCATCAAATAGATTCTAAAAGATGATTCAGTATGTAGCAAGATCATATTATTACATTAAAGTTACATACAATAAAATTGAATTTAAAGGGAAATTTCTGACAGCCACAAGATCTTTTATATATAACTTTCTGGAACCATCAGATGTTTCAGCAGATATGAACTGAAGCAATTCAAAAGCGTTATATTCTATGAGATATTTTACAACTGCAAAATAAAATTCACTTCTTGTATGGAACTTTACTCTGAATAATAATAGTTTGTATTATAAGTAAACTAAAAAGAAGTTTTAAAATTTAAAGTTACAAAACTAACAAAAGAAGAAGAAAGCTTCTTATTATTAATTATTATAAAGAAGAAAATTGTGAAAATATCCAGAATATAGAAGAATCAACGAATGAAAAGATCATCAAATAGATTCTAAAAGATGATTCAGTATGTAGCAAGATCATATTATTACATTAAGGTTATATACAATAAAATTGAATTTAAAGGGAAATTTTTGACGGACACAAGATCTTTTATATATAACTCTCTGGAACCATCAGATGTTTCAGCAGATATAAACTAAAGCAATTCAAAAGCGTTATATTCTGTAAATTATTTTACAACAGCAAAATAAAATTCACTTGTTGTATGGAACTTTACTCTGAATAATAATAGTTTGTATTGTAATTAAACTGAAAAGATTTTTTATATTTAAAGTTACAAAACTAACAAAAGAAGAAGAAAGCTTCTTATTATTAATTATTATAAAGAAGAAAATTGTGAAAATATCCAGAATATAGAAGAATCAACGAATGAAAAGATCATCAAATAGATTCTAAAAGATGATTCAGTTTGTAGCAAGATGATATTTAAATATCAAAGTTATATACAATAAAATTGAATTTGAAGGAACATTTCTGACAGCCACAAGATCTTTTATATAAAACTTTCTGGAACCATCATATGTTTCAGCAGATATAAACTAAAGCAATTCAAAAGCGTTATATTCTAGAAATTATTTTACAACAGCAAAATAAAATTCTCTTCTTGTATGGAACTTTACTCTGAATAATAATAGTTTGTATTGTAATTAAACTGAAAAGATTTTTTATATTTAAAGTTACAAAACTAACAAGAGAAGAATAAAGCTTTCCACTTTTAATTGCAATGAAGAAGAAAATTGTGAAAATTTTGAAAATATCAAAAAGCCAACGAATAAAAAGATCATCAAATAGATTCTAAACGACGATTCAGTTTGTAGCAAGATCATATCATTACATCGAAGTTACATAAAATAAAATTGAATTTGAAGGGAATTTTTCGACGGCCACAAGATATTTTATATAAAACTTTCTGGAACCATCATATGTTTCAGCAGATATAAACTAAAGCAATTCAAAAGCGTTATATTCTAGAAATTATTTTACAACAGCAAAATAAAATTCTCTTCTTGTATGGAACTTTACTCTGAATAATAATAGTTTTTATTATAAGTAAACTAAAAAGAAGTTTTAAAATTTAAAGTTACAAAACTAGCAAAAGAAGAAGAATAAAATTGAATTTGAAGGAACATTTTTGACGGACACAAGATCTTTTATATATAACTTTCTGGAACCATCAGATGTTTCAGCAGATATAAACTAAAGCAATTCAAAAGCGTTATATTCTGTAAATTATTTTACAACAGCAAAATAAAATTCACTTGTTGTATGGAACTTTACTCTGAATAATAATAGTTTGTATTGTAATTAAACTGAAAAGATTTTTTATATTTAAAGTTAAAAAACTAACAAAAGAAGAAGAAAGCTTCTTATTATTAATTATTATAAAGAAGAAAATTGTGAAAATATCCAGAATATAGAAGAATCAACGAATGAAAAGATCATCAAATAGATTCTAAAAGATGATTCAGTTTGTAGCAAGATGATATTTAAATATCAAAGTTATATACAAAAAAATTGAATTTGAAGGAACATTTCTGACAGCCACAAGATCGTTTATATATAACTTTCTGGAACCATTAGATGTTTCAGCAAATATGAATTAGTGCACTTCAAAAGCGTTCTATTCTATAATTTATTTTACAACAGCAAAATAAAATTCACTTGTTGTATGGAACTTTACTCTGAATAATAATAGTTTGTATTGTAATTAAACTGAAAAGATTTTTTATATTTAATGTTACAAAACTAACAAAAGAAGAAGAAAACTTTTTATTATTAATTATAATGTAGAAGAAAATTGTGAAAATATCCAGAATATAAAAGAATCAACGAATGAAAAGATCATCAAATAGATTCTAAAAGATGATTCAGTTTGTAGCAAGAGGTTACTTAAATATCAAAGTTATATACAATAAAATTGAATTTGAAGGAACATTTCTGACAGCCACAAGATCTTTTATATATAACTTTTTGGGACCATTAGATTTTTCAGCAAATATTAACTAGTGCAATTCAAAAGCGTTATATTCTAGAAATTATTTTACAACAGCAAAATAAAATTCTCTTCTTGTATGGAACTTTACTCTGAATAATAATAGTTTGTATTATAAGTAAACTAAAACGAAGTTTTAAAATTTAAAGTTACAAAACTATCGAAAGAAGAAGAATAAAATTGAATTTGAAGGAACATTTCTGACGTCCACAAGATCTTTTATATATAACTTTTTGGAACCATTAGATTTTTCAGCAAATATTAACTAGTGCAATTCAAAAGCGTTATATTCCATAAATTATTTTACAACAGCAAAATAAAATTCTCTTCTTGTATGGAACTTTACTCTGAATAATAATAGTTTTTATTATAAGTAAACTAAAAAGAAGTTTTAAAATTTAAAGTTACAAAACTAACGAAAGAAGAAGTAAGCTTCTTATTATTAATTATAATGAGAAAGAAAATTGTGAAAATATCCAGAATATAGAAGAATCAACAAATGAAAAGATCATCAAATAGATTCTAAAAGACGATTCAGTTCGTGGCAAGATGATAATCAAAAATCAAAGTTATATACAATAAAATTGAATTTGGAGGAAAATTATTGACGGGCACAAGATCTTCTATATTTAACTTTCTGGAACCATTACATGTTTCAGCAAACATGAACTAGTGCAATTTAAAAGCGTTCTATTCTATAAATTATTTTACAACAGCAAAATAAAATTCACTTGTTGTATGGAACTTTACTCTGAATAATAATAGTTTGTATTGTAATTAAACTGAAAAGATTTTTTATATTTAAAGTTGCAAAACTAACAAAAGAAGAAGAAAGCTTCTTATTATTAATTATTATAAAGAAGAAAATTGTGAAAATATCCAGAATATAGAAGAATCAACGAATGAAAAGATCATCAAATAGATTCTCAAAGACGATTCAATTTGTAGCAAGATCATATTATTACATTAAAGTTACATACAATAAAATTGAATTTAAAGGGAAATTTTTGACGGACACAAGATCTTTTATATATAACTCTCTGGAACCATCAGATGTTTCAGCAGATATAAACTAAAGCAATTCAAAAGCGTTATATTCTGTAAATTATTTTACAACAGCAAAATAAAATTCACTTGTTGTATGGAACTTTACTCTGAATAATAATAGTTTGTATTGTAATTAAACTGAAAAGATTTTTTATATTTAAAGTTACAAAACTAACAAAAGAAGAAGAAAGCTTCTTATTATTAATTATTATAAAGAAGAAAATTGTGAAAATATCCAGAATATAGAAGAATCAACGAATGAAAAGATCATCAAATAGATTCTAAAAGATGATTCAGTTTGTAGCAAGATGATATTTAAATATCAAGTTATATACAAAAAAATTGAATTTGAAGGAACATTTCTGACAGCCACAAGATCGTTTATATATAACTTTCTGGAACCATTAGATGTTTCAGCAAATATGAACTAGTGCAATTCAAAAGCGTTCTATTCTATAATTTATTTTACAACAGCAAAATAAAATTCACTTGTTGTATGGAACTTTACTCTGAATAATAATAGTTTGTATTGTAATTAAACTGAAAAGATTTTTTATATTTAAAGTTACAAAACTAACAAGAGAAGAATAAAGCTTTCCACTTTTAATTGCAATGAAGAAGAAAATTGTGAAAATTTTGAAAATATCAAAAAGCCAACGAATAAAAAGATCATCAAATAGATTCTAAACGACGATTCAGTTTGTAGCAAGATCATATCATTACATCGAAGTTACATAAAATAAAATTGAATTTGAAGGGAATTTTTCGACGGCCACAAGATATTTTATATAAAACTTTCTGGAACCATCATATGTTTCAGCAGATATAAACTAAAGCAATTCAAAAGCGTTATATTCTAGAAATTATTTTACAACAGCAAAATAAAATTCTCTTTTTGTATGGAAATTTACTCTGAATAATAATAGTTTGTATTATAAGTAAACTAAAACGAAGTTTCAGAATTTAAAGTTACAAAACTAGCAAAAGAAGAAGAATAAAATTGAATTTGAAGGAACATTTCTGACGTCCACAAGATCTTTTATATATAACTTTTTGGGACCATTAGATTTTTCAGCAAATATTAACTAGTGCAATTCAAAAGCGTTATATTCCATAAATTATTTTACAACTGCAAAATAAAATTCACTTCTTGTATGGAACTTTACTCTGAATAATAATAGTTTGTTTTATAAGTAAACTAAAAAGAAGTTTTAAAATTTAAAGATACAAAACTAACAAAAGAATAAGAAAGCTTCTTATTATTAATTATGATGAAGAAGAAAATTGTGAAAATTTTTGAAAATATAGAAGAATCAAAGAATAAAAAGATCATCAAATAGATTTTAAAGAACGATAGAGTTCGTGGCAAGATGATATTAAAATATCAAAGTTATATACAATAAAATTGAATTTGAACGAACATTTTTGACGAACACAAGATCTTTTATATATAACTTTCTGGAACCATTAAATGTTTCAGCAAATAAGAACTAGTGCGAGTTAAAAGCGTTATATTTTATATATTATTTTACAACAGCAAAATTAAAATTCTCTCCTCGTAAGGAACTTTACTTTGAATAATAATAGTTTGTATTGTAAGTAAACTAGGAGAAGTTTTAAAATTTTAAGTTACAAAACTAACAAAAGAAGAAGAAAGCTTTTTATTATTAATTATAATGAAGAAGAAAATTGCGAAAATTTTGAGAATATAGAAGAATCAACAAATAAAAAGATCCTCAAATAGATTATAAAAGACGATTCAGTTCGTGACAAGATGATATTAAAATATCAAAGTTATATACAACATTATTGAATTTGAAGAAAAATTTTTGACGGCCACAATATCTTTGTTATATAACTTTCTGGAACCATTAGATGTTTCAGCAAATATGAACTAGTGCAATTCAAAAGCGTTATATTTAAAAAGTTATTCTACAACAGCAAAATTAAAATTCTCTCCTCGTGAAGAACTTTACTCTGAATAATAATAGTTTGTATTGTAAGTAAACTAGGAGAAGTTTTAAAATTTTAAGTTACAAAACTAACAAAAGAAGAAGAAAGCTTTTTATTATTCATTATAATGAAGAAGAAAATTGCGAAAATTTTAAGAATATAGAAGAATCAAAGAATAAAAAGATCATCAAATAGATTTTAAAGAACGATTCAGTTCGTGACAAGATGATATTAAAATATCAAAGTTATATACAACATTATTGAATTTGAAGGAAAATTTTTGACGGCCACAATATCTTTGTTATATAACTTCCTGGAACCATTAGATGTTTCAGCAAATATGAACTAGTGCAATTCAAAAGCGTTATATTTAAAAAGTTATTCTACAACAGCAAAATTAAAATTCTCTCCTCGTGAAGAACTTTACTCTGAATAATAATAGTTTGTATTGTAAGTAAACTAGGAGAAGTTTTAAAATTTTAAGTTACAAAACTAACAAAAGAAGAAGAAAGCTTTTTATTATTCATTATAATGAAGAAGAAATTTGTGAAAGTTTTGAGAATATAGAAAAATCAACGAATAAAAAGATCATCAAATAGATTTTAAAGAACGATTCAGTTCGTAACAAGATGATATTAAAATATCAAAGTTATATAAAATATAATTGATTTTGAAGGAAAATTTTTCACGGCCACAATTTCTTTGTTATATAACTTTCTGGAACCATTAGATGTTTCAGCAAATATGAACTAGTGCAATTCAAAAGCGTTATATTTAAAAAGTTATTCTACAACAGCAAAATTAAAATTCTCTCCTCGTGAAGAACTTTACTCTGAATAATAATAGTTTGTATTGTAAGTAAACTAGGAGAAGTTTTAAAATTTTAAGTTACAAAACTAACAAAAGAAGAAGAAAGCTTTTTATTATTCATTATAATGAAGAAGAAAATTGCGAAAATTTTAAGAATATAGAAGAATCAAAGAATAAAAAGATCATCAAATAGATTTTAAAGAACGATTCAGTTCGTGACAAGATGATATTAAAATATCAAAGTTATATACAACATTATTGAATTTGAAGGAAAATTTTTGACGGCCACAATATCTTTGTTATATAACTTCCTGGAACCATTAGATGTTCCAGCAAATATGAACTAGTGCAATTCAAAAGCGTTATATTTAAAAAATTATTCTACAACAGCAAAATTAAAATTCTCTTCTTGTATGAAACTTCACTCTGAATAATAGTAGTTTGTATTATAAGTAAACTAAAAAGAAGTTTTAAAATTTCAAGTTACAAAACTAACAAAAGAAGAAGAAACCTTCTTATTATTAATTATGATGAAGAAGAAATTTGTGAAAATTTTGAGAATATAGAAAAATCAACGAATAAAAAGATCATCAAATAGATTATAAAAGACGATTCAGTTCGTGACAAGATGATATTAAAATATCAAAGTTATATAAAATATAATTGAATTTGAAGGAAAATTTTTCACGGCCACAATATCTTTGTTATATAACTTTCTGGAACCATTAGATGTTTCAGCAAATATGAACTAGTGCAATTCAAAAGCGTTATATTTAAAAAATTATTCTACAACAGCAAAATTAAAATTCTCTCCTCGTGAAGAACTTCACTCTGAATAATAATAGTTTGTATTGTAAGTAAACTAGGAGAAGTTTTAAAATTTTAAGTTAGAAAACTAACAAAAGAAGAAGAAAGCTTTTTATTATTAATTATAATGAAAAAGAAAATTGAAAAAATTTTGAGAATATAGAAGAATCATCGAATAAAAAGATCATCAAATAGATTCTAAGAGACGATTCAGTTTGTAGCAAGATCATATTATTACATTAAAGTTACATACAATAAAATTGAATTTAAAGGGAAATTTTTGACGGACACAAGATCTTTTATATATAACTCTCTGGAACCATTAGATGTTTCAGCAGATATAAACTAAAGCAATTCAAAAGCGTTTTATTCTGTAAATTGTTTTACAACAGCAAAATAAAATTCACTTCTTGTATGGAACTTTACTCTGAATAATAATAGTTTTTATTATAAGTAAACTAAAACGAAGTTTTAAAATTTAAAGTTACAGAACTAGCAAAAGAAGAAGAATAAAATTGAATTTGAAGGAACATTTCTGACAGCCACAAGATCTTTTATATATAACTTTCTGGAACCATTTGATGTTTCAGCAAATAAGAACTAGTGCGAGTTAAAAGCGTTATATTTTAAATATTATTTTACAACAGCAAAATTAAAATTCTCTCCTCGTAAGGAACTTTACTCTGAATAATAATAGTTTGTGATGTAAGTAAACTAGGAGAAGTTTTAAAATTTTAAGTTACAAAACTAACAAAAGAAGAAGAAAGCTTTTTATTATTAATTATAATGAAGAAGAAAATTGTGAAAATTTTGAGAATATAGAAGAATCACCGAATAAAAAGATCATCAAATAGATTCTCAAAGACGATTCAATTTGTAGCAAGATCATATTATTACATTAAAGTTACATACAATAAAATTGAATTTAAAGGGAAATTTTTGACGGACACAAGATCTTTTATATATAACTCTCTGGAACCATCAGATGTTTCAGCAGATATAAACTAAAGCAATTCAAAAGCGTTATATTCTGTAAATTATTTTACAACAGCAAAATAAAATTCACTTCTTGTATGGAACTTTACTCTGAATAATAATAGTTTGTATTGTAATTAAACTGAGAAGATTTTTTATATTTAAAGTTACAAAACTAACAAAAGAAGAAGAAAGCTTCTTATTATTAATTATTATAAAGAAGAAAATTGTGAAAATATCCAGAATATAGAAGAATCAACGAATGAAAAGATCATCAAATAGATTCTAAAAGATGATTCAGTTTGTAGCAAGATGATATTTAAATATCAAAGTTATATACAAAAAAATTGAATTTGAAGGAACATTTCTGACAGCCACAAGATCGTTTATATATAACTTTCTGGAACCATTAGATGTTTCAGCAAATATGAACTAGTGCAATTCAAAAGCGTTCTATTCTATAATTTATTTTACAACAGCAAAATAAAATTCACTTGTTGTATGGAACTTTACTCTGAATAATAATAGTTTGTATTGTAATTAAACTGAAAAGATTTTTTATATTCAATGTTACAAAACTAACAAAAGAAGAAGAAACCTTCTTATTATTAATTATAATGTAGAAGAAAATTGTGAAAATATCCAGAAAATAAAAGAATCAACGAATGAAAAGATCATCAAATAGATTCTAAAAGATGATTCAGTTTGTAGCAAGAGGTTACTTAAATATCAAAGTTATATACAATAAAATTGAATTTGAAGAACATTTCTGACAGCCACAAGATCTTTTATATAAAACTTTCTGGAACCATCATATGTTTCAGCAGATATAAACTAAAGCAATTCAAAAGCGTTATATTCTAGAAATTATTTTACAACAGCAAAATAAAATTCTCTTCTTGTATGGAACTTTACTCTGAATAATAATAGTTTGTGTTATAAGTAAACTAAAACGAAGTTTTAAAATTTAAAGTTACAAAACTATCGAAAGAAGAAGAATAAAATTGAATTTGAAGGAACATTTCTGACGTCCACAAGATCTTTTATATTTAACTTTCTGGAACCATTAGATTTTTCAGCAAATATTACCTAGTGCAATTCAAAAGCGTTATATTCCATAAATTATTTTACAACAGCAAAATAAAATTCTCTTCTTGTATGGAACTTTACTCTGAATAATAATAGTTTTTATTATAAGTAAACTAAAAAGAAGTTTTAAAATTTAAAGTTACAAAACTAACGAAAGAAGAAGAAAGCTTCTTATTATTAATTATAATGAGAAAGAAAATTGTGAAAATATCCAGAATATAGAAGAATCAACAAATGAAAAGATCATCAAATAGATTCTAAAAGACGATTCAGTTCGTGGCAAGATGATAATCAAAAATCAAAGTTATATACAATAAAATTGAATTTGGAGGAAAATTATTGACGGGCACAAGATCTTCTATATTTAACTTTCTGGAACCATTACATGTTTCAGGAAACATGAACTAGTGCAATTTAAAAGCGTTCTATTCTATAAATTATTTTACAACAGCAAAATAAAATTCTCTTCTTGTATGGAACTTTACTCTGAATAATAATAGTTTTTATTATAAGTAAACTAAAAAGAAGTTTTAAAATTTAAAGTTACAAAACTAACGAAAGAAGAAGTAAGCTTCTTATTATTAATTATAATGAGAAAGAAAATTGTGAAAATATCCAGAATATAGAAGAATCAACAAATGAAAAGATCATCAAATAGATTCTAAAAGACGATTCAGTTCGTGGCAAGATGATAATCAAAAATCAAAGTTATATACAATAAAATTGAATTTGGAGGAAAATTATTGACGGGCACAAGATCTTCTATATTTAACTTTCTGGAACCATTACATGTTTCAGCAAACATGAACTAGTGCAATTTAAAAGCGTTATATTCTATAAATTATTTTACAACAGCAAAATAAAATTCACTTGTTGTATGGAACTTTACTCTGAATAATAATAGTTTGTATTGTAATTAAACTGAAAAAATTTTTATATATTTAAAGTTACAAAACTAACAAAAGAAAAAGAAAGCTTCTTATTATTAATTATTATAAAGAAGAAAATTGTGAAAATATCCAGAATATAGAAGAATCAACGAATGAAAAGATCATCAAATAGATTCTCAAAGACGATTCAATTTGTAGCAAGATCATATTATTACATTAAAGTTACATACAATAAAATTGAATTTAAAGGGAAATTTTTGACGGACACAAGATCTTTTATATATAACTCTCTGGAACCATCAGATGTTTCAGCAGATATAAACTAAAGCAATTCAAAAGCGTTATATTCTGTAAATTATTTTACAACAGCAAAATAAAATTCACTTGTTGTATGGAACTTTACTCTGAATAATAATAGTTTGTATTGTAATTAAACTGAAAAGATTTTTTATATTTAAAGTTACAAAACTAACAAAAGAAGAAGAAAGCTTCTTATTATTAATTATTATAAAGAAGAAAATTGTGAAAATATCCAGAATATAGAAGAATCAACGAATAAAAAGATCATCAAATAGATTCTAAACGACAATTCAGTTTGTAGCAAGATCATATCATTACATCGAAGTTACATAAAATAAAATTGAATTTGAAGGAACATTTCTGACAGCCACAAGATCGTTTATATATAACTTTCTGGAACCATTAGATGTTTCAGCAAATATGAACTAGTGCAATTCAAAAGCGTTCTATTCTATAATTTATTTTACAACAGCAAAATAAAATTCACTTGTTGTATGGAACTTTACTCTGAATAATAATAGTTTGTATTGTAATTAAACTGAAAAGATTTTTTATATTTAAAGTTACAAAACTAACAAGAGAAGAATAAAGCTTTCCACTTTTAATTGCAATGAAGAAGAAAATTGTGAAAATTTTGAAAATATCAAAAAGCCAACGAATAAAAAGATCATCAAATAGATTCTAAACGACAATTCAGTTTGTAGCAAGATCATATCATTACATCGAAGTTACATAAAATAAAATTGAATTTGAAGGGAATTTTTCGACGGCCACAAGATATTTTATATAAAACTTTCTGGAACCATCATATGTTTCAGCAGATATAAACTAAAGCAATTCAAAAGCATTATATTCTATAAATTATTTTACAACAGCATAATAAAATTCTCTTTTTGTATGGAACTTTACTCTGAATAATAATAGTTTGTGTTATAAGTAAACTAAAACGAAGTTTTAGAATTTAAAGTTACAAAACTAGCAAAAGAAGAAGAATAAAATTGAATTTGAAGGAACATTTTTGACGTCCACAAGATCTTTTATATATAACTTTTTGGAACCAATAGATTTTTCAGCAAATATTAACTAGTGCAATTCAAAAGCGTTATATTCCATAAATTATTTTACAACAGCAAAATAAAATTCTCTTCTTGTATGGAACTTTACTCTGAATAATAATAGTTTTTATTATAAGTAAACTAAAAAGAAGTTTTAAAATTTAAAGTTACAAAACTAACGAAAGAAGAAGAAAGCTTCTTATTATTAATTATAATGAGAAAGAAAATTGTGAAAATATCCAGAATATAGAAGAATCAACAAATGAAAAGATCATCAAATAGATTCTAAAAGACGATTCAGTTCGTGGCAAGATGATAATCAAAAATCAAAGTTATATACAATAAAATTGAATTTGGAGGAAAATTATTGACGGGCACAAGATCTTCTATATTTAACTTTTTGGAACCATTAGATGTTTCAGCAAATATGAATTAGTGCACTTCAAAAGCGTTCTATTCTATAATTTATTTTACAACAGCAAAATAAAATTCACTTCTTGTATGGAACTTTACTCTGAATAAAACTAGTTTGTATTGTAAGTAAACTAAAACGAAGTTTTAGAATTTAAAGTTACAAAACTAGCAAAAGAAGAAGAATAAAATTGAATTTGAAGGAACATTTCTGACGTCCACAAGATCTTTTATATATGTATAACTTTTTGGAACCAATAGATTTTTCAGCAAATATTAACTAGTGCAATTCAAAAGCGTTATATTCCATAAATTATTTTACAACAGCAAAATAAAATTCTCTTCTTGTATGGAACTTTACTCTGAATAATAATAGTTTGTATTGTAATTAAACTGATAAGATTTTTTATATTTAAAGTTACAAAGCTAACAAAAGAAGAAGAAAGCTTCTTATTATTAATTATTATAAAGAAGAAAATTGTGAAAATATCCAGAATATAGAAGAATCAACGAATGAAAAGATCATCAAATAGATTCTCAAAGACGATTCAATTTGTAGCAAGATCATATTATTACATTAAAGTTACATACAATAAAATTGAATTTAAAGGGAAATTTTTGACGGACACAAGATCTTTTATATATAACTCTCTGGAACCATCAGATGTTTCAGCAGATATAAACTAAAGCAATTCAAAAGCGTTATATTCTGTAAATTATTTTACAACAGCAAAATAAAATTCACTTGTTGTATGGAACTTTACTCTGAATAATAATAGTTTGTATTGTAATTAAACTGAAAAGATTTTTTATATTTAAAGTTACAAAACTAACAAAAGAAGAAGAAAGCTTTTTATTATTAATTATTATAAAGAAGAAAATTGTGAAAATATCCAGAATATAGAAGAATCAACGAATGAAAAGATCATCAAATAGATTCTCAAAGACGATTCAATTTGTAGCAAGATCATATTATTACATTAAAGTTACATACAATAAAATTGAATTTAAAGGGAAATTTTTGACGGACACAAGATCTTTTATATATAACTCTCTGGAACCATCAGATGTTTCAGCAGATATAAACTAAAGCAATTCAAAAGCGTTATATTCTGTAAATTATTTTACAACAGCAAAATAAAATTCACTTGTTGTATGGAACTTTACTCTGAATAATAATAGTTTGTATTGTAATTAAACTGAAAAGATTTTTTATATTTAAAGTTACAAAACTAACAAGAGAAGAATAAAGCTTTCCACTTTTAATTGCAATGAAGAAGAAAATTGTGAAAATTTTGAGAATATCAAAAAGCCAACGAATAAAACGATCATCAAATAGATTCTCAAAGACGATTCAATTTGTAGCAAGATCATATTATTACATTAAAGTTACATACAATAAAATTGAATTTGAAGGGAATTTTTCGACGGCCACAAGATATTTTATATAAAACTTTCTGGAACCATCATATGTTTCAGCAGATATAAACTAAAGCAATTCAATAGCGTTATATTCTGTAAATTATTTTACAACAGCAAAATAAAATTCACTTGTTGTATGGAACTTTACTCTGAATAATAATAGTTTGTGTTATAAGTAAACTAAAACGAAGTTTTAGAATTTAAAGTTACAAAACTAGCAAAAGAAGAAGAATAAAATTGAATTTGAAGGAACATTTCTGACGTCCACAAGATCTTGTATATATAACTTTTTGGAACCATTAGATTTTTCAGCTAATATTAACTAGTGCAATTCAAAAGCGTTATATTCCATAAATTATTTTACAACAGCAAAATAAAATTCTCTTCTTGTATGGAACTTTACTCTGAATAATAATAGTTTTTATTATAAGTAAACTAAAAAGAAGTTTTAAAATTTAAAGTTACAAAACTAACGAAAGAAGAAGAAAGCTTCTTATTATTAATTATAATGAGAAAGAAAATTGTGAAAATATCCAGAATATAGAAGAATCAACAAATGAAAAGATCATCAAATAGATTCTAAAAGACGATTCAGTTCGTGGCAAGATGATAATCAAAAATCAAAGTTATATACAATAAAATTGAATTTGGAGGAAAATTATTGACGGGCACAAGATCTTCTATATTTAACTTTCTGGAACCATTAAATGTTTCAGCAAACATGAACTAGTGCAATTTAAAAGCGTTCTATTCTATAAATTATTTTACAACAGCAAAATAAAATTCACTTGTTGTATGGAACTTTACTCTGAATAATAATAGTTTGTATTGTAATTAAACTGAAAAGATTTTTTATATTTAAAGTTACAAAACTAACAAAAGAAGAAGAAAGCTTCTTATTATTAATTATTATAAAGAAGAAAATTGTGAAAATATCCAGAATATAGAAGAATCAACGAATGAAAAGATCATCAAATAGATTCTCAAAGACGATTCAATTTGTAGCAAGATCATATTATTACATTAAAGTTACATACAATAAAATTGAATTTAAAGGGAAATTTTTGACGGACACAAGATCTTTTATATATAACTCTCTGGAACCATCAGATGTTTCAGCAGATATAAACTAAAGCAATTCAAAAGCGTTATATTCTGTAAATTATTTTACAACAGCAAAATAAAATTCACTTGTTGTATGGAACTTTACTCTGAATAATAATAGTTTGTATTGTAATTAAACTGAAAAGATTTTTTATATTTAAAGTTACAAAACTAACAAAAGAAGAAGAAAGCTTCTTATTATTAATTATTATAAAGAAGAAAATTGTGAAAATATCCAGAATATAGAAGAATCAACGAATGAAAAGATCATCAAATAGATTCTAAAAGATGATTCAGTTTGTAGCAAGATGATATTTAAATATCAAAGTTATATACAAAAAAATTGAATTTGAAGGAACATTTCTGACAGCCACAAGATCGTTTATATATAACTTTCTGGAACCATTAGATGTTTCAGCAAATATGAACTAGTGCAATTCAAAAGCGTTCTATTCTATAATTTATTTTACAACAGCAAAATAAAATTCACTTGTTGTATGGAACTTTACTCTGAATAATAATAGTTTGTATTGTAATTAAACTGAAAAGATTTTTTATATTTAAAGTTACAAAACTAACAAGAGAAGAATAAAGCTTTCCACTTTTAATTGCAATGAAGAAGAAAATTGTGAAAATTTTGAGAATATCAAAAAGCCAACGAATAAAAAGATCATCAAATAGATTCTAAACGACAATTCAGTTTGTAGCAAGATCATATCATTACATCGAAGTTACATAAAATAAAATTGAATTTGAAGGGAATTTTCGACGGCCACAAGATATTTTATATAAAACTTTCTGGAACCATCATATGTTTCAGCAGATATAAACTAAAGCAATTCAAAAGCATTATATTCTATAAATTATTTTACAACAGCAAAATAAAATTCTCTTTTTGTATGGAACTTTACTCTGAATAATAATAGTTTGTGTTATAAGTAAACTAAAACGAAGTTTTAGAATTTAAAGTTACAAAACTAGCAAAAGAAGAAGAATAAAATTGAATTTGAAGGAACATTTTTGACGGACACAAGATCTTTTATATATAACTTTCTGGAACCATCAGATGTTTCAGCAGATATAAACTAAAGCAATTCAAAAGCGTTATATTCTGTAAATTATTTTACAACAGCAAAATAAAATTCACTTGTTGTATGGAACTTTACTCTGAATAATAATAGTTTGTATTGTAATTAAACTGAAAAGATTTTTTATATTTAAAGTTAAAAAACTAACAAAAGAAGAAGAAAGCTTCTTATTATTAATTATTATAAAGAAGAAAATTGTGAAAATATCCAGAATATAGAAGAATCAACGAATGAAAAGATCATCAAATAGATTCTAAAAGATGATTCAGTTTGTAGCAAGATGATATTTAAATATCAAAGTTATATACAAAAAAATTGAATTTGAAGGAACATTTCTGACAGCCACAAGATCGTTTATATATAACTTTTTGGAACCATTAGATTTTTCAGCAAATATTAACTAGTGCAATTCAAAAGCGTTATATTCCATAAATTATTTTACAACAGCAAAATAAAATTCTCTTCTTGTATGGAACTTTACTCTGAATAATAATAGTTTTTATTATAAGTAAACTAAAAAGAAGTTTTAAAATTTAAAGTTACAAAACTAACGAAAGAAGAAGTAAGCTTCTTATTATTAATTATAATGAGAAAGAAAATTGTGAAAATATCCAGAATATAGAAGAATCAACAAATGAAAAGATCATCAAATAGATTCTAAAAGACGATTCAGTTCGTGGCAAGATGATAATCAAAAATCAAAGTTATATACAATAAAATTGAATTTGGAGGAAAATTATTGACGGGCACAAGATCTTCTATATTTAACTTTCTGGAACCATTACATGTTTCAGCAAACATGAACTAGTGCAATTTAAAAGCGTTATATTCTATAAATTATTTTACAACAGCAAAATAAAATTCACTTGTTGTATGGAACTTTACTCTGAATAATAATAGTTTGTATTGTAATTAAACTGAAAAGATTTTTTATATTTAAAGTTGCAAAACTAACAAAAGAAGAAGAAAGCTTCTTATTATTAATTATTATAAAGAAGAAAATTGTGAAAATATCCAGAATATAGAAGAATCAACGAATGAAAAGATCATCAAATAGATTCTCAAAGACGATTCAATTTGTAGCAAGATCATATTATTACATTAAAGTTACATACAATAAAATTGAATTTAAAGGGAAATTTTTGACGGACACAAGATCTTCTATATATAACTCTCTGGAACCATCAGATGTTTCAGCAGATATAAACTAAAGCAATTCAAAAGCGTTATATTCTGTAAATTATTTTACAACAGCAAAATAAAATTCACTTGTTGTATGGAACTTTACTCTGAATAATAATAGTTTGTATTGTAATTAAACTGAAAAGATTTTTTATATTTAAAGTTACAAAACTAACAAAAGAAGAAGAAAGCTTCTTATTATTAATTATTATAAAGAAGAAAATTGTGAAAATATCCAGAATATAGAAGAATCAACGAATGAAAAGATCATCAAATAGATTCTAAAAGATGATTCAGTTTGTAGCAAGATGATATTTAAATATCAAAGTTATATACAAAAAAATTGAATTTGAAGGAACATTTCTGACAGCCACAAGATCGTTTATATATAACTTTCTGGAACCATTAGATGTTTCAGCAAATATGAACTAGTGCAATTCAAAAGCGTTCTATTCTATAATTTATTTTACAACAGCAAAATAAAATTCACTTGTTGTATGGAACTTTACTCTGAATAATAATAGTTTGTATTGTAATTAAACTGAAAAGATTTTTTATATTTAAAGTTACAAAACTAACAAGAGAAGAATAAAGCTTTCCACTTTTAATTGCAATGAAGAAGAAAATTGTGAAAATTTTGAAAATATCAAAAAGCCAACGAATAAAAAGATCATCAAATAGATTCTAAACGACGATTCAGTTTGTAGCAAGATCATATCATTACATCGAAGTTACATAAAATAAAATTGAATTTGAAGGGAATTTTTCGACGGCCACAAGATATTTTATATAAAACTTTCTGGAACCATCATATGTTTCAGCAGATATAAACTAAAGCAATTCAAAAGCGTTATATTCTAGAAATTATTTTACAACAGCAAAATAAAATTCTCTTTTTGTATGGAAATTTACTCTGAATAATAATAGTTTGTATTATAAGTAAACTAAAACGAAGTTTCAGAATTTAAAGTTACAAAACTAGCAAAAGAAGAAGAATAAAATTGGATTTGAAGGAACATTTCTGACGTCCACAAGATCTTTTATATATAACTTTTTGGGACCATTAGATTTTTCAGCAAATATTAACTAGTGCAATTCAAAAGCGTTATATTCCATAAATTATTTTACAACTGCAAAATAAAATTCACTTCTTGTATGGAACTTTACTCTGAATAATAATAGTTTGTATTATAAGTAAACTAAAAAGAAGTTTTAAAATTTAAAGTTACAAAACTAACAAAAGAAGAAGAAAGCTTCTTATTATTAATTATAATGTAGAAGAAAATTGTGAAAATATCCAGAATATAGAAGAATCAACGAATGAAAAGATCATCAAATAGATTCTAAAAGATGATTCAGTATGTAGCAAGATCATATTATTACATTAAAGTTACATACAATAAAATTGAATTTAAAGGGAAATTTCTGACAGCCACAAGATCTTTTATATATAACTTTCTGGAACCATCAGATGTTTCAGCAGATATGAACTGAAGCAATTCAAAAGCGTTATATTCTATGAGATATTTTACAACTGCAAAATAAAATTCACTTCTTGTATGGAACTTTACTCTGAATAATAATAGTTTGTATTATAAGTAAACTAAAAAGAAGTTTTAAAATTTAAAGTTACAAAACTAACAAAAGAAGAAGAACGCTTCTTATTATTAATTATTATAAAGAAGAAAATTGTGAAAATATCCAGAATATAGAAGAATCAACGAATGAAAAGATCATCAAATAGATTCTAAAAGATGATTCAGTATGTAGCAAGATCATATTATTACATTGAGGTTATATACAATAAAATTGAATTTAAAGGGAAATTTTTGACGGACACAAGATCTTTTATATATAACTCTCTGGAACCATCAGATGTTTCAGCAGATATAAACTAAAGCAATTCAAAAGCGTTATATTCTGTAAATTATTTTACAACAGCAAAATAAAATTCACTTGTTGTATGGAACTTTACTCTGAATAATAATAGTTTGTATTGTAATTAAACTGAAAAGATTTTTTATATTTAAAGTTACAAAACTAACAAAAGAAGAAGAAAGCTTCTTATTATTAATTATTATAAAGAAGAAAATTGTGAAAATATCCAGAATATAGAAGAATCAACGAATGAAAAGATCATCAAATAGATTCTAAAAGATGATTCAGTTTGTAGCAAGATGATATTTAAATATCAAAGTTATATACAATAAAATTGAATTTGAAGGAACATTTCTGACAGCCACAAGATCTTTTATATAAAACTTTCTGGAACCATCATATGTTTCAGCAGATATAAACTAAAGCAATTCAAAAGCGTTATATTCTAGAAATTATTTTACAACAGCAAAATAAAATTCTCTTCTTGTATGGAACTTTACTCTGAATAATAATAGTTTGTATTGTAATTAAACTGAAAAGATTTTTTATATTTAAAGTTACAAAACTAACAAGAGAAGAATAAAGCTTTCCACTTTTAATTGCAATGAAGAAGAAAATTGTGAAAATTTTGAAAATATCAAAAAGCCAACGAATAAAAAGATCATCAAATAGATTCTAAACGACGATTCAGTTTGTAGCAAGATCATGTCATTACATCGAAGTTACATAAAATAAAATTGAATTTGAAGGGAATTTTTCGACGGCCACAAGATATTTTATATAAAACTTTCTGGAACCATCATATGTTTCAGCAGATATAAACTAAAGCAATTCAAAAGCGTTATATTCTAGAAATTATTTTACAACAGCAAAATAAAATTCTCTTCTTGTATGGAACTTTACTCTGAATAATAATAGTTTTTATTATAAGTAAACTAAAAAGAAGTTTTAAAATTTAAAGTTACAAAACTAGCAAAAGAAGAAGAATAAAATTGAATTTGAAGGAACATTTTTGACGGACACAAGATCTTTTATATATAACTTTCTGGAACCATCAGATGTTTCAGCAGATATAAACTAAAGCAATTCAAAAGCGTTATATTCTGTAAATTATTTTACAACAGCAAAATAAAATTCACTTGTTGTATGGAACTTTACTCTGAATAATAATAGTTTGTATTGTAATTAAACTGAAAAGATTTTTTATATTTAAAGTTAAAAAACTAACAAAAGAAGAAGAAAGCTTCTTATTATTAATTATTATAAAGAAGAAAATTGTGAAAATATCCAGAATATAGAAGAATCAACGAATGAAAAGATCATCAAATAGATTCTAAAAGATGATTCAGTTTGTAGCAAGATGATATTTAAATATCAAAGTTATATACAAAAAAATTGAATTTGAAGGAACATTTCTGACAGCCACAAGATCGTTTATATATAACTTTCTGGAACCATTAGATGTTTCAGCAAATATGAATTAGTGCACTTCAAAAGCGTTCTATCCTATAATTTATTTTACAACAGCAAAATAAAATTCACTTGTTGTATGGAACTTTACTCTGAATAATAATAGTTTGTATTGTAATTAAACTGAAAAGATTTTTTATATTTAATGTTACAAAACTAACAAAAGAAGAAGAAAACTTTTTATTATTAATTATAATGTAGAAGAAAATTGTGAAAATATCCAGAATATAAAAGAATCAACGAATGAAAAGATCATCAAATAGATTCTAAAAGATGATTCAGTTTGTAGCAAGAGGTTACTTAAATATCAAAGTTATATACAATAAAATTGAATTTGAAGGAACATTTCTGACAGCCACAAGATCTTTTATATATAACTTTTTGGGACCATTAGATTTTTCAGCAAATATTAACTAGTGCAATTCAAAAGCGTTATATTCTAGAAATTATTTTACAACAGCAAAATAAAATTCTCTTCTTGTATGGAACTTTACTCTGAATAATAATAGTTTGTATTATAAGTAAACTAAAACGAAGTTTTAAAATTTAAAGTTACAAAACTATCGAAAGAAGAAGAATAAAATTGAATTTGAAGGAACATTTCTGACGTCCACAAGATCTTTTATATATAACTTTTTGGAACCATTAGATTTTTCAGCAAATATTAACTAGTGCAATTCAAAAGCGTTATATTCCATAAATTATTTTACAACAGCAAAATAAAATTCTCTTCTTGTATGGAACTTTACTCTGAATAATAATAGTTTTTATTATAAGTAAACTAAAAAGAAGTTTTAAAATTTAAAGTTACAAAACTAACGAAAGAAGAAGTAAGCTTCTTATTATTAATTATAATGAGAAAGAAAATTGTGAAAATATCCAGAATATAGAAGAATCAACAAATGAAAAGATCATCAAATAGATTCTAAAAGACGATTCAGTTCGTGGCAAGATGATAATCAAAAATCAAAGTTATATACAATAAAATTGAATTTGGAGGAAAATTATTGACGGGCACAAGATCTTCTATATTTAACTTTCTGGAACCATTACATGTTTCAGCAAACATGAACTAGTGCAATTTAAAAGCGTTCTATTCTATAAATTATTTTACAACAGCAAAATAAAATTCACTTGTTGTATGGAACTTTACTCTGAATAATAATAGTTTGTATTGTAATTAAACTGAAAAGATTTTTTATATTTAAAGTTGCAAAACTAACAAAAGAAGAAGAAAGCTTCTTATTATTAATTATTATAAAGAAGAAAATTGTGAAAATATCCAGAATATAGAAGAATCAACGAATGAAAAGATCATCAAATAGATTCTCAAAGACGATTCAATTTGTAGCAAGATCATATTATTACATTAAAGTTACATACAATAAAATTGAATTTAAAGGGAAATTTTTGACGGACACAAGATCTTTTATATATAACTCTCTGGAACCATCAGATGTTTCAGCAGATATAAACTAAAGCAATTCAAAAGCGTTATATTCTGTAAATTATTTTACAACAGCAAAATAAAATTCACTTGTTGTATGGAACTTTACTCTGAATAATAATAGTTTGTATTGTAATTAAACTGAAAAGATTTTTTATATTTAAAGTTACAAAACTAACAAAAGAAGAAGAAAGCTTCTTATTATTAATTATTATAAAGAAGAAAATTGTGAAAATATCCAGAATATAGAAGAATCAACGAATGAAAAGATCATCAAATAGATTCTAAAAGATGATTCAGTTTGTAGCAAGATGATATTTAAATATCAAGTTATATACAAAAAAATTGAATTTGAAGGAACATTTCTGACAGCCACAAGATCGTTTATATATAACTTTCTGGAACCATTAGATGTTTCAGCAAATATGAACTAGTGCAATTCAAAAGCGTTCTATTCTATAATTTATTTTACAACAGCAAAATAAAATTCACTTGTTGTATGGAACTTTACTCTGAATAATAATAGTTTGTATTGTAATTAAACTGAAAAGATTTTTTATATTTAAAGTTACAAAACTAACAAGAGAAGAATAAAGCTTTCCACTTTTAATTGCAATGAAGAAGAAAATTGTGAAAATTTTGAAAATATCAAAAAGCCAACGAATAAAAAGATCATCAAATAGATTCTAAACGACGATTCAGTTTGTAGCAAGATCATATCATTACATCGAAGTTACATAAAATAAAATTGAATTTGAAGGGAATTTTTCGACGGCCACAAGATATTTTATATAAAACTTTCTGGAACCATCATATGTTTCAGCAGATATAAACTAAAGCAATTCAAAAGCGTTATATTCTAGAAATTATTTTACAACAGCAAAATAAAATTCTCTTTTTGTATGGAAATTTACTCTGAATAATAATAGTTTGTATTATAAGTAAACTAAAACGAAGTTTCAGAATTTAAAGTTACAAAACTAGCAAAAGAAGAAGAATAAAATTGAATTTGAAGGAACATTTCTGACGTCCACAAGATCTTTTATATATAACTTTTTGGGACCATTAGATTTTTCAGCAAATATTAACTAGTGCAATTCAAAAGCGTTATATTCCATAAATTATTTTACAACTGCAAAATAAAATTCACTTCTTGTATGGAACTTTACTCTGAATAATAATAGTTTGTATTATAAGTAAACTAAAAAGAAGTTTTAAAATTTAAAGTTACAAAACTAACAAAAGAAGAAGAAAGCTTCTTATTATTAATTATAATGTAGAAGAAAATTGTGAAAATATCCAGAATATAGAAGAATCAACAAATGAAAAGATCATCAAATAGATTCTAAAAGATGATTCAGTATGTAGCAAGATCATATTATTACATTAAAGTTACATACAATAAAATTGAATTTAAAGGGAAATTTCTGACAGCCACAAGATCTTTTATATATAACTTTCTGGAACCATCAGATGTTTCAGCAGATATGAACTGAAGCAATTCAAAAGCGTTATATTCTATGAGATATTTTACAACTGCAAAATAAAATTCACTTCTTGTATGGAACTTTACTCTGAATAATAATAGTTTGTATTATAAGTAAACTAAAAAGATGTTTTAAAATTTAAAGTTACAAAACTAACAAAAGAAGAAGAAAGCTTCTTATTATTAATTATTATAAAGAAGAAAATTGTGAAAATATCCAGAATATAGAAGAATCAACGAATGAAAAGATCATCAAATAGATTCTCAAAGACGATTCAGTATGTAGCAAGATCATATTATTACATTAAGGTTATATACAATAAAATTGAATTTAAAGGGAAATTTTTGACGGACACAAGATCTTTTATATATAACTCTCTGGAACCATCAGATGTTTCAGCAGATATAAACTAAAGCAATTCAAAAGCGTTATATTCTGTAAATTATTTTACAACAGCAAAATAAAATTCACTTGTTGTATGGAACTTTACTCTGAATAATAATAGTTTGTATTGTAATTAAACTGAAAAGATTTTTTATATTTAAAGTTACAAAACTAACAAAAGAAGAAGAAAGCTTCTTATTATTAATTATTATAAAGAAGAAAATTGTGAAAATATCCAGAATATAGAAGAATCAACGAATGAAAAGATCATCAAATAGATTCTAAAAGATGATTCAGTTTGTAGCAAGATGATATTTAAATATCAAAGTTATATACAAAAAAATTGAATTTGAAGGAACTTTTCTGACAGCCACAAGATCGTTTATATATAACTTTCTGGAACCATTAGATGTTTCAGCAAATATGAACTAGTGCAATTCAAAAGCGTTCTATTCTATTATTTATTTTACAACAGCAAAATAAAATTCACTTGTTGTATGGAACTTTACTCTGAATAATAATAGTTTGTATTGTAATTAAACTGAAAAGATTTTTTATATTTAAAGTTACAAAACTAACAAAAGAAGAAGAAAGCTTCTTATTATTAATTATTATAAAGAAGAAAATTGTGAAAATATCCAGAATATAGAAGAATCAACGAATGAAAAGATCATCAAATAGATTCTAAAAGATGATTCAGTTTGTAGCAAGATGATATTTAAATATCAAAGTTATATACAATAAAATTGAATTTGAAGGAACATTTCTGACAGCCACAAGATCTTTTATATAAAACTTTCTGGAACCATCATATGTTTCAGCAGATATAAACTAAAGCAATTCAAAAGCGTTATATTCTAGAAATTATTTTACAACAGCAAAATAAAATTCTCTTCTTGTATGGAACTTTACTCTGAATAATAATAGTTTGTATTGTAATTAAACTGAAAAGATTTTTTATATTTAAAGTTACAAAACTAACAAGAGAAGAATAAAGCTTTCCACTTTTAATTGCAATGAAGAAGAAAATTGTGAAAATTTTGAGAATATCAAAAAGCCAACGAATAAAAAGATCATCAAATAGATTCTAAACGACGATTCAGTTTGTAGCAAGATCATATCATTACATCGAAGTTACATAAAATAAAATTGAATTTGAAGAGAATTTTTCGACGGCCACAAGATATTTTATATAAAACTTTCTGGAACCATCATATGTTTCAGCAGATATAAACTAAAGCAATTCAAAAGCGTTCTATTCTATAGATTATTTTACAACAGCAAAATAAAATTCACTTCCTGTATGGAACTTTACTCTGAATAATAATAGTTTTTATTATAAGTAAACTAAAACGAAGTTTTAGAATTTAAAGTTATAAAACTAGCAAAAGAAGAAGAATAAAATTGAAGTTGAAGGAACATTTCTGACGGCCACAAGATCTTTCATATATAACTCTCTGGAACCATTAGATGTTTCAGCAAATATGAACTAGTGCAATTCAAAAGCGTTCTATTCTATAGATTATTTTACAACAGCAAAATAAAATTCACTTCCTGTATGGAACTTTACTCTGAATAATAATAGTTTTTATTATAAGTAAACTAAAACGAAGTTTTAGAATTTAAAGTTACAAAACTAGCAAAAGAAGAAGAATAAAATTGAATTTAAAGGAACATTTCTGACGTCCACAAGATCTTGTATATATAACTTTTTGGAACCATTAGATTTTTCAGCTAATATTAACTAGTGCAATTCAAAAGCGTTCTATTCTATAGATTATTTTACAACAGCAAAATAAAATTCACTTCCTGTATGGAACTTTACTCTGAATAATAATAGTTTTTATTATAAGTAAACTAAAACGAAGTTTTAGAATTTAAAGTTACAAAACTAGCAAAAGAAGAAGAATAAAATTGAATTTGAAGGAACATTTCTGACGTCCACAAGATCTTGTATATATAACTTTTTGGAACCATTAGATTTTTCAGCTAATATTAACTAGTGCAATTCAAAAGCGTTATATTCCATAAATTATTTTACAACAGCAAAATAAAATTCTCTTCTTGTATGGAACTTTACTCTGAATAATAATAGTTTTTATTATAAGTAAACTAAAAAGAAGTTTTTAAATTTAAAATTACAAAACTAACAAGAGAAGAATAAAGCTTTTCACTTTTAATTGCAATGAAGAAGAAAATTGTGAAAATTTTGAGAATATCAAAAAGCCAACGAATAAAAAGATCATCAAATAGATTCTAAACGACGATTCAGTTTGTAGCAAGATCATATCATTACATCGAAGTTACATAAAATAAAATTGAATTTGAAGGGAATTTTTCGACGGCCACAAGATCTTTTATATAAAACTTTCTGGAACCATCATATGTTTCAGCAGGTATAAACTAAAGCAATTCAAAAGCGTTATATTCTATAAATTATTTTACAACAGCAAAATAAAATTCTCTTCTTGTATGGAACTTTACTCTGAATAATAATAGTTTTTATTATAAGTAAACTAAAAAGAAGTTTTAAAATTTAAAGTTACAAAACTAACAAAAGAAGAAGAAAGCTTCTTATTATTAATTATTATAAAGAAGAAAATTGTGAAAATATCCAGAATATAGAAGAATCAACGAATGAAAAGATCATCAAATAGATTCTAAAAGATGATTCAGTATGTAGCAAGATCATATTATTACATTAAGGTTATATACAATAAAATTGAATTTAAAGGGAAATTTTTGACGGACACAAGATCTTTTATATATAACTCTCTGGAACCATCAGATGTTTCAGCAGATATAAACTAAAGCAATTCAAAAGCGTTATATTCTGTAAATTATTTTACAACAGCAAAATAAAATTCACTTGTTGTATGGAACTTTACTCTGAATAATAATAGTTTTTATTATAAGTAAACTAAAAAGAAGTTTTTAAATTTAAAATTACAAAACTAACAAGAGAAGAATAAAGCTTTTCACTTTTAATTGCAATGAAGAAGAAAATTGTGAAAATTTTGAGAATATCAAAAAGCCAACGAATAAAAAGATCATCAAATAGATTCTAAACGACGATTCAGTTTGTAGCAAGATCATATCATTACATCGAAGTTACATAAAATAAAATTGAATTTGAAGGGAATTTTTCGACGGCCACAAGATCTTTTATATAAAACTTTCTGGAACCATCATATGTTTCAGCAGGTATAAACTAAAGCAATTCAAAAGCGTTATATTCTATAAATTATTTTACAACAGCAAAATAAAATTCTCTTCTTGTATGGAACTTTACTCTGAATAATAATAGTTTTTATTATAAGTAAACTAAAAAGAAGTTTTAGAATTTAAAGTTACAAAACTAGCAAAAAAAGAAGAATAAAATTGAATTTGAAGGAACATTTCTGACGTCCACAAGATCTTGTATATATAACTTTTTGGAACCATTAGATTTTTCAGCTAATATTAACTAGTGCAATTCAAAAGCGTTATATTCCATAAATTATTTTACAACAGCAAAATAAAATTCTCTTCTTGTATGGAACTTTACTCTGAATAATAATAGTTTTTATTATAAGTAAACTAAAAAGAAGTTTTAAAATTTAAAGTTACAAAACTAGCAAAAGAAGAAAAATAAAATTGAATTTGAACAAACATTTTTGACGGTTACAAGATCTTTATATATAACTTTCTGGAACCATTAGATTTTTCAGCAAATAAGAACTAGTGCGAGTTAAAAGCGTTATATTTTATAAATTATTTTACAACAGCAAAATTAAAATTCTCTTTTTATATGGAACTTTACTCTGAATAATAATAGTATGTATTATAATTAAACTGAAAAGATTTTTTATATTTGAAGTTACAAAAACTAACAAGAGAAGAATAAAGCTTTCCAATTTTAATTGCAATGAAGAAGAAAATTGTGAAAATTTTGAGAATATCAAAAAGCCAACGAATAAAAGGATCATCAAATAGATTCTAAAAGACGATTCAGTTTGTAGCAAGATCATATTATTACATTAAATTTACACACAATAAAATTGAATTTGAAGGAACATTTCTGACAGCCACAAGATCTTTTATATATAACTTTCTGGAACCATTAGATGTTTCAGCAAATAAGAGCTAGTCCGAGTTAAAAGCGTTATATTTTATAAATTATTTTACAACAGCAAAATAATATTTACTTCTTGTATGGAACTTTACTCTGAATAATAATAGTTTTTATTATAAGTAAACTAAAAAGAAGTTTTAAAATTTCAAGTTACAAAACTAACAAAAGAAAAAGACAGGTTCTTATTATTAATAAAAATGTAGAGAAAATTGTGAAAATTTTGAGAATATGAAAAAGCCAACGAATAAAAAGATCATCAAATAGATTATAAAAGACGATTCAGTTCATGACAAGATGATATTATTACATCAAAGTTACATACAATAAAATTGAATTTGAAGGAACATTTTTGACGGCCCGAAAACTTTGATATATTACTTTCTGGAACCATCAGATGTTTCAGCAGATATGAACTAAAGCAATTCAAAAGCGTTTTATTTTGTGAGATATTTTACAACTGCAAAATAAAATTCTCTTCTTGTATGGAAATTTACTCTGAATAATAATAGTTTTTATTATAAGTAAACTAAAAAGAAGTTTAAAAATTTAAAGTTACAAAACTAACGAAAGAAGAAGAAAGCTTCTTATTATTAATTATAATGAGAAAGAAAATTGTGAAAATTTTGAGAATATCAAAAAGCCGACGAATAAAAAGATCATCAAATAGATTCTAAAAGACGATTCAGTTTGTAGCAAGATCATTTTCTTACATCAAAGTTACATACAATAAAATTGAATTTAAAGGAACATTTCTGACAGCCACAAGATCTTTTATATATAACTTTTTTAAACCATTAAATGTTTAAACAAATA
This sequence comes from Bombylius discolor, assembly GCA_939192795.1. NCBI lineage: Eukaryota > Metazoa > Arthropoda > Insecta > Diptera > Bombyliidae > Bombylius > Bombylius discolor. The sequence continues at coordinate 9,411,679 of OW584243.1, read as the reverse complement.
TATACTTGTGCAGTTCAAGAGCGTTATATTTTAGAAATTATTCTACAACAACAAAATTAAATTCTTCTCTTGTATGGAACTTTACTCTGAATAATAATAGATTTTATTATAAGTAGACTGAAAAGAAGTTTCGAATTTAAAGTCACAAAACTAACAAAAGTCGAAGAAGAAGGCTTTTCACTATTAACTATAATAAAGAAGAAAATTGAGAAAATATCCAGAATATAGAAGAATAAACGAATGAAAAGATCATCAAATAGATTCTAAAATACGATTCAGTTCGTTGCAAGATCATATCATTACATTAAAGTTACATACAATAAAATTGAATTTGAAGGAACATTTCTGACGGCCACAAGATCTTTCATATATAACTTTTTTAAACCATTAAATGTTTAAACAAATATATACTTGTGCAGTTCAAGAGCGTTATATTTTAGAAATTATTCTACAACAACAAAATTAAATTCTTCTCTTGTATGGAACTTTACTCTGAATAATAATAGATTTTATTATAAGTAGACTGAAAAGAAGTTTCGAATTTAAAGTCACAAAACTAACAAAAGTCGAAGAAGAAGGCTTTTCACTATTAACTATAATAAAGAAGAAAATTGAGAAAATATCCAGAATATAGAAAAACCCACGAATAGAAGAGATCATAAAGTAGATTTTAAAAGACGATCGAGCTCGTGCGAAGATGATATTATTACTTCAAAGTTGTATAAAATTGAATTCTAAGGAAAATTTCTGACAGCTAAAAAATCTTTTATATATAACTTCCGCAAACCATTAGATGTTTCAACCAATATATACTTGTGCATTTCAAGAGCGTTATATTTTAGAAATTTTTCAACTACAAAATAAAAATTATCTTTTATATATAACTTTCTAGAATCATTAGATGTTCCAGCAAAAAACAATTCTGTAATTTCCAAGCTTTATATTTTAGAAATTATTTTACAACAACAAAATTAATTTCTTTTCTTGTATGGAACTTTACTCTGAATAATAACAGTTTGTATTGTGAGTGAACTGAAGAGAAGTTTTAAAATTTAAAGTTACAAGACTAACAGAAGAAGAAGAAGGCGATTAATTATAATGGAGAAGAAAATTCTATGAATAAAAAGATCATCAAATAGATTTTGCAAGCCGATCAAGTTTGTAGCAAAATTATATTAATACATCAAAGTTAGATGTTCCAGTAAAAAAACAATTCTGCGATTCTAAAGCTTTATATTTTAGAAATTATTTTACAACAACAAAGTTAAAATTCTCTTCTTGTATGGAACTTTATTCTTAATAATAATAGAATTTATTATAAGTAACTTGTAAGAAGTTTAAAAATTTTAAATTTTAAAACTAGCAAAAGAAGAATAAGGCTCTTTACAATTAATTATAATGAAGAAGAAAATTGAGAAAATATCCAGAATATAGAAAAACTACGAATAAAAAAGATTATGAAGTGGATTTTAAAAGACGATCGAGCTCGTGGCAAGATGATATTAATACTTCAAAGTTATATAATATTGAGTTTTAAGGAAAATTTCTGACAGCCATAAAATCTTCCATATATAACTTCCTCAAACCATTAGATGTTTCAACAAATATATACTTGTGCAGTTCAAGAGCGTTATATTCTAGAAATTATTTTTCAACTACAAAATAAAAATTATCTTTTATATACAACTTTCTAGAATCATAAAATGTTCCAGCAAAAAAAAATTTTGTAATTCCCAACCATTATATTTTAGAAATTATTTTACAACAACAAAGTTAAAATTCTCTTCTTGTATGGAACTTTACTCTGAATAATAATAGATTTTATTATAAGTAAACTGAAAAGAAGTTTCGAACTTAAAGTCACAAAACTAACAAAAGACGAAGATGAAGGCTTTTTATATTAATTATAATGAAGAAGAAAATTGAGAAAATATCCATAATATAGAAAAATTACGAATAAAAAAGATTATGAAGTGGATTTTAAAAGACGATCGAGCTCGTGGCAAGATGATATTAATACTTCAAAGTTATATAATATTGAGTTTTAAGGAAAATTTCTGACAGCCATAAAATCTTCCATATATAACTTCCTCAAACCATTAGATGTTTCAACAAATATATACTTGTGCAGTTCAAGAGCGTTATATTTAAAGAAATTATTTTTCAACTACAAAATAAAAATTATCTCATATATATAACTTTCTAGAATCATTAGATGTTCCAGCAAAAAAAAAATTTTGTAATTCCCAAGCTTTATATTTTAGAAATTATTTTACAACAACAAAATTAATTTCTTTTCTTGTATGGAACTTTACTCTGAATAATAATAGATTTTATTATAAGTTAACTGAAAACAAGTTTCGAATTTAAAGTCACAAAACTAACAAAAGACGAAGAAGACGGCTTTTCACTATTAACTATAATGAAGAAGAAAATTGAGAAAATATCCAGAATATAGAAAAATTACGAATAAAAAAGATTATGAAGTGGATTTTAAAAGACGATCGAGCTCGTGGCAAGATGATATTAATACTTCAAAGTTATATAATATTGAGTTTTAAGGAAAATTTCTGACAGCCATAAAATCTTCCATATATAACTTCCTCAAACCATTAGATGTTTCAACAAATATATACTTGTGCAGTTCAAGAGCGTTATATTTTAGAAATTATTTTTCAACTACAAAATAAAAATTATCTTTTATATATAACTTTCTAGAATCATTAGATGTTCCAGCAAAAAAAAAATTTTGTAATTCCCAAGCTTTATATTTTAGAAATTATTTTACAACAACAAAATTAATTTCTTTTCTTGTATGGAACTTTACTCTGAATAATAATAGATTTTATTATAAGTTAACTGAAAACAAGTTTCGAATTTAAAGTCACAAAACTAACAAAAGACGAAGAAGACGGCTTTTCACTATTAACTATAATGAAGAAGAAAATTGAGAAAATATCCAGAATATAGAAAAACTACGAATAAAAAAGATTATGAAGTGGATTTTAAAAGACGATCGAGCTCGTGGCAAGATGATATTAATACTTCAAAGTTATATAATATTGAGTTTTAAGGAAAATTTCTGACAGCCATAAAATCTTCCATATATAACTTCCTCAAACCATTAGATGTTTCAACAAATATATACTTGTGCAGTTCAAGAGCGTTATATTTTAGAAATTATTTTTCAACTACAAAATAAAAATTATCTTTTATATATAACTTTCTAGAATCATTAGGTGTTCCAGCAAAAAAAAAATTTTGTAATTCCCAAGCTTTATATTTTAGAAATTATTTTACAACAACAAAATTAATTTCTTTTCTTGTATGGAACTTTACTCTGAATAATAATAGATTTTATTATAAGTTAACTGAAAACAAGTTTCGAATTTAAAGTCACAAAACTAACAAAAGACGAAGAAGACGGCTTTTCACTATTAACTATAATGAAGAAGAAAATTGAGAAAATATCCAGAATATAGAAAAATTACGAATAAAAAAGATTATGAAGTGGATTTTAAAAGACGATCGAGCTCGTGGCAAGATGATATTAATACTTCAAAGTTATATAATATTGAGTTTTAAGGAAAATTTCTGACAGCCATAAAATCTTCCATATATAACTTCCTCAAACCATTAGATGTTTCAACAAATATATACTTGTGCAGTTCAAGAGCGTTATATTTTAGAAATTATTTTTCAACTACAAAATAAAAATTATCTTTTATATATAACTTTCTAGAATCATTAGATGTTCCAGCAAAAAAAAAATTTTGTAATTCCCAAGCTTTATATTTTAGAAATTATTTTACAACAACAAAATTAATTTCTTTTCTTGTATGGAACTTTACTCTGAATAATAATAGATTTTATTATAAGTAAACTGAAAAGAAGTTTCGAATTTAAAGTCACAAAACTAACAAAAGACGAAGAAGAAGGCTTTTCACTATTAATTGTAATGAAGAAGAAAATTGTGAAAATATCCATAATATAGAAGAACCCACGAAAGAAAAGATCATAAAATAGATTTTAAAAGACGATTAAGTTTAAATGGTTACCGAGGTATTCAAGGTCAAAGACAATTTTTTTCGAAAAGTAACCATTTTCACTTTTTGAAACATATTTCAGCGGTCGCGCAATGTAGAGAGCTAAAAGTTATTTCAAAGGAACCTTCAGACCTTTAAAAAAATATTTCTTATAAAGTTATGTGTTTAATGGTTAAGAGGTTATTGTAAATCAAAATCAAAAAAATGTCATTTTTATGTTCAAGGTCGAGTACCTCGAAAATTCGCTTTTTTTTAGTTAACTATTTAAAATATACATATCTATATATAATATATGTACATACATACATATATACGAGTATATAGATTTTATTTTTTTGGCTTAAATAAAAGCTTTTGTTGTGTTCTTTGATATGTTCTTTGTTTTATTGTGCACATGCGCTTTGACGTGAATGAACAAAACATGTCAAACAATCAACGAATTTTAAAGAAATTGCTCCTAAATTATGGTTATTAACTTTTGAACGGATAAAGATAATACAATAAAACAAAAACCATATCAAAGTAGACGACATAATCTTTTATTTAAGCTAAAAAAATAATAATATAAAACGGATAAGAGAAAAAATGAGCAAAATTCGCGTAAGTGAAAGCATTTTTAAAGTCCCGAGATTTTTACTACTAAAAACGTATGTTTAAGTGAAAAATAGCTAAGTGAAAAAATCGTCCAAGTGAAACACTTTTTGATGTCCACTGAATCAATTTCTTATGTATTTAAATACGCATAAGTGAAAAAAAAATTTCGAAAAAATTTATTCTCACTGGCTATAAATATAACTGAATATAAATTGTCATAATGAAAACAAGTAATGACATTTAGTTCAAATTTAAGTTTTAACGTCTCATTCATTGCAATATGTACATATTGCGTACATGTAGTGTATGTATATAATTTAAAATTTGTGTTTTTTTTTTAAATTAATCAAAAAGAATTCAAAATACTAACAAAGATTTTGTGAAAAAAAGAATCAAGTGTGATACATGATTATTAATTGTTGTAAAAAAAGGTATGTACGTAACTTGTTTTTCCAATTAAAAATTCTTAATTCCTTTATGAAGCCTTTCAAAAGAAGCTGAAGTTAGTGCTCCAGAATCACAAACTGGAAGTTTGAAAGAAAACTCAGTGATTTTGAAAGAGCACACATTTATTGAAAACAAAAATACTAAATATCAAAAAGAAAAGTAAATTAAATCATTTAAAATGTTAAATTTAAGCTTAAGCAGTTTTCGTAGCAGATGCTTTAGATTTTTTACTTTGATGGGGATCCGGAGCAAAAAAGTTTCAACAGCTCCAACACTAATTACAGTTCTATCATCAGTTGCTAAAATATTGGGTATTTCATATTATGTAATTACAAATTTGGGTTTTTTGTTTTTTAAATTAATCAAAAATGTCCAAAGAAAGAAAACTCCAAACATTAAAATTGAAAGAAAAGCTTGAAATCATTAAAAGTTTGGAGGAAAAAGGTGAAAAACGGAAGAATATTTGTGAGAAATATAAAATATCTCCGGCTACAGTAACAAGAATTGTGAAACAAAAATCCAAATTATTTCAAATTGTGAAAGAAAATGGCAATAGTATAGACAAGAAACGCATTAAAAAATGTCAATATGAACCAATTGAAAAAGCCTTAAATATTTGGTTTAGTCAACTACGATCAAAAGGGTTTTGCGTGTCAGGAAATATTATAATGGAGCAAGCGAAAAAATTTGCAGTTCAAATGGAAATAGACTTTGAACCTAATCCTGGCTGGTTAACAAGATGGAAAACGAAAAATAACATAAGTTTTTACAAATTTCAAGGAGAAAAAGGTTCTTCTGATGAAACAGCAACGTGTCATTGGACTGACAACATACTTCCCAATATTTTTAAAGAATACGATGAAAATGATGTTTTTAATGCCGATGAATCGGCATTATTTTACAAAGCCATGCCTAATGGTACTATGCTCTACAAACACGAAGACCGATCTGGTAATAAAGTTCAAAAAAATCGAATAACGCTTTTGTTTATGTGTAATATGACTGGCACTGACAAAAATGTTTTTGCTATCGGTAAATTTTAAAAACCACGCTGTTTTCGTAATAAGAAACTTCCCATAAAATATTTTAGCAATTGAAAGGCCTGGATGAATAGAGATATTTGGCTACAAATTTTAAAGGAATTCGACGTAAAATTGAAAAAACAGCAAAGAAAAATTGTTTTAGTCGTTGATAATGCCAGCTGCCATAAAGTACCCGACAACATCATTTTTTCAAGTATTAGAATGGTCTTTTTACCCGCTAACACCACTGCTATTATTCAACCACTTGATCAGGGCATTATCAGAACATTTAAGGTATGTACATATATATGTAATTGTCTAGCACATTAATATAAAAAAATAAACAATACATATTCTAAGTGAATAAAATTAGTAATGTTTTTTTTGAATCTCTCAATGCAGGTCTATTATCGTCAGCATATTGTGCGTTAACAAATTTTGGCTTTAGAAAAAGGTATGAATGAGGAATATTGCAAATCTATAACTATATTGGATGCCCTCAGAATGGTTAAAAGAGCATGGTGGTTGGTAAAACCGACAACCATTAAAAACTGCTTCCGTAAAGCAAAATTTGTAGACTCATCTAAAGAAGAATTATCTTTACCTACTGAGAGCGAAGTCAAAATAATTGAGGACGAAATAGAATTACCAATGAATATACAAGATGAATTCAACCAGTTTATTAATATTGATAGTGACGAAATATGCTACGGTGACTTTAATGATACTGAAATTGTTTCAAATATTTTGAGCCACAAGTCTGACAATCAAATCCAAAGTATCATACAAATATGTGAAGAAGATGATGAAGCATCACCTTCTGTATCACGATGTGAAGCACTGATGTGCCTAACAAAGTTAAAAAATTACACTGTAAAAAGTGAATTTAAAATTGCTGCAATGAAAATGGTATATATCAATAATATTTTGTGTTTTAATACACTCAATAAGTAATATTCTACAAAGAATATGTAATATCACTTTTTAAGAAAATATTGCCTAAAATTACATCTTTCTGCTCTTTAATAATTAAAATTTATGTGAATTTACATAATGTAGTAAATTTACATAGAAGTTGTGTAAAATTAAACCAGCTGCGTATTTTTAATTTTTTTTCTGAGTATTATTAACAAAGTTTATCAGTACATAAATGCGTCATTGATGTACATAGTGCAGTAATAGTAAATTTACATAGAAATTGTGTAAAATTAAAGCTGCGTATTTTTAATTTTTTTCTGAATTTTTAATTTTATCATGTACTTACATAAATGCGTCATTGATATTCTGTCGGTCAATGAGAACGGATGTGTTAGTGTTGATATTTAATTTAATACAAAAGTGGTAATTATAATTAGAAAAGTGTGCTTGCTATCAATAATACATTATATATACAAAAGGTGGATTTTCAGAAGGTGAAAAATATAAAAAAGGTAATAAGTCGGAGATAATCGAACGTAAATATAAAAATGAGAAAATAAGATTTGAGGAATACATCTTAAAAATCTCAAAAAACTGGAAAAATTTTCGTTTTCAAAACACTTGTAAGGTATTTTTTTAATTATTATTTTGTCCTTGACAGCAATTTTAAAATACATATATTAAATTTATTTTATTTTTCTTTTATAGAAATATTTTGTAAATTATAAAAAGGTAAAAAAACGCCCCGAGTGGAGGTGTACCAAAATTTTCCTTAGTATGTGTCTCATGTAGTCAGTAAAGGGTCGTTGATTCCGTTTCAATATTTGCCTTGCCAGATAGTTATAATTAGAAAAGTGTGTTTTCTAGCAATATATTAAAAGAGTAAAGTGAAATAAAACAATTATATCTCGTCAACATGTACAAATTTTGGAATTTTTTGTAAGGTTCTTTCTTGGACATCATCCTCCAAACATTAGAGGAAAAAAAACACATATTAATAATGTTAGCAAAATATTAAATCTTATTAAAAAAATAAGAGAATTTAAACAAACTTAACTTAAATAATTTTATTTTTCTTTAATTGTACCTATTGCATAATATTATTATAATGTGAAAAACAATAACAAAACGAATGAAAATATAAAATAAAAAATGTAATTTCGAAAATATATTAAAAATATAATTTTGACTTGAAGTAATTTTAGTTTGAGAATATACTATATATATATGTACATATATTATTTTGTAACACATAAATATAAGGGAAATTTTTTTAAATAAAGTATAACTTAAGTAAATAAACTGCTTTTAAGTTTCAATTAATTTTTATTTATATTATAATCGGCTTGAAATGGAGTTATCTATTTAACTTATCTTTGAAGAATATCTTCAGTGTTTCTCAACGGTAAATTAATGTGAAAGAAAATAACAAAAGTAGTTCAACTTAGAAATGTAATCAGCAAAAATATAAAAATTCATATACGATATATATAAAAAATATATTTTATGAAACCTAATAAAAGATTTATAATTCTATCATATTTCCATCATAATTGTATTCAAATTTCAGATAAAAGCTGGTGACAATACCAAAAAAAGCCATATTATATATATTATAATATACTATATGTACATATGTAGGTACATTGTGAATGTACATAATACATGTACAAAATTACATACCTTAGAATAATTAAACGCTATTTATGCGAAATATTACATCTCGATTTTTTTAATTTCAAACATCTTTATTTTAAAACACATTCCTTTCTAGTTAAAATTAAGCTTTCAAAGAGTAAAATTCTACTTAACTAATGTGAAAACATTCCTTAATATATGGAAAAATAAACGTTTTCTATGTTTATTTAGAAAAAGCTGCGTAAAAAAGAGCATTTTAATGCATAACTTTCCTACTTAAAAATATTAAAAACACTTTCATTAATGTGTAAAATATTTACACATTATAAATGTATAAATTTCAAAATACGTATCAAGTGTAAAATTACAAATATTATACTAGGTAACTGGTTTCCTAGTATTATAGTGGTAATTTTACTTCAAAAATTTTTAGAGTGTATATGGAGTATAATAATTACGAATTATCTCATATCGAGAACATTGAAAAGGAATTTTTGAAGAAAATTAAGGCGGAAGTGCAACAATTAATAACAAAATTTTTTACCAAAAAATAAATGTGGAAATATTAATATGTATATACTAATATTTAAGTATATAAAGTATCTCACTTATGTTATTACTTATTACATATAAGATTGAATTCTTTATTTATTTTGTTTTGTTTTTATGTTTTAATTGAATTTTTTCTTTTATGTTTATTTTATTTTATTTTTTTTTTATTTCAAGTTTAGTTTATTTTCTAATGTTATATGTACCTAATTTTTTTTTGAATTATATTTTAACATGAAATAAAAATACATATGTATGTACCAAAAACTTAAAATTTTGCCTTTTCTTTTTCATTATTATGTAATTAAAATTTATGTGAAAATGTTAACTCATATGTATGTATTTTCAAGCAAACTTCATTGTTTTCAAAGTTTATTTTTGCTGGAAAATCAAAAACAACTAGAGTGTTGTCAAAAATTTTAGGTTTTGCTTAAAAAATGATGGAATTGAGATTACTACTGAATGAAAATATATTTATGCTACACGTAAGTGAAAATAATTGCACTTACGTGTAAGTGAAAAAACGCGTAAGTGAAACGAAAATCCGTGCAAAAAACATTTTTCACTTATCCGATTTCAACTGTATATGTATATATAAAAGTATATTTTATATAGTATATTTAATACATACTATCATACTTTATGAAATTGATTATTACATTTTTAATATATGTAAATTTATTCGAAGCTCATAAGGTTAAATAACATGTTAAAGATAATTTGATTTTGTTGAAAAATTCGACAAAATGTTCAAACAATTGAATTATTCCACATTCACAAATTTAATCAATGAAAATGACTGTTTTTTTTTCCTAGAAGGTAACAACTATTATTTTTAAAATCATAAAAACAAATTGAATAAGCCTTAGTATTTTTCCAGTTTAAAAATTAGAAAATTAAAATTTTACCCACTTTGAGACAGAAGATAATTAACTAAAAAAAATGTTTTTCCTCAATTTATACAAATATAAAAAAATATTTACACAAACTACCTATATTGTTTTTAAAACTAAAAGAAAACTGATTGATTTGTATTGTTTGGGGGCAAAAGTAGAAACAAAAATTGATCGGACGAAATTATAAATAACTAAGTGAAAATTTACCATTTTAAACAAATTATCTTATTAAGATAATTTACTTTGTTGTTGTTGAAATAAGATAAAATGTCAAATTTTGTCATTTGGAATATAAATTCAAGAAGTGATTTTATGTAAATTTAAGAGGTTTTTCCTTAATAACTTTTTAGTTAATAACATTCTTACATCATGCCACTAAACATTCTATTACAATTACATGTTGATAGATTGGTATTTTTTTAAATTATCTTAAGAGAAGATTTAAAAAAATTTGTTCAATGCTTTGCTGATGTTAAAGTAATAAAGCATTTAAAAAACAAGATGCTTTTTATTCTTCATTTTAACTATTGTGAGGAGATATTTTAATTATGTATACAAATTTTTACAAAAATATGAATAAATTACCTTTCGAACATTTGGATTTGTTGTTCAGATAAAAATACATTAGTCTACACAATATTACTATTATACAGTAATTTTTAAGAAGCAAGAGAAAAAAAAAAAATACTGCATTAGTAAAACTAAATTTTTTAAACTACCACATACTTCATAAAAAATAAATTTGTTTAATATGAACAAAGAGAGGGATAGTTAATGAGCAAACAAATTAGATATTTAAAATTTAGTAGCAGTTTAATAATCAAAGAGTTCGGATTAATCTATTATTAATTTCCAACAGCCAGATTTATATACAGTATGCAGCACTCGTATTCGTACACAGTAAAATTTTTAAAAAAAAATCAAAAACAGTGTTTTCGAATTCATAATATTTTTATTTTTTTTTTAATAATATATTACGCAGTTCATTACAAATAATTAGGTATAATTACATTTTAAATGTTTCGATTTAAAAAAAAAATAATAACAAAAAATGTACATTTCATCAAAATTTTACGCCGCATTCGTATTCGTACAACGCAATTTACCAATGCTAGATTTTGTATATTATTATTTGTAGTTATAATATGCTTCCAATTCTTTAAAATAATTGTCAAGCACATAATTTCACTTGTAGTTTTTAAAAAAATAGCTCTATTATTAGATAAAATTTTGTATTCTTGGTTATTATTCTAAAATGGGAAGAAAAGGAAGTGAGACTACGATTGAAATGAGAAAACTAATAATTTCTTTATTTGAAAGTGGAAAAACATACCGCCAAATTGGAAAAATAGTGCAAAGAAGTCATTCGACAGTTCAGTATATAATACAAAAGTATAAAAGAAATAAAATTTTGGAAAATGTGCCCAGAAATTTGAATAAAAGAAAACTTACAGCAAGGGAAGAGCGGTATGTGGTTGCATTAGTTAAGAAGGATCCAAAGATAAGTGCTCCCAAGATAGCAAAAAATCTTAAGGACACAATTGGGAAAACAGTTTCAGCAGATACAATTCGCAGAACTTTAAAACGACACAATTTTTACAGTAGGATTGCACGAAGAAAACCTTTCATCAATAAAGTCAATAGAATAAAAAGGCTTAAATTTGCAAAAAAATACATCAATAAGGATCAGGATTTTTGGAAACGCGTAATTTTCACAGATGAATGTAAAGTTAACATTTCTAAGTGGGATGGAAGAACAAAAATTTGGAGAAAAGTGAATACCAGCTTGGATCTTAAAAACATATTACCTACAGTAAAACATGGTGGAGGATCAGTAATGCTGTGGGGGTGTTTTTCAGCAACAGGAACAGGCAATCTCCATTTTATTGACGGTATAATGAATACTAAGAAGTACATTGATATTCTAAAATCCAATTTGCTCGTCAGTGCTGTTAAATTAGGTGTTCAAAATAATTTCATTTTTTATCAGGACAATGACCCCAAGCATACTGCACTTGATTCGCGTTTATGGCTGCTATATAACACACCAAAATTCTTAGAAACACCTCCACAGTCACCAGATATAAATCCCATAGAACATTTGTGGTCAAAATTAAAATCCGAAATTAAGAATTACAACATAGGTAACACAAATGACCTAAAAACGGCTCTGCAAACAGAATGGGAAAAAATTCCACCAGATTATACACAAAACTTGGTCGAATCAATGCCAAACCGTTTAAAAGAAGTAATTAAACGCAAAGGATATCCTACAAAATATTAATCAATAAAAATTTTTAATACTACTTAGTGTAGGGTAACTCATTAAATACTGTACGAATACGAATGCGGCGTAAAATTTTGATGAAATGTACATTTTTTGTTATTATTTTTTTTTTAAATCGAAACATTTAAAATGTAATTATACCTAATTATTTGTAATGAACTGCGTAATATATTATTAAAAAAAAAATAAAAATATTATGAATTCGAAAACACTGTTTTTGATTTTTTTTTAAAAATTTTACTGTGTACGAATACGAGTGCTGCATACTGTATATAAATAAAAAGTTAAGTTTTCATTAGTTAATAATATAATAAAACATTTATAATAAAAAATTTGGAAAGTGAAGTTTTCTTTAATAATTCTTTTTATTAAATTTATTATATTAAATAACGTATTTATATACATAAATTATAATCGAGATAAATTTTTAAATTATTAGATAGGTACGTACACAACAAAATCAAAATATGTCATAAACATTCAATATATCTATCAAAACATATGTCAAAACAATTTTCCACGCAACGCCTCTTTGAAAATATAAACTGATTTTGAAATCGAAATGTAAAACAAATGGTGCACGTGCTGAGCGTTGTCGTTAACAATAGATAGATAGAATTTTTATTTTACCATTATTATTTTTTATATTTCTTCTGTCTTTATAAGTTTATTATTATTATACCTAGTAATAAATTTTAAGACGAATGTGAAAAAAGTGTGAATGAATGTATTTTTATTTGTACAGTACTTTCCTTTCATCAATATAGAATAGGTATTTCTATGACCAACAAATAGTATTACATTAGGTAGTATTAGTATTACTAGAGGTAGACCAAAATTATGTAAATGGAGGGATGGATGGAAGTATTTAGAATTTTTTATTTTTAAGGTTCACTTTACAAACTTCAACCAAACTAAGCTAAGCTGAGTGATCTAAGATTTTACATTTCATTTCAATATACAGCATATATGACATACATTTGTATGTACATAATATTTTAAAACATCTTAACCTGTTAAATTATTGACTTCTGGTTACATTTCTCTCATAATTCAACATTCGATATTTATCCTGAAGTAATAGAATGTCAACATATGATTCCTCTGTCCGTTTATTATTAGCTCATCGTTTTCATTTTAATAAATTAACTTTTATCACAATACACATAGTTATATTTACAACATACTATACAGTGGCGCGATTATGAACTCACACTATAAATAACGATAAGATAAAGGTAATTTACATAAAGTGACATTATTAAAGGTCGATTCACACACATGAATTTAATGGAATATTTTTAGTAGAACGCAGGATAGTTTTGTCTTTTCGTGTCAAACTTCGCAGTTTGCTATTAATTTTTTAGCAAAACATAGGATAAATATTCTTTAAAATGAGTCGAAAAAATGTTGAGGATGAGGTTAAGAAAATCAAAATTCACTTTGTAAGAAAAATATAATTTTGTCAGCACTGAACAGCCAAGATTCAGTCCTGGAAAATTTCATTATTTTTTAGTTTTTTTTGTTAACTGAATTGTCAGGCAGTATATGTAGAGAATATTGTATTAGTACTGACTGCCGTGAGTCATACAGAACTAACATTACTAGTATTAGTATCGATAGAGACTGAACATACCTAATATGTATTTATAAATTAGTGTTTTTTTATTAAAATACCTACGTAAAAACAATAAAGTTTGGTGCTTTTAATATATAATGGTTTGGGGGTATTTTCTGCAAATGGTGTGGGTTCATTAAAAATTATAAATGGAATAATGACCGTGGGCAGTTATAAAAATATTCTGCATAATGCGATGCTTTCATATGCAAAACAAAATATGACATTATCATATGTTCACACACTGCCAGTGATATTTAGTAAATCTTATGCGACACATGCGTATATGGATCATATACATGAAGTGCATAAATCAATAAGTGCAAGGAATTATGACCAAAATTTGGTTGGTTGGTTGGTTGGTTGGTTGACGTGGCGGTTTTCGAAATCTTTCGAAGACCCAATTAGCACTCAGAGTGCCGTTTTGATACCACACCTCACGTAAGGCCAATGGCATTTGACCGGTAGATCATTATAGCCACCCTGTTTCCTTCAGGAATCGTATAATGTTCCGTACTGCATGTTTTTTAAAGCCTGATTTCTTTTTTTAAAAAAAATGAAATTTTAATTAAATTCTTACTACTTACTCTTTTGTTGCTGAATTTTTTGTTCTGATTAAAAACAAACCTATAAACGTTTTATGTTTAGTAAATTCAAAACTGTACTTACTATAGTTACTTTATATTTCACATTGTATACCTATTACACTCAGAAAAAAAAGTAGTGAAATTCAACTATTTCATTAGTAATTATAAACTATTTTTTTATAAAATATATGATAAAAGTAGTTAAATAGTAAAAAAGTAGTAAATATATGATCATCATTTTTAGTCGCTTTGGATATTAAAATCTATACAATGCTAAATTTAAAATATGCCGTTGAATCTGAATCTGTGTGAATTTTTATAGAAAAATAATTTTATTAAATTTGAACTACAAAAACAAAGATATCACAAACAATAATAAGCATTTTATCAGAAATTGGACAATAAATAATTGTTAAGATTAAAATGTATATATGCTTTGTGTTCTAAAATTTTTGAAAATATTAATATTTTAATATCTCATTTGAAGCTTGTTCATTAATCTTGCGCCGCAAAATAAATTTATTTGTATGCAAAATAGATGTCCACAAACATTTTCGAATTTAACTCTTACAAAAAACATATTTTAAAGCGTCAACGTTCAGAAGCTTCTGTTATTTTAGAAAATAAAAAACTAGATGCTCAATACGATGCCAATTTTAAATCTCACGAAAATAAACAAATTAATTTTACATAAAAAAGAACTGTTTTTGTTTTTGAAAAATTTGACGAAATTTTCAATGAATCCACTTTAAAATTTTTGGTGTAAGTTGTATTCAAATAATAATTTATCTGGAAACTTTGTAAATTAAATATGCAATGATATAAAACAGTATATAATGAAACCGCAATTTGCAAATCATTTCAGAAGTTATTAGACTATACAGATAAAGAATTACTTAATATGTCAAATATTAATAAAATTATTTATAAATTAGAAAATATTTTTAAAAATTATCAAACGGAGTATAAAGTTTTAAAAGAACTAAAAGATCGACATATCAAAGCAACTACATTGCACAATGAAACTAATACATTATTATTCAACTTCTTTTTTTCCTCTCAGTGTAGTTATAGCCAGACATAGTAGGATTAGGATCGCAACAAAATGGTCGGCTTGAAAAAGTTTGGTACCATGCGGCAGCGGCATGCGTATGTAGGTATATACCGAAAGCAAAACAGTGCTAGAACCGGTTTGGTAATGCGGAGTATACGCGCTCATAGATTCCTAATCTAATTCTAAACCATATTACTGACAGATGAAAATTTTCGAAACTTGCACAAAAGTTTCTTACAAATATCCCCGAAAAATACCATTCTCACTTGTTAAAAACACTATAAAGTAAAATGTGAAAATTAAAATACAAAATATAAATATTCGTCCAATACTCTAATTCTCAATGTTATCAGATATTACATAACAATTTTTTGCTACACTGATTTTAATATACATATTTTCAAAAAGCTTTGAATTCAATATTTTAATTATAAAAGCCTGAACATGATTAGCCGTCACTATTTTTGAAGGTGGGTGACATGACAACTGAACTGATGATGTAAAGCCCATTTCCAAATTGCAGACTCAGGCTTCAAGACGCAAAAGCTCTTGAAGTCGACTTCAAGACTCAAAATCTTCTATATCCAAATAACAGATTCAACTTCACAACAAATTACATTTTGAATTGAAATTTTTTAAATCTAACTGAAATCATCTCTTTAAATTTGAAAAGTGTGTTAGATATTAATTTTTCTTCCACTTTTTTTATTTTTTTTTTATTTTTAACTGAAATCTATTTATCTTATTAATTTTCTACAAAACTATATTTTTTATTTTTATCTTTTTTAACTCAAAAACGCTAGTAGGTAAAACACAAATTTCACAAATTTATTGATTAGTTTTCTATTTACCTTATTTTATTTTATTATTTATTACTTTTCTACTTATTATTTATTTTCCACAAAATTCTATAATAATAAAAAAACAAAACGTTACAAATTTGTTTTCGTTTTCAAAATTTGGAAAAATACAAAACACGGAAAATATGACAAGTGTCAAACAACATATTTTCAACATTACTAATACCTCAGACTTAAAAATCAAAACATTTAGAACTTCGGACTCACTCATTTGCGGCTTGAGGTATGAGGTATGCATTTGGTTTACTTCAATGTATTGTATTCCCATATGCTAGAATAATTTTGACATTTGAGCTTTTGAGTTTTGCGTCCTGTCCGCAATTTGGAATTGGGCTCAACTAAATTAACTTTTAACTTTCGACGACGACGATGATATACCTACGCCTTTGACGGTGACAGATAATCATATTCAACTTAAGCTCGCTTACGCTTCATTATGTTTCTTTATTCTATACGGAATTTTTTACATATGCTTACATATAGTTAATATATGCATCCATCTCGTAAAAGAAAAGGGATAATGTGAGGTGTCTTATGCTGGCTTCACTTATATTCTTTGATATGGTGACTAGAGAACATACATGTGTGAGCAATGTGCAGAGTGCAGACACTTGGTTTATGGACTATGATCATTAAAGACAAAAAACACCTATACTCTGTTCACAAAGTTTTATCAGTACAGGTCTTATGGAAAAGTTCATTTTTATCCAGTGTCCATCCCTTTGTTGTCGCCAGTAACACAGTTGTATAGTCAGAATTTTAAAAGTTGAGGTTTCGTATTATACTAGAAAAACATGCGCAGAAAAAAAGATACTTACACACATGCGTTTTTGTTGTTGTAAAAGGTTTCTTCTTTCGTATATCTACACAAAAAAGATCACAAAGACATGTGAAACATGCGCAAAAAAACCTCAACTCTTAAAATTCAGACTATACTACGAACTACGAAGTACGAGTAGTACGACTGATTAATTATTATTTTTCTTGTATTTCAATTTTCTGGTTGAACAAAAATTAACAAAATGAATTATGAAGAAAGATAAAAATGATGAAAAAATGCATGCGCACACACGCTTATGAGCTAAAAGTTGGTTGATTAATATTCGAGATGTGTGTATAAAAAGTAGAATGAATAAAAAATAATCTCAAATTAGTGTTGCTGTGTAATAACTATGTGTACATATTACTTAATAGTAGTACCGTTCTTAATAATAAATTAAATTTTATTATTATCGTATAATTTACTGCATTTATTTATACATTTACAAGTATGCATATGATATGATATGTTTTTTACATATTTTTTTACATATTATTATAAATTTATACAATTGTATACACATATTCCTTTGCAATAGAAATGCATTTTGTAATAAATACTCACTCTGTAGAAAAGACGAATTTTTTTGATGGTTTTTGATAAAAATTTTAAAGTGTTTCAAAATGTATATGTGAATTATCTTTTCATTCATACGATCAGCTATAAAACAAAAAAGTAAAACCCGTAATCCCTTTCACTTTCAGTTACCTATTTGTAAGATATACATATGTGCATGTAATGTTTTTGGGTTTTTACATTTTCTTATTTCATAAAATCTTTTTAATAATAATTAAATTTAAAAAAAAATAAATATGTATTATTTTTCTTTATTGGGAAACAGTTTTTACAAAGTATAAAATTTTATAAAATTTGAAAACAAATGTATTATCAAAAAGTTCATCTGATTTTAGATACAAAATTTGAACTAAAAGGTAACACTGTGGGTGATGAAAATAAGAAACACATTTATGTAATTACTCAAAGAAGAAACAAGACAAAATATGTCCATAAGACCTGTACTGACAAAACTTTGTGAACAGAGTATAGTGCAGGTGATCCAGGTATGTAGAATGTAGATCTATACTGAGAAGATTGACAGACGCTGTGTTTTATGCGAATCAGGAACTAATGAAGTGATGTGTCATCATTTCAGTTTATCTTAGATCACTTATTTTCTTTTCGAGAATAGCATCACTTTAAGTGTCAAAAAACATAAAAAATTATATTACATACATGAACAAATTTCATTAAAAACATCTAACATTACGAAACAAATCAAAAAGAAATATGAAATACAAATTACAAATTCACGTCATAACATCAAACTTCATGTGTTACTTTAACACCAAAACAGCTGGTAAACTGAAACTGAGGAAGTGAACAAATAAAATTTTTGATCACTTCCTGACTGTATAAGTGATATTTTTCGTAGCGACCTCTATTGTCGAATAAAGAAAATGATTGCTAAAAAACGCGCTTATCAAGTGAGGAAGTAAGAAATCTGAGAATTATTACTTACTTTAGCCAATAAAACACAGCGAAAGACAATACTTAGATAACACTATGGTAGAAGAACTAACAAGGTATTGTCATAGCGTCATTCTGACTATTTTTTCAGATTATATGTTATTTGAATTTGACAGTTACCGAAAAGTGTAGCCAGAAGACATAATACTATTTAGTCAGTTAATTATTATTCAATTATAAAGTTCTCTTAAAATTATTTTTTTGTACATAATTTTTATTATATATGTAGTTACTGAAAACAGAGAAAAAATTACCAAAATAATTTTCTAATTATTTGCTTATTTAGACTTCAGATGTCTAATGTTTTTAAGCAAATCAATAGTCTCTAAACAACCGCCATACTTGTATAGCAAAATAAAATTCCTAATCTCGAAAAAGACAAGTTTTCGTTCTTGTAATGGGTTTGGACACAAGCTTTTTGATCACTTTAAGGCCCAGATCTTCGATCGTCTAACAATTAAGCAAATTGCAACTAGCAAATATGGCGGATTTGCGATTGCTAATTGCGATTACATAAAGCCGCATCCTCGATTGCAATCGCAAGTTAGCCATTTTTACTTTGTAAGTACTTTTGCTAAATAAATTTTTATATACATAACGTATAATTTTCTATTATATGGTTCGAAGATAATGTACCGGCCTTCATAAGCATAGCAGAATGACCTGCTGGTAGTCCAGATTTAAATCTTTTGGACTACATATTGTGGGATATCTTGGAGAGAGAGGCCTGTAGGAAACATCATTCATGAGAGTTTAAAACGCGATTTAGTGAAAACAGCACAAGAAATGTCACTGGAAACCATTTTTACTGCTATAGATGAATGGTCAGAACGTTTAAAAGCCTGTATTGAAAATGACGGAGGGCATTTTGAATTTCAGATGTAAAAATAATAGTTTCAAACAATAAACAAAAAAATCTGATTTTCTTGTAAAAAAATTTGATTCAATTTTACTTGGTAACAAAGCTTATGGCAGGACTAGGTATTATTGCTATTATTATTATTACATATTTTCTTTTTATTTTATTTTTCTTTTATATTATTTTCTTTTATGCTGCTTTGTTTATATATAAAACTCACATAATATGCGATTATGTCTCCATGCGATTGTACAAATTATTAATGAATAAATAAATAATCACTAATGCGTTCCTTTTATATGTATATAACTTTTATTATAGCTGGTACTACTGAAATCAAGTGAAAGTAATCAGACAAGTTTCAAAAGTAGTCTGATAGGGGGCATACATTTGACCACTGTCTATACCTTGTTAGTCCTTCTACCATGGGACAACACTATTGTGTACTCTAACCTCAAAAGATTTTAGCTGTCATTCAATTCAAGTTTCAATCTTAAGATTCAAGATTTCAAGAATCAAACTTGAATGAAACTAGTTTACATAGTTTGAGTTTTCGTTTTCCAGTGTATTTATTTTTATAAAAGAAATATGGCCTTATTTTTAACCAAAATAAAATTTAGTAAACTTCATTACATAAATAATAAATCAAAGACAATAACTTATGTAGTTTCTCGTAATTTAACAAATAGTTCATCAATATTAAATTCAAATTCATCATTTGTTTTGTTTGAAAACAGAATCGTGTCGAAAAAATTTGTCGAAATATCTACAGGAATATTAGGAACAAATGAATGTACACGTATAAGAAATGATTCAATTTTTTCAAACACATCAAAATACAATATTATCTCATCATCTTCATCAACAAAATCCATATTATGTCATTACAATAGTTTTAGAAATTATTCAACCGATAATCGAAAAAGTCAGGATGATGATAGTGGTAGTCAGAATGTTGATGATAAAACAACAAGTGATCGTAAAAGATCTCTACCACAATTAATGGATTTTCCAGAAATAGTATGGCCATCAATTATGAAATCAATTAAAAATTGGATATTAGTTACATTCATTATACGTCCATATTTTGATCGTGAATTTAATTTACCAGATTTTGTTTTTGGTACAAAACAAGCATTGCAGGTAAACTGTTTTTTTTTAAAATAAATATATATTTTAATGAAAATGAAATATTATTATTTAAGATTGTTTCTGCAAAATTAGCTGAAGGTGATTTATCATCATTATCTGATTTAGTAACAACGGAGACAATTGTAGAACTAAAAAAAGTTATAGCAGAAATGTCTGTTGCTCAAAGAATGGAACTTCGTATCAATAATGAAGATATTTATCTATCGTTTCCATATCAAGTAAAAACAAAAAAACTTATTATAATAAAATAATTAAATAGTTATGAAAATTGAGAAAAAAAAAATATATAATGAGATATAAGAGACAAAAATGGGTACTTTAAAATTCCAAATTTTATTCATATCTCAATATCAATATTCTACAATATAAAATGACACAAATTTTATTAACTAAAATATTAATTATAGGTTGGTATAATGTTTGATGAATCAAATGAAAAAATTCAAAAAAGATGGGTTGAAATTACAATGGTATTTCATGTATTACGTGGTTTAAAAGAAATGCAAGATAGAGGTCAACCCCCACCTTTGAACATGGGGTAATAAAATTTACACATACACATATTAAAAATCTTTTTATAAGTAGGTATATGTTTTTACAATCTTATTTTATTTTTCCAAATTACAGTGTCTTACCGGAATATCGAGATAAAGTTTCAATATGCAATTATCGGTTCATAAAAGAATTTACTCAAGGAAATGAATCTGATTGGACAATTAATGTTATAAACCATTTTAAACCATCTGATTTTTTAAATGATTAAAAGAAAATAATTGATTTTTTAAATTTAATATACATAAATTGAGAAGAAAAAAAAAGGAATATATTGTATTTAATTAAATATAACAGCGAATTGTATTAAACATGCTACTTCATAGACTGGATAAAAATAAAATTAATAAAACTAAATTAAAATATTTTTCATATAAATTTTTTCAGTATTTGTTAGTTAACATAAAAAATTAAGTAATTGAAGAAAGAAAAAAATCCAACTGCATATCAACAATTATCGTGAAAAAAAAAATCTATGAGAATTAATAATTTTGAATGAAATCTTGGAAAGTTACCATAATAAAACTCTGTTTTTACACATCATTTATTATTAGATAAATTTCAAAGTTTTTTTCTGCTCAGTCTTTAACATTTAAAGAGTACATTCACTTCATTTTCCTTTGTTTTTACAAGCTTCCTTGTTTATTTATGGTTTTATTATTTTAAAAATTTAATTTTTTAAAGTATTTTTTTTTAAATTTTTTGAAGTTTTTTTTTTACATTTTTTAAATTTTTTACTTTTTTTTTTTCATTTTTTTCTTTTCAAATTTATAAATTCTTATTCAATCTAAAACATAAATTAAAAATACATTTTTTTTTACACGAACATCAATTTGACAACATCAATTCATATAATCAAAATATAAAAACTTTAAAAAAACAAAAATAAACGTTAAAATAAAATAATAAATACTTCATGTATCCAAACTAAAAATTTTAATTTTTTTTTTAATATTAATAATATGACGATTTTTATATCATCACCTTACAATTAAGAAATTTAAATTGAAATATTGTAATGTCCAATACCATTGCATTCAATTATGAAAGTTTCATCGGGTTGCTGTATGATTTTGAATTTAGCCTTTAAAAAACAAAAAAACGATCATTAAAAATGTATATCTATTATTTTTTTTTAAATGTTAAAATTATTTACATCACACATCAATTCAACAATATGAATAGCCGTTTCAGTATGAAGTGTTGGCTTCATTGTCTTAATTCTGCTAACTCCATCAGCAAGTGCCATGAATATAATTAACTGATCCTTAAAAGTAAATAATTCAAAAAAATTTATGTATTTCATAGTTTCTATGCTAATTAATTTATGATAAATACTTGTGTATGATAATCAACACATGCTTTTTTATTAATGCATGTTGCAATTTCCATTCCAGCCTTTTGTCCCACATAAAATGGTCTATCTCCGCGAATGCATAGAGCTGAACCACCAATTACAGACCCAGTTGTAGTTTTACAGCCGACACTAGACAAATTCAAATCATAGATAATGCTTATATGTAATTAAAAAAAATAATAATAATAATAATATGAATAACAAAGCTTACACAATTCCTGCACAATTATTACGTGCAACATCTTTATTCTCCTTGTATGCAGTTACATGAATTGGAGCATTTGCTGACACTGTACTGAAAATATTTTCCGCACCACCTTTCATATCATGTGCCATCTGTATTGTAAGAAAATATTTTTTTTAGTAACTTTTTAATTAAAAAAATAAAAATCACAATATGTACTTACATGAATAGGAAGTGATCCAGCAACAAAGCTCCAACCAAAGAAATTTTGTATTTGTCCAAATTCTATCATTCTTATTGGTTTTAATTTTTTAATTGGTTCAATAATCACTTCACAATGTCCTCCACCATGTGGGAAATATCTGTTTATTATAAATATGTAATATTTAATTAGATTTTGTTTTCACAAAATATTAATTATTTCAATTTTCAGTTACCCTCTTCTGAATAATTCGAAATTAAATGTTGCACCAAAATTCTCAAGATTTGCGCGCAGTATCTCAGATACAAAATCAATCTATTTATTAAATTTTTTTTAATTGAAAAAAAATAAAATAAATTAAGTATAAAATTTAATTAATTTTCATTTACCTGTGGTGCTTTATCAGCGTTTGTACCACCTTTTAGTACAAGAACAGATGTATTTTTAGCGAAATATAAGACAGGTAAAGCAGCTTGTATCAATAATCCTATGCTCCTAAAATTTAAATTTATAATTATTAATAAATTCAAATTGAATTTAGAAGAATAAATTTTTATATATAATTATTATTACCCAGCAGTTTTTGTATCAGCTTCAAATGTTCCGGATTTTATTTTATCCGGGATGAATCTTATTTCAGTTGATCCAATTACATCTCCCTCAACATGTGCATTAGCTATTTCTTTTAATAGTTGAACTCCTATATTGAAAACATATATGTAGAAATAAATAAAATTTCGAAAGCAAAAAAAAAGATATATATACATACATACATATGTATATGGTTTCAGTATTTATAATAAAATCATAAGTATTTTGTATTTACCTTTCAAATGTTGTGCTGCTAATCCTGGTTTTGATCTTCCGGCACGTATATTCAATATATGAACGGGTCTTTTAAGTAAACAGCTTAAACTTAATGCAATTCTTAAAACTTGTCCTCCCTTCAAATTGAGATAAAAATCAAATTAAAAAAATGAAAATAAAAAATTGTTCGAAATAAATTTATAGAAAAAAACTGAATATAAATGAATAAAAATAATGCCTTTGTTTTTGTTTCATCTTGAAATTAATATGTACAAAAATGTATACAACAAAACCAAAGAGAGAAAAAAACAAATGTACAATGTCGATGTATTTATGTTTTATCAAATAATTGTTGACAATTCAATCGAATCCAAATATTCTTAATCGCAAATAAAACATTTAAATATATTTAATTCTTTAGATAAGACAAAATAACAGGAAAAAATTATGAAATTATTTCGCCAGAATGAAATTCCAGACTGTGTGGGTGGGTATTGGTGATTCTTCGATTTTTTTTTTTTTTCATAAATTGTAAATTAACAATATTTTGCAAAAATAATACTTACTCCTTCGAGAACACCACCATCAATTTCAATCATTTTATTAAAAAGTTTTATTATATTTATTCTATTAAATTAATATCTGATAAAATTTATTTCTAATAAGAAATTCACAGCTGATCTTATAGATGTAGATAATACTGCAAAATTCACCTGTAAATGGTTTTACAGCCGCCTTTTGTGGCCTACTCTCTTTAATTGAGTTTATTTCTAAACAAATCACTGTCAAATTCATATGTGTATGTATACACACTATATGCATACACATTTTCAAAATGAAAAATTGTATATAGTGTTACCGTTTGTCTTAGTATATAAATAAACTAATTTCAATTACAATTACATTAAATTATACTTTGTCATTTTATGCACTACAATAAGGTTTCTTACTTGGGATGATGAACTAAGAATATAGGTTATACAGTGTTTTACATTAAGTCCAAAAATAAATATCAAATGGTTCAGAGTTACAAAGGGAGAAGAATTTCAGGCACATAGTTTCTTTAACACAATTCTGTATCTCCTAAACTAATTATCCTGTAGCAATTTGGTCTTCGAAAGAAATGTAGAGAACTATTTGACTTTTCTGAGAGGTCCTTAGCTAGTCTTCTACCTGCCTCCCAATAGAAGTTCCGATTTTTCAAGCTCAAAATGTTGTTTCAGCCCAATTCTTCCGGGAAAAAACAAATTTTTCCAAAAAATGCTTGATATTAAGCACCATTTTATATTTCATTAAATGAAAGCTCGTTATTATATAAACAATTTTTTTGAGAAACGCATGGTGTCCGAGTTATTGCAATTTTTGTATTACCTCAACAATATTACAATTTCTGTTGAAAGGTCTGTCTGCTCGATGAAAGTCCCGTATAATTTCTACACTTTTGTGTTCGATGAAAATCCTGCAATTACAAGGGACTAATTGAACATGGTTGTGTAAGTCCAGTTCACCAAAAACTTTAAACTGAGAATGAATTGAGCCAATTGAGAAAATAAGATTATGTAGAAAAGGAAAACGAAAACTATGAAATCCGCTCATATCATATACGCACAGTATACTTAGTAAGAAACTGTTATTATGATATGTAAATATAGAATATGTAAAACAAAGAAAGGTTTTGTCGATTGTGTAACTGTAACGTTTTATTAATTTGAGACGTTCCATTTGTCATATTTTTTCTGACTTGAAGAAGAAGAAGACAAAAAGACAAACTGAGACCAAATATGGCTGAACTGAGAATTATCAGATACTTAAGACAAACAGAACACAGCTATTAGTCGTGTTTTACTGGACCGGATGAATTGATAATTCTGATATTTTTCACTTCATCACTGAGTACGCACGTTTTTCTGGGACTCACTTTTTCTATTTGACAAAACAGGTCGCTATGAAAAATTTCGAAAACAATTTTCTTTCACCATCCATCAGTTTCAGTTTACCAGCTGTTTCTAGTATCAAAGTATCATATGAAATCAAAGTTTGGGGTTGTGACGTGAATTTGTAATTTGTATTTTATATTTCTTCTTTTATTATTTTTTAATGTTGGGTTCTTATTAGTGAAATTTATTCAAGTATGTAATTTAATTTTTTGTCATGTTTTACTGAGCACTGAAAGTGAAGCTATTTTCAAAAAGAAGATGAGTGATCTGAGCAAAACTGAAGTGATGACAAATAAATTCCAGGTCCAGAAAAACACGACTATTTAATAAAGACAAAATTCGTTTTAAACCGAAATACAGTAGATTTTTAATCGCAGACGCAAATTTAAAAGTTTCAAATTAAAGTTGGCGAGTTCTTACAAAACGGCGAGAATACACATACCAAGCTTTTAATATATCCAGCGGCTTAATTTTCTAGCGCTTCAAAAAGAAGCGTATATGAATCGCTTCTTCATCATAGTTTTTTATAAGCTCTTCTGAAGATCTTATAATTTTTACACTAAATACGCAATTATGAATTTTTTTATTACGCAGACGCTACAAGATATTACGAAATAGTCTCATTCTTTTGTGTGAAGTGATTAGTTCATTAAAATAATTAAGTATTTTTTTTTATCAAAGTTAAAAAAATAAACTATTAAAAATTAATGAATTAATAAAAGTTATTCATTTACGTTATATTAGAAATTGAAAAATAAATGTTGATTTTTAAAAGAATAAAAAGCATTTTATTAAGTAAAAACACCACCGAAATTCCAGAAAAGCTTTAAAAGCATCTAAAACTGTGAAGTACTTTTAAAGCACTTTCACCTGAACAGAAATGAAGCGCTTTTATTGGAGCAAAAATTAAGCGCTTGCTTCTGTTAAAAAAGAAATGAAGCATCATACAAAAAATAAGCGCTTAATGCTTAAGAAGAACCGCTTCATTAGCCGCTGGGTAAGTACAAAACACATTATAATATGCACTATATATTTGGGTATAGGTCTTTTTTCTATTGTGTACGGTAGATATATGTGCTAGAATAGCCGCTAGGTGTATATAAAAATGTATATGTATAAAAAAAAAAGTGTGAAAGAAGAAAATATTATTTCAAAAAAACACTATTCTATCAATTTCAAATATTTCATTTAAAATGTTTTCGGTATTTATTATATTAAACAGAATCCAAAAACAAAACAAAAAAATAAAAGATCTTAATTTATCTCGAATTTTCAACCTGTTAAAATATTCTTTTGTTTTTCTCTTTACTCTAATTTATTTATTTTTGTTTTTCAATTTAAGGATATAAAAATTAATTTAGTTTCATATTTTATTAAATAAAAATCATAAAAATGTATAAAAAAAAAATTTTTTAAGAATTAAACATATCGAGGGCATTGTTATATTTCACAGTTTTTTAGATTTATAATTTTTGAGAAGTTCTACTTACTCCATCAGATGTATTAAGAATTCCAGCATTAATTACAAACATTTTATTGAAAAGATTTGTTTTTTATATTAAACTCAATTAGAAAAATATATTTTAATTATTTAATTAAAATTTACAATACTGAAAAAACACACCAGCGCCAGCGTCCAGCAATTGGAATAAAGAAATGGAATTGCCTGCCCGCCTTTTCTTTTTGACATAACTACGCACATGAATGAAGTTAGCATAGTATGAAATTTTAACCAGAAAAAATATCGATTATTACTTTTCCTTCGATATTTTTACAATTATTTTTATTATACTTGTGCTTTTTTTAATTATTGTATAACTTTTATAGCATTAAAAATTCATTATTCAAAAATTATGTTGAATGAATTATTTCAATAAGGTGTACAGGTATGTTTGAGTTGTGTGTGTGTCAAGGTAATTAATACAAAACATTTTTCGATAAAAACTCAATCTGGTATCAACAAATTTCACTTTATTTTTTCTGATAGTATAGTACATACTATTATTCTTAATATATAAAAACAGATAAGTGGAATCAACAAAGAAAAAAGTGACATTTGTCGATACCAAATGAACTTTTATCACTTACCGATTTTGTCGAGTTACACACATCTGACTCAATATGATATGTTGTTAACATTATCGATATATAATTTGAAATATCGATAATACAAAATCATATGATTTTAATATCAAATCAAATGTCAAATCAGCATGCAATAGAATACAATAAAAATAAAAATAATAACCTTTAAGAATATTGTTAATAAATTGTACATAAAGTAGGTATTTGTTTCAAAAAATATATAATTTAACAATAGCAAGAAAATAAAATTTTGTTTTTTTCATTTTAAATTAAATACAAAGTTTAATGTTCTCATATAACAGATATTTAAAAGCTATATTTTGTTCTATGACTTAAAATTGTCAACTATTTTTGTAGAAGATTTACATAACAATAAAAATATTAAAAGTGATGGTGATAAATATTTGAATTTAAGTATATTAATAAGAATTTAAAAAAAAGGAAAACAATTACCTACATCATAAAATACAAGATATTAAAGCAATTGTTCAATGCTGTGATAAATGTTTTCAAGTTATTAAAATAATTTGTAAAAATTATTAAATTTTTATGAAAAATAAAATGGAAGGACCTACAAATAAAGAAACATTTAAATTATTACAAATATCTGATGATTCAAAAAGTCTATCTGATTTAGATTTACCAGAATTTATTACACAAAGAAAAAGAAAAGTTCGACGGTAAGTAACTTTAGATATAAGTAGACGTACTTCAAAATTATTTCAATGTCATTGAATATATTTTTTAATTTTCATAATCTGACTCTTAAATACATATTTTATTTAAATAATATTTAATTATCTTTTATTTTAATATATTTTTTCCTTTAATTTGTAATTAAATTATATTAAGATAATGTAAGAATATTTGTAAATTTTAACCGTTATTTTTATCTAAAATTTGAATTAAATATTTTTCAATAATTACTGAATTCAAATAACATTTAAAAATCGAAATAAAGTTGTACATATTAAGTAAAATTTTAGATTTACAAATATTTAATGTAGGTAAGTACAAAATATATATATTTATTTGAATTTTTACTTTAGAATAAGAAAAACTAATTTAAAAGCGTGTTTATCAACTTTATTTCATTATATGTAATAAAAGGCATAATCGCTTATGTCTAAAAAAGAGTTTTGAAAGTTGAGTTCCATTTTTTTTATAATAATTATTATTATTGTCAACGATTTCTTATCAACAACTGAAATTGACAAGATA
Organism: Bombylius discolor; assembly: GCA_939192795.1. Taxonomy (NCBI): domain Eukaryota; kingdom Metazoa; phylum Arthropoda; class Insecta; order Diptera; family Bombyliidae; genus Bombylius; species Bombylius discolor. The sequence goes on along the minus strand of OW584243.1, from coordinate 9,382,460 downwards.
TATTTTTATTGAATTGAGCGAAATTTAATGTGACTTAACGCTATGGTGAACAACAGTAGCTCAAAAACTCGATTTAAGCGTTTATGCCTTGACAACATAGAAATATGAATATGTATGTATAATTAAAATTAAGCCTTGAAATTAAAACAGTTATTGTGCCAGAAATTTAGAAAACAAATCGTCAATTAAATATTTAAATGTAAATATGTAATTAAAAAAATATAAAAAAAACAACAGAAAAATATTTAAAAATTGCATCAAAATCTTTAATATAATATATAATTTCTTTATTTCTATTTTTAAAATTTTATTTACATACATACATATATATATGTATTACACATATGTACTTATGTACATATATAAACTTTCAATTTCTTTTAATATTTATATTTTAAAAAGTGTTATTTTAGTAAATGATCATTTACATATTTTAAAAACTAGTTTTTTTTTTTTGGTTGATTAAAAAATTGTTATTTCATATGTAATATTTAGAAAAACAAGACCTAGACCTTCAAATCAAAGGAATCAAGAAGTGAATAATGTAAATCAATGTAATCGTTTAACTTTATGGTTAGCAATATTTTTAACATCATGTTGGCTTTTAACACTTTCTTATATGATATCTGTAATACATGCTGAAAATTTACGTTTAGAAGTACAAATTAAAAAATGTAAGTCAATTATTTTTACTATGTTTAATTTATAAAATTTAAAAAAAAAAATAATAATAACAAAAATATATGATAAAATAAAAGTAATCAGTTAATTAGTTAATTTGTAAAATTCATTTCACGCAATATCTTCAATCTTTTTATAATAATCTTTAATTTAGATTTAAAGTTCGGAAATAAAGAAAAATAAATTATTGTTCTTAATTAAATTAACATTATGTTATTAATTTGTTGATTTCTTTTTATTTTTAAATTTACGTTTTAGCAATTGGATTATAATTTTTTTGTATTTCAATTTAGAAATTATGTCAGTTACATGAAAATAAAAAAATTACAAAAAGATACATAATATCATTTAATCGTTCATTGCTTTTTTTTCGTTTAGCTATGTACTTTCGCCTAAGTACATGAATTTACCATTTGCATATCATAAGCACCTACATAATTTTATTAATTCATATAAACAAATAATATACATATGTATGTACATACATAATATGTATATATAAATAAATTCACACATACATATATTTAAATATTATTGCATATAATGCGCATATTCTAATTTTTGACAAGGGCAAATTTAGATTTTTTTCTATGTATGTATTATATATATACATTTAAAATATACATATATACGTACAATGTATGCCTGTGCAGACTGAAATCGATGTTTGAGTTGTTCGTAAAATTGATAGAATTGTATTTAAATAGTGAATTAAGAAAAATGTTATTTATTTGATTTTAAATAAATAAAAAAAAAAAAACAAACAATTCTTAAAATAAGATTAAAAAATAAAATTGTATATTTAGTAATTTTTATTTTTAGTTAAATTTTTATAAACAATTTTGGCTCTAATAAATTGTGTGTCGTGCTTAGAAAGTTTTTTTAAATCTTGTAAAAGTTATGTAATTTTAATAGAAGAAGAAAATTAAGACAAAAAAAAAAAACAAGAAGAAAGAAGAAGAGGAAGTTAAAAAAAAATGTCCTAGTCATACAACGAAAATTGTAAATGTAAATTTTGTTTTACTTAATAATCAAAAAATCATTTTAAAGCGGCGCGGCAACCATAAAAAAAATCAAATTGAACAAATAAAAAATAAAAAATAAAAAAGAATTTTAACTTTTTATTTTTGATTTTTAAAATAAAAGAATTTATTAAAAAAAAAAACATCAATGGAATCAGCATCTCAGGTTAATGTACCACTTAGATCTGGTGGAAAAAAGATGAGAAAAAGACGTGAATTGGATGCCTTAGTTGCACATTCTTTAGCTAAAAGGTACGAATAAAATAATGTTAATAATTTTTCTATTTTAAAATTATAAATACACGATTGATAAAAAGACATTTAAAACAAAACAATAAAATATCTGCAAGATTAATTATAAATTTTATGAAAAAAACATAAAATAAATTTGAAAAAATTCTAAATAATGTATTTGTAAAATAAGCGTGTGATTTAAATTTTCTACCTATTTAACAAAAAAACAAAAAACAAGAAAACAGAATAAAAAGGAAAATACATAAATTTTGTTATTGTTATTATTATGTTTAGGGCAAATAAAAAAACTACAGCTGGGAATGGAGTTAATTCCCAAGATCAACTTTTATCGCCGTCCACTGATGAACAAGAAGACTTTGGTTGGGTATGAAATATAATTAAATAATTATACCAATAAATTTTAATTATTATTATATTCTCATTTTATTTGTTTATATCTGCTATAAATCTTAAATTATTATCAAATTAGTATGATTTTTATTTATCTCATAATTAATTATTTTTTCTGTTTCTAAGTGTATAATTTCACTTTAATTTCAAACACATTTTTAGTCATTTTTAATGGTTTTATCGATGTTTTACTTTAAAAAAAAATAAATTCAAGGACAAAGCTTGCTTTTGAATTGAAAAAAAAATATTTAAAAAAAAAGACACACGAAAAAAGAAAAACAACGAAAAAAATACAAAAAAAAACAAATTTTTTTTTGTAATAAAATTTATTATTGAAAAAATATCGATATCGTCCCACATATTTTTGAATACAAACACATAAATATACATATACGCCTACAGAATAACATTTTTTTTTTAAATACTATCTAATTTCAATGAAGAACGCATGATTGATAGAAATTTTATATAGTTTGTTGTCCTTTTTTTATATTTTATTTTTCTATTTTAAGGACAACATAATTATTCTAAGAATAAATCCTGATTAGCTTCATTAACAAATTGAAAAGAAGAAGAAGAAAAATACATTGATTTTTAAATTATTTGATGGGGGGTTTTTTTTTTTTTTTAATATGGAAAAATCGAATAAATTACATATTTATAAAATTTCTAGAAATTTACTCAAGTATTTGAATTTATTTCTTAAGCAAAAAAAGAAGTAATTTTTCGAATTTTATCAAATTAAATCGCATTGTATGCAAAGTATGAGTTTACACGCCTACAGTATCTTCAACATGTTTTTTTTATAAAATACTTAAGATTTTATTTAAATTTATAAATTATACATATTTGTATATGTTTATATACATTTGTATTTTTTATTACAATCTTATTATTATTTTTCAAGTTATGCTAATATCGTTGATGTTGTTATTGATGTTGTCAAAGGACATGTATAATTTGTTTTTTGTTTTGGTTTTTTTTTTAAATTTTTATTTTATCATCTACTCAGTTTTGATTTTGGATTATTAAGAAAAAATATTTATTTAAAAATAATTAAAAAATTTAATAATTAAATACAATTATCTTGTTGTTGTTATATCATTGATATTCAAGCCAAAAGTAGTACGAGGTTCAAATAGGAGTCGTCATAGAAAATTTTCTTTTTTACGATTATGTGCACCATTAGTATTTGTTACATGCATTTCATTATCACTTGGTTTCATGTATTGGCTATATTTCGATTTAAGACAACAATTATATGAATATCGACAAAAGATTGAAGAAGGTTTGAAATGAATTTAAAAAAAATTTTAGAAAAAAGATATTAGTTAATTACAATAAAATAAAATAAAATGAAATACGTTTTTTCTTTTTTTATACTTGTATAATTTTGTTTTTTTTTTATGATTTGTTTTTTTTTTTTTTTTTGTTTTGTTTTGTTTTTTGAAAATAAAATCATTTAGTAACGGTGACAAGTCAAAATTTACCAGAAACATTACAAAAATGGCATGAAACATCTAAAAATCTTGAACAAAATCAAACAATCATTTATGGAAAAATATATGAATTACAACATAGTTTAGAAAATTTAAATGGAGATTTTACACAGTACAAAAATAAAATATTAAATGAAAATAAAAAAGATTATTCCAAAGATGAAAAATTTGTTGCTGATTTTGGAGCTAAAATTGAAGCTGTAACTGTTGATGTTGAAAATATGAAAGAAGAATTTAGTGAATTTCAAAAAAGTCAAGATATTTTGAAAAATGATGTTAATAAATTAAAGGTAAAATGAAAGAAAAAAAAAAACTAAATTATTAAATTTTATAATTATTATTATTATTTTTTATATTTCGTCATAATGTTTTATTTTTAGAGTAATTTCACTGATGTAGTGAATGGTGCAGCATCATTAACAAATAATAAAACAGTTAATTGTTCTTTGGAAATTGAAAATTTGAAAAATCAAGCATTCGATAAGATTAATTCATTATCAATGAACATTAGTACAGTAAATGATGTGATGAGTCAAAAGGTGAAAGGATTAGATGAAGAACTTATTAAACACAAGGTAAAAATGAGGTTTATTTATTTTTTCTAAAAAAAATCTTAGAAAATAAAGAGAAAAAATTATATTTTAGCAGAAATATTTTATATTTGGTCTGCAAAAAAACAATATTCTCATAAATTTGATTTTGATTGATTAAAATGAAACACAAAAAAAAAGGATTTAAAAATTTCATTTTTTTTTTTTTCACCTGCTTTTGTTTGAATACAGAAACATTTAGATGAACTTCTTGATAGTTCAGCAAATACAACATCCCATGTTACGTCCATTGAAGAAGATTGGACAAAATATAAAGAAAAATTTGGACAATATGAAATCTTTAAGAATGAAATGAAATCACAGGTAAAAAAAAATTATTTCAATCAAAATTTTTGTTTTTGAAATGTGTAATCCATTTATTTTTTTGCAATTTATTCACTTTTGTTTTATTTTTACAGGTATTCGAATTGAAAAATGTTACCACAGATCTAGATTCTGCATTACGTGATGTTCGATCGACATGTAACAAATATTATTATGATTTGTTACAAAATTTCGAACAATTGAGATCAAAAAATGTAAGGTTTGATAAATTTTAAATTTAAAAAAAAAAATTGTGAAAAAAACTAATTTAATATTTTATCACTTTTTTTTCCAGATAATCAACATTTCTCAAATGAATAATAAAGCAAGCAACGAAGAATTAAATAAAAATTTAAGTCAACAATCATCGAAAAATGAAAATGAAGTGTCAAATGCTCAATCAATTGTAAATTTAGAAAAAATTAATAATAATACAAATAATAATTTAGATAACAGTAGCATCAGCAGCAACAACAACAATACAACAAATTTAAAAATTACAACAAGCACAAGTAAGCAAATTACTAGCATGTAAAAACAAAAAATTTTCCAAGAGCGTTTTTTTGTGTTTTTTTTTAGTTTAGTTCAATTTTTTATTTTAAGTGTTTTTGTATATTAAATTTTAATTTAAATTCAGTTATAATATGTAATTTAGAAAATTAAAACTTCTATTATTTTTTTTTAGAAGATTATAATAAAGACATCATTAATATTTTTTCTTTTTTCTCTTCTCAAAAAAATTTTTTTTATTTCAATTTCATGCTGCCATTGATGGTAATAATTCACAAATTAATTATGTTTAACAAAAATAATAATAATAAACAAAAAACAAAATAAAGAAAAAGTTACCACAGAAATACCTGTGGCAGGGAAACCAAAACTTTTAAGTATTCAAACAACAAAATCAGTTCAATAAATTTCTTGTTTTATATATTTGAATTTTCTTATTTTTGTTCATTTTTCACAAAAATATTCGTCGATCTTTTCAATGACAATTAAGAAAATTAAATAAAATAAATAGAAGAAATTCAATTATAATAAATTTGTTTCTTTTTTTTTTTTTTGTTACAATATTTTACTATTTTTTTTTTTAAAGAAAATAAAATAAAAAACAAAGTTTATAGGCAATCAGATTTTTTTTTTATTAATAAAAAAAGAAAATATATATGTATATGAAATAAATGCAAAAATCTATATTATATACATATTTGAAAGAAAAAGAAAAATCAGTAAATATGTAAATGAAACCCAATATAAGAAAAAAAAACAATTTTTTTTGTTTTATTTTTTTTTGAGTTTATAATACCAAAAAATATTTATAAGTAATTCAAATTGTAATTGTGAATAAAACGAGAAAAAAAAAAGCAAACAAGATGGAAATAAAATGTAATAAAAATGTCATGTGAAAAAAAAAAAACGAAAAACAAAAATATTTTCTTTAATTTTGAAAGAATATACATAAAAAGACTTTATTTCTTTACGTAGGTATATACATATTATTATTTTATATTTTTTCATATATTATGTAAATAAATTTGTTTTTAGGATTCCTTTAAGTTATTATATATTGTAAATAGAATTTTTCATATATTTTTTTGTTTTGTTTAATGTTTTTTTTTTCTCTCTTTACATATTTTAAAAGAAAATAAATTTCTTTTTTTCGAACAGTTTTCATTTTATATTTAAAATATTTTCAATAAATATGAAAAAAATAAGAGGGTGGAGAGAAATTCAATGAAATCAATTTTAAATTAAAGTAATTAGATAAAAATTTTAGGAAAAAATGGTGAAAAAAAAAATAAAAATAAAATAAAATAAAAATCAGCAACAAAAACAATGTCTTACACAGTAATTGTATTTTTTGAATAAAATATTTTAATTGTTAAATTTATATTTTATTTTATTATTTATAATTACATAAAAATTATACACACTCACATTACAAAAAAATAATTGCCTTTTTTTTTTTAAATAACATTTAAATTTTTACCAACTTCTGTAAATGATGAAATACAATAATCGATTTCATCTAATGAATGTGCAGCTGATAATTGAACTCTTATACGTGCTTTACCTTTTGGAACTACAGGATAACTGAATCCAATTACATAAATTCCACGTTCTAAAAATGAGTTAGAAGAAAAAATATACATATATATTTTTTTTTTGTCAAATTTAAATTAAATTTTTTATTTTTCTATTACTTAGCATTTCATCAGCAAATAATCCAGCTAAACGTGCATCACCTAACATAACTGGACAAATTGGATGATTTTCACCAGATACAATAAAACCAGAATTTTTCATACCATTACGAAATCTTTTTGTATTCTCTTGTAATTTATATGTTAAATCATTTGATTCCATTAGCATGCTCATAACTTGAATACCAGTTGCAACAACTGGTGGTGGTAGAGAATTTGAAAAAAGATACGGACGTGATTTTTGACGAAGTAAATCAATTAATTCTTTTGGTCCAGTTGTATAACCTCCAGAAGCACCACCTAATGCTTTTCCTAATGTTGAATTTATAATATCTACACGACCTAAAATATTATAATAATCTTCGGTTCCTCTATTTACCAAAAAAAAGTAAATATTCAAATTAGCAAAAATTTAGTTTAAAAAAAAAAAAAATTGCTTATTCGTTTATTTTACCTGCCACTATTTCCAAAAAATCCTGTTGCATGGCATTCATCAATAAAAACTAATGCATTATATTTTTTAGCTAAATCACATATTTGTGGTAATGGTGCAATATTACCATCCATTGAGAATACTCCATCAGTTGCTATTAATTTAATTCTTGCATCTGTTACCTTTAACTGTTCTTCTAGATCTAAAAAATTTAAAAAAAAATATATTTTTAATTCTTCTAATAAAACGTTTTTGTTCTTCTTCTTTACCTTGAAGGTCACGATGCTTATAACGATTCTTTTTTGCTTTACATAAACGTATTCCATCAATAATTGATGCATGATTCAATTCATCGGAAAAAATTGCATCATCTGGTGTTAAAATTGATTCAAATAATCCAGCATTTGCATCAAAACAAGATGCATAAAGTATTGTATCCTCACGATTATGAAATTTTGAAATTTTTCCTTCTAAAACCTAAAATCAAAAAGAAACAAAAAATTTGAAAAAAAAAAAAAAAAAACAAAAAACAAAGAACAAATAAAATTCAATTTCTTATATACTTTATGAATTTTTTGTGTTCCACAAATAAATCGTACAGAACTAAGGCCAGCTCCATATTCATCTAATATTTTTTTACTATATTCGATAATTTCCTTATTACTCTGCGGGAAATACAAAAATTTTAATTTAAATATCAAATTATAGGGAAAAAAGTTCACGAAAGACAATTAAAAATGATTTTTAAGAGTCGTCGAATGTCGTCGAATTTCACAAAATATGGCGTAACATTTTCAAAAGAAAAAATTTCGTAATTTTCTAAATTTAAAATACTCTTTTAATGTTTCAATTATCCTTCGTATTGTAAACAAAAAACTACAATATATATTTTTTTTTTACCGATAATCCTAAATAATTATTTGCACAGAAATTTAAAATTTTCTTATTCGATCCGATTACGTTGATTGATGTTCGTTGTGGTGATGTTATAATCCTTTCATTTTTATATGTTCCAGCTTTTTCAATATCATTCAAATTTTTTTTAAGAATATCACAAAATTGTTTTTTAGCTGATGATGATAATGATGATGACAATGACCTTTTGTTACTAATATCTAAGAAAACAAAAATTATTTTTAAAATTCTTTTTTATTTACGTTTTTTTTTTTTTTTTTTGTTCTTTCTCCGTGAGTGAAAGAACGTGTTTCTTATAATTCAATTATTTTAATTTATCCACAGTTACTAAAAAAAACAAATATTTCTATAAATAATTTATTTTTCTCGAGTACATAAGTATTTTGAATTTTCATTTTCTAAGAAGAAATTATTAAAAATAAAACATTGCTATGATGTTTTTTTTTTTTTTATTTTAGTGGGTGTGTTATATTTTCGTATTTTATTTGCTGCACAAAAAATAAAAAAATGAAGAAAAAAAAATTAAAAAAAACATCATTGAAATTGTGAATACTCGCACATAGAGGGTCGTTTTTTTTTTTTTTCAATTTTAGAAATTTGTTTTTGAGTAATTAATTTGATTAATTGTTTTTGAGCGAAAATTCTTTTTGAAAAATTTCAATAATTTCACTGGAAGATGACAAAACAAAATTAAGAATAAAAATGGAAAAGATAAAGTAAAATTTTGAAATATTATTCAAATAAAAAAAAATCTTTTTTTTTTTCCAAATTTGAAGCTTTCAATTAATTCATTACATTCAATTACTCCGTATTTTTTTTTGAAATGTTTTGTACTTATTCCCCATGAAAAAAAAATAAATAAATTCAATTGATTCTTAACATTTGATAAATAAATTAGCTGCATCCGGTACATACTTTATGTACTAGGTAATTTAAATTGTTTGGGGCTAATCACGTACACTATAACATTTTATATATGTATGTATGTATTATTTTTCGTACATTCAAAAAAAATATATTTTAAGAATTGAATTATTAAAATTTCAAGAACATTCAAATTACCTTTCACTATGAATTTACAAAATTTAGATAACGACATAATTGTTTATAGAATAAAAATTACACTTTCACACTTTTTTTTAAAAAAAAAGAAAATTATGTATCTTTTATCTTTAGCAAATTTCTCAGTAGTAATATCTTGAATTGAACAAGACACATATGTATGTATATGCCAACTAAATTAAATTTGTGAAGAACAGTGAAAGACTAATTTTTTTTTTTCTTGATTTATATTATATGAATGTTCAGAAGTACATAAATTGCAACGTAATAAATTTTTATTTAGCCATCATAAAAATACAAAATGATTTATTATATACGAATATTGACGATATTTGAAAATTTCTTTATGCGAGCTTGTTGATATTAATTTTGTGTACATATTTTTCAAAAGAAATAACATTTTATTTTTAAATTTCAAATTAACGATAACAATTTTTGGTTTAAAAATTTGAAAAAATTCTTATGATTTCATTTTTTGCATAAATTTAGGTATTTTTTTTAAAATATAAAGGCCATTTTTACAAATTCAAACTTGCCACAAGATTGCTTTGTTGAAAGCTTCATAAAATCAAGCTTTCAAGAGAATCTTGTTCCAGTCCTACAAAAAGCATCAAGTAAAATATTTAAGAAAAATTAAAGTAAAAAAAAAATTATTGTTTCAAAAAACATTCATACAATTATAATTCACATTGATCTTCTGTCTTTCTCTATCTTCATATAATCGATATGCGTTTGTAATTTGTATTATTCTTTTTGAACATTTTCTTTATTCTTACATTATACATACTTCGAAAATAAACAAAACAGCTGATTTATAGTAAAAAATTCAAATAAAAACGGAAAAAATTTAAATTGAGTTCGAATGTTTCAAAAGCTATATTTAAAAATTTTTCGAAGCAAAATATTTATGTATGTTTACATGTTCTTGATTTTTAAAAGAGCTTGAGATTAATCCTCTATTGTATAAATTGATGCTTTTTGATGTAAGTTAACAAGTTTATACGTATAGAAAGGTTTCTTCAGATAAATTTTATTCAGATCTTCATCTCAGCACTGTTTTTACAGGATGTTTCACGACTTGCGTGCCAAACTGAACAGGGTGGCAGATCTCGATGAGAAATGAAAAAAACTATACAGGGTGTTTCAGATCTGATGGATTTAAATGAGCAGGGTGGTAGGTCTTGTCGAGACGAACAAGAAATCGTATGGGAAGGGGGGGGGGGTCAATCTCAACGGTTTCCGGGGTACGAGAGGTTAAAGATTTTTGCGACTTTCTTTTAGAAACACCCTGTATTTTCGTTTTGGCTTATTGTATATCAATGATACGCATATGTAACAAAATGGAACCTTTTGCCCTTTCAATTGACATAAGCACAATTTCTTCATCTTTATTATCACAGAAGTTATTAGCGATCAAAATCAAAAATGTAGAATTTTTTACCTAAATTTTTGAAAACACCCAGTGATTTCTCGAAAAAACCCATTATTAACATACACTTTACAATAAATGAAAAGCACAATTCTTTCTCTACAAATTAGGTACGTACGGTATGACTCTATCTGCCTTGGTTCAGAAGCTACAGCCCGTAGAATGTAGTAATTTCTTCACGTTTTGGTGCAAAATGCATTAGGATCAAGCAAACACATGGTTTCTAATGACAATTCAAGATCAAAAAAATTATTTTCTAGAAAAGTAACCAGTTCCACTTTTCGCAACATATTTCAGCGCTTGCGTGCAGTGTAGAAGGTTAAATAAGATTTAAGAATGCAAAAGAAAAGTAAAGAAAATTTATTTACGACGTTTTGTTGCTGAACAGTGGACACGTGGACAGTGGATCTGGACTGGACATTAAAATTTAAACTAGTATTAGCCTAACAGCTCATAACAACACAGTACTTAGAGAAGATTTTAGTCTTTGAATAAAATGATTTTCTTGTTAGTTTTTTTCTAAAAATCTATCATGTCTTTTACAGAACCTTCTATTACAAAATATTTGAATAAAAAATCAATGAAAACAACTCAGAATCAGATACATTTATTTTTCAAATATTATTTCAGCTATTCTTCGTATTACAACTATATGAATGTCAATTTGTTCATCTTTTATTATTATTTTTTTTTAAATATTTTTTTTTTTTGTTGTTGTTTATTTTATTTTTATTTTACAAGTATGTATAATCATCATAATGCATGTTTAATTCATTTATTTTATTTTATTTATTTTTTTAATGTATAATAATTTATTTAAATGACTAGTAAGCTTAAAGGCTTAAATTATAAACTTTTTTTTTTTTGTTTTAAATTTTTATAATTTTATTTATTTTCCTCAGTAATAAGTAATGAAGATTTTCTTTTACAAATTTTTTTTTAAATTATTTTTTTCTCAGATTTTTTGTTGTTGTTTTGTTCTGTTTTTTTTTTTTTTTTTTTTTTTATTTTTATAATTCAAATAAATCAATTATTTAACAGCTCATTTAAAAAAAAAAGTTCTTTTTGTTTCATATTTTTTATATATTTTTTTTTCAACTTTTAGTAAATAACTTCAACTTTTTTTAAAATGTTTTGTTTTTGTTTTTAATCCTTTTATTTTTTTTTTAAATTTGAGATTTTTTTTTTTTTGTTATTTTCCAAATTTGGTATTGCAAACAAAAATTTAAATTTTACATTTGTTTTTTTTTCTTCTAAAATAAAATGTTGTTGTTCAAATAATAATTGTTTTTGTATTATAAATAAAAAAAAAATGTTTTAATTTTACTTTTTTTCTTCAACTTTTTAATTGTTTTTAAATTTTACATTTCAAAAAATGTTGTTTATTTATTTTTTAATTTTTAACTTTCATAATTTTTTCTTCTTCTTATTTTTCGAATTTTGTTTTTTTTTTCTCTAAATTTCTCATATATAAAAAATGTGTGTGTGTATTATATTTGTTTTTTTTTGTTTGTTTGTTTGTTTGTTTTAAATCTTATTTTAATGATTAAATTTTTTTTTTTTATTTTATTTTGTTTGTTACTTTGTTTTTTTTTTTTACTTGACTTCAATTATGAATGTAGTACGTATGATAATTTATATTAAATTTCATTTTTTCATGTTTGATTTTTCTCTTTTTTTGTCTTTAATTTAGTGTTTTTTATTACAAAGAACAAAAAGAAAAACATAGGGGAGAAAATAAGAGGAAAAAAAAAGGTTATAAATCAAACATCAAATTTAAATGATTTTTTTAACATATACATATTATGAATTTATGGAGAAAAAAAAAGATAAAATATGTTTTTCAATGATATTTTTAGAAAAACAAAATTCATTTTTCTCTAATTTTGTTTATAGGCCAGTTAATATTGAAAATAAAATTATGAGAAAAACAAAAGTGTAAGTAAAAAAAAAAAACATTTAAGTTGAGGAGAAAAAAATTACATGAAATTTTTTTACGTTATAAAAAATGTTTTTTTTTTAATGAAGATGAATTTTAAAAATACATTTATTTATTTATTTATTTTTTTTTTTTCAATATATACTTTTTTTTTGTTTTGTTTTATATTTATATATTATTTGTTTAAATTGTGTGATTTGAAAATTTTTTTTATTTTATGAAAATTGTATGTGAGCACAAAATAAGCGATTTATGATTTATATTTATTTTTTATTTTTTTATAAATTTTATTTTATTTTATTTTTTTTTTAAATTTTAAATATGTACGTATATTTTATGATGTATGTATTTATATTTAGTTATTGGTGATTGATTTTATTAATTCGTTTTTTTGTTTATTTATTTTTTTTTTAGTTTCTAAAAATGGTAAATGCATAATTTTTTTTTTTTTTTTTTAATTTTTATACATTTAAAAGTCTTTAAGTTTTTAAACCTGTTTTAAAATAATTAAAAAAAAAAAAACAAACAAAAAAAAAATATCTGATCCAAAATTTTATGATACTTAATTAATTTATTAGTATAAATTTTAATAAATTCAGTAATTTTGTATTAGATACTCTTTTAAAACAGGCCATTAGTAATGTCAAAGATGAAAAAACAAAACAAATAATTTAAAAGAATGAACGAATGTATGAGAAGATAAATTTTTGAAAATAAAAAAAAAAAATAGATGAAAATCACATATTAGAAAAAGTATTGTTTTTTTTTTTCTATTAAAGATAAAGATATAAAAAACATGAAGTTATTATACTGTTATTTATTTAATTTAATTTTTTTTTCTCACTAAATAGAAGTTTTGTTGTTATTATTGTAATTAATGTATTTATTTGTGTGCTTTAGAAAAATATTATTTGAAAAAATTTTCTTAAATATAATTTATTTGTTTGTTTTGGTAAATGCTTCATTTTTTTTTTTTTTAATTACCATAATTTTTTTTTTAATGAATTAAATTATATTTTATGGCTTTTTGTTTTCATCTTTTCTTTACCTTTTAAGTTAATCCTTTGTTTCTTTCTTTTTTTTTTTTTTGTTTTTTTAATTTATATTTTTGATTTTGTGTATTAGGTAATTAGTTTTTGTTTTTGCTTTTTTCTCGTTCTCCCTCTCTCTATCATTTTGATTGTTAATAATAAAATTTGAAAATTTACAGTTATTATGCAAGAAAAAAAAAAAAAAATGCAAAAGACTTATCAATAGAATTTATTTTTCTAAAGATTTTAAGGAGAAATTTTGAAAATAGAACATAAATGTTTTTTGATGACTTTTTTTTTTTTTTTTTTTTTTTTTGTGAAATAAGAAAAAAAATAGAAGAAAAAAGTCAAACTTAAAAAGGAAGAAAAAAAAATATATAGAAAAATAATGGAGAGAATTAAATTTTTTGTTTTTTTCTTATTTTTTTTTTTATATCGATTTATTTACATTGTTTTAATATTGAATTTCGTATATTTTTAATATTTATAGAAATTTTTGTTTTTTTTTTTAAATATATTTAAATAAGTTAAACGTTTAGTTTTAATTTTTTCTCTTTATTTATTTTTTTTTTTTTAAATTTTGTTTATTAAATATTTTATGATAAAAAATGAAATTATTTATTTAGGTTGTGTGTATGTGTGTTTTATGTGTTTTTTTTTTTCACTTTCTTCTTTTGAATCTGTTGATCTTTTGTGTAATAATAATGTTAATGATTATTATATTATATAAATTTTATTTAATAATAATATTAATCAATAATATAATAAATTTTTTTTTTAATAATTAATAATTTTTGTTTTTCTCATACAATTTTTTGTAGTTGTTGTTTAATTTAAATATTAAAATTTTATTTGATTTATTATTTTTTTTTTTATATTTTTATAAATACATATTCCTTTAAAATTTTTCTTATAGCTTTCATTTTTTTTTTTTGTTTTTTGATTCAATAAAAAATATACATTTTACGTGTGTATGTTTTTATTTTTTATTTTTTTGGTTATTCATTTGAATTTTTATTTTTTTTTGTTATTGTATTACAAATTTTTGTCTTGGTTTTGTTTTTTTATTTAATAGTGAATTCTTGAATATGTGTTGGTTTTTTATTTATTTTTTATATCTTGTGTGATAATTAAAATGTATTGAACCTAAACCTTCTTTTTCTATTTATTTAATGTTTTATTTATTTTTTTTTTAATTTTTAAATACAAACATTGGTTTTCTAAACTTTTCATTTTTTGTTTTTTTACTAAATTTAAGTTTGTTGAGATTTCAAAATTGTTTCATCTTTTTTGATACAAATTTTTTTTTTTTTTTTTTTTTTTTGAATTTTTATTACAATATTTTTTTGTTTGTTGTTTTTGTTCTAATGATGGTGTATTTTATTTTTTATAGACTATATTTTTATTAATTTTTTGTCTTCTTACTTTTTCTTGTTTTTGGTTTTTTATTTTTTTATTTTTAGTTTTCTGTGCTCTTAGAAAATTATCTTTGGTCTCACAGATATTTTTTTTTTTAAATACAATTAATTTGTTTCTTTTTTTTTTTCTGTTTTAAATATATATATACCTATATATATTCATTTTTTTTGTAAATTTTTATTTAAAGATATACATACATTATTATTATTTGTTTTCTTCATTTTCTTCGTCCTCTCTATTATGTTATCTATTTAAATTCAATTCAATTTGAATTTTGTTTTTTTTTTTTCCTTTTTAAATTTATTATCCTAATATCTAAATTAAATTTAAGTCTATTTTTTTTTGTTTTTTTTTTTTTTTTAGATTTTTTACTTTCCATATTGTTCTTATTTTTGTTTGTTTGTTTGTTTATTTATTTTATCCTCAACTTACACTTACAATTATTTTAGTTGTTTGAAATTTTTTTTTCAACCATAGATTCTTTTATTTTTCAACAAAGGGAAATTTTTAATAAATGAAAAACTAAAACAAAAACAAACAACAAAAAAATTTAAGTAATACATGTAACGTAACTTTAAAATAAGGAAACATAAATAAATTTTAATAAAAAAAAAATTTAGATGTGTAAGTATGTAAAATAAATGTATGTGTATGTATTTTCAAGAAATATGCAATTTTTATTTGTTTTTATTATTTTAGCACATTTTATTATTATATATTTTTTCATAGTATTGAAATTGATTTTATAATGGCTTTTATTTTACAAAATTTTTAGTTTTCCAATTAATTTTTGTTTTTATATTTTTTCCTTTTATGTTGAGACACCTTTTTGTTTTTTAAAATTTTTTTTTTTTTATAATATTTTTAAATTAAATTTTCAAAATGTTGTCTGAAAATGTATATTTTTCTAATTTTGAATTAATTTTATTTCTTTTTTATTTTTTAAGTTTTTAATGTTTGAACTTTTTTAAATGTTTTATTATGATTTATTTTTGTTTTTTTTTTGTTTTTATTAAATTTACGTATGTGGCAGTGTTTTTTTTTTTATAAGTAGAATCATTTAATTAATATGAAGAACTATGATGTAACGAATGAAAATGCAAGAAATGTTTTTTTTTTTCTTATAAATTTTTATTGAAATATTTGAAGAATTTTAAGTAGAATTTAATTTGGGCATATTATATAATATAAACACAATTTATTCATATTTTTTATTTTTGTTTTGTTTGTTTATAGAAAATTTATTTATAAAATTTTTGTGCGAACTTATTGAGCATTTTAAATATTTAATAATTATTATTCTTTATTTTTTTTAAAAAAAAAAAAAAAGAATTATTAAATTTTATAACACAGTTTATATGCGTTTAAAAAAAAAAAATGGCACACCGTAAAATAATCAAACTAACAATATTAAAATTTTTTTTTCACATCTAAAAAAAACAAACGAGCCATTTTATTGAATATGTTGCTGTTAAAATTATATTGTGCATGAAAGTATTTTCAAGGTATGTATTTTAAGTTGTTAATCATAAAAAAATGTCATTAAATGTTTCGAACGACTTTTAAAAGACATTTCAAGCTTAAAGCTTTTCGTGAAGTATTTCGATTATAATTTAATTTTTTTTTTAATGGTTTGAAATATTATATTTTGGTTATATATTTTCAACATTTAAAAGTTTTTTATTTTTGCTTATTAACTTTTCAAATAGTTGGTAAATAAATGACTTTTTGGGAATGTTTTTATTCATCTGTTTTCATACATGTACATATTTCGAAAAAAGTGTATTTGCTTGTTTTGTTTAATTTTATTTTTCTTTCTTGTAAAGTGAAATTAAATGCGATATATAATAGAACGTTAATATGAAAATAAATTTTTATTTATTTATTTTTTTAATTTTTTACTTTTTTTATTATTATTATTTTATTTTTTTGTACATTTACAGAAATATGTATAAGAATTATATAGTTAGAATGTGATAAAGATATAAAGTTTTAGATAAAGAAAATAATAATAATTAAAAATTTTCCATATTGAAATACGAAATAAAAAAATAATAATAAATTTCATAAACAATTTTCAAAAAATTTCTTAAAATTATTTTTGTAGTTTTTTTTTTTTTTTGTTGTTTTTTTAAGTTTCAATATTATTTTTTAAAGAAAGAAAATTCACTTTAATGTAAACGAAAACTTAAAAAACAATAAATCGAAAAATAAATAAAAAATTTAAATACAAAAAAAAAAAATCCTTTTTTTTTGTAATCTAACAGAAAAAACTAAATTCTTTTAATTTTCTTTGATTTTTTTTCTTCAAATTTCTACGTTTTTTTTTTTTCATGTTTAAAAAGAAAAATAAAAAGAAAAACAAATTATAAAAATTAAAATAATTTATATTTATTTATTTATTTATTATTTTTTTTTTTTTTGTAAATTTTCTTATTAACATAACGTGTTTTAATTAAATTTCTTTTTTTTTTTTTTTTTAAATCTTATTTTTCCTGTTAATTAATTTTTTTGTTTCTTAAATTTTCGCTAAACTAAATTCTACATTATTTTTTAAATGAGCTCATTTTCTTTGTTTTCTTGTTTCGTTTTTTTTTTTTTAATTTTATTTTTTATTATTATTATATAATATATTTTTATTGACTGTTTTAAACTTGTTTTTTTTTTTTTAAATGATTTTTGTTTTTGTTTCCAATTTTGTTTAATGTATTAGTATTATTATTTAGTTTTTTAAGATATATTATATATATTTTTAAACTTCAGCTTTATATTCAAATATGTATTTAATTAATTTACTTTTTTATTTTTTTTTTTAAATTTTATTTATAAATTAGTCACCATATTTAAAACAAAAAAATGAAATTGCTCTTGCTTGTGTTTTTTTTTATATTTCATATAAAGTAGTTTTTTATTGGCACAAATTATAATAATAATTAAAAAAATTAAATTTAATTCAAAAAAAAAAAAAAAAAAAAAAAAAAACTTTAACAAATATATGTAAATTCAATATAAAGAAAAAAAAAGCGATATCGCGTCATATAATAACATTTTTCTTAACTAAAACAGACTAAATAAAAAAAAAATACGTTCTCTTATTCATAATTTATATTTGAAAATAATTTTCTAATATTATTAATGTAACTTTTTTGTTTTTTTTTAATCTTATTTATTTATTTGTTAATTTATTAATATAGAAAACATATACATATCAGAATGTTGCTTATAAAAATGCTTATTTATGCGTTTTTTTTTAAACTTTTTTTTTTATATAAAATACAGAAAATAAAATAAAAAATTTAATCTACGTATAATTTTTGTTTGTTGTTTTTGCATTTAAACGAATACAAATATGATAAATATATTTATCATGACTTTTAGTAGATTTAATTTTTGTTCTTGTTAGCATGTTTTAATTATTCGTTTTTTCACTTCTTCTTTTTTTTTTTTTTTTAAATTCAGATTTTATTAAAAATATCAACAGAATAATGTAATTATTAATTTTTTTGTTGTTTTGTTTTTTAAATTGCTTTAACTGATAAAAAGCATAAATGCAAATAAATTTATTGCATTTTATAAAATATGTATTTAATTTACGATTATGTAAGAATCACAAAATTAAATAGAATGTATCATTTATAAATACGAAAAAAAAAAACGTGATTTATAAAGTTAAAAAAAAAAAAACAATTATTATTTTCAAAGAATATAAAAATAAATTTGAATTCCTTTCAGGAATATCCTTTTGGAAAAACAACAAAATCTAATGAAATTGTAATTAGTTGTTTGATAAAATAGAAAATTTCAAATATGTTTTTTTTTTCTTTCATAATTATGTTTTAATTTTACATTTCATAATACAAAATTTAAGTAATTAAAATAAAATAACAATTTTAGTGAAAAAAAAAAAAAAATCAAGCACTAATATTAAAAATTTAAAAAAAAAATTAAATTCTTTTATTTCATTATTTTTTATTTTAAATTAAAATATGTACTTTTATTTTCTGTTGTTTTTTCTATTCAAATTTTCTTTAATGGAATGTATCATCGCTGAAAACATTTTTTGGTATATGTTTTATATTTTTTTTCTTTTTTACTAATTTTTTATTTTAATTAAAAAAAATTCAAAGTCAAATAAAACATATTTTTTTGTTCTTTGTTTGTAATGAAATATTTTTCATTAGAATTTCATTTTCAAATGGAAAATGAGAATATATTTCGTTATTATTTTCTATGTATGCATGTATGGTCTCAATTTTTGTTGTTGAGGTAATTGCGGTTAAATTCACGTGAAAAATTTCATGAGATCACACTTTCAATTTTATTATTATATATTTGGTTTTTATTTTCACAAGAAATTACGTGAGGAATTTTAGAACATTATTTTTGAATAATATTAATGAAGGTATAATAAAATAAAAGTGCAATTTTCTTAATTTTCATTTTAGTCCTTTTTTTTCCTCCAAATTTTTGTTTTTAACTTTACAATTACAAATTATAAGGATATTAATATTATTTTTTTTTTTTAATTAAGAACATTTCAGACATATTACAATACAAAATAAAAAATTACTGTATTCAATCGAATTAAGAATAGAATGTGTTCAGCAGATGATACATACAATGTTTTATCTTGTAATTTTCGGGAAAAAAAATTATACAACTCAATTATGTATTATTGTTATTTTATTTAATAACTGTTTAGGAATGTTTTATTTTTTCAAATGAATTCTTCTCATTTTTGAAATTGATATAAAAAAAAATTCTAAGAAAGAAAAATGATTAATTTCACATGGATTAAATTTCTTAAATATTTTTGCATTATTTTATTTTATTTTTATTTTTTTTTAAATTAAATTTGTTTAAATTCACTTTAAAAATAAATTTATTTTGTTAATTTAATTATTTAGGTATTTATTTAATTAATTTCTTATTTATTTATTTATTTATTTTTTTTTTAATCATTTTTATTTACTTCGTTTTTCTTCTATATAATAATGTACATAAGTATATAAAAGATATCACTTTTCGATATAATATAATATATTATATATATTTATTTTATTCATTTTATTTTGTTTACTTTTTGTTTTTCTTTTACTTCATTTCTTCTTTTTTTTTTTTTCAAAGGAACTTAAAATTACCAACAATTTACATAAATTTATTTAATAATATAATTTAAAAAAAAAAAAATTAATATTAAAATAATAATAATAAAATTCAATAAATATGCTAAATTAAAAAAAAAATAATAATAATAAAGTAGAAAAAAAAAAAAAGAAAAACAATTAAAATAAAAAACTTGTTCACATCATATTATTTGCATTTGATTTTGAAATGTAGAAAAATTAAAATTATCGAAAATAAATATTGAACAAATGCAATTAAATAAATTTAAAAAAAAAATTAAAAATAAAAATATATTCCACCTGGAAAAAAAAAGTGTGCGTAATATTTTATCAAAAAAAAAAAAAAAATACATATATGTATATGTATTATGTATCTATTTTATGGTATGTATATGTATGTGTGTGTGTGTATGTAGATATATGAATGTGAAATATAAAGTTTTTATTTTGGAAAATTGAAAAAAAAAAAAAACATAAAAAAAAAATTATAAACAGATAATAACGGCACTGCCTATTTCAATTATTTGTTTATTTTTCTCTTAATGTGTTCTCCTTATTTGCTTATATATTTTTTTAATTAATTTTATTTTATATTATTTTGCTTTATTTTTTTTCTTTCTTTTAAATTTATTTTATTATTATTTTTATTTTATTTTCTTATTTTTTGGTCAGTAATAAATTACAATACTTTTAATGAAGTAAGTTAAAATATAATAATAATTATAATTAGCAAATACGTACTTATTAGCGGAAAAAAAGTACATACTAGATATATTTTTTTTTTTAATTGTAAATATTTGGAAAAAAAAAATATAAATTCATATAAAAATTCACTTTATCTCATACTACAATGTATTGAAATATATTATTTAAAAAAAAATAATAATAATAAAATAGAAAATAAAAAAAAAATAAAAAAAAATTATTCTAAAAAAAAAAAAAATTAAATAAAAATAATTATGGCATCAAAATTAAATCTATTTTAATTTTTAATTAGCCTTTTAATTATGCGTATTTTAAAATTTTTTTTGTTCTCCCACATAATTTTTTAACTTTGTTTTTATTTGTGTTTTTTTTTTCGTTTTTAAATTTCAAATTTATTTTTTCATTTGTATTTTATTGTGTGCTATTTAAATATTTCTATTATTATTATTATTTGTTCGTGTTTGTGTGTACGTTTATTATGTTTTTGAAAAAAAAAAAAAAAAAATGAAATTATAATAATAAAATATATGTGAGGATTACATATTATAATTTAATTTTGTTTTTTTTTTTAAATTTTACTTTAACATTTTGTATTCATTTTTAATGTTTAGTTCTAAATTTTTTGTGTTTTACTTTTTTGTTTTGTTAAATTAAATTTTGTATATATATTTTTTTTAAATTTTTTTTGTTTATTTTTAGTATTATTAATTTTTATTTTATTTTATATAATTTATTTTATTTTATTTTTTTAAATCTTTATTTAAATTTCTATTTTAATTTAGTAAAGACCACATCCTCTTAAATTATTTGCAATAATAACATCAGTAACTGCATCGAACACAAATTGAATATTGTTTGTGTCTGTTGCACATGTCATATGACAATAAATTTCTTTTGAGGTTGATTTGTTTTTCGCTTCAAATTGAGCTTGAATATATGCAGCAGCTTCACCATATTCTTGACCTCCTATAAATTTGAATTTTTTTTTTTTTTCAATAAATTAAAAAAAAAAAAAGAGATAGAGAAAAAAATGTAGAAAAAAAACCAAATTAATTATTTTCAAATTGATTTTTAATTTATTTTTAGAAAACTTGTGAAGAGAAAATCTATGAATAAATTGAATTTTACTGAATTCCCTTAAACAACATCATTGAAAACGTGTATAAAATCAAGAAAAAAACCCATTTCATTATGATAAAGGTTATCAACAGTTTTTTTTCCCCCCCATATTAATCCTTTTGTTTTTGTTATTCTGTTGTTTAAGGCATTATTTATTAGATAAAAATAAAAGATAAATGAATTTATGAATAATTTTTACTTTTTTATTTACTATTATCTCTTACCTGTATATTCTGGGAAACAGATTGTCAGTGGGCTTTTTCGAATTTTTTCTTCGAATAAATCTTTTTTATTCAAAAATAAAATTATAGATGTATCTGTAAACCATTTATTATTGCAGATTGAATCAAATAATTTTAATGATTCTTGCATTCGATTCTGAAAATTAAACAGAAAAAACAAAATTAATAAATTGTTTATTTCTTTTTGAGTGTTTAACTTGAATTTTTTTTAAATTATTTTTAATTAAATAATTCTTATAGATGAGTAATTTAGAGGGCTTGAAGAAAATCACTTCAGAAATTGCGTTAATGAATTAGAAAATCGATGGAAAAAATGTATTGAGCTTCATGAAGAATATACTGAAGAATAAATGTATTTTTACCTATTAATTCATGTTGTTTTATTGTTAGGTCACAAACTTTCTAAATGACCTAGTACAAATTTTTTTCCTCATGTTCTTCCAGAACATACGAAAATTTCAACGAAAAAAAATAAACACTTTTCATTTGCTTTGTGCAATTCATTTTTTTTTTTTGTTATTTGAAAATTATTTTACTCATATACATATGTATGTATGTATGTATGTATATGTATTTATGTAGTTTCATTATAACATAAGAGTAATAATTTTGTATTAATTCAATGTACACGCTTCAGAAATTATTAAAAATTCGATAATATATGAGTCTTTTTTATTTTTCTTTAAAAATGAAAAAAATATATATATATTCTTTTCATTGGAAATGATTATAAAATAAGTTAATTTGAATTAAAAGCAAACGGAAAATTTATGAATAATTGCGAAAAATAAAATTGTAAAACAAAGATTTTTGCATAGTAGTGTTATGAATGAAACGTAAGACTTTTCATCGCTTTTCAAAAATAAAATATCCATGCTCTAGAAATTTTCATAATAATGTTCGTTGTTATCAATAATTTTTATGCGTGCATACAATAATTCAATATAATTTCATCAAGTACAATTAAAACAAGAACAATTAGTGTGTCAGTCATGATAACATATTTTCTTGTTATTATTATTATTATTATTATTATTTTTTTTGTTATTGTCTTCATCATGATTTTGCACATATTGTTATTATTAACTAAACAACAATCATATGAATTTCACTTTCTCAGTGTGATGCAATTAGTTACCTATTGTCTAATAGAAATATATTACAACATGTTAATATTTTTTAATACAATAAAATATGAATGGGTTGAAAAAAAATAAAACAAACAAACATTAAAAAACGTCTACAGACGTCATAAGGCATAAGGTGTGACCATACCATCCCGTTCAATCTATAATTTATAAATAAAATTCTAGATATAAATTTTAGCTTTTAGTATCTTCTTTTAAGTAGAAAATGAAGGCAAGTGAACAATTTTAATGATGGTTTTAAAGGGTGTTAAAGGGTTCTTTTAAAATAAGGTAGGTATATGTAACCATACATATCTTTTATTATTATTTTATGATATTTTACAGTCACTTTTCATGTTAATTTTATCAATCAATATATTGTTTAACTTTTGTGCTTTCAATTTATATTTTCACCTTTTCGTTTCTTCTCTTTTTTTTTTTCTATTCTCGAAATTTTGAATAATATATTTTGTGTATTTGTTTAACAAAAGTAAATATATAGATTTGTTTTTCCAACTTACCGTAGTCTCATCTTCATGCAATACTTGATCATATTCAGACATTGCCACACAAAATATGATTGCTGTAACATCTTCGAAACAATGAATCCATTTTTTACGTTCAGATCGCTGTCCGCCAACATCAAATAATCTGAAAATTTTTAAAGTAAAAAAAAAAAAAGTAGTAATAAAAAATAAACAGTAGAAAAATAGTTAAAATATAATAGTTTTGTACATAAAATATGTTTAAATAAAAATATTCATCTAATGAATAGGAGCTAAGAAACCGAAAAATTCACACAAAAATATTATTGTTTTTTTTTTTTCAATTTATTTTTAAATAATTATTATTTATTTAGTTTTCAACAAATTGACTATTTAAGCACTTATTATAGAGTTTAATGGAATTCATTAAGAAAAAAAAATATTTTATATTTCAATTATTTCACACAAAAAGAAATTTTTTTTTCTAATATTTTTAAAAAGTATTTTGATATTTAAAACGTTATGAACTTTTGAGTAAAATTATATACAAAAATAATTGAAAACATAATGTAATTGTCACGCCAATTAACTTTAAAAAAAAAAAAAAAATTTCATTCAATTAGAATCTTAGAATGAAATTAAAGAAATTTAAATAATAAACGTCGTATAAAAGATTTAATTTTCATTAAGAACAAAACTTTTTCTTCTTAAATTAATTGAAAACTTAAAAAAGTTTTTATTTTTGTTGTAAATTATACTCAAGTGCTGGTACATAAAATTTTCTTAAATTTTTTTATTAAATTTATAATTTGTAGCTACTTACTTGAAATTTAGATTTTTAAATGAGAAATGAACTTCAACTATTCCAGTTGTTTTAACTCGTGTCCGTAAAATATCCTGTTCCGTTGGTTGATAATCTTTTGCACCTAACCGATCCAAATCATCAAGAAAACTGAAAAAAAAAAAAAATTTATTATTATTATTATTATACATATATTTTTGTTTTTCACAATCAATTAAACCCAATATATATTTTTTTTTATTTAATTTAATTTTCAAGTACTTTAACCCATATTATGGCAATATTTAAAAAAAAAAAAAAAAAAAAAAAAAAAAAAAAAAAAAAAAAAAAAAAAAAAAAAAAAAAAAAAAACTTATGTTCATTATTTGAAAATATTGTAGTAAAAATAAAAAAAAAAAGCAAGTAATAAATATATTAAATTCTGCATAATAGAGATTAATTTAAAAAAAAAAATTACAATAGAAAATAGTTGTTACCTATACATATACATACGAGTAGTGTTTTATTATTATTATTATTTTTTTTTTTTTAAATAATTTATAAAACTTTTCTTGAAAAAAGTACTTTTACTACGTTGAAAATACTTATTTAAAGTTTATTATAAACATACACATTTCATTAGTATGATTTTAATATTTTTCTTCAATCAAAATTAATTGGATATTTAAAAGATTTTCAATGTGGGTACATGATGTATATACAAGGATATTTTCATATAGCATAGATTTTTTTTTTTCTTTTATTAAATATGAAGAACAAAGAAAATTCATCTAGAAATAACTTAAATCAAGAGAACATGTTAAAAAATCATATTGAGAAAAATTTAATGCTTGTTTATAATATAAAATAAATGGATTATGTTGTTTATTACTATTTTTTGTTATTTTTGCCCTTTATATAGGGAAAACCAGTCAGTGATGATCTGTGTGCTCCATTTATGCAAAAGATTTTTGAGAAAAAAAATTTTCCCAATTGGTGAATTGATAATTATCTTTTTTGTTTTTTTCTAATGTGAAAAATTGAGAAAATTTTTAACTTATGAAAGTCAAAAAAATGTTTACAATGTGATTTCTGTTTGACATTGTTGTAAATAGTCAAATTTTTACTTTGTTAGTTTTTTTTTTCTAATTAATAGTATTTCTTTTCATTATAATTTCATAGCGTCATCCTTGTGGTCCAGACAATGTTTCAATAAAATCCAATCTTTAATTTGAAGTTTCGTTTCTTTTATATGCGAAGTATTCATCGGATTTTATTTATTATTCTTTTTTGTTTTTGTTGTTTTAATTTTCTTTTTAGATAAAATGAAGCTTAAATTTAAAAAAAAATCGATCTCAAGAGACAAATAAACGATTCGGAAAAACCAACATTTATATTTTCCTCCCCTGTTCTGTATTTTTCACGTTAATTTATAAAATGAAAATATTTTTCTCAAATGATCTCATTACTGAATACTGTTCCCTATATCCTTTAATCTATGTATATATGATCATATTTTGAAATTTTCTTTATTTATTCTAATTTATAACATGTATGTATATGCATCGTAATTACATTCTAATATATTTAGATGATTAGATTAGTTTATATCTGTAAATAGAATTTTATATTTTGGTTTTCATGGATGATGTTTAGAATTTTCTAGGAAGAATATTTAATAAACATTTTAATATCGTTGTTGAATATATTATTTTTTGTATTGAATATATGATTTTGCATTTTCATATACATAAATAAACATATTTTTTCTTTTAATATTCACATTTAATATAATATACAATACGTACATACTCGTATAACAAATAATAATCTATATAAATGCAAATTGCATTTCGAAAATTTCAAAAATTCTCTTCAAAATCAAATAATTGGAAATACACAAACATGTTGACATACAAAAAATTGTTATTATTATTATAAAATTGCATTTGGTAATCCTCTGTTAATATGAGTATCTATAAGTAATGACAGAATTTTTAGAAAAAAAAAAGAAAATTTGAAGTTTTAAAGATTAATTTTGTAATTATCGTGGAAAGCTTTTAATTTGAAATGAATTTTTGAGTAGTATAATAGCAGGAATTGAATTTTAAATTCCCAATTTGTTTATGGTAGGGTAATTTTATGAGTATGAAATCTCAACAGTTTAAGTTTAAATGAATTTCATGTTAAAATTTAGATAATGTTATTTTTCAAGCATATACGAAATATAACTTGAATAAATTTGTGGTTTATTGTTAGCAATTAACAACAAAATAATGATTTTGTTGATGTTTTTTCTTTTATTTTTGAATGACAACAAATTTGATGTGCTATTATGTTCGATGGTATCACAATATAAATTTTCCTTTGTTATATAACATAGATAATATTTAAAGTGAAATTTAGATAGTGGCAACAATTTAAAATTAAATTGTTAAATTTGTATATTTTTATCCGTTCATTTATTTATCAATGTTATAATATATGTATTTTAATTTATTCATCAGATAGAATCTATTCAACCATTAAACATTCAAGATATATATGTATTATGTATGTTAAATGGATGTATGTATCTATGATATAACATATACATGACACAATCAATGCATCATTTCAATCTCATGGAAAGTGAATAATTGAATAAAAGAATCACTATGTATGCTCGCACATCAATTTGAAGCTTCCTTTTTATGATAGTTTGAATCATGTCAAACAATTTCATTAATAAAATATTCGAGGGAGTAAACTATCTATAGTAATAGAAAAAAATATAACATACTATATATGATTTATAAAAAGAGAAAAAGCCTTTGTGTCTTTTTTTGGAATTACATACTAGCGAAATTATGTATAAAGGTCGAAGGTTTTTTCCTTCAATTTTTTTCAATGTTGGTCATTTTACTTTTTTTTTTTTTTTATTCTGATAAAATATCAATAATTTAATTACAGTGAATAAAAGTGTGTATTAGTCTATATATATGGAAATTTATTAAAAGAAAGGTTTAACACATGAAGGAGCATGCAAAATTGAATGCAATTAAAAATACATACTACAATATTTTTTATCATTTTAAGGGTATGTACATAATTGTTTTTTTAAATATCAAACGACGAAAAGACAAAATTAATTATTCAAAATGCAGTTTGCAAGTAAAAACATAGGATGAAAAAAAAAAAAAAAGAATGACATGATAGATAATTAATATAATTAGTAACAATTTTTAAAATGCGTCATTTTTTGTTGTTGACAAGGTTAACTTAGTGTTAAAAAATTCATGGTATATTTTTCGTCAATACAAATTGAATTTTTTTTTCATTGTCAATTCATTTCAATTTTCACATACAACCTTGATGATTTTTTAATAAGCTAAAACGAAGGAAATTTTTTATTTTTTTTTTATTTAAAAGTATGGATTATTTTAATTAAAATGTCATATGCGTTTTAATATATACAATATATCAAAAGAAATTTTTAACATGTGTTCTATTGTACACATTTATAATTCATAAAAATGTTATTTTTTTAATAATTAATGTGATAAACTGCAATTATGTGTAGGGACAATTCATGTAGAAATAAATTATTTGTTAATAATTATTTTTCATGCAAATAAAACAACCTACGCAATTAATGACAAAATAAAATTTAAAAAAATCTCAAGAATATATTTTTTGAAAAGAAAATTTTTGTCTTGAAAAGTATTTTTACGATTTAATTTGAATATTTCCTTGAAGGATTTCATAAAACTATTTAAATACAAATTAAAAAATTCATAGTTTTAAAATTTCAATAAAATTTGAAATTATTCATTTTAAATAATTTTGTTGATTCAAACATATCGTAAATTGAATGACACTATTAATTGAGAAAACTTTATTTTATTCATTTCTTTTTTTTTTTTTTTTTTTTTTAAATTTTATGACATGCATTTGAACAGAAATAAAAAATTTTATCAATATTTCTCTAATTTTCTGTTAATTTATTTTTAATTGAAAAGGTCACAATCTTATCAACCTTAAATGTCAATTATAAATTTTTTTTATAAAATCATATTGTCCGATTCTAGATGTTTTTCTTTGCAACAAACATTAATTAATTTATATGCTCAGGCTCTAAATTTATTAGAACAATATTATTTTAAAATTATTTAGTTCACAGCTACGGTCAACTAAATTGAAACATCCTGATAGGAAAATTATACAAATATCTTGGCCATTCCAATAGTTTTTAGAATTTGAAATGAAAAATTGTTATGATATTGTCTTTAAATACCACCAATCATTATATGTTATTTATCTCCTGCTTCTAAAAACAGATACCTAGAAGTAAAAATTCTTTATTTTCGACTTGTGAAGCTAATTAAGGGCAGCTTGATTCACCAGAAAAAAAAAATACATAATTAATGATAATCGTATATGAAAAATGCAATATATGTACATATATTGGTATTTACATGTTAAAATATGAACAAGATTGTATAAAGACAAATATTACAATAGAATGGTATAATTTTCTGATATTTATCATATTTATTCGATAAATTCTGGTAAAGAAAAAATAAATACAGAGAAAAACAAAATTTATTACAGAAAAAAAAGGAGGTTTGAAAAATGTAAATGCATATACATATGTATGTACATATTTTCCGCATTATGACAAATTAAGTACGCATATACTCGGAAGTAAATGACATTAATAAAAATGAAAATAATTTTAAAAATCATAATAATAATAATAAAACAAGTGAATTAATGTAATAAATTGCAATTGGATGTCATTCAACCGATACACATATTGTACACAAAAGGCATACATATAATATTTTGTAATACTACTATCCTAATAAATTGGATGGCCATGGTTATGTTTTTTTTAAATTTAAAATCGCACTTTATATTATGAGACAATTTTAGTGGATATATACAATTTTTATTTAATTATATTATGAATTTTAATATAATTTGTATCATGTCATGCTTATAATTATAGGGAATTTCATATTATGTATAAATATAATGCCTTTTAAGTTAATAAATTAGATTATAAAATTCATAACCCAGTTGGTAGAATATAAAGAAATTTTTGAATTGGAAAAAAAAGTCAATTGCGAAAGCTCAATTTAACTATATTTTAAGATTTTTTGAAATTTTAAATAATAAAAAAAAATATTAAAACTATAGTCAAGAACGAAGAATGTAATGTACTATATGGAACAAATCACGAAATAAGTGCAATTTTTTGTATTTTTTAGTTTAATCATTACAAAATATTGCAAAAAGATAGATAGATAGATAGACTATCTGGGCTTTTGGTGCACCTCGACCTAAGTGCCGCCCTTGCTTCTCAAAGATTTAGGCTTTTAATAAATCCTAAGATTCTATGAGAAGGTGGACACCAGATTTCTTCCGGTTTGAAGAAAAACTGAATTATGTGTCGCACTCTTTTAGAGGCCAACGCCTCGCATTCACATAGAATGTGTTTTGAGGTCTCCTTGGCCTCCTTGTAAAATCTGCATTTGTCATCCTCTTGTAGCCCAATCCTGCTTAAGTGGACAGTGCCCGGTGAGAAGACCTGTGATGGTTCTTAACTCATTCCTACTGAGGTTGAGTAGTTTTTTGGAGATGTTAGCTGAAGGTTTAATAAACTCCTTTGCTTGTTGATTTCCGGGAGTTTTTTCCCAGTGGGAGATAAATTTCTTCATTTCCCATTCCTTAATATTGTGCTTCGTGTGGCTTCTTGGCAGTCCACAGAAGGGTTCTGGTCCGAGGAAATTTGAGTTGGCACCTTTCTTAGCCAAAGAGTCTGCCAGTTCGTTACCTCTGATACCCTCATGTCCCGAGACCCACATAAGATAGACTTTGTTGGTCCTGGCAAATTTTTTAACAGTCTCTAGGCAATCCCATACTAGCCTCGATACAACTTTGTGTGCATTGAGAGCTTTGAGTGCTGCCTGACTGTCTGAGATTATGTAGACTGTGGCTTTGTTGAATCCTTTTTTTAGGCACTCAGTGACGCACATGTCTATAGCGTGTATTTCAGGTTGGAAAACCGATGCGTGTTTACTTAGGGATTTAAACAGGCTTCTTTTTGGGCCTTGAAAAAAGATACTTACATAAAAGTAAGTAAAAAAAAACTATTACGAAAATCAACATCCTACATCTTATTTAGAAAAATATATATACATACATATATACTATCGTCATCGCTCATATTTTTTATTTACATTATTTTCATAGTATCATTAAATTTTCCAACTATGTATGTATATGAAATCATTAATGGAATTCTGATTTTTAAAAAAATTCATTGTGATTGCATGTATAAAATACAAAGATACACTACATATGCAATATATATTTTTTATAAAATTTTAATAAACATTATAGACTTCTTCTCATGCATAATATGTAAGAAAAATTTTTGTATTTTTGTCATTTTGAATTATCATAGACTTTGTGTAAATACGATGTACATACATAATTCACAGTACCTACTATTTTTAGTGCATTCACGTTTTTTTTTCAATTTTTTTATTACATATTATTTTTATTTTTTAACATATACATAAGCACATATTTTTTTATCATTTTTATCATGATCATTTTTTTTTAATGTAAAAATATGAATAACATAAATTTCATAAGAATATTCATTACAAGTCTGACATTGAAAAATAATATTTTTATCTATCTAAAACGTAGATCTGTTTCCTTTTTTTTTTCAATATTATTCTTATATGAATTAATATGTATAACATAAAAAGTGCTACGTCAAAATTAAAAATAAAAGGTCAAGGTATTGAATTTTAAAAGAAAAAACAAAAGTATTTAATGTTTTCTTTTCTACTCACACGTTACTTTTATCACGAAAATGTGTTAAACAAAGTTCACAGGATGATTAAAGAATTTTTACCATTTTTTTTTAAACTTGTATAGACTTCTTTTATTTTCTTTTTCTTAATCTTAATTTTTATGAAGTTCTATTTTTTGACTATCTATCCAAATTCTATTAAATACATCTCCTAGAGAAATTACACATGTATGTGTTGTTTTTAAATTTCAAAT
Source organism: Bombylius discolor (assembly GCA_939192795.1). Taxonomy (NCBI): domain Eukaryota; kingdom Metazoa; phylum Arthropoda; class Insecta; order Diptera; family Bombyliidae; genus Bombylius; species Bombylius discolor. Next base: position 9,350,614 of record OW584243.1, on the reverse strand, counting down.
CTTCTAATTAAAAATGACTTTATTTCAAAATTGAATAAATGACGTAATCTATTGCTAAAGTAGGTGAGAAGATTAATTTTTTTTTTTCGTGTTTTTTATTTAAAATGTGAATTTTCCACGTAAATATGTTTTTCTTTTTCTCATATGCTAAAAAAAAAACAAAATTTCACGTAATATCTAAAAAAAACGCGTTTTTTATCCATTTCACAGAAGTTAAAAAAAATAGTTAGAATTTAATAGTTGACAGCACACACGGTACGAAGAAAAAAAAATAACATAAACAAAAAAAAAAGTTTAATTTACATACCCACATGAAATTTTTATATGTCATATATATTTCATGCAAGCAGAAACATTAAAATGACAAAACAGTGTGAATTTTAGCTTCTTAGATTTTGTATATCCTCTAAAAGCTTTATCGTTTCAAAAAAAAAAAAAACAATAGAATGGGTAAAATTTCTATTTTCTTTTTCATTCATTAATTTTATGTGTCACACCACATTTTGTATTATTTTAGAGAAAAAAAATAAAAGAATTATTCTTTTATTCTTTTTTTCGTTCGTTTTGCTTTTAGTTTCGTGTTAAAAATTAGCTCTATACAATTTATAGTTAATAGAAAAACGAGAACAAAAATTAAATAATGAAACACCATGTATCCTTACTCCTACATTAATCATGTGAGAAATGGTCGCTAAAATATGAAATATTAACGTAAAAAAAAGGCAGTAGAATAAAAGAATAATTTCGAAGTAAATTCAGTAAGGATTCGTGTTTTATTTAAAAACAAAAATCATTAAACAGACCGCATAATGTTTTACATTAATTTATTCATTTTTTTTCATAGTTTTAAACTATTTTGAAAAGGATAATGAATGCATACATATACAATGTACATAGATACATATATATACAAATTTTTTTGATAATAATTCAATAAATTTTTAAAAACTATTTCCAATTATATTTAAAAATAATTATTTTTAAAATTTATTTTTTTTTTCTACTTATACTTCACTTAAGGATCATGATTTATTCATTTCAAGAAGAAAAAAAATGACAGAAAGCACTTGAAATTTAAAATATAGTACAAACTTTTAATAAGTTTTTTATTGGGTTTCCTTTTTTTTTCTGAATACATTTTATTTAAAAAAAAACATTTGACCTTGTTTATTCATTATTTGCATCCTTTTTTTTTCAATTTCATATTCTCAGAATTTCTATTAAATTTTTCTCTTTATAGAAAAAAAGAGATTTCTATTCTTCGTTGACAATGCACATTTTTCAATATTTAGAAAAAAATGTATTCTATTGAAAAAAATTTCAAATATAAAAGTTCAAAACAAAACAAAATAAAGGAAAAATAAATAAATAAATAAATAAATAAAAAAAATTAAGAGATATTTTCATATTTAAAATAAGTTTCAAGTTTCATTTTAAATTAAAAAAAAATACATTTTTAAAAACAGAATTCTATGGTAACAATTTATTGAAAAAAAAAAAAACAAAAAAATGCATGCATGTATATTAAATATGAGATAAAAAAAAAATAGTTTGAATATGGAAAAAATTTCCATGAAATTTCAAATACTGATAAAACATCTAGAAAACTTATAAGCGTACTGTCAATGTAATTTATTATGTTGTAGGAAAATAAAATAAATTGAGACTGATGACAATAGTAGTTTTGTTTTTACATCATTGAAATGAAAAAAATGAATAAATAAAAATAAAAAAACCAAAGAAAAAAAAATACATACATTGAAAAGACCTCAACATCAAAATTCTATCAAATACTTTAAAAGTCAGTTTATATAGGTACATACGTATGTACATGAACTAGCGAAGACAAGGAGGGTAATTTTCTTGTAATACTTAATGGAATTGAACTTTTATTAGAACTATGTAGTTTATTGCATAAATGGCAATGAGAAGCATTTTATTGTTTTTTAAACAGAGATTTTCCTGATTAAAAAAAAAATAAAAAAATAAAAATTTTTGAAAGAATTCATATAACAGATTTTGTGGAAACTTTTTAATTAGAAAACTTATAAATTCCGAGTTTTTATACAATAGATATCTACGTTCTATTCGTGTACAAAAAAAAATCGTATATTATATTTTTGGTTGCGGAAAGTTATCTATGCTATTCTACAACTCGTTGTTCGACGGTGATTCTACTATCATTCGGAAGAAAACAAATTCGAAAACCCTTCGGTATTATTATTACATAACATTGTCTGATTGGGGCCATGACCAATAAACTCGGTGTACCATTGAATGATTTCTTTGTGACTTTGTGAATGTCCAGCTCTAAAAGAACGACGACAGATCGTTTTTAGGGCAAGGCTACTTGAAACTGTGGACGACTATAGATTTATTTAAAAATCTGGATGGTTTTCAGGATAGGTCATGTTTTTTTATATTTAAACATATCGAAGAGAATTTACAATGGGCCTTTTGGTCTCCAAATTCATTAAAACTTTCATAGACTTTCATCGAATAGAGTGTAGTTTACATCAAAACACACATCATGTGTATCGAAATCTTCTGTCATTTAAATATGCTTACGTAAATTTACGCGGAAATGAAAATACACAGTCAAATATACTCAATTGTGAAGAGCCTCAATTAAAAAAAAATTATTAAAATTACCCATGTAAATTAAATAAATGATGTATGATTTGTCTCTAATTTCATTATCAAATCATATATGTAGGCATAAATTAATATACATATACTCCCCAATTGTCATAATTCAAACTGAAAAGTTCTTGAAAATCTAAAATTAAAAAAGAAATGGAACACATTCATTTATCATACCAAATTATATAAATAACAGCAACAACAACAACAAATAAATTAAAAAATTAAATGAAATGTTTTTCTGTGAAACCGGAAAAGATAGTTTATTAATTTGCCAAATAAATATTTTACGTAAAAAAAAAAAATAAAGATAAAAAGAGATCAGAAATGTTATGACGAAAAAACAAAAATTAATTTAAACGAGATATATGATCATACACTTTTTTTTTAAAATAACTTCCGTTAATTTAATATTTAAAAAAAATCATATATGGGTAACAGTTTAGAACCTGCTATTATCTTTATTATTATTAAATAAAAACCGTATTACTTAATGTACTGTATAGTGTATATTAACCTTATACAATTTATTATTATTATTATTTTTTTTTTTTTGGTATGTTTTATAATAATCCTTTCTCTGTGTGAAAGTACGCCAATTACTTATAAAATTTAAAAATAATCTGACTATAGAAAACAGAGGAAGAAAGAAAGAAAGAAGAAAAAGTGAGTTAAGTAACATTAAAAAGAAAAAAGAAAAAATTGCGTTATTATCCAGTAACAGTAACATAAATACGAAAAATGTGCAATGTAATAACAGAATTGACAGTTATGCATCACATTTCTTTTTTTATATACATACATATAATTTTTTTTTTTTCAAAATTTGCATTCTGTATGTGTAAAATGTATAAATTGTTAAATGCAACAAATTTTTTTTTTTTTTTTTTTTTGTTATTTCCAAATATTTTTTGTATATTTGTTTTTTATCATGTTGTATATGTATATAAATAATCTTCAAGTTTTTAGGTCAACAAAATAACATTTAAGGGTGGGTGGTGTTTAAATATAAAATGTTTAGTATAATGATGATAATTATAATAATAGTGATAATGATGATAATGATAATCAATCTGGTAATGTAACTACAAAACAATTATGTATATATTTAACTTAGTAACATATTTTTCAAATGCATTACACGAAAAATTTTAAGGTTGAAGATTCATAAAAACTTAACAATTTCAACTTTAAAAGATTTTTATATAATTTTTTTTATTTTTTAGGTAGTGTAATTTAAGATGTAATAAATGATAAACAAAGTATCACACGTACTGTAATAATTTGTCTTTTGACTTTCACTCTAAGTACGGTTCAATAATTTAAATAAAAAGAAAGAAAAAAAAAACAGAACATAAGTACCCATATCTTGTTTTATATATTTTTTTAAGTATGTACATACATTTAAATATTAACATGAACAAGTTAAAGTACGTTTAAATATTTTCATAATATGTAACATAATAGATTTTTAAAATTTTTAGAAATATATACATTTCTGTTTTTTTCTTCTTATTTAATTTCGAAAGTCCCTTAAAATGAAATTAAAAAACAAAAAATGATTTATTTCAAAATCCACTCTTTACAATCTACATACAATTCAAGAATGCATGTTATGTTATAAAATTTTGCAATTATAAATGCACATGATGCATAAAACAATCATATTACAATTTCAAATGGTAACTAAAAGGTACAAGAAGAGCTTACAAGAGAAAAATACAAAAAAAAAAAAAAAAAAAATTAGCTACAGCAAATCAAAGTACCATACTAAAAGTGCAATTGCAGCACCAGCTAACCAAGCTACATATAAGAATTGTTTTTCTGTTTATCATGTTCAAAAAGCAAAGAATATAATAATAATAATAATGAAAATTTATCTTTTATTTCATTGAAGATCTTTTAAAAGCAAAGTTAGACTTCTTTATTTACGTTCAGTAGTTACTCAAAAAGTATCTACAAAATAAAACCTTTTTTTCGTCTTCTTACACTGTGCAGCAAATATAATGATCTGTTATTAACACAGTATTAAAAATTTGATATTCCTACTACTACATACTTTAAAAGTTAACTTAACCTACCTTATTTCTTTCGAAAAAATCAAAACAATAACAAAATTTATTATACAAAAAGTTTTTTTTTTAATATTGAGAGTGAATGTTACATGGTGGTTGATTCAAGAAGTTTCATATTCAATAAAAGATATACATTTCTTTTTTAATACTTCGATACATAAAAAACGAAAAATAAAATAAATAAATAAAAAAAAAATCAAAAACAAAAAACAATTTACGGGAGGAAATAACATTTCTGGTACGATAAGTATAAGTTTTCACAAATTGTCTTGTCTTTACAGTATTACTTTAATATTTTTCGGATGACGGTGTTCTTATATCAGATCAGTGTTTTTCATTATTTGAAAATAAAAAAAAAAATAATTTTTTTTTAATTATAATAATTTTTTTTGTTTAATACAATTCTTATTAAAAAAAAAAATTGTTTTTCAAGGTAATTAAGCCTTTTTTTAATATACTTTTTTTTTATGTGTGCTCTCCTTTTTTTTTTTTAAAACAAAATAATTAGTTTTTGTAAAAATTTAATAAATAAATCGCAAAAACTACATACTTATTTAAAATTTAAATTATTATTATTTATATTATTATTTTTTTTTTGTTAAATGTAATTTAAATTGGTGTCGTTACGTTTTTTCGTTTATCCGTTAAAATCAAAAATAAAATTTAAAAAAAGAAAATAGAGTGAAAATTGATATAAAATTTTATATTAGATAACACGTTTGAAATTTTATCTTATATTGAATAATTATTTAAAATATTGTAGAAAAAAAAAATAAACTGCATTTTATAACGCAAAATTTACTTAGATCGTAAATTTTGTTGTGAAGGATTTATTTTTTTGTTTTTTGTTTTTTTGCACTTTACAAAATTAATTTGATTCCTAACGACATTAAACATTGAAAAAAATTTATTCACTTCAATTTCTAATTTTTTACAGTTTTAATTTGTAAATTGATTCTTAAAATCTTTGTAAAAGATTATCAAAATACAAAAAAAAAAGTAAAACCTAAAACAATTAATTTTAAATAAAAAAAAAAAAAAAAAAAAAAAAAAACAATTACAAAAACAAATGTTATTTTACTATATTTTGAAGCTTATTTCTATTTTATTTTCTATGACGGTTTTTTTTTTTCTTCAAATTTTGTAATTTTATTATTTAGTACATTACAATATCTAAGTACAATATATTCTAGATATTATAGATACTAATATTTTATGAATATATGTAATAATAATTAGTTTCATTTTAAAAGGTACACCAAAATTCAATAATTTTATGAAATTTGTATTTGTGGTTTAAAATCTTTCTACATACATAGAATAATCATATTTACCATATTTACCACATATAAAATACGTATATTGAAAATTTATATATATATATTACATATGTACCTATGTATAACAAACATAAATAATTTGCATACAGAATTTAAGATAAAATCTATTTTCTCAGTAATGCGTTTTAATTATTCAAAAAGGATATATATATATGTATATGTACGTGATATTCTATCTAAATAATCCTCATAAATTAAAATTGATTTTCTAAAGTAATTAAATTTTTGGTTTTATCAAATATTATCCTTGAAATATCAATTATTATTACAGACAAAAAAGAACGGAAAGAAGAGAAGAGAAAAACAACAGAAAAAAATATATATATGTATTTCTAACATTTTATTTTTTTGGAAACATCAGAATTTCATGATTACATATTTCAAATATTTGAAATTTCTTCGCAAATAATTTTTTAAAAATTCCATTATTTTTTTTTTTTTAAATTTCATTTAGAAGAAAAAATTTTTTTTTTGTCATAACTTTTTCTTTTTTCTCATTTCAAAAAATACTATGTACATATTATGTGCCTACAATGAATACATATTTTAAAATTTTATTGATGATTTTTACTCCTACATAAATTTTTTAAAAATATGTTTTGAAAATTATATTAAAATAATTTTAGTTTCAGCATATCAGTTATTATTATTATTATTATTATTTAGTTGAAGAGACATCGTGAAAACTCAAAATCATATTTAAAAAAAAAAAAAAAAAACGATTACACTTAGAGATAAATTTAAAAAAACATAAATAATAAAAAATAAAAATAAAATAACGATCATAATCATAAAGCAATTAGAGTTTTACAATGATGTTGATTTGAAATTAATGAAAAGAAACAAAAGAAAAGAAAAAACACATTGTTGTAATATTTTACATTCAAAAATACATTTGAAAAAAAAAAAAAAAAACATTGAAATTATTTATAGTTTATTACATTTTTTATTTTTTATTTCGTTTTATTAATATGAAACAATCGACATGTGCACAACTATTTAATATATGTACATATATGTATTTCTAATTTTGGGTTAAAAACTAAAAAGAGTTACCTTCATGCTCTTTAAATGACTATAAAAAAAAAAGAAAAAGTCATTTTGAAAAAACTTAAAGAAAAAAAAAATTATTTCAAAATTAAGAAGAAAAAGAAGAAAAGAAAAAAAAAAACCAACTACTAAAATATATTAGAAAATGTTACACGCATGAATTTTTTATTATTTAATAAATTAACACTTTGTAAGGTAACAGAAGAAAAAAAAAAACAAGATTTGAAACGACGTCTGAACGCAGATTAGTTAACAAAACCAGATTTGATCATCTTATTATTATTAACACTTTGTTTTTTACCTCTAGAAACTAAGCAATATTTGGAAAAAAAAAATTATAATATTTACTTGAAGATTTCGCGTGTTTACTTTTAAAAACATTTTAAAAATGAAAAAGAAAAAAATAAGTGTTATGATTACATAATATTCTCTTATGTTGTTGATATTCCGTGATTTTTTTTTATAATATTCAATATATTATTCTTTAAAAAAATATATACATATACATTCCGAAAGTGTAAATAAATGCGGGTACCACGCACAAAAAATTATGTAAAAATATAATGTTTATCATGATGATTAGTATTAATGCAAATATGTATGTATATTATATTACCTGAATGTCAACTATGTATGTATATCTACATAATAATATTGAACAATCTTTGTTTTATGTGGTACATATCTAAATCATCTAAATTTATATAATATGTATTAAAAAAAAAAAAATTAGTCAGCTACATATGTACAATATATTCCTTATTTATATTAATTATTATTTGGGTATGTGAAATATGTACAAATATACATACATATATTTAATTTATTATAAATACAGAAAAGATATCATATAAATATCCGGTATATGAGATTTTTTTTTTTTTCCACAATTATTATTTGCTACACGTGAATATTAAAAATTATGCAAAATAAAAATTTATTTTATGAACAATAGGAGCAATTAAAAGGAAAAAGCCTTATCCTTATCATATATCAAAAGTCTGTAAAAAATTTATTTGATTTTCTTTTTTCCCAATTTTTTAATTTATTTATTTATTTATTTATTTATTTTTTTTTTTTTGAATTTGTCATGAATCTTAGAAATCATATATAAATTTTTTTTTTTCATTTATTTATTTTTTTTCTCAAAAAAAAAAAAAAAAAAACGCAAAAATAAATTACAAGAGAGAAAGAAAAATTCCAGAATGACAAAATTAAAAGTTGCTAATGAATTTATAAAAAGAACATCATTCTCATCTGCAGTACAAATAGCAAATGAAATTACAACAGCAGGTGATTTACAAAATTTAAAGAGGTAGGTTAAAAAAAAATAAATTTATGTGGCAACAATTTTAATATATGTAGATAAACAATTAAATAAAAATTATGCAATTATAGGCATAATTTTTTTTATTTTTTTTTATTAAAAATTCCATGCATATAAATTTTTTCTCTTTATTTTTCATTATTTTATTTTGTATTAATTAAATTTTATGCTGATACATACAGGTATAGATTTCTTTTTTATTCACATACACAAACAAACAAACAAAAATAAACAAAGAGAAAACAAAAATTCTTTTTAATTATGTAAAATTTGCAATAAATTAAGTATGTACTTCATTTATGTACACATTTATTGAAAAATTAACAAAACAAAATATTCTACAAAAAAAAAACATACATTCATTCCCCTTTCTCATAGGGAAATTATTTTAAAATATGTACTTAAATGTCACTTTATAAAATCAATCAACCATACATGAATACAAAGGGTTAAAAATTCAATGTGTGGGTGAATGGAAAAATATATTATTGTAAAATAATATAAAAACAATATCAAATTAATAACGGTGAAGTAGTTCAATAATTAACAAAATATATTATACAGACAATAATATGTGTATGTGTATTAACAGATTGATTTAAAAATATGTATTGTGATTTATTCGTAAAAAAAAATATTAAAATCAATAGAAATTTTCAAAAATTTCAAAAAGAAATTTTTATTTACAAAAAAAAAAAATCGAATGGTTGACTAGTTTTTAGTTTTAATTTTTTTTTTGCTAATAAAAATTTGCAATAGATTTTTAAACACAGATAAAAATAAAAAAAAAAATCAATTTAAATAATAAGTTTTGAATTTTTAATAAATTTCATTGAAAAATTTGTTACAAAATAAATTTAACCTTGCATTGTACAACTTTTTCTATAACTTTTTACAAAAAAGTAATTTTATTAAAGTTAAATCAAAAATATTGAATTTTACTGTATAAGAATTTAAATTTTTATTAAATTTTATTATTCAAGATTTAAAAATTGATTTTCTCTTATTTGCAAAAAAAAATTTATTTATTTGATTTTTTTTTTCTCCATCTTCATAGTATCGTGGAAAAATCTGAAAAGATATATCCACGACCATACTCAGATGTACCTGGACCAAAAGGTCTTCCTTTTATTGGAAATTCATGGCGATTTGCTCCTATAATTGGTAAGTTTATTTATTTATTTATTTATTTTTTTTTTTGGTTTTGTTGTGTAGTTTTTTGTATCAATTAAATTGCACAAATAAAATAAAGTAATTTTTCTCAAGAATTGAAAGAATAAAGAAGAAAAATGATAAAATTTATTCAACCAGAAATAAATAAAATCGGTAAAAAAAATCTTTTTGTTTTTTTATATCTAAGGAAAATAAGATTTAAAAAAAAACTTATTATACGTACATAATCATACAATTAAAATCTGTCATTTCATTTGAGTAATACATATATATGTACATACATACTATGTACATATATAACATTTAAATATACATATGTATATGTATGTATTTCTTTTTTCTAAAAGGCAAAGATGAAAATAATTTTTACTATTATTTTAAGCCTGATTGAACACCCAAAAAAAAAAAATAATCTATATAACGAGCATTTTTGAAGAAAACTTCAATGAAAATTGAATAATCTAAAATAATTTATTTTATTTATTTTTCTTTAAAATTTTTTTTTCTCCCATACTATTCAATTTCTATTTTATTTATCGTAAAAAAAAATAAATAAAAAAAGACCATATTTTTTTTTGTATTTTAGAAAAGATATATTATATATTAATTGTACATGTACAGTATACATATGTACATTTATAGATTTTTTTTTCCAGAGAATTCAAAAAGTTTTTATATTGGTTACATGACAATGAATATGAATTATATGTATTGAAAATTTTCTTTAATTATATCTCGCTTAATAATAATAACAATAATAATAAAAATAATCAATATAATGAACACTAATGTGTATAAAAGTTTAAAATTATTGAAGCACAATGTATGTGCATATGTACGATGTAAGTACATATGTACAGATTTAAACGATAATTTTAACAGACTTTTCTATTTAAAAAAAGAAAAGAAAAATACAAATTATGGAAATATACCTATGTATATATAAAAAAAAAAAAAATCAAATAAAATTGTGAAAAATTAAAAAGATAATTAATTTTTAATTTCTTCTTTCAAACATTTTTGTTTTTAATGCATAGAAAAAATATATACATATCTGTTTGAATTTTATTATGTAATCTGTTTAAAGTGGTTTATTACACAATTTTATGTAAATTATAATTTGATGACAAGTATATCAATAAAATATTAGCATTAATTAAGAACATTTCTTTTTGAGTTTCCGATGCCGGACATAATCGTGATAAAAATGTAACATTCATAAACGTAAATTTTCTTTGGGATTAGAGCTCAAATCTTTGCAATACTTTTAAATCAAATATGTATCTACAACAAACAAAAATCAAACTTTGCTGCTTTTTTTTAAACATTCAAATGCAATTTCATTAAGAAGAAAAAAAAAAATTTTTTCTAGGTCATTACAAAATAAATGAACTAGATAAAGTAATGAAAGAACTTCATATTAGTTATGGAAGGATAGCAAAAGTTGGTGGTTTAATTGGTCATCCAGATCTTTTATTCATATTTGATGGTGATGAAATAAGAAATGTTTTTAAAAAAGAAGAAGCTTTACCACACAGGTGAAATAACTACAAAAGAAAAATTTTCATATTTTTAAATATTTTTCTACTCTATTTTATTTTTATTTTTTCTTTACAGACCATCAATGCCATCATTAAAACATTATAAAGGAAGTCTTAGAAAAGATTTCTTCGGTGATAATCCAGGATTAATAGGCGTGTAAGTATCAAAATTATTCGCTAAATTTACGTTTTATTTTATTTTTATTTACAATATTTTCAATTTTTATAGACATGGTGAAAAATGGAAAACATTTCGAACAGAAGTACAACAAGTCCTTTTACAACCTGCAGTTGCTAAAAAATATATTGGACCATTAAATGTAATTGCTAATGATTTTATGGAAAGGTAGATATTTTTATATATGAAATTTACATAATACAAATTTTATTTGAAATATAAAAAAAAAACAAAGCGTAAAACGAAGAAACATATAGCATAGTTAATTTTTGTTTTATATGCTCTTAGGATACATGAAATGAGAGATGAAAATGATGAACTTCCTGGTGATTTTTTACATGAATTATACAAATGGGCTTTAGAATGTAAATTTCCATTAGAATTAGAAATTTTTTTAAAAAAAGGATATGAAAAAATTTCATTTAATTCAATTTCCCTTATTATTTTTTTTTAAGCTGTAGGACGTGTTGCTCTTCATACACGATTGGGATGTTTATCAAAGGATACAAATAAAGAATCACAAGAAATTATTAATTCAATAAATACATTCTTTTGGGCTGTACCCGAAATGGAATTAAAAATGCCAATATGGAGATTTTATCCGACAAAAGCATATCGAAGTTTTGTAAAAGCATTAGATAATTTCACAAAGTAATTATACATACTTAATCAAAAAAAAAAAAAACTTTAAATTATAATTTGAAAAAAAATAAATAATAATAATAATAATATTGAATTAATTTGTAATTTTTAGTATTTGTATGAAACATATTAATGAAACAATGGATGAAGTTGAAAAAACAAAGAATGAAACCAAAGATGAAGCTGATATATCGATAACAGAAAGAATTGTTAAAAAAACAGGAAGTCATAAAATTGCAGCTGTTTTAGCAATTGATTTATTTTTAGTTGGTGTTGATACGGTATTGAAAATTCTTCATAAAAATGTTTCTTTTTATTCTTCCTATTTAATTAAATTTTTATTTTTTTTTTTATCAGACATCAGTTGCTTGTGCTTCAACACTTTATCAACTTGCAAAAAATCCAAATAAACAAAAACGTTTATTTGATGAATTAAAAACAGTTTTTCCAAAAAATGATGCACAAATTGATCAAAATACATTAGAACGTTTACCATATTTACGAGCATGTATTAAAGAAACTTTAAGGTATATATAAAATTAATTTAATTAAATTTTGCCTTTTTATTTTAATAATAATAATATTTTTTTTTTTTTCGAAATAGAATGTATCCAGTTGTTATTGCAAATGGACGTAGTTTACAAAGTGACACCATAATTTATGGTTATCGAATACCAAAAGGGGTAAATTATGCAATAGAAACAACAAAAAAAATTTTTTTTGTCTTAATTAAAATTTTCATTTATTTTTTTTTTTTTTTTAAATTATTATTATTATTGTAGACTCATGTTATATTTCCACATTTAGTTGTTTCAAATGAGCCAACTTATTTTCATGAACCAAAAAAATTTATACCAGAAAGATGGTTAAAACAAAATGAATTTTCTGAATTAGGTAATATGAATATGATTGCTTTTAAACAAATATATTAAAATTGAATTATATTCTAATTAAATTTTGTATATTTGATAATAATTGTTTGTGTATAAATGTATGAATGTAATTTCATATAATTTAATATACATACATATATTTGTACATAGAAGTATACTCGTATTTATTTGAAATATTTACAGATGAAAAAACAAATTATAAATGTCCTTTAACAAATGATAACAATAAAATTCATCCATTTGTAAGTTTACCATTCGGTTATGGACGTAGAATGTGTATTGGACGTAGATTTGCAGAAATTGAATTGAATACATTATTGGCAAAAGTTTGTATAATTTTTTTCACTCTCTTCTTTAAGTTAATACAATTTAATTTAAAATTTTATATTAAAATTCTCATAAATTTTCCAAACAATAAAGAAATTATAATAAAATTTTCTTTTGATTTTAGATTTTCAGAAAATATCATGTTGGATATGATTCAGGTGAATTAGTTTATAAAGTTAATTCAACATATATTCCACAATCCCCATTAAATTTTAAATTAACGCTTAGAGATAATTAAAATTTTTAAGTATTATCATTTTGTATATTTTATCTTATTGTATATTTTTTTTTCTCTTTCTAAATACATAATACAATTTTAAAAATAAAAAAAAACAAAATGTAAAAAAAAATTTAGAAATTTTTGATGCTTTTTAGAAAATAAAGTGAAAAAAAAAGTATTTGTACTTACTATTTAGCTGAATCATTTAGTTGATATTCGTTGCTACGTGAAAAACATTCTTGTACGCCAGAATCTTGCCATAATCGTTTCATAGCTGCTAAAAGTTCCTCTGAAAATGGTTCAGTATCATGCATTCTCTGACAAACATCAAATACCATTTTTGCATCACTCTTTAAATGGAAAATATTTGAAAAAAAAATATATATATTATTTAATTAAAAATACATAGGTGTTTCTTTTTCTGTTTTATTTTTTGAAATTTTTTCAATTAAAAAATAAATTAAATTTATTTCATACTTACCTCTCTTTCGTTATTGCTATACTGAATACTCAGATTTGGCATAGCTCTAAGGATTGCAACTAAGGATTGTATTGTGTTGCTGTACACAACTGGCCGATATTGTTTAAAATCTTCCGAAGTAAAACCACTCTCATGAATAATTCTAGAAAAATAAGAAGAATAAAAAAAATGTTTAAATAATTAAAAATCAATGTTAAATAATAATAATTTTCTTGGAACATTTTTCGTTAATTAATTGAAAAATGTTTAATTTATTTAAAAATATAATTCTATGCTATTAACCAAGAATATTTTCCAAAATATTGATTTAATTTTATGTTTTTCATTTTTAAATTTATTTAAATTTCCTTTGAAAATTTCATTCAACTATGGATACCTATTAAATTAAATATAATATACATACATACATAATTACAATCTAATTAATTTCATGGTTTTATGGTTTCAAGTACTTTTTCAAAGCACATTTTAAATTAAAACCATATAATGTACAATTTTTAAATCCTTAAAAAGGAATCATTTAATGAACTAAAACGTTTTATAGTAGTTTATATATACATATATATGTATTTTTTTTAATTACACTAATGTATGTATATATAAAAAAAATTTCATTTAAAAATAAAAATAAAAACCTTATTTTTATTATTATATGTAAAATGAAAAATTTTAATGAACATAGTACAAAATTAAAGATTTTATCAAAAGTTGGGATAGTGTAAAGCAAAAAAAAAAATATAAATAAAAATAAAATAAAAGTGGTAATAAATAAACAGCAAATATCTAATAGACATGAAGTAACGCAAAAGTCATATTCAAGTAATAAAAAAAATTTGTACATATTTCCATGTAATTACATTGCCTATTCACAAATTATTCAAATACACACCACCACCGCTCATATATAGAGTACTTACATATACTTATTTATGTATGTATATACATATTTTATCAGTGACAAAGTAAATGAATAAGGTGTGGCTGTATTTTTATTTTCAAAGGAAAAAAAAAATGAAATTCTAAGATTGACCTTAAGGCAATTTTTTTAGAATTTTCATAGAATCATAAATTTATAAAGAGAATGTCAAAAATAAAAAATAGTAATAAAAATCTTTAATATGTCATAGCCTAGAGGATATTTTCTTCTGGATGTAAAACACGCATAGTACAAATTAAAAGATAAAAATGAAAGGAAAAAAAATCATATTGAATATGTATATCTACTAGAAGTTTTTACTTCAAAATTAAAAACAAAAATGCATTTCAGTTTTTTTTGACATAATAATTTTTCAAAGTATTTTAAGTGTTTGAAATTCATATCGTTCAAATTTTTTGGTAAATAAATATTTCGAAAAATTTGGTTAGAACTTTTAGGGGAAATGTTGAAGGTTAAATCAGATAAAAAGATAAACAAACGAAAATAGCTGACAATATAAATTTAAAAAAACACATTTACTGTATAACATGAATAAAGCGTATTATTTGGCAAAAGAAATTATAGAAACTGAAGTAGTAATAGTTATTTTCTGATATTGACTTTCAAAACACAGTATATGTATCATAATATGTTCTAACCGTATCTAATGAAACTTGATCTAAGAATTTCAATGAAAAATAAATAAAGATAATAAAATGTTAAGAGCTTTAGATGTGAAGCCAAAAAATTAAGAAATATGAGCCTATCACAATTAGGTATGGGCTTTAACGAAAAATAATTAAAGCACTACATTATCGGATAAATCTTTGAAGAAAAAAATCATGGCTTTTTTCAAGGACTAATACATTATTGAACCTGTCACCTTATATGGAGTTCCATACAACTACTTAATTTATTTCTAACGACAATTTTCCAAGATAATATAGTATGTATTACAAATTTTTAAAACAATACAAGTAAGTAACTTATGACGCTTATGCAAATTTTAGTTTTAATTTTAAAATTGACGTGATAAAATTTTTGAAATCCTATTTATTCTATTTAAATATTGCTCACAAAAAAAAAAAAAAGATAACAAACTCATAATTCGATAAAAAAAAACAAAAAAAAAACAGAAAGTTTCAAATTACACAACTTGTGAATATAAGAAATTGTATAGAAAAAAATGTATTAAATATCAATTTCAATTTAATTTTTATTTTTATTTACTTTTTATAACCACTTTCATTTTAGATATTTGATATGTGCAAATAAAAATTTTAAAATAAACAAAATGATAAAGATATGTGAAATCAATTATAAAACTATATTTTTATTAATGTATAAATGTATCTATACATGTGTGTGTCAGATAAAAAGAGAAAATTATACATAAATAAATTTATTTTAATTGAAATTTTTAATATAAATTAAGGTAAAATTTTAAAATAAGTATACATATTATTATTTATTTTTTCCCTGAAAGTACTCACTTCATTTGTTTAACGATTGTACTTTTACCCGATTCGCCAGCACCTGGAAAAATTAAAGAGAAAAAATTATTAGTTAATTGAATTTTTTTTTTGTAAATTTATTTATTATACATGATTCTTTTTTAGTTTGCTTTTTATTTAAAAAGTATCTTATTCAACAGTTTTCAATTTAAATAAAATTAATTAAAACAAGAACAAAAAAAATCCTATTTAATTTTTTTTTAAATATTAGAAATAGGTGAAAAAAAAAATTAAATTTTTTTTCGAACAAGAAACAGTATTCATCATACTTCGAAGTAAATGGTATTACATTTTTTTTTTTTTTCAAGAAATACAAAGAAAACAATATTTATAAAGTAGGTATTTCTTATAAAAACATTGATTACACAGAATTAAACACGTATTATTAAAATAAAAGATACATGTTGTACACGTACGTGTAGTACATACAAACACATATCATTTTACATATGTATGTTTACTTTAAATATATTATGTATGTATATTTATGTATAATATATTTTATGTACATATTGTATACAATGAATTTAATTATATTAAGAAAATGAAAAGAGGAGATTTCTATTTTTAGCTTTGATTTTGTAAACAAAAATGAGAGGTTTTACTGGAAAAAATAAATTTTATTTAATTTGCATCTTCTTTTATTTAAGCTTTTTTCGAAACAGTTTTTGTTTTAAATATAATAATTATGTTATACGATGTACACGATTAAAATTTATTTGAAATGTTTAAAATTTTATTTAATTTTTTTTTCTTTTTCAATTTACAAAATATACATATCTATAATATTCATACATACCTATATGAGTTTTTTCTTGTTGTGAAATAAGAAAAATTCATAAAAATCTTGAAAATTTTTCAAAAATAATTGTTATAATCAATATGTAAATTTTAATTTGATTAATTAATTTTTTTCAAGTTAATGATTGCAAATTAATAATACTCAAATTACAAATTAGAATTACATATTATTTTTAAATAAAAAAAACTTTCAATATAATTTTAAATAAAACAATGCGTGGTATTATCATTAAATAAAGTATCTAAATTCGGAATACCTTTTCTGTGATATCATTATTTATTCATTTGTTGTTTTTCTTTTTTTATTCATTTTTTTTTTTTTTTTTTTTTTTTTTTCAAATTGGAAAAAGAAATAAATTAAAAAAATACCGTCCTATTCTTATCTTTAAAAGATATTCTTTTCAAAAGGAAGGATCAATGACGTACTGTTTATTTACATACAATCATTATTTTCTTATAATCTATTGCATAGAAATAACTTAAATCGCCTTTGAAAAAAAAAAAAATATAATGATAATGAACATTAAGGTGTTCCTTATTTTTCAAGTTTATGTTTATCGATGTCTCACCCCTTAATTTTTTTTTTTCAATTTTCGAAAATAAAATTCAAATAAATATGTACATAAATAAATATAAATTTAGATGTTTACCCGTGCCGAAATTACATTGAAAATATTTAATCACATGCATATGTTATGAATTTTGTTAAACCTGTTAATTCCAAATTTTATTACCAACACTCCTAATTTTTGATAAATTTCTATCTTTACCAATTTTACATACATAATTTTAACGGTATCCTTTGACCATTTTGTAAATAGAAAATTGAGTACCTGTACATATAAATATGTTTATAAAGAAAAAATTAAAGTTGTTCACAAAAGTATTGGGACAGAGCAATGTATCAAAATCAATGTTCGAAAAATATTATTCATACATTTTACAAAAATTCACATTTCACACTCTAGTAAATTTGTTTAATAAAAACTTTTCAATGAATATTTTTGCAGAATTTCAACATCCTATTCCTTCGGGAACATACTTTTTCAAAAAAATGATTCCAATATTGATGCGCGTAGGTTTTTAGAACACTGTAACACGAGCCTTTTTGCAAGAAAAAATAACGACATTTTCAAATCAATTAGATTACAGGGTCCGGAGATATTCAATTTGAAAACAGATTTTTGACCAAAACGTGTTATTATAGACTCCAGAGTGAAAAAAAAACCTTCTGTCGGCACAGGTTAATGACTTCCTTTTTTTTATTTTCTCGCCATTAGGAAAAAAAGGGTGAGCAGCAAGTTTTCGAAAAAAAAAATTTTTACTGAACAAATAAGGAAAAGCCTAATGTACATATGTACATACATACTCGTATGTATATATACGTACATATAAATACATATGCAGTTATTACACTGCGGCGGCATATATTCAATTTTAATGATTCAAAATAATTGTTATCTAAAAATAAAAAACTAACATCAAATGGAGGCTTTAATTCATATATTATGTATTTGAATGATTCCAAAATAGATAAATGTTTTCATCCAAAAAAAGAGAGAAAAAAATTGATAAGGCGTAATAAATAATTTATTTAATATCTATTTTTAATAGACACGTGCGTTTTATTTATTTTTTTTTCTTTTATTTTAACCAAAATACTTCTTTTTATTGTTGTAAAATTTTATCATTATAAAAAATTGATAGAATTTACTTGTTTATTGAAGTTTTCATAAATTACGATACTCATATCTCATTATAATTGTGCCCAATTAAATTTTTTTAGAAACAAGTACAAAAATAAATTATAAAAAATATAGGTATGTAGATACATATAAATTTTCTTCAAAAACTAATGAATAGTACATGATTTTGGTTTTTCTTCTATCATATTATTTATTTTTTCAATAAAATTCCAAAATAAAGAAGAAAAAAATAGATACTAATAATTTACATTGAATTTTCCCAGTATCAAATATGTATGTTTTGTATACATATTCGAACTCAATATGTTTTATCATTTTCTATTTTGTGAATATACATATGTATATATATTTACTAAAATAAACAAAAAATTCATACGTATGTTTCAAAAAATTTTCCATCATTTTTGTATTTTCATTTTTAGGATGATATAAAAAAAAAATCATAAAAGAGAAATTTGGAAAATCTTATTGTTGAAAGAAAAATGAAGAAAAGATGAAAAAAAAAAAAAAAGATATGTACATACAAACATGGAATGAAAAAATAATACATATGTACCATATTTATGTTTTTTACATTGTGTTTTTTTTTTTGTTTTTGTTTAAAAAAAACGAAATATGTGATTTTTTTTAAACTTACCGAGCAGCAATAATTTAATATCTTTTGCTGCTTGTATACCATCTTCTTTTAGATTTCTTTCAATAAGACGACTTCTAGCGGCTGCGGCTCTTTCTTCAGCAGACTGTGCGCAGCCCATTGTGCGTATTGCTTCTACACAAAACGTTTTGAAGGTCGTTGGAATCGGCCGTGAATGGCCGAATTACAAGGGAAAATGAAAAAAAGAAAAATTTTCAAGTGAAATGAAAGAGAATTCACTCCCCTTTGTAAATAATTATATTTAAATATATATTTTTTGTGTTCTTCTTCTTTCTCTCCTGATTTTTCCTTTTTTTTTTTCTTTAACTCTATTAAGAAGTTATGTCCTTTTCATAGAAAACACTTAATTTTTTCTAATATTTTTTCATACATACAAACATAATTTTATTTTAAACTCTCTTTTCAAATAATTTTAATCGTGTCCTTACAATCTATTAAAAACAATTTTTTTTCTTTCTTTTTATGTATTAAAAGATATAGATATAGATTCGTTTAAGCATTTGCATTTGAAAGGAACTTAAATAGCTTTTGTACACCTCGTTATCACTTTTTTTTTTTTTTTTTTTTTTCAAAATAATTTTTGTTGCTCTTTGTTATGTTTTTGTTTTTTATAGTTATCCTTTTTATCAAATGATTTTTTTTTTTTTTTGAAATTTATAAATTAAGAAAAAAACAAACAACACAGATTAAGATAATTTAAATTCAAGATGTAATAGAAGAGGTAGACTATTCACAACACGAATTTTGTTAAACTTTTTTTTTTCTGTTTCCGCAAAAAAGATATGATGTTGGTATTTTTTGTCCGTTTTATCCTATTTTTATTTTCTTTTTATCAGAATTTTCCTTAAAATTATACATACATAGGCACAACCACTTAACTGATACGTAACGGATTGAAATTCAAAAATATTGTTTCCTACTTTTTTTTTTTTCTATTTTTCCTTGTTTTTTCTTCCTCCTTGTCAAATCACTAACTTTTCTGTTGAAATGTTGAATTTAAAATATTTGTTGTACTTCCTTTTTTTTCGTGTTTTTTTTTTTTTTTTTTTTTTTTTCAATTACATATAAATAAAATATCCTGTTGTTATTGTATTATTTATGTTGTTCTCGTAATTTTAGTAATTTCCCTATTTTTAATTTCACTTTTTTTCCTATTTAGCGTTTTTATTTTATTTTATTTTTTTCTCTTGTTATAAGTAAAATAAATTATATTATTATTTTCTTTTTCAACAACAATTTATATTAAAATATCTACTTTCGCACACAGTATATGTATTAGCATCTGGATTGTATATGTAAAAATGACTTATACACAAAAGCAAAATATTTTTCTAAGGTGAATATTGCCGCATGAATGGCATATTTAATCCTTGCGTATGATATACTTGTTGTATTATTATATGTAATTGTAAATATGTATATATGTTATATATTTAAATATACATTTAATTAATATAATATAACAGCAAAAAACAAGAAGCAAACGGACGGGAATTGGGAGGAAATGCAAATAACTATACTGTTATTTATATACATATATGCATATAAAATATGAATGTATCAACCACTTCACTTTGATATCAGCAATTAGCAAGCAGTTTTTTTTTTTTTTTTTTAGGAAAAATCGATATTTTCACAGTCACACTACCATATACAATTTTCTCGTGGTAGATTTTTTTATTCTATTTCTTTTTTTTCTTTTTTTTAAAGGAAGATATATGTTACAATTTCTTATGAATTTATTATTATTATTATTATTTTGTCTTTGTATACAACAAGATTTGAAAGTAGGTATATAATTTGTTTTTAATTTACTCTTTCACTTTATTTTTTCACTCTTTTTGCATAAACCTTTCTTTCTTCTTTCCTTTTTTTTTACTTTATTTTATTTTAATACATACTTGTTTTTCCTTCAAACTTTTCTTCTTTTATTTCACATATGAATTCTTTTTACCGTATCTTAATTATCTCAACAACAAGATAAATAGGATGAATATAGATGAAAAAAATCTCTTTTAGAAGAAAAAAAAAAAAACACAACAGAGAAAATGAAAAAAAATCTTTTTGAAAGTTTTCTTTTTCTTCTAAATTCTTACAGGATATATGAAGTGAAAACAAGGGCTTTCTTTCTTTTCATACAAATATAAAAATTTATTTTAAAACATTCCACGAACAGTATTTAAATTTATTTTTTTTTCAAAACGATTATACGAGTAAAAGCGAAAAAAAGAAACAAAAACGGAGAACTTTTCGAAAATTAACAACCAAATAATTAAAAATCTTTAGAATTATCGAACAATATAGTGAGAAAAAATCTTTTTTTTTTTACTTTAGGAAGCTTTTATACAGACACACAACAGTAACAATTTTAATAATATAGAATACTTTTTTTTATTAATTTAAAAAAAAAAAATAATAAATTGTAATCATAGAAACGTCACCAAAAAATGACCCGCCATTTAATGTTTTTTTTTTTTTACTTTTTACCGATTTTATTCTGATGAGTTCTTAATACACAGTACACACAGAATGTAGGAAAATTTTGTATATTCCCTTTTTTTTTGTGATTTTTTACTTTCTTTCTTTTTCAACCCTTGTATGAGGGTAATTTTTTATCCTTTCTGTTAATATTATCAACGTGTAATAATTTAATAAAAGAAACTTTTAATTTACAAAAAAAGAAATACTTTCTGTTCGTTTTTTAAAAATACATACAATATTTTTCTAATAATGCATATATTTTTTGTTCTTATATTCACCGTTCTACGAAATAATGTTAATGAACAGATTAGTTTCTATAGTAATCTCTAGTGATGATAGATACGCGTTTTCCAACTCCAATACAAAAAAGGAAAGGAATTTAAAAAAAGGAAAGAAAATGAATACAAAAAAAGGAGCACACAAAGACTAAGAAAGAAGAAAATTCAGAGAAAATTTAACTACTTTTCCTTCTCTCGTTCTTTAATTCAACTTTTTTTCATTTATTTATTTATTATTTCTTCTTTTTTTTTTTTTGTAATATTTCGATTAAAAATGAAATTATTTTTTTTTTCACTGCACTAAAGAAAAGATATTTTTTTTAGAATAATAATTTTTTTTTTTGTTTTATTCACGTCGCGAAAAATTTATGAATTTTACATGACGAAAAAAGTAACAATGAAAATTATTTCATTTTTATTTTTTTTCATTTAAACGAAGCTGGTAACTTAATATTACGAAATGAAAATATATAATATGTACATATTATTTTTCTCTTTATTCACTAGTAGATTTTTATATCTCTAATAAGGTGAATAACAGGAGAATAAATAAAGAAGAAAATACAAAAAGCAAAATACGGAGCCGCCCTAAAAGTTCGTCGCTGAGCAGCACACATACTTTTTTTATTTTTTATTTTTATAATACATATTGTATTTTATAGTACTACAGAAACAGATAGAATTAAGTTTACATTTGCTTCGGCTTCAAAGGGAAATTCATCAGTGGATTCAAAGAAAATTTTTAGTATATATGTATGTATGTATATTTAGTTTAAACGTATATAGAGATGAACTTCATTTTATACAACACTATAGAATACAAATACATATACACGTACTTACACTATTATAAGCACTGTAAATGTTTGTATATTGTATAGTATCATTTATATAGAATTATAAAATATAGATTTTCGCTATAGAGTAATAGTATAATAGTAATAATAATATACAAACTGGAATGGAATGTGGAAATGGTGTAAAATTAACGCTGAAGCTGGATAAGGGATATATGTATGTATACAATACTATTTGGATATTTAAATTTATATTTCTCAAATTAGATACATAAATGTATGTATGTATACGTATATATACATTCAATACAGATAAAATAACAGAAGAAAAAAGGAAAGAAAATGGGAGGCAGGCAGGCGTGTTTTTCATATTTATAAATGATGTACAATACATAAATGAGTTAAACATTGAAAATTTATGTGGTTCGCAACATGTTTTTCCATACACGGTAACTTTTTACTTTTATTCTTGTTTGATATGTTAAATACACACTCTCTGTCTACGTAAAAAAGTTACTCACAACATAGTTAATGTCGCTAATTTTTTTTTTTTTTTCAATTTTCCTTTTGGTTTGGTAGCTGATGTTGGTGGAGTGGAGATTTTTATTAATGCAGAACAGTCATCATCGTTCTAATATTGGAATGATGAAAATTGTCGGAAAATATGTAAGGGTAAAAAAACTATATTTTGTTTTTGTTTTATTTTTATTTTTTATTTTTTTCTCAACAACAAGAACAACAACAATAATTGAAGGTGCCGTATATAATTACAATACAGTCTGAGGCTTGACATAAAAATACCATGAATAATTTTACAATGTAAGTATAATTAAAATTCAAGACGAAAAAAAAATTTCATCATTATTTCATTTGTAATAAAATTCAAATTAAAATTTCCAATAAAATTTCAACTGAATTTCTAATTTAAATAGGTAGTTTTTTTGTTGTTGTTCTTTTAAATTATTTGAATAGTTGAATTTTTTTTTTTTTTTTTTTAAATTTAATAGATAAAATTTATCACAAGGATAAAGTATGTACATATCTTCAAGTAAATCTTTACAACATTGTACGGTACATTTTGTAAACGGTTAAAAATCAATCTAAATAAATAAAAGTGCATTTATCAAAATAACTTATTATAATTTTGTATATCGATTCATTATCATATTTATAAACAAGGATATATATTTTTATATTATTATGTGTTTTTTAGTATGGATTTGCTGATAATTTTTAGTTGATTCTTGGGTGTAACATCATTCTGGCAATACAACATACATATGTATTATGCCAATATGTATAATATGGTAAGGTACTTGCGTACTATCGTACTATGCAATTTACAACACATTATTATATACGTATATACGTTCTAATATTATACATATGTATGTATAGTATGTATATGTATATAAAAAAATATAATACAATATATCTAAATATGTATATTATATGTGATGTACATATGTACATATGCATATTTTCGATAAAAAGGACGCTTTTTTGCTTCTTCTTTTTTTTTCTATATTTAACTATTTTATTAGAACTAAACTTTTGTTTATTTTTTTCTTACTATGTACATATGTATGTTACTATATATAGTATAAAAAAACCATTATAACATATTGGGAAGGAAGCATTTGTTTTAAAAAAAAAAACTTCAGATAAAAATCTTGGAATGTCGATTGGGGACATTTCTTATTTCAATTTACTTGATATTTGATGTTTGTTTGTTGTTGTTTGTTTTTTTTTATTGTTGGAAATGACGATAACATAAAGGATAATGTAAATAATAATATATAAAAAAATTTTCGAAGTTAAGTGAGACAAATCCTTAAAATTTTTAAAAATAATTTATATATTAATCTCAATTTTATCATATAATTTAGTTTTTTTTTTTTTAAATAAATATATGTAGATACCTACAATCACAAAAAAAAGAAAAAGAAACAAATTAATATGTAAACTGGATAAAAATTAATGAAGGAAAAAAAAATATATATAAAAGAATGCACTTTTAACTTCTACAATATAATACATAAAAACATATTCCTGGAAGGAAGCCAATTTATGAAATTGTTTGCATGTTACATACTTTTTTTTTTTTTGTTTTGCATTGTTTAAGATTTTATTACTTTTGTTTATTTTTTTTTTCTTCAAAACGAAAAAAAAAAAAAAGAATAATAAAAATCTAAATAAAACATTATTTAAAAAAAAAAAAATTTTTCAAAAGGAAGAGAGAAAAAAACACCAATAACGATAATTGTGCACTTGCATGACTTTTATATAAAAAATAAAAATAAAAAAAAAGGTTATGATGAAGAATATAATAATGCTTATCATCCTCAATAAAGGATAATCTTCTGGTGAATTTAGTTCATTTGTCATAAATACATATATTTATATTGTCATGTATGTCATGGATAAATATTTTATATACATTTACTCTTATACACAAACATGAGAAAATCATATGAGAAAAAATAAGGTGAAATACGAATAAAAATTTAAAGTCATTTGATTTTTTTATTGAAAATATTTTTTTTTTAAAGTCTAGTTAAAGTTGTTTTGTTTTATTTTTAAGGAATTTGAAATTAAATTTAAACTGACAGTTTAGAAAAAAAAAAAATTTAAATGAAAAATGTTTTTATTTATTATGTAAATATGTATGTAAGTATGTATTTGTTTGTAAATGGCTTTTTCGTTGAATTTAGATAGAAACAGGAAATTATTTAGAAAAAACAAAAAATATATACATATTATATGGTTTCTAACTTCTTGAAGAATAGATTTTTCAAATATTATTTTTAAAGAATTTTACTGAATTTCTGAATTGAGTTTTGAAAAAAAAAAGAAAAAAAAAATACTTAGATATTTTTAATATTTTGGAAGTTCTATCTGGAAAATTTGAAAGTTTTTATTGTTTTTGTTGACATTGGATGAATTTCGAAACTTACAAATATATTAAAATTCAAAACGGTACCATTTTTTAGAGTTTTAACTATGCTTTTATTGTTTTTAGTTTCAAATTGCATTAATACTTATCGTTCCCCAATTAAACAAATTCAATCGCACCACACCTTGTGTTAAAGAAATTGGTAAACAATAAAAAGAATTTCCCATTCGCACATTCATAACAATTTTGTCAAAATTATCCTAGAAATAGTTTAAGAGACCTTTAAAAGATAGAATTTTTTTACAAATTTCACTTTTAAAATCTAAAATTACAAAAGTACTATTATTTTTAAATTTCAGTATACAAGCATAAATTTTGCATTTGTATTCTACAAATCAGTTTCATTTTAAAAAATTTTAACATCAATTATTATACGTGTTTAATTTTCTTACATGTAATTTTGAAACGTATAACAAATAAGTAATTGAATAAATTAAATTAAAATTTTCTAACAACTAATTAAGTACAAAGCAAACTTATATTGAATTATAATTCCTCCAAGTGAAAAGTTTCGTTTTTTTTTTTTTTTTTGTTTTTTAAAAAGAAATAGTGTACATCATCAGTTATTATCAGTGAATAATTTGTATATAAATAATATTAATTCGATATTGGATAACTGTTAAAGTATGTATTAACTTTATATTATTAACTATAATTTAGGATTATTTTAATTTGATGAATAGCTAGAATAATAATTAAGTATATTATAATAAATTATTAAGCAACATTGTTCATGATCATGATCATTAACATCAAATGAATAGAAAAGAAGGCAAAACATTGTAGATTTAAATACATTTTTAAATAAATATACTATGTATATGTAGTTGAAATAATATTGTTTTACTTCCTATTTAATTGTTTGTCTTTTTATATGAATATTCAACATTATGATGAAGAAAAAAAAATAACAAATTTGAAATTAAGTAAAATACAAAATTAATTTCATTAAAATAGGGTGATTGTTCTCTATTCTTTTTTTTTTCTTTTTAAGTATTCACTTTTATGGAATATTTGATTTTTTCCTGATACATAATTCACAAAATGTTACATATGTATATAAGATACAGAAATTTATTGATAGAATTTGCTATTTGGCCTAAACGTTTGCAGAATTTCATCTATTTACTTATAGTATTCCAAAATTATATCTCAAACATTTCTCAATACAAATTTTTGAACTTGACTTACTTTTATTTTAAGCAAAAAAAAAATCTTGTATATGTATATGACTCTGATTTATTATTTTATTTCAGATTAGATTGAATATTTAAAATTTAGTACATTTACCTTCTTAACTGTGCATATATAATAAATATGTATGTATATTTTAGTTAGTTGCATTTTTACAAAATTTCATAGAATATTTTTTATTAAAAATTTGTATTGTACACGATTACATACATATGTATTTACATGTAACTATGTATATGTATCTACATGTAAATTTTGTTTTGTATCAATTTTGGAAATTTTTTCCTTAATTTTCGGCACATTTCTTTAGGGAGAATACTCTCTTTCATTTTATACCACTTTTTTTTTTTTAATTATTTCATATTCATATTAAATTTATTTTCCAAGAACTGAATTTAGAAGCATGCGTACAAAAAAAGTGGTAAAAGAGTGTAGTTTTAATTTTTAGTTATTATCAAAAATCATAATTATGTTTTGAAAATTTTGACTAGATTTTTGATTTAATTATAAATTGTTTTTGAAAGAAATTTTTCTTCTTTTCTATGCAACAACAAAATAAATTTTCTTTTATTCTGAAAAAAAAAAATTTTATATTTTCAACAGTTTTTACAATAAAAATATTTTACATAGATTTATACACATATACGACTATAATTATAATTATAATTTAAACCTTTGAAATAAACATCCTAAAAAAACAAAAACTTTTTTTAACTTAGTATTAAAATTTCCTAGTTCACATTTCCTAATTTTTTTCTATTGTTATACAAAATCGTACAAAATCGTATGGATAAACATTTTGATTTGACAAATATAAGAAAAAAAAATGTTAAAAATTTATCACATATCAATGATATTTAAATTTTTCATTAATCAGTCACTTTAGATATAGTATCTATACGTTATCTTTGTAAATATTGCATTAATTATTTCACTTAATCATAATTTCTCTGTATATACAACAGGCCTTTTTATTTTCAGTTTCTGCACTTTTTTTGCATCAAAAAAAAAAAAAAAAAAAAAAAAAATGAGAATGAATCATGGCCATAATTTTTTTTTTTTTGTATATTCTGAATGATATCAAAAGAAAATATATTAAGGAGCTGTGCTCAATCAACAATATACAAAAGCATTCTTTTTATGAATGCTTTCAAATAATCATCTCAACATCTTCGATTTTCAACATCTCAACATCACTTTATTTTATTTTTTTAATTTTTTTTTTTAAAACATGCCACTGATATGATAGTATAGAGCCGCCGTTTTGCTTTTAATAAACATTATTGAAAAAGAAAAAAAAAACTACATACAGCACATATGTATGTACATGTAGTGCACACTCATTTATATATAAAAAAAAAAAATTTAAGTAGAGTATTTATCTATAAAAATTCAATATATTGTACACAGCATTCCATCAGATATGTATACATATGTATTTATTTGAAATTTGCTCTTTTTTTTTATATAAAGAGGGTGGTGATTTTATAGCAAAAACAAGAAGATAATTTTGTTTTTAGTTAAGCATTTTTTTCTTTTCTTCAAAAACAAGATATTATATACCTTTATCAAATATGTACATATGTACTAAACGAATGTATAAATACTATATATGAAGATAATGTCCATGTCAGTGATAGAAAAGAAGAAAAAAAACCAAGGCAGGGCTATATCTGTAACAGTTGGTGTCTCCAATTTGTTGAATTTCATCATATATGCATTTTTTTTTTTTTATTAATAATTTTAACCAGTTGAATATCTTGCAAAAAATAATAATAATAAAAATAATGATGATGATGATGATGATAATGATCATACCGACACTTTAATGTTCATGATGTTGAATGATGATGAAAATCAAACTATAACAATATATTGTATTGTATATTTTTTATATAAAAAAAATATTCTGTATCTATTTATATTTTTTTCTTCATATCTTTTTTTTTTTTTTTTCATATCTGTAAAAGACAAAAATATAGATAAGGCAAATATAATTATAAAACCTACTTAACCAATGCAATGGAAAATAAATTGAATGAGGAAATAAATTGAACAAAAATGAATGAATCATTTGTGATGTTGCATTTATATATGCGTATATACATATATAGGCATGTATATAGTATGATGTATTACATACAATCATAATAATAATAATAAGATGATAGTAACTGCACATATGTATATTATATTTTATATTTACGAATATGTACCATTTTATATATCTAACTACTTTAAAATCATAATAAAAAGCATAGATGTTATATACCTATATAATTATGTATGTATATAAATTGACATATGTGACCTTTTTCATAAAATTTGATTGAGTTCGTTAGAATCTCAATATAAAATTTAAGATATAACATATTTTAGATTCCGATATATTGAATATGTGGTATATTACAGAATATATATTATAGAAACATAATACATTATGTATATACATATACTAGTGTAGAATTATACAGTACATGTTCGTATATACATACATATTAGATTTTTCTATTATTTTTTTATTTTCAACATTTATTTTTTCTTTTTTAACTTTTCATTCACATTTTCATCACATTCTAATTTTTTCCCTTGTTTCTCTAGGATTTTTTTTTTTACTTTATTCATTTTATGATTTTAACTGCCATATCCACCAAATCATTACAAATTTAAATTTACCAATGGAAAATAAATTTATATGAATATGATTTTAATGTCATAATTCTTTTATGTACTTAACTTTACTACAGAAATAAGAAATGTGACTTGTGAGCCTATTGTCCCCTCAGTTTTGTTTTAGTTTTTTTTTTCAGACTCTGTGAAAGTAAAATGTGTTTTGGATCGAAATGCATATTTAATGAATTCTTTGGGATTGATGGAATATTTTCTGATTTACATATATTTCATATTTCGCGATTTTAAGGCTTTAAATATATTAAACCTTATATTTATTATAATACTTGTTTAAATCTATACCTAAAAATAAGTTATTTTATTTTTAATATTGAATTTCATTTACATTATATACCTTTAACATATATTACAACAGTGATGAATACGGCAATAAATGTAAATATGAAATGAGTTTTTAGATACATCTACATACTATATATTATGAACATATTGTACATATATATAAGACATAACTATATAATAGTTTAGAAATATATACTTAAATAAAAATATATATGTATGTACGAGTAAAAAGATTTGAATAAACATCATTTCGTATTATCACTATATAAAGTTTTTTTTTTTTAAAGTTTACTATATACATATATACATATTCAGATAATGGTTGAGTACACGTTGTAAAATTGCATACACATAATATAAATTCATTAATACCTAGCTTTTTGTTTTTATTTTCTTTCTTTATTATTATTATTATTTTATTACTGCTACTGCTGCTGAAGCTTTTGTTAAATATTTTCTATATCATCATGTGTGGAATTATGCAAAATATATACTATACATATGTATGTATATTTCCAATAAGTATGTATCTAACTAATGATTAGATTTCATCCGTTTTATATCAATTCAAATTACCTATTATATTATTTTTTATAGATTCAATAGTATTTTATAATATAAAATAAAAGAATACAAATTATATTAAAATAAAATAACTAAAATACAAATTTCTCTAAAATAAAAAATATAAATTGAAAATTAAATCTTAAACTTGAATAAAAATTCTTATTTGATTTTTTTTCTTAAATTGAGAGTACTATTGAATCGCAATCATTTCACTTGAGACATTTTTAGTGTAATAAAAAAAAACAACACGTAAGAAAATGTTTTTAATTATCTTCTTCAAATGTTTTGGTGCTTTTTCAACACAGAACATGTTACAGGTACAAATAATTTATTCATTTTCCAAGAATACTTATTATTATTATTATTATTATAACTAAGCAGATACGAAATACTATTATTTAATTTAAGTTTTTCATGTTTAATTCAATATTTTATATTTTTGACTAACAAATTATTCTATTGGTCACGAAAAAGGTTATAGGTTAAATGAGTTTAATAAAAAGATTTTCATCTGTCTGGGTGTTAATTATAATTAATCTAAAAATTAAAAACAAAAAATTAAAAGAAAATAGAAGAGATCAAACAGTTCAAATAAAAAGTTTAATGTTTCAAATTGAACTAGAAAAAAAAATTAAAAATACTTTTGCTCTAATAAAGATTTGCTTTCAAACAAAACTCATTTTTAAGTTAAATTTTAAATTTCGAAATAAATTATAGAAAACATTAACAATTTCAGCGATGATATATGTATAGTATGTATTCAATATGACAGAATAATTGATCTTATGGTTGGTTGATTGGTTGACGTGGCGTTTTTCGAAATCTTCAGAAGACTTAATTAGCACTGAGAGTGCCGTTTCGATACCACACCTCGCGTAACCCTAGGAAATGACATACCGGTAGATCATTATAGCCACCCTGTTTTGTTCACGAAACGTATCATGTCTCTGAATGTGACATTTGTTATTTCATTAAGGTCCTTCAAGAGGAAGCTGGAACCTTGAAAAGCGTCGGAGAGTTGCAAAGGTAGTAGGTGAGAATTCTCTCTCATTGAATTCCCTGCAGCAGTTGGTGTTGAAGTGAATACACATTTTCTCTGCGTGATGCCCTATTTGCCAGTGCCCTGTGATACATACCTTGACCTTTGCAATATCCTTATGGCTTCTATTGATGACGCTATCAGTTCGTTGTTTCTTATAAAATGGCCAGGTCTTCCTTGAGATTGCACATTCCGCTAGACCTGTCTAGCAGGAAGTGCTGGAAGAGAACTGTCTTCACACAACCTAAAGGAAGATATACCTCCCTTGCCATAGCTTCGTGCAATTCCGACCCCTGTTTAGCCAGAAGGTCGGCTCTCTCGTTCCCCTCAATGTTTTTATGGCCTGGAACTCAGAGGAATGTGACCCTGGCCTTCTCCGATATTAGAGGTAGCTCTTCTCTGCACTGTGCTACCATTTAGTTGGTCTTATAGTATTTTTTTTTAAAATCAAAACAGATCTTTTAATTCAGTTTAAACCATTCATAAATTCATGCTCTTTTCAACACGTTTTTCCACTACTAAGTATGTACTAACTGTTTTATTGCAATACAATTCAAATACGTGAAAAGTGGATATGAAAAAAAATTAATAGAAAACGAATTACGAATTATTATTTTTGGTAGAAAGTGAATTTGGGTTCACTCAGTTTTCAAAGCAAGTTTTTGAAAGGTTCTGTTTTAGTTTTTATTAACAATTTTTTCCTAGAAATAATAATAATTAAATATTTATTAATAAAATAAGTTTTTATTATTTTTTGTTCTCTTTTAATCACAGGAAGTGAAAAATATGTAAGTGGGACAAAGAGAAAACTTTTTATTCAAAGCATTATAGATATAATTATATACACATATTATGTAATGTGTTGCATTTAACTTTAGAACAAGGAAAAGTAGAAGATAATTAAAATTTAATTTGAAAACATTTTTTTCTCAGTTAAATCATTTTTTTCCTTGGCTTATTTCTAGGATATTTAAGCTTCATCATCTTTATTATCATTTTCTCCTTTACTTATTCTGTTTTTTTTTTTCAATGTCATTTTCTACCTGTTTTGTTAATAAAAGAAAAAATGGTTTAAAAAAAAAGGAAAACAAAAACGCGTAGGTAGATAGGATGATGTATCTATAACTTTTAATGAATAGCTATAGGTATGTATGTACATATGTATGTATATATGTATGTAGGTATGAATTTTGACTGAGAAAGTTTCTGTTGGACGGATATGAAAATTATGTATTTTTATAATTTTTTTATTTTTCAATTAAAAGGAATTAAAATTTTAATTAATGTTATTTTTATCACCTCTGGTAATTGTTTTTTCTTGTAGTGAAAATACCGGGTTTTTTTTTTATAAATCTGGATAAAAGAATAAATTTTAGTTTTTCATATTTTCCTCGCCTAAAAATTCAAAAGACATATTTTTAAACAAAATGAATTGCACATTCTTTAAAAAAAAAAAAAAAAAAAAAAAAAAAAAAAAAAAAAAAAAAAAAAAAAAAACACAAGAAATGCATCGTACTTTAATTACTCGCACCCTATATATATAAAATGCATTTAATAAAGTTAAAATCAATAAATAATACGTACAAAAAGTGAATGGACTTGACTATGAATATATTTTATTTAAGAGGTTATCAACTTAACCCCAACATGCCTTCTTCTTATTCTTTGATATAAATATATAAATTTTAATATCAAACCCATATTTGTCTTGTCTTATTTCTATTTTATTTTCGTTTTGTTTTTCTTATTTAATTTTTGTGGTTGAAAAAAAAAAAATAAATAAATAAACAAATTAAAAACCACTAAAATATAGTTACATTGAAGACAACAACAACATTTAAAGTGATTACTCATTTAAATGCATTAACATGCATTAATTTAAGCATTTTCTTCTGTACATAAAAAAAAAAAACTTTTGTTTTTCATTTAACTTTTATTTTAATTTAAATTATTTGAAAATTATTATATGACTCATAATTAAATGAATAATAATTATCATCTTTTTCTTTCTTCAATTTTTTATCTGATTTTTTTATTTTTTTTGTTTTTGAAATGAAATCAAAATCAAAGAAATTTTTTTATTATTTAATTTAAATTTTAGCGCAAGTAACGTAAATATAAAAAACAAAAAAAAAATATGTGTAACTCAATACAAAGTTTTAAAATTTAAATTAGTTATCGCATTCATAATGTAGAAAGTTGAGTACCTACATATATTTAATATACATATCTACATACTTATGTGTATTGTCTCTTGAAAATAAATGTTAATTAAATATGTAATTGAAACGTAAAAGTGTAAGTAATTCAAGTGAAATTTGCAAAAATATACTAAAAAAAAAAGGAGTAATGCTGCACAATGACCTTTAACAACATGCAACTAAATATTTATTACTTTTACTTTATTTTATTTTAATTTTTTTTTCTGTCCAAAATCATAAATATGTAAATAAATTTTTGTATACAACAAAACACATAAATATATAAATAATAATCAATGTAAGTTTATTGTCTGGTGTGATATACATACATATTATGTATGTATGTATGTATATATTTACCAAACAACAAAAACTAAAACTTAATAAGTGTATTTTTTGTAAGTCAAGTTCAAGAACCTTTAAATGAAATTTAATTTTCTGACTTTAATAGAATTTAAAATAGAAATAAAATTGATTTATATAAGAACAATGTGCAATATATATGTATGTACATATAGGTACATATATATTAGTATATATACATAAATATATATATATTATTTATGCATATGTATGTATATAGAAAAAATACTTTGTCATAATGATATACATTCTACTTTAGGTTCATAAGTATATAAACAATTTGAACAATTAACACGTTGTTGACCGGTATCGACTTAAATCGTGTTAGTACTTTTGTATTAGATATTTAAATTTGTAAAACTTAGTGTAATATAGGATATTGTAAAACATACATATATTTTAACCGTATTCAATCATATTTATATTATTATAAAAATTTCAATAATGACGGATCGTGACATTGAAGAATTTTTCAATGAATTATCTGATTGTCTGAGTAATTTTTAAATATGTGTATACATATATAACTATACTACAGTGATTAGTAAATTGATAGCTTATCGAAAGATAACTACAAATCTGATACTAGATCACCAAATCGGAAAAAAAAAAGATATATGTAATTAATTGAATCTGATAGTGAAAGTAATTTTGAAGAAGAATGAATTGAAAATATCAAATTAATGTTTCTCAAAACATTTTTTAGCACATCGACAAATGGAACAATACGAAATACATAGCTGATGATATAAAATAGCTTCTGTGTAAAATTGCCGATCAACAATGTGTTAATATAATTTGAATTCACTTTATTTCATATTTTAATGACCATCACGTAAAATTTTAACAACCTTTAAATAATTATAAAACAAT
Source organism: Bombylius discolor (assembly GCA_939192795.1). Taxonomy (NCBI): domain Eukaryota; kingdom Metazoa; phylum Arthropoda; class Insecta; order Diptera; family Bombyliidae; genus Bombylius; species Bombylius discolor. The sequence goes on along the minus strand of OW584243.1, from coordinate 9,315,410 downwards.
AATGAATGACTAAAAATATACATAATAAAAATTTATGAATCTTTTTTATTATTTTTGTTTTATTGATGTTTTTAAAATTAATAAGTAATAACTATTGTTATCTTTAATCGGGTCAAATTACATAGATTTTTTTCCTTTGTTTTTTTTTTTTTCTTCTTCCTGTTTTATTTCAATGAAGAAATTACAAATTATGAGAAAAAATAAAAAATTTCATATTTTCCGTTTCAGATCTGCTGTGTTCATCTTATAAAATTGTGTGGAAATTTAGTAAATAAAAATTATGGCACAGTTCACTGTGCACAGATATAAAATGCAAATTCTAAGAAAATAATTTCAAATTTATGACAATAAAAAAATACTTAATTGAAGGAAAAAGGATGGATGAAACATTTAAAAATAATATCTAAAAAAAAAAAAAATTTTAATTTTTTAGAAGTAAAAAATTAAATAAAATATGAAAATTTTTTAACCATGTCTAACAGACTGTAAGGGTAGAAAATTAATAAGAAGCCCATGATTAGAATTTTAATACAAAAAAAAAAATCTTTTTAATTTTAATGTATGCATTTCTTTTATAATTACATACTTACTATCAATTTTAAATGTTATTCTGAGACGTTCAGTTTTCAATTTAGATGTAGAGATATTGTGTTTTATGCTGGCAAAATCGTTAAAAAATAAAACTGAATGAAAAAGCACAATAAACTACTGTATGAGACTATAGATGGAACAAGGCCTAAAGGTAGACCTTGGAACAGATGGTGGAACAATATACCTGGAAAAGCTTAAAATAGAAAACTGGAGAGAAAAATCATTAGACAAGGATAAATTCTTTTAGAGACAAGGGTCCTGTTAAGGACTGTTGAGCCAGGATGATGATGATGAAAAAAGCATAAATTACTTAACTTTTTTTTTCTCATTTTATGTAAAAAATAATAATAGTACTTTTTAATCGTGTTATACGAGTATAGCAACACAATATTTTATTTCACGTTATACGAATACTAAACTATATTGAGTCCTCGTCCTACTGTATTTATATTTAAAAAATTTTAGAAAAAATTCATTATTTTTTGTTTTGACTGTTGTGATTTTCAAATGTCCTGTCAATTTACTTTCACTTGCATATACAAAAGTATAACAACAATAAAAAAAAGCAATCGTCAATCAATCAATAAACTTGATCAGTATTCAATTATTCAATTACATGTTGTTTTTTTTTTCTAAATTGAATTTTCAATTGGATTTAGGACGAATATATGTATAACTATAGTTACATATATACTCAAAAAGAAGAAAACTGAAACATATTTGAATATTTTGATAACTATTGCATTATACATATATCCTTCTTTTTTTTCATATGCATACTTATACATATTAAAATAGTAGGTAGTTAAGTAACTCTAAGAAAATGAATACGTATAGGAGGTAGTTGAGGTACCTTTATTTAATAATCATTATGTCAATCTTTTTCGTTATTATATTTTTTTTTTAAGGAAAAATTACATAAAAATATAAAAATCAAGGGAAATGTTTCGATGATAGAAAATAATAATAACAAAAGTTCAAGTATTTTAGATATACATATGGGGAATTCCATTTTGTAACGGGTGTGACATGCTGACTCTTAAATATTGAAAACTCGTAGAGCAATTGCACTCTGATTAAACTTAAATGTTCCTAATATGCCCTCTAGTGAAAGCAAACGACGGCTACGATAAAACAGAAAAATTCAAATATTCTTAATCAGAATCGTCACTTTAGTAGCGTAACGGGTGTGACGCTGAAGATTTTGAATTTCACGGATTTTCGTCTATTTCACTGAATATCATAAAATTTTCATATAAACAATTCCAAAAATTATTTTTAATTATATTGTAGAAACTTGAAAGAATCTTTTGGAAAAATTTGACGAGGAACAATGCAATACTTTTTTCATAATTAAAAAAAAGAAATGTAACGGGTGTGACATATTTTGTAACGGGTGTGACAGCGAAACGAATTTCTACTGATAAGTAGCAAACATTTTGTTTTTAATACTGTTCCTCATCGTGATATCGTAAATAATTTAAAACTAGATACACCAAAAATTGATATATACTTATCTCTACCAGCTTTATTAATATTAATTTTAAGGAAAAAAGTGGTCGATTTGCGTGGAATTCTCCATATGTATTTCAAAGGATAACTATAGTTACTTTTCTAGATATTTACGAAAAATTTGAAAATAAAAAAAACGGAAAAGGAAAAAAAATAAAATAGTTAAGAGAAAAATAAAATCTTAATAAAAAATAAAATTATAGTATGTCAACAATAAATTAATTTACATACTTACTTAGTTATACTAAGTTTTTTGGAATGGTTAGTCAAACAAAAAAAAAACAAAAAGAATCATACTTTGCGTGTTCCTGATAGTTTTTCTTTTTATTTCTTACATTTTTATTTATTTTTTTTTACTTTCATTCAATGTAGGAAATTATGTATTTTAAAATAAAAAAAAAATTATGAATACTTTTTTCTATATGAAGGTCTTACTGATCTTTCTTCATGAATTCTTAAACTTTTCTCAGACTTATTAAATTATAGATAAATCCAATTTTGGGTATTTATTATTTAAAATAAATTGCATTTTAATATTTTAACTTCATCAAGAAAAACTAAATAACAGAATTGATTTAATAAAAAAAATTTATATAAATTAAAAACAAGACTTACCGAGTAATAATAATTTGATATCCTTAGCAGCTTGTATGCCATCCTCTTTAAGATTTTTTTCAATTTGTTTAGAGCGTGCAATTGCTGCTCTTTCTTCAGCTGACGAAGTACATCCCATGTTCTGTTTTATTTTTTTTTTATTTTTTGGTTATTGTTTTTTTTTTGTTGTTGTTGTGGGGTTGTGTTGTTTTTTTAATTAATAAAATTAATTATTTACAAATTGATTATAAATGTTTTTGCAGTTAAACGATAACCTAATTTATGTTGATTCTTATGTTCGTTTTCTCCAATAGCTTTTTGCTTTTTTCTAATTAAACAATTTTTGTTTTTTTATTAAGTTTTATTAAGCTAATTATGAATTTAGTTTTAAATATTATGTGCATGTGAGTACACAAATTATCACCGTTAACGTTTTTGTTTATCTAATACTCTACATAAGTATATTTTACTTATAAGATACAATATTTAAGTATTTTTATTTTTATTTCATTTAAATAACAATTAAAGTATGTAAGAGAATAATAATTATACGTACATATAGGTAAGTATTTGTAATTTTTTTGTTTTTCTTAAATATTTTTTTTTTAATTAAAACTTTTCTACTGTTGTTGTATTCGCTTGTATTTTCTAATTTCCTTTCTATTTAAAATTGAAACATTTTTCTATTCCTGTTTTTTTTCGGTCAATCAAAGGGAAATTGAAATTTCTTTTTGTGTGTGTTTTTTTTTATTTTTGTTATTTTAATGCTATCTTACTACATCAATTACAAAATTGTGTTAATTACGTGTATGTGACATCCTTATTAAATTTCTGGTAAGTTTTTTTTTTCTTTTTTTTTTTATTGCTTTCCTTTTAAAATATTTTTTCTCCAATACATTGTAGGTATGAGAATTTTCTTACGATCTTAATTAGGTCATAGGAAGTGAAATGACATTTTAGAAAAAGGTTTTTTTTTATTTCAACATTTGAATTAAAATTGTGATAAAAAAAAACCATATTGAATTTAGAAATAAATTTAAAAAAAAAAATAGAAAATACCTACATATGTACGTACCTATGTATGTATATCATGAAAATTTAGAGTCATATGATTGTTCAATACCCTACATAAATATATAACAAATGCAAATATTAGGTACATACTGAGAAAAATAGTAAATTTTTTTAACAAATTTATGTTCAAGTTACTAAAAAATTTCTAACAATTAAAAATAAAATAATGCCGGTTTTTTATACATATTTGTAATCGGTTTTATTTTCTACAAAATGACTCAGAAATGTGTTTAAAAAAAAGATGTCTTGAAAAAACATAAGTAAGTTGGTATGTAATAAAAAAAAAAAAAGTACAAGACTTTATGAACAATTAAGATTGTTGCTTGCTTATTAAAGCTGAAGTAAAACTATGTTACGTACTTGAAATGAATCAAGCATCAATAAGAAAAGAAAACAAATCCGGTCCATAAAATAATAATAAAAATCCATTGAAATAAAATAAAGATGATGAATTCATTTTCTTGGAAATTCTTACTATGATTTGAGTCACTTTTGTATTAAAAAAAAAAAAAAATGAAGAAGAATAAATAGTCAACAGGAAATTGACTTAAATACGTTAAATATGAATAATAGAATTTCAATTATTAATTTATTTATTAGCCAAAGTAATTTTTTTAAATTTTGAATTACATCTTACTTACTCGTAAATATTAATATGTAGGTACATATGTATTTTTTATTTTTATTATTATTGATCATTCATTATACCTATTTATATTTTTTTTCAAAAATCAATTGATAAAAATTATAAATATTCATTTAATTCGTATGTAGGTACCTACTTAAAAAAATAAATAAAAAATAGTAAATTTTAATTAAGGAAATGGAAAACATACTCTACAAATAAGTATGTATTGTTAAAAGGATATCTACAATACACATTTAACATTTTAATTTTGATTTTTGTTTTGTCTAATACAAATTTAAAAATAGTTTTATTAAATAAGAATTGTTTTAGAAAAAAAAAAAAAAGTTCAATAAACCTATAAATAACAAATTATACATTTAATTTTTTTTTTATTTAGAAAATCCAATTGGAAAAAAAATATATTTTACACCCTTTTCTAATTTCATTTTTTTTTTCTCTCTCATAATTAACAATTTTTTTTTTACAACTTGAAGAACAATAAGATAAATAAGAACACTATCAATGCATTTTTATGAGTAATAAATATATATATATATTTTTTTTTTGAACTTTATTGAACTTTTTAATTTAAAAAAAATAATAATAATAAAAAAACACTGTGTAAAAGAGCATTAAAATATTAAAAAAAAAAAAAAAAAATTATATGCATTAAAAGAAATTCTCTATTTCAATATGAATTTTATAAATTATGAATATATATTATAGATTAAATGAAATTAATTCAAATTTTATATATAGTTTAATTGAAAAAAATTCACACTAAATTAATTTTGATGAAATATTGTTTAATAAAACATGATTGCTTATTTTTCTTTTCCTCGTTTTAAGCTTTCAATTTTTAAAAAAAAAAAAAAACAGGAAAAAAAAGTTAGAATGAATTACTTTTATTTTCGGTATTTTTTATAAACACTAAATTTAATGAATTTACTATAACACCAAAATAAATTTAAAATTTATTAAATGAATTTTATTTAATAAATTTATAATTTATTTAAAATTTAATTGTTTTCTTTTAACTCTTTGCAAAAATATCAAGTACCGTCCCGCCCGACAACTTTTTTTATATAGTTTGCGAATTCAATATGGAAGTTTGAGCCCAGTTGCATTTTGCTTGTCAAATAAACCCTAATTCACTTTTTTTCTCTTATCTAGGCAGAAAAGTACATATAAAAATATATATATATATATATATTCTTATTAGTTATATATACGGCATAAAATGTGTGTACAATTGTAAAAAAAAAAAAACTTGACAGTTAATTGTCAAATGTGTTTAACAAGTACGACATCTACATATGAAAAATTTACCTAAAACACTTGTTTTTATTTTACGGGTTAGATTGAAGTTAGTTTGGATTGAAAATTGTTTTGAATTAATTTAGGTTTTTGAAAAAAAATAACATTTTTGAGAATTGTTTAGAACTCAACTGATTAAAAAATACTGTAAATTAAGCTTTAAGTGAAAAAAAAATAAATAAATAAATAACCAAAAAAATAAATTCTGCAGTTTACTTTTTTTAAATAGTTTGGACAGAAAATATTTTGAATCTGGTAATGATGTTGCAGTTATTTTGAATTCAAAAATGAACATGAAAAACTCACAAAACATGAACAAAGGTTTTTAATAAATTACGAGTTTTTAATTTTAAAACAATTAAAAGGTATAATTTTAATTTCGCCTTGAAAAAAATTTTAAGAAAATTTTTATTTGTGAAAAAAAAGGGAAAATTCGAGAAGTGGATCATTATAGCTACAATCACCCTTTGCACACTTGGTGGTTAAACCGGTTATTGTTGCGCTGGGAGTAACATAATGGTATAATTTTTTTCAACTTGGTATAGTAAGAAATCATCCAAAATAATTTCAGCTTCACGGTTGTAATACACATACTCTCGTTACAACTGGTAGTGCCACCTTTAGATGTGGCTTGAGCAGTTGTAAAAACAGGTTTTATAACCGGTTTGCGACGTTGTAACAACAACTAAATGTGTTTATGCTCAATAATAATAACCAAAGGTGAAACTACCATATTCGATAATTCACCCGTTACCACAGTGATCAAATTTTTTCAATGGTTGTTTTGGTTAGCTTAATTTTCGAATTTTCAAAAATAAAAAGAAGGGTATTTTCAGTGCCTCAACAACAACGATAAAACTACACAAATTGTTATTTAAAATTGAATTGAATTTTTCATCATTTTATGTAATTGTAATGTAATGTAATAAATGTCCTTCTCACAGATTTTTTCCATAATCTTTTTTTTCTTTTCTTTTTTCTAAATATACATACATATAAGAAACTCAATAGTTTTTTTTTTAAATTTTTATTATTATTTCTTTTCTTTTTCTAATATTTCTAAAATATTTGTTCGAATATCACCTCACTACACGAAAACTTTATAATTCAATATAATAAAACTTTCGAAAAAAAAAATCTTTCTTTTTAATATTTAATTTTCTTAATTTAAAAAAAAAAATTGGTATAACATTTGCAAAAAAAAAAATAATAGACATTTTAAAAAAAGCAAATCGAAAAATAATTTCATGTGTGAGTAATTTGTATTTGTTTTCGTTTATTTTGTTGTTGTTTTGTTTAAAATAGAAATAACGCAAAAAATAGAAAATAATGGAAAGCTAAAAAAGAATTTAAATAAATTGAAACATAATTTCATTTATTTTGTTCGGTATATGAATTTTTACTTGCTTATTAATTTTGTTTGTTTGTTTGTTTTTCTAAAGTTAAAATCATAATAATAATTCCACTTAAATATATTAAAAACTATATTTTGTTTTTGTATTTTTTTTTTCTTCAAATTTTTACGAAAAATTAATGAAAAGGGATATTCTCTTTTAGAAGAAGAAGAAGAATTATTATCATTATAATCATACAATTATGTTATTAAAAATGTTAAAATTTTACAATTGCTTTACTTTGTATTTTATTTATATAAGTAGTATATTTTTGTCTTTTTTCTTTTTAAATATTTTTTCTAAAAAAATTTAATTTTTTTTATGTTCTTCATATACATATATTCTTTTAACAATATTAATGGAACACTATATTGCTTTTTATGTTTTTCATTTTGTTTTTGTTTTACTTTTAATTTGAGTACATTTATAAAACAAGTGCAAATCTTATATATATATATATACATATATAAAATTATTCTGATTAAATAATTAATTACATCTCTGAGATTGGCATTAAAATCAATACATACCACACAATTATGCTCTATGTATATTAAATTGGGCCTGATTCTCATTTATGACACAAAATTATCATGAATTTTAATAACACAATTTTTAATAACACAAATTTAATTTATTAAACAAAACGATCAATTGCAAAAGAAAAAAAAATTAATAAGAAATTAATAATGAAATAAATAAAATACAAAAAAAAAAAAAAAAAAAATTAAATTAAGAAACAAAAACAATAAATAAAACAAATTAAGTGAAAATCAATTTAAAATTATTTTATAAGTTTTCAGACATAATTAAAACTTTTTTATTAAAACTATTATAAAATGAGAATACCCCTTTTAAAAATTACTGACTTATTATAGTTTTAAACAAATATTATCATTTTTCTTTTTAAATTTTTAAAAAACAAAAAATTAAAAAAAATAAAATTTTATTTCATTGCCAAATATATGTATGTGAGTATATGTACGTTTTTGTTATCATATTTCATTACATAATTTATTAAAATGTTTATCTTTCTTTAAAAACAGGAAAATAAAAAATCCAAATATCAAGCTAAAAAAAAAATCAAAGAACATATTTTTTTTCTCTCTTAAAAATTACAATATTCAATTTTTATTACTCATTTTTCCTTTTTTTTTTTTTTTTTTTGCAAAAAAAGCATTTTTTGTAAATTTAACTCTTTTATACTTTGTTTATTTGCCATCTTAAATTTTAAATTTTAAAATTTAACTTTTTTATTTATTATTTTTTTTATTTTTTTAATTTGCAACTTCTTATTTACTTAATTACACATTAACTTAATCGCAAATTAAATTAAAATCTTATATAAAAAATATTACTATTATTATTATTTTGTTATTATTGAATTATTATTACACAATAATTAAAATTAAAATTTTTTTTTTTTCATTTTTCTTATATGATGAAATAAGTGATTTGTTTTTGTTTTTTAATTTCTTGAATTCTTCCTTTCTAATTTTTTTATAAATTAACTTTTTTTATTTATATATAATTCAAAATCAAATTCTTTTTTCTTTTATTTTATTAATTAAATTATTGATTTAAAAAAAAAAACAAGAAACATTTTTTTTTTTTACCAGTAAAACGTGAAGTTCTCATGCAATTATTATCAATAATAATGTTAGTTTTCAATATTAAAAACAAAACAAATTTAAAAAAAAAAAAAAAAATTCGTTCTAAGGTAACAGAAAATTCATATCATGCAATTACATAACTCTGTTTTGTTTTTTATTTATTTATTTTTTTTTTCAATCTTATTATTTTTTAATAATAATTTTTAAATTTTGTTTTTTGTTTGTTTTTGTTTTTCCTTTGTTTTTTTTTCACTTATTAATATTTATATATACATTCCTTCATGGTTTTATTATAACAATTTTATTATTATTTTTCATTTTTCAAACAAAGGCAAAATAAACAACAACAAAATAAAAAAGATTAATGAGGTACCATCATCATAATCAAAAGAATGCGTTTGTTTTTTGTTTTTTTTGCTTTTTTAAATTTAATTTTCAAATTAAAAGAATTCACAAAAAAAAGTTATCAAGTATTGGACAAAAAAAAAAAAATTACATAATTCAGAAACTTTTTTTTTTTTATAAAATTAAATTGAGTAATGTTGAATCATTAGAAGAAAAGTAGTAACGAAATTCTTTTTTTTTTTTTTTCTTGTTGGAAAAAAAATATATATTAATAATAATATTGAAGACTTTTAATTATCGTTCTCAAATTAGGGTAGCAAAAAATATATTAGATTGTGTCGTGGTTGTTTTAAATAATGACGATGACGAGAATAATGATGAAAAAAAAGGTAAAGGATATGGTCAATTTTGCGAAAATATATCTTCGATACTGACAAAAGCACATGAACCTAATGATGAATTTGCCATTAATCTAAGTAATTCGTATGCATGTGCTACACATATTTCTAATGGTGGTCGCCATGAATAATTCATTGATTCTGAAAATACAAAAATATTCATTACAGTTATTAGGTCTTTTTTTTTTTGTTTCACTTTAAAATTATTTAAAAAAAAAAAGTAAACTATGTTTGTTTAAATTTAAGTGAAAACTACAGGGTGTTACTATGATAGTGTTCAACAACCTAATAAAATATAAGAGGTTGAAACTCTAAATGTGATTAAACTATTTGCTTATCCAAGTATAAACACCCTGTACATATTACATATCTTGATTTCAGTATATCGAAGAGTATTTTTTTTTTATTATCGAAATTAGCCGATGCTAAAAATAAATCATTCCCAAATGTGTATCACATTCACATCAAAAAACTCAAGCAAAATATTTATCAACCATTATTTTTATTCCCCTGTAATCTTCTTTATGAGTAAACATGCTGTGTTTACAATACAGTACACGTTTATTCCTAATGTTTTTGGCACAACATCAAAGGAAAAATAATAATAAAAAAAATTTTTACTTACCTAATATGGCTGAATTAAGTGCTGCACAAACTGTTTCCCGTTTCGAGGGACATAATTGCCATCCTAATGGACTAGCCCAAGGATTGGAATATGCTATTAAACTAAATGCATCCTGTGAAATCGATAAAAAGTATGAAGAAAAAAAAATTAAAACACAATATAAACAATTTTCTCTATTATCTGAAATTCTTATTAAAACTAGTGATACATCCATTCCGTTGAGATTCTGCAATATTACGAAATAGAGTAGCACTTTTTATAGTTTAGAATAAAAAAGGATTAAAAGATTTTTCTAGATTTTAAAAAAATCTTCTCCTTTACATTATTATTTTATTTATTTCATTTTATCTCAACAAGATGATTTATTTTTTTGATTTACGTTACCTCTAACATTTGTCGATCATCATCGTTCATTTTATTTTCTTTTTCTAATTGTTGACCCATTTGTGATAGTTCACGACCAAATTCTAATATTCTTTCAAAACCAGAACCATATTTTCTTGTTGATGATGATGGTGTAGTCGTAACATCAACATCTAATTCAAAATACAAAAAAAAAAAAAAACCAAGGAATAATTAGTTTTTTTGATAAATTTACAACTTAATTGTTAATGAACAAAAATAAATATTAAAAAAAAAAAGTAAATATGGCAAAATTTCCATACCCATGTCTTCATCTGTGTCAACGGAATTTGTAAAGTTATTTTCAGTTGTTCCATTTTTAAATGAATTTCCTGAAACGATGGACCAGTTCATTTAAAAAAAAAAAATAAAAACAATTTCGATAATTTTGTTTTTCCTCTATTTCTTTTTGTTTTGTTTTCTAAACAATATGGACACAATGGAAGATGAATGGATTGGAATTTAATAATATGGATTAGAAAGCTTTACACTTTTTTTAGAGGATAAGTTTCTTGCACGCAATCGAATTAATATTAATCCAAAAACAAAAACAAATTACGAATGCATGAATTAGTTATTTTTTTTAAATTATTAATAAATTAGTAAAATTAATAAAAATAAAACTCACCATTTGATAAATGACCATTTTCCATTTCAACATCATTAATATAATCGTTGGTCATATTATTAACACCATCTTTTAACTCAATATCATTGATTTTAGTTGATTCGATTCCATTATTCGATATTCTATGTTTAAAAAAAATTAATAAATATCAAATTATGTTAAAATAAGTTCCTTTTGATTTGAATTTTATTGCTTTGAAATCTTTTCATAGACGACATTAAACTACATGTCCTCGAGCAAGTAAGAATGATATTCGAAATTTAACATAAAAATGAGCAATTTAATAACTTCTGAACAAATTGATACACAGCTTTAAAAAAGCTCATTTGGCCCTCTACGTACCTAAAAATTGAAAAAAAAATTTTCTTTGATCCTGAATATCTCAGAAATCACTGAGAATACACCCCCACCTACAATACAATTTTTTTTCATTTCTTGTCGAGATCTATCACCCCGCCCAGTTTGAAAAAAGTTCCGTGAAACACCCTGTACAAATATAAGCAGCTGTTGTAACTTTAGCCTGTTAATACATTTTTCCATGATATTTATTCCGTTTCAATTCTAGCTGGACCATACGACCTACATAAGTCAACTTGGGCTTCTTAAGACTATTTTTCTGTCATAAATGCATTTATAGTTTAAAGTGGAATGAATTGATATTTGTATAATTGGTTTTATGTACTTGCTTATGGTCAGTAAGCAGAGCCACCAAACTAAATACTTCAGTACCGTTCACTTATATCAACAACAAAAATTTGAAAAATAGCAAGTGAATGTAAAAGACAGATAAGAAAGTTAAAACTAGATTTAGACTTCAGAAAAAATTTGATTGTGTTAAATTTATACTTTAGTCAAGGGAAGAAACATAAAATGAATTTATAACAGAGAGAAGAGATAGTACAAGATATATACATAAAATTTACTTATTTTGTTTAATAAATTAAAAGATATAACTGAACTTACTCAGTATTTTTAATTTCTTGATTATCTTGCACGCCGCAATCATTTATCACAGCATTATTATTTTGTGTGCCACCATTTTGGTATGACTTAGTTGATTGAATAACTGATGTTTGAACAGGGCTAGTTTTGGCTGTTGATGATGTTGTATTATTTGTATTATTTGTATTATTAGTATTATTTGTTGTATTATTTGATGTTGCTGTTGTTGTTGCTGATTCTTTTGTATTTATATTTGAATTTGTTGTTGATGTGGTTGTTGTAGAATTAATATTATTCGTATTATTATTATTAGTACTATTGTTATTATTATTAGTATTAGTAGTATTTGTTGTTGTTGTTGTAGGAGTTGTATTTGTTGGTGATAAGGGACCCTGTAAATTATCATTTTTTTTTATGTTAAAAAAAATCCGAATAAATGAAATACAAACAAAAAAAAACTGAAAATTACCTCGAAATCTGATCCATTAACCATTTCAATAAATTGTCGACATTTAAGCATGAATAATAAATTTTTATTATTCTCTAATAAGCCAGGATATGAACGAAGTGTATGCTCTATCGCTTGACCCATACGACCCGACATCACTAACTTAAGAATTTCTTTTCAATTTCAAAAAAATAAAGGAAAAAAAATTAAAATTAAAAACAAATTTTATCTTAAAAACAATTAATAATTTACTTTGTCGATTTTTTATTGATGAAATTTCTTCACTGAAATTTTGACCAGTAGTTTTTGCAAATGTTTCTGCTGTTAAACTATAACCATTATGAACTAAATATGATGAAACCATTCTAAAATTTGGAAAGAAGTTGATTAAAAAAAAATATAAATAAATACATAATTTTAAAAGCATTAATTACTTGTGCAAAAGCACTGTTGAATCTCCTTGATCACTTGGCATTGGAAAACTATAAATAGCAGCTTTTGTTTCAGCACGCATTTGTTTAATCATATCTTCAATTTGGTCAAATTTGAATGGCTCTTGACCAAAATTAGCATCAACTTCTTCGCCAGGAGTTTGAAGGCCAACAGTTGGATAAAGCTTAGACTATAAAAACAATAATAATAATAAATAAATAAAATTAGTAAACCAAAAAAAAAATTTATTTTTTTGTTTTTTTCTAAATTACCGGAAGATCCTTAAATGCTATACCGAGATCAAGACCATTTTTGGTATAGAAACATGTGTTATTAACTAAATTCACACCACATCCAATTATATCGCCGGTGGTAAATGTTGGTCCATATGGTTGACCATTACCCGATGAACAAAATGAATTACCATCATCACCGTGATATCCATATGATTGTTTGTCCCAGCCTTTTTTTTTATATTTGAAAAATAAAAAATAAAAATTAATTAGAAATAAATTTTAAATAATAACAACTTTACCTGGTAAACGATTCATTTTAAAATTTTGTGAAGTAAGTCCAATACCCATATAACCATTTTTGCCTTTTGAAATTATTTTTACTTCAAAATAATATAAACCGCAAGCAGCTGGAATTGGGTGGGCAGTACGTACTGAAGCTGCGTCGCTATGAGATTTTCCAGCTCCTTTAAAATAATAACAAAAAAAAAAAGAAAGAAAGAAAAAAAAAAATTTTAAATGATAAAGTACAACGAAGTAAAAGCAAATAATATATTTTTTTAAATATTTAAAATGTTTACAATAAATTTTAATTGTAATTAAATGCAAGCAAAAGACAATTATTTTACAAGGTTAAAATAAAATTTCTTTAAAGAATTTATTCCTTTTTAATGAGTATGCTATTTTTAAATCAATAAAAATAGCAAATTGTAAACAAACAAACAAGAAAAATGATATTTAGAATTTTTAGAAGAAAAAAAAAATACTCTGTGTAATAAGAAATAATCTATTTATTTTTCAATGTTTAACGGAAGATTCATAAAATTTAGCAATAAATCATTTTTTTTTTTTTTTTTTTTTTGTAAAAAAAAAAGAAGTTCTACTTATACAAAATGCATATTATAAGAATCTTTTTCTTATTTCTCTTAAAAAAATATAATTTTATATATGTATTGTATATTCTCTTAGAACTTTTGTTTTAAAATACTCATGATGAATGATAGATACAAGAAAATTTTTCTTATCTGTCACCCTTCATTGTATAGAGAGTATATAATATATACATACATATGTACATACATTTATGTACATTCAAAAAAAAAAAAAAAAAAAAATTATTACTTAGAAATTAAACAAAAAGGGAAATTCAATTAGAAATTGATTTTGTTCTAATTCATATAGTAGTGAATATGAAAATTTTATATAACTTCAATGTTTAATTAACGAAATATAAAAAATAAAATACTCAATACAAGATATAAAGGATTATCAAATTATTTTATCAAGCAATTAAATGAGAGAAAAAAAAAACAACAAAAGTTCAACATATGTTAGTTAGGTACATATTTACATAGTTAGGTACATTTTAATATATCGACAAAGGATTGATAATATATATACATATGTATATGTATGTAGATAAATATATATATGTAGGTGTATACATATGCAGTTTTTTTTTTATAAAACACATAATGCAAAAATAAAATAATTTCTTATCATTTTTATGTTTTAAAGATTTACCAGAAACGTGAAATATATAAAATTCTTTTAAACCAGATAAGAAAATTTTTTTTTGTTTTTCTGTTTTTTAAAAATTTCAAAGAAATATAATAAACATATGCACATATGTTTTTTACTTCATTCGCAAATAACATGTTGAAAAACAAGGAATCGTATTAAAATCATAACACTATAGAAGGTGTTTTTTTTTTTTCATGAATCGATAAGAGTATGTAATTAAAATCAATTTTATTGTGTGTTTATTGTTTAAGTTAATCGTTGAATACCTACATACATATGTACATAAATTTCTGTGGTCACATCCACAAACAGTCGACATAAGCAAAAATTTAGCTGATACAATCTAGATCTTCGTAGTACTTTATTCGTTATTCTATCAAAATTTGGTTGTTGTGTCTTATTTTTTTCAAAAGTTATGGATCAAAAACATAACAGCTTATGTCATGTTGGTTCTTCTTTACTTTGGAAATCGAATATTCAAAAAACTTTTTCTCAAAAGTACATTTTCAGATTTAAGCGGTTTATGGATGTTGCAACCACAAAAATTCATATATTATTAAATATAAAAATTTTTCATCCACATATGAAATTAAAAAGAAAAATTTACTATTGAAAAAAAAAAATTATAATTTGATACTGCAATAATTTTTTTTTAAATGGTTTTTATTTTCAAAACAGATTGTTTCTTGTTTTTTCTTTGAATAAATCATGCGATAGGTAAAGAAACGTCACATATAATACACAAAGAAAAATAAAAATCAAAAAAATGACGATTCATGATCAGCAAATAAAATTATGTATGTAGTATTAAAATAAATAGTAAGATTGAGAATTATAATCTTGTCAATTTTAATAGAAAAAAAATCTGATTTGAAAGAAAATTGAAAAATGATAAGTTTAAATTATTTATTTTCAATTTTTTTTTTTTTTTTTTGATATCCTTTCTCCAATTGAGTTTTTTTTTTTTTTTTGTAAATTTTTAAATAAAATTTTGCTCGTAATTACTGAATTTCATTGTAATTTTTCGTTTGAAATCTTTTTCGTATTTTTTCTCTCTTCTCTTATTACATTCGTTTACTTATTTATATCTTTCTATTTTGGAGAAAAAAAATATATTTAAGTATATTATTTTCAAAATTAAAAATTTTGAAAATGTAAACAAAAAATTTTGTTTTTTTTTAGTAAAGTTGTATTGATAACTGTTTACATTTGTATGTTGTTTTTTTTCTTTCCATAACGTGTAGGTACTATTTACATATATACCCATAATATTAAAAAAAAAAAATTGATGACTTATAATATACAATGTAGGTAATATATTTTTAAAGTTGCTTTTTTGTTTTGTAAAATAGTGTATTTTTTTCCTTCATATTTCCACTTTATACATATATTATGCGTAGATGTATTATAGATTTATAGGTATATACATATATGAATAAAATGTATATATTGTACAGTACATATAATGAAAAATTTACAGTAGTACAGTAGCAATAAAGCCCAGCAGAGAAGAGAGATAGCAAACATTTATAGAAGTTAGATTGGTTAAATGTTTGGATTTTTTTTTTCTTTGGATTTCTATAGCATATGATTTTAGATATATTATTGTATAGAGGTACCTATAAAATTTTCATTATTATTTTTTTTTTTGTAGATATAATCCAGTCTATAAAACAGTACCTATTTTTTCAAAAAAAAAAAAAAAAAAAAAAAAAAAAAAACACACCCATCTAAATAGAAAAAAATTTTTGTATGTGTGTAGTATTGTGCACCTTTTGTCACTGATTTGCCCTTGCCTTTGTTTCCTAATACATTATAGTTTGTTTTTTTCTTTAATATTAAAAATTGAAAAACAACAAAAAAGAAATGTGATAATTTTCCCTTTTAATTACATCTAAATATGTAGATATATATATTTTTTTTTTTATGTGTAAAATCTCCTTTAGTATTGCATATATGATAAAAAACAAGAAAAAATTGTAATTTTATCAAATAGAGAATTATTGAGCATTACTCAAAATTATTATTTTTTGTATCACAAAAAAAAAAAAATGAATACTCATTGCGCACCTTAATAAAGAAAATTTCATTATTATAAATGAAAATAATTTCTTATAATCATAATAGAGTATCTACATAAGGGCTTTCTGTTTTATCTATCTTGTGTATTATTTATTTACTTATACATATTTTTTGTTTTTTTCTAACTTAATTGACAGAATCCTGGATGTGAAATCAGCTGATGATATTGAAGTAAAATCACAATGAATTTTCTCCACCATTTATATATATATTTACGCACTTCATATTATTTTGCGTGAAAAAAAAATTCACGGATCAATATAATCACACAATTATTATTAAATTAAAATCAATTTGTCTTATTTTTTCGTTGGTTTTTGTTAATTTTTCAAAAAAAAAAAGAAGTCAGATTGTCTTACACAAAATTATTTGAATTCATTAATAAAATTAAATATTTCCCAATGTAAAAATATTACATATGAAAAAAAAAAGATTATTGAATTTTGTAGAGAAAAAAAAATGTATGGAAGTCGTAATGTTCACTTTGTCATGAAATTGGACTTTTTTTTTTCTTTCTTTTTTTCATGTGTACATACTACGAAAAATGAACAATGGGAAAAATTTTTTTTAAAGAGGAAAGTATTTAATATATCTAATTCCTAATACTTATTTAATTGAAGTTAATCGTCATTATAAATAATTTTTAGTTTTAATAATTATTGTAATTAACTAAATAAAATTTCTTTGTTTTATTTTTGCTTTTGTTGTTTTTCAATCAATCAAGTTTTTTTTTTTTTTAAATTTGATTAATATTTCATTTTATGCATATTCATAAAAAAAACTAAAAGTAAATTATTATTTTTTTTTTTTTCATTTCTAAGTAATGTTAATGATATTTTTAATTTGCTACCTTTATATTGAACACGTAAATTATTTTGAGATAATCCAATTGCATGGCATTTATCGTGTGAGCTCCACGATCGAGGTAAAGGTGTTTCATTTTCGTTGACATTTGGATAAAGAATTTTCAAACGATCCACTGGATGTTGTGACGACGATGATGGTGTAGATTGTGAAGAATTATGATGAGCATTATGGTGTCCATCCACTTTATTTTTACCAAAACTATTATTAAAAACTACTCCATCACAATGAATATTGACTTTGTCGGCCATTAAAATTAAAGTTTATTTCTTTAAGAAACAAAATTTATTTAAAGAAAAAAAAAAAGAAAACTTCCTTATGATTCTTCTTTTTTTTTAATATACGAAAATAAATTTACTATTTCAACTCAAGTCAACCGTTTTAATGCAGAGAATTAACACAAATGTGTGTAGGCACTGGCACTACTCTTCTACAGTTTTCTTTCTTTTTCTTTTGTTTCTTTATGAGTTTTTTAAAATACACAACACAATCATGATAACTTTAACTAGTCAAAAGCAATAAAAGCAATGCAATACTCGAATAAATTTCGATAGTCGTTGACTATAGCTGGTTCGAATTTGATAGGTTTATTTTCCTCTTCTTTTTCATACTTTTCAAACAGCTGTGTGAAGAAATGATACATCACGCAGTGATTTTTTACTAAGTACTAATCGATTCAACAAATAAAAATAAAATTTTATTGAATTGAATTTTTATGAATTGAAATTAATTCTTACATTAAATGTATGTATAGAAAAAAACTAAGTTATAAATTTTAAACAATATTTGGAAAAATTAAGAAACCGAGGTCTTAAATTCATTTTTAAAAATTTATTCTTTAAATGAATCGATATTTGATATTTATTGATTTTAGTTTCAATTCAAATAAATGAATTTTAAATTTATGACGAAAAAAGAGTTGCCATATATGAAATATTTTAGATTTGAAATTATTGTGTAAATACACATCAAAGTTGAACTGAAATTCAAGACTAATCCCTAGTTGAAATTATGCTAGTACCATCGCGATAGTGTACCATCTGCTAGTATTGTATTAGCATTATGTCAACTGCTACTATTGGATGGTTTACTAGCAGATTGTAAAATCAGAAAATTAAATTAATTAGGTATTTTACACTGAGTTAAAAAAGTTTCACTGGTATAATTTTTATCAATTGGTACAACAAAAATCTACCAAAATTAAATTCTTCACAAATATAATGGTTTTGTTTTAGAAAATTTTGAAATTATATTTACAAATATACTTACACAACAAGAACATCTTAAATTTTAATTGAAGGTTTGCAACAATGGAGGACACCATTTTTGTTTTCATATAAATCCGATTTGTTTTTCATGTCGATCCAAGTTACATATCCATATATACGTTCAGAGTGAAAAAAAAGATAAATAAAATGTTTTTTTTTGGCACTACGTTTCTCTATTCGAAAATAGAGGTCGCTACGAAAAATATAAGTTCTTCAGTGAAAAAGTGATGAAAATTTTATTTAATCAGTTCATCAGTTTCAGTTTACCAGCTGTTTTAGTGTCAAAGTATCATATGAATTAAAGTTTAGGGGTTATTACGTGAATTTGTAATTTGTATTTTTCTTTTTAATTTGTTTCATAATGTTGGATTTTCCCACTGGAATTCGTTCAAGTATGTAATTTAATTTTATAACATGTTTTTTTGATACTTAAAGTGAGGCTATTTTCAAGAAGAAGATAAGTGAACTGAGCAAAACTAGAATTTAATTTTTAAATTTTGCTAAGAATTCTAATTTAAAAAGTCCAAAATTGCTATGGGCTGACGTGGTAAGTGGTTTCATGTATTATTGGTTATAACTTAAAATTTAAATTCACTATGAATTGAGAGGCTCCTATTATATAATGTCAAGGTGCCTAGAGAATGATTAAAAAAATTACGTTTATTATAAAATTATTTTATTTTGTTAAATTTAAAAAAAAAATACATATTGTTTTCACAAAAACTCAATATAAAAGTTGAAATTAGCTATATGATATTATTAACTAAACATATATGTATATTTTTTTAAATTATTTTAGGAATAAAAGTGACTTTTGATAAAATATAATTTGTATTATGTAATTATTATAATTTTGTTATCATAATATTCTTGTTAATTTTAAATATGATAAAAATTTTAAAATAATTAAAATCAATTCGCAGTAGTATGTATGTATGTATGTATATAAATTGTAAATAAAATTAATATTGCACCTTAATTTTATCCAGCACCTTTTTATTTATTTATTTAAATGAATTTTAATGAAATTACAGCAAAAATTTATTATTTATTTATTTTTTATTTGTAAAAAAAAACAAATTACCTAGCACTTTTATATATATGTAATTTAAAAAATGTTGAAAAAAAAAAAATGAATATTGTTTTTTCTAATATGTATTCAACATTTTAAAAGAAAGTATAAGCACCGAGTCGACAATATAAAATTATACGAAAAATATATTTTTATAATTAGAAAAATCTACGTATGAGTGAACAGATTATTATAATATAATAAAAATTTAGTTTTTTTCAAATGTATAAATAATTGCACTTAGAGATATATTTAATTAGATTAATTTATCTATTTACATTGATTTTAAATTAATTTTTCATTTGTTTTAAATTCAATAAAATAATGACCATCATTATAACATTTTAAAAAAATTGTTAAAAAAACAGAAAAAATAATTTTAATTAAGAAGTATTTAAGAAATCTATTAAGATTTTTAATTTTTTACATTTATTTGGTAAGTTTTAGTTATTATTTTTGTGAATTCCATACATATATGAATATGTATTTTAAATACATATTATAACAACGATAATTGACTGTTAGCTTTTTCTACTCACAAATAAATATTTCAAAATTTTTTGTTTATAATCCTTGTTGTTGTTTTTTTTTTTTTTTCAAATTTCGAATTATCACAATTTAATCTTAAAAAATTTCTTTTTTTTTTTTCTTTCAAATAATTATACCTAATTAATTAAAATAAAAAATAATGATAATTCTTAATTATTTTTTCTTACATATTATTTCTAATTTATTTATTTTTTTATCTTCTATATGAATAACAATACTTAAATTATTATTTAAAAATTATATTGCCTTCATTTAATTATTGCACTTCCGGCCAATATATATCACAATTAAATAAAAAGAAAATTGTTTTCTTTTATTTTAAATACACATTGCATATATATTTATATTAAATTTATTTAATTAATCTATAATTTTATCTATATGATATTGAAAAAGTTATTTTGTAATTTTTTTCTATAAATATTTACAAATTCTAAATTTAATTTAAATACAAATATGAAAAAAAAAAAAAAAAAAAATTGTTTTACTTAATTATAATAAAAAATTATTTGAAAAAATTAATAAGAAAAATATTTTATTTTATTGTAATAATAATTAAAAAAAAAATAATATAAATAAAAATATAATAAATGTATAAATTGCACCAAATATTTGGTTTGTTTTGTTTATTTTTTATTTTTTGAATTTAATTTCAATTTTATTGCACAATTGAATACAATTCTAATGTACCTACCATATTGTATAAGTAGATTTTTAGGCGAATAAAAAAAAAAAATAATAATTAAAATTAAAATAATTGTAATTACATTTAAAAAAAATTGAGTACGTTTTATATTTTTAGAATTTAATTTTTATTTTTAATTTAAATACGATAGAATTAGAAAAATTATGATTTAACCGTATTGCACTTAACAAAACGAAAATTTAAAAAAAAATCGAAATCAATACTATATGAACTACAAAAGGATATGTTTTTCCTATATTTATTTTTGAACATATTGCACATTAATAATAAGTAAATTTCTTTTTTCCATTTTTTTTTTTTTTTTTTTCAAATCAAAGAATGGTAAAATTCAAATTTCAAAAAGAAGTAATTACTTAAAATTATTTTTTTAATTAAAAAAAAAATTATTTCTTTTTTTTCTTTCTTACAATTTTTATAAATTGAAAATTACTATAAAAATTACATTTACGTATCATCAACATTCTTATCCTTATATTCTTCTTATACATACATATATGTAATAATTACAATCATATTTACTACTATTACTACTACTATTATTGTTATTGTTGTTGTTGTTGTTGATTATTTCGAATATTTTTAAATAAAACTGAATTTGTTTCAATACTTTCTGCTCCAGATTCACACATATCTTCTGTATTACCTTCTTCATCAGTTGTTTCTGATGATCTACTACTGTTTGTACTTCTATTACTATTATTATTACGGCTATTACATCTATTAAATCTTTCATCATCATCTTCTGATGAATATAAATTTACATTAATTTTGGATGAATTATCATAATTTTTTTTAATATTATCATGTTCATGATGATTTTTATGAAATTTTTTATGATTTTTATTAAATTCTGGTGTTATTGATTTTTGTGATGTTGATGATGAACGATTTTTTGTAATACTTGATTCATGTTCATCAGAACGATCTTCAATTGTATCAAATTTACATATTTGATTATCTTTATCATTTGATTGTTTAAAATTATATTTCTCATATAAACGTCTTGAATAAACTTCATTTGAATCAGCACTTATATAACCGCTATCAAGTTCTACTGATGGTCTTTGATGATGTTGTCCATTATTATTATTGCTACTATTATATCTTTGTTGATCATAATATGATAATGATGATGATGATGTTATACTAAATTGTCTAGCTAAACCAAATCTTTTTGGTATACCATTAACAATATCATTATCACTATTACTATTACTACCACCACCTTGATTAATTATATTACCTTCATTAATACATAAATTTTTAATACCAACAGATAATGATGATGTTGATGATATATTTTGATCAGATTTTTTATTTTTTAAATAAATTGAATCATGAATTTTTGTATTAACATCATCAATTATTAATGATGATATACCATCATCACGATCTAAATTTTGTGATAATAAATTTAATTTTTTATCAGTTGATATTGATGCTGCTGATGATGATGATGATGATAATGAATAATTATTAAATTTTGATGTTGCTAAACTAATAAATTTTTTCCATGCATTTTTTAAATCTTTTGATTTTTTAGCACGATCACGTAAACCAATCGCTATTTGCATACCATTCGATGATGGATTATTATTATTTATTTCACATCTATAAACAGTTTGAATATTTAATGGATTTTTTTCACATAAAAAATTATTATTATTATTATTATTATTATTATTATTTGTTGTTGTTGTTTCTATTGTTGTATTTTGAATTTTATCTAAATTTTTTGTTTCATCATTTGATAATGTATTACGATTTTTCAATTTATAATTATCATTTGATTGTATTGATTTTGTTGATACAACTTCAATTTTATCTGGATCTTCATAATAATCATGTTTTTCATCTTTATCCTTTTCTGAATCAGAAAATAAACGATAAATTGAATATTCTGTTGATGAATATGAATATTCTTCATCCTTAATAATGTTATTATTATTATGTTGTTGTTGTTGATGCTGTTGAAGTTGTTGTTGTTGGTGTTGTTGAAGTTGTTGTAAAGGGTTCGTGTAACGTTTTGTATATATGGCACAATTATTATCTATTTGAGGATGGCAATTATTATTGTTATTAATTATTTCATGTTCATTATTTATTAAATTATTTTTTAATAATGATGTTTTTCTATTATTTTCAATTGTTTTTATTGAATTAAAATTACAATTTTCAAATTCTGAATTTGCTTGAGTATCTGAAACACCGGTAATTTCTGTTGATTCACTACTACTTATTGTTATATCGGATGTATCTTCATTAAAATTTCTATTATCATCATTATTTTTTAATTGATTATGATTATCATGTTGATGATGATGATGATGATGATGAAGATGATGATGTTCATTACCATTAATATTATCATTATCATCATTAGAATCATCAGAATCAGAATCAGAGTCATTATCATCATCATTATTATCATTATCATCTTCATCATCATCATCATCATCAACATTTTCATTATCATTATTTGTATTATTTTGAATTGATCTACAGGAATTATCGGTGTTCCAGCCTGTCAAGTTTTTACGTATAATTATATCATTACATTTATTACCATGAAATTTTGGTACATCATAAAAATTATTTTCTGGTATAATATCTGGTGGCATTATTTTTTTAATACTATCATCAATATTTTTTCTTTGACGTTTTGAATGTTTTGCTTCTAATGTTAATAATCTACCTTGTTTATCATGAAATTCAATATTTGTTAATTTTGGTCTATGATGAATTTGTTTTTGATTTTTTGATTGATAAATTTCACGTAAACTACCAAATATTGGTTTTAAATTACATTGTATACCATTTATACTGTTACTACGATCTCTTAATAAATTATTATTATCATTATGATTATGATTAATTGATAATGATGATGATGATAATGTATTACTATTATTATTATTAATATTACTTCGAAAGGAACTGCATAAACGTAATACCAAATGATCATTACGTTTATTATTACGACTAAATTCTGGTAATGATGTCATATTTTCTAATGATGAATATGTTATTTGTCCATCACCACAATTATTTACAAAATTTTGTGATTTTTTTAAATGTTCTGACCATGCATTTTTAACATCGCAAAAACTATGCTTCTTTGGTTTACGATCTAATGTATCTGGTTCAAATTGATCACTATCTGTTGATAATTCAATATCACTTAAAGGTTCATGTTCAACTTCAATTGTCATGCTACCTTTAAATGGTGTATTATACTTTATACGAGGTTCTGGAATTTGAAATGATGATAATGATGATGATGATGATGATATATTCGTTTTTAATGCTGTTGTCAATAATTTATCTTTTTTACCTTTTATATCTTCATAATCATTTAATGTTTTCGATATAATATGATTATTATTATTATTATTATTATTATTAATTTTTTTTATAATCGTTTCACCATCTTTACGAAAACCTTCAATTTTATCATAAACTGTATGTCGAATTTCAACTTCTTCTTCTAATGGTAATGCTGTACTTAAACTTGGACTCGGATGTGAACATGCATCTGAACTATTATTTGATGATGATGGTGATGATATTGAACCATTTGGACCATTTTTTTTATGTGTTGATGTATTCCTTTCTAAACTATCTGTTTCATAATCAACAATTAAATATTGAGGTGATTTTCTTCTATAAATTGGTGAATCTGGTTGATATTGACGTAAAGATTTTTTACCAAGAGTACTATAATCTGGTGTTGGTACTGATGGATCACTACCTTGAGTATTATTATAAATATTTTTCATTTTTTTATCATAACTTCTATCATAATCCGGTGTTGGTATATTAAAATTTCTAATTGAATAATCTTTAGCAATTGCTTCATATACCATATCTGGCATATGTTTTATATTTTTTAATATATCATATTGATTATTAATTTCTGATGATGTTATTGGTTTTTTATTTGGATTTGCATATTGATCAAGAACTTCAATACGTTTTTTTGATGAACGTGAACGATGTGATGATGAACGACTTTTTTGTGATAATGCTGGTGAATCATAATGATTAAATTTTGGATTATTATAAATTTCACTACAACTTTCAGCAAATATATTATAAACATTATTTTGACCATACATTCTAGTACCTAAAATTGGTGAAATTGGTTTTTCTTTTGTTAAATTAGATTTTCTATTACGATTTTGAATATTTTTTAAATTACCAATTACAGATTTTTGATGTGAATTATGTGTTTTTAATGAATGAGAAACAATTTTTGGTGCTGTTTCTGGTATAGCAGGAGGTTTACATTTCGGTGCTTGTATATTTCTTTTTGGAATATTATTTAATGATTGTTTTGAATTTGTAGTTACATTTTTAGCAACTGTTTTTAATTTTTGTTGTAGAATATTCGTTTTTGATTCAGATATATTTTCTTCTTTACCAATTGTATTATTTGTATTTGTATCATCTTGTAAATTTGCAACACTTGGTACACTTTCAAGCCATTTTTCTATACTATTTCTTTTATCACCACAATTTGTGCATTTATTTGAATCTTTTACTGGTAAATTTTCATTATTTTTTAAATTATTATTGGCATTATTATTGTTGTTACCTTTTGTTAAACATCCAGGACAACCAGTACAATCTAAAGAATTATTTAATGAATTTGATTTTTTTGAAAAATCATTACTACTATTACTATTCGGTTGATCTTTATGAGATGATTTTGAATTATAATAAATATCAGAACCATTTAATGGAGCTTCTTCTGGTATTAATTGTAATGAAGGCTGATAACGTTTTGCTGACATTTTATATTTAGCAATTGCAATTACTTCACGAATTTTTGTTAGAAATTCTATTGCAGCTGGTGGTGGAGACTGTTAATTAAGTAAACAAATATATTTTGTATTAATTTACAAAAAAAAAAAAAATAAAAAAAAATAAATAAATAAATAAATAAATGAAAATAATTAACAAACCATAAGTAAATGAGGTTCAAAATATGCTGGATTAAAATATAATTTTTTTCGTATAGTTCCATTTACAATTGCTCTCATATTTTCTAATTTTTCATCAGCTCCCATATCTTCAATAATTGATACATTTTCCTCTGGTAAACATTCATTTTCTTGTGTTGGTGATGGTGAAGATTCATTCATTTGATTACGTTCATGATGATCTAATTTATTTCCATTATTATTGCCATTACCAATACCATTATTTGATGGATGAACAAGAACAGAAGTTTGCATCTATGTTGAAGAAAAAATAAAAAATAAAAAATTAATAATTTAACTAGAATAAAAAATAATAAAAAAACACTAATTTGATAAAAATAAAACATCACTTACATTTTTAACTCTTTCACTAATTGTAGCATGATTATGATTATCTTCACATTCAGAATTTGAATTTGATAAATCACTTGTGAATCCAGAATGATCACTTAAATTTGGATAATGTTTTAATAATGGATTATTTTTAACAATACCTAATTCTTCTTTTAAATTACATGATGTTGTACTACCATTTAAACTGTTACGTCGTGATCTATCACCATTTCTTTGTCCTAATAAATTTGATGAATTATATATACTTTCATTACGTGTAAATGGTGCACCAAATGTAACTTGATCATTTTTTGGATAATTAATATCATTTGATAAATTACGTATTGAATTATGTGTATCTGTTAAACGTGTTTTACGTTTTTTAACATGTAAATATAAAAATACAGATGCAACATATATTAAACCTAATAATAAACTACATATTCCAATAACAACATATTCTTTTGTACTTAATCCTTCTACAGTTTGTGATAAATTTGATGTAGATTCAGATTGAAAAAGAACTTCAGAAACATCTAAAAAGAGAAAAAATATGTGTGTGTGTTTTTGTTTTAATTATTTTAAAATTAATAATTATTTTTTAAACATACTGTTCACATATTTAACAGGACTTCCACTAATTCGAAATGCTACACATGGTTGAAAAATGTTTTTATTAGCTACTCCAACATCTACGGATTAAAAAATAAATCAATAAATTATATTTATTTTCTTTGTTTTTTTGTTTATTTTATATTTTTTTTTAAAAAAAAACAACAAAATTTTACCTGTTACATTATTTGCATTTTTTACAACAGATGTCAAAGACATATCACGACACATTAAATGTACCAAAATAAGCCGTCCATGCATTTTATTACGTAATTCTGATTCACCTAACCACTGTGAAGAAAAATTTCAAAAACACATACATATGTACTTCCATTTTATTCAATTCTCAACAAAAATAGATTAATATTCAAAATTTTTACTATAAATATGCGAACTAATAACGGTAAAAAGGAAAATCAATTTAATTTATATTTATTTTATACCTGTAAAAATGTTCTTCCTTCATCTCTGAACATACGAAATGGAAAATCTGTATCTAAAGGATTTCTCAGTTCAGACCATCCTTGTGGTGTTAAATATTGTGCACTTGTAACGGCACAAACTGGTGTTTTAACATCTGAATGATATTTTTTTTTGTTAAAAATTTCTAACTGATCGAAAGAAAAACAAAAAATTGAAAAACCATACCTTGAAAACTAATTTCTCTACTAGGATAAATAATTTGTCCACGTAATGGCAAGAAAACATATGGAATTTTCTCTGATGATGAACCACTAATGAAAGGTGATAATTTACATTCTGAAAAACAAAATCATAAAAATTAAGAAAATGTTATTTGTATATAAAAGTAGATTTTAGGTAAAGAAAATATGAAAAATAATTTATTATTATTATTATTATTTTTTGTAACGGAAAAAACATATTTTCAAGTACAAAAAGTCTTCATTTACATAATAACTATAACAATGTTAAAAATTATTACAGTGAAAGTAAATCAATATTTTGTTTATAATTTAATTAATTTGATGAGAATTTATATACAGGAATCCTCTTTTTTGCTTACTATTTTTGTTTGAAAAAAAAAAAAAAAAATAATAATAATAATAAAAAATATATATGTACATATATATAATAATGATAAAATATTAAAACAAACACACATTCTTTTGATTTCCTCAACTATTGTTTTGTTGATTTTTAATAAAAAATATTTTTCTCTTCTAATAAAAAAAATTATGATTAATTTGTAAACAAAGCAAAATAAAGATCTTTTATAATTATGAATACAAAAATAAAAAAAAAAAATAAAAATAAAAGGGAAGAATATATATTTTTTCTTCACTTTACTGTTTTTTTTGAAAAAGTTTTTTTTTTTTATCTTCTTCTTTTGTTTATTTATTTTTTCATTAACAAGTAGTTTAATTAGATTTCACTTTTTCATTGAACTAAAACAATATCATTTCAGACATTTAATCAAGTATAACAATTTCTAGTCATAAATTACACTTACAATTACATAGATACAATAAAAATTATACATATACAGTTTATAAATAGGTAAATGTAACGTAATACCTTTAAAAGAAAAGTGAATAATTTTATTTATAAAAAAAAAAAAAAATAATTAAAAAAAGAAAAATGATAAAAAACACAAATCTTTGAAAATTTTATTTTCATGAAAAGACGGCATCTTTTTTGTTATTATATTTATTCAGAGATTTTTATTTTATTTGTTTTAAAGTAAAATGAATTATTATTTGATGTCATTACCTGTAAATGATAATAATAACATTTTTTTTTCTCATAATAATTCGACCATGTTAAACAGTTACAAAAAAGATTTTATGAAAAAAATTATAGCAATAACTAAAAACATGTGAACTTTAACTGACTGAAATTAAAAAAAAAAAAAAAAAAACTTTTGATGATCTATAGGAATGTTATATTTCAAGTTGGTGTTGTATAATAACAAAAAAAAAAAACGAAAGTAAAAAAATTATTTATAATTAAATTATACATTATTAAAAATTCATTTTTATTAATTTTTTTTTATCTTTTTATTATTACCACTCAATAGTATCTTTTTTTTTTGCACAAAATAAAATCACATTTTTTTGTTGCATACTTTTTGTCAGTGTGAAATATTAAAAATAAAAATTGATATATAAAAATTCTATTCTTAATCTATTTTTAAGTATGAGAACTTTAAATTAAAATTGGATCCTGAAAGGGAATGAAAGAAGATGTGAAATTTTTTAAATTAAAGTTAGGAAATATAAAGAAATGAAGAAATAAAGAAATGAAAAAAAAAATTTAAAACCTCAGTAATAAGAAATTTTGAGTTTCTCCTTATTTTTATTATTTTTTTTTTCAAAATCACGTAAAAAATGTAAATAAATAAATGATGTAGCAAAAAAAACAAAAAAATACAGGTGCAAAAAACAATAATAACAACAATTTAAGTAGGTACTTTTGAAAATAAGAAAAAAAAAATATTCATAATCATATTATAAACAGGTGTTAACAAATCTTTATTGATGTGACAAATCGAGTGAAAGTTGAAAAAAAAAAAAAAAACATTATCAACACCTTATAAAATGTTGTTTTTCGTTTTGTTTTAATTTAAAAAAAAAATTATGTAGCAAATTATAAAGAAGGTTCGGTTACAAACGATGTAATGTAGTCAGGTATATGCATAATAAGTAAAAAAAAAAAAATAAATAAGAAGAAAAATAAAATAAAAATAAATGAAATAAGCTACTTTTGTAAAAAAAAAAAAAACCATAACATTTTTTTAAAAAGCAACGATATTTTAATGTTTATGTTTATAATTGCAATATATGTATGTACATATGTATATGTGTAAGCACATATTTAAAGATTATTTTAAGAAAATCAAAAAAAAAAAATTCTTGATAATGTACAAGAAATTGGTATTTTGATATAAAAATGATCAGTAAAGGAAAAAAAAACAGAAATATATAAATAAAATCATAATATTTATCATTATCAATAACAATTAATGATCTGTATGTATTTAGATCTCTATATGTATCTCTGGTTCGTCTTGTTTTAGAGTACTGTCTCGTTGTTTGGAATCCTTGCTATGATAATTATAAAAATCGCTTGGAATCAATACAACGAAAATTTATAAAAATGGCACTGAGGAATTTACCGTGGTCTGATCCATTGAACCTACCACCCTATGAAGATCGGCTACGGCTTATATCATTATCATCTTCAAATGAAAAGAGAAGGACCTTTCAGTCCTCTTTTATATTTAAATTATTGACGGGGCAGATAAATTCTCCGGATAAATGTATTTCCACGAGCGTTGAGAATAAATTCAAACATTAAATTTGTAAATATTGGTTATCATCGGACCAATTATGGTAACAATGAACCACTAACGGCGGTTTTCATATCCTTCAATTTTAAATACACACATATGAACTTTAATTAAATTTATTTTCTATTGGTTGTAGTTATAATGTTAAATGTTAATTTATTATTTAACTAAAATGTGTTTTTGTTTTTTATTTTTATTGTTTATTTATTTATATATTTACTTTATTTTTTTCTTTTTTAATTTATTTAATTGTTTTTCGTTTTTTTTTTTAAATTTTTTATAAATTGTTATTATTATTTATTTATTTATTATCTTTTTTTTCATTTTTCTCTGTTATGTCCATATGTGTTTTAAAGTTTTAAAATTTTAAAATTTTAAAATTGTAAAATTAATTTCTAAGTACCTATATACATATATAAATTGTAAAGATTCAGATTGTTTTATACATGTTGGTTATGAATAAATGAAAATTCTCGTCATAAGACAATCACTGTTTAACAATTTCATGTAAATACATAAGATACTTTTTTTATTTTGCTTTTCTTACTTCCTTAATATTTTTTATACATTTTTTAATACATTTTATTACGTGAACCTATGCGGTCTGCAAGTAAAAAAATTATGTCCCCCATACCAGTGGGAAACTGAAATATCAAATAGGATATTCTTTGAACGATTATTATTTTATTATACAAAATTGACAAACACTCTGATGAGCGTTCTGTGATTTTCAAATTATAACTATAAATAAAATTCGGGTCTAGTAATTTGTTTTGAGGTCCTCTTTAATGTTGAATGGAATATTGTAGAAAGTGATTAGAAGATGAAAGTGATTATTTATTGTGTTCGAATTTCAAATTATTTGAATTACATAATCTAAATTCTAGAGACATTTACAAAGCAAAACACTGATTTGAATGGTTAAGGTAACATAAGTCAAAGAAATTGCAAATATTTTTTTTTTTTTTGATTTTTTCCTTTAGTAGAAAATTTTTTAAGAATCTATTTGCACTTTTTTTTCTCTCTCTGTCTCTTCTTCTTCTTCGATGGCTTGAAAACTGTATTTCATGGAACATATCGTTCATGAGCCTCCAACAATCTAGTCTTCCATACTTTCGGTACATGGCTGTGACTTTCAAATTACCCTCGACTTTTCTCTCTCTCTTTTTAAAAATAAATATAATATTATATTTATTAGATTAGGTTGTTCTAGTATCACATGATTCTAAGTTAACGGTCCAAGAAATTACCTTCTACATTGATATGTATATGCAATTTAAGTGAAATTGCAGCTTCTTTATATTTTGCTGATACGCGCGTGCCATTTACTTTCAAGATACATACTTCATATACCTACATAAATATATACTTATATATTATAGAACAAATATATTATCATACAAACAGAAGAAAAAATAAATAAATATAGTGTTTTTGAGATGTGTATAAAAGGAGAATCACGAGTAGTTAAAAATGAGCAAAAATCATAAACTATTATAGGTTTTTTTTATTTCTTCTTGGAAAAAAGAAAGATTTCAATTCATTTTTTTCCTCATTTTAAGATCAGTTCTATGTTACAAGTATCTATAGTACACATGTGTTTTTATAATTCAATTTTTTTTCTTCCTAGAGTTGTGTTCAATAAAAAATTGAATATATTCATATCACCTGCTTAGTGAACACCTATATAGGATTACTTTTTAAGTTAGTGTTAATATGATACCTTTATCTATAAAATATGCATTGTATAAGAAGATGCAATGCATATAATACGTACTTACAATGTTATAGTTATATTATAATAATACCTACATACATATAATAATGCGTCTGATTCAGTTCTAGCTTTTAATGGATATTCTATTTAATGACTGTATGATAACACATGTACTCACATACAAAATATACTTATATTATTTTAATAGATTTTCATCAATATCTGTGTAATATAAAAGTACCTACATAATCATTTTGTGGTATGTAAAAGTAAAGTAATGTATAATTTATATTTTCTACTGTATCGTTGCATTTTACCATTTTACAATCATATTATTATTGATTCATGCTATTTACGCGGCTCATTTTCATTTTATGCAATAAACTGTATAGAACCATTTGCAAAGGAATTACATTAGGTAGTTCAACAGATAAAATAATATAAATTTAGAAGAAAAAAATAGGTAGGTAAACTATTTTAAAAGAAAGATATAAACTAAATCGAACTGATTAACATTATAACCGTATATTTGAATTGTAAATATGCAAAAAAAAAAAAAATAAAATAATGCAGAAAAATTGAAAAAAATATTTAAAAAAAACACATAACATGTGTATCGTAATAATAATAATAATGATGATGATGATTTAGGTTGGTAATTTAGCAAAACAAATTTGTATTATCAATTTAATGTTGTGTTTTTTTTTTCTTTTTTCAATTTATATATACTATATGTACATATTTCCAATAAAAAATCAATGACATAACCGCACTATGTTATTTAAGGTAATGGGAAATAAATCAGTGGGATTGTATCGTTTAATTTTATTTATTTATTTTTTTTTGTTTTTTTTTTTTTACCATATGATTATTTAATTTAAAATACAATATATAATATCTTTTGCATTATTTAATGAAAAATAATAAAAATGAGACATTGATTAAATTATTCATTGCTTGCTGTTATGGTAGTTATTATTATAATGGACGATTATATGTAATAATAATTGAGAATTTATTTTAGAATAAAAATTGTTATAAATTAATGTTATTGATGCATGAATTGTGTAATTACAAGATTCATGTAAGTTGTAAGGAAAAACATATTTTAAATGTTTATTTTATAATTTTTAACATTCTTATCCAACAGGAAAATTCCTTTTTAATATTAAAAAGTGTGTTTTTTTTTTCTAGTTATGTCCTGTTGTAAGAATTTTTTATTTGTCAAAGAAATACTTTATAAAATAAATTTAAAAAAAAAGTCTACATAAATTTGGCCGTTGAGATCAACTCTCTAAAAATTATTAGAATTTTTTAACAGAATTATTTTAAAAATAAAAAACATATATTTTCACTGTTTGTAGGCGAAAATTTCGAATAAAAATGGCACATAAAAGTATTCAAATATGAATTCTTATAAATTTTAATGTAAAAAATATCTACATACATATACATATGTACATAAATTGTATTAATATTGCAATAATAATAAATAATATATTATATGACTAAAAGAATAAATATAAAAAAAATTGTTTCACATAAAAATAAAGAAATATGTAAAACATGTTAGATCATATCACTGTAACATAATTTATGTTATGAAAAAAAAAAAAAAAATTCTTTTGACAAAAATTCCATCAAAATAATTGATTTTAGTTATCATTTTATAATTTAATGATATAGCATTTTATTCATTAAGTATTACTTTTTTCACGTACAGTAGATAACAAAAATAATTTGTACATAGTAAATTCTACCTATAAGTCTCTGATAAAAAATATGTTTCAAATTTTTAAATAATGCAACTAAATAATTTTGATTTTTTTGTAAAATTTTAATAATAAAACAAATAAGAAAAAAATAAATTGTTTATATATGTAATTTGAATTATTATTATTATATACAAATAATTTTTGTCACCACTGTATTTTTTATTGATTATATTGCATTTAATATGCATTCATATTGCATGTTATATTATCTTTCTATCTCATCCTTTTTTTTTTATTCATTTTTAGTGCATTCTTTAACACAGTTCAAATCTAATTTCAAGGTTATCAATTTTATGTGATTCCATAGAATTCGCCTACACTCTAATAATAAGTATCATTTATAGCCATAATAATGCAACATTTAAAAAAATTTAACTAATAAAATAAAAACATATAGAAACCCTGTAACTAATTTGATGATCATCAATATGAATGGTGGTGATGATGATCATTAGAAATGCTGAACATTAAATTGATTTTATTATTTATGTAATATAACACCTTGATATATTGATTTTTAATGGATTTATATTATTATGTATATTATATATGTATACATGTGTTATGTAAAAAAAAATACTTAGATATTATTCATAATTCAATTACATATATTAAATATTTTTTTATTTTTAGGTCGCCAAACTTACCATGAATGTCATCAACACAAATTCCAAGATCTTCCCGGTAGGTATGTAAATATGAAAAACAACGGCATTCGCATATTGCTCCTGAATCTGAAATATTTTTTTTCAAAATTGATATTTAATAAATATAAATAATCATAAATTAAAAATTACAAAAAAAAAAGTAACAGAAAATGAAATACAATAAATTTTTTTTTTTAAATTTAATTAAAAAAAAATTAAAAAAAGGAAAATAATAACAAAAAAAAAAAATTAAAATATAATTTAAAAATTATTTATTTTATTTTTTAAATTTTTATTTTACATTATTATTATTTTTTTTTTTTCAAAGAAAACAAAATGAAAATTCTTATTAAAATTTTAATTTGTAATTTTAAACAAAAATTTAAAAAAAAACGGCATTTATATATTTTTTAAAGTGATTTAAAAATAAAAAAAAATAAGTAAAAAATTAAATATTACCAGCTGATGTTGATGTTGATGATGATGATAATGATTTGGTAATGTCGGATACAAATAATTCTGCAGTACCACTAGACAGGCCAACGCAAGTATCTGTATTACATGTTGGCATACCTGATAAAAAAAACATAAAAACTTTAAATGATGTTTGTTTTTCTGTATTTGAAAAGAAAAGAGAAAAGATTTTTTTTAAAGACCAGCCAATAAAATGTTATACAAATTTTTCATTTTGTATTTTATTTAAAAAATTAAAAAAAAAAAAAAATATCAAAAAGACATGGTAAATTGAGATTTTCCTTTGGCAGATAAAATATATAGCATATAATAAAGAAAAACAACATAGGTACAAAAGAAATCAAAAGAATAATATATGCATCCTATTACATACATACATTTGTACATATATGTATATATAGAATATAATTTATCTTATTTCTAATAGATACTTTTGTAATGTTATATTAATGTTATATAGATAAGTATATTTTATAAGAATTAATCTTTATGTTTTTGTTAAAAAAAAAAATAAAAAAATAAAAAAAATAGACCTACCGTTAGCAATGAATAAATCGCCATCATGTTGTCTTGTAAGATTTGCGACATGACCAGTTTCTGATGCTAATACACTATTACTGATTATACTATTCAAATTTCCTCCAGCAGTTAAATGTGCTAAAGCAA
Organism: Bombylius discolor; assembly: GCA_939192795.1. Taxonomy (NCBI): domain Eukaryota; kingdom Metazoa; phylum Arthropoda; class Insecta; order Diptera; family Bombyliidae; genus Bombylius; species Bombylius discolor. The sequence continues at coordinate 9,279,650 of OW584243.1, read as the reverse complement.
TCTTTACGGGTGGTGGTGATGGTGATGCTTTACAATTGCAAATTAACTTAATTGTTATATTTGAAATGATCAATAACAATATTATAATATAATAATTAATTATTGTTAAAGATACCGAAATCATTATTGAAATTTTATTATTGACAATACTTCAATTTTGATAAAGATACTAATATTTGTATTAAAAATTTTATAATTGTCATTGATAATCAAATATTTTTTATTACAATTAAAATAATCTTCATTAGAATGATGAAACATTTTTATAAAAAAAAAAAAAAAACTATCTATGTTGTAACAATTTACATTTATATTTTGATAAATTTATAATGATGATAATAATGATATAATGATGTATGTATATATAGTACGTACGTGTATAACGTTAATTTTAACGTTTTTGACACATTTTCATATTGTTTTTATAATGTTTTAATATTATATTTGACATTTTTGTATTAATTATATATTTTCCTTATATTTTGATTCAATTATTCTTATTTCTTTTGTGAATATTAAAGAATACAATTTGAAGAGATATTATCTGAAAATAAACAACAACAAAAAAAATCTATTTTATTATAAGATATTTAATTTAATGTATAATATACATAAAGTTATTAAACAGTATACATACATACATATGTATACATATTCAATGTTTCATGTTCTTATTATCAATATTATAATATGTATCATATATGCAAACATCATTTTGATCTAAATAATAAAAAAAAAAAAAAATCGATGATGATCATTGATAAAATTTTAAAGAAAAAATCCTGTTTTTAATGTTATCTATTCCAACAAAATAAAAACAAAAAAAAAAAAAAAAAAAAAATTTATCTTTTTGTTTCATTTATATATCGAATTAAATTCATAATATTACTTTTTATAGCATCACATGAAACGGACATTCATTAGATAATACAATATGTTAGCACAATATACAATATATAAAATACATAACATATTAAGAACCGGTACAAATTGAATATTATAGCGGTATCGAATTTAATTCAATACAATATATACAAAACAAAATAATTTTTTTTTTTTTTGTAAATTGCATAGATATTATACATAGATTGAATTTATATAGAAAATAACAAAAGAAATAAAATAATGAAAAAGAAAAAAATAAGGTATTATTTTTTGTACAATTTACCTATTATTTATATATATATATGTATATAATACTTACATAATATTTGTATGGACATATGTACATAGAAATTTAGTTGTAAATACTTTTTGTATAACAAAACAATTTTATATAAACTAAAAAAAATATATATATACATACTTACATATTATAAAGGATTGTGTTGTGTTACTTAGATTTTTTATAAAAAGAACGCTTTTAGCAATAAAATACACAATCAATGGCATGTAGAGAGGTTCATTATATATGTATATATGTATTCGAAAATAAATTTTTTCGTATCTTTAGCTGTAAAATATGTATAAAAATTTTCTATATCTTTTTATTGTTTTATTTTTTTCCTTAAATAAATTTATGTATTTAGATTAATAATATTTAAATTTAATTTGAATTTCTATTATTTTTGTTTTTCAATAATGATTACTATCTTTTTCATTAAATAATAAAATAGTTCTAGAATTTTTCATAGATTTTATTTCCTGTCGATAAATTATTTTATAATTTTACTCACACTAAATGTAAGTAAAGGCTCCAATATGTATGGTATGGTATGTCAACTTATAATAAATTTGTATAATTTTTGATTGTTTATTTCTTTTCAAAGATTGTAAGTTAGTTAAAGTAAAATAAAAAATCATAATGAAATTAATCAGAACTACATATATACATATTATGTGATCCTGAAAAGTTAAATTTTATGTTTTAAAAAGACCATTAGAACTCTATTTTAATTAAGTATACATACATATGCACATATATCAAAAGTTATTATTATTATTTAATCATAATTCACATACAATTGAAAGTATATTTTTGATCATTAAATCATATAATTTAAATATTTCATAATTTCGCATTTATTCGTATACAAATGTCATTAAAAAATATTTTATAAAAACACTTTTATTATCCATAAAGATTATATATAAAGATAAAAATCCTTTTGAAAAATAAATATAATTACATTACATTTAAATTAAAACATTAAAAGGAAATTAATAGTCAATGAAAAGCGGAAGAAAATAAATTATTTACAAAAAAAAAAATATATATAAGAGAAAATTCTCTAAATTAAAAAGCTTCAAGCTAAATTATTCGCAAGTAATGTAATTTAAGAAAAAATATTTATACACAATAACTGCATATGTATACACTATACATACATATATATTATACATATGTATGTACTTTTTAGACTTTAGATATAACATACGAAGATACCGAACAAGATTAACTAGAAACACCTGCTCTAAAATATCAACTTTATCGAAATTTTTTTTATTTTTAATTTATCTTTTTATGTTTCTTTTTGCTTCATTTTTTTTTTTCTCTTCTTCTTTGAAGATAAGATATCTAAATCTAAACATGAATTAAACAAGATATGAAATATTTCCTGGGAAATAGTTAGAAAAAACATTATTTTTTTCTTCTTCATATTGCATATATGAAGAGAAAGATATGTATGTGCGTTAGATATAAAAAATTTCGCATTATCACATTTATATAGTATTTATTCATACATAAGTGCAATATTGATGAAAAAAAAAAATGAAATGCGAACTGGTATGTGCATTAAGAAGGAAAACTTGTTTAACGGTTAATTGAGAGGATAAACGTTTTTATAATAGTTGAATATAGGGTGTAAATGTGTGCAAAATACATAATATATATATCTGCTATCTATCTACATATATTGTATTATACATATGTATATATAATATTTTTGTATACCAAATATATATATGTAGTATTTATCTGTCCACTTATTATTCACAATAATTTGCAATTAAATTCTCGATTACTCGAAGATTGGTATGAATATCTAGTTTTCAAAGTAGACAAATAAAAAAATAAAAAAATAAAAAATTCTTAAAGATGCAAAATATTGTGTTTATAAAAGATTATTATAGTAAGAAGAAGATGAACATAAAAAAAAAGAGGTTTTTGTTTTTCATTATTTTTTAATCTAACAACTAAAAGAACTTATGTAGATACATATGTATATCTGGAAGTAATGTCTGCCTACCTACATGTTAATTCATAATGTTGTTTTTCTTCTTCTTTTTGTCTTTATATTCCATTCCATGTATCTGATGCTTATATAAATTTACAGTATACTGTAGAAAAATAAATATTTTTATCTTTTTTTTTTTCTTTTCTTTATATTAAAAAATTTTCACCTGGTTTAAGTTAAAAAATGATTAACTAGTCATCATCAGTTAAAAAACTTACCATAAGTATTTATAAACATAACACTTAATAATTTAAAAAAAAATTTTAATAGTTTCTTCTTGAGCTAAGATACTTTATATATGTATGTATATATGTATATATGTGTATTTTAAACATTTTAATAGTTCATAATTGCTTTAAGATGAATCAAGAGCTGTCAACTGATGCCACAATCAAAAGATATTTTAATATACTTGGTTGATACTTGATTTTTATGCTGAGGGCAATAGAAATTAAGTAGCTATGCGTATCTATTTAGATAAACTTAAGTTGTAAATATAAGAGTTTACAACTAATGTGTTTACTATTAGCATATATGTATGTATGTATATATATCTATATACAATATATATATATGTAGATATAAGAATGTAATTATTGTACAACAAGTATATTAAATAAACTAATAGTATCTATATTGAATTTAGATGTATCATAAAAGACGCGTGTCATATAAAAAGTCAATATTTACTGTTGTATTGTACATTAGATGTTGTATATCACGTATAGTTATAAAAATAAATGTACATATCTGTTATAAAATTTTACAAATATCATATATTTTTCTTTTATATTATTATTTGATTTCATTTTTTATTGATTCATGTTTATCTGATATTTAATTATTATAATTATATGCTATGAAACTCACATCATTTTAATAAAATAGATTTTTTTTTTTTTTTTTTTCAATAAAAAATTGCGTGTATCATATAAATATGATTAGAAAATTTTTTCTAAGATAAGATTCTCTACATGGTTCTATGAAATGGGTATAGTGTATATACATATGTATGTACAATTAAATTTTTTAATTTTTTATTTATGAATGATAATTATGATAATTATGTAAAAATCGTAGAATGAATTTTGAAAAAAAAAAGTGCACATACATGGAACACTTTGTATTCAGAAAAAATATGGAGTACCCTTTGCCCTTCCAAAAAAAAAACCCTACTTGTCAAAATTGTCAATTCAAAATTTTGCGAATTTGAACGCGCCTAACTTTTGCAGGGTTCAGGGTAGAGGAACAAGTAGGGTTTTGTTTGAAAGGGAAAAGGGTATTCCATATTTTTTCTAAATACAAAGTGGTTCTGGAGTGCCCCTGTAGAAAATTATGGAGTGTTTTGTGAAAAAAGTGCAAAAAAGCTTCAATGCCCTCTAGCGGCCAAACCGTGGGGATTTTACCCCCCCCCCCCCACCAATACGAATTTTTGTTTGTCTCGGTTAAACCTATCACAGGTATCATTTCAAACGAAACACCCTGTATATTTGAATATTACATATAATTACATTTATATAAATATTTATTGTATATATTGCTTGAAAAATTGAAAAGAAAAAAATATGATACATTGGTTTCAAAGCAAAGAAATAAAAGAATAAGAAATTGTAAATGAAATTTAATTACAGACTGTGAATGAAAATGATGAAAAAAAAAAAACTAGAGTAATATGGAAATTCATTAATAAAGGAAGTAGATTTTTCCGCATTTTTTACATTTTTGAAAATGAAGTTGTTATAATTTTATTATTTTATGTAAATTAGTGTAGAAATTTCTCTTGTAATTGATGATATTATATATGTACTTGTTAGTATGAATAATTCAATTGTGGATTAATAACAACAAAAATTCTACTTAATTGAATAATAATGGGTTAAATTGATACTAATTCCTAAATTCGTGGCCCAATTCCAAATTTTTTTTTAGTGTAAAAGAACGGACTAGTTTTATTCGGTATGCAGATAGAAACAAAAATCAAAATTATGGAAAACACTTTACGCATAATGTCTACCTACCAATTGATAAACCTCTCGGAGAATTTAAAATTCCATTAAACGAATAAATATCATTTTTAATTGTTGCTGATTTTATTGAAATTAAGGTTAGTTGACATGTTATTAACGTGATCTGCTAAATTTTACAAAATAATTGGAACACAAATTTCACGTTGACAAACAATTTTCACGCATAAATGCCCTACACATATGTTAGATATCCTTGTATATAGTACCGTACATTACAACCATAGAGTACACATGAAATAAAAAAAAAAACAGCAAATTATATTATATTACATATACGACTACATACATATACATATGTATGTATGTATTTATGCATATTTTAAAAGAAATGTAATAACGTATGAAAATAATATTAAAATGAATCAACTAGAGAGGCGACTTGATTATTATAGACATTTTTCACTTAATATGAAAATAAAATTTCACTGGAAAAACTTGTCATTAATCATCAGCTCATCACTTACATTTTTATATCTTTTTTTTTCTGTTTTTTCATTACGTACGTAAATTCCAATGAAAGAAAATTTTAAAGATACTTTGTTTTTTGTAGATACATAAATACTTTCTCTTATATTTTTTTACTATCAGGATTTAAATTCAAAGATTTAAAGAAAAATATTTTATTTGAAAAATTTAATGTTTTATTTTAATAAATACTTAATTTATATCTGAATGAAAAGATTTGTCCATTTTTACCAAAATAGTAATGATCATTAGAATATCATAAAATAATTAATTATTATATCTAATTTACAAATTCTATATGTATAGTATGTTATTTATTCAATTGTATTCACTTTTATATAAATATAGATACATATATAGTATACATACATATGTATATACGAATATTTTAGATCATTAGACCGATTGATGTTCGATTATGGTTTCTTGTAATTTGTTTGCTACTATTTTATGTATACATGAACACGTATCTTAAGTGTAATCATTGAAATGAGTTTGTATACTTCAAGAAATAAAAAAGAAAAAAAAATTACAAAGTCAAAGATTTACTAAAATTACAGTAGCTACTTATTTTTTACAATATGTTATTAAAGTATACATATGTATATAAATATAAATACAACATACTCGTATGTATGTAACTAAGTATCTGTAATCAATGACAATGATGGCATGCACAAAAGTGTAACTTCTGTATTCACAGCATCAACATCATCAGGTATGATCATGAAATGATGATGATGATGATGGTGATGGCAATAAAAATAAATAGTAGCAGATAAAGAACATGATCTGTATGTTCTTTAGGTCGTGCCCGATAATAATCCAAAGCTTTATACATATGTATATAAACATATATATACATATATATACATACATAATATACTTTTTTCATAACGTTGTCGGTCTCAATAATAAGGTGTAGTTATCATCATTCTAAAAGCAATATGACAAAATATATAAGAAAACAAAATTGTTGAAAAAACAAATTGTAAAGAAGAAGAAGAAGGTTGTTAAACAAATGATATGCAGCACAGTATCTATTGCATTATAATATAATGTATCTTTAATAACAGCAGAAAATACATAAATAAATTTTAACATGAATTCATATATATTTTGTACATATACATGTGCATATATTATGTAGGCATATACAATAAAATGATTAAAAATAAAAGCCTGCCATAATCGAAGATTGATTATATACCAAGTTGTTTTGGGTATTAATCTTCTAATGAAAGAAAGATATTTTGCATATCATACAACAGCATGTGCGTATCGCATAATTATGAGTGTAATTCATTTTCATTCTTTTTTGCTTTTTCTTCCTCTTCTTCTTCTTCGTTCAAAAAATATTATGCTTCATTTTTTTTTTCTTGAAAAGAAATGCAACAAACTCATAATTTAAATGAGTAAATATCATGTGACAGATAATTCTTTCAGGTGTAAAACCATATAATGTTAGTATTTTAATGGTTATTTTTCTAAAATAATCAAAATTGTTTTTTTTTTCTTTTCTTTGTTTGTTTATCTATATGAATAATTTTCTTCATTAAAATGTTTGTTTACAATGTATGGTAAATATTATTTATTTTGACAAATTTTATTTTAAGAAGAATTTAAAAAAAAAAAAAAAAAAAAAAATTAAACAAATTACAGAAGTGTTGTTTAATTAATATGAAAGTTTATGTAAACATGCGTAAGTTCAAATTTAATATATATATTATATACTTTTTTTTTTTTCATATTAACCTAACAGCTTTATTTAGTCTATACGGTTATATGTAGTGTATTAAATAAATGTAAGTTCTGACACACATTATAATTAGGAAATTTACGCAAGAACGGTAATATAATAAGAAAAAAATATAATGTTTTATGTTTTTTTAGGTTTGTGTGTAAAGTATCTACGTATATATACATATATGTATATACCTAATTTAATATTTGATTATGTTAACGTTACCTGTTGTAATGAGTTTCACATAAATATGAATATTTTTCAAGTTATACAGTTTGTTGAAATTAAAAAAAAAATTCTTAAATTAATGTCATTTTGATATTCATATTTCTCACACACTTTCATCTCATAATATTTGAAATAAAATTAAAAAAAAGTAGAAGAAAAATTACATTTATTTAATTATTTTTTAATTACTTTGTTTGTTAAACATAAATTTTCGCATTCAATTACAATATTGAATTTTTTCAAGAATATAGAAAATATTCTGTTTTTCTGTAGTCCCCATTTTTTTTTTTTAATTTTAAATTAATTTTACTTTGTATACATAAAATTTTAAACTTTGTAATTCCTCTTACAACGTTTTTTTTACATCTTAAACGTTCTTTCTCAAGAACCTGTACTCTTTTGCTATATTTTTATTCATTTTTTTGTTTAAATCTCAGATGAAATGCATTTTGTTAAAATACAAAATTAATTCCATGCAAGAATTTCACATTACACATTATTTTGTAATGATATCTCGATAGATATCATTGTCGTTGCATCTAGATACGTATACTTATGTACCTATACATAACAATAATAATGAACTTCAATTTAATATTATTTCAATTTCGTATCGAATTTTACTTTATACTAATTTTTTTTCTTAATACACGATATGTATAATTTGAATTATATACATAAGAAATAGAAACAATATTAACAACAACAACAAAAATAATATAAGAACGAAAAATTATATATTTTTTGTATCTCTGATTATTATTATTTTTTTATATTTTTCATTGAAAAAAATAATCTGATATGTATTTTACATCACACCACTCAATCTGTGAATATAAATGAACGCGTTTTATCTACATAAAATTTAATTATTTGTGAAACGAAATATCTAGTATCTAATGATTTGATATACATATAAGATAAATTCTATCTATAATTTTTCTATTTTTTTCATTTTATACGGTATTATTACATTTGATATATGTATGTATGTATATACATATGTAGTACATAAATATTTATTTATATAGTTTATTTTTCAGTTATCAGTCCTTACAGTAGTAAAAAAGCAAAAAATATAATATCTACATATCATATATGTATAATATCTATGCGCATTATAAAAAGTATTAGAATTATATTTATTTTTCTTGTTTTTCTTCTTTTGAACTTGTTAACTTCTTATAATGATGATGATGATGAAGATGATGATGATGATGATGATGATGATGATGACTATGTTCATTGGAGATTCAGTTTTGCGAAAATTCCGGCTTTACTTGATTTTTAAATCGAGTTTCCATGAAACCGTTTGATGTTAATTTTCCTTTATTATTTAAATGAAAATCAAAAACAAAAATAAAAACAAAAACGCGCACTTTTTCCCGATTTTTCTACTTTATTTTATTCTGTAATTTTTTTGCCTTTAAAATTTTAAAATTTGATTAAAAAAAAAATACATGTAATATTTATCACAGGCATTATACAAGACACAAGAACTGTATATAAATTAATTAAACGTATTGTAAGAAGTAAGTGACATAACACACATTTTAAGATTGTAACTAAAGGAAAGGGTGATTTAAAAGTAATAGAGAAATTTATTTATTTTCTTTAAGAAACTGAAGAAGTATAGATACATATGATACATATGTCATCATTATAATCATCATCAGCGGTTCAAAAGCTTGATGTGAACCAGAGCATACTCAAGTTAACTTGGTTTATTGTGACGATATTTTTGTCATGTACAATACATAGTTTACAATAGACTAGACTTAAACCACTTTTGTTGTCAAATTACCAAAAATTATAAGAACGATAATTTTAATTAAAATTTTTACTAATAAGAATGACTGAATTTTTTTTTATTGTTTTCAGGTACAGCGTTTGAGCACACAGATGAGAAAAGAACATGTCCAAAAAGTTATTATTTAATGAGAGTCTATACATATACATATGTACTCTCATGTATATATATTTCTTAATATTGCTTTGAAAAATCCAAACTTTTTGAACACCGTATTTTTAAATAAGAATAAAAAAATATCGTTAATCATTAACCATTGCAACTTAAAAGTATTTTCTTTCGATTTAAATTATCTAGAAAATAAATTATATTTTTATATACATAATATAAGAGAATAATTCCTTTTAACATACATATGTATACGTTGTATATATGTATGTAAGTATCCTAGTAGGAGTTTAGTAAAATCTTATTACTTATATTGAACAGTTATTATACTGTTTGGAAAACAAGTTCTAATAATACATATAAGAAAGATGTCCTATCAATTAATAAATTCAACAAGTTCTTAGTTTTTTCTACTTTTTTTTTCGTTATTGTATTTTCTTGTTTAATCTTTGTTTTTTTTTTCGCCTGTCGTTGATTCTGTTTCGTTATTATAGTATGTTAAAAGTTACTATGACTAGATGTGCCTATAAAGAAGCAAAAAAAAAAAAAAAAGAAAAAAAGGTAAAGTATAGTATTTGCACTGAAAACTTGAAAATTCTACACTTGATAAATGAAAATGCTATTATCTAAATGTGTACATATATATGTATGTAAATATGTACATATATAAATATATAGTGTATAATATCTGTTTATTGGTTATAGATAGTTTGAATATACTAAGTAACTGCACATAAAATATTTCATACCGTAATAAAGTGTCCATATGAAAGTTTTATCTTAGAACATTCATGTATTATTTTTTTTTCTTCTAATTTATACACATTTTTATAAAAATAAGTATTTGTATATATATAACATGTGTAATCGGTGCGGTTTGATAACAGTTTCACGTGTAATTTAATAAAAGCATTGTACAACGGAAGCAAAATTTTTACAGCAACAACAAATACAACATTTATTTATAGTAAAAGATATTTAAAAAGAACCTGTCATACTTTTTTTTTTTTTTTAGCGATGTATATAGTTTTTGAGCTCTTTTAGAACCATCATCATCGTCATCATCATCATCATCGTCATCAGTTGAAAATTCTTTTAATATAAATAACTAAAAGTACTTACTGTAGAATAATCATGTTAGTCGTATTCAAGTTTTTTAAAGGTAATCTATGTAATTTATGAGATCATCTTCAGATGACTTAATGCCAATTAAATTTGTTAGATGATGGTCTTTAAAACTGTGCGCGCAAGAATACGAGTACTATAAAAAAAAAGAAATATATACAAATACATATATGTACGTGTAGATATGTATAGTAGGTATAATATTTTTATTTTTTAGTTTTGTTTTATATATCTTTTTTGTTAAAGAACATAAAAACCGTCCAATGTCTGCAACACTATTTTTCTTTTATTTTTTTTTTTCGTGTTTTACGTCTTTTTTTTTTTTTTATCTTATTTCAATTATAATTTACTTTTACAATATCAAAACTTCTATATACTACTTTTTATGTTTAAATTTAATGTGAAAAAAAGAAAAAAAACAATGTTATTCATCTTTTAAAATGGTTATAAAATATATATAATAAGAAGATGAGTTTAATATCTACCTACAAGTTATTCAATACTGTTTCACAAATGCATTTGCAATGAAAATTATTTATAATGCAGAAATAATATGATAATTATATTGTACATTTAATGAATATAACATAAGAATAAAAAATAATTCATCGGATAGATCTATTATATTTTGTTATCGTTTTGTATACGTATACGACATATTTGGTATATGAAAAAAAAAAAAAATACAAAATAATACATATGTACATATACATACATACATACATATACATACTAGTATGTATATACATAGGGATTTAATGTTTTAAAGTTAAATGATGTAATTAATTAAATTCTATAATATTTATAAAGGAATTTTAAAAGAATATTATTGATGATTATTATAGAAGAAAATTATTATGAAAAAAAAAAAGACAAACAAAAAAAAATTAAATTAGTTAACTGTATTATATTATGTACAGTACATGAAAATAAAGGATAATTAAATATTAAATGAATGCAACAGTAAAAATAAAAAGAAAATTACTTTTTTTTATATACATATACGTATACATATATAGAAGAATTTAATAGAGAATAAAAAAATTTTTTTACTACATAAAATTATGATTTTAAATTCTTTTATTTTAGAATGTTTTAATTTTCTATTCGTTGAATTTTTCATTTTTAATAAATCAAATGAATTGAAGTTAATTATTATTATTATTATTATTATTATTTTTGTTGTTGTTGTTGTAATAAATGTGAATTTTGGAATTGCGTTGAAAATTATCAGAGTTTTGGAATTTCAAATTGATGTCATATAGACGTCAAACTAAAAGAAACGGTTTGAAAAAATATTTAATATTATATATTTATTTTTTTAAAAATAAATTATGAACTCTTTTTTGTTTACTTATAAAACAGTTACATTAACCCTTTCAATACAGTTTTTAAACCTTCAAAATATTTCGATCCTTTTTGGAATTTGGTATAGATATAAGAACATAAGATATAATTATAGTCCTCGAATAACAATCGTATAATAAATTAAATGAATAGATTGTTGGGGTTTATTGTTGCACTTCGATCTCTTGCGCCACCCTTGTTTCTATATAGGCTTTCGATGAATCCTAAGGTAATATTTGAAGATGTGTTCCATATTTCCTTAGGATTGAGGAAAACCTGAGTGCCCTATATTTACATACAATGTATTTAAAGTTTCATTGGTTTCTTTGCAAAATCTGCATTTCTCATCCTGTTTTAGGCCTATCCATATGATAGTTGAGTGATAGTGTTATATAATGAATAATACTCATTTTCTACTCTTAAAGTCATGTATATTTCCAAGAATGCCGTTATCATTATAGTTAGTTGTACAAAGGCAAACAAAATTTATTTTTTACTTTTGAAAAAGCAGTAAAGGGTTAAAAAGAAATGCAATTTATATTTCCTAAAAAATTAATTTACGTAAAATTAACTCAAATTAAATATACATAATAAATATATATTTTTTTTCATTTGATCATAATTTTATTGTTGTTGGTTTTTAATAAATTTATATAAAAATAAAAAATTTGCAAAAAAAAATAATAATAAATATTATAACCATAAAAGATTCTTTGAACATCTGGTGTAAATACAATATACACAATATTTATAACGTAATTTAAATTATTTAAATTTGCGAATTAAATTTTTTTTTTTGCTCAAATTTTGAAAAATCTATTTTATTAATAATATTAATTGTTTTTATTATGTTTTTCAATGACGTTGTAAAAAGTGCATTAAAAAAAAAATAAAATAAAACAAAATACTTAAAAATTAATGATATAAAAATGATTTGAAATTTTTTAAATTTATCATTAATTCATTGCAATATTTTCCATCGTTCAATTAATTTAGAGCATCAACAAAAAAATTTTCATAAAAAACATAAAAATGAAATTTCTGGAATTAATATTATTTTGTTCGTTTATAATTTGTGCATCGACTCAATCAAATTTTAATAAACCAAAATATAATGAAAATTTAATTGAAACACGTATTGTTGGTGGTAAACCAGCAAAACCTCATCAATTTCCATATCAAGTTGGTCTTTCTATTAGAAAAATATCAAAAACAAGTTGGTGTGGTGGTATAATAATTTCAAAAGATTTTATCCTTACTGCAGCACATTGTCTTCAAGGGTAAAAATTTTAAATAATTTTTATTTACAAAAAAAAAATATATATATATATATATATACATAATAATAATAAAAACAATAAAAATTTTGTTAAAATAATAATAAAATTTACAGTGCAATTCAAGCAACAGCCTTTATCGGTGCTCACAGTCAAGGTAGCTTATTTGAAAAAGATCAAGTTGTTGTGCATCTTGGACCATGGAATTTAATTCAGCATGAAAATTATGATGATAATCATCTTGTGAATGATATTGGATTAATTAAATTATCACAACCGATTACTTTCAATGGTAAAAAAATATTATTTTGCAAATTTTTTCTTGATTTTTTTTTTTTTTTGTTCTTCATAAATTTTTTTCTTTTTTAAATTTTAATAGAAAATATACAACCAGTAAATTTACCACAAATAAATATTGATTCAGAAGGACTTGATGTTATTGCAACTGGTTGGGGGCGTTTAAATGATAATAATCCAAGTAATTCAAGAACTTTACAATATGTTAATTTGAAATTAATTTCATTAGAACAATGTTCAAAAACATTTATTAAGAGTATTCGTTCAGAACATTTATGTTGTGATGGTACACAAAAAAAATCAACATGTAGTGGAGATTCTGGAGGTCCAATTGTTACTAAAATTGATGATGTTAAAACTGTTATTGGTATTGTATCATTTGGTGGTGATAAATGTGAAAAAGGTTATCCATCTGTATTTACAAGAATATATTCATATTTAGATTGGATTAAAAAACATACTGGAATTCAAATGTGAAAAAAAAAAAAAATTAAGAAATGATTGAATAAAATCAAATAAATTATTAAAAATCATCAATTTTTTTTTATGCATTTAAAATTTAGTAAGTTCTTATAGCAATCAAGGTTTATTGGTCTAAATTTATTTGTCAACTATTTTTTTGAAAATTTGTAAATTTTTCAAAGCTCACGCACAATTACTATATATCAAAATTTACACTTTGCATAGAAAGTATTTGTTTTTTTTTTTTTAATTAATTATTATTTATCATAAATCGACAACAAATAATCATAGATTTAATTTTTGTAAAAATTTATGGGTTCATGGTAAAAAATATTATTTTCTTTTTTAACATTGGAAAAAAACAAAACTTTTTATTTATGTAATGAAGAAAAAAATGTCTGTTGTTGTTTTGGATTATTTACGTTATTTTTTAAATTAATTTGATTGTCTAGAAATGTAATTATAATGATTTGATAAATAATATTTATATTATTTAGAGGCTTATAATGAATTTTTGATTGGAAAATAGAAATGAAAAAAAAAACAAAAATCAAATATTTTTCTAAATACATAATTTCAAATATTTTAACAGTTTTACTTTGAAATTGTGTTGATTGTGTGCATTGTGTAACAAGGAAAAAAAAACCTTATTTAGAAATTTTAAGTGAAAATATTTTCGTTTTTGAGGAAAAAAGGTAATTCGATATATTTTTTATTTTTTTGTTTTGAAAAAACATATTTGAAAACTTTTATTGAATTTCTAATGTAAGTTTGTGTTTGTGTAAGTGCGTTGATTTGCCTAAAAATAAAATATGTAGGTATATAACATTTGAAAATTTAAAATATTTAGAAAATTTAAAAAAACAATAATTAAAATTTTAATAATAAATTTATTGTTTTATTTTTTTATTTTCAAGAAAAAATCATAATTTTCAACTTGGCCAATAAAATTTTTCAAAATGAAATCATTTATTTTGATTTTAATTTTTTCATTTGTTTCAAATATTCAGTCAACACAACAAGATGATTTTTCAAATATTAAACAAATAGATATATTACCAGCCGATATGCCAATTATTAAAGAATCATCTAGTAATGATTATGAAAAAGATGGTCTTTTAACACGTATTGCAGGCGGTAAAATTGCTAAACCGCATCAATTTCCTTATCAGGTTGGTTTATCAGGACATTTTCCAGATAATAGAGTTGGATGGTGTGGTGGTGCATTAATATCAGTAAATTTTGTTCTTACAGCTGCACATTGTGTTGAACCGTATGAAAAATCATATACATATAATTAAGAATTTCAAATAATATTAACTTGTTTTTTTTTCTTCTATTTTCTATTTCCTTGTAGCATAATACGTTTGAGAGCATATTTTGGTGCTCATACAATTGGTGCATTATCATCTCCTGGTGAAGTTCGAATGGAGTTATCAAAAAACAATTTTATTGTACATGAAAATTATATTATTCGCCCTGTCATAAATGACATTGCTTTACTTAAACTTCCAAGACCAGTAACATTGAGTGGTAAAAAAAAAAAAAAAAATGACAATTGAAAAAAAAAAAAGAATAAAAATAATAATTAATTAAAAATTTCTGTCCTACTTTATAGACACAATTAAATTAATTAAATTGCCAAAATCGAATATCATTCTTGAAGGTCGTACTGCAGTTGCATCTGGTTGGGGTCATTATTCTGATTTAATTCGTCAAAAATCAAATGTATTACGTTATGTTGAATTAAAAATAGTACCATTAAATAATTGTAAAAGAGTTTATGGTGCATCAGCACAAATAACAATCATTTGTACAGATGGTTCAGAAGGTAAATCAGTTTGTTCAGGTGATTCTGGTGGTCCATTAGTAATAACAGAAAATAAAGAAAAATATTTAATTGGTCTTACATCATTCGGAAATAAATTAGGATGTGAAAAAGGTTATCCTACAGCATTTACAAAAGTTTCAGCTTATTTAGATTGGATTTCAAAGCATAGTGGTGTTAGACCATAATTTTCTAAATTTTTTTTTTCAAAATAAAATTAAAATCTACAAAAAGAATATAAACAAAAGCTTTATTTAATTTTATCAGTTTTTTTTAGAGTTTAGATTTTTCTTTCAAAAAAAAAAAATGGAGCTTTGTAGAAATAACAAAAAAAAAATTTTACTTTTTTATTGGAACAAAGCTCTTTTATTTTTTGTTTTTCAATTCAAGAGGAAAAATCTTTAAGGTTATTAAATTAACAGAACGGATAACACATATTTGAAAAATTATGAAAAATTAACAAAAAAAATTGTAGCTAAAATTGCAAAAATAAAATTTCATAAAAAAGTTTTTTCTTTTTTAAATGCTTATTACAGTATAAAATTTCTATATTATAATTATATTGTACATATGTATCTATATTATTCAAATGTATAAATAATGATTATAGAAAGAAAAAAAAATCTTATTTGCATAATTTGCATGCATAATTCATTTAAATATTATACAATTTAATGCGCTAAAAAATTATTTCAAATATTTCAAAGTGTGAAAATATATATAGTATATACTTTATGAAATTCGTTTTTATTTTATTTATTTTTTTTTACATCACATATGTACATATGTATATACCTATAATATATAATTTAGTATATGAACTTGAAGAAATCCGTTATTTTCGTATAAATAATATATGCACATGATAATATTATGGCATAATGTAATAAACAAGCACTTACTTATTTACCTTTATTTTTTATTTATTTTTACTTCCTTTGTTATTAATCAAATGAAATATATGTATCTTTAAAAAAAATGTACATTTTTCTAAGATGAAAAATTAAAAAAAAAAATATTAAAAAAATGATGAAGATTGTAAAATATAGATAAAGTATTTTTATCAAATTTTTTTTTCTTCTATTCTTTTTTTTTTTTTAATGTTTTGTTCAAGCATGTTAGAATTATATTATTATAAACATTACTTAGAATTTGATTAATGTGAAATATCAATTTATATATAGAAAACTGAATATATTAATGAAGATTACAGGAAAAAAAAAAACAACAAAATGATATTGAAGAAACGAAAAAAAAAGTAAAAGCTGACCAGTTGTGTAATTTAAAAGCATAAAAAAAATCATAGAAGCGAAACCCTTTAAAAAGAATATTCTTATGTAAAATGTACTTAAAAATAGTAATTAAATGCGAAATATGATAATTGTTCACACTGGTTGATCACAACATCTTTTGCCAACATATTTATATACCTACCATATATATACATATGTATATACATATATAAGTATATATGTTCTATACAAGTTAAGAAAAAAAAAATGAAAATCTTATTATAATCATCATTCACATAATAAATATGATTAACTATAATTCTTGAGCTTAAACTTAAATTATATACGAGTACTTCTGTATATTATATCTATTTTGTTAGATATACCAATATGTAATATATAGAAAAAATGTAGTATCTGTTTTGTATATACATATTTCATATAGGGAAAGTAAAATGATAAATTTCGTTCATTTCTTTTTTTTTTGTTTTGTTTTTTTTTTTTTTTTGTTTCAGTATTTTATTTTTTACATTTTAAAGGAAGTTAGTTTATTCATTAATATTCTTCTTTCAAAATATAATTACATGATCATCATCATCATCACTAATATATCGCAACAGCTTATTGACTGTAACATGCATTATTTAATTTACAGCATATTTTATATTATTTTTACCTTCATATAATCTGATGAACAATTTACCATTGTATAAATTTACACAGAAGATCTACCACATAATTTTTTTTTCCTTATTTTCTGTGAATTTTTTTTTTTTTTTTTTTCAAATAAAATGAAAATATAGAAGAAAAATTTTTTATTGAATAGAAAAGATTTTTGTTTCTTAAGGAAAATCAAAGAATCAATCTTATATTATATTCAACATCATGAACATGTTAAAGATTTTATAAACGTACATATGTACATACATATATATGTACATACAATGTATATGATTATTATTTATTATAATTTCTATAAATGATTATCAGCCCTGAAATTTATGAACATTTTTTTTTATACTTCAGTGATTTGTAAATTCTGTAGTACAATATTGTTCAACACCGTGTTATTATTGTTTTTAATTAATATTTTCATAAAAGTATATATATGTATTTTGCACACATACATATGTATATGTACATGATTCAAGAATTTCATGAAAATCGAACAACTGCGGTTCTCAGGGAAAAAATACATAAAGTTTTTGTATGTATATGTATGTAAAAACTGTCCTGATCACTATATACACCCTTTTAGGAAAATACAAATTTAAAAGAAAAAACAAAGTATACACACGCTGTTATTTGGAAGTTTTTACTATGTAATTTTAATACGTGTTGAAATTAGATTTATGTATGTATGTGAAATTTATTATAAAGCTTTTGTTGTAAAAGATTTTATTTGTTTATTTTACTTCTTTTTTTTTTTTTTTTTTTTTTTTTTTTTGTAAAATGGATATTCAGTATCTATATCGAACGTGCCATTTAAAAATCTCTGTTTTGTCTATCTTACCATATTGGTTAACAAATTTTTTAAAATTTTACTTTAATTTTTATTTTATGTACATTTGTAGAAAAAAAAAAATCAAATAAATTAACAATAAAAAACAATTTGTTATTATTACGAATTTATTTAAAGATAGTGTCACAAAAATAAGACTTATTACACATTTAAGTACTGTTTTTTTCTGTCGTCTTTTGAAAAAATAAAAAATACAATTCATATAAGACAATGGAATCAATGAAATCAAAGATTTTCATCTTTTTTCTTGTATTTGTATTAACAATTTAATAAAATTTCTTGACTCCAGTTAAATCTTTTCACAATTTTTATATTTTCTTTTTTCTTTCAACATTTTATTTATTTCTTATATTATCAACTTTTATTCATTTTATTCGATAAAAAAAAAATGTTTTTATTTTTTTTTTTTATTTTTGTGTAATGTATAGAAAATGTGCATCCATTAAAATATTAGATATAGTGAAATGTTTGTTAAAAAAGAAAACTTGCTTGTTCATCATGATGAATTGAACATTGTTTAAGATCTTGATAATTCATATCTATGATTAAAATCATCACTTTGTTTTTTTTTTTTTTTCTTCTTCTTTTATGATTTTTATCAATGTATTTGATATTGTTTTCGTATTACCTATATGTATTATTTTTTTTTTTTATAGTATGTATCTTCTCTTGTAATCTTATAATATTTCAAAATAAAATGTGTTGTTTTAAAGTCAATAATAAAAATTTAACTTTGACATTAAAATTCTTTTTATAATATAAAAATTTACTTCATGGTCTTTGTCGTTAATGTTTTTTTTTGCTTTTGTTATCTTCAGTTGTTTTTTTCTCTTGTTGAAGATAATGACTGTATCTGTATATGATGTACATATATATGGCTTTAATCTTCTTATTTACAAATTAACTTTTATTAAAGAAAAAAGAAAAATAAGATGAATATTTTTATACATATGTAAGTACATACATATTATAATCGTGAATTATGTATAATATTATTTTATATAAAATAGTTAATTATTGTAAATATTTCTATTTGTATAGAACCAGATCTTTTTTTCTTTCTTTTTCTTCTTCTACTTTGCAACAACTGGCACTTGAATTCGGTCAGGGGGTCTGTAGGTTATCTTGCGAAATGTATTTGTTAAAAAAATATAAATAAATAATGATAAAAACAAAAACAAAATAATAATAATAAAAAGAAAAGAGTTTTACTTTAAGCAATCTTGAACTTATATATTAATCAGGACCGGCTATATAGGTAATATGTACATGCTATGCCACTATATATGCATCAATTTCAATGTACTTAAAAGAAAACATAAAAAAAAATTCAAAAAAAACAGAAAGAAAAAAAAGTTGTTTAACATGTTGTTGTTGTTTAATATAAAGTGGTATTTAACATTGAAAAATGTTTGTTTGAATATCTCATTAAGATAGTTAAGTTAAGTTAATTAAAGCGTTTTACATGCATGGTAAATGATATTTCTTTAGATATACAATTACATACATATATGAACAGAAAAATATGTATGTGTATATGTACATATAAATGCACTATGATTGTCAGCTGTCATTACTTATCATTATCGTTAACACAATTAATAATTCTGTTGACATGATAAATTCAATAATAAATTTCATGGTAACATGAGTTCTTTAAGTGTTTGAAATGATTGGTGTTTATTGGAAAAAACAAATAAAATCTAAAACGTAAATGATATCAATAAGTTATTGAAAATATTATACATATGAGGATATTTATTAGGAAAAGAAAAAATAAAAGATGCACCGGAAATGATAAGGGAATTTCTCTTTCATAATATTAAAGTGCCATCATGAAGTTTATGATGTTTGTTTTTTGAATATCTATTAAAATTATTCAGCACATGCTATATGTTCAATTAAGAAAAAAAGCTAACTAAATTGAAGAAATTTTTTCTATAACGTGTATTACTTGAATATATCTTTCAAAAAATTAATGACTTTTTATTCTGCCTATTGAATATCCGTTTCTTAGAACTTCCTACATTTTTTTTTAACTTTCCAAATCAACTAGTTTAAATGTTATACGCAATTGATATATTTTTTTTTCCAATTTTGAAAAAAAAAAATGTTCATATCTTTTGTTCCATTTAATTTTTTTTTTCTTCAAGATTTTTAGTTTCTTTTTTTTTTCTCTCTTCCTTAAGATAAAAATAATTTTTTTCATGTTATTTTGTTTTTAAATATAATTACAAATTTTACACTTTCTTTAGAAATTAATGATACGTCACATACATACATACATATGTATATGAAACAAATATAGCTTTTTCTTCTTGAATAAATTGCAATATTTAATTTCCGTCATCGGTGTATATTTTTTTTGGTTTCTTCTTCTTTACATACAATATACATCTTCTTGTCATGTAATTAAATTAAATTTTGATGAGCTAAGCTAAACCACAAAATTTGAATTTTTTTTTTCATAATTATTAATAATCTTATTAAATTATAGTATAGTAACCTGTTTTTCTTTTGTTTAAAATTGCATAATCAATCCGGAAGTTTGTACTTAAAAGAAAAAACTAAAAAAATAACAAATTTAAAATTATATATGATGTGAGATGTCGATGCACTGAACATTCATATGTATGATACATATGTACATCGTATAGAAGAAATAAATTAGCTAATATTACTATAATACATTGTACTATAAATGCACATATTAGCTAAGTTTAAAAAATATTATAAATAAAATTTATAATAATGCAATGATGATGATGAGGATGACGATGATTATGATGATGATGCTGATAATGATGATGGAAAAAAAAAAACAAAATAACCTTTAGTGTATAGAGTACCATAAAATTCGATAAGAAAATTTTTATCAGTAAACTTTTTTTTTATTATTTACTTGTAAATGATTGATGATACATCTTAAAAAGTGTTCAAACAGTTACTTTTTTCTCTCTTTATTTTAAAGACAAATCCAACAGATTTAGAAGCTAAAAGTTTCTTAAATCTTTATAAAGCATATGCATATGCATGATATATACATATACATATATGTATATATAAGAAATCATCATAGATGTATCTATCAATAATAATATTTGATAGTAGATACACTTTTATGTAGGGTATATTAGAATATTTTTTTATATTTTTGTACACACATAATGAATATACAATATATAATACATATATGTATATGTAGGTAATATAGATAATATAGTTAAAATTTACATTTTCAACAATTTATTGCTTAGTTTATATTTTCGTTCTGGTAGTCAACAGGTGTGAAATGAAGGTTTGTGTTGTTAAATTTATGATCTTTGAAGAAAGTTCAAAATAGGAATTAAATGAGTATATACATACATATATATGTATACCTAATAGAAAATTTTATTTACATATATAAATTCATGTAAAAACATATAAATAATATTTGAGTATTAATACTTTGTATCTGATTTTTTATTTATACATAGTTAAAAATAACAACAACAACAAAAATCTTTTAAAGTGAATTTTAATGAGACCTATAAAATGTAATATTTGTAAAAAAAAATGTTGTAATGTAATACATAATTGCCAATTAAATGTCAATTATTAAATAACTGTCTGTTGTTTAGTTAACGAATAATGATGTGAATATTACACACAATAATCATTTAAATGAATGTGTTTATAATATATTTACTATTACTATATATGTATAGCGGCTAACTATTTATTATAACTCATTAAATATACATACATATTGAATTATCATCACCTACGTGAAAAAAAAAAAAATTAATAAACAAATAAAAATGAAGTTAAAGAATCTATAAATGAACAAGATTTAATGTATTGTATACAAATGCGTATCAAATTATAATTAAAATATTTTTAATATAAAATTGAGAGTGTTTTTAAGCAAATGAAAAATGAAATAAACAAATGAAATTTATTTATTTTTTTCTTTTGTACTTTTTACAAAGAAATCATCCGGTATTTAAAAAAACATAAAAATATAAATAGAAAGAATTATTTTTCATAAATGCTCGTACATATAAATATATTACAATAGAACAATGCAATTTTCGCGAAAATTTCATTGAAATAGAAATTATGCATTATTATTACAAATTCAAGTGAAATTTAAAAATATTTTAGCATCTCATAAATTACACATTTTTAAAAATATTTAATCTCTTAAGCATTTAATTTCGTTTTAAAAACTTTTTTTGCTTACATAAATTTTGCCTAAATAAGTTAAATTTAAACAAAATGATAAACTTTGTTGATTATTTCTTCAGAAAACTTTTATTTTTATTGGTATCTAAATCAAAAACGGATATTTAACTTAAAATTTAAAAAAAAAAAAATTATTTCGTTGAAAAACCATTGAAAATTCAAAATTCAATTTTTGTTTTGTTTGCTTTGAAATATTCTAATATTCTAGCTAGACACATCAATTCAAAATCCCTCAATTTCATATTAAAAGATTTTACCAAATCCTAGTCAATAAAGATTTCAAATGAAGGTATTTTCTTTGTTTTTTTTTTACTTCACAGTTTTTTTACGTCACTGAAAAAACAAAGCAAATGAAATGAAAATAGAAACGCGTGACATTATAAAAAAATTGCCATTTTATCATGACGAGTACATTCGAAATAAACAGTTAATAATTTTTTAAAATATATCTATTAGGCTAACCAGGTTCAATTCAAAGCAATAACTATTACTGAACCTGACTTTTTATCGCAGGAAGGATTACAAAAAAGATTCTTATGTTCTTTTAAAAATATTTCTGGTTTTTTACGGAAAAAAAAAGTTTGTAAAAAATGTTTACATCTGAAACATTCTTATTCAAGAAATTCAAAGCAATTGAAAAGCTCGGATTTATTTTTAAAAAAAATTTACTTTTAAAGTTGAAAAAAAAAAAAAAACAATTCCTACAATGGTCCTTGAAACGTTAAAATATTACATTTACATGCTTGATATACCCCAAATGTAATTTAAAAAGCACTTCGAATTTCTAATTAATTAATTAGTAAAAATGAATTAATTAAAAATTATACAACCACAACAGCACGAATAAATACATCATAATAAATAAAAATTAAATCAATTTGATTTAACAAAACTAATCATTAATCATATCTTTTTAACACTTACTTCGCAATTAAGAAAAGATAAAATTTTTATGTCTGGTTTTTGTAATTCAACAAAAGTCATTCTTGTTTTTTAATTCATTAAATTAAAGAAAAAAAAAATTTATATGTAATTTTTCACAGATTTAAATTGGATAATCAATAAAAGTTACCATATATGTATAATCTAAGCGTTGATCAATATAATAAAATGATTAACGTACACACATTGATGCTACATAATTAATATAAATAGAGAAGCTCTGTTTTTTTTTTTTTTCATATGTATCTATCATATATGCACAATGCACATATATAAATATGCGTATGCACATACACACATATGAATGAATTGATTATAATAGTAATAAAAAAGGTGTATTATTAATATTTAATTATATTGTAAAAAAGTGTTTAAAATAAACTATATAATTTGTTCTAGAGTCAACCCTTAGATAAAATTACTATTTAACCATTAAAATCATTTTAAATGATAAATTTTATTGTGATTTATATAATTTAATATATGTTCATATGTCTTTAATATGTATTCAACATATATGTGCAATTTTTTGTTGAATACGGCACATTTTATGATAAAACTATCTTAGATACTTGTACACGATATACATATGTACATACATACATATGTAGGTATAACTAGAAAAGTAATAAATTTAATGACTTACCGCAATTGAAGCTTTGAAAAAATTTTTAAACATGATTTAAAACAACAACAAAAAATCATTAAAAAAATATTTAATATTGCGGTAAAAATTTATGAGAAAAAGCAGAAAAATCAAAAATAAAATCAATATGTTTTTATGTGTGTTCAACATTAATTTATTGTTAATTATTTAATTATGTTGCTTGAGTATATATATAAAATTTCAAATTTAATTAATATTTAAATTTAAATTGAAATCATTGATAATGATCATTTCATAATTTTATCTATCATGTTTATAATTTAATTAAAATTTTCGTATTTATTTTTTTTTATTTTCTCAATAAAATTCATTTTATTGAAATATTTAAGGTGTTACAAAATTAATAACATCATTATAAGAAATAATTATAAGGTGAAGTGTACATATATATATACATAATAATTAATTTTTTAACTAGAAATAAAATTATCGAAAAAAAAAACACAAAATAGAATAATTCTTTTTTAAATTAATTTAAAAAGAAAGTAGAGTTTTCGAAATTGAAAAAAAAAAATATATACATAGGCACATATGTATGTTGAAAAAAAAAAGTTTCTTAATTGCAAATTATAACAGTTCATCTAAATTATAATTTTAAAAACAAAATATTTTTCTTCCAGAATAAATCAATTAGCGGTAAATTAACAAAGAAAACAAATCTTGAAACAATTATTCTTGAAAATAAAGGAAATTAAGTGGTTTGTTATTAAAAAAAAAATTGCAACTTCTCACTTAACGTTTTACTAATTCAACTTTAAAATTTGATTCATAATTATCTTCAACTTTTTCCGAATTTTAGTATGTACATACTTATGTACATGCAATTTTAAATTACCTAATAAATCGAAAAGAATTGTAATTATGTTATTTGATTTTTTGCCTAATTTATTATTAAATTTTTTTTTTTTTTTTTATGTGACAGCACATTGCAACGTAAAAACAAAGAAGAAATAAATAAATTTTTAAAATTAGAATTTGAAAAAGAATTAAAAAAAGGAAAAAAATTGTGGTTGTTAGAAAATTTTACTTTTTTTTTTTTTTTTTTAAATGTACCACTGTTCTTGAGTCTATAGTTTGTGAAACAAAATTTTCGGAAAAAACAACTTATAATTTTCGAAAATATGAATACTAAAGATATATTCATGTATTTGAAAATTTAATTTTTTTTTTCAGTCTTTTACCTTTTTTTTTTTACTTTTCTTATATAGATACATAGGAATGTACATATGTATAATATATTATACATATACATAAGTATGTGCCTACTTGTTTTTTTTTTTATTTTTAACTTTTGAACAAATTTGAATTTTTGATACATTATAAAAGAAAACACATTCGAATTTAAAACGAAGTAAATTCTAATAAAATTAACCTTTAAAAATTAAATTAATTATTTATCAATAATAATTTTCTCACCTTGATGTATGTATCTAATTCACAAATAAGATTTTTAGTCATCATAAATGAACTTTGATGTATCGACAAACAGTTTTCTTCATATCACATGCATTTAAGTGTGAAATACTACTTTAAACAAAAAGCACCAAAAGTTATTTGATTTTTTTGTTTGTTTTTCAAATAGGATATAAAACTTACACGGTATCAATAAAAACAATAAAAAAATTGTTTATAAACATAATTATAGTTGACTAAAGTTATAATCATAATTATTATTATTATTTAAAAAAAAAAAAAAAAAAAAGAATAATAATAATAATAAAAAAATATATAATAATTATAATTTATATTATTTGATGATCTCGCACATTGAAACTGATTTCTACACTACTTAACGGTTAAATTACAATATCAAAATAATTCACACGAGTCTGACCTACATCTCAATTATACGAAGCGGAAAAATTCGCGTATTATTTTTAATGTATTTAACTAGATAATATGTAGATATGTAAATATGTAACTAACATAATACCTATTTATTTTTTAAAAATTTTTTTTTTTTTTATTATTTGAATGAATATTAGAAAAGTGCCATCATCACATCTGTATTGTTAATAGAATTTTTTTCTTTTTTTTTTTTTTGTTTGTTTTTGCAATATTAACTGATAAAATACTGATAAACAGAACACAAAAAAAAACCCATATACATAAACAACAGTTTTTTTCTGTTTTTATTATTATTTTGTTTCTTAGGTCAATTTCACTTGTTCGTTGTTTTATTTTTCCTTTTTTTATGCACTTTTTCTTCTTTCGTTTTTTTTTTAAAATCTTTTAATTGAAAGTTTCACAAATAAATAAAAGTATTGTAACGTATATTTTTATAAAATTTTCGAAATTATTTCCTTTTTTAAGCGATTTAGATTTAAGACGACAATAAAAGAAAAATTAAACTGATATCAGCATAAATAGTGATAAAACTAAATAAAAAATTTACATACATTGCACATTTAAAAACAAAAATAATAATTAAAATATATAATTAAAAATGTATTAAATTTCACTTAAAATGCAAAACTAAACAAAATTCTTGAACTTGACTTGAAATATTGCACAATTTTTTATTTTCTGTCAATGAAAATTAAATTTTCTTCTTGAAATAATTTTAAATTCAAAAAAAAAAAAAAATTATATAAATTATTAAATTTCATTAAATACTATTTATTTTTAATTAATTTATTTTTGGATTTATTTATTGCACCTTATTATTTACTTCATTATATATTTATTTTCAAATTGATAATTTAAAAAAAAAAAATTTTTTTTGAATACGTTCTGAAAAATTTAACGAATTTTTAAGCCGTAAATTAACATTGAATAAAAAAAATGTTCGCGTAAGGACCGATATTTTATGCGTCTATCAAGGTCGATGTCGAGGTACCGAATGCAATGTAAACATAAGAAAAACTTTTTTCTCATCATCATCATCGTCTTCATCAATAAGAAGTAAGTAGCAGTTAAAAGATCCAGCTTATACTCGTGCTACCTTGATGAAGAACTTGAAGAAGATACCTTTTGGCCACTGTGTATAAAATAACAACAGTGAAAAATAATAGCAACAAGAACAACAACAATAACAACAGCATATTATTTACTAAACATAGATCATGTTGATATATTGTACAAGTACATGTACTTAGAAAAATTGAAGACAAGTCTAAAATTGCTTTATAGAAAGAAAAAAATACAACTTACTCGTAGGTTAAAGAAAAAATAATACTTAGTTAAAGAAAAAAAGAAAAAGAAAATAATACGTAAGTGCGCAAAAAGAAAATATCTACAATCCATGGTCTAGCTAGGCACAAGCGTTTACTGTATATACATACATATACCGAACGAATTAACAAAATATACATTTGAAG
The DNA here is from genome assembly GCA_939192795.1 of Bombylius discolor. Taxonomy (NCBI): domain Eukaryota; kingdom Metazoa; phylum Arthropoda; class Insecta; order Diptera; family Bombyliidae; genus Bombylius; species Bombylius discolor. The sequence goes on along the minus strand of OW584243.1, from coordinate 9,251,840 downwards.
CTTAATTTACAGTCAAGAGCTGTAATGTATTAATAATTTTCTAATTTATTATTAATTTTTTTTTTATTTTGTTTTTTAAGGAAAATTTTAAAATTTCCCAAATATATTGAAAAAAAAATTCGGATTTTTTTGAAAACCTTTTTGAACCTTAAGTTACCGGTTTTTGAAACGCCTAATTGAGAAAAGGAATAATTAGCCAAATTTGATTTTGTTAAATTTCCATAGCAATCTTCTAGAAAAAATACATCAAAATCCTAAGACTTTTCTGGACCTCTAATGAATTTGGTTGATAAAAGAAATACCTTTAAGGGAACATATATGTAGATGTGAATTCACCTTTAATAAATTGTAAATTTTTCCTAGACAAAAGACATCAAACCGGAAGGTACTTAGGGTATTGCATTTATGCATAAAACAGTGATAGAAAGTTGGCATTAGGTTAGGTTATAAGAGAAGAATCATGCGAGTATCTATGACTACTTTGACTACTATAGTATACTATATATTAAATAAATATACTCATCAGTTGGAGATATGTTCACAATTCACATTTTTGTGTAACTGTGGATACAGGAAAAAAAAATCTAGGAACCTATTTTTTATATTACCCACTATAATTTTTGTTGTTTTTATTTTATTGCAAAAAGTACACACATAGAAGGTAACTTACCTTAAAAAACAAAACAAAAACAAAAAACAAAACGAAATCAGTGCGAAGGGAATTGAAGATTTTATATTTTATGTACTCTTTTTTTTAAATTTTATTGTTATATGATATGATAAGATAATGAGAAACAACAAGAAGTATTTATACATAATTTCAAACAGTGTGGCGTACAATTACATCACGATAAAAAATAGAAAACAAGAAAAAAAAACAAAGACAAACAAGTAGCAAAAACTAAAGAAAATCAACTTTCAAAATTAAAAATTAGTACGTTCATATAAAACTATGTATTAAGATTTTGTTTTTGTGTTAATGAGTAAAATTTTTACTTTATTAGCTTTTTGTTTTTGTTTTGGATCTTCAGATTTTCTTAAACAAAAAATGGAGGAAAGAAAACAATGAAAATGAAAAGTTGTCATCCATTTGGTTTTACATGTTGTGTAATTTTTATAATGAACTCACATTAAAGGGTGCGAAAAACATACATATAAGAAAATCACAATTAAAAAAATAGAAAGATTCAAAATTTAGTCAAAAGATGTAGAAGAGAAGAGAAATACTAGAACAATTAATTTCTATGATTAAAAAATAATTCGATAAAGATTTAATATTTAATTTGCAAACATCTTGATTTTTTAATCTAAAACAATTTATACAGCTCTTTTTTTTTAAAAAAATTAGAAAAAATAAATACTCAATAAACTGAATTATCACTTACCTACAATATATATACATATATGTATTGATTTCATAATAATCATAATTTATTTTTTTCACGTAGATATATTGATACAGTTTTCTTTTTACATACGATGTATAATATGTACATACAATGTACGTACATATATCACTTTTTTTTTATTTCTTCTAATTCGTCAATAAATCGTTTCACTTCAAAATAGCATTTTAAAGTCATAAGCAGTAATTTCTTCTTATTGAAAAAAAAAAACAACTACATTGATTCCAAATCTAGAAAATTCATGTATGACATGAGACTACAAAAAAAAAAAGAAGCAAAAACTATAAAAATTAATTTCGAAATGATTTTTAATTAATAAGGACAATCAAGTTCTTACTTTCAAGCGGTTTTACGTATAATGTGCTTATCTCATAAGTCCTAATATGAAAACATGTTTTGTTATAGATTTTTTTTTTAAAAGGGCGATTAGTTTATTTTTTCGTAGACAAAATGATTTTTTCATCTTTAGTTTTTTTTTTTTTAAATAATTTTTCTAATTGCGCTACAATCTTTAGAACATTTAAACACAATTATAGAAGATATGTACATAGAATATAAAATCCTTATTACAATTTTCTCATACAAGACTGATTTGTATATATTATATGTATCTACTTCTATATTAAAACTATATCCATGTTTAATTTGTTTTCTTTTAATTATTTTCAAATAAATCATCCATTTTAATGAATGAGTTCATGTAAACAAGATGACATTTAATTTCAATAAAATCACAATGTGTTGATATATGGGCTGACAACGTATTATTATTACTATTATTATTAGGATTTGAATTGTAAATACAATCGAAAGCTGAACGGTACATACATACATATATGTATGTGTATATACAAAATATGTATATACAATATATAAAATATTGGTAACTAAAAGTATCTATAGTATTTGCACATATGTACATACATATGTATGTATTCAGATAATTTTAAGAAAAAAAATATATAGCATTTTAGGTGGATATAAAGTTAAATACTTGAATATTTATGCATGTTATCATCATCTATCGAATGTGCTAGACATTAGACTAATGTGATGATGCGATTTAACATACTTATAACGTACATTGACATGTCTGCATGTCACCAAATGCAGTTATACACAAGTTTATATTGGATATTTTTAAATACATATAAGGAATAACATTGCTTTATATTAATGGAATCTGATAAACGAATTTCTGAAACGGACATTTAACGGCCAAATAGGAAACTTGCTACTACCTAATCAGAATCTATAACCATATATACACATATTTAAAGATATGTACATGTAAACATCTTGTTTTTTTTTTTTTAATTTTTCTTAAATATTTATACTTTATTTGTTGTGCTTTTTGTTTTGTCTCTCATCTAATATTTTCCTCCTACTTTTACTCCTTTGAATAAAAATGGTTTATTTTAACAGCAACTAATACTAGCCGCATCATTAACAGTTTAATCAAGTAAACTGAAGCAAGATTTTTACGATTTTGTATATTTATATATGATCCAGGAAACTATCATCATCATGATCATCATGCCTGATGTAAGGCGTAAGATCGAACTCCTCAATATGCTTTCATATCACTACTGTACTGTATGATACATTGTAGATGATTCTGTTAATTCACAAGAATAAACAGTTATAGATTCGTATTTGATCCAGTTTGACTGGACTTTAATGTATCTTTGCAATACTATAGCGTTGCTATACAAAACACTTACTGTATTCAGCTTAACTGCTTAACTCATAAATTGTATATTAACATAAACAATAAACTCACTTTAATGTGTAAATTGCTGCTGTTTCATTTTAAATCGAATAAAATCGAATTCAGATAACAAGATATTTTTTATCGATCTAAAGTGAAAAGATTTTAAAATTTTTTTTTTTTTTGTATTATATAAAAAAAAGAAAATAAAAAAAATCATATTCACTGTATGTATATTATGTATGTATGTATTGACCCCCTGTTCAGGAACTGATTTTAATGTCATCATTAAAAATTTGAACATCTTAATCGAAAGATATCAACTGATTTCCTACATACATATCTTTTTTTTACGTTTTGACGTGATATTTTGTTTTTATAAACATCCAATATTTGTACATATGATCCTCATTTTTTTCTTTTCTTTGAAAGATGATTTCATAAAAAAATTACTGAATAAAATATCATAAAAATTATTATCAAACGATTTCTTTACCAAAAATATCATATAATTATCATGACATGACACATTTTAATACGATCAATTGCAATGAAATTTGATTTTTTAGAAACATTTATGATAAAAATCATTAATATTATTGTTATTATTATAATCGTTAATATTATGATAATGATGATGATGATGATTGTTAGCGATCCCCTGAACGAAATGACAACAAATATTTTTTCTTCAAATTATTACAAAAAAAAAATTTTATTTTGTTTTCAAAAAAAAAAAAAAAAAATAAGGTATTTCAATAGTGAATCAATTGAAATTTGCAAATAAATTTAAAAAATTTCATTCTTTTATATCCCAGAAATTAAATATTATTCATCTACATATATCCCAGGAATTAAATATTGTTCAATATAAGCAATCGTTCAATTGATTCCACAAACATGAGGAGGTCCTTAGCCTCAGTAAAACCTGTAAAATCCATAAATTTCGCCCTCCAGTCTCTTGTACATAATGTCTTTAGGTCCTCGTTCACAGTACAAGACAACACTATATCCAAATTGAGCGTAAGCACTTTCTCACAAATAGCACTATCTTTCATTCTAAATAGATGACCTAGTCATCTAGATCTTTGTTTTTTATTTCTTTTATAATTCTCAGAAATTCAAATGTGGCATTCTCCAACACTTTCTTTCTTTTCCCCATTAACTTTCCCCATTCTTTTTCATTCATCATGTGACAGTATTTTTGTAAATTGTTGTTTTTGTGGCTCTTGTTAGCTCTCTGGCTCTTAGTAGCAATTGGCATGGAGCGATCGTTTAATTAAAAATGAAATAAATTCATGGAATTATAGGTAATTAAAAAATTATTTTAAAAATTTTTTCACCATTAATTCAATCACCCTGTATATAGTACATGAAATTGACATTCAAAAACAGACACTTAATTTAAAGTTCGAAGTATGAAAATGTTTAAGGAATGCACTAATATGTATTTAATTCAAATCGTTAAATTTATAAAAATTTCAAAAATATACGTTTAATTTGGAAAAAAAAAGAAAAAGAAAACAAATAAATTAGGCAAGAAAAGTGTTTAAAAAAATATGTATTTATGCATTTTTTTTTTTTTTCAATGATTGGTGTAAATTGTATTCACAATGTAAAACAAAAACAAAAAATTTCTCGTATGATTTTTTTTGTAACAGCGCAGCATATAAATAAAAATGAAATTACTTTTTGGTAGTAAAATTACGGGGTAATTTCCCTTTTATAAGTGCATTTTTTAAAGTAAAAAAAAAAAAAATTATATTATGTATTTATCCTGTGAACACCCTCTTTCTCCTTCCATATATGAATCGAAAAAAAATATTTAATTTTATTCTTAATTAGAGTATTTTGTGTTTGGTATTGAAATTCACGTGAGTTCGTTAAAAACAAATTACTCAATAAAATTAAATAAATTTTATAATTTTCTTCAGAAAAAAAAAAAAATTTCACTTTTTTTACGAATCAATAAAAATGGTTTGTGGAAAATATGAAAAAAAAAACAAATCTTTTTTTTTAGTATAAATAAAGACGATAAATTTTATTGGAATATAAGTTTAATTATAAAATTATAATAAAAGATTAATAACAAATAATTTTTACAACTTTATTTCGTATTATAAAATATTTATGTAAACACATCTATCTATACAAACTGAAAAATAAAAAAAGGAATTAATACTTTTTGTATATTTTGTATAATAAATTTGTTAAGTAACATTTTATGAGTACATAAAGTTTTTAAAAATTAAGTATAATGTGTAATTTAAAAGATTATATACATATTTAATTGTCGTGTTCATATTTCTACAACAAATTTTTATTCTAAATGGAATTTAATTTTCTAGAAAGACAATAAATTTAAAATTTTTCTTTGTTTTTGAACAAATAATATCGATTTTAATCTCTGTTTTATTTTTCATATTAGATTCTCCGTAATAGAAAATCAATTAAAAGCTTATTTTCTAAAATCTAACTCGTAAAACAAAATTTTTTTAATCTCCCATATATTTTTTTAGATAATTGTCCTTAATTCAAGAAAAATATCTTCGTTTTTAATTACAACAACTACAAAATTTCATTTACAAAGTATTTTTTTTTTTTTTTAGTTTTTGTTTCTATTTTTCGTATAATTAACAGTACTTTCTCTCTACTAAAAGTATTTTTATAATAAAATAAATACTGCGTAAATAACAAGGTATAGATTTCTACTACATACAATAAAATTCATTGTCACGTGTCATGTCGTAAATATCTGAAAAAAAAAAACGGATATAAAAATATATTTATTGTACATCAAGGGTATCCACGCGGATTAAATAAAATCAAACAACATAGAATTTATACATAAATATTTTAATGGTCTCAATAATTTATTGGATTATAAAGATTAAATTATTTTAAAAAAATATCTCTTATTTGATATTTTAATCTCGATCATAAAATCTTTTTATTCAAAATGTATAAGTAATTTTTACCTTTTATTATAGGAACACTGAAAATTTATAAAGTACATACATACATACATATGTATATTTAAAAAAAAACTAATTATGCTGGTATTTAGGTAATTAGAATTTTTTATTAAATTGTCGTGTGCTATTTTCTAAAAACTGATTTATACATAATATAAATTTTGTTGATTACTTTCTAAAATTTTTTTTTTTTTTTAATTCTATTTTTCCTGAAAAAAAGGCAGGATTATCGTACAGGAAAATTCTAAAAAGGAATATTTCTGTGAAAATATTTTGTTTTAAAAATTACGGTTTTTTGGTCCACAGAATTCTGTACATAGAGCTTTTCAAAGTCAAAATTCAAAAATATAGATTTGGGTTATTTCTAGGTTTACAGCCTTAGTTTTTTCTTCTTGTTATTATTATTTTTTTTTTTTTAATTTTTTGCTTACTTAATTGAAATTAGTTTAAACAAAAAAAAAAAACACATATCTCGTCAAAACGGGTGTACCATTTTTAAATTATATTTATTTTTATTTCATGTTAAAGCCTTCAAGAATGAAAAAACTAGCATTTTTTTAAAATTATTCTATTTTTTAAAGATTTTTTAAATATTAAATTAGATTTTTCAAAAATAAAAAAAGCTTCCTACTAAAAAAGGAATAAAAAACTAGAAATTTAAAGCAGAAAAAAATCGAATGTTTCAAAAATCTAAGCAATTTTTATTATTCAAATAACAAAATTTTCTTCTGTTATAAATTTTTTCTCAAAGTTATAAAATCAATGTAACAAATTTTCTTTTTAATAAATTTAAAATAAAAAACAAGAAAGAGAAAAAACTGAAGAAAAAATTATTTTTTATCCATCAAATTTTTAAATACAATTCAATAAAATATTCTTTTTTTTCTAAATTCATTTTCTTCTTTTTGTTTAGTTCATCTAAATTTACTACTTAAACCTATACATGTATAGGTATTGTATATTACTTTTCTCTGTTTCAAATGATTTATGAGAAATATTATTTAAGGTTAAAAAAAATGTAAAACACTATTAAAAGATAATGTAAAATATGGAAAACATAAAAAATCTTCAATGTATGTATGTACACGAATTTTCTTTAAATTCATATAATAATTTTAAAGTAGTTAGATTGTGGGTAGTAAGTTAACTTGATAATTATACATTGTTATTAAAAATTTATTACTAAATATATTTTATTCGATTTCTGAACAGCATAGATACAATATATACTATTAGGATACTCTACAATATCTATAATACATATTAATATGTACATCATACAAATGATGTGATGTTATGTTGTATTGTATTATATAATATTTATATTTATGAGTTTTAATAAAGTATGAAATAAAAAAAAATTAAATAGATAATATAAAAATACAAAAAAATATACGATATAATCTGCATATATATACATATGTATGTATATATGTTATTAGATTTAATTTAAATGAGTTTTTTTTAGTATTAAGTATTTTAAGTGTCTTCAAACAAAAAAGGAAATTAAAATAGCAAACATTTTGAATGTTTTTCTACATGAAATTTAATTTTCAGTATATTTTTGATTTATATAGCTATTTTTTTTTTTTCAAATTTATTTAGCACACTTTTAGCACGAGATAAAAAAATATAAATCCATATATTTCTTAAATCTATAACTACTTCTCTAAGGTCTATTTTTAAAATTATTTTAAAATAAAATCCTATTTCTTCCGTTACTTCTTAAAAAGCAAGATATTCTGACAAAAAATTAAAAACAAAATTAACCAAAAACTAATAAGATAAATTATCAAATTTAAAAATACATAAATTATATTTTTTAACCAAAGAAAAAAAAACATCATAATTACAGTATAAAACAAATTACCCCATATACCCCTTAAAATACAATATATTTCTGATTACACTCATTTACAAATTAGGTAGTCAATTATATGAAAGTAACAATAAAAAAAAAAAATTAAAAAATAAACCAAAGAACTGTTTATAAAATAAAGGAAAAAATCTACAAACAATAATTCTTAAAGAATTCCTTTATAATTTCCTTACTTAAAAAAAAAAAATCTCATCTTCTTCTGTTTTGTCTTCGAATATAACAAATTATTATGGTTTGAAATTTCTAAAAAGTCAATTATTTTAACAATATGATGATGATAATTTCAAAGAAGAAATAACGTGACAAAACGGAGTCTTCGATTAACGTACCGGATTCAACAACAAACTACCGTCAATAATAATTGTTTAAGAAGAAAAGAAATTATTATATTCATTTATTCACCTGTTTGTGTTATGCGTTTTTTCTTTAACAAAAAAAAAATAAATAAAAATAAAAAATAAATAAAAATGACATGAATCAATAATCTTCATCAGACAGGTAAATACGACATTACCATTCTGTATATCTAAACTTTATAATCTTAAAATGAATAAAGTAGATTTTTTTTCTTCTCAACATATTGTACAATATATTCAAAAAAATAAAAAAATATATTTATATATAATATATATACATACATATATATATGTACTTTCATATCTATTCACTGCACATTATATTATTAAAGTATTTTAGAATATGGTCATATAGATACATTTAAACATACATATACATATTTACATAGTAATATAGTAAGATATAAGTTTAAATTTTATTACGGCAAAAATAATCAAACATTAATTTATCAATTGACATGGACCAGCGGTAAATCTTTTATTTACTTTGACAAGTTTTACCTCAATTCAGTATAAAGAATATTGTTGTCGCATTTAATATATTATATGGGTTGATATATCAAGTAACCTTATAACTTATTATTTTATATTCTATATTCGATTAAAGATCAAAAAATATCAGATCTGTCTATAATACAACACCATCGATATCCCTCTATTATTATTATTAGCATTCTATTGAAGCACGATTTTATCTAATTCTCTTTTTTATTTTTTTTTTTTTTTTTTTTGTATGACTTTTCTTTGCCATATTTTTTCATGTTACTAAAAAAAGAGTTCCAATCTAACTATGAAAATCCTAAATAAAGTTAGTTGATTGATATTTACAGATGCGGTAGTCAATATAAAAAACATACGGAACATATAAAGTGAATCTCATCATCATCATCATCGTCAAAATCATCTTTATACGGCATATCTTGTGAATCATACGACATGATGAAAATAAAAAAAATAATAATAAACATCACCAAAGTTTTGGAAAAGAATAAGGTTCGGTTTCGCTTGGGGGATTCCGTCAATTTAAAAAAAAAAAATAAAAAATTAAAAAAAAAAAGATGAAATTCTCAAAATGTGTTAAACTTGATGTCAAGCGACATCGACATTTCGGTCGATGATGGTTAGTTTTTTTTTCCTTCTTCTTTTGAATAAATTCACTTCTTAGATTTTCTTTTTGTTATTGCTGATGCTTCTTCGGTTCATTTATTTTTTTATTTTTTGATTGAATTGATTTTACTTAAAAAAGTTACTCTTGCATTTTATTTTATTACCTTTATTATTATAAAGAAAAAAATTGAAAAAAAAGGAAAGAAAAAAGAAAAAAAAAACAACTAAAATTGAGGTATCTATTGATTAAGAAAAATCCGTTCTTAGCACTGTTAGATATTGTCAATTAATAGAAAACAATATTTTAAAATAGAAAATAAAAATAAAAAAAAGAAGAAGAGAAATAATATAATAAAATTTAAATTGATGATGAACTTTATGAACTATTGTAAAATTGGTTTTCTAAGAAATTTTTATTTATGAAAAAATATGTAAAAAAATGTTTTTTTTTTATACATTTTTAAAATTGAATGATTTACTACATATAACATATCACATATATACAATTTTTTTTTTTTTTTTAGTACATACCAATTAATAAGATACAGATTGAAAATTGAAAACTGTAATTTTATCAGAGGTTACGTAAGCATTTATTAGCACAATTCAATCAATTTTATTAGTGGCCAAAAATATAACTAAAATTAAACTTATGAATAAAAATTGACCGTCAAATTAAGCTGTGGCATTATAAATTAGACTCTTAGAAAAATTTTAAATCTAATAATAAAGTTTTTCAAAAATTCACAATCTGATCCTTTCATGTAAAAAATTGTATGAGCATCTCATTTACATATTCTATATATACATACTTAGACTGAGACGTGTAAGATTTGATGTTATTGTACTTTTCTTATAGATACTTTCGGAAATAATAATGTCGTGTATTTATACAGGTACATAATATGTACATATTATATGTAAGTATGTATGTGTTTTTTATTACTCATAAAATTTATTTATGCTATGTATGTATTACTTGAAAGTCAAGATTTTAATCTAATTTAATTCTTTGTATTAGGTATGAAAAATGTGTAAATGTCAGAATGTTCTAATTAAATAATAAAAAAAAAATATACATATATGAAATTTTCAAATAATTATGAATTTTATGTATTTTCATACTTATTATGATCTTAAATTTAACAAGAATAATTTTTATGATTCTAGTACTTGATTTTTATTTTATTTGTGCTCTTTATTTTTTCATTTAATTGCAAATTTTGTTCAAGTTTTGTAATTAACGTCTTAATTATCATAATCTTTTGTTTTTTCTTATTTATATGCATTACTATAGATAGACCAAATTAAATATATGTATACTCATATAAAACTACATAATAAAAATTACTTTTAAAATTTAAGTATCTTTTAAAATATTTTGAAATTTCAAAAAAAAAAAAAAAAAAAAAAAAAAAAACGAAAATAATAAAATAAAATATAATACAGAAAACAAATACAACAATTCAGCAAATTCCCAACAAATATTTAAACAGTTAAATTGTAAAAAAAGGTCATTGCTCATATTATTTTATTAGTTACATATACATACATACATATGTACATACATATGTATATCCATCCAATTAAGATTAAACATCATCATATTATTTGTTGAGAAGCATAAAATCAAAAATTTATAAATTTAAACTAAAATCAATGTTCAATGAAAATAATTTTCTAAATTTTTTAGCTTAAAATTGAATTATCTGAGAATTTTATAAAACTTTATTTAGGAAAATTATGCTAAACTTCAACTACTGAAAATTAAAAGCACATATATAATTTTTTCAATTATTTTGATTTTATACATCTTATTTCTAAAACAGGTGTGTACATACAGGTAAATTATACAGAATCACATATAGTTTTTTTTAATGATTAAAAAAAAAAAAACAACAAAGACAACAAAGTAAAAGTGGACAAACTCATCAGCTCAATAAATTGATCGTATTTGTAGTAATATCATTAGTTGAACGTGAAAGAGAATTAAGTATCAACCGAGCATGAAAAAGATCATGAAGGTGATTGTATGATTGTAAACTGAATAAAAAAAAATTTTTTTTCGATATATAATACATACATATATGTATGTATGTATTATTTTTGTTTCTAATTAATCCTAATAATGAAGCATTTAATAGCTAATGTGTGAGCTTCTATGTAAAGATTGTTTGTATAAAAAGATTTTTTTTGTTTATTTTTGTAAAATTAAAGACAAATCAAATAAAATTTTATTTTGTAACTTCTTTGGAATTGAGAAAAGAAAAACATGTAATTTGTAACTTTATCAAAATGCTTGTTTGTTTTTCAAATAAATAAACAATCTAAAATTTGAATTGATCTATAAAAATTATTACTATAATTTTAAAAATGATAATAAAAACAAAGTCTACCTAATTTTTAAAACATTGTTGTTCATGTTTTTTTTTTTGAAGGACAATGAAAGATCAATTCAGAAAATACTAAGTAGCTTCAATGTCAAGAGCTGTAGAACATATCTACAGTTTAAAAATATATTGGCTAAAGAGGATAATTTTCATATGGAGAATCAGTTATGTTAGTTAGAGCTTAGATTCATCTATCAAGTGAGAATCTTACTTCAAATTTAAAAAAAAAAAAACTGAAAATAATTTCGTTAAAGAAAAAAGGAAAATCTTCAGATATGATTCTAAAAAATTGGCGAAGTACTATATGTGAATACTGAGACTCGTATTTTTAACAAAGAATAATCTATTTTTTTAAATAACTGTCATCATACATTCTAAGTAAAGAGGGATATCCAATGGATTACGTGAAATTCTTAATCTAAAAGTAGAAATTGTTAAGATTAAAACTTTATGACTTGAAAATATGACATTCTTAAAGATACATACATACATATACGGGTATATGTACATAATCACGTAAAGCTTTGTGTGAAAAATTTAAAATAAAATATCTGTCACCTGAAACTCCATATCATTTTTTTTTTAAATAATTAATAAAGTTATTTCACAAATGTGAACTTAACAAATTTTCTATTGAATTAGAGCATAATTTTTAAGTACCAATTTAATTTTGTTTTTCATATTTGAAAAAAATTGAAAAAAAAAGAGTTAAATGTGACAGGAAAACAAAGTGCTTTTTTCAACTAATTTTAATTTCTAATCGTCGTTGAAAATGTTACAAATTTTTTTTTTTTTTAAGAATATGTTCACATCATAGATAAAAATAATATATGTAATTGTACCTATACCACATTAAAATTTAAATTTCATGTAGGTATGAATATATGTTCATCATAATACCAAAATCGATTCAAATTTGCATTAAAAAGTTATTTTTCATTTTATATTTTGTCAGTATAATTGCTTGTGCACATTCATGCATCTGTGTATTTATGATAGAGTTTAAAAAAAAAAAAAAAAATTCTAAAAAGCGCACAATAAAGATTTAAATTGATTTTTATTGCAAGCACTACATTTATAGAATAGTTTTTTTTTTTTTTCTAATTATGTATATTTTTTTTTCATTGCTCTTGTTAAATTTTAGAAAATTTTTTTTTTCTCTGATTTACTTAATTTTTTATTTTTATTTAATTTTTTTTTTTTTGGGCGCGTATAATCAAAGAATTGGTATGAATAAATCGCAATCGTTGCGGAACCGCGAACACACAGTATTTTAATTAACTTGAAATATCTACAATAATAATAAATGTAGTTAAGCTTAGTAAAATAATAATAATGATATGCGGCTCTTCTAGTCTTTTTTTTTTCTAGTTTTTTTTTTCGAAATAATGTTTCTAATAGAAATAAATAATATATATAGAATAGTTTATATATAAAATAATTGTCTACCTGATTGCATGGTACCTTTTATAATTTTGTTTTTTTTTATGTTCAAACTATAAGAATTATTATAGATACATATGTATGTATTGGTTTTAGGTACTATGCTAGTAGATATACATTCAAATTAATGATGTTATAGGCTTTTACAACAGTTCCAGTATAATAGTATATGCTTACCGTTTTTGATCTTAAAATGAAATTTGATTCGCATAATTTCAATTTTTCCATTTAGATTTATTGAATGTATTTATTTGATAAAAGAGAGAAGAAAAAAAATCTACTAGAATTCTATAAAGTGTACAATTTAGAAGGAAAAAAAAAAAAGAAATATAATAAAATGTATTTATTATTATTACTAGATTTTTTTTTTTTTACAGTAGCAATAATAGAAATAAAAATTTCAAATTTGTAATCAATTAATTTGTTATAGCATCAACTAGATCACAAAAACATCAATCTTTCTAACATGAGCTATACCTTTAGATTTAATAGTAATAAAAGCAACGAAAAAAAAAAGTCGTTATTTTATTAAATTTTATCTTATTCTGAAACCCAGTTATATTTATTCAATGAATTTCATGCTGTGAATTGCAATAAAATTTTTATTATTATTATTTTTTTTTGATTAATTTATTAGAAATATTGATTATATCGATATTTTGATAAATATTTTGATTATAACATAATCAGTTAGAAACTGAATAACATTTTGAAAATTAGTAAGTTCGATTTTGATTGTTATATTAAATTTTTGAGTGAAAGTTTGCAATTATTTTATACAAAAAAAAAAAAAAAGAAATAATAATAATAAAATAAAATTACTGTTCTTATTATATATCTAATAAAATTCCTTTTGAATATTTGTTGAAATGCGGTCAGATAAGTATTCTAAAATCTTTATAATAAAATTCCTTAAATATTATATAACAATAATATCATTTTATAATAGTAAAAATGAGAAGAATTCTTTAAGAATTTCTATACCGACTTACGTATCTTTGGAAATTCTTTCTCAAATTTATGAATTTTTCAATTTTTCTATTTTTTGCTCAATATTTTGAAAAAATATTTTTCTGGAAAGATTATATTACATTACTAGGGGCTATTTTTGCTCTTAAACCTTTTAACAACTTTAGTGCCGCTGCCAGTGTTTCTCACGAATTTTAAAATATACTATTAGAAGGTACATATATACTTCCATATTTCCTGAGATTCGAGGAAAAGCTGATGCATCATGCATGTAGCGTAGCGCACTCATACTTTAGAGATTTTTGAGATTTGCCTGCCTTCTTAGTTCTTAGCAGAATTAACATTTGTTATTCTCTAGTAGCCCCATCTCACTCTCATGTGTTAGTTGAGTGGACAGTTAGTATTCAGTTCTGTTCAGGTTGAGTTGTTTTCTAACAAATGACAACTGAATGCTTATTGTGAATTCCTTCGCTTGAAGATTTCCGAGAGTTTCTTCCCAGAGGGAGATGAGTTCTACGTTATTGGTCCTGGTATTGTTTTCTGGAAAGGTATTTTTCTCATAAATTTTATTTGTTAAATTTCTGAATTGAAACCTTTGTAAGAAGAGGAGTTACATATTTACAATGAACGTGCTTTATTATTTAATGTTATTAGTAGACGGATCAGATTTTAAATATGAATATTGTGTGTAAAAATATTAAAATATGAACTTCCTTATTATTAAATTGAAAAAAAAAAAAACAAAATAAGTAGAATAAATTAAATAACACAAAATCAAAATAATAATGACAAAGAGAAGTAGTACGCGAAAGATATCACCAATTATATTGTGTCTTCGTGATAATGATAATAATCAAAAATTAAAAAAAAGAAAATGTTCGTGATGATGCGTTTTTTTACTGTTTTTTATTATTTTTTTTTTTTTTTTGCTTTTGTATATGTGTGGTTTTTGCGATAAATTGCCATAAAAACGCAATAATTACACTTTAATGTGTTCATGTTGTGATTGTAATCAATTCAATTTGTATTTCTATAATTTAATAAACTATTTATTCTGTAAATTCTTTAAAATAAAACTAAGAATTTGATAACACAACAGATAAAAAAGAAATTTTTTAATGTGACAAAAAATCATAATTTTCATCTTATAATTAACATTTAAAAATGTTTTATGCATGAATAAATAAATATGTATGCACTATAATAAAAGATTAAAGAATAATAAAAAACGTATTTCGAATATCACCATTGTTATTCTCATTACAAAATAACATCTAAATAAATTGTATATATTCTGTTATTGACCATCAGATTGTATATATTTGTTACATCAAATTATTGTATTTTTTTTAAATAAATTACACCTTTTTTATATCTATATGGTAACCTTCTGCATATAATTTATTCTCCTTTTCTCTTTCTCTATTGTTTCCAATGAAAAAATTTATGACAAATTTTAGAATTTGCCACTTTATGCACGTAATTTGAATTTGCACATTTTTATTATTTTTTTTATCATGACTAAAAAGACAGATAAAATAAAAATTTATCTGCACATTGTAATTTTATTTTTTTCCTTTTTTTTTTTTTTGCATCATTGTAGATAGTATATAATTTGAATGTATTAATTTTATGAACAATAGAAATTTGCAAGTGTGAACATTAATTTTGTATTCAATTCGGTGATTTTGCATTTAATCCCTTTTATACAATCAAAAATGTTGATGAAAAATACAGGGTGTTGTTAAATCAAATAAATCGATTTTAAAAATTTACATTGTTTTGTCAAATTATAAAGAAAATTTATAAAAAATCTTGAAAATTATTTTTTCAATTAAGTTAAAAAATAAAAAGTTTTTTTTTAAAAAAATTTTACATTTTGTTAATAATAAGTATGATAGGTATTAAGGAAACTACAATTAAATTAAAATATGGAGAAAGTTTTATTATTGTTTTTTTCATAAAATTCGTCAGTTACCAATTTAAAATGAATACCCTACAAAAAAGAAAATTTACGTATTTTATTAGTATATTGTCCAGTTGTTGATACTTTTTTATAACTTAAAAAGAAATTACGTTATACGAGTATGTGGGTCTAAGAAAGTTTACATTTTATGTTTCATGATATTCGTTATGTTGTAATTTCTTTTTTTTTTTTTCTACATTATATTAGGAAATATTTATCTGGCTATAGCATGGCTAATATAGAAGAAGATGCATCCATTTAACATTAAATTACCACATATTGTTTAAGATGTTTGCATTATGTTGGAAGATTCCCACCTTTTTATATAAAAAATTATATGTATAATCGAATATTAAACTAACTACGAATAATAAATAATACATTGTAAATGTGGGAGACAACTTGCATTCTAAAAAAACGAAGAAAAAAATAAAAATAAGTTTCTATCGCATAGTGCAATAGACATGCAGATTTTGCCTTAAGCATCTTCAAATTGTGTCGTGTCTATCTTTGCGTTTATGTAGCTGGTGTATCATAAAAGATTCATGAAGGTGAAAATGCATAATAATTGTAGAAAAACGAAAAAAAAAAAACAAAAAACAAGACATTTATTTTTATAAAAATCTTTTCAAATATACGAAGAAAAATATCATCGTACAACTTTATTTTTTCCACATGACAAAAAATTTAAAAAAAAAAAATTGTATAACCTTTTTAGTCGCAAACTAATAATTCGTGACAGACCCTCATTTTTACTATTCAATTCTCTTCAGGCTGATATCTGTCTGTCTGTTGTTTATATTCTTAAATGTAATATAATACTTTATATACCTCACAATTAGAATTTCTTATGATTTTTAGATTAAACACATATACATATACATACATACATATTTTTATTTTATGAGAGAAAATTTAAATTTACATTGCATTTTATACCATCATAGCACCTTGCTGTGATATCCGAATTGCATTTTGAATGATGATGCTAAATTGCGCGAATATACGGTCCATTATTTATTAAATAACAATCATCATCATCATCATCATCATCATCATTTTTTTTATATAGGTATATATATATAAACGTTATATTGCATTGCAATTTATCGTGCACATGCACATATGTATATAATATATAATCATATGTATAATAGGTACCTACATATATGATGAGGACGGAAAAATAATGTCTTCTTCCTTTATCAGTTTTACATTGAATATATTATTATTATTTTAAAATTATATATGAATAAGAACTTCTGGTGTGACGTAACTAATTGATTTTCCGCAAAACTGACGCAGGTAATCTAACGGGAAACTCACGTGAAGGATGATGATTCTGAAAGTGGTAGAATTATAATCAAGAAGAAAGAAAAAAAAATTAAAATAAAATAAGAATTCTTTTTAAAATAAACAGTTTTATAAAACTATAAGTAACCAGATTGGTTTTTTTTAATTCTTTGTTGTTGTTGTTGTTGTTGTTGTTTTTCGTATTTTGTTCTTTTATTTTAAGAATCTGATTGTAACTGTTGCAATAAGAAATCTATAATGTTGTTTGCTAGGTTACCAATGATATTATAACGTTATAAACAAGCTAAATAATATTTAAAACAAGTTCGACTAGTTCCTTTTTCTATATTATTTTATTCGTATATAATATTACTGATTAAAGTATCACATATGTACATATGTACATATGTACATTTATACATTACGTACAATATTTTACATGTACCGCAATTTAAAAAAACAAAAAAAATTTTTTGTTTTTGTTCATGTACAGAATAACCGAATTAATAAAAATATCTAAATAGCTTATTATATCTTTTAATTTTTATGTATAATAATTTTTTTCAATTATCATATGTATCTTTAATTTATTACCTTTATTCTGAATAAATTTTTAAAAAACACCTTTCGACCTTTGTTACTTTCATAATTTGTTGATATATGTATTGGGTCAAACGCACACCCTTTCTGTTTTTTTTTTAGTTGAAAATTGAAAAATCTTATGTACATTTACAAAAACTATTTTTATAACAAGGTTGAAAAAAAAAAAGTTACAATACAATCAATTTGAAATACTTAAAATTTCACTATAAAATTTATCATGTCTAAAAAGATACAAAATTATGTACCTATGTACATATAAACTAACGCCAATAGAAGAAAACAAAAAACAAAAAAGCAATGAGAAAGATTAAGAGAAAAAAAAGAAATATATTCGTATAAATGTTTGATATAAAGATATAAATTTCTTAATAAATAAAATTCGTGACTTTGCCAGTAAGTTTATACACATATTGAACGTATGGGCGCCGTTTAATGAAGATAATTGACTGCCGCACTTCTTAATCGTTCATCATCATCATCATTATCATCATTTACTATAACTGAAGATTCTTTTAAAGATATCACTTTTTATTGTTGTATAGATACATAAAAAGTTTAAATCAGTAGCGATTAATTTCTTTTTTTCTTGTTTTTTTTTTTCAGGCCTATACTTAACACCATTTTATGGCAAATTAACAACAAAAAAATGTTTTCATTAAGGTAAAACCAAAAATTAATTCATTTAATTAAAAATAAAATAGGCTTGGGCTTCTGTAAATTTATTAAAGAAGAAGAAGAAGAGAAGAAAAAATAAAAGAAAAGACAAGAATAGAAATACACAATGAGAATTGACTTACACACTTCATAATTTCTTTTTAAATTGTTCAGATAACATTTTGTTACTTTATATGCGAAATAGATCGGACAAACGCATCTCATACATCTTGCAAGTAAATCATCATATTTGCAAAGTTATTTTTAAAACTTTATCTTTTTAGTAATTTTCAGATATTGTCAAACTTTGATGTTCGATGAATGTAATTGTTTTTCTTTTTTTTTTTTTTCAGTATACTCGTACATATAAACTAAACCATAATTCTGTATTAATATGACATAAAACTGCATTTTAAGAAGCTAAAAGGGTCATTTGTTTAGAAAGAATTGAAATTGAACCAAAAAACAAAAAAAAATTAAAATTTTACTTTAATGTTCCAGTTTTTAAATAATAGGGAAATTTACAAGTAACCTAATTTAATAAAAAAAATTACCTCTAATTGATTTAATATTACTGTTATGCGCTGAATGTTACCAATAAAATTTTTTCTCAAATAAATAATGCAGTAATATAACATGGGCTCTATTATCTAATTCGATTAAAATTCAATCGAATCGAATGAAATATAGTATTCACAGTATTTTGTGTCATTATCAAACAAATGCTAATATATGCTACATATGTGAATTTCATTTAAAATATCTAGTAATCTTGATTGCTATCGAAAATTATTTCGATATATATATATAGGTATATTTTCTGATGGAATGAAACTGTTAAATCAAAATTTAAAATCATATATTACTAGATATGTATTTTAAATAAAATTAGCATTTGTTTGATAAAGACACAAAATATTCTGAATATTTCATTCGATTCGATTGAATTTCAATCGAATTACATAATAGAGCCCCCATATAATTGTAATTTTATGAATTTTTTTTTTTGTTTTTGCAGTCACATTCTTATATATCTAAAATATTTATTAATAATAATTATCAATGTTTAAGGAAGTTCTTATATATTTAGAAAAAAAAAAAGAGAAAATAAAAATCAATTATAAAACAGGATATAATAATTATATAAAATAAAAATATGTATAATATGTAATTTGATTTTTCTCTATAATGGAACCTGATAATTTAGTTTATATATGATTGCAAATTTAAATATAAAAACTGTAATTATATTCGAATGTACAATTTATTATATACGTAAATTTAAATTACTGTACAAAAGGAAAAAAAGAAAATTCCACATATATATAAAGTAAAAGTTGTTCATAAATCAATTTGTAATCTAGTCTTGTTAAGGAAGTTATTTTATTAAATAATTATCAATCATATTTTTTTCTTTTTTATCTTATCTTCTTTTTCTTTTTGTGTACAAGATGAAAAAATTATTAAAAGTTATTAAAAACGAAATTTCAGAATTCTTAAAAGTTTATCATAAAAAGGAAAATCCATTAAATACACAATTAAGATGCATGTACAGAGAATTGTGGTAATAAAATAATTCAAATCAAATATTTGTGAAAATATTTCATTAATAAATTTTTATTTTTATCTGTTTTTTTTTTTTTTTTCATTTTTAATTGAAAGGATTTTTGGACTTTGGCCAAAAACTTCAATGCAAGAGTCAATGATATTATATAAAATTTATCATTATTTCCTTATTACATCATTTTTTATTTTTGCATTATCAATAACATTCGATTTATACAGTAATTATAATAATTTTGAAATATTCGGAGAAGATTTGTGCATATTGGTTGGAGTAAGATGTTACAAAAAAAAAAAAAAAAAAAAAATTGTAAATGAAAAAATTAGATAAAATTTAACAAAATTTTCTTACATTTACAATTTCATATTTCTACGAAATTATTTTCAATTAAAAAAAAAAATAATAATAATAAAATATTTTTTTCTGTTTCATTTTAGATTTATTTGGTTCTATTTAAATTGATTTATTTTAAATTATCAAAAAATAAATTAAATAAAATTATGATAATTTTAGAAAAACAATTTCAAATGAATTTTCGTGAAAATGATAAAATAATTAATGAGATTCAAAGGAGATCATATATTTTTGATTTATTTCTAATGCATTTATATAATACGGTTGGTTTTTTGTTATTTATTTCAATAAGTTTACAAGTAAGTATGTATTATATATAGAACAAAATTATTTCAAATTTATTAATCTATTTTTATTTGAATTTTATTTTTTATTTTTTTAGCCGATAATTTTTAATGAAAATCGTTTACCATTTCGTGTAAAATTTCCTTATTTAAATATTAAAAATGATTTTTTCACAATTTTTTATATTTTTCAATGTTGTTGTACATTTTTATTAATAAAAATTGTTGTTACAATGGATGGTATTGGTTGTAGTATAATTGATTTAACATCAGCAGAAATTAGTATTTTATCATATAAATTACAAAAAATTGAAGAAAATACAAATACTCAAAAAGAATTGCATAAAAAATTAAAATTTTTAATTAATGATTTACAAAAAATTTACAAGTAAGAAAAAACAAAACAAAAATTAAAATTAAATATTTAAATTATTTTATTTTTTTATTTTTTTTTTTTATATATATACGGTAGATTAATAAAATATATCAATAAGACTTTCATTTTAATGTTCCAAGTTCAAATAAGTGCAAGTATTTTTATTATTTGTTTGGCTGCATTTGAAATAAGTAATTCATTAAATAATGGTAAAATTCAATATCAATTTGTATCATATATTGGTGCTGCGTTTCTTGAAATATTTTGTTGGTGTTGGAGAGGAAGTAATTTTTCTGAACAGGTTCTTTCTTAATTTATTTTAATTTAATTTTTTTTTTTTAAATAATTTTTTTTCCTATAAATTTTAATGATTTTTTTTTTTAAATTATTTTAGTTCTCAAGAATTTCAACAGAAGCATATTTTTGTAATTGGATTGATAAACCAATTGAATATCAAAAGGATATTTTATTTCTTATAAGTTTAACACAAAAACCAGTATCATATAATGCTTATCCATTACATGATTTTAATTTTCAATCATTTATTAATGTAAGAATTTATGAAGAACATTTATTTTACAGAATTGAAACATGGTTTTTTTTTAAAAAAAATATTTTTTATCTCTTACAGATACTCAGCTCCTCTTACTCTTATTTTACACTTCTCAAGTCCTTTAATCAATAGTGTCATATAATTGAATATAGAAGAATATCATTGAAAAAAATATATATATGTATATATTTAGAAAACAATTTTCGAGAACAAATAAATTATTTTAATTGTCTTTTGTTTTACAAAATAATCATTTATTTTACAGACATTATAAATTATAATGACTACATGGTCCACGATGTCGTCATCACATTGACCACCACCAAACCACCATCAAATAAATTAATTCAATCGACGAGGTCATCTACCAAATCCATAAAGGAAACAAACAAAGAAAAAAAAAATACAACAGCTCAATAAAAATATTTTTTGACACTCGTGAAAACTGAAAGTGACGTTGCATATATTATATTTAATTCTTTCAGCACAATTACCTTTTTAATGTACATTATAATCATCATTTCTAGCCAGACAGTCCACTGGAGTATATCTCTCATCTCTTCACTACCTGGTACTATTTGTTATAAATTCAATTTATACGTCGGAATATGTGTATGTAATATTAATTTATATGTTATGTATAATTTAATAAAATATTTTAACGCATACAATTAGTTTCACTTCAAGAAACAAATATATTAATATAATGTTCAAGTTGTGAAATATATTCACACATAAGGACTTTTATATTATATTGAAATTTGAAAATTTCATATTCATGAAAAGGTCCCTAATCAAAATTTTATATTTTTTAATTGCATATACGCGCTGTGGTGTGTTTCCCACACCAGACCAGAAAAAAATTAGTATTATTATTATTATTTTTTTTTTTTGTCTTTTCTATTTTCCACTATATATATTTTTTTTTCTATCCAAGAAAAAATCTTTACATATTTTAACATGTGTGCGAACATATTATGTTCATAAAATCATCGACCTAAAGTTTGTGTACTCTCTGATACACCATAATGTTTATTCATATAAGTATTTTCAATACTCATCGATAAAGCAACAGTATTTTAATCATTCTAGCATCAACTTTTTTTTTTATTTATTATTATATTCTTTTTTTAATTTAATTTTTTTTTTTTTTTTTTGCTTTATTCTGTTCTTAATTTCCGGATGCGGAATAAAAGAGTTCCGGTTCGATGTATCTCACATATATTTTTTTTCTAAATACATAATATTTCCATATTTCTGGAATAAAAATTATGTAGATTTCGTGGAGGGTTATGCGACGTACATATCTCTACTTTTTTTTTCTTTATACATGGCATGTTTTTATTGGACTTTGACATTATCAACATACATATATGAGTACCTAAATAGAATTCGTTGAAAAATCACAATTATTTGAATATACACATATAACCATCATTATCAATATCACCAACAATTCATGTTCAAGCATCATTATATCTCAGTAAAATTTTAGTTCTACCTGTACCATACCGCAACTTATTTATATGTATAGAACATAGAATATCATGATCTCAAATGATCATAAATGTGTAACAGAAGTTCAGCAATTGCATTTTATATCTTTATTGGATACTTAGTTGAACATACTATATATGACTGTACATATGTAATATGTGTTTTTTGATGGGATGGATGAATGTTCATATCAGAATAATAATAATAATGATGATGAAGAAGGCGGTACGCAATTATTACACCTGAATACCTTTCATGGACAATGTCCCCTCTACAGGTGTTATTAACATTTTACATTTATTGTCATACATATTATATGTATTATAAATTTGTATCAAAAATGAGATTTGAACTAGAATGATATATTCTTTTTATTTAATTTTATTTTTTTTTTTTCATGTATTTTTTTTTTTTTTAAATATTTTTCCATCAGTTTTATTGTATGCCTAATTAATTTCACTTGTCCAGAACCATACCGTTTTTCAGGAATTTTCAAAGATTTCTAAAATTTATTAAATTGTCAGTATGTTACGTGATTTAATAGCGCTTAGACGCGATTCTTTAAATAAATTTGTTGAGTTTATTAAAATATAATTGATTATGATTTTTAAATAAATTTCACTTTTATATAAAAATAATAATTTTAAAAAAAAGACACAGTTAACATATTTCAATACGAGTTTTTCACAAATAATACATGTATATTATTATTTTATTTTATTATTTTTTTTTTTTTTTATTTTTGGATAGAAAAATCAAAAAGGATTTTATTGATTTAAATTAAATATTCAAGTTTTTAGGAAAAGGATAATTGTTATTGTCATTTTTATCTAAATTACTGGATTAATATACGGAATTTTTATAAAATATATATTAACATAACTGTAAGTACTATATTGAAATGTATTTTTTTTAAAGATTTTTTTAATCATTCTAAAATGTAAAATTGAAAAATCCCTTGAATTTTAAGTTACAGGTGTTTTTGACAGTAAAATATTCTAAAATGTTGGTTTATTGTTTTATTAGATTCTGTTTGAGAAGAAAAGAAAATTTAGGACCGAACAGATTTAATACAAAAGAGAATTTGACCTTTTCTTGTTTTTTAAATTATATCAAATCAATAAAATTTTTCAATGTTTTATTATTGAAAAAGTGAAGGAAAAGTTTAAACATTGCAGGACCTAAACCTAGACCTAATAAAGTATATTTAAAGTTTGCATTTAATGAATAATTTTCCATCAATAATTTTTAAAAAAATTTTAAAAATAATTGACTATACAACACTATACAACGAAAGTATGTACCGTCGACTTTTTAAATCTTTTAAATCCGATTAAAGTTATCTAATGTAAATTTGTACTTTTCAAATTAAATTACCAAGCTATATTTTTTATTATCTTGTAGAAAACTTGCAAAAAATTTTTTTTTTTTTTTTTAAAACTATAAAGAGAATTTTGTAATTTTAAGAAAATTTTCAACTTAATAGAAATAAAAATCAATATATTTTTTTCGTTTTAACTTTCATTTAAATTCTTCAGAAGTTTTAATTTTTAAACATGAAACTTTAACATTTTTCAAAAATAATGTTACAGAATGAGAAGAAACACTGAAAAAGATATACATATATGTATGTTACATAGGTAATTAAAGTTAAAATTGTATAGTATTGTCCAATTATACACATTTTATAATTTATACATACGAGCCTTTTTTTTCTATGAAAGTGGTATAAGTCTACTTTGTTTTATTTTGAGATATTTCAAGTTTTTTTTATTCCAGTTTCCATGGTTTTCCCCTGAAAGGACATGCCAATCTTTATTCTGAAGTATATTTTAACTTATTTTACACTACAAATAGACTTAATTATACCACTTTAAAAAAAAAAAACGGCTCATAAAAACGAATTATTCGATACGCAAATTAAACATTGAATTTTTTATTCGCAAAACAAAAAAATCATTATTTTTAATAAATTCTATGCTAAAAATTTAATTTTATTCATATTCAATTCATTAAATAGATCCTCATATATTTTAATTAAAATCCTTGATAATAAAAACAAAAAATTCCATATTTAGTACATAATTCAAAATTAATGTACATACATACATATGTATATTGTATATAATCGAATAGAATGAAAAACTCATGAGAAAGAATTAAAACACTAAAAATAAAAACATTGTCAATGACATCGACATGGTTGGAAAATTGGCGCCATAAATTAGAAAAAAAAAATACATATACATATGTAGATATGTATGTATGTATTTGTATACATATATTTGCATAAACAAAATTCAGTAACATTATAAATTTTTATTAAAAT
The DNA here is from genome assembly GCA_939192795.1 of Bombylius discolor. Taxonomy (NCBI): domain Eukaryota; kingdom Metazoa; phylum Arthropoda; class Insecta; order Diptera; family Bombyliidae; genus Bombylius; species Bombylius discolor. Next base: position 9,226,131 of record OW584243.1, on the reverse strand, counting down.
TTTTTATTTTATAATTTAAATATTAGAATTAAATTTATACTATATGTACATATGTACATATGTAGTATGTATGAAGTATTAAACTAGAGTACATAAATGTTGTATAACAACAATAAACCGGAACTAACATCCGGCGATCAGATTATCTGATTCGTCATGCATTTTGAGTTTTTTGCTTGCGGTATATTTTACCCATCAACCACCACTATAAATATATACTACAAAAAATTTGTATCTGAGAAAATCTAGATACATACCTATATATAAAAGTATTTTTTTGTGCAATATAAGTAACTATGTATATCAGGAGTGATTGGTATAGAGTAATTTAAAAAAAAAGATACTCAGTTTTTGTACACATGTAGATATTGTAGATGAATATCTGATTGAGGTCAACACTCTTTTCTATAGATATCGTGATTAGATAAATTTAGAATAAAATTCTACATAATTTTTTTATCCGATATGCACAATATGATATTTAAAATTTCGGTTCAATGATATTAAATCACTCATAATTATAATACATTGCATGCGTACTCCTTTTTTTTTCTGTGTATGTATGTATATGTATAATTATTCTTTGACAAATTGGAACAATTCAATTTTAATTTATTTATGTCCATTAGAATATAATTATAATAATAGCTATATGTTAGTAGTCTTGTAGTTGTTTCTTTTTGCAAATAATTATATTTAATATGAACGATCGTGAATCATTGGAAAATCTTATCTATTGCATTTTCCAATTTATATGATTTTATAAGTCAGTACTAAAAACATTTACAGATATTGGTATGAGAATGGATATTTAATTAGAGGAAATAGAATAGATACTGCTACACTAATTCAGAAACTATTAATAAACAACATTTTTTTTTTATTATCTCTAAATTCAAAAAAAAAAAAAAAAAAAAAGAAGAAAAACTGGGATGAATTTATTAAAGCTTTTCTCTTAATTACAGGTTATAGGAAAAAAATGTTTAAATACTCTTAATGCTCTTCTAAGAAAATTTTTATTACAAATTTCGTTTAAAAATGCATGAGAACAAAATGTTAAATTTCTTCAAGCCTTTCAAGTATATCACAGTACTAGTGATTTTAAATAGTTTTACTTCAATTTTAGGTAAGAAAAAATCTATTCATTTCTTCTTTATTTTGGTAGAATTTTTTAAAAAAATGAAAAATTAAATTTAAATTTATATTTAAAAAAAAAAAAAAAAAATAGCACAAACAACATGTAATAATGGCTTAGGACGTGTTCTATATGAAAGATTACCAAATCAACAATTACAAGGTTTTGATGATGATGTTGTTAGAGATACAGCACCACCATTTAGAGTTTTAGAAAAATGTCAAGATCTTTGTTTAAGAGATCGTACTGCAACAAATAATTTAGTTAGAGCATGTACCAGTTTTGATTTTCAACCAGGAAGTAGAATAGCTGCATTTAGTGGTAATACAGAATATGAAGAATCAATATGTTATTTAACAAGAGAACAAGCAGCACCAGAAGGTATTGGAATATTAATGTTAGTTCCAAATAGTGTTCATTTCACAGAAGTTTGTTTAACATGTAAGTTTTTATGATAATATATCTTTTTCTTTTAATATAATTTGCATGCAAAAAAATTTTTTTTTTCTTTTTCAAATGATTAGCAAGTAGACCAGAACGAGAATGTCCTAGTAGGCGATATGTTTTTGAAAGACATCCCAGAAAAAAATTGAAATTACCAATTTCAGATGTAAAAGAGGTAAAATAAGTTTATGGTAGTTAAATTTAATAATATTATCTATAATCTGTTTTTTTTTTGTTTATTTTCTAAAAAAAAATTAGATTTCTGCTGCTAATCGAACCGATTGTGAAGATAAATGTTTAAATGAATTCTCATTTGTTTGTCGATCTGCAAATTTTGACTCAAACATGAGATCTTGCATACTAAGCAGGTGATTTCAATAGCTAAAACACTATTTAAGAAAATAACAAATTAAGAAAAAAAGCAGATATATTTTTTTTTAAGAAAGACTGCTTTAAAATTCAAATTCTAAAAGCATTACACTAAAAAATTCGAAAAAATAAATTAAACAAAAATACAAAAACTAATGTTTTTCTTCAAATTTTGTTTTCTATTTGAAATTTATCAAAGCTAATTTATTTCATTCTCACAGATTTACTCGGAGAACACATCCTGAATTACTTGAAGATGATCCAAATTCTGATTATTTGGAAAATACATGTTTGAATGGTAATATTAAAATAATTTCACCATTTCCAAATAAATCTCTCTAAATTTATCTTCATTTTTTTGTTTTTTTCAGCCGAAAGAAGATGTGATGGACTTGCTGTATTCGTTAAAGAAGAAAATAAAAGATTAGGTGGCCCTTTCGAAGTTGATATTTTCAATAATATGACACTTGAAGAATGCCAAACAATGTGTTTACGTGCTGAAAAGTAAACATATTTATTTTTCTCTTAAATTGAAAAGAACTGTTGAAGAAAATTAACCAACGACATTTCTTTTTTATTTAATTCAATTTTAGATATTTTTGTCGATCTGTGGAATATGATGATCAAACAAAACAATGTATCCTTTCTGAAGAAGACTCAATATCACAAAAAGATGATATTAGTATTAGTTCAAGTCCAACTCACCATTTTTATGACTTAGTATGCCTTGATAATCGTAAGTTAAAAAAGAAAATACACATAAATAAACTACATGATTATTTTCAATTTTTCAATACAAAAACAAGCACTAAGAAAAAATTTTCTTTTCTTATTTCTAGAAAGAGGAACTGATTATCCAGATAATTCAGTTACATCACATTTATTTTCAAGTGGAAGAAGACCTGATACAGCATTTCAAAGATATCGTAATTCTAGATTAGGAGGTGAATTTCATTCTGAAATTACAGGACGCTCATTAAGTGAATGTTTAGATGAATGTTTACGTCAAACAAGTTTTCAGTGCAGGTATATAGAGATCACAAAAAACATAGAATAAAATTTATTTTAAAAAAGTAATTGAAATTTTACAAAATAATTCATTTTTTTATTTTTTATATGAAATATATAGATCAGCAGTATATAGCGATCGATTTAGGACATGTCGTTTAAGCCGTTACAATCAAAGAGATGGAATGCGTATTATTTATGATGCTGATTATGATTATTATGAAAATTTAATGCGTAAGTATTTCAAATTATTTCATTTAATTGTTTTTTAACTTCATTTTTTTTCTCATCTTAAAAATCCTAATACGCAAACATTGCACACTTTAAAATTAATTTCATAAAAAAAAAAAAAAACAGTTAACGTAGTTGGTAGTGAAAATGATGATAGACCAAATACAAGACCAGATACAGGAGGTGGTCCCGATTGGAGACCACCACCATCATCATCACAATATCCTGGTGATAGAGATCGTTATCCAGATGATAGATACCCAAATCGGTATCCAACTGATGGAAAATATCCAAGTGATAAATATCCGCTACCACCAGATTATGGTAAGCACTGCAAAAAAATCATATTCATCACTCATAAATTAACACAAATTATTAAACACACATTTTGAATAGTTCATTAAAATTTATAACACAAAAATTTCAAAAAAAAAAACAGACAAGAAAAAAAAAGTAAAACTAAGAAAACAAAAGAAAACACTGCTAAGACGTGTCTTTCATTTAAGCACTCGTATTAACCTTTTTAGATCGATATCCACCTGAACGGTATCCAGGTGATAAATATCCTACGGACAGATATCCACCTGAACGGTATCCAGGTGATAAATATCCTACGGACAGATATCCACCTGAACGATACCCACCTGAAAAATATCCACCTGAACGATATCCACCAGATGGGTATCAACCTGAAAGGTATCCTCCAGGTGATAGGGATCGCTATCCACCAGGAATGGGAGATGATTGGAATAAAGATCGATATCCACCACCAGAAAGGTATCCGTCCGATGATAGAGATCGATTTCCTGTTAACGGAGAACGATATCCATTAGATGATAGAGATCGATATCCTGGATATGGAGATGGTGGTGGTAGATATCCATCATATGATGGAAAATTTCCACCACCTGAAAGATATCCAACGGTAACTGATAACAGATTCCCTCAAGGCGGCTATCCGCGTCCTTATCCTGGTCCTGATCGGGGTAAATATCCAATGTATGAATATCCAGAGAGATATCCCCCAGGTTCTAGATTCCCAGATGAATTATATCCCGGCACAACACGATATCCTTCACGTTATCCTCCCCCTCCAACATATCCTGGTAGAGAAGGTCCTATATCTAGCAGCTTTGACGGTCGATTTCCTGACCGAAGATACAGGCCATCTTCTTTACCTCCTCGCTATCCACCAGACAGTAATACATTAACACCAGAATCCCCTAGATTTCCAATAGAAAGACCACGATATCCACCAACATCAAGATATCCTCCCCCAAGTGATATTCCTGGACCTCGTCGACCTGGAATTGAACCCGATAAACGTCCTCCACCACCTCCCGGACCTCCTGTTATTGGTAGATATCCAACCACACCAAATAGATTCCCGGTAGGTAGTAATCGCTATCCCATTGATATTTACAAATATGGAAATTCTGAAAGACCAACAGGTAATCTTTAAATAATATCAAATTTAAATTTCATATTTTTTTAATATAAAATGAAAATAACCCTTCAAACTATTTATAATTTACACAGCTTATGGCCGTCATCCACCAATATATTACGACCTCGAATATGAAGATAGGTTCGGAGATCCAGCATATTTACGACCTTCATACCAATCGGTAAGTATATATTTATATACATACATATATACATTTTTTATATAAGTGTATACATTTACATGTTCACATACTTTCTTCATGCAAAATAAAATTTCTTAAATCATACAGGGTTACGGGAGTTCATATGATAGAGAATATGATAGTGGATACGGTCGACGCCCAACGCCTGTAGGCAGCTATCCTACATACGATTATCCATACCGTCCGCCATCCGGCTATGATAATTCGATAAATCCAATATCTGGTGATGGATTCGGTGGTTATGGACCAGCAAGACCTCCACACATTCCACGATGTGAAGAAATTGATAATTTCAAACAGGTTGCTTCACGACATAAAATGAGAAGGCAATTTATCAGACGAACTTTAACTGTTCCGTCATTGATTCAATGTCAGAGAGAATGTATTGAAGCTAGAGATTTTGTTTGCAGAAGTTTCAATTACAGGTTGGAATGCAATTTTTTTTTATTCTTTGTTTTTTGTTGTCTTTTTTTTTTTTTAAATTCATTATATAACAAATTATTTTATATTGCACAAATGAAATGTATCTTCTTTTTATTTTGTTATTTTTCATCATTGTATTTTCATTTTTCATTTTATTATACTTTACAACAAAGTAGAATTGAAAATGTGTTAATTGTTTTAACTAATTGCAATCAATTTTTTCCTTTAACTAAATATAATAACTTATATGTTACATACATACAGAGATACTGCATTTTCTTATGATGATCGTGAAGTACCTAATTGTGAATTAAGTGACCGTGACAGCAGAGAATTAGATGTACACAATCCGGCAATGTTTGATACAGCAAATTATGATTATTATGAAAGAGGATTCCAAAGAAGTGCAAGTGAAGATTGTTTAGATGGTAAATATAAAACAAAAATGCATACATACTTAATTAAAGAAAAATAAAAACAACAATGCATATGTTATATTGCATTTTTGATTATATGTGCATATGTATATTAGTACCTACTTTCCTATTTAAAAAAAAAATAAAAAAAAATAAAATAAAAAAACAATAAAAATTTACAGTTTCTCAAGTATGCAGTGAAGAAGGTATGGAATTTACTTTAAGAACACCAGAAGGTTTTAATGGACGAATCTATACATATGGTTTCTATGACAGGTAATTTATTGTGTATTAATTGAAAATTTTTCATTGTAATGATAATTGAATTTTTTTTTTATTCATTCTGTAGATGTTTTTTCCGTGGTAATGGTGGAACAGTAAATGTTTTAAGAATCAGTGGACCACAAGGATATCCTGAATGCGGAACTCAAAGAGTATGTGTATATTCAATTTAAAAATATATATCTGATGTTTGATTTATATAAAATTCTTGATTATTCGAAGTGAAAAATTTGTTAAATAGAAAAAGCGCCTAAATAGCGGCAAAACATGTATATTTTTTAATCTTAAAAGATAATTTTTTTTTCGAATATAAATTTTTTCTTTGGATACATAATTTTAACATAGCATTTTTGTTTTTTTGTAGTACGGCGATACATTAACAAACATTATTGTTGTACAATTTTCTGATAATGTTCAAACGAGCAGAGATAAACGTTACAATTTAACATGTGTATTTCGAGGTCCAGGTGAAGCTGTTGTTACATCTGGATACATAGGAGCTGGGTATGTTCTTTAACATGTGCACTTGATTTTATTTTTATTTTTTGAATACAAAAATAATTAAAAATAAAAGAAAATTAATTTTTTGATACTTTTTAAATTTTATTTCCAAGAAATGACTTCTTTTTTTTTAAAAAAAAAAAAGTGTCGATTTATCATTTTTTTATATTTTATTGTTTCTTCATACCAAAACATTATTTTTTTTATTTTCAATTAGAAACAAAAAATTACAAATCCAAATATTTAAAAATTCAAAAGAAAATATTTTTGCAATTATTTTTTATTTTATTTAATTGTGTTTATGTAGATTTTTTTTTTAATTCTGTTTGACGGTGGAAAATGTTCATATTTCATTTTAAAAATTCTTCTTTCAAATTTTCACACATATCAACAACAACAACAAAAAAATTTTTTTTTTTTATTTTAATTATTTTCCAGACTATATAGGAATGCACGTAAAAGATTTCCATTAAATTCTGAACAAGGAGATACTATCTCAAATGAGATATCGTAAGATAAATAAAAAAAATTCATTATTTAAAGAAAAACCGAAAAAAAAAGAATTAAAAAGAAAAAAAAATATACAAATTTTTTTCATGCTTGAAATTATTTTTATGTTTTAGCATTTATGTGTCTTTCTTCTTTATTCACCTTTTCATAATTTTCTTATATAATATTATTTTCTTCATATTAGATTATGAATGATTTGTAGAATTTATTTTTTATAGTTTTTTATTGCTGTTTTTTTTTTTTTTCATTGATCGTTTCAATAAATTTTATATATACTTTTTAATGGCAAAGAAATAAAAAAGAATTTTTTAACATGAAAATCCAATAAAATTCTTTAATCCATCGTCGATCTATTACTTATTTCTTTTAGTTTTTCATATAATTCTGTTTTAGATAGAAATTTGTTTGTTCTTCAAAAGTAGCATCATATTTAGCAATCATAAATATAGTAGACATATACATACATATGTATATGTATAGTAGAGATATATGTATGTGAATGTATTAGTACTACTAACGAAAAACAATAATTGTTCATATTGTTCTAAATTTCCTATTTCAAAATATACTAATTTTGTTGATGTTTTTTTTTAAGTAGAAATGTGTGCTAAAAACAAATTTTACATGTTATTCATTTCCTTTGAAAAGTTTTTTGTTATTTTAATCATAGAAAGAAAAAAAACGAATACTGTAAAAATGATAAAATAAAACTTTTACAAAGGACATCATTACTTCTAAAAGTTTTTTTAAAAAAAAAGTTTTTATAATCCCGATAGATCTGGAAGTCCAATACCAATTGAATATTTACCAGCAGAAAATTCATTAAGTTCAAAAGTTCGTTTAATGATACTTTATCAAGGTAGACCAACAACAACAATTGCAGTTGGTGATCCATTAACATTTAGATTAGAAGCACAAGATGGTTATAGTCATCCAGATATTTTTGCAACAAACGTTGTAGCTAGAGATCCATATTCAGGAAGAAGTATTCAATTAATTGATAGATTTGGGTAACATTATGTATTTCTTATTTTTTATTTCTTTTATTTCAGAAAAATAAATTTTAATGATTTTGTTTTTTCCAATTCAGATGAATATAAATGAAAAAAATTAAAAATTTCATGTTGTTTTTCTTCTTCTCTTATTTAGATGCCCAGTTGATCCTTATGTGTTCCCTGAACTTGATAAGTTACGTGATGGTGATACATTAGAAGCAAGATTTAATGCATTTAAAATACCAGAATCGAATTTTTTGGTATTTGAAGCAACCGTTAGAACATGTCGTGATGGATGTCAACCAGCATATTGTCCAGGACCATCTGGAAGATCAGAACCATCATTTGGTAGACGTAAACGTTCAATTAATGAAACTGAAATGATTATTGATAATGATAATATTGTATCAGATATAAAGAATTCAAACAAAACAGAGAATAATTCAAATGTCAATAAAAGTAAATTCATCTGTACATTATTTATATTTGTCAATATTTTTATTTTTACATTTTCTGAAATTCTATTCTACAGCACAAACTGATGATGAATTGCTATTGGATCTAGATGAACCAGAACAAGTTCGGGAAATGATTGAAGTATAAGATATTTTAAATTAGATGAGTTCTGTTATAAATTTGTATTTTTTTATTTATTTTTTTTTTTCTATTTTTCTTTTTATAAACAAAAACAAAAGGTTTTTGAGACAAGAGAGGAAATTGATAGTGATTCATATCCGAGAAAATTAGTGGCACCTGTTGAAACTGTTTGCTTAACACCATCTGAATATCATGGTCTTATATCTGCAATTATTTTATTAATGATATTGCTTTTTAGTATTACTTTAGTATCTGGCCTTGCCTACAGGTACATATATTGAAAAGTTTTTTCTTATATTTGAATTATTATATAGTCTTTTTTTTAATCTTTTTTTAAATAAAACAGACGTTATTGGAAAATAATGTCAAAAAATCATTCAATTGATCGTACATCACCAATAAATTCATTTATGCCGTCATCAATACGTACTCATGAACGTTTCAGTGAAATTGGAACAACATCAGGCCGTGGTAATAATATGAATAATTCATCACAACGTCCTCCAACTATATTAAAAGGGAATGGTATATCATTATTTGGTGGTAGTTTGCAAAGAACATTCGCTACAGGGTAAAATAATTATATTTATATTATTTATGTATTTAGTATTTTTTTTTTTATTTATGTATAATACTTTTAATTTGATTTTTTATTGAAAATTCTTTTAAATAGTAATCTTGCAAGAATGTGCCAAATTCCAGTTATAAATCCAATCCGAAATAATACCAATCAAAATTCACAATTTGATGATCCAAGTGAACCAATTTATACGGATCCTTCACTATTTGAACGGTCTAGGTAATCACTTTTGTATTCTTATTTTTAATTTAATTTTAATCATTTTTTTTTTTTTGTTTTTTAAATTTTTAGATCATTAAGAAGTTTATCAGTTGAAGAGAAAAATGAAGTTTAAAAAAAAAAGAGAAGCAAAAAAAAAAATAAAAAATAGAAATATCGAAATTTATTCTTGAGGAAAGTGTAAATAAAGTAGAATAGAATTTCTTATTTGGTATTAAAAGGAAAAACAGGATAAATTAATATATATGAAAAAAATATATACATACATATATCATAAAGAACATAAATCTAAACAATTAAATAATAGTAATAATTTTGCATTTAATTTTTTTGTTTTTTTAATTTTTGTAAATTTTAACTTTTTTAAAATTATATAATTTCATTTAAAAAAAAAAATAATAATAATATTATTATTTACGTATAAGAAGAAAGCTCATATTAATTAATTATATAAACTGTGATTTCAAAACTGATTGCTTTTTTTCGCAGTAAAGAAAATAATAATAATAGTGAATAATGATAATTTTATTAATAAATAATTAGTTTTTTTTTCTATATTTTTGCAATTTTCTTTTCTTTTTTTTTTTTTTTGTAATCACCATCTTAAATTTGAATTTTATATAAAATATTCACTAAAATTTCATTTTAAATAATGTAAGATCCAAAAACAAAAAAAAAAACAAAAAATTAAAAATTCACAAAGCACGAAGAAATTCGCATAATAATTCACATTATTCTTAAAATATGAGTTTAAAAACAAAATAAAAAACCTAAGAATTTAAAAAGTAATTAAAATATAAATGGACACTAAATTCTAGAGTAAGTTTAATAAATTTTTAGAATTCATTTCTTTTTTTTGTTGAATTGATTTTTTTTTAATTTACTTCATTTACATAAGTTAAATTTTATTATTTTTTTTTTTTATGATTGTGTATTTTGTATTTTGTCCTAAATAAGTCAATTCTTATATAAGTTTAAAAAAAACTTAATAAATACATATAATATAATTATTTTTGATTGATGTGAAAATTATGATTTTATTTTTTCAAATTTATATACATACATATATATATTTCAGAATATAATATATTATTTAAATTTAATTTTCTTTTTGTGTAAGCAAACTTATATATGATGATCTGCATTTTTATATTTTAGATAATTAGAATTTAAATAAAAATATATCATTTTTTTGCATTTAAATATTTTTTTTTTTTCATTTTAATTATTATTTCTAGATTTTTCTTAAAAATGATTTCTTTAATTTTTTTATATTCTCATTTAAAAGTCAAAACTATATATTGTTAATTTTTATTATTACAAAACCAGAACTAATGAACTTTTTTCCGCAAAATGTGATATCTTAAGATTTTTAATTCCTTTTTTTTTCATATTGAACAGTCTGTTTTTTAAATATATAACATCAAAACAGAAAACACGTTTTATCAATAAATTCTTATGTATCTTTTATAACACGTGAACTTTATTTATACTTTATAAAAAAAAACAATTCTCGATGTGAAAAAAAAAAAAACCAACAACAACATTACACACCATCAAAGTACGTTAAAGAATTTTAAATTTAATATTTAAAAAAATTTTAACGCGTGTTTAAAAATAAAAAGTTAAATATTAGATAAATATTTCTCTTTATCATAAAATTGTATCTTTAATTCATAAAATTGAATAATATGAAAAATAAAAATATTTCTAAGATGAAAATTGCAATGCGTACAACAGCGTAAAAAAAAAAAACAAAAAATATAAACAAACATTTTTTGGTAAAATATCTCACTTAAAAAAAAATAACAACTTTATAATTAGTTTTAAAAAAACGATAGACAAATAAAACCCAAAAAAAAAAACAATAAATTTAATTAATTATCATATAGAAGTCACAAGATATCTCAGATATATTTGTAAGCACGTTTATACTTTTGTCTGTCGTACTATCGTTAACTATCTTTTGTGATAAATTTTATGTTCATGCAAGAATGTAAAATCAAAAAAGCGAAAAAGAAAAACAACTTTAAAAAAAAAATATGTATGCACTTTTTTTAATAATTTAATTACAAAAACAACAAAAAATTAAAATAACAATTTACAAGAAGAAAAAAAAAAAACAAATAGAAAACAAAGAAAAGTCAAAAAGAAAATTTAAAAAATTATTAAACAAAATTTTATTTTATTATTATTTATTTTTTTTACTATTCAATGTCAAATTTATGATTCTATTTTAATGAATACAAAAACTTAATGAAAAAGTTTTAATCACTTCAATTCACTTTAATCTCTGATTCAGACTACTACAACTTGAAATTTTCTAGTGTGTTTTAGTTTTATTTTAAGTGAATTATATAAGTTAAGTAGCTACGTATAAAAAAGAATCCTATTTTTTTTTTCTTTTTACAAATTTTTGCTTTAATTTTAACTTAAAGTGGAAAGTAAAAGAAAATATATAAGATCAATTATCCTATTTTAATTGTTTTTTGTATGTGTGTGTAATTTTTTTTTTTAAATTTTTCGTACGACTACATTTTTTTTGGAAAATGTTTCATTTGTGTGAAAATATTTAAAAAAATGATAATTAATTAATAATAATAATAAAAAATACTCCTAATAAAAAAACAAATAAAAATTAACGATAATTGAAAATAATAAAAAAATTTTCAAAATGAGACATTATAAATGGACGAATTTAGTTTTAAGTGTAATTCTTTTTGGATTTTTTGACTGTTATGTTGATTGTGGACCACTTATACAATTTCCATATACTCAGGTATTTATTTATTTTCACTGTTTTGTGTAATCAAAAAATAAAATAATATATGAATATAAAAAAAAATTATGTTTATTAATACTATTTTTCTTGTACTTTAATTTAAATTATCCTTCTAAAATAAAATTAAGTTTAAATTATTACTAAAAAAATAAGTAAAAAAAAAAATTAACAGTTTATAATTCATTATAAAAATTAAATTTGAAAAAAAATTATTCATTTATATTATTTTTAATTTGAATAACTAAAATAAATTTTAATTTTTTTGTTTTAATTTCACAACAAAATATTAAAAAAAAAAATAAAGACAAACCAAGTGATAAAATTAATTTATGCAAGAAAAAAAATTAATTTAATTTTCCACATATTTACACGTACATTTACTTTGAAAGTACTTAACAAAACAAATTTAAAAAAAATAAATAATACCACAAACTGACAAACAATATAGAAAATCTACAAAATTTCAAAAAATTTTAATTTATCTTTAATTCTCTAATAATTCTCTTTTTTTTTTTCTTCTTTTAATTGATATACGTGAATTTATGATATATTAAATGAGCCTGTGTGTTATTATTATTAAAGGTCACGCATAACATTGTAATGTAAACAATCACACATGACAATTATGTATTTGTATTTTTTCTAAAATAAATTTCACCTCTCAAATAGTTAAGATATAATATATTTGCAACGAATTAGAACAAGTTCAAAGTTGAAAAAACTTTTTTTCACAGAAAAGCTTAATAACACTAATATAAAACAAACAAACAAAATGAGTCGATTTTTTTTTTTTATACATATACTATAAACTTACTTAATTAAAAGATGAGATTTTAATTACAAAATGTAAATAAACCCCCAAAATCTAATTGCATACATATTTCCAAATCAAATTGAAAAAAAAAAAATCAAATGAAAAGTACTTACAATTTTCGATTAAAATGTAATGTAAATTTTCAAATTTTAAGAAATCATACTTAGTTTATGTGTTTTGTCACGATTTTAAATAAAAATACATGACTAAAATGATTTTGTTTTTTTGTGTTCTTGATAATTATTTGATAAATTTCAATTGAATTTATTTTTTAATATTAAAAATGTTTATTAAAAAAAAAAAAAATTATAGTATGTATCTACATACAATTCTAGCTAAAAAATTAAAAGCTTGAACTTCTAAGCTATGAATTTTGTATTCTAATTAGCAGAAGTATTGTGACGTCTCAAGTATATGTATGTATTTTAAAATTTTAGGTGAAGTAAATTGTTTATTTTATCAAATATTTGATTAGTAATAAAAAATATTACGAAAATTATGAAAATACGTATATATGTGGAATTTATATTAACACATAGTACATACATATTTGTTATTATATTCATATACATAAATCATAATAAAAATTTCATTGATGTAAGTTTTCTTTTCTGTTTAAAATTTTATACAACAAGTACGTTATGATTTTTTTTTTTAAATTTTAATTAATAATATACAATTCAGCAAGTTTTTATGTAAAATAATTAACGTTTAAATTGATAATATGTAATTGACATATTTATAATTGCTAATTGATTAAATGAAAATCAAAGATCTACTGTTTATTTTATTTGAATATGCAAGAAAAATTTTTTATTAAAAAAATCACCGATATAAACATTTATAAAAAAAATTCTTATCTTACAAAATACACTGAAAATTTAAAAGCAAGCAAGTATTTAAAAAAAAAAAAAAAAAGGAAATCAAGCTAGTAATTTTCTAAATTTTTTTTTTTCAGGATGCATGTCCATGTGAATATTATTATGATAGAAATAGACAAAGATGCCGATATTTTCCAGGAGGCGGAGAAGTGATATTCGTTGATTATGTAAAACTTTAATAAATTTTTTATATTTAAATATACACATATAAATAGAGTACATTTTTTTGTTGTTGTATTGATCAGCTTGGAAAATAATATTTGTATACCACACTATACAATACATATTTACATACTCATACGTATATTACGAGTACATATAAACTTTTTTTTCAAAATGATAAATATGAGATATTTTTACTCCTTCTATAGGGGAATTAGTTTAATAAATTGGCATGTTTAAAGATTTTTAGAATAATTAAAATTTTTATGTCAATTTAATTCTATACGGCTATATCAAATATTTATATAATTTGAGTCTCGAAGTTTATTGAGTTACAATTTACAAATCACAGTAATTTTTAAAATAACATAAAAATTAATCCAAAAGATTTGAATGTTTTCATGTGAAACCTTATTAAAAAATCCAATATGTAAATAAATAACATTTAAAACTGAAATCATGTAACATATTTGTATGGCCCATAGATTAATAGGTATTCTGTATTTTCTGTTATAAAATTTTGTTCAAAAACAAAAAAAAAACAGACTTTTAGAACAGAAAAATGTATAATGCATGCCTTTTTTTCTAATTACACATATTTACATACGTATATGTACATATTTAAATTAATATATTGTATATATAAATTAAAATTGTATATAGAATAAAAGATGTGCAAACGGTTATCTTGGTCCAAAAAAACATCCAGAACAAAGACAATATTATTTTGTATGTAAACGTGATTCAGTTGTATTTGGGAGATGTCCACATTTACAGGTAAATTAAATTTTATAATACAAACATTCTATGTAAATATGAAATACATATATAAATTATATAATTTTTTTAAACTTATGTTTTCTAGTATTTTGATGAAAAGTCAAAACATTGTCGTCTAATTGAAGAAATAGGTCCTTATGGTCATCAATTCATACCGGACTGTAGAAGTACAGGTATATATTATATGTATACAAATAAGGATATTTTCGGAATTATGAAATTATAAGACATAATATACTTTTCTATATGTATAAAAATTTATTAAACCGAATTTGCTACATTATTACTTTGCAAAATATTATAACACATATATATTTAAGAACCATCATTTCAAAAAGCGACACATCACAAATATCTAATTTTACAGGAACGAATATTTTTATAAAAAAAGATCTAGTATTTGCTTGATTTACATTTACAGTTTTACATGAAAATTAAACTGTTTTCATAATGAAATCTAATGCAAATCTATATATGTAGCCAATTATAACACAATCATTTGGTATCCTAAAGTCAATTTTTAAAAATATATAGGTACATGTCGCCTTTGAAATGATGCTTCTCATTTTACTCGTATATTGTTAAGATTAAATATAAATACAGTAATAATTTTGAATATGCCCATTTTTTAATTCCAAATATTTTTAATCAACATTTGAAAATAATGTACAAAATTTATAATTTTAGGTCGATTTCCAGTTAATTCAAATTGTTCAATGTTTTACCTATGTGATCGAAATGGTGATCATTATACACAAACACTTATGAATTGTCCTGGTAGTATGTCGTTTTGCCCATTAACTAGAAAATGTTCATATAATTATAGGTGTACACCAACACTGGTAAATAAAATCTTCTTGTATGGAGTAATACATATTAAAAAACCGTTCTGAGTATCAAAACACATTAGAATTATTTAATGTGATATAACCCTTCCTTCTAATTAAAAACTTTTAATGAAATATTTTTGATAGACATTAAAAATTAATTTATGTATATAAAAACTTAAATAATGTACCAATACATTACAACAGAAAGAGTATGAATTTATGTGTTGCTCCTGAAACAAAATTAATCACAATTTTTGTTTTTTCTTCTTATTGTTAATAATATTATAATAATTTAAACAGATAAAAGGATATAATGTTCCAAAATGTGAAGATTACAAATTTCCAAGATGTAAAAAGCCTGGCAAATTTAGAACACCAAGTGATTGTTCCTTATACTATACATGTAGTGAGAAAACAAATGGAAAATTCTACCAAACACGTTACAAGTATGCATTGAAAAAAGCGATTTTTTTTCCTTCGACCTTCCAATAAAATTTTATTCTCTTTTTAGATGTCCAAAAGGAACACTATATGATATTGAACAAAAAAAATGTAGACCATCTTGTCAAGTAAAATGTGAATATAAAACTTCAACTGAAATTTTAGCAGACGCAGAACAATTAGATGATTCTTATTATTATTCGGAAGAAAGTGGGAGTACAAAACAAAAGTCTTCAGAATCTAATCCAGATTCAAGTAAGTATATTTTATTTATAAATGCATCATAATCAAATAAAACTTGACATCAATTATGTATTTTGTAAGGCTCTGAACAAGAACCACAAAACAGTGAACAAACCAGTAGTCTAGATGATGATGATGAATCGAAATTGAATGAAAATAGCGAAGAATATCACGATTCAAAGTCAGAGTACGTCGACGAATCACTAGATAACCAGGACAAAGCACGAAAAGATAAAAGAGAAGACAAAAAGGACAACAAAGAGAAGAAAAAAGAGGATAAGCACAAGAAAGACAACGAAGAGGACAAAGACAACAAAAAACACAAGGGCAATAATAAAGACACAGACGACAAAGATAAAAAGGACGATAATAACAAAAAGGACAAGAAAGATAAGATAGAAGAGGATAAACACAAGAAAAAAGACGAAAAGGACAAAGATGACAAGAAAGACAAGCACAAGAAAAATGAAAATAAAGACAAAGACGACAAGGATGAAAAGGACGATGATGACAAAAAGGACAAGAAAAAAAAGGAAAAAAAGCATGAGCACAAGAAAGATGACGAAAAGGACACAGATGACAAGAAATACAAGGACAAGACGAATAATCACAAAAAAGACGAAGACGACAAAAATGAAAAAGAAGATGATGACAAAAACGAGAAGAAGGACAAGAAAAAGAAGGAAGAAGAGGATAAGCACAAGAAAAACGACGAAAAGGACAAAGATGACAATAAAGACAAGCACAACAAAAATGATGACCATAAAGACAAAGACGGCAAAGACAATGATGACAAAAACGACAAGAAAAAGAAGGAAAAAGAGCATAAGCACAAGAAAAACGACGAAAAGGACACAGATGACAAGAAAGACAAGCACAAGAACAATGAAGACCAAAAAGACAAAGACGAAAAAGATGGAAAAGACAATGATGACAAAAAGGATAAGAAAAAGAAGAAAGAAGAGGATAAGCACAAGAAAAACGACGAAAAGGACACAGATGACAATAAAGACAAGCACAAGAAGAATGATGACCATAAAGACAAAGACGAAAAAGACGGAAAAGACAATGATGACAAAAACGACAAGAAAAAGAAGGAAAAAGAGCATAAGCACAAGAAAGACGACGAAAAGGACAAAGATGACAAGAAAGACAAGCACAAGAAGAATGATGACCATAAAGACAAAGACGAAAAAGACAGAAAAGACAATGATGACAAAAACGAAAAGAAAAAGAAGGAAAAAGAGCATAAACACAAGAAAGACGACGAAAAGGACACAGATGACAAGAAAGACAAGCACAAGAAGAATGATGACCATAAAGACAAAGACAAAAAAGACGGAAAACACGAGGATGACGAAGACGACAAAGACGTAAAAGAAGATGATGACAAAAACAAGAAAAAGGACAAGAAAAAGAAGGAAGAAGAGGATAAGCACAAGAAAAACGACGAAAAAGACAAGGATGACAAGAAAGACAAGCACAAGAAAAATGATGACCATAAAGACAAAGACGAAAAAGATGGAAAAGACAATGATGAGAAAAACGACAATAAAAAGAAGGAAAAAGAGCATAAGGACAAGAAAGACGACGAAAAGGACAAGGATGACAATAAAGACAAGTACAAGAAAAAAGATGACCATAAAGACAAAGACGAAAAAGATGGAAAAGACAATGATGAGAAAAACGACAATAAAAAGAAGGAAAAAGAGCATAAGGACAAGAAAGACGACGAAAAGAACAAGGATGATAATAAAGACAAAGAAGACAATGATGAAAAAGACGATGATGACCATGAAGACAAAGAAGAAAAAGACGGAAAACACGATAATGACGAAGACGACGAAGACGTAAAAGACGATGATGACAAAAACGAGAAAAAGGACAAAAAAAAGAAAGAAGAAGAGGATAAGCACAAGAAAAACGACGAAAAAGACAAAGATGACAATAAAGACAAGCACAAGAAGAAAGATGACCAAAAAGACAAAGACGAAAAAGACGGAAAAGACAATGATGACAAAAAGGATAAGAAAAAGAAGAAAGAAGAGGATAAGCACAAGAAAGACGACGAAAAGGACAAAGATGGCAAGAAAGACAAGCACAAGAAGAATGATGACCATAAAGACAAAGAAGAAAAAGACGGAAAACACGATAATGACGAAGACGTAAAAGACGATGATGACAAAAACGAGAAAAAGGACAAAAAAAAGAAAAAAGAAGAGGATAAGCACAAGAAAAACGACGAAAAGGACAAAGATGACAAGAATGACAAGCACAAGAAAAATGATGACCATAAAGAAAAAGATGGGAAAGACAATGATGACAAAAACGACAAGAAAAAGAAAGAAAAAGAGCATAAGCACAAGAAAGACGACGAAAAGGACACAGATGACAAGAAAGACAAGCACAAGAAGAATGATGACCATAAAGACAAAGAAGAAAAAGACGGAAAACACGATAATGACGAAGACGACGAAGACGTAAAAGACGATGATGACAAAAACAAGAAAAAGGACAAGAAAAAAAAGGAAGAAGAGGTTAAGCACAAGAAAAACGACGAAAAGGACACAGATGACAAGAAAGACAAGCACAAGAAAAATGATGACCATAAAGACAAAGACGAAAAAGACGGAAAAGACAATAATGACAAAAACGAAAAGAAAAAGAAGGAAAAAGAGGATAAGCACAAGAAAGACGACGAAAAGGACAAAGATGATAATAAAGACAAAGATAATGATGAAAAAGACGATGATGACCATGAAGACAAAGACGAAAAAGATGGAAAAGACAATGATGACAAAAAGGATAAGAAAAAGAAGAAAGAAGAGGATAAGCACAAGAAAAACGACGAAAAGGACAAAGATGACAAGAAAGACAAGCACAAGAAGAATGATGACCATAAAGACAAAGAAGAAAAAGACGGAAAACACGATAATGACGAAGACGTAGAAGACGATGATGACAAAAACGAGAAAAAGGACAAAAAAAAGAAAAAAGAAGAGGATAAGCACAAGAAAAACGACGAAAAGGACAAAGATGACAAGAAAGACAAGCACAAGAAAAATGATGACCATAAAGACAAAGACGAAAAAGACGGGAAAGACAATGATGACAAAAACGACAAGAAAAAGAAGGAAAAAGAGCATAAGCACAAGAAAGACGACGAAAAGGACACAGATGACAAGAAAGACAAGCACAAGAAGAATGATGACCATAAAGACAAAGACAAAAAAGACGGAAAACACGAGGATGACGAAGACGACAAAGACGTAAAAGAAGATGATGACAAAAACAAGAAAAAGGACAAGAAAAAGAAGGAAGAAGAGGATAAGCACAAGAAAAACGACGAAAAAGACAAGGATGACAAGAAAGACAAGCACAAGAAAAAAGATGACCATAAAGACAAAGACGAAAAAGACGGAAAAGACAATAATGACAAAAACGAAAAGAAAAAGAAGGAAAAAGAGGATAAGCACAAGAAAGACGACGAAAAGGACAAAGATGATAATAAAGACAAGCACAAGAAGAATGAAGACCAAAAAGACAAAGACGAAAAAGACGGAAAAGACAATGATGACAAAAAGGATAAGAAAAAGAAGAAAGAAGAGGATAAGCACAAGAAAAACGACGAAAAAGACAAAGATGACAATAAAGACAAGCACAAGAAGAATGATGACCAAAAAGACAAAGACGAAAAAGACGGAAAAGACAATGATGACAAAAAGGATAAGAAAAAGAAGAAAGAAGGGGATAAGCACAAGAAAGACGACGAAAAGGACAAAGATGACAAGAAAGACAAGCACAAGAACAATGATGACCATAAAGACAAAGACGAAAAAGACGAAAAAGACAATGATGACGAAGACGTGAAAGACGATGATGACAAAAACAAGAAAAAGGACAAACAAAAGAAAAACGAAGAGGATAAGCACAAGAAAAACGACGAAAAGGACAAAGATGACAAGAAAGACAAGCACAAGAAAAATGATGACCATAAAGACAAAGACGAAAAAGACGGGAAAGACAATGATGACAAAAACGACAAAATAAAGAAGGAAAAAGAGCATAAGCACAAGAAAGACGACGAAAAGGACACAGATGACAAGAAAGACAAGCACAAGAAGAATGATGACCATAAAGACAAAGACAAAAAAGACGGAAAACACGATAATGACGAAGACGACAAAGACGTAAAAGAAGATGATGACAAAAACAAGAAAAAGGACAAGAAAAAGAAGGAAGAAGAGGATAAGCACAAGAAAAACGACGAAAAAGACAAGGATGACAAGAAAGACAAGCACAAGAAGAATGATGACCATAAAGACAAAGACGAAAAAGATGGAAAAGACAATGATGACAAAAACGACAAGAAAGCCGACGAAAAGGACAAGGATGACAATAAAGACAAGCACAAGAAAAATGATGACCATAAAGACAAAGACGAAAAAGACGGAAAAGACAATGATGACAAAAAGGATAAGAAAAAGAAGAAAGAAGGGGATAAGCACAAGAAAGACGACGAAAAGGACAAAGATGACAAGAAAGACAAGCACAAGAAGAATGATGACCATAAAGACAAAGAAGAAAAAGACGGGAAAGACAATGATGACAAAAACGACAAGAAAAAGAAGGAAAAAGAGCATAAGCACAAGAAAGACGACGAAAAGGACACAGATGACAAGAAAGACAAGCACAAGAAGAATGATGACCATAAAGACAAAGACGAAAAAGACGGAAAAGACAATGATGACAAAAAGGATAAGAAAAAGAAGAAAGAAGAGGATAAGCACAAGAAAAACGACGAAAAGGACAAAGATGACAAGAATGACAAGCACAAGAAAAATGATGACCATGAAGAAAAAGATGGGAAAGACAATGATGACAAAAACGACAAGAAAAAGAAGGAAAAAGAGCATAAGCACAAGAAAGACGACGAAAAGGACAAAGATGACAAGAAAGACAAAGACAATGATGAAAAAGACGATGATGACCATGAAGACAAAGAAGAAAAAGACGTAGAACACGATAATGACGAAGACGACGAAGACGTAAAAGACGATGATGACAAAAACGAGAAAAAGGACAAAAAAAAGAAAGAAGAAGAGGATAAGCACAAGAAAAACGACGAAAAGGACAAAAATGACAAGAAAGACAAGCACAAGAAGAATGATGACCATAAAAACAAAGACGGAAAAGACGGGAAAGACAATGATGACAAAAACGACAAGAAAAAGAAGGAAAAAGAGCATAAGCACAAGAAAGACGACGAAAAGGACACAGATGACAAGAAAGACAAGCACAAGAAAAATGATGACCATAAAGACAAAGACAAAAAAGACGGAAAAGACAATGATGACGAAAAGAAAAAGAAGGAAAACGAGGATAAGCACAAGAAAGACGACGAAAAGGACACAGATGACAAGAAAGACAAGCACAAGAAAAATGATGACCATAAAGACAAAGACAAAAAAGACGGAAAAGACAATGATGACGAAAAGAAAAAGAAGGAAAACGAGGATAAGCACAAGAAAGACGACGAAAAGGACACAGATGACAAGAAAGACAAGCACAAGAAGAATGATGACAAAGACGACAAAGACAATGATGACAAAAACGACAAAAAAAAGAAGAAAAAAGAGCATAAAGACAAGAAAGACGACGAAAAGGACAAAGATGACAAGAAAGACAAGCACAAGAAGAATGATGACCATAAAGACAAAGACGACAAAGACGAAAAAGACAATGATGACAAAAACGACAAGAAAAAGAAGGAAAAAGAGCATAAGCACAAGAAAGACGACGAAAAGGACACAGATGACAAGAAAGACAAGCACAAGAAGAATGATGACCATAAGGACAAAGACGACAAAGACGAAAAACACGATAAAGACGAAGACGACGAAGACGTAAAAGAAGATGATGACAAAAACAAGAAAAAGGATAAGAAAAAGAAGGAAGAGGATGAGCACAAGAAAAACGACGAAAAGGACAAAGATGACAAGAAAGACAAGCACAAGAAAAATGATGACCATAAAGACAAAGACGGAAAAGACAATGATGACAAAACCGACAAGAAAAAGAAGGAAAAAGAGCATAAGCACAAGAAAGACGACGAAAAGGACAAAGATGACAAGAAAGACAAGCACAAGAAGAATGATGACCATAAAGACAAAGACGACAAAGACGAAAAAGACAATGATGACAAAAACGACAAGAAAAAGAAGGAAAAAGAGCATAAGCACAAGAAAGACGACGAAAAGGACACAGATGACAAGAAAGACAAGCACAATGATGAAAAAGACGATGATGACCATAAAGACAAAGAAGAAAAAGACGGAAAACACGACAATGACGAAGACGACGAAGACGTTAAAGACGATGATGACAAAAACAAGAAAAAGGACAAGAAAAAGAAGGAAGAAGAGGATAAGCAGAAGAAAAACGACGAAAAGGAAAAAGATGACAAGAAAGACAAGCACAAGAAAAATGATGACCATAAAGACAAAGACGAAAAAGACGGAAAACACGATAAAGACGAAGACGACGAAGACGTAAAAGAAGATGATGACAAAAACAAGAAAAAGGATAAGAAAAAGAAGGAAGAGGATGAGCACAAGAAAAACGACGAAAAGGACAAAGATGACAAGAAAGACAAGCACAAGAAAAATGATGACCATAAAGACAAAGACGGAAAAGACAATGATGACAAAACCGACAAGAAAAAGAAGGAAAAAGAGCATAAGCACAAGAAAGACGACGAAAAGGACACAGATGACAAGAAAGACAAGCACAAGAAGAATGATGACCATAAAGACAAAGACGACAAAGACGGAAAAGACAATGATGACAAAAAGGATAAGAAAAAGAAGAAAGAAGAGGATAAGCACAAGAAAAACGACGAAAAAGACAAAGATGACAATAAAGACAAGCACAAGAAGAATGATGACCAAAAAGACAAAGACGAAAAAGACGTAAAAGACAATGATGACAAAAAGGATAAGAAAAAGAAGAAAGAAGGGGATAAGCACAAGAAAGACGACGAAAAGGACAAAGATGATAATAAAGACAAAGACAATGATGAAAAAGACGATGATGACCATAAAGACAAAGAAGAAAAAGACGGAAAACACAACAATGACGAAGACGACGAAGACGTAAAAGACGATGATGACAAAAACGAGAAAAAGGACAAAAAAAAGAAAGAAGAAGAGGATAAGCACAAGAAAAACGACGAAAAGGACAAAGATGACAAGAAAGACAAGCACAAGAAGAATGAAGACCAAAAAGACAAAGACGAAAAAGACGGAAAAGACAACGATGACAAAAAGGATAAGAAAAAGAAGAAAGAAGAGGATAAGCACAAGAAAAACGACGAAAAAGACAAAGATGACAATAAAGACAAGCACAAGAAGAAAGATGACCATAAAGACAAAGACGAAAAAGACGGAAAACACGATAAAGACGAAGACGACGAAGACGTAAAAGAAGATGATGACAAAAACAAGAAAAAGGATAAGAAAAAGAAGGAAGAGGATGAGCACAAGAAAAACGACGAAAAGGACAAAGATGACAAGAAAGACAAGCACAAGAAAAATGATGACCATAAAGACAAAGACGGAAAAGACAATGATGACAAAACCGACAAGAAAAAGAAGGAAAAAGAGCATAAGCACAAGAAAGACGACGAAAAGGACACAGATGACAAGAAAGACAAGCACAAGAAGAATGATGACCATAAGGAAAAAGACGACAAAGACGAAAAAGACAATGATGACAAAAACGACAAAAAAAAGAAGGAAAAAGAGCATAAGGCCAAGAAAGACGACGAAAAGGACAAAGATGACAAGAAAGACAAGCACAAGAAGAATGATGACCATAAAGACAAAGAAGAAAAAGACGGAAAACACGATAATGACGAAGACGACGAAGACGTAAAAGACAATGATGACAAAAAGAAAAAGAAGGAAAACGAGGATAAGCACAAGAAAGACGACGAAAAGGACACAGATGACAAGAAAGACAAGCACAAAAAGAATGATGACCATAAGGAAAAAGACGACAAAGACGACAAAGACAATGATGACAAAAACGACAAAAAAAAGAAGAAAAAAGAGCATAAGGACAAGAAAGACGACGAAAAGGACAAAGATGACAAGAAAGACAAGCACAAGAAGAATGATGACCATAAAGACAAAGACGAAAAAGACGGAAAACACGATAAAGACGAAGACGACGAAGACGTAAAAGAAGATGATGACAAAAACAAGAAAAAGGATAAGAAAAAGAAGGAAGAGGATGAGCACAAGAAAAACGACGAAAAGGACAAAGATGACAAGAAAGACAAGCACAAGAAAAATGATGACCATAAAGACAAAGACGGAAAAGACAATGATGACAAAACCGACAAGAAAAAGAAGGAAAAAGAGCATAAGCACAAGAAAGACGACGAAAAGGACACAGATGACAAGAAAGACAAGCACAATGATGAAAAAGACGATGATGACCATAAAGACAAAGAAGAAAAAGACGGAAAACACGACAATGACGAAGACGACGAAGACGTTAAAGACGATGATGACAAAAACAAGAAAAAGGACAAGAAAAAGAAGGAAGAAGAGGATAAGCAGAAGAAAAACGACGAAAAGAAAAAAGATGACAAGAAAGACAAGCACAAGAAGAATGATGACCATAAGGAAAAAGACGACAAAGACGACAAAGACAATGATGACAAAAACGACAAAAAAAAGAAGAAAAAAGAGCATAAGGACAAGAAAGACGACGAAAAGGACAAAGATGACAAGAAAGACAAGCACAAGAAGAATGATGACCATAAAGACAAAGACGAAAAAGACGGAAAACACGATAAAGACGAAGACGACGAAGACGTAAAAGAAGATGATGACAAAAACAAGAAAAAGGATAAGAAAAAGAAGGAAGAGGATGAGCACAAGAAAAACGACGAAAAGGACAAAGATGACAAGAAAGACAAGCACAAGAAAAATGATGACCATAAAGACAAAGACGGAAAAGACAATGATGACAAAACCGACAAGAAAAAGAAGGAAAAAGAGCATAAGCACAAGAAAGACGACGAAAAGGACACAGATGACAAGAAAGACAAACACAAGAAGAATGATGACCATAAGGACAAAGACGACAAAGACGAAAAAGACAATGATGACAAAAACGACAAAAAAAAGAAGGAAAAAGAGCACAAGGCCAAGAAAGACGTCGAAAAGGACAAAGATGACAAGAAAGACAAGCACAAGAAGAATGATGACCATAAAGACAAAGACCAAAAAGACGGAAAACATGACAATGACGAAGACGAAAAAGACGTAAAAGAAGATGATGACAAAAACAAGAAAAAGGATAAGAAAAAGAAAGAAGAGGATAAGCACAAGAAAAACGACAAAAAGGACAAAGATGACAAGAAAGACAAGCACAAGAAAAATGATGACCATAAAGACAAAGACGTAAAAGACAATGATGACAAGAACGACAAGAAAAAAAAGGAAAAAGAGGAGAAGCACAAGAAAGACGACGAAAAGGACACAGATGACAAGAAACACAAGGAAAAGAAGAATGATGACCATAAAGAGAAAGACGACAAAGATGAAAAAGAAGATGATGACAAAAAGGACAAGAAAAAAAAGGAAAAAGAGGAGAAGCACAAGAAAGACGACGAAAAAGTCAATGATGACATGATTTTGGATAAAGACAACCTTCCTGATGATGTAATTGAAAGTGCTCCCGAACCCGAATCAGATGACCTCAAGAAGGACAATACATCAGATGGATGTTCTTGCGAACAAGTTAAGAATTACCATGAAATTAATGTTAAAGTTCCAAATAAGGATTCAAGACGGCTTTTGAAGCTTATCTTCCAATTGCATGGTGATAATGAAGATAGTAGTTCTGGAGATCGTAGTTCTGCCTGCGAAACTCAAGAAAAGCAGAATACTAGTAGGAAATGTAAGTATTACAATTGTTCATAAAAGATTCAAAAAATTGTATTTAAAGTAATGAAAATTATAAGATATAGTAGGTTTTTTTTTACTTAGTGTCTTCTTACTTTACTTATAAATTTTGTGTTTTCTGTTTGAATATGTTAACATTTTTATTTATTTTCTTACCGTTTCAGATCGATGTCAAAAAGATAGTAACGCCAATTGGGGCAAAAACAAGAGAAAATATTGTATGTATGTAAAATGGTGTGATGATTCTAAGTAATTCACTTTTAGTTTATTGGATTTTTATAATTATGTTATATTTTATTCTCTAAATAAATACTCGTTTTTAATAGTAATAAAAACATGATATATTTTATTTATATTCATAGCAGTCAGTGTTCGAAGTGGTAGAGTGCTGACGTCTAAAGTTGGAAGTTTTGAGTTCGAGTCCATTCAAGTTTACTCAGCTTTGAATACGTTTACTGACTATGAATAAGTATCATACATAAGAAACAACTATATATGAGTACTACTAACCCTTTCATACGAATAAATTCTTTCTCTACCACCGAATGTAATAGTTCGCATTTCGCTTAAAATAGTAGACTCATTTTCAACAGAAAAGTAGCCTCGAAAGCTTAAGTTAACTTTTGAGGTCCTGGTTTACATAGATGATGATAATTTTCAGAAAATTGTAAGTTCGAAAATAATCCCTGACAGTTTGTAACGATGAAGAAAGTTATCTTACACCCTTTTCTTCCCTCATATCCTACACAAACTAGTTTTTGCTAATCTTATCGTCATTTGCATATATGTACATACATATGTATTTATGTTTTCGAATATGTACCTACTTTGTTTTTTAAAATATTTAAAAAAAAAAGAATATTACACCAAATATAAATTTATTCACCTCTTATATACTACTTTACAGTTTTCACTTAATTTCTAACTGAAAGTTTTACTTAATTATAATTTTAAAAATTAAATTGAAATAAATTCATTATTAAATTTCAATCAATCGCTGATTTATATATACAGATTGTCTCTGTTTAAAATATACTGTAAGTTATTGAATTATCCTTTGATTTATGCTGTTCACTTTTCCATATATCCGTATGTTTATATTCTATTCTATTATTTTCAAGCAATATGTTGACTATTTGTATTTTATCTAGTCAGTGACTTACAAAGGTTAAAGAAAGTAAGAAGTATGTATGTATATTCAAAACTATTACAAAAAATCACAAAGTTATAATCTATAATTATTTTGACATTTTTAATTGATTATGGTTATTAACACATTGCGGTCCAGATATTCTATTGATAAATGTACACAGTGGCCAGGTTATTTTGTATCTTTTAAGGTCTTGTGAGAATTTGAAAATCGTGTTATGGAGAATTTTTTATTTTCTTTCAACAAAAATTTTTAAATAATCCATTTTTGTTCGATATTCTACTCATTAATTCGTAATGTGTTAGTGTAAAATTTTTCATATGATTTTGAAAAATTTCCAATAAATTTTATGAAAATCTAAAGTAAAACTTAAAAAATATCAATAATTTCGATATTATTTGACTGTAATATAATTTTGCATACTATAGAAAACTTCAAAGGTGAAAATGTTAATTTTTTTTAAATAGTTATCTAATTTTATGACTTTTTTTTTAATAACTAAAAGATAATACAAAAACTCAAAAATCAAAAATATAAGCTCCTCTTTCAAATCGTTCTAAAAAACATTTAGTTATTATCGAGAAATTGTATTTATTAAACGTAAAATTTACGAAGAAACAAAATAACTTTAAAAAAACAATTCAAAATTTCAAATATCGCTGTGCGTGTCGTCAACTATTTTATGGCATATTTGCTTAAATATAAAACAAAATTTAAAAAAAAGAATTATGAATAAAGAAAATATTAAGAAAATTAAACAATAAAGTTTTGGTTTTTCTTTAAGAAATAAATACACTTGGTTTTTTTGACTCACAAATTTTTTTTATTAAATTTACGACGCGTTTCGATTTTCAAAAGCAATAAAAGAGGAAAACCCTAATTCTGCAATAGCCCAACATATCATATTTTAAATATACACCATAGTTTCAGTACAAATAATTTTAAAATCTTACATAAAATAAACAAAGGAAAAAAATTAGATTATTTACAATGTGTAAAAATTAGGCGGACCATAAAGAACAATGATAGTTTATTAAATGAAATTACCCTACCTTTCCATTCACCACTTCTTTTACCTCTACTTCAATAGTTTTAAAATAAGAAAAATATTTATTAAAACTGAAGATGATGTAAAAATCGAAATGTGTCGTAAATTTAATAAAAAAAATTTGTGAACCAAAAGTAAACCAAGTGTATTTATTTCTTAAAGAAAAACCAAAACTTTATTTAAAATATGGCTCATCAAATGAACACAAAATATTCCTTAATTGATTTTAAAATTAAACAAATTCATTTCTGTAAATTAATTTTTTCTACTTTTGGAAATTGAAAATATATTTTCGAGTTTTTATGATTTAAAAACTATAAAATTTCACGACTTTGATGTCAACAATAATTTTTTTTAAATTTTTAATTTCAACTTTGAAATTGGCGTTTTTGGTATTTTAAAAATTGGAATAGTAATTTTTGTTTTAGGAATTATAATTTTATCCCTTTTATTAAATGGCAAATGCTAGTTATTCAATTCATAAAGAATTTGAGATATTGTTCGACTTGATTCGACATTACTTAATGCTACACCAGCTAAATGAGGTTCATAACAGCGGACGTTTCTAATAAATAATAATAAAAATTAGAAAATATTCAAAATTTTCAAACAAACAAAAAATAAATTAAGATTTACCTTTTTGCAATTGTTGTATGAGTGACTAAATTTCTGAGAATTAAGGCAGCAGTTAAACGAATACTTTTTGTAACTGGACCTTCGTTTTCATCCTGTAAATTATAATTAGTTCATTATATCCATTTGTTAATTAAAATTATCGGAAATTTCCCGATTTTCTATATATTAAAGTTTAGATTTACATACCATAAATTCTTTTGGATTGATGAAGTCAGATGTATGTCTTTTAATAGCATGCATTGCAGCACTAGCTGTTGAAGGTAGTGGACCTATTGATGAGCCTAAATATGTTGGTGAATCTGTTCTTTTATTTTCTATTGGGGGTGTTCCATTCGATGATGATGATGATGATGATGATGATGTTATATTCTTAATAATTGTGACTGGTTGTGTATGAGTAGATGGTAATATACCGTTTGCTAAACGTCTTTGAACAGCTGCTTTAAGAGCCTTTTAAAAAAAATTTGAAATTTTGATATTTGGAATATTGAAAAAAAAAAAAAAAAACAATAATAATAAGGAAATATGTATATTTTTTGTGGTACTGATGGTGATGATGTAAAGATATCCCTTTACTGCAAGTTCTTCAAAAGCACAGCATCGGTGTATATGGAAGGGAAAAAAAGGAAAAAGGGAAAGGGAAAAAAGAAAGATAGTGTTGGTGGATAATCTTTTTGAATTTCCGTAGATTATAAGAAGGAGAGAACATATGAGGATGAAGGGTGAACTTACTTCTGATGTACAATGTCGATCTAATAAATGTGTCATTAAAGAAAATCTTTTTCTTGGGATATTATCACAAAGACTTGGACCAGGTCCCCATTGACAGTAAATTTCTGCTGATGGATCTAAATTATCTGGGCAATGGACAATACAAGCATGACGATAAACTTCATTAACTGATCTAAACTTTTTTCTAATCAAGATTAATAAGAAGAAGAAAAAAGAACACATCAATTTTTAAGAATTTTTTTTTAAATATCTGAAAATTAAAATTTACCTTGGACAATTTCTCCAATCACAAACATATAACCAGTCAATTTCAACTATTTCTTCATCATCATTACTGTTGATGATATTATTTTTAACATCTGTTGAAGTTCCTGTAGTAGCTACAGGTTTATGTTTTGGAGTAACTGGTGGAGTTAGAACGTTTTGTGCTACATATCTTTCAATTGACGACACTGATTGTTGAGATGATGTTGATGTAGAAGGTGAGTTTAATTCTGTTGCTTGAGAACTTGATAATTGCAATGAAGGTGATTGAACACTAGTCACACTAATAGTACCAAAACTACCACTACCACTAGAATTGGCATGTGAAGCAGTTGTAATAACTTGACTTTGTTGATTTGTTATATTAGTTGTTGATTGTGTACTTTGTACAGAAATTACACCACCACCATCAATATTATTTCCAGTAGCTGTATAAACGTTACTATTTAGGGATTGTTGTTGAACAGGTTTCTTTATAATTTGTGAATGATATGGAACAACAGTAATAGCAGATTGTTGTTGAGTTTGTTGTTGAATTGTATTGTGTTGTGCTTTTGGAATTTGTGCTTTATTCTGAATTGAAGTTGGAATCTGTGCTGTTGGCATGTGTTGAGTATGAACTTTAATAGTTGCTGGTATATGCGGTAATTGAATAGAAGCTTGTTGTTGTTGCTGCTGCTGCTGCTGCTGCTGCTGTTGTTGTTGTTGTTGTTGTTGTTGTTGTTGTTGTTGTTGTTGTTGCTGCTGTTGTTGTTGTTGTTGTTGTTGTTGTTGTTGTTGTTGTTGTTGGAGAGCATTAGAAGTTTGAATTGAAGGTTGGGATTGAACCTGAAGCTGTTGAATTTTTTGTTTTTGAATTTGAGTCGATATTTGAGGTGATTGGATATGAAGTTGAACTTGTTGCTGTTGTTGAGTTATTGGTTGGGTTGGTTGAGAAATTACATTTGAAGCAGATACAGCTACAGTATTTCGAGGAATATTATTTGGTGTTGGATGATTTACTATTAACTGATGTTGATGTAAAGGTCGTGGCATTTGTGTTACAATCATTTGTTGACCTTGTTGTGTTGTCATAATCACTTTTTGAGAACCACCTGGGGAAGTAAGAACTTGTTGTTGAGCTACAGGTTGTGGTGCTCCTCCAGGCTGTTGAAGAATTATTATTGTTTTGGTTGGAGTTCCTGACTGTTGTGGTGTTTGAGCCAACAAAACAGTTGCAGCAGGTTGGGCTGATTGTTGTTGAGCTACCAAATATGTTTGACCTTGAGGATTTGTTGCAAAAACATACTGTTGTTGAGATTGTTGAATAACAGCAGGCTGAATAATTTGCTGGCCGCCAGCTGTAACAATTTGTTTTTGTAAGATAACAGGAATAGTCTGAAGACCACTCTCTGTTTTTATAGTTGCTGTTGCTTGAGCTGTTTGATGATTTGACTGATGATTTGCAGAAGTATTTGTGGAAGTTATAAGCATTTGATGAGTGTTATTTGGTGCGACAATAATTTGCCTTTGAACAGGAACTGGCATTGTAATAACTTGCTTTGCTGATTGTTCAGGTGCTTTCTGGATTACAGAAGTATGTATTCGTTGATTGGGTAATGGTGGTTGAAGAGTAGCTTGAACTTGTATGTGTGGAAGTGATTGTACTTGCATGGTTGAAGATGATGATGATGACTGTTGTGGTGTTTCAATCTGTGGCATATCCTCTTGTAAGTCTTCATCTTCTAATATGGAAGCAGCAATTTCGGCGTATAAATTAGCTGCATTTTTAGACGGAGCAACCATAAGTTCATCATCATCATCTTTATCATTTGCTTGTCGTTTTCTTTCATTACCATCATCAGAAGTAAGATCATCATCAAGTTTTCTTTTAATAGTGGAATTTATATTCACCGGTGGAGGATCAGAGGATTTTTTATCAAGTAAATCAACTAACATTTGATTTGCATTGAGTACAGTTTGTGATTGTTTTGAAAAAGAATCTTTTGAGTTTGTTTCATCATCATTTGTTATTAAGGATGAACCTCCAGATTTTGATTTCGGTACAAGTAAGCCATCAAAATTTATCAGAGAAGAAATATCACCATCAACTGTATTATTATTATGAATTGAACTAATAACACTTGAGCCACCTGAAATGTTACTAATTGAATTTGAATCATCATTTAAAGTTGATTGTTGAATAAAAACACTACCGCCAACAATACCAGTTGTACCCGCAGAAACATTAAGTAATCGTGCTTGTAAACTGATTGGAGCAAGTGGAGGAATTGGTTCCCAATTTGATCTATTATTATTATTATTGGCCTTACTCTCTAACATATCATCATTAGTATGTGATGCTGTAGCCACTACAGTTTTCTTTTCTAAAACTGTTGAAGGGATAACTGCATTTGAAGTAATTGCTTTAATTGTTGTTTGTCCTACTTTAACAGCAGTTGTTTGAATCATTGGACTGCTAACTAAAGCATTAATTGTAGCTGTTGATAAAACATTACTAGATAATTGTTGTTTATGCTGAAGCTGTTGCTGTTTTTGATTAGATGCAAGTTCTTTTTGCTTCTGTAAATGTTGACGTTGTGCTACCTGTATAATTTTTTTTTTTTTTTAAATAAATATAGTAAAACTAGGAAATATATATATACTGAGATATTGAAAATTTCTATTTAAAAGTGAACAAAAAACAAAAACCGTTCACCAATAATCATTTTTAAATTATAAAAAAATAAGACCCCTATGTCCTAATTGTTTCACATCACAACTGCAGATTTTGCAGATTTACATTTGAAAAAGACTTTTCATTTGGTTTTCACAAAAATGTTTATGTTAATATTATGTTTTTTTTATATATATATAAATATATTTTATTTTTTCCTGTTCCTTCCATTTATGATAATTTGCATTGAAATAAATTAATCCTAATTAGTACTGAAAAAATTTTCAAATTTCAAATTATTATTTTACAACCAATTTATTATTTATTTAACACTTACGCAAACTTTTTAAAAAAACGTGAAGCACTGAGGAAAAAACAATCAATAAATTTTTTTTTAATTTAAAAGATTGCCTTTCTATTAGTAACATATATTTAAACTACACAGTGATTGTACAAATTATACAAATCACATTTAACATGGCAGAATTATTGAATAAAAACTTTAAAAATTAAAACTGTTAGTATTTTTAGATAATTTGAAAAATATTTAAAAATACGAAAATTTAAAAATTATTTTCTACATAAAATTCATAATTGATGGATTTTTTTTCAATCATTGAAGTTAAAGCTTGATTGATAATAATTAATTTTACTTATAAAACAACAATTACACAATGTAATTATTTAATTAATAATTTGTTATTTAAATTTAAAGATTTTCATTTATTTCACACGAAAGAGCCCCGCACAAAATGTATGAGAATAGAGTTCCAGTCAAATTGAACAATGCTGATTAAAAATCTTAAGAGCTCAACTCTCAAAAATGGACAAATTCATCGCAACAATAACTTATATATGATCAACGCCATGAAATCAAAGGCATGAGTAAAATTTTGGCAAACGTTAATGTTTGAAAAACTATGTATACAGATGCATGAAGAATTTTAAGTATAATTTTGTGTGGGTTAAGTGGATTACACTATCTTTCTTACTCATTTCATTACTTATAAAAAAACTGCCCAATGGACGTGAAAATACACTTTTACACACATTGACTCTGGAAAACATTCTGTATTTAAGTCTCGTGTATTTGATTCCACGTTCATTTTCATTTAACCGGGACCATGTTCTCATTTTACATATATAATATGCTTGTGTGGGGATCTTCTTTTTCTAAATGTTGATTTACTTTACTAAAAAAAAGCTACTAGATGCAAAAACACAGAAAAAAAACACTTAACGTAAAAATTTCATGCGTTTCATTATAAGGATTTTTATCGAAAAAATGCACTTTATTATGCAATATGAATTGTTTGGCAAATACAAACAGAACACTGCTTTATTAAAATTTAGTTTTGTCAGTTTCCTACGTTTTTCGTTAAAAATCCTTACAGTGAAATCGGTTAATAGATTTAATTTAAAAAAATAAATAAAAGTAATTAAAAAATAAAAAATAAATAAATTTCTTAAGAGTAGTACTCGAAAATTTGACTATTTTTTTTTAAATATAATCAATTTGCTTCTTTCTTTCTCATTTTAAAATATAAATTAAAGGTCGATTCACACACATCTGATCCGGCACCGATCCAATTCCTCTCTAACTGCGTTTGTATGTGATTTGTGACCGGAACCGAAGTGCCAGAAGTGTACGAATAGATACATTAAAATCACATAAAAATTACAAACTTGTAAAAATGTGTGAACCTGTTCGGATACTTATGTCAACCGCGACCTTAAATATTTATCAGTTTTTTTAATAATCAATATGACTTCACTAGGCCCTTTCACATGATTTAAAAAAACATTCACGTTTTCAGTTACAAACAATGAGTACTAATCTTTAAATTTTGTTAATTAAAATTACTACAAAAATGAAATGAATAATTAAAAAAAGAATCAGTAAAAAAAATAAAAAATAAAAAAATAAAAATAAATAAATAAAAAAATAAAAAAATAATAAAAATATTGACTACACAGAGTTAGTATTTACTAAATGTTACCTGATGCAAATTAACATTTTGGGTAATCAAACAACTGGGATTATTTAGAGCTGCACTCGCATTCGTTACATCGTTTACATCAGTAGTAGTAGCTGTTGTTGTTACCTTGTTAGCCAAAAGGCTTTTAACTAAAGAAGATGGTGAAGATGCAGTTGATGATAAAGTTAAACCACTACTTTGAGATGATATCGTCAAATTTGATGAAGCAGGTGAAACTGATGTTGAAACATAATTTTTAATTGATGAATTATGTACATGATAATGTTGTTGCTGCAATTGGTGCTGCTGCTGCTGCTGCTGCTGCTGCTGTTGTTGTTGTTGTTGTTGTTGTTGTAGAATCATTGTCTGTTGCTGTTGCTGCTGATTTGCTTGAGAAATTAATGGTTTATTTGAAGTTGTTGTTGCTATCACTTGTGAAGTAATTTGATGTTGAGTTACCTAAAAATAATTTTAAAAAAATGTTTAAAACAAATAAAATAAAATTTGACAATAAAATTTAATTTACAGTTAAATTTTTATTTACAAGTTTATTAATTGCTGAGATCTGCTGATTTTGTTGTTGCTCTTGTTGCTGTGGTCGATTTATTATCATTGTTTGATTTTGAATTTGTGGTGATGATGTAACTTGTTGTTGTTTGACAATTTGAATTGATTTTTGTTGTTGCTGCTGTGACTGATCTGATTGTACTGATAACTGCGTAATTTGTAGCTGAGCTTGTTCAGACTGTTGATGGTAGTGCTGCTGTTGTTGTTGTATTCGTTGCTGTTGAATTAATTGACTCTTTCTTAATTGCTTTGTATTTGATTTTTTTGTTGTTCCTACTGCTGTTACATCATCTGTAGTTTTTTGATTTTGAGATTGTTGCTGTTGTTGAATAGTTATTGTTTTAACTGCTTCAATCTGAGACTGATTCGATGATGTTGATGTTAGTGTTCCTAATTGTTGCAATTGAAGTTGCTGTTGTTGAGGTTGTTGTTGTTGTTGTTGTTGTTGTTGTTGCACAACATTAGCCGCTACCGTATTTATTGTTGCTTGTATATTTATTGATGGTGGTGATACAGTGACACCCTTATATTGCATTGGTAAAGGATTTACTTTAATACGTAAACCAATATAATGAAATGAATTATATTCAACACCACTGATTTTATCGGACGTTCTCATTAAATTTGGTCCAACATGTATACCAAATACTGTACGAACTAAACGTGGGAAATTTATGGCTGAAACTTGGCCACGACGTCCAGCTTTTTGTGAAGCTGTTAAATACTGTTTATATAATTCTTGTTGATCAATCCGATTATCAAGAGAGTTAGTAGATTCAAAATTTGCAGCAAGCCATGTAAGAGCAAATTGTTCGTTATCCTACAAGAAAAAAAACACACACACAAATTTAAAAAAAAAACATTATAACAACACTATAAAATTATTAAAATAATAATAAAATATTTGCCTGTTTCGTTGTGCTTGGCGGCGTGGAAAGAATAGGTGATATACTTGATTCCTTCGATGAATGAACTGAGGAGGGTGGTGTAATTGGATTAACAATACGTGTATTAATTGGAACTTTTGCTGCTGCAGCTGCGGCTTGATTTAAAATATTTCCAGTAAATTCTAGAAATTGAAAAAAATAAAATACATTTTTGATAGTTTTTATTTTAAAATATATACATATGTATATATATATTTACTTGGAGGTTCTGATATATTTGAATGAGTATCTGGATAACCACCGTGATACTGATGGTGATGATGCATTTGATGTACATTCATTTGTCCAGACATTGCAACATTTTGTAAATTTGCAATATTTTGTGCAACCATCGGTAACATGTTACCTGGTACAGTTTCAACAACACGCATTAAAATACAACCATCCGGTCCATAACTTTGTGCCTACATTAAAAAAAGAATAATAATAATTTTAGTAAAGTATTTATGAATGACAAATTTCTTTACTAACCTCGACTGTTATTAAAGAAACTAATGTATCAACAATTCCTCGAACTTGTATTAATGCATTACACGATTTTGGTCCAAATGAACTTAATGCATAAACACATTCTAATGTATATAATAATAACATAATGTCATTTAATGATAAGAATAAACATATTTGATTATAAATTTTTTGATCTAAACATTTATGTAAATGATCTTCATTAATATCTTTATGACATAATTTTGATAAAATTTCCAAACAACTTATTATAACACCACGATCTTGTCCTTCTAAACCTTCACATATTGTTGATAATAGACAACGTGTTAAATCGTCTGATGTTGGATCAGATAATTCCAATTCATTTGCAATATTACCACATATATCTAATGCCATATGATGTATATGACCCCAACGTATATTTGAACACATTACAATAAATCTTATAAATGTTTTATTTTTAGCTAATGTTTGTAAATTTTCTTCAAAAAAGCTTAAATTACGTATCACTGATGTTATCTGATTAATACGTTGTCCAATGTAATCATGTGTACCCAAACCTCTTCCTAACGACAAAAAATCTAATTTGTCATTTTTTATGTTAATGCTGTTCATGAAATTATTATTATTATTATTATTATTATTATTATTATTATTATTGATGGTAGTAGTTACGGTTGTTTCAACGCAATCATCTTTACTTGCATTTAAACCATCCTCATGACGTATTTGTTTATGATTTTGTAACGAACGTGTTGTTGGAGGTAATAAAGTTCGTTTATTATTTACATCATTACCAATATTATTATTTTCGCATACTTTTTCATCTGGAGTGTGAAAATAATCTTCATATGAAAGTTCTAATATTTGAGGTTTTTCATAAAGGCAATCATTCCAAAATGATTGTAAAGAATGTCGTCGTATATTTGTGTATAATTCATTAAATAATTCCCGCATTGTAGCTTTAATTCAAAAAAGAAATAATAATAATTTTAATAGTTTCTAAATATGTATTCGGTTTTAGTCAAAGGATTAATGATAAAATAATAATAAAAATTGAGTGTTTGATATTAGAAAAAATGTTTTCTATACTTACAATGACAATATACTCCTGCATGTGCCATTAATGCATCTAAAAGTTTTGGACAATGATCAATTTTTAATGTATGTTTACTTTCATTTGCCATTAAAGTACAAACATTTATTGCAAAATCTTGTTCATTTGGTAATGGTGACATTAATGATAATAATAATTTATCATATTCTGAGCCTCTATATAAATCAGTTGATAATTTATTTGCAACTCTTGTTTGTTCAGATACATTATGCTGATTATAATTATATTTCATTGGAACTGATTGAAATGTTTTTGTTGACCATTTTTTATGTCTACCAGTAACACTATCATCTTCTTGTTCTTCAACACGATCTGGATCTTCACCAAGATAATTTAATTTTTCATATTTATCTAAATAACGTGTATATATATGTTTTAAGGCAACAGACATATTAACACATTTATTTTTTAAATTTATAATTGGTATCAATTCTTCCCATTCATTACGTGAATTTACTTTTAACCATCCACCACGTTTAATTACTTCTGTATATAATTTATAAAGATCAACAAATTGTCCATTAATTCTTGGAAATCTTGCTATTGGTGTGCTATTTTTAAAAATAAAATAAAAATAAATTAGAAAAAAAATATATCAATAGTTTATATTAATATATTACAAAATAAATTATTTAACATACTTTCTATTATCGTGAAATGTAATTAAATCCTTATAGAAATTTTCTCTATCACGCTCATTATAAACAAATTCCGCGCGGCAAGATTTTTTTGATAAATTTTTAATACTTGTAGTAATTGCATTACTGCCATTAAAATTTTCATCATTTTGTGGCAATGACTGAATAATCATTTCTTTTGAATCAACAATAGCCATTTTAGATTATTTTATAAATTTTACGATTATAACATTTCTTCACTAAAAGTTCTGATAATATAAAATAAACCAAAAACAAAACTATTTTTCTTTCTGACTGAAGCTTTATAAATTCTTAAACTTCAAATCAAATAATAGCGTACACATTTTCGACAATTTTTGTATTTCTAGCTGGGTCAAAGTTAGTGTTGCTATTATGCTTTTTTTTTAATTTGATTTGTTACATTCTTTGAAAAATAACGTTTTTTTTTTATTTTCACATTACAACTATCTTTAATATAATACAAATATTGAGTTCTTAAAATACTTGGAAAAGAATTATTTCAAGTAAATTATGCTCAGGAAATATTTATAATTATTTTTTTGTAACTGAACTACTTTTTACACTATTAGCATTACTTTTATAATTACTCTGCAAGCAAAGCAAGATGTGTTATGGCAGCATTTCTGTGTCGACGGTGTCAAATGTCAATTCGAATTTCGAATCGATACACATTACATTTTTGCGTCGCAATATCTGGAAAACACCAAGCCTTAGAGCGGGTGTTTACGGTCACTTTTTAACCTTTGTAGAACCAAAAAATATATAGACAGAAAGAAGTCTTATGTAGTATCGACTAAAAATTGTAATTATTAAATTAGACTATAGAACAGTACGGTAAGAGAAGGAAGGAAGTGAAAGCTTTTTTAACTATGCTTTAAAGCGCTTTGAAATTTAAGTTTTGTTTTTAACATGATCAAGATGAATGAAAAATATAAAAAAATTGTACTCTTGTGTGTTAAATAGAATATAAAAAAAATTTCAAATGGTGAAACATACTCATGCTCAAACTCATGCCGTTTTGACTAAATACGGATACATAAACCAAATTTTAAAACGCATTGAAACTTTATTTCGTTTTGAGTGAATACACTATAAAATCCGAATTTAAAATTTCAATGCGTTTTTAAAATGTGCATATACATACACTTTCTTCGTTTTAAGTGAATTGTCATATTTGACCTTTCAAAATGGTGTTGGTAACATACTAAACATCAATATGAACTTTTAGAGTAGTATTAGTTTATTACTCAAAACGTTTTAAGTGAGAATGAAATGTTGTACTACGCATAAACACCAATTAAAATGTATTATCTCAAAACGATGTTCAAAACATTTTATCGTAAATATGTTTTAATTTTTGTGCATAAACAAGGTAATTGTCGTATTCGCATGTACATATGTATTTCTATGCAGAAGTAAAAGCTTTTTTAACAAAACTGAAACATACTGATGTACATACATTCAAAGCTATTTCACAAATGGGGTTCCAATGTTGGAACCCCAGAACAAAAATTTTTGTATGAGACATTTTTATACTACATAAGAATTCTTTCTGTCTATATATTTTTTGGTAGAACGTAAAAAACCGGTTTTACAATGAAAAGAAGTATGAAGTATGTGGTGGGAAGTTTACTTTTTTCCATGTAAAACCGGTTTTTTTACGTTCTACAAAGGGTAAAAAAGTGACCGTATAAACCCAGTCTTAGCATTACTCATTGCAAATGCATGTGACAGGTGTGGACTGATTATAGTGACTACTGTGGCTCTTGGATGGCTTCAATTTAATATTTGTTGGACTACTAAAGGTGAACTACATCATACATGTCAAACACCCTTTGCACACTTGGTGGTTAAACCGGTTATTGTTGCGCTGGGAGTAAAAAAAGGGTATATTTTTTCCAACTTGGTATAGTAAGAAATTTTTGAGCAGTTGTAAAAACAGGTTTTATAACCGGTTTGCGTCGTTGTAACAACAACCTAATGTGTTCATGCCCAAAGATGGTATCATAAACCATGGTAAATTCAATAGGGAGGTATGCTGAATAGCAGTGCATAATCTAAATGAATGTTGACATCTAAAATGACGTCACCGTTGACAATTTGAAGGCTATGAATTTTTAACTTTTTATAGCGAGTATAAGAAGTATTGCCATAGTAGAAAAATTTTCTGAAAAAAAAAGGAAATTATTAGGGGCTATTTTTTCAAAATTTCCCTGGCTTATAAAAAAACTTTATAATACTTATAATCGATTTATAAATCGAAGTCAATACAGGCAACATAGGCATACTTTTCTATATTCTTTTTTCTCTTGTGTGGGGTGATCAGATTTTAATTTATAATTTATCAAAAACGTTTATATGTAAAGTTATCAGAAACTCATCGGGTACTGCCTCCATAAATAAGCACAATACTGACTTTGATTTATAAACCGAATATAGATGTGTTTTATTGGAACTGAGAAAGTAATAATTCTGATGTTTCTCACTTCCTCATTTGATGAGCGCGTTTTTTTGACACTCATAAATTTTATTTGTTCACTTCCTAAATTTTAGTTTACCAGCTGTTTTGGTGTTAAATTACCATGTGAATTGAAGTTAAGGGTTATTTTTACGTGATTTTGTAATTTTTATTTTATATTTCGTCTTGAATTGTTTTTTAATGTTGGATTTTTTCAATGTTATTTAATCAAGTATGTACTAATTAACTTTTTTAACAAGATTTTTGGAGACTTAAAGTGATGCTATTTTCAAGAAGAAGATAAGTGATCTGAACAAAACTGAAGTGATCACATATCACTTCCTCATTTCCAATAAAACTCAGATACTGTTGTTGCTCTTCTGTGTTAATTATCGTCAAATATCCCTTAAAAATTCATTTTTCAGTTCTTAAAGACACTAATATGTAGCAGAATTTTAATTTCGAGTTCGACTTTTATTTAATAAAAAATTAAAAATCACAGAACGTTTCGAATTTACATATAAGAAAAACTTGAAAATATTTTTTGGTTTGAATGATTTTTATTGAGACTTAATGAACTTTTGCCTAAACTTTTTTGAAGATAATTATAATTTACAATTCAAGATAATTTTTTAAAACATAAATAAAAATTATATTAGAAAATATTTGAAATTGTGCCATTTTAATATTATCTTAATAATTATCTATTCCATAGATAGTGTCAAACAAATATTTGCTCTAACATCACTGGTAAGAATTGTTTAAATTGTCAAAAATGACTTTTCATAAATCTAAAAGCGCGAAAAGTTATTTAAATTTATTTGTACTTAATTTAAAAAGTATTATCACAATAAACCATGTATTGCATAATTATTTTTTATGTTTAACAATATCATTTCGTGTTTACTTAATTTATTTAACAAATAATTAAATTGTATTTTTATTTAATTATGCTTTAATTTTCTTTATTATTCATAACGTGTGTGTGAAATATATGAAACATACATCACATTTAAGAAAAACAATATTTTATTTTGTAGGTACCCAATATATGTATAAATAAATATAAAAAACATACGACGTCTTTCCTCCAATTACGAGGGAATCTTATCAGTTTCAGCACGTTTTTGTATAGGGTGCTCTAAAATAAAAAGACAGCAAATAATAATGTATTCATAGATTTAGATTTCATTATTTCAATAAAAATTAACTTTTTTATTTATGATCACTCTATATAATAAAATATATATTTTTCTTATCTAACCTAATTACAAATTCAATTAATAAAATTCTATTCATAAATATTATGTTTTATTTTTCTTATCTAGAATAGAATGATTTTGAAAAAACAATTATTTACATCGATCTTTGTTTACGATTATGCATCTTAATTCCAATGAAAATCATAACGTTAGTACAGTTGCTATGTTCCTACTATAAAATGTGATTAAATTTGATAAATAAATTAGACAATAATTATTTGAACAATTGATAAAACTGAAAAATTCAAATCATCATTGATTATAAAATAACACATTAATTTTAACTGAATATATACGAAAAAAAAAAATTCGTGAATAAGTTTTACTGTTTAAAATTTTAAGTACATATATATATATTTTTTAAAATTTGTTACAATATCATTTTGATAAAATAAATTCATTTAAAAAATAAGTCACAAAATATTAAAACGAAAAATGCCATCATTCCAAATTTCAATAAAAAATAGTCTTCGTTGGAGTATAAAAGAAACAATAAAAAATTTACCTGTAGAAAATAAAAAATCTCAATCAAAAATCATAACTTACAAGGTAAGTTTAGTTACTTAAAGTTTTTCATGTAAAGAAAAAATATGTTTTATTTTATTATGATTATTTTTTTAAAACAGATTCTGTCTTCAGATTATTATAAAAATGCAAAAAGAATCAGTATATATCTTAGTACTGAGAATGAAGTAGATACAACCGGTATTTTACGAGAAATGTTCAAAGAAAATAAAGAAGTACGTTGTTTTGAGTTATGAATTGAACTTTAATGTAGTTTTTAGATTTTATGTTATATTTATTTGAATTTTCACTCAACTTTAAAGGTGTTTATTCCAACATATAAAGGAAATCTTATGGAAATGGTTAAATTAAATAGTTTAGATGATTTTCATAGTCTTCCAATG
The DNA here is from genome assembly GCA_939192795.1 of Bombylius discolor. Taxonomy (NCBI): domain Eukaryota; kingdom Metazoa; phylum Arthropoda; class Insecta; order Diptera; family Bombyliidae; genus Bombylius; species Bombylius discolor. Next base: position 9,183,026 of record OW584243.1, on the reverse strand, counting down.
ACTAAATGGAATATTAAACAGCCATCAATTGAAGAAAATCGAGAAAATGCTTTAACAAATGGTATTTATATTTTAATTTCTTAGAATTTCAAGGGCTAAGTTTTAAGAAATTAATTCATTTTACGAGAAGAGAAGAACGAAACAAATTGTTACTTGTTACAAATGCCATTTGATTTCCTCTGTTGCTACTATTATTCATTTAAACTAATGAATAATGGAGAAGTAATGCCAACAGAGATGAAAATGACATATTTTGTATTTTACCAAATTATTATTCTTAATTTTAATCAATATAATTTTTTTTCTGCTATTTTATCATTTAAAGGAGGCTTAGATCTTTTTCTAATTCCTGGTGTAGCATTTACTCAAGAAGGTGGTCGTTTAGGACATGGAAAAGGATATTATGATAAATATTTATCACGACATTTTAAAATCTATCCGAAACGGTATGAATCTAAAGAATTAAGTGTTATAGAAAAAATAAGACAAAATAAAACTATTTTAATTGGTTTAGCTTTTAAAGAACAAATTGTTAATTGCTCAGAATTACCTTTAGATTCACACGATTTTCCATTAGATTTGATTATCAGTAGTGATTGATAACAAAACAAAACTGCTCAAATTTTAAACATTTTAATTCTTCTGGTGTACATGTGTGTTATTTATTGTTAATTTAAATTTTAAAAACAAATTTAATATATATTTTTTTAAAAGTTAATCGAGAAATGTTTTGAAGGAGGATAGAAAACTCGTTGTGTATATGTATAATGTTAAGTGGAAACGAATTGAATTGAATGTCAATAGAACGTAAGGAAGGAATTTTTCATGTATTTTTTTATTTATCAATAAATAAACAGTTTAAAATAAATTGTTGAAATTTTTCGTTCTAAAATGAAATTCTTATGATATCTCAATTAACCTAATTTTTGAATAGGTACTTGAAAAATCGAAAATATTTAGAATTGATATCGATACATATAATCGAATTTTAGTTGTACTAATAATATCGAAAATATGATTCTGATTCTTAATTGACAGCATATTTATGAATCATATGATTCGATTCAAAATGAAATCAAGTGTGTTATTATTATTACATGATATTTGGGCATTGTATTATTTTTTTCATTCTACATACTGTAATTTCGTGATTCTGTGTTCTACTATTCTGTTTTCTGACTTGGTGCGCTACTTACTGTGTGTCCTGTCTTCTTTTCTGTATATCAAAAAAATATAGTAAAAAAAAAAACAAAAAGTAGATACTTGCTTTGTAATTGTAATACTGTGTTGTTGCAGCTGTTTATTGAGAAATAAAATAAAGCGAAAAGATACGAAGAATCTGAAGAAATTACAAGTCAAATATAATGTGAAGCAATAAAATAAGTACACACGTCTGTAGTATGTGATAGAAGTAAAGTACCTACATATGTTTTTTTTTTTAAATATAAATATTGAGTGATCATAGTGCTTGTGCTTGTTATATTTCTGAAATTTTTCTTTTTTAAATATCTGAAATTTATAAATTACTATCTATTATAAAGAGTTTTTTTTATTTATGTTCTAATTTTAATTAATTTTTTTTTTTAAATTACTTTTCATAATTTTTCAAAATAACTAGTGTATTTTTCCAAATAAAAGCAATAATGTGAATCATATATACATATTAAAAATTTTAAGATAAAAATCGAACAGATGCTCAATTAATTTAAAACAAACTAATAACTATAATTTAAAAAAAATATTATACATATATACAACATAATTATTTAATGTTCATTTTAATTGACTGCCTATATGTATTTTAAATTATTTTTAATAAATACCCAAATACATATATGTATATAAATTGTTTTTGTTATTATGAATTATTTTTTATTATTGTTATGATTATTTTGTTTTTAAATTGTTTAAAACAAAAAATAAAATCGTGGATAACATGTAACAAATAGTATTTAAAAAATAATAATAATAAAATAAATACATATACCTATCAGTTTTTATTTAATTTAAACATATTCATATCTAGAAATGCATATCAAAAATTACTATCACCTATGATTATCGGAGTACAGGTAAATTATGAAAACTTAAAACAATACCTATTTACTTTTTAAAATAGATTATTGATAGGTAATTATTATAGTGATATACATATAAACTATTATATTGTATAATATATAGATAAATTATTAGATATGATACTTTTTTTTGAATCAACATAGGTACATGTACCTGTATAGTTTTCACATAAAATTATTATAGATTAATTTTAAAAATTAATCAAAAACACAGATTATTTATAATACGATTAACTAAAATATAATTAAGTATTATTGTGTAATTGAACGTGATATATAGGTAATACATACAAAAATTTTAGTAAAATTATTATTTTTTAAATTTATTATTATTGCATATCATTTTTTTTTTCGGGAAAGATAAGAATTGTGATGAATTCATATAAAAATTTATAAATAAATTTTCAAAATACCTATGTATGTAATTTAAAATTTTAAAATTACCCAATTTTTGCTTTTTTTCGATTTTTTTTTTCGAATATAAAAAAATGTTATTAATTCTTTAATCGTATTTGAATAATCTTCTAGAAAAATTTCTCAGTTGAAAAATTAGAATAAAATGTGGGTCATAAAACGGAAAATTAAGCAAATTAGAGGGAAAAAAGAATTATTCTGGAAAAATTAATTATTAGATGTATGATAATTTTAGAATAACGAAAAAAATTTAAATACATAGCAAGAATCTTGTTACAATATATGTATGTACATAGGTATAAATAATATTTTTTGGAATTTCCGTGAAACGCTTAGAATAACCAAAATCTTTTACATAATTTTAATATTTATTTATCTAAGTTTTTATTATAGTCATTTATTATTTATGTAGAAAGATATTACATATGTAGTTGTGCTTTATTATGTTATTACTTATCACGGGAAATTTTCTTAAGTATTAATCTATTCTACAGTGTACTTATTTTGAAAAATTAAAAATACATACTTAAATTCAAAAAATAATTTTTTCTCTTCATTTTTATGTGAAACTTAAAAGAAAATCTTATTACTTAGCATACATTCGCATATATACATACTTACACGTCTATTTCAAAGAAAACAGTTACTATTTATTTAAAACAAAAGTTTTTAAATTGTGTTATACATAATTAAAAAAATTATTTAAGAAATGTAATAAATTATTAAGTATTAAAGGTATGAAAATGTATAGTTAATGTTAATTTATTTCACATGTACATATCTTTATTGCATATATATACTAAATAATTTAAAATGTAGAAAAATATTATCACGAACATGTACAATCAAGGAAATAATTTATCAAATAACTTTTTTTTTTTGTAAATCTTCTAAATATTTTTATGTGATTTCATAATAAAATTATGTATATACATATGCATAAATTACATAATAATAAAATCAAAATTAGCCATTCAAATAGGTACCTAACTAAAGTCCTTTATTTTTGAATTTCACAAAAATAAATATTTTGAAAAACTTTTATATTTTAGTGTGATTTACTAAAATGAATTATTCTTCAATCAAACTCCAATACTTCTTTTTTTACGGCTCTGAAGACCTCAACAAGTTATTCGTCTCGAAGAGAATCTTCCTCCATTCTTGTCTACCTAATGATTTTATTTGTCAGTCTCGTATCTGCATCTTATCAAGATCAGCATCTATTCCTTGGTGGTCTTTTCCCGTCGATATTTACATGTATGTAATAGTTTTTTTTTTTGTGTTTCAAGGATCAGTTTCTTCTATTCTATCCACGTCTTGATATAGCTTATACAGTTCGTTGTTATTTCTTTTTTCATAAGAATTTCCTATCTTTTTTGCACCATATATTCGTCTTAGTGTTTTTTTTTTTTCGAAGAGACCATCATTCTGTTAAGATGGGTTTAATAAGCATTTTATATACGTATATTACAGTTTTCGATTCTTTCGATGAAGGAAAAACTAAATTTATAATTGTTTCTAGAGGAGATGAGGCTCACAAAATAATAAGACCATTTTTCCATATTAAACAATATTCATTTGAAGTAGTAGTAGAATTTGTGTACCTATAGGATCAGTAGTACTAATAACATCAAAGAAAGATAAGCCAATCATGCAAAGAACTGTTAAAGCAAACAAATCACATTTCAGTTTAAAGTCAATACGCACATAAAAAATTAAACCACAATATACAGAAATTTATTTCTTATAACAAAATAGTATATTTTTCAACTTTTTTCCAACAATTGATCCTATTTCTTTTGAATAATACTCAATTATCTAATAAAGAACTAGAATATTTTTAAAAACAAAAAAACAAAAAATTTATGTAACATATACGTGCTATGCTTTATACATAAAAACATGAAAAACAGTTGAAAACTTTTTCTAACCCTTCTCACTAATTCGCCATCAGTGTCAATCTACACCACCTTTCTAATAGCTTCCTAATTTATACATATTTTACAAGGGAAAATACTATATACGTACTAAGTATTAAGGAAGTTTAACAAGGAAACAATTATTTTTCTGTTACTTATATGTTAAATATGAACATAAATATGTAATTTAAAAGATATCAAAAAATAAATTAAAAACTTCTTTTCATACATACCTACATTTCATAAAAAAAAAAAAGTAATAACAATGCAAAAAGTTATAAAAAACAAAAAACAAAATTCATTTTTAAAATGTTATACAATAATTAATTAATATGAACCAGAACCACGAAATGGTTTTATAGTTTTGTTTTTCACAGTAAATATTCTGACATGTGACTATATGAGCAAAGCAAACATGAAAAACTTTAAAATTTGTAATTTAAAATTGAATCCTTTTTTTTTTCAAATGAACGAAAGTTTAAATTATGTACATATGTATGTATAATATCAAGTTCAACTGAATCCATTAGGTTAAAGAAAGTTAGATAACGTCTACAACCTTTTATTTATTATTATAATTGTATTGCAATCACAATTAAACTACACATTTTCTTTTTCTTCTCATGTTGCAATTCTATACCCAAATTCATATATGTATGTATGTACATACATACAATTATATTTTAATAAAAAGGCCATACACAACACAACACTCATTAAAATTAATTTTTGATTTTCATATACAGGATGTTCTAAACAAAAACCGAGAAAAAACCTTTTCTTTTTTAAATAACGTTTTTTTAAAAAGGCTTCATAGAAATTATTAATTTTTATAAATCGAAGTCAGAATTATGCTTATAGAGGCAGTACCCGTTCAGTTTCTGATAACTTAAAATATAAATGTTTTTGATAAATTATAACTTGAAATTGAGATCTGATCACCCCACACAAGAGACAGATTTATACAAACGCAATGTAAAAGAATATAGAAAAGTATGCCTATGTTGCCTGTACCAGACTTCAATTTATAAACTGAGTATGTATAATTAATTTTTAAAAAATATCTACATATGTATGATTTAACATAATATATTTCTTCAAAAAAAAAAAAAACCAAATAAATTGTTTTTTGAGAAGAAACAAAATTATTAACTATCACCTATTTCTTACTTTAAAATAATATGTACCTACATAGATATGATTTTTATTTCTTATCAAAAATGTTAAATCATTTCAAAATATTGACATTAATTTCTAGGATACTCTGTTGATTGTACTATATACAATAATATATATGCCTTAATTTAAAAGAAAAAAAAGGTAAAAAGGAAAAAAAGTTTGCGTGCTAATTATCAAGGTCATCATATTTTCATAGAACATAGGTGTATGAAGAGATTATAAAAGAAAAAAAAAATTTAATAAATAAGTAACTGTATACATAAAGTATGCTTTGAATGCAAACGTTTTTTTGTACATATATTTATATAATATGTATATATGTAGTTATAGTAATGTTAAGAATATTAATAAAATATGACTTCATTCTATTATTGTGATATTGAAAAATATAAAATAAAAAAATTTTAACAGTTTATAAATCAATTTTATACTGCCTGAAAATGCATAAGTATGTAAATACATATGTATATATGTATTTGTATTTTGTACTTATATCCTTTCACCATTTTTTTTCTTTCGCCTTTTTCTTCTTTGATTGCATTATTGGTTAATAATTTTAGTTTATACCTAACTAGCTATGTGGAAATTAGTTCATCGGATTTTATATTTACAGTAATTTACATACGTAGCCTCATATGCGGACGTGTATATTTTATGTATTTAATCTATATACATATAAGATTTTTATATCATTATCATGTGTTTAAAAAGGCTTTTATTTTTTTTTAAATTTAATCATCCGTCGGGCAAAAGGTAATAAAAGCTTTCTTTGAACAAAAACAAAAAAAAGGGTAATTACTAGAAGAATTTATAGCTTTTTTTTGTTTTTTCTTTTTTAAATAAAAAGGATAATATTAAAAAATTACAATGTAGGTTAAGTATAAGGATGAAATTTGTTTGAACCCTTTTATATTTTTTTATATTTTAAGATTTTCCCACTTTACAGTCTTAGAAAATTTACAATGATTTTAAAATAAATAAATTGATTATGACCGTTTTCAAAAATTCAAGATTACTTTGCATGCATGCATATATGTAAAACTAGAAAGCATCAAAGCCAAATTTGTGAACAAGAATACTTGCATTTATGAAGTCTTTTCGCCATTTTCCAAATTTTGATATGAAATTAGTGCTGCCGCTATATACATTTTTTTAAAGTTTCATCAATTCTATAATTCCATTGTATGTAGGTAAACTAAAATCTGATTAAAAGTCAAAATTCAAAGTAGTGATAAATAAAAAAAATAAATTTTATTGAGGAATTACTTGCTAAATATCAAAAATTGTAAACTCACAATAATCTCATAGTAAGACATTTTTTCTTCTTTTTAAAAATTTTCAGTACAAGTAGTTCAAAATACTTACACAATTATCGCAAGATTTCCTTGCAAGCTTTATTTTTCGAAGTCTTTAATTTGCAAAAAATTGATTTTATAAAGCCTTTGGACAAGTCAATCTTGCAACAAGCTTGAATTTTTAAAAACGGCCTTTAATCTATTCCGCGTATCATAATCCCTTTAAGGTCTAAAATCCCTTGATCTTCAAAGTTCTTAATTATGTAAGTAGGTATTTATTTTACACTCAATTTTTGACACATATGATATACCTAAATTCGCTGTTACATTAATAAAATGTCATTTTTATGAAATATATCAAAGATTGAAGGGTTTAATTTAATATAATTTAATATAATATACTTTAATATACTTCTTTTTTTTTTTTCAAGAACTTTTCCTTTTAGAAAATCCCTCTTTTCTGAAATAAAAATAAAAAAATAAAATAAGGTTAAATAAAATATGTGTGTTCATGTATGTATGTATATAAGAAAAACGTAAGAGATTTTATTATATTATAAGAAGGTAAAAAGCCATCAGTAAAACAAATATATGTACCTGAACACAATATATTATACAAGATAATTTAAAACAAAATGTAGTGTGATATATACATATCTTTTTTTTTTTATTAATATTTACGTTAAGACTTATTTTCTGCTTGTGTTGATACGTTTTATTATTGATATCCTTCAAATCCAAAAAGAAAATTTTTCTATTTCAACCTTGTAGATAAACAACCTTAGAGTTATATCTTACTGAAAAGAGCAATCAATTCCCTGTCGAATAAATGTAATCATTGTTCAATATTTTCAAAAGCTTTGCAGATAAGTATGTATGTACGAGTAAATATGTATGTTAAATACACTGAATTTAAGTAAAATAAAACAAAATTTAAATTAAAAAAATAAAAAAACGCACGAATAAACATTTATACATATGTACATATAAATATGTCCTATCATGTCCATGATATAATAAGAAAATGAATTTCAATCTTTTTTCCTATATCCTTTAGAGAATTTATTTAGATTTGATCAAAGATTCACGTATTAAGATTAATTATCCCGATAAGAGAAAATTATTTTTCAGAATTTTATTAATTTAATTTTCTTTTTGTTTGTGTTTTTTCTTTAGTCTCAATTTAATTTTTTTAAGATATCTTATAGGTAACTATTTTTAGCCATTTTAGCTATTATTATACCAATAATTTAATTTTCGTTTTGGTTTTTTTAAAGTTTTGAAATATATTATACTACATATATAAAAGAAATTCTTTTCATAGCTTTAATATTTTATTCTCGATAAATATCTTAAGTATGAGTCATATAAAAATAAAAAATTTAATTATTACCCAATACAGTGTATTTTTTGGATTGATAACTCTATAGAAACAGAGAATCTGATTATTAAAGCATTTTATAAAATAAAATATCATATTACATCTAGACTAAACAAAAAATTATATGATTGAAACTGTAGAGAATGCAAAAAAAAAAAATTTTTCTTTTAGTAATTATAAAATAAGAATGTGATAGCGCAAAACCATTCTGTGTAGACATATGTATGTACATACATATATTATATTAGTATATTTAATTTAAAAAAAAAATTTCTTATGAAATTCAATATTCATTGATAAGAATATGTATTTCAGATACGTATGTACATTTGGATGGTAAATAAAAATAAAAAAGGAAAGATTTTTGAATACAAGTTTTAGATACATACATATGTATGTAGATATTGTACATAAAATATGGAGATTTTATTTTTATCTCAGATATAAGTTTCAATCATCGATTCTATATGTATGTATTGATTATTAGAATTATATTAAATTTCAAGAAATATAAATATACATATGTACATATGTTTGGTTAGTATAATTAATGCGAAATTTTATTTGATATGATTTAAAAAAGGATTTTGAAGTAACTTTTTCTTCTAAATTTTAGTAAATTGAAAATAACATTTGATATGTTGAACAAAAATGAAATTCTGCGTATAGGCTTAGCTATTGTTTTATCATAAAAGAAATTTATTAAATAGAAGTTTATTTTTTACAAAAATATGTTTGTAAAATAATAATAAAAGATGTAAAAGGACTTTTTTAAATTTTCAAAAAAAAAAAAAAATACTTAGTACACTGTAGAAAAGTAAATATTAAAGTATTCTTAATTATTTTATTTCTAATTTAAAAACATAAAATTAAAAAAAAAAAAAAAAACAATTTAGATAATTTACTACTTTCAATTAAGATAATATGAAAAATTTATGCAATTGCTTTTTTCTTATTCTTGTTTTTTTTTTCTTTCTTTTCTTTGTAATTTATATTTTAAATATTTTTAGAAGACTGAGTAAGGCTTAATAAACACTCATTATACATATTATTTGGAGTTCGAAAGCTGCTACTATATTTATACACAGTTTTACACAATAATATACACAACAAAATAATTATTTAATTTAAAAAAAAAAATACATATTTCAAAAACAAGAGTAAATGTAAAAAAGGATTTTCTTTAATTCGAAGCACCATATAAAAAATTAAAAATACAAAAAAACAACAACAACAACAAAACAAAAAGATCATATATAAAGGATGTTTAATGACAGCGACAACGAAAATAATAATGAACGACAAATAATGATGTATTAAACATAACAAGAAAATAATAAAATGAAATTACATAAATTAATTTTTTTTAAATGTGAAATTCATACATGGTACAAGGATAAAATTCTTATAAATTTTTACATCTAGTTAAAAAAAAAACATAAATAATTTTTTTTTATTTATTTAAATACAAAATCGTATATAATATGCTTAAACATAGACGTCAACCAAAACCAGTAAGTAAAATTTGAAAATACAGAAAAAAAAAGTTGAGGGAAAAAATATTCTTTTGTGTGTTTTTTTTTTTTTTTTTTTTTTTTTTTTTTTTTTTTTTTTTTTTTTTTTTTTTGAATTTAAAATTATTTTAATTGAATTTCAAAACAACATAAATGCACTTGGAAAAAATAAACATTTCATTATAATTAAAAAAAAAAATTGTTCTGATAAAACATCTCGTTAAAAAGTTTGAAAGTAAAATATATATTGAAATTCTTTTAAAATAATTCGAATATTAACGAACAATTATATGTACTTATTTTTTAAGATAGGTACAATAATGAAATAAAAAATTTCAATTAGATCATTTTTTTTACATAACACAAAATATTAAAGAAAATAAATAATAATTTTAAAACAAAAACGTGTATTTAAACACGATGCACTTTCTACATTTACGCATACTACATTATACGATTCAGTTTTTTTATTTGTTTTTTTTTTTTTTTAAATTTTTTATTTTAAAAAATATTCATAAAATTAATACCAGTTTTTTTTTCTAAAGTAGCAACCACCCTCCCATATTTAAATGACGTGTATATAGCGATGAATTAATTAAATAATTTAAAAGAAAAAAAAAAATAGAATCACAATGAAAATGTTGAGGCATGTTTCATCATCACAGATATTTTTTTTATACATATATAAAACTATGAATTATTTACATTTTATTTGTTATATGCAAATAAAATTTGCATTTATTATTACGCATATCTATATATATGTACTTAAATACATTATTTGTTCTCTAATAAAATTTTTACCTATACATAGTTTTATGCTTGGATAATAGAATTTCATAAATTTTTTAATTTCATTTAAGAAAAAAATAATATTTAAAAAAAAAAAATATGTACATACATAATATTATGTTTTTTTTTTAAATTTTCCATGCCATCTGTATAGAATTCTCCTTTAAAATTAAACATTTCTCGAAAAAGTATGAAAAAGATTCTTAGCATGTGAAATCTAATGAAATTAACAATTTAACGCTTTCCTCTAAAATTTACTTTCTACTTTTAGTGGTTTTTGTTTTTTTTTTTTTAAAGAAAAGTAAGGGAGGTTAGCGTTAGCGATAATTTCAAAAAGTCGAAAAGTCTTCGCTTGTTAAATTTCTTTTTTTAATTTCCATACAAACAAGCAAATATGTTTTTTTTTTTTTAATGTGCATGATTTAAATAAAAACATCAAAGAAAAATAGTTTAGAAAACGAATTCAAATGAAATTTAAAAAAATATATATATGTACATATATTTATATTTTTTAACCCTTTATTGTGTGCACATATAAAAAAAATAGATAATGATAATTACATTCATTTTTGAAAGAGTATATGTACATATATTTTTTTTTGTATGATTTACATGAATATGTTTCATTTAAGGTATGTTTTTTAATACCTACCTATACTCTAAAAAAAATTCAAAAGGAAAGTACATTAGAATTTTTATTTATTTATTTTTTTTTTTGGAAATGCTTTAAAGGATAATTAAAAAACATATACATACATATGCCTAGTTTTTACTTTAAATGTGCTAAAAATAATTCAATTGTAGTTCCATGAACTTTATTTTCGAAATTATATCCAAATTTTCATTCTCTTCTAAATCATATGTATGTCTAAAATTACTTAATACAAAAGCAAATGAATTTTTAAATATTTATTCAATTGTTACTTTTCAATACCTATTGAAAAAAAAATCACAATACCAAATATTCATAAACAAAAGAAAAAAAAATACATACATATGTAATTATAAAAAATTTAATTCAAGAATATTCATTGTCGACAAGAATTCAAATAAAAACTAAGAGAAAAAATAATTAAGAAAATATATCACCTAGCAACTATACTATAAAATTAGTATATAATAATAATTTTAGATTACATCAAACAATAAATACAATCAATGTGCTTTTATTTAAAAGAAAAAAATCTATAATCTAATTTTTTTTTAAGATAATTATTTTATTTTTTGTTTTTCATTAAACAAAATTTTAATTGTATTTTACTATCCCACAAAAAAGTTATCATAAAAGTTTAATAAACCCAAAAAAGTTTTTTGTTTCTTTTAAATATTGATGATTTGTTTAAATTGAAAAATGAATTCGATAAATGTAAAAGTAAAACAAATAAAAAAACAAGCCAAATTAAATAAAATAACTTTTTCGAAAAAGTAAATCAAAATTATAATATGAAATGAAATTTCTTATCCAAAGTTTTTTTTTCTCGTATCATGTTATCAATGCTCTAGAGATTTTTAGAAAAGTTAAATATGTATGTATGTTCCTTCAAAGTGAAGATTTTTTATTATTATTATTATTATTATTATTATTATTTGTATTTATTTTACTTGAAGGGATGAATTTTAATTTGATAAAATATTTTTCAAATATTTCAAATTTTAAATGAATATTTCATAATGAATTAATATATAGTATACATATATGTATTTATATTTATATGAATTATACATATATGTATGTATATAGAATAAGAATATGTAATATGTAATATATGTATTTTAATATTCTCCTCAAAGAATATAATTAAGTTTTTATTCCTTTAGGGCAGAAATAATAATTTTGTAAATTTTTATGCTATTTTGGTTTATATACTCATGTTTATACACATTAAAAGAGAATACATACATATTTTATTAAGATTTTTTTTATTTTTTTTTATCTTTAATAACGTATTTAACTTTTCATAATGTTCATCCTTATCTTATATCGATTTTAGGCTATTTTTTGCAATAGTTAATTATATAAAAAAATGTTATCATAATACTTATTGTTAAACATACATACATACATATTTACCATTGTCTGATGGTGTTAAGCTTGATTCATCTTCCTTAACGTTATTATTTTTGTACATATAAATTTTTCTTATTTAACCACAAGACTTGTAGGCTTCTTGCATAGCTATTAATTTTAATTATGCGTTTATTAAATTGTTGTTGTAATTACAATGACTGTACTTATTTGTGATATTATTATTATGTTTTTCTTATTGAACTTTGAGAAAGAAAAAAAAAAAAAACAAAAAAAAAATATGTAGAAGTACTTGTACATTATGATGAAAAAGAAAAATATTTATATTTAGAATAAAAACAAGTCAGTAACATATGTGAATACAATTTTTACAAAATTTTGCACCTTGCACGTAAATTTTACAAAAAATGAGATACACTTATGTACGAGTATAGTTATGTTATTGTACATAAAACAATATTATTGGCATTTGTTGTGATTTACATACATATATGTATATATGTATGTATACGTATACAATGTTTTTTCCCTTCTAAATAAGAAATTTAATTTTCGATTCTTTATTTTTAAGTTCAAACACTTTTTTTTTTACATTTTTTGTTTACAATTTTTAATTTTAAATATATTTATTATTTAAATTTTATATATATATGTATATGTTATTAAACAAATTATTATTTTTTTAATTAATTTTGTTTTGCGAAGAAAATGTCATCTATAACAAGTTTTTCATTGAATAATTTGTTTGTAGATTTTAAAAATTTCTTTAATAATTTAACAAGAAAAATATTGTTGGTGTTTGTTATGTTATTGTGAAATTATAAAAAGTTAACAAATTTTAAAAAATAAAAAATCTAACTATTGATTATTCGATGCTATACCTAAGTATGTGTATGGATATACATATTATGTATGTATACATATGTATATATAATATGAGATTTTCCTTTATTACTCTTATAAAAGGTCTGGCGTGTTAGTTACAAATAACTAAAAATAATATTAAAAAAACCGATTAGTATCTTACAACAGGGCATTCTGTTAAAAAATAAAAGTATTTCCTTTATATATATTTTTTTTATTGTGGAACATTAGGATAATTATTTAATATCTTTGATATTTCTTTTATTTTTTTAAAAATATTTTCTACTTTCTACACATAAAAGGATCAGAGTTTTATTACATATACTTTTTTTTTTATTTTAATTTCAAATTGTTCAAGAAATTACAAAAACTTTTTCAATTTATTAGTTCAAAAATACTAAAACTTTATAATAAAAAGTTTTAAAAGATTTTAAGAAATGAGAAAAAGATATAAAAATTCGATTTTAATTTTGTCGCTTGTGATTTTCTTTTGTGATATTAATAACATACCTCTATATGTAGTATGTACACTATGTTTTTTTTAAAAAAAAAAAAAAATTTTTTTTTCTTCTTAAGAATATAAATTAAGGTGAAAAAAATAGGTTTTAAGATAATCTAAATTTAATTTTATTTCAATGGTTTTTTTTTATCTTATAATAATCTGGATTTACTTTAGAAAATGACCTATAAGTTTTTTAAAGTAAAATAAATTACAAATCTACTTTTTCATTTCTATAAAATAAAAATAAAATATTAAAGAAATTATTAAATTTATAATTTATATATTCATGAAATGTTATATATGACATTGTACTTTAAAAAAATAATAAATCTGCAACCAGAAACAAAAATAACAATAATAATAAAAATAAAAATACAAATTATATTCTAATGATATGTAAAATAGTTTCTAATTTTGTGTCTCTATTTATTTATTTATTTATTTATTTTTTTTATTTCTTTTTATGGTATATAATGTTTTTATATATATGAAAAAAATGTATATTCTCTATATTCTTGTACTATAACTTTGGAAGATACGATGGGGACTCAAGAAAATATGTTGGGGACTAATAAATATAACAGTACCGAGGGTAAGAACAAGAAGTTTATTGCTTTTAAATATGTGTTTTACTGTTTACGTTTTTATTTGTAAAATGGTAGTTTTTGTTTGTTGTTATTTTTATAAAGAAATTTTTTTTTTTTTAAATTTCATTTTTTATTTTTTGTGTATATATGTTGATTTTTCTGTAGTACACTCTGTAGTAAATTTAAAAAAAAAAATAATTTTATTTTGTGTTTTGCTTTTATTGCTTTATTTAATATTTATGTTTATTGTTAATAGTTATGAAATTGTCTTTTTAATTTAACATTACGATTCGGATTAAGTATATAAACAGTACTACATAACTGGGCAGTTCCACAAAATTTCGACCAAAAGGTGTGAATCGATGTCTTCTGATTTTTTTGAAATTTTATGAGACGGTATGCCTCTGGTCCTATCACATACATAAAATATTTATAAGAAAAACCACATTTCTTGGAAATTATGGGGTTATGGAATTTTTTGTATATGTATGTATGTGTAAAATGCATATATCTTTAAAAAACCATAGAAATCTTAAATATGTATTATCGTAGCGCGATAATATATAGCTCATTTTAAAGGGGAGAATTTATTCGTCGTCGTTTTTTTTCAAAGGATTGCAACAGCATATTGTATTATAGTCTGAATTTTAAAAGTTGAGGTTTTTTCGCGCATGTTTTACATGGCTTTGTGATCTTTTTTGTGTAGATATACGAAAGAAGAAACGTGTTACAACAACAAAAACGCATGTGTGTAAGTATTCTTTTTTTCTGCGCATGTTTTTCTAGTATAATACGAAACCTCAACTTTTAAAATTCTGACTATAACTCGTTTTTCCATGATTTTAGTTTTTTTTAAAGTATTATTTATAGTACACAGACAGACTTTTTTTGAATGCATTTACAAAATTAAATACATATACTGATGATAATAAGGTACGTTTCATATTTATAATGCCATCTGAAATTTTAAAAAATTTCTATAAAACTGTTAGGCCCAGGTAAATACAATGTTTTGAAGAAAAGATAAGAGCAATTAAATGAAAACCAACCCTTTCTGACGAATCTATGACGTTATCCACTACCTCTGCAAACAAAAATTCAATGCAAGGTTGTTTCATAATTATAACGCCTTCACCACCAGTCAAATATAAAAAATCTTGAAGCTGTTTAAATACCTGCTGTAGACAATAGCAAAAAAATTAGTATAAAATTTGCCTTTGTACGAATATCAATTGATTTTCTTTGAGAAAAATAGACATGATATTCTTTGAAAAATTCTCCTACCTGAACCCAGCTTCATCCTAATTTGAGATTTTAATATGATGTTGCTAATAATATTATACAAAACATAAAAAAAATGAGAAAAATTGAGAGGTATCATTTTAGGATATTCAAGGATAAAGGATTCTTTTATCTTCCTTTTAGTCCTTTTTGAGAAAATTTTTTTACACATACATAAATATGTATACCAAAAATTTCATAACCCCATAATTTCCAAGAAATGTGGTTTTTCTTATAAATATTTTATGTATGTGATACTGGACCAGAGGCACACCTTGTCATAAAATTTCAAAAAAATCGGAAGACAGCGATTCACACCTTTTGGTCAAAATTTTGTGGAACTGCCCAACTACTTTTTACAATTAACATGAATATGAGTCCATAGATAATAATACATACAAGTATTATGTATGTAGGTATATATGGAATTTTTGAAGTGTTTTTTTTTTATTTTTTCAAAAAAAAACATCATTTTGTGGAATAAAATTTTTCAGTTATATTATATGTATGTATGTACATATATACAAAAATATTTTAGAATCTCTATTAGAATGTTCTCTATAAACTTTTTTCATTACAGTATTCAAAACAGATTCGTAGAAAATATTTCAACAATATTATACATACATACATATATAATATATATTTTTGTTTAGATGTTTGTATCTGAAGTTTTTCAGTTCACGAAATGAAAATTTCGTTTTCTAAAATAAAAATTTCTAAATTTTCCATATAAATTAAATTTGCATAACTTTGTTTGTGATGTTATCTTGTAACAATTTTAAAAACAAAAAATTAAAAAAAAGAAGAATATTTCATGCGGATTTCATTGGAGTCAGGATCTTTGAAAAATGGGTGATTATATTGTAAAATTCTCATAGAGAGGATTTAATGAAATTGTAAAAATAACTACATTTAAATTAAGATCTAAATACAAATGTATATGTACATATATGTATAATTGAATATTATAAGAAACAACAATATATTATGAGCCCACAGCAGGATAAATAATGAAATTTATTTAATCATTTTTAATTGAGTTTTTCTTTTTTATTGAATTGATTTCGTGGTTTATTGTGTTTCTCTAATTGAATTTTGTTTTTTTTTTGTTTTGTTCTTTTTTATTTTTAATTTTTATTTTTCTTATGTGCAATTTTATAGTCAGAATTTTAAAAGTTGAGGTTTCGTATTATACTAGAAAAACATGCGCAGAAAAAAAGAATACTTACACACATGCGTTTTTGTTGTTGTAACACGTTTTTTCTTTCGTATATCTACACAAAAAAGATCACAAAGCCATGTAAAACATGCGCGAAAAAACCACAACTTATAAAATTCAGACTATATTTTACAAATTTTTTATAAAATTTTATATTTCAAAGTCTCTTAGTAACAAAAAAAAAAAAAAATTTAATAATTATTCAGAATAGAAAATTCATAAATGTTTAACTTAAAAAATAAAAATAAGGTTAGGGTTAAATCATTAGATAATAATTTCCTTTCCTAATAAGGGTAAAATATTAAGGTTATAAAAAGGTTATTTTTTTTAAATGAAAAATCCAAAGTTTTAAACGGCAACAATGAGACGAAAAATGATAAAGTTTAGTGATGCTTATAAAATTTAATTTTATACAAAAAAAGAAAAAAAGGTATAAAAATATTTATCACAATAAAAGCTTAATGGATTGTTCAGTATAGTTATATCTAAATTAAATCTTTTTATATTCACATAGACAGAAGCAATATTCAATAAAATAACAAAAACGATATCTATACATTTTCCTATACTCTTTGAATTTCATATATATTATTATTATTATTTTTTTTTTTTGGTCCGGAATCGTTCTAATCCAAACGATTTTGATTATAATAAAGAAAAAAAATTGATGTTAAGAAATATATAAAGATAATGATTCCATGAATTTGTACTTATAATCTTTTGTTAACACAACATTATAAAATACATTGACTGTATTTATGTACATAACATATATCTATAAAGCTTTATAATTAGAAATTATTCATTTTTTTTTTTTTCATCCTCAAAATTTTTTTTTATTTTGTAAAAATAATAATGAAATTAAAAGAAGAGAAGAAAAAAATGTTAATTTAAAATAGCAATTTATATAAAAATTTTATTATGAAATAATATTTTTATAAAAGAAAATAATTAAAATACAGATGGCTTGGAAAATAATGATTTTTATCTCAATTTTCTCTATAAAAAATTTTTTTCTGCATATTATTTTTTCTTAATTTTTTTTTTTGTATTTCTCAATAAAATATAATGAAATGAAAAATTTATACAAAACCTAAGTATTTTTCCTTTTTATATATAATTTAGAATAAAACAAAGAACACAGAATAAATATTTTTCTATTGAAATTATTTTCTCATGTTTCATATATGCGTATATTTTTATTTCTGATGAATGAAAATTAATTAAATTTTACTTCATTTAAATTTTTATCACTTTTTAATAAATTTTAAAATCTTTTATGGTAGTTTATAGTTCATGAAAAAAAAAAGTAGTTTTGGTTAAAATTTTTCCAGATTTTTTTTTATCTATCTTTTTCTTTTTAAAATGTAATTAAATATTTTTGAATTTTACTAAAAATATACAAATTTCATTCTATCCTATAATAGTATTACATATTTTTAAAATTCTTTTTTTTTTTCGAATGGAAAACTGACAATGATAATAACTCATAAAATTTTCCAATTGTTCGAGAAAACTCTTACAAAATTACAAATTTTCATTCATTTTTGATTTTTAAATTTTAAATAAAAATTTGTAACAAAAGTTGTAAGTAAAAGTTATTTTAATTTTTTTTTTTTTGAGAAAAAAAAAACTTACTTTTTATTAAACTTAGGCCATTTATTTTTCAATTGGATGCTGTATTTTATAAACAAAAAAGATTTTAAGTCAGAAAAATGATAATATTAATAATGAAAATAATAAATGAAAAAAGCACGTGCATCATAGAATTATATCAGATAAAATACGCAAGACAAATTTGATAAATTTATGAATTGTTAATAATGTGATATGCTGATAATGTGGCATACAAATTTCAAATTTTTCTAATATATATATATATATATATATATTAATAAAATTAATAGGGCGTTCTACGTAAAATTACAAAATAGATGAGATGAGTTTCAGTCGAAAAAAAAAAATAATAATATTTTTCGAAAGTAATTGTATAATTATTTAAAAAATACAAACATAAGGTCCTTTTTATAAGAAATATTTTAAAATTCATACAGCTTCTTTAATCTTTATTAAATTGTAATAAAAAAAAATTTGTTTGATTGATCACCATGTATATCTTATGTTTGGAAAATTTAAAAAGATAACAAAAAAATATTCTCATTATCTAAAGAAGAAGTTTCAACTAATTTAATTTCTTAAAAGTGAATATTATTTAGAAAATTGAAGATTTTCTTTTTTTTTTATATTGAAAATAATTAAAAATAAGAAATGGATAATGTTGAAAAGCTCAAGCAAAAAAGGAAATCTTCAATAAAATCATTAGTTTTAAATGTTAAGGATTTATTTAAAAAACAACAAGATAATGAGGTAGAGTAATACTGTATATTTATTTTTTTCTTAGATATTATTAGAATATTTTTAAACAGATTTTATTTTTATTTCAATTTTTTTCTAAATTTTTATTTAAAAATAGCATTTTTTCATCACATTTAGGTACTTTCTAGTACGAATGCACATTTTTTTCTTGGTAGTATTTTCCAAAAAAAAAAAAGTTGTAGATTTTATAATTCATTTTTTGAGATTTATTATATTTGTTTTTTTTTCAGCATACACCTAGAAGTTGGATAGAAACAAACTTCCAAAAAAGAGAATGTGTGAAATTTATACCACACCCAAAAGATGAGACCAGGTGAATAAAAATTTAATTAGTTTTATTTTTTTTAAATGTAAAACAATATTACCTTAAAGATATTTCAAACAACGTTATTTGTATAGAAAAAAACTTTTTAATTAAGAAAAAAAAAAAAAGGATTTAACATATGTAGTCTAACCGACTTGAGAAGAATTTTTTGATAATTTTTAAAGGTTTCAATTGTTTCAATTGATTTCTGTTGAAGTTTTTTTATAAAAAACAATTTAAAAATTTTTTTTTTCTTTATTGTATTACAAGATTTTCAAAGATTTTTATTTTCCAAAAAGTTATTTAATTTCTTGTGAAGATAACTAACGAGAAAACAATTTAACTTTCTTGAAATTAAAAATTTTCATTTGTAAGCTCTTAAAAATCAAATTAAATCAATTAAATATTTATAATGAATGATCCTTGATTTCCTTTCACGATAATATTTTGATTTAATTGGGAATTAAATACCTGAGTGTACTTCAATTAGAATTTTTAATGAACTGTGAAAAATACGAAAAATTTAGCACATACTTGTTAATTTTTTAATAATCAATTAGTTTTATTAAATGATGTGTTAAAATTTAATTTCAATTAATTAATAAATTAAATTGTATATGTATTTGTATGTAGAAACTTTTTCTAAAAGGAATTTAATGAAAAATTAAAAATTTTATCTTAAATATTTCAAATTTAAAACATTCTAGAACGTGTAGCGTATGATTGCTTTTCTTGTCTATTATATGATATATCTACTAATTATCTTAATATTTGTAGAACATTTTCTATTTTAATTTCTATTTATTATTTTTTTTCATTCAAATTTAATACCAATTTAATTATATATATATTAGTACAAAAATAATATCATTTTTGTTATTATTGGAAAGAAGCAATTGATATTATAACAAGTTAGTTTAAATTATTTATCATAGTTAAAAAATTTAATATAAATATCATATATACTTGTGTATTACATTTTCATATGTATCTTATAATTTTGTCTGATACGATAACAATAAAATGAAGCTTTTAAATGACTATTTTTATCTACTGCCTATACATAGAAATGAAAGTATTTCATATGAATTACAAAAATCTCTTATTTTGTTCAACAAAAACATAAAAAGAAAGTATGTATATTATTTTTCTTACTTGATTTTATATTTTTCCAATTGCAAGTATGCATTGTTTATTTTTTCAATGTAAATAAAATTTCTATTAATTAGTGAGATTGGTTTTTTTTATTTTATTTTTTTTTTCGACTCTGCAACGAAACGTGAAATAAATTTACCTTTTAATAATTTATTTCATTTATTTTTTTTCTTTTCCAAATTACATTTTGACGTCATTCAATTTAATCTCATCATCATTTTCTTTTACTGAAATCTTTTAAATACAAAAAATAAATAAATAAAATAGAAAAAAAAACATAAAATTTTATTTTATTTTCATTTTAAGTATTCTTGACAGAGAAATAGAAAAAAAAATTGAGTTTCAAGTACATGTAAATCAAATAAATAAATTCGTTCTGTATAGTTTCAATTAAAAATAATTGATTTAGGTTAAACAAAACAATAATAAAATAAAATAAATTAAAAGTGAAATCTTTGTAAAAATGTAAAACACACACACATACACAAAAAAAAAAACAAATTTCTGTTCATAATTATTCAAAGCACTTTACTTTTTTTTTATTTTATTACTCAAGTAATCATTATTTGTCCCTTTTATAAAATCATGTATCCTGTTGCATACAATCTTTTTTTTTTCATTCCTTTCATATTGATTATTTTAGTTACAATTATGTATTTAGAAAATGTTGTTGGTAATGTTGTTTGAATTACAAAAGCAAAATATAAAAAAAAACATGCTCTGTTTTTTTCCCAGATGTTGCTGTGGTCAATCACGTCTAACCCATCCAACAATAACTGGTATAGAAAGTGGATCTCCAGGTGATGTATGGATTCCACATAAACATACTAGAGCACAACCAACTGATGCCTATGGCACTATTGAATTCCAAGGTGGAGCACATCCTACTAAAGCACAAGTATGTAACTGTATACTCTGAAAAAAAAAAAAATTGTATCACATAAGAAATACAAAAAAATTGAAAAAGAAAAATTTACTTAAGCCATGACAACTAACTATGTATCACTTTCAATTTGTAACTGTCTACTTTTATTCTAATTCACCCGTAAAAAAAAAAGGATATAAATAATGATCAAATACATTTGTTTTACTTTTCTTTCTCTAAATCTTTATTTATTTATTCAATTTTTTTTTTTTTTTTTTTTTTACATAGTATGTCCGCTTATCTTTTGATACAAGACCGGAACTTTTAGTTCAACTTTTTAATAAAGAATGGAATTTAGAATTACCAAAACTTCTTATAACAGTTCAAGGTGGAAAAGCTAATTTTGAATTACAACCAAAATTAAAAAAGGTAATATTTAAATATAAATAAGGTTTTTGTTTTTCCTTTTGTTTGTAATCGTATTGTTATGAAAATTTAACTTAATGTTTTTTTTTTGTGATAAAGGAAATTCGAAAAGGTTTATTGAAAGCAGCAAAAACAACAGGAGCATGGATATTCACTGGAGGAACAAACACAGGTAAAATAAATTAATACAAAATATATTCAATAAAATTTAACCACAATCAGATATTTTCCATTGTTTTAAATAATTTTACTGTAAAATTTTCTATTAAATCAATTTAGAGGGTCGTTTTCAAAATGCTACACCGCATAATTAACATTTTCTTTTATATTTAATTACATATAGGTATTTTCTTCATCATGATAATTGAATAGATCATAAAAAAAATATCATACTTTATTAAATTAGAAAAAAATAAAATCATATAATGAAAATTTATGCCATTTTAAAAGTAATTTTCTGCTATCATTTGCACATTTTCTAATAAATTAAATAAGAAACCCGTAAATTTTAAACATATCCATTAAAATAAAATAAAAATTTTATATGCTCCTTTTATAATAATTATTTTAAGAAATAATATAATAAAATCATACACACCTCTGTACATACACACATACGTATATGTATAGTACTATATGTATATCGTCTTTTAAAGTTTACGCAGTGTTATTACCATAAAATTAGTACCTATAATTTGTAAAGAAAAAACTTTTACTTTCCTTAAATTTAAATTCAATTGAATAAAAATGGTGTTTTGTTTAATATCATGTTTAATTTTTTGAATCTAATTACAATAAATATGTAGAATTTTTGAAAAAAAAATGTTTATTTAAAAGCAATTATGTTTGTACTTTGAAATTAATCATTTTTAAAACACTTCTAAAAGCTTTTTGTATTACATGCATTTATTATTGTTTATACAATTTATTGTATAATAGAATTATTCTTTTATGAAATTTTACAGAACATTTAACTATATATAAGTATGTATTATTATTATTATGCATAGACATAAATATTTTAATATTAATTATGTTATTAAATGAGATAAAATTAAAATAAAGAAAATATTTAAATATATCAAATTAGGTGTCTGCTAGACAAAACAAATTTTCAAAATCTTCAAAGAATATAAAACTTTTTCGATATACATATGTATATGTATGTAGATATTGTTGTGATTATTTTATATGTAATTTTGTCTAGACAAAATTTACAAAATATTTATGTTGGTGAGCTTCTTATAAAGTTTTTAAAAGAAATTATAATTATGCGTGAATTAAAATCATTAAAAAGTTTCTATTTATTTATTTATTTTTTTTTTTTCATTTTTTTAGATTTTAAATTTTATCACGAAATTATCTTTTAAAAGTAAACTGAATTGTGTATTTTTAACTTATTTTAATTATACGTTCTATTAAATACAAATAACCGTATATCGTATAGAAATTAAAAGATAGCGTGTTTTATACAAATTTAAAAAATATTTCACCTCAACGAAAATATATCCTTAATAGTCATTTGAGAAATCAATGTTTGAATACTATAGGAAATTAAATAAACACCTTCGAAATATGAACTTTTTAGTTTTCTTATTGATCAGTATTATTTCATAAATTATTCAGGTGTAACGAAACAAGTTGGAGATGCTTTACTACTAGAAGGTCAACAAAGATCTGGACGTGTTGTAAGCATTGGAATTGCACCATGGGGTATTGTAGAAAGAAATCATGAATTGTTAGGCCATAATAGAGAAGTACCATGCCATAGTATAAGTTCACCAAGGTAAGTACTATAATGTACATATGATACATACATACATATCTACTTACTATTTAAAAATACATATTATTTCAATTTTGTATTTCATTAACATAACATTGTACAGTAAGGGACACATAATTTATGTTTTTGTTTATTCTAACATATCAGAATAATTTTCCATAATTTGCATTTCATATATAAATCTACAAAAAATGATTAATCATATTACAGGTCTAAATTAGCAGTACTTAATAATCGTCATGCATATTTTCTTTTGGTCGATAATGGAACAATGGGAAAATATGGTGCAGAATTAATATTAAGGAGAAAACTTGAAAAATTCATTTCAAATTTAAAATTACATCCTTGTAAGTGAAGGGTCATTTTAAAAAAAAAATCGGGATGTTCTACATAAGGTGTCCAAACCCGAAAACCATAGATTGCTTTCGTCTAAGCAATCTTCTACCCCTATCCTTCTATTGAGAAACTACAATTCGACAGACTAAAAATATTTTGTCATTTTCTACCCCATTTTTTTAAAAAAAAGTATTTTTCTCGAATCTCGATATCTAGCATGTTTTTTTATTTCAGAAAATGACAGCTCTTTTGATTCAGCCTTTTTTAAAAAAAGGACAATATCTCGGCGCCCTTTAGAGGTGAAACAGTTGATATTTAACCTCTCACTGTCATATAACTTTTTGCTTGTCTTGACGAGATCTATCTGTGATTTTCAGATTGAACACCTTATGCAGAACACCATTTATGTTCTATTCATTTACCAAACATTCCGAAATAAGAATTTTTTTTTCATTTATCTTCTTTTTTCCCTTGAAATAGTTACTCATTCGAATATTCCAGTTGTTTGTTTAGTTATTGAAGGTGGAACAAATACAATTAGAGCTGTTCTTGAATATGTAACCGATACTCCACCTGTACCAGTTGTTGTTTGCGATGGATCTGGCAGAGCTGCAGATTTAATTGCTTTCATTCATAAGTAATGAACAAATTTTTTTTCATAATCATAGAAAAAAAAATTTAAAAACAAAATCTTAATTATAATCTGTTAGATATGCTGCAGAAAATACAGATGAGCAACCAGTTTTAGAATCAATGAGAGATTATTTAATTGGAACAATACAAAAAACATTTGAAGTTGGCGTTGAACAAGCAGAAAAACTTTATTATGAATTATTACAATGTACCAAAAATAAAAATTTAGTAAGTTTTTTTTTTATGTTAATGCTTATCCGCTTAGTTCTTTTTTTCTTCTTTTAAATTTCTTATTTATAAAGATAACAGTATTTAGAATACAAGAAAAACCTGAAGGTGAAGCTCAAGAGCTTGATCAGACAATATTAACGGCACTTTTTAAATCTCAGCACCTTAGTCCTTCGGAACAATTAAGTTTAGCATTAACATGGAATCGTGTAGATATTGCACGAAGTGAAATTTTTGTATATGGTCAAGAATGGCCTCCTGGTATGTAAATTACATATATTGAAAAATATAACAAAAGAAACTCATTCTATATTCATTCTAAAATAGGTGCTCTCGATGAAGCAATGATGCAAGCTTTAGAACATGATAGAATTGATTTTGTTAAATTATTATTAGAAAATGGTGTATCAATGAAGAAATTTTTGACAATACCTCGGCTGGAAGAATTGTATAATACAAAACATGGTCCAGCCAATACATTAGGTTATATTTTAAGAGATGTAAGACCTCATATACCAAAGGGCTATGTATATACATTGCATGATGTAGGTTTAGTTATTAATAAACTAATGGGTGGTGCTTATAGGTAAATTAAATATTTATTTTAAGTGATCAATTTTAACAACAACAAAAATTATTTTTATTAAGATCATATTATACACGACGAAAATTTCGTCCAATATATGCAAAAGTAATGAATAGCTATGCAAATGCTCATAGAAAATCATCAACATTTCAAAGATATTCTGGTGCAAATTCAATGAGTCTTGTTACAGGACTTTTACCATTAACATCTGAAATGGCACTTTTTGAATTTCCATTTAATGAATTATTGGTAAATTTAAAAACAAAAAAAATCTTAATCATGGTTCTTATTTAACTGAAATTAACATTTTTTCTTATAAAATTAAAAAAAATACAAAACAGATGTGGGCCGTACTTACAAAGCGACAACAAATGGCTTTGTTAATGTGGACTCATGGTGAGGAAGCTTTAGCTAAATCACTTGTTGCTTGTAAGCTTTATAAGGCAATGGCCCACGAAGCAGCTGAAGATGATTTAGATACAGAAATTTATGATGAATTGAGAAATTATGCAAAGGAATTTGAAACAAAAGGTGTAGTAAAATTCTATTGAAAAATTTTAATGATTTTCCTTAACTCTGATGTTTTGTTTTTTCTAAAATTTTCAAATTATAGGTATAAAACTTTTAGATTTTTGTTATCGTCAAGATGCAGATAAAGCACAAAGATTACTTACATGTGAATTACATTCATGGTCAAGTCAAAGTTGTTTATCATTGGCTGTAGCAGCAAATCATCGTGCTCTATTAGCACATCCATGTAGTCAAGTTATATTGGCTGATTTATGGATGGGAGGACTTAGAACTCGAAAGAATACAAATATTAAGGTTAAAAATTATAATTTATAAAAAAAATTACCTTCTTTTATAGGGACACTTCTTCTTTTTTTCAAATTCCATAATTAAACTGCTTATTTTTTTTTTTATCTTGAATTTTCAAATTTCAGGTCATTTTAGGCTTACTTTTTCCACCATTTATTAAAAAATTAGATTTTAAATCCAAAGAAGAATTACAACAGATGCCACAAACTGAAGAGGAACATCTAGAAAATCAAAATTTAGACTACGATGATATGGATAAACATCATCCAGATGCAGAGGTATAAAATTTTTCTTTATTTCTTTTTTGTTTTTGTTTTTTTTTTTCTTTTCTTTTTTTCCGTGTTTTTTTTTTCCTTCGTTGAAGTACTTTTGAAAATTTTAAAAATTAGTTTTTCTTTAATATAAAAATTTACTCATATGTAAAACAAAAAAAAAAAAATAATAATAAATAATTTTTCATTTGGTTTGATTATCATATTTTTTTATTGAATGAACATTTTGTTTTTAGAGTGCTCTTGCCAGAGCTAAAAGGTCAATATCATTGAAATATAAAAAAGGGAGTAATACAACTAAGGTATATAATATATTATACATACATATTTATATATATATATATATATATTGGCAAGAAAAAAAATAAAATAAAATCATATTAAAACAAAACAAAATAAACATAAAATCTTTTTTCTATTCTCGTTTATTTAATTTTTATTTTATCGTGTATATATTTTGCTTCGTGTTGAATGGATATCGTATATACAATGAATATACATATATTAAATGTAAATATCGTCAATGTGTATTATTGCCATAAATGTATAATTATTATTATTTTATTTTCTTGTTGTTTCGTTATTATTATTATTATTATTTTTTTAAATTAAAATATTAATTTTTGCATTTTTTTTAGTTTTTGCTCTTTTATTTATTTATTATTATTGTTTTTTTCTAATTGTCAATGTATTTGTATATTTGTTTTAAAAAATAATAACATCGAAAATTCATTCATATATACATACAAATATGAATTTTTCTTGGTCCATGATAAAGATATTATGTAAATAATATTCTAATAGTTTAAGAAACAGGTATATATGGTGTGCTTTAAATTTAGCATTTTTCATGAATTTATTCTATAATAATATTTTTTTTGCATAAAATTTAAACTATTGTCTCTACAATTTTGAAAATAATTATGCATTTTCTTATGTATATAAATATAAGATGAGAAAAAAAAAAGTATTTTATACTCCTAATTATTTTTAACCTGACTTAAACTTCTAAAGTTCAGATATAATTTTGAATTTCTAACATATTTAGTCTGATTCAAAAACTTCACCAACAATTTTGTAACTATTTTAAACGATTAAATTCATTTAAATTTTATTTATTTATTTATTTTTTTGTTGTCGTTTAATTTTTATTTCAAACAACCAAACTTTTAAAGATTAGAAATTTTATTTAAAAAAATCTTTTTTTTTCGTCTTGTGGTATTTTTTTTACTTTAATTTTTGGAAATTTTGTATGAAAATTAGTATATATGTATATACCTTTTGGTCTCGAAAAAACATAAAATATGTTATTGTATTTTAGAATTTTTTTATAGGGTGTTTCAAAGATAATATTTTTTTTATATATATATAAATACAAAATGTAAGAATTTAAAGGTATTAGATATTTTATTTAATGTTAAAATATTTTTTTAAATCGTGTTGTTTTAAATATTCTTAAATAATATAAATGTTTGCATATATAGTTCTATGTTTTTATTGTTATTAATATTATTACTTTTATTGTATTTCTATGTTATTTATTGGCCTTCTTGATAATTGTAAAAATAGATTGTTTGTTGTTCATAGAGAAAAATATTTTATAAGAAAAAAAAGAGATATTTAGATCGAATGTTATTACTATGTATAATGTGAATGAAGAATAATATAGAATTATTGAGTCGATATCAATTTATAAGTACATAAATACTTTTCTACTGCATATATACATACTATCTACTACTGCTACTTATAACTACTACTACAACTACTATTACACTACTACTACTACTACTACTACTACAACAACTATCAAAATCATCTTTCCCCTATCTACTTATCAAGTACCATACGAAAAAAATAAATAATTTAACAAAATAAAACAACAAAACAAAAAAAAACACCAAAAGGTAATAAAAAGTGCCATCTTTCTTTCTCTCTTTGAATGTTTTTCAGGCACTTCTTGCAGACTCATATTCATTACGTGACACCAAAGTACAGGAAAATGGAAAAGTAAGTACATGTAACTGTAAATGGTGACGGTGTAAAATATATACATATATGTACATATATATATATAAATTAATATATGCATAAATATATATTTTTTTATATAAGCACACGAATACAACTATAATTTTCTCATCATCACCCACAAGTAAGCACAAAAAAAAAATGATAAAATTTGCAATTTTTAATTGTAAGAAATATTTTTCCAATAATTTTTCAATACAAAGAGAAAAAAGCACTATTATTATTAATATGATGACTAAAAATTTGATTTTTTTTTTATATTTTTAAAATTATTTTAAATTAATTTTTTATGCTTTTTATTTTTATTTTTTTCTTTTTAATTATTAGTCATTATAATATAACTAGAACATTATAGCTTTGTCGAATGGAAATTCGAAATTTTCTTTGAGTAAGAAATTTTCACTCAAACGTACATTTGAATTGAATTCTGTACATGTTCAGAATTTTATTTGAACATACTTAATGCAGGAAAAATTAATTTTTTACTCCGAATTAGTTCTAATTTTTTTCTAGAATTCGTTTTAACGTTTGAAGAAAATATAAATGTGTAACGAATAGAAAATTGAGAGAAAATATACATATTATATCATATGTAAGTAACTATTTTAAATTTAAATTATAAATAATAAATAAAAAAAAATATTTTAAAACAAAATTGGAAGAGATAGGTAATAAACAATCAAAAATAGGTTGCGTTTCAGAATTCAACATTGCTGAGCATGTACACAATATATACATACATATATAGCGAATCCACACCTTAGTTACAGGTTGTGTTTATTGGTGTTTTGTTTCGCTGGTTATTGAAATATCGAAATGAGGTTTTGGTGGAAAGGTTGTGCAACATGTTGAATATTGAAACGCAGCCATACATACAAATAAAAATGTGTTATCAATATTTCGTTTGTGGTTGCGATATCTTACATGGAATCCTGTTCGAATGGAAAACGATAATTGATGTTGTTTTTTTTTTATTTAAAATACGGTTTGTACTTTTTTAAATTAAAAAAATTTTAATTTCAGTTTAAATATCCTGTTATACATACTTCACATTATATTACATATGTATGGAAATACATCCTAAATTTCTAAGTTTCGATTTAAGTCCAAAACTTTACGTACTAGTCTCGTACAACTTGTAAAAGAACTTTTTTTTCTGAATACTGAGATTTGGTAGAAATTTTCATTTTATGAAAAATTAAAATATGGAGTTGATTGTAATATACTGACATTGTCATAAAAGGAGTTTTGGGTAAATTTTTCTTCTCAGCAAAATCTTAAAATTTTCACCTAGATTAATTTTTTAGGTGAACATGGATAAGTGAATGTTTGTATTTTTTATGAATCCAAAAGAAAAAAATAATCATATTTCGAAAGAAAATATTTTAAAGTTTATTTAAATTTATTTTCTGCCCACATTAATGTTCACACATCATAAATGCATGTAAAAAATACAAAAAAAAAAAAAACGATTCTAAAGGATAAAATATTTTACACCGGAACCATATAAACGTTTTTTTTTTAAAATGCTTCTAGAATTATTGAAAACTTTCTTATTCTCTTTTCCAATATAGGTATATATTTTAGAACGTAGAAAATTATAGTTTTGTTTTAAGTTTTTATTTTGATTCCCCAATTTGTTTTCTTTGTATTTGCTTTTATAGATCGAAAATACCTTTGCTATATTTGGAATTATGTTTAAAAAATTTACATCTTATTCATTTATTTATATTAATGTAATTGTATTTGTATGTTTTGTTTCTTTTATAATAATGGTGAACAAATTAAATTTTATGTTTAAAAACAAACAAAAATGAATATTATACATATATATGTATATAAATAAAATAAAAGCAAATATTACCTTATCGACAGGTCAATCAAATATACATAATACTATATAATCTTTCATGAGATTTTGTTTAATATATAAAAATGATGTATTAGTTCATTCATTGTATTATTGTAAAAAAATTTATAATAATATAATTTATTTTTACGCTTGAAAAATAAAAAAATTATATACTGAATATCACAATAAAATTATAAAAAGAAAATAAACTAAAGAGAAATTAAATTTTTTTTTTCTATTTTTATTCCATTTATTATTTTAATTTGAAATTTATCTTTCA
This sequence comes from Bombylius discolor, assembly GCA_939192795.1. NCBI lineage: Eukaryota > Metazoa > Arthropoda > Insecta > Diptera > Bombyliidae > Bombylius > Bombylius discolor. Next base: position 9,152,023 of record OW584243.1, on the reverse strand, counting down.
GGTATCACTTTCTGATTCTGATCCATCACAAAAAGGTGATTATTTCAATATGTCTGATTATGAAGTTAAATTACATCAACCGTTAAGATTAAAAAAGAAAATTTATGAATTTTATACGGCACCAATAACAAAATTTTGGGCAGATTCTGTAAGTAATTAGTTTTTTTTTTTATTTTCTTTTTCAAGAAAAAATATATATTTTATTTTTTTTTTAACAGATGGCATATGTTTTCTTTCTGATAATGTTTACTTATACTGTACTCGTAAGAATGGATCACACACCAAGATGGCAAGAAGTTTATTCAATTGCATATATAGCAACACTTGGTTGTGAAAAAATTCGTGAAATTATATCATCTGAGCCTGTTGCAATATCGTAAGTAACGGTTTTTTCATTTATTCATTCATTTATTTTGTCTATACAATATGTTCTATGGAGCTTGTGCCAAACTGAGCATAGTGAAAAATTTCGCCAAAAAATGGCACTTACGTTGTGTAAGCCTTGGAATGTGTTTCAAAAAGTAGAACTGGTCACTTTTCTTAAAAATGTTTTTCTTTGATTTTAAATATCTTAGAAACCATTGAGAATGCACATTCCTCCCTGTCATACAATTTTTTTTTTCATTTCTCGTCGAGATCTATCACTCTGTTTAGTTTGGCACACGCTCCATGGAACACCTTGCATTTTAATAAAAAATAATTAATAATTTTAATAATAAAATAATTGATAGTCATAAATTTGCCGTTTGGGCATGGAATATGTGGAATCCGTGTGATGCTGCTGCAATTGTTTTGTTCCTAATTGGTTTATCATTACGTTTCCGTCCAAATACAATGGACATTGGAAGGGTTATATATTGTGTTGATAGTATTTATTGGTATTTACGTATTTTAAATATTTTGGGTGTAAATAAATATCTTGGTATGTTAATTATCACTTGTATATATGTAGATTTATGTACTTTTTATTTAAATAATTTTTATTAATAATTTTGTTTTCCATAAAACTTAGGTCCACTTGTTACAATGATGGGGAAAATGGTTAAAAATATGATTTATTTTGTTGTTCTATTGGCTGTTGTATTGATGAGTTTCGGTGTTAGTAGACAAGCAATTTTATTTCCGAATAATGATCCTAGTTGGAGATTAATACGCGAAGTTTATTATCAACCATATTTTATGTTATACGGTGAAGTATTTGCTGATGATATTGATCCTCCATGTGGTGAAGATCCTTCACAAAGGCAATGTGTTACAGGTAAAATTTAATTGTATAATTTAAAAAAATTTATATAATTTATTTAAAAAAAAAATTTTTTTTTCAGGACATTGGGTAACACCAATTACAATGGCCATGTATTTATTGATTGCAAATATATTATTGATAAATTTATTAATAGCGGTTTTCAATAATATTTTCAATGAAGTAAATTCAGTTTCTCATCAAGTACGTAAATTTAAAAAATAATAAATAAAACATTAAAAAAAAGTTCTTTAATAATTTTAATTTTGATTTTTTAGGTATGGATGTTTCAAAGATTCACCGTTGTAATGGAATATCAACAAAAGCCTGTATTACCACCACCACTAATTGCATTTTGTCATTTTTATTCACTGTTTAAATATTGCATAAGAAAAGCAAAAGGTAAAGAAATATTTTTTTTTTTAATGTGAAACAAAAGTTTTCATTTTTTATTTTAAATCCTTCTTTGCAGGTTTGGAAATTCAACGTGATAATGGCTTAAAATTATTCTTAGAAAAAGATGATCTCGAAAGATTATATGATTTTGAAGAGGAATGTGTTGAAGGTTTTTTCCATGAACAAGAAATTTTTTTAAATCAATCGACTGATGAACGTATTAAATCAACAACAGAACGTGTTGAAAATATGTCACAAAAAATTGAAGATATTAATCAAAAAGAAAATGTTCAAACAGCAACAATACAAAGTATAGATTTTCGTATGAGAAAATTAGAAGAATCTTCAGAGCAAATATTATCACATTTAGCTGTAATTCATCGTTTTATGTCAACTCATACATCACTTCAAGATACATTACAAGAATCATATGCGAATATATATAATGAAATGAGACATAGAACAATATCAGAAACAGAAAATACATTACAAGTAAATTTTTCTTATTTATTTATTTTTTTCTATACTTCTTTGTTGATTTGTATTTATTTTTTTTTAAATTTCTTTTTTTTTAGACACAACATCCTCGCCGTCGTTTTAATAGATCATTAACTGAAGTACGTCCAGATGCATATATATATGATGATGGTTCACATTTTGAAGTATTACCAGTTCCTGAAGAAAATGAAATAATTAAATCACGTGAAACATTAAATGAACAAATAATTAGTAATGTACGTAAAATATCAATTCAATCTGATGATTCTGATTATTATCCATCAACAACAATAACAACTGCAGCACGTCATAAATCATCCATTAGTGAATCAACAGCAATGAAAAAACCATCACTAGCTAATGTTAGACAAGAAACTACAACAAGTACAGAAAGTAAAGATACATTAACACCATTAGCAAATAGTGATGATCAAACTTTAGTTGATGATCGAGCATCTCAAGAGAATATTATTGATATTAATTTTGAAAGTGAGTTTTTTTATAATTTCATCGAAGAAAATAAATTATAAAATTTGAAATTGAAATTGCTTTTTTTTTTTTTAAATTTTCCATAAAGACGTGAAACAACGTGCAATTAGACAAAGAAATTTATCAGTTAGTGGACGTCGTAATTCAGAAAGTTATTCAAATTATGATTTAAATCGTTCACAAGCAAGCTTAAATGCAATTGCAATGTCAAAAAGGCAATTCAGTTTAACACAATCGGAACCTGATAGTGGAAATGAAGTTGGCTGTAAGTATAAAATATTTTTAATGAAATTAAAAAAAAAAAAAAAGCAAAAAAGGTTAAATGTGTATTTACAAAAATTTTTCTCCGTAACACAGCAACAAAGCCAATACCAATTGCAATGAAACCAACAAAGAATTTATTATTGCAATTCCATGCTGAGTACACTTCAATTACAGATGAACTAGAAGGAATTTGTCAGGTTATTGCATCTCCTACAACTTCTATCAAAGGTATTTTTTTTTCTCCTAATTTTTTGTAAACAGGTAAAAAAAATCTAATAAATTTGAATTTTGTTCTCAACAAAAAAAAAAAAAAAGCACAAACTGAACGACAGAAAAAACCTAATGAATTATCAAGTGCAGAATTTGCAGCTTTAATTGAAAAACAACACTTAAAAGAATGTGAAGAACATGATTATATGATTTTAGAAGGTCTTTTTCATGATAGGGATTCAAAAGATGAAGTTGGAGTGGATGCTGAGGTTTAAAAAAATACATTTTTTTTCAATTACAATCAATTCAATTTTTGTTTTCTCTTGTTTTTCTAGGCCTTAACATTTGAATATAATCAACGTCCTTTATTACGACGTGAATCAGCAATTGAATTATCACCATCGAAGCAGCAAATTACAACGGCATCTGGAAGATCTGAAAGTATTGTTGATTATGCATTGAAAAATGAGAGAATTGATGGTGATCAAAGAAATGTTCTAATTGATTATCAGTCAACAACACAGGATAGTCAAGATCAATCATCACAATTTTCACATACAACAAATGAACTACTTCAACCGACAATATTTAAAGATAATAATTTTGATATAAAATTATTTAAGAAATCAAGTGAAAGTTTACAAAAAAATTCAAGTACAGATACAGATTATTCCGTACAACCATATAAAGTAATTAAACAAAGTTCAAATGATACAAGCACATCGGTAACAGGATCAATAAATATTGATAATATTTCATTAACAAATGATCTATCATTAGATGCTGAAACAAGTAATACAACTGTAATTGAAACTGGTGGAGGTGGTTGTGGTGGTAACGGTAATAAATCATCATCATCAACAAATTTATTATTACGTACATCTTCAGTCGGTGTATCTGATATACAACGTTTACGACAACAACAAGATTATACATCATCACCATCATCATCATCATTAATTCATCCTCCACCACCACCACGTTCAGCAATGTTAAAAAAACAATTTAGTGTAGATCAAAGTAAATATTTACCTCAACGAACGGTTTCTGAATCAGATAAAATTGATACAACAACATCAATAACATCAACATCTATTTCAAATGTAATATCATCATCAAATTCATTATTTCAATATAAAGAAGGAGCAGGAGGAGTAGGAGGAGGTGAAGTAGAAGGAAGTTCATTAAAATCATTACAACCACCATTAACAACAGCATCAAAATTTGGTATGAATTTATTAAAAGAAAGTAGTTCAAGTACAGAAGAATCAAAAGATGAACAACAACAAAATCAACATCATAGAATTTCAAGTGATACAAGTGGTAAATTAACAACAACAACAATTCCAAAAATAAGCACAAATCTTGTTCAAGATGAAATTGTTAAATTATCATCAAATATAAAAAGTAGCACAGATTCAGAAAAGGAACCACCATACAACGAAACGATGTGCTAATTTTTATTTATTTATTGTATGAATTATAATTATTGAGAAAGAAAGAAAAAAAAAGAATAATAAAGAAATTCAGATTTATTATCAATATCAATATTATCATTAAATTTAATACAATAAGAATGCTGTGAAATAGAAACCACACATACACCACATATGTAATTCATTATATATGTACATATATTTTAGAAAGTATATAAAGAAAGATGAAAACGAAAAAACAAAAAAATAAAAAATAAACACATTCGAAATTTAAAATAATTGATAAGCAAAAATAATAATGAAAAAAAAAAAAGAAATTTTAATATTTTTCTTCTCTTCTCTTATCTTAAATAAATATCATTGAATATTAAATGAAATTTTTAAATGCTAACAAAATATAATTATCGAAGGTCTAAAATCCTAAAAAACAAAAAATCAAATCGTCTACTATATCGTGTTTGTTAAATTTATTTTTAAAATATTTTTCTGTAAAATAATTTGCTTTTAAATTGTTGTCGTCTTTTAATAAACAATCTGTATTTTGAAATTGTTTATATTAAAAAATAATAAAAATAAAGAAAAAATGAAAAAACGCATTTATATTTAAAAACAAAAAATCTGTTTATATTTTCTTACACAAAAATTCAAATATAAATACGTGCAAGTATGATTCGTTTGATTTCTGTTTTTAGTTTTCAAAAACGATTCTTATGTTTTAATCATGATATATGTACATAATAAGTTTTAAATAAAAAAAAAAGGAACAAAATAAATAAAAACAAAAATGATTTCAAATAAAAAATTAATAAAAAACGATTTATTACATCCGAAAAATTTAAAATTTTTTGTACATTTTATTATACTAAACGGTAAAAAACGAATAGTTAATACATATGTAAATAGAATATATAGAATTTGTTACCTATACATATAGAAGAATTAAAAAGGTATTTTTGAAAAATTAAAAAAAAAAAAATACCTTTATCCCCTCAAAAAAAAAAATAATAATAATTTTTTTTAAAAAAAAAAGTACATTTATAAGTTATAAAGAATATTTATAGAAAGGCTTTTTTTGTTCCAAATATTTTATTTAAGACCATAAAAACTATTAAATTCGAATTAAATAGTGTTTAAAATATATATTAAGTGAAAAATAAATGAATTAAACAATAAATAAATGAAATTTATGTAATTTAGTGATAATGAAGGAAAAAATGATAATAAATGAAATTCAGTATTGTTAACAATGTAATGTGAAATATTGTTTTTTATTTTTAATTTATTAGTCATTTAGCTGTTTTTTTTTTTTTTTAATTTCTCATAAAGTGACATTAACTGTAGCGGCAACTGTTCAACAAAAATATAATAAATATAATAATAAAAATAAATAAAATTCAACAAAACGTTTCCTTCCATCCTCTATACTTTGGAAAGGATGGAATGGAATTGAGGACTATTGTACTGAAATTTTCTTTGCTTAATGTCCACCCCGTAGAGGTAGACCGAGCACTTGTACAGGAACCCAGACAGTTGCAACATTGGAATGTGATGTAGTTGTCTACCCACAGACGGTCAGTGTCTACCAATCCTGTTAGCCCCAGAGCCCCAAGAGGAGGCCAAGGCTCTTAATGGGCTGTAGTGCCATGGAGTAAGTGGTGGGGAAAAACGGACTTTCAAATGTGTACTGATGACAAATACAATCTTTTTTTTTCTTGCTTTACATTAGTTTTCAAATTTTGGTATATTCCATGAAAATAAAGATTAGACTTTGCTCTACATTTCATTAAAAGAAAATTTTCATGTAGCTTTTATCAGATATTCATTATAAGCAACCAAAATAAAGTCAATTTGGTACGCAATTCCTATAGTAATGTTAGCGAGTAATTGAGCACGTTATATCTTGGGGTAATATATGTATGTATATACTAATATATCAATTGCATAAACAGTTTGAACAATACAGCAAACGTATAGAAATTGTTTTTTTTTTATTATTTTATTTGAATTTGCCGAAGAACTTTTTGAAAGTTCACTTTTAGAATAAAAGACAATTATATGAGAACTTGTGTAAAACAAGTTATTTTTCCTATAAAAAGTTTTCAAAATTTTTCTGAAAATATGAAGAGAAGAAATAATCAAAATTAATTAATGATCGATTAATTCAAATAATCACACTTTTGATTTATTCAATAATTATTTTTTATATCGATTCATTAATTAAATCAAAAATCATTTCAATTCTCAATCGTATCCACTCTCGTTCCAATTTAATTGAGTAATTTAATTTTTATGTGAAATTGAAAGACAAAAACACATCACATCATTTCATTGAGCATGAACACATTAGGTTGTTGTTACAACGACGCAAACCGGTTATAAAACCTGTTTTTACAACTGCTCAAACTACATCTAAAGGTGGCACGACCAGTTGTAACGAGAGTATGAGTGTATTATAACCGTGAAGCTAAAATTATTTTGGATGATTTCTTACTATACTAAGTTGGAAAAAATTATACCCTTATGTTACAACCAGCGCAACAATAACCGGTTTAACCACCAAGTGTGCAAAGGGTGATTTTTATTGCCTTGTATAATGTATTTCTTCTTATTTCGTTATTTCTTCGTTCTTTTTCAATTTATATTGTGATTTGTGAGTTGTGATTATTCAAAGCTTCTTTCACATTATCTTGTGGAATTTCGGCGATTGTATAATAATACAGGAGGAGGCGAACTAGGAATTTCATTTAGAGGACAACTCGTATCATTATTTTGTTGAGGTATGTGAAAGATTAATGTATTATTATTAAATAAAGTACTTTTACTTAAATTTTTAAAATAAATTAAAAATATAAATATTCAAGAAAAAAATTTCTAATGGATAAATTTTGTAAAATGTAATTTTCTGTTTAAAATAGGATTTACAATTATGGCTCCAAGCGTGGCAGTTCCAAGGACACAACATTATGAAACCGAATTAAGCGGAATTAATGCAATATTACTTGGTCCTCCTGGTTCTGGTAAAGGAACTCAGGTAGGTTTTTGTTTTTTTTTTTTTTTAAATTTTGAATTATAACATAAGTAGGAAAACTTTTGAGAGAAAGTTGAAGATTGTCTGAATTTTGATAGTCATGATATCAGATTAAACTATGTACCTACCTGCCCCTATCTTTGATTTTTCACCTTTAATCACAAGATATACATAATGACTCTTTATTTTAATTCTTCAAGATAAGACTTAATGTTTTTGTTAAAATAATTAGATTTCATTTAAAAAAATTTATTTGAGGGAAAAAATAGAAAACAATGAATTTATAAACATTATTTTTTTAGGTTATGTCATAAGAAGTTATCAAAAAATCTTAAGTTTCACATTAAGAAATATGCTATAATTAATATTTAATTTTGTAATATGAACTCTTCTATGAATTATTGTTAATTGTATTAAATTTCATTACTTAGTATTTTTAAATAACTGAATTTTGAATCCACCATTGAAATTAAAAAGAACCACTTTTTTTTTTTTTTTACCTTTCGACGTTTTATTGTGTGTGTGTGGTTATACTGGTATTTAAAAAAAATGCTTGAAGATTGAGGATGTTTTCTACAAGAATTCAAATTTTTGTTTTTGTTTTTATTTAAATTTAAGGCACCACTTTTAAAAGAAAAATATTGTGTATGCCATTTATCGACTGGTGATATGTTAAGAGCTGAAATATCATCAGGTTCAAAATTGGGTGCACAATTAAAAAAGACAATGGATCAAGGTAAACTGGTTTCAGATGATTTAGTTGTTGATATGATTGACAGCAATTTGGATAAGCCAGAATGCAAAAATGGTTTCCTACTTGATGGATTTCCACGTACTGTTCCTCAAGCACAAAAAGTAAGAATAAACAACTTATTTATTTTATTTTATTTATTTATTTATTTTTTTTTAATTTATCAACTTTTTTTAAATGTAAAATATAGTTAGACGAACTATTAGAAAAACGTAGAACTGGATTAGATGCAGTCATTGAATTTTCAATTGAGGATAATTTACTTGTACGTAGAATTACTGGACGTTTAATACATCAAAGTAGTGGACGTTCATATCATGAAGAATTTGCACCACCAAAGGTTCCTATGAGAGATGATGTAAGTTTTTAAAACCATAATTCAAAAATTACTCTTTTTTTTTTTTTCTTCTTTATTGATATTTTTTTTTTTTAATTTTTGTTTTTTGTTTTGTTTTTTAGGTAACTGGTGAACCATTAGTTCATCGTAGTGATGATAATCCTGAAGCATTGAAAAAACGTTTAGAAGCTTATCATAAGCAAACACGTCCACTTGTTGATTATTATGCATTAAGAGGTTTACATTATCGTGTTGATGCAGCAAAAAGTGCTAAAGAAGTTTTTGCAAATATTGATAGTATTTTCACAAAACAGAAAAAAATAAGATCAGTTATGTGACTTTTTAATTGGTCTACATATTAAAACACACATACACACAAATTAATATGTACCAAAAAAAATAAATAAACAAATAAAAAAAATAAAAAAAACTCATAGAAATAATCTAAAAAACAAAATGATGTAAACAATTTCCATCCACTAAAAAACATCAACAAATTATTAACGTCGTAAAACAACACATTAATTCTAAATAACAAAAAAAAACTACCTTTTAAATGATATTTAAATTCTATTAACAAGAAAACCGATGCATTTCTTTATTTTTCACAAAATAAAAAATAAAAACAAGCAAAAATATTTAAAAAACAAAAACAATATAAAATCACTTTAGAATGAACGGCATCATATCAAAATACCTAGGTGTAATTTTTTTTTTTTTAATTTCCTTACTTTATAGAAATAATGAATTTTATATATATATGTATATATATAAAGAAAAAATTACTTGTATATTAAAATAGAAAAGACAAAATAAAGAAAAACACAGTAAAAATAGCAATTTGTAATAACTTTGAAGAAGTTATTACCTAGTTATAAAAAAAATGAAGAAATACATAAAATTTCCGTCAAACGGATACTAGAAAAATGTAAAAAACAAAATATGTAAAAAATTGAGAAGACAAAGAAAATAATACTACAAAAAATATATTTTTTAAGTTCTTTAGATTTTTTTTTCTCTGTTATATGAGGTGAATAGATTAAAACGAAAATTAAATTAAAAAAAAAATTGAGTATTTTTTTTCTCCCTATCTTTTTTATTTTTCATTTTCTTTGCCCATGATTTGATTCATATATTATATTATAATTAGAACATACATTTAGCCTTTAAGCCTCCGATTGGACTTGGTTATAAGCAAACAGCCCGAGCTACCACAATAAATAGGAGCTAATGGGTCGTGCACAATGAACCAAGAACCAACCAACAACCATTTAGAACTATAATACCCAGTAAACTATAGAGTGAATATTCACTTAAGTGAGTTCATGCTGAATACACGTTAGCGAATGTGTGCTCAGTATGGTATCACAAAGTTATAAGAAAGTTCAAGATTCATTTTTTAATTACGTCCTATTTTTTGTTGTTACAGCTGTAACAATAAAGGGAGCCTAGTAATATTCAATAAACAATATATAAATAAATAAAACATTTAATTATTCATGTGTATTTATTTTTAATTTATATTTCTTTTAAGAGTAAAATTTACAAAATCTTAGTTTCGAAATCCAACAGATATTTGTTTTTCATCAAAAGCGAAAATGAACAAATGTGAAAGATTTCCGATAAAGATTTTTATGTTTAAAATTGAAACTTTATCCGATTTGTTTTTCAATAAACTGCCTTGGTAATTTTTCTGGATTTAGTCTGAATGTAAATTTTTCTCTTAAATACACAAAACTTACTAACTAACATGCTTTTCTTTCTCTTCTGTACTTTCTCTTCATTAACTAAATTTTTAGTTGAAAATGACTTACAAATTAAGATTTTTAGAGTTATTTATAAATAAATTTTATCATTTGCATATAAAAATTTTATATGGAAAATATGAAGTAAACTGTAAATTCAAGTTCTAAATAAAAGTGAGAATTGAATTTTATTCTTAAGTAAGGTTCCTTATGTTTTAACGACATTAAAAAATATTAAAAATAAAACAGTAAGATTAATAAAATACATAAGTAAGTGTAAAATCGTTATAATATTTCAATTTTTCTGGAATCATATTTGAATTTTTCATTAAAGTATTTAAAAATTTTTCATATAATTTATTTGATAATTCTATTGTTTGCATAAAATTTGTATTTTCCCAAGAATTTAATATTTTTCGATCTTCATTATTATGATTATCAATTATTTTAAATAATAATTTAATTGATTTACATGATTTAAAATTAATTATTGAATTTGTATTATCAAAATTTAAATTATAAAAAATTTTAATATTTGAACCAGTCATATATAATAAAATATATTTATCATTTAAATTTGATAATTTTGTTTTAATTATTGATTTACCAAATTCATTAATTGTTTTACCATTTGGACAATCATAACCAATATTATAATAAAACATTGTACGTGAAATAATTTTTAAAATTGTTTCATCAGTTCTAATATCATTTTCATAATTATCTATATTATATTCTTCTTCTTTAAATATTGTATTTATTGAATTATTAGCATTAATTAATTGAATACAATCACTGAATAATCTAATACATTCATTATTTAATTCATATATATCACCAATATATTGTTCACAGTTATTACAATAATAATTTTCATTAATTATTTTATAATTTTTTATTATTGATAAATTTAATACAATATCAAAAAAACCATAAAATAAATCATAATCATTTGGTGATTTAAAATCTTTTAAATTAATTGTACGATGACAAAACCAATTTTGTGTATCATTTAATCCAGTTGGTGGAACATGAAGAACTCTTTTAAATGACCTTTTAATTCCATTAAATAATGATATTTTACAATTACTACAAATTATATCATATAATTCATTCGGTATTATTTGTATTTTTAAATTCATATCAATTATTGATTCATTATTTTTATTATTTAATATTTCATTTTCTGTTTCTGAATAATTTAGTCTACAACAAGCATTATTTTCATCTGCATATGTAATTGCACTTTCTGATGTTAGCTGTGATTTAATAATATTTCGTAATTCAATTATATATTCTTGACAATTATTTGGTTCTTTTAATAATATTTTATTTTTTGTAATGTTTAATTTCAATAGTGGTTCAATTTTACCGGAAACTGATGATGATGATGATGGGGTTCCATTTGTCAACTGTGATTTATCGGTATTACAATGTTCTGAATTTGATAACACCAAAAACATATTTGTACATTTTAAATTATCAAGAGTTTCTAACAGAATCGTTTTATTGAAATTCATTTTTTTATAATTTTTTGATGAAATTAAAAAAAAAAATTCTTAATTTACGACACCTGTTTTTGTGTTTGAACAAGTTTGAAATTTGAAAATGACAACCCAAATTCAACCAGCGTTGCCAATTGTGTAGAATTAGAAAAAATGTACCAAATTCTAAAATTGGTAATCTTAGTTACGTTTTATATAGCGCAACCAGACTAGACGGAACGGCACTCTGATAAATCAACGAATGTTAATAAACGTCTTGTCAGAAACGTTCATTGGTATTTTTTTTGTGTTATAATTATTCATTTTGTTTAATTTTTTCGATGAATATTATGAATGATATTCAGCATGAATGTGCAACAAATTTAACATTACTACAATAAATAAGTATGGAGATATATGAATAAGATCATATGTGTTGTTAATACAAAGCTTTTTCACGACCTCTAGAGGACGAGAAAAATGAGATATAAATTCAATTTGTCTTGCTGATAATAAGAAGAAGCGGAAGATATGTATCTTCCTTTTCTCTTCCTTCAGATAAAAAAGTAATATAGTAGTATCGCAGGTATGTAGGAAAGACGATAAATGTTACTTTCATCTTCTTTATGATAAATTGGCGACAAATATACCTTCCTTTCTTCTTCAGGACGACAGGTAAGCGATAAGCGAATCGCATTGGAGATAAGAATGCATAACGCCTTATTGATAGGAAATCAGTACTCCTCCGCGATACTTCTTCAATTCGCTTTTTTTATCTTCCTAGCGATTCGAATTCTTATCTTCTAAATCTCTTCTTGACGTATCGCCGACAATAATCATTTTCTCCCGAAGGAAGTAACTTCCGCGATAAGAATACGATATCATAGAAGATAGAAATATCTTCCGAGGCGAATCGTATTCCATATCGCGGAAGATAGGAATAGTTTACTGGGCTACTGGCTACGGCAAATAAACGTCTGTTTTTGGTACTTCTACTTATAACCATACGTAACAATATAACAATACAAAACATATATAGTTTTAAAATGTATTTTGAGTTGAGTGTGACATCAGAGAACCATCGCAATTAAAATAGGAAGGTTTGCTAAAAAGGAATGCATAGCCTAAAAGACAAAATTGACAGCTAAAATGACGTCATAGCAAAAAATTTGACGGTTGAAGATTTTGAACTTTGAAATTTAAAAATATTTTGACTGTGAATGGTTTAAAAACAAAATTATTTTGGACATTTAAAATTATTAAAAGAGTTGGAAAATACATAAATTTTTTGAGAATAAATACATTTAAATTTTGTAGAATAATTGGAAAGAGTGACTCAAAATAACTGTAGAAGAAAAAAGTACCAAAATGCGATAATCCATTTTTCTTCGTGAACGGTTATCTCTAACCCTATGTTTTCTTTCAAATGGAGAAACCTTTGAGGAATTTACATCGTCAAATTTTTGTTTGTATGTGTTAAATAAATAAAAATTTTATTTCTAATTTATAATTAACCATTTTTCTTTATTCAACTTGCACTTCTCCTGTCTTAGAACATTTCACAAAAAAACATTATTTAACATTTTACATCAATTTTTTAATAATTTTAAGTTATTTTCTTGTTTCATTTTGAAACATTATTCAATATAATGTTCTTTTTATTTTTTTCAAATGTATATATACATACAACAATTCCTCTATATTTTAAAGTAATTTATAATATTACACTTTTTTTTTTCAAAGCTATATGAACTCATGAAGTCAATTATGATGACAAAATTTCTTGTACATTAAAAAAGCTGAAAAAATATTTTGAATATATATTTGTTTTTTTTTTTCTTTTTTAATTGTGTAAATTTATGTAATATTATATATCACTTAATAAATTAATATACTATATGTGTATATATGTATGTATATATTTTAATATCATTATTTATTTGTATATTCAGAAAATATTCAAAATTTCTTTTAGCCCAATGGCATTTTGTAAAATTTTAAATAAAAAGAAAATAAAATAAAATAAAAGTATGTAATATTGTAATACAAAAATTTGTTTAAAAAAACGTAAATTAAAAATCTTATTTAAAATTCATTGTTTTTTTTTATGATCTATGGAGGACATTTTTATTTTTAAATTAATTTAAAAAAATTGACCTTTAATTGGTGTGTTTTTTGAAATATGTATTTCATAAATTTTTTTTTTTTTTTTTGCTGGAATGTATTACATTTACTTATATAAGTTATTTTTTCTTCTTTCTAATTGTAAATAATTACAACAAACAATTTATAAATATTTATTTAAATAGTCTATAGTTATTCGTATTTAATTAATTTTCATTTAAATTGAAACAACTAATAAAAAACAAACAAAAAATTGTAATTTTTTTAATGCTAAAAGTTCAAATTTTTTTATTCTTTATATAATTAAAGAAGAATCTATTTAATATAATACCTATTCAATATAAAACATTATTCATTGAATACTGATAATATTTAAATAAAATTTATAACAAATTTAAAATTTACATTAAACATATTTTTTTGTTTTTTTTTTTTTTTTTGTTTAATTTCATTTGTTGTATTTGTTTTTCAATTGATTAAAAAATAGAAATTATATGAAAGCACCATTTTTTATATGTATAAGTATGTAATATTTAATATGTATGTTTATATTTTATGTAAAATTGTAATGTTTTTATATTATATCATTAATCGAAAAAAAATTCATTATTTTCTTATTTCTTTTTTTTTTTAAATTAAATTATTTAAATACTGTGTAAATTAATTTTTATAAAAATATTTTTTTCTTACAAAAAACTTTACTTTGAAATTATAATAAAAAAATTATTTACATAGATACAATAATTAAAATATACAGAAAAGCTAATTACATAAATTACAAAAAAAAAAAAATTAAAGAAACTTTCTTTTTGAATATAATTTCTTTTCTTCGGAATACAGAAATCGTGCATGAATTTCAAATTAAAAGAGTATTTTGCGGTACACGTACATAAAATAAATGACACGTAATTACTTATTATTACTTTTTGTAAAACTAACTTATTAAAAAATAATTATTTACAAATTAGAATGACGAATTTGAAAATGAAATAAAAATCAAATAATTATAATTTAGCTTTTAAAGCAAAGTATTGTCCTCTTGACAGAATGCTATTTCTCATTTAAAATACATCTGAAAAAAAAAAATGTTGACGAAATTCCGTCAAGACGAGTTTTACATTTAATTTTTGTTTTGTGGTACACTTTTTGATCCGGATAAAATTTTTATCTAATTCATGTATTTCTAGATGAAATTTTTCCGTGTAGAAATAAATAAGAAAAAACAAAAAAATTTCTTCTGTCAAGAGGACAATACTTCTCCTTAGCTGATTCGAAAATTTTCAAACAAAAAAATTGATAAGAAATATTTTTTTTCAGGTTGCATTAATGTGAATAAATTCAATTAGGAAAAAAAAATATACTATCGGTCGGATGCTAATCAGCTATTCTTGCATTTAACATATACATATGTATATATGTATATGTTTAGTATATAATATATAAAATTTAAATCGATGTAATGTGTCTTATGTTGACTTATATTGCTTTCATAATTATTGGAATAACTTTTTAAAATTTATTTATTTTTTTTCTATCAACTAAACATTATTTTTTCAGTTGTATTATTTTTTTTTCACACCCAATTTCGTTAAAAAAAAAAAATCAATAAAATAATTACCGCATTGGTTAGATTACCAAAATGATGCTTACCTACCCGTGAGTTCTCGAAATTTTCCAATATGAACTCACATACTAATTTCTAAATATATTGTGGATGGATTTTATACAGAAAATATATTTTAAATATGTAATTTGAGCCTTTATTTTTAATATTAATTCATTCGTTTATTCTTTCGGTTGTCTGAAATTCAAATATTTTACTTAAAAAAATTTTTTTTTTCCATTTTGAAAATGTGACTTAAAAAAATCACTCTTTTTCTCCGACTAAATTTTTCTACATTTTCTATGAAATAAAATTTATTATAATTTCTTTTTTTTTTTTTTTAAAAAAAGGAAATTCAATACATAATTTAAAAAATATATTATTTAATTTAAAAACAAAAATAATTTTTTCTTTATCTTTGTTTTTCTAATCAAACTACATATTTTTCTAATGTATACTCAATTATTTTCTTTTTTCACTAATTCTCAATTATTATCATATTTATGTATATACCACATTTATATAAAATTTTTCAAATGTAATAATTAAAAGAATACAAATTTAAAAAAAAAAAAGAATCAAATTTTGAGAAAGTGATTAAAATTAAAATAAATTTTCTATTTTTTTTAGAATTAAATTTAATTTTTGAAGAAGAAAAATAAAATTAATATTTTTTTATTTTTTAATTCAAATTGTTAAAATAATAAATAATTAACTAAATATGATATTTTATTTAATACAAATTTTTATAATTCGTCGTATAGATACTTCTTCAAAAAATATAGGTACTTTTTGTTTCACACTACAATTTGTTTTTTGTTTTCTTCTTAACTATCCTTTAATAGTTTTTTTTTTGTTCTTGATATATAATTTTTATTGCTTTATTGTTTATGTATGCGTAGTTTTATTTGAATAATTTCATTTTATCATAATATAACATATAATTTGTATGTTTGTGTGTGTGTGTTTTTTTTTTATTTTTTTTTTTACTAATTTTACATTAAATATTCTTAAATATTTTATAAATACTTGTATAATATAATTTTCTACAAAAGGAATGCTAAAAAAGCGTCTTTGTGAGTTTATTTTTGTTTTTCATTCTAGTCACATTTTTTTTTCCTTAAAGGAAATTAAAATATACAAATATCAGTATCCATTTCATAATTTCGTTCCCAATAACCACCATTATATATCCAATCATCTTGTTTGGTATAAGGATTTGTTCCTAATGTAAACCATCTATTGTGAAAAAAAAAAGTAAGTAATGATGAAGTTAAAAAAAGATAAAAATTTACAAAAAAAAAAATAAAAATACAAACGGTTTATTTTTTTAAAAATTTTTTCAAGAAAATGTTCTACAGCTACGTAAATGCGCTTTAGCATGTTTTATTAATGAAAAAAAAAAGCGTATGTACGGAAATACAAATTTAACTGATTTTGAAGAAACTGCTTATACGGATGAAGAAAATGCAATACAATAAAGATCAGTTTGGAGTAGATAAAATAAACTTTCATTTAAAACAACAAAATAAGAAAAATAAGAGGGTAAATTTTCGAGATATTCGACCATGAACATAAAAATGCAGAATTTTTTTCAAAATTTTTCGACTTTGAATTTGAATAACTTCTGAACCATTTGACGCACAGCTTGATAAGTGATATTTTTGAAAAGTTCCGGAGGTTTTCTTTCAAATGCATTCTTATTTAACCCTCTACGTTGCATAAGTTTAGTAATAAGTTCAAAAAAGTGGAACCAGTCACTTTTCGAAAAAATAAATTTTTTTGACCTTGAATATCTCGGTAACCATTGAGAATGGACCCCTCCTTGTCATACAATTCTTTTCATTCCTCGTTGAGATCTATCACTCTGCCCGGTTTGGCACGCGAGCCGTGAAACACTCTGTATATTCTAATTTAATTTAATTTACCTTGGTGACCATTCTTCTGCACTCTTTTTTCCTTTCCTAGTCTTTTTTGCATCACGTTGTTTTTCTTCGAGACGTTGTTTTTCAGCAGCTGCTCCATCAATATCACCAGATTCTAATTTCCTTATATCTGGACGTAATCTAGAATCAGTCGGACATAATGTTTGTGGTGGTTTCATATTAGGTTCAATTTCATTAAGTCCCATTGCAAATAATGTGAATTGATAATACTAAATAAAATTTACAAAAAATTAAAAAAAAACGAACAAGAAGTTGTGAAAAATGTGTTTTATTCAACTTTCAAGATTTTAGAAACAAAATAACATACCTCTGCAGTATTGACTGGTCGTGGTTCAGCTTCCCAAAGTGTTATTGAACCAGGAATATCTATTGAATAAGTTGAATCTGATTTTGGAATTTCACCTTCTAGAGGTTCAGGAATATCTTCAGACTATAAAAACAAAAAATTATTTTGTAAAAAAAATTTTTATTAAAAAAAATTTTAAAGAAATTCTTTCTCTTACGTCTTGTACTGAAAGACTTTTGAATGAACTCATTTTGAAACTATTCAATTTCGAAAAAACTTTTCTTGGTGTATTTGCTGGTGATTCATTTGGACTTTTTACTTTTTCATCACCTTTACGAAATTTATGTGCATTCTCTTTAACATATTCATCATATGAACCAATATCAGTACACTTTATGAAATCTGTCCATTTTCCATATAGAAAATGTGATTTCTTTTTACTATTCAAAAAAAAAAAAAAAAAAAAAAAAAAAAAAAAAAAAAAAAAAATGAAAATTCAATAAAATTAGAATTAAACTTTTTGTTTTTTACTTTTTATCCATAATGAATCCTTCAACTCTATGAAGATCTTTTGAACCCCAACCAGCTGGTTTAAATGTTAATGTTGCTCTATGTCCTGTTGAATGATTAATAACTTCCATTGTGCCATACTGTTCAATCCATAATTTTCCAACAATTATATTATGAACACAACAATTAACATTTGTCCATGTGTAAGCTTCATTCCATCTGTGAAATTTCAAAAAACAAAAAAAAAAAAAACCAAAACAAATTTACATACAAACAAACAAACAAAATTTCATGAATTAAATTTTACAAAAATAAAAAAACAATTAATTAAAAAAAACACACACACACACATTAAAATTATGTAAATGAGCTTAAAAATTATTATACTTACTTCGGTAATTCAATGGTTACCGTACCCTTTGGTTGTATTTCAATACTTTTCCCCCAAAATTTTAATTTCGGATGAATTGATCCATGAAATGTGAAATTTGGAGAATCTGCATGAAATGCCGATATCGGTGGATGATGTGAAACCTATCATTATTGAATAAATGACATTAATAAAAACCAATAAAATTAAATTATTCAAAATAAAATAATAATAAATACTTAAACTAAATGAGAAAAAAAAAAAAAAAATTTTTTTTCTAACCTGTTCACAAATAACTCTATAATCTTGTCGTTGTAATTCATATGTTTCACCCAATAGTGGATTAAATGGTTTCCCTAAACGTTCCCAATTAGAAGCTAAGGCAGATACAGTAAAACCTAAATAATAAATAATTTTTTAAAATACAAATAAAAATTATATATATAATATTAAATAGTTAGCATTAGTTGTACAACTAAATTCAATATCTTTTTATTTTTCTTTACAAAATTAATATTCTTCAATGGTTCTACAACTTCCAGAACATATTGTGTTCTGATTCGAGCTCTGGCCTTCATAAATATGTATTTTGAAAAAAAAAAAAAAAAAAAAAAAAAAATAATAATAAAAAATTAATTATATTTACCACAAATATATTTCATTCGATCAACAGGATCATCTTGTTCAGATGCAATTTTAATTAATTGTGCATATTCCATATATTCGCACATTCGTTGCAAAAAACTTAATGGTTCATTAAATATAACTGGCATTGTTATTTTACTTAATTCTTTACCAATACAATTTTTTAATACAGACCAAATACTGAAATCATTTCTTGAGAACATTGGTACTGGAAGTGATTTTCTGTTAAAATAAAAACAACAACAACAGATAGAATCAATGTAAAATCAATATAAATTATTCTTATGAAAAAAATTATGAAAAACTTTAAAATAAAAAATAAAAAACAAATACATGCATGAAAATTTAACGGTTAAAAATTTACTTTTTCATTTTTAATCTTTCATTAAAAACAAAAAAAAAGTTGTTTTTCACTCGATGAACTTTTTTATCTGTAACATTGATTTATTTAGTTCTTTTTTTCTCACAGTACAAGGACTAATGACTAACCAAGTATTTTTGCTGCCAAAAAAAAAAAAAAAAAAAATTTACGTTCCGATTTTATTTTTCTTCTATGTTTTTTTTATAAGAAATTGAAAATAATAACAAAAGATTACTGACGCCATCAGAATAAATTTTCATTTTATTTTTATCAAAAAGTGAATAATATAATTTTTGGCATTATGCGAATTATTGCATTTAAAAAAGAATTAGAAAAAAAGAACAAAAAATTTTTAATAAAAATACGCACACATATAAATACATTTACACATATTTGCTACATTTAAACATTGTTTATTTGCTTTTGATATATATATTTTTTTTTGAATGATTTTTTGTTATAAATTTTCACATTACAAAAAAAAATTTATTGATATTCCTTTTTTTTTTTTTTTTAAAGAAGATTATATTTATTCCTCCTTACTACCTTACATTAGTGACAAGTCAATGATAAAATTGTTTGATATCATGAATTTTTAATAAATTTCATTCAATTGATTTATTTCTTTGATATTCGAACAGATACATATTTCAAAACTCATTGATTAATCTGTTCAATATATGTACATAGAAATGTATGCAAAATGAATAAAAGAAAAGATAAAAAAAATAGGGCAAAGATTTAATTTTCGGCATATTTTTAAGGATATTTTCAATAAAAATTTAATACATACTGATAAACAGATAATAATAATATGTAGTACAATAATTTAATAAATAGATTTTAATATCGAAAATTGAAAGGATCTTACACGAAATTTATGGAATTGTGGTTTCAGTCAAATTGAATGAAGGTTTAGAAGAATTACATGAGCTAAATTTTTGGAGTAAAATAATGCAATTAAATATGTTAGTAAAATGAATTAGAGATGTTGTTTGTAAAAATATTTTTAAACGTCTATAAAAGATTTTTATGCAAGTTTATATGTATCTCCACATTCTTATAAACATCAATTAAAACCTTGACGTAATATGTGCAATGCATACATTCAAATACACTTTTACACTATCTAACTCTATCATTTATGTCTAATTTACCAAAAATATCTATAATTGTGGCAGCAAAACTCTTTATTTTCCATCTATCTCCTTGGTACTACACAGCCCATTAAGCATTGGCCCCCATCAAAATATTTCTTTCTAATTTTCTATAGTATTACAAAAACCACATCTATATTAACTACAAAAGCTTCATTAAATTTGTCTGTTTTATATTTTTTCTATGCACAAACTTGAAAAAAAAAGGAAAGGACCTATAATTTTGTCATTTACCCTAATTTAATATTAAAAAAAAAAAACTTTTGCATATTTTGCAATTTAAATAACAATTTTTGTGTTAACATGTATGAAATCATATTCGTAATAATATGCTTTATTACATGTTATAAACTTTGCTACATCAATTACATATATACGATGTATGAAATGATATCTGTGATTTGTATTCGTTTGTTTGTTTGTTTGTTTGTGTATTTTTTTTCTTCATTTTACCTTGGATGATAAATTTGTTCCTGTGATGTATTCGATGCATTTTGACCTTCTTCTGCCATAATATTATAATTGATGAAATTTTTTTTTTTATTATTTTAAATCTGATTTTTTAAATATATATATTTTTTTTTTATTTTGGTTTTATAATTTTTTAGAATATATTAAATTATGACTTTTATCACGATTAAAATGTATGTAAAAATATTATTCGTGCTATAATTTTAATAAAGAAAATTTCTAAAACTTAATAATTTTTGTATTTTTTCAAAAAATTATTTTCACTTGTTAGTTCAAAAAAAAAAAAAAAAAAAAAAACATCATTTTTTTTATTTATTAAGTTTTTTTGTTTTGAGAAAATAGTATACTATTTGTTGTGTATAATGATTGATTTAATAATTATTAGATTTTGTTTTTCCATGTTCATGAGAATTTAGTGGTTATATTATGTTTTTTCTTGTACATTATTTTGAACATAAGTTTTTTGTTTTCTTTATTTCGTTTTTTTTATTTTTTTTTTTGTTTTTGAATTTTATTTGTAAATATTATAAGTATAAAAAAAAATTTAGTTTTATATAGAATCTGTTTTAATAATTATAAATTTTTTGTTTAATAATTTTATAAATATTTTTTTTCTTTTTCGTTTGATTTCGTTTTATTTTTTTTTTTATTTGATTTGAGGCTTTGTAAAAATTAAACTAAAATAATTAAAATATAAAAAAAAAAAAAACAAATTTAATGATGAATAAAAATATTTAAAAAGAAGAAAAAAAAACGACGTTCCTGTTAGCATAAATATTTCATAAACATTATTATCTTGTACATATTAGAATACAATCGAATATTATGAGCTATTATTGCACTTCGGCATATAAAGATCTTTTTAACAGGCCGTAGTTTTAGAGTTTTTATGAATCCTAAAGTACAACTAGAAGGTGCGTTTGATATTTCTTTAGGTTTGATATTTTCTGTAAATACATTTAAACTTAATTTTGCAATTTTTTAATCTTTATTTTTCTAATAGAATTTTCAAGAGTTTAAATAATTATAATTATACTCGTAGTAATGTTACGTTGATTATTTAGAAATAAAAGTGAATGTGTCTTTTGACTTTTGAACGGTTATATTATATGAAAAATTCTAAAAGGTTATTATTAATTCATTTCTTTTTTAAACCTTAAAAAACATTTTATTCTTATTAATTTTAAATTAACAACAAGAATAAATTTCTAAAAATGTCAAAAACAGAAATATGTAGTAGAAAATATCTATACAAAAGAAAATGAATATATTCCATAGAAATTATTCATTAAATTTCACTTTTATATTTCAAATAAGTAAAATACCTTTTAATTTTTTTTCTTTTCTTTCGTCTAAACTAATTAAAACAGTATTAATCAACAAAATCTTTTAATTAAATTAGAATCATTAAAATTACTTAACACATGAATTAATTCATTATATACATATATCTATTTACATTTAAAATGAAAATTTGACAAACTTGGAAAAGATAAAAATTGTAATTAAATGGTGCATAAAAACACTGACAATAATTCAAAGAGTAAAATAATAAATAATGTATACACATGTACATATATGTATATAATACATATTTTACATATATGTATGTAAATTATAAGAAAAAAAAAAATATAGATATTAAATTATAATTAAACTAATGGGGTTTTCCATTTAAATTTTGTAACAAAAAAAGAAATTATGATGATACTACATAAATAGTACATAATATGTATATGCTATTATTTATTTATTTTTAATATTGACATAGGAAATTTGATTTATGTATACATATATTTATAAACCTGAGCATTATTGTTACCAAGGATTCTACAAGAAAAAAAAATTTACATATATTATGTACATGATATATTATTTTTTATTACAACATATGCGCATTTATATTTACATTAAATTTCATATGAAACGGTTAATGATTAAAAAAAAAGAAATCAGCATTGAAACCTAGAACATGTAATTTAAAAATACTTGCATGTAATTTATAAAATTGCTGTAATATATACATCTTTTACATTAGTAAAACATGTTACATATAAAATATTCTTAGACACCTGTTTACATGTAAATTTACGAAAAAAAAAAAAAAATTTTAATAGATTTTTTTTTATTAAAAAGAAAATTTCTAATGTATCGTATAAAAAAAAAGCTAATTGAACCTTAAAAAAAAAGAATGAAAATAATATAAAGTTAAATCTGTAAAATGACCTTGAAAGATTAATGATGAATGGCTGAAAATTTTTTATAATATAATTTCTCATTATATTTTTCACTTAATTTTTCGTTCCTTTTCTTTTTTAAATAACTTTTATCCACTAACTAACCCTTGACTAAATAACTTTGTGTTTGAGAATAACTTTGGTGAAGAAAGTGTGAAATTTTGAGAAGAGTTTGAGGGTAGTAAACGTGGATTGATTGACATGGGGTTTTTTGATTTAGAATGAGTGAATGGGGAGCTTTCCAATGGGGTAAAGGGGGAGGGGGGTTGGTAATTTATCAAACTTATTTTTTTAAAAGTTATTTTTTTTTTTAATTATTATTATTCTTTAATTATTTGCTGTTTCTAAATTTTATCATCAATAAAATGTCTTTTTTTTTCTTTACATTCAATTTTAAGTAGCTTTTATTTATAAAGAAAACATAGAAACTTTGACTGTACATTTTAAGTTGTTACATCGACTTTCCTTGGAAAAAAAAAAAAAACGAACACATAAAGGATACTTAAAAAACCCTATTGTGTATAAACAATTAAGTAAAAAAAAAAAAATAAAAAAAAATAAACAAATGGAAAGAAATAAAAAAAAAACAAAATAAATTGAACAGAAATTATTATTGAATAAACATTAGGTGTAACATTTATAATATAATCTATCAAACAAGGAAACAAAACAACAACAAAAAACACAGAAATTAGTTAAAATAGTGATCAAATAAATAATTAAAGGAAAAAAAAAGTAATTTACAGCATTATTTATGTATACCTATATTGTTGATATTTTTTTCGATTAAAAAATTACAAATAAAAAGTTTCAAAACAATAATTTAGTTTATATGGTAACATTCATTCTTTCATTCATTGAAAAATATACGACACATTTAAAAGATATTGAACTGGACGTAAATAATATAATGTATATAAAATTTTTAACTTATAAATAATATCTACAAAGGACATGTTTGACCTTAATACATTATGCACAGCCTACTTCCTTAAACAATATAAGAAAAAGATAAATAAATAAATCGTTGATTTTCACTTATAAGATATTTATTTATAAATTTTAATGGTCTCACCTTCAATAGAGGATAATATAATCATTAGGATCAAGTTAGAAGAAAAAATGTTTTATTATAAAATTAATAATGAAAAAATATTAAGAAAAAAAAGTATAAAGATAAATCACACAAAAATCTACAAAACAAACAAAAAAAAAATTTCATTTTTAAAACGTAAAACAAAATCAATAGACAAATTTTTTGCCTCAAATCATCATAAAAGAAAGAAAAAAACAAAAATTTATTTAAGATTTTTTTTTTTTTCAATTAAGAAAAAAGCACTTTTTGATTTATTAAGAAAAAATTGCAATTCGTTTCTAAATTATTATTTTTTTTTTAATTTTGAAAAAAAAAGGTTTTTTTTATTTAACTTAATTTAATTTTTCAAATATATCTTTTTCTTTTTTAAAATAATTTTTAAGGTCTTATATTCATGTAAGATCCTTTTTTCATTCAAAAGAACAAAATTTTAAAAAGTTAACACAGTACAAGGTAAATTCAACTAGCAGCAATAACTAATTTCCATGAAGACTAAAAAAAAAAAGAAGAAATCTTTTGGTGTTCACTTTTGAAATATATTTTTTACACTGTTAGTTGGTTGTGAAATTTATACATTTTGTACTCAACTTGTATGTATGTACGAAAATAAGAAATAATAAAAATTCGTGATAAAATAATAATAAATATTTTCTTAAACGCATGCGTTTTTTTTTGTAAGTAGAATACTTATAGCTAAATAAATAGATACATTATATGGTAGAAATGAAAATTACATATACATATCCATGTATATATATATATATATGTACATATATAAAGGATTCTATTGAATGTCTACACATAAATATACATATTTTAGATATTTCTTATATATTTTTGTCATATTGTTCCACTGTTTTTGTTTTTATTCAAAGAATTTGTATAATAGAAAAGCAGAAATGTATCATATTTCTACAATTTGTATAGGATGTTTCAAAATTATTAAATAAAAAAAAAAAAAAAAAAAAAAAGAACCGAAAAAATATATTCAAAGATATAATTTCACTTTTAAATTGATATAAATTCACATTTTTTTGTTTAAATTAATCGTTTTTTTTTCACTTTAATAATCTTTAAAAATTTAAAAATAAAACTGTTGATACAATTTTTATCTGTTTATTGTATTTTTGAATATATGTATGTACATGTGCACATTATAGAAAACACCCTATAAATAAAGTGCATAATGTAATAGGACAGATTATTATCATTGTAAGGGTTCTTACGGATGAAAATAACTGAATTGAAGCATTTTTTTTTTTCTTTCTTTTTAAATTTATATTTTAATGATTTGACCAAATTTAATTGTAATTCCGTTTAAAAAAAATTTTCTAGTTTTAAAATTTTTATTTCTGTTTTAATTTATAATCTCTTTTTTTTTCAAATATTATATTTCTTTAGAATCTAATTCATAAACACAAATAAAAATTGAATATTTAAAAATTAATTTGCTACTGTTAAACATGAATTATACACCTTATTACAAATAAAATAAAAATGATACCTACATTTTTTACACACAACAGATTTTAATTAAATTTTCGATTGTAAATACATAATTCATTTGGGAAAAAAAAGGTTATACCCAAAGTGCACTGCATTAAATATTTAAAAAAATTCATTTATTACACCTGAGAATATCAACAAGTACTTTTTTCTGTTTGTTTATTATTTAAGAGAAGGAATTAAAAAAAAAAAGAAAATAATCATTTTAAAAATTAATGATTCAATTGTTCTTGATTTTATTAGAGCTTATTCAATACATCGGAATTTTCTTGAATTTCATTTTTGATTTGTGCCAAAGGTAAATTTAGAAAAAGGGTAAATTGATTACATTTCGAAGGTCATATATTATATCAATGTAACATACATACATATGTACAGTCATGGCCAAAAAAATGTTGAAACATGATTTTTAGATTTTTTTCGAACTACAAGTGTGAATATTGTAAAACCAATAATAGTTGCTATCAAAGCTTATTGAAAATATGCAATAAGGATATGTCTTCTTGGAAAGACTATCATTTTTCATATGTTTTACTCACAAAATTAGTAAAAGAAAATAATAAACATAACAAAACATTTCTTTTAAATAAAAAAATATTAAAAGGATTTAATATATTTGAAGTCGACTTTTCATTGACTTTCAAATGGCTAATAACTCAAACAATCGCAGCATTTGAAAATGTCAAGCACATCAATAAATTTATTACCTTTTTCAAGTTTGGATAGTCTTTTAACTAAGTATATTACATACATACATAGATTACGTATACTTGAAGCGATTTGAAAAAATTTTATTTTGTTTAGTGGCATTTCAATTTCTTAAATAAGAGTTTTAGTAGTTTTACCTAAATGAATGTTTTTTTTCAGACTTAATTTTTTCTTCTATATATAATTTCCCCATTTTCTGCAAAATCACAATTCCCGAATTCATCCCACACAAGTGTGTAATTTCCCGCAAATGGAGAAATTTCCCGCCACTTGGCAGCCTTGTTTGTAACTTAAAATTTTTTTCCTTTTAATCTTAGAATTGAATGTATACATTCGAATTTTGAGCATTATTAATTTAAATATAATCCTTTCGAACTTTATCTTGTTTTACATTTTATCTTGAAAACTATGAAAGTTACAGGATAACCGTATAGAACATTTTGAAGAGAACACTTATCAGAAACAAAAAAAAAAAGAATTTTCAAATTTTCGATATAGGTATAATAAATTATAATGTAGTTTTTTTATTTAAATATATTAATTAAAACTTACCTATTTTTAAATGATTCTACTGTTAACATTCTTTTATGCATATCTGCTTCTGCTTCTAATCTTATTGATTTTGTTGTTGATGTTGTTAATGATGATGCTGCTGATGTTATTATTTCATCTGTAGTCATTTTTGTTTCAATTGCAATAAAATTATGTTGATATTGTTGTTGATGTTCATTATTTTCATCTTCTAAATTTATATAATTTTTAGCACAATTATATGATGTACCATCCTCTGATATTAATGTACCACATGATGATGTTATTGAAATACCATCAACTAATGTATCACTACCAGATGATGAAT
This sequence comes from Bombylius discolor, assembly GCA_939192795.1. Classification (NCBI taxonomy): domain Eukaryota; kingdom Metazoa; phylum Arthropoda; class Insecta; order Diptera; family Bombyliidae; genus Bombylius; species Bombylius discolor. The sequence goes on along the minus strand of OW584243.1, from coordinate 9,124,263 downwards.
TTGAATCTGTTGATTGTTTTCTAATAATCATTTTCTTTTTACTATATGTTATTGATTGTAATAATGGTTCATATGATTGTGCACTAACTGTATTTAAATCTTGTAATGAATCTGATGGTGAATTAAATAATGATTCAGCTGTTACTAATGTATCTGTATCAGATTCTAGTTAAAAAAAAAAAAAAAAGGATGGGGAAGAAGAGAAAAGAAAGAGGAATTATTTAAAAAAAATCGAAAGAAGAAAATCTCTAGTTTAAAAAAAAAATAAAAATGCATACCAAGTTCATGTGCATCATAAAATTCATCATCATCTGTATCATAAATTCTTGGTGATTTTGGATTTAAACTTCTTCCTGTTTGTGACATATGAGATGCTACAGATTGTTCTAAATCATGATGTTCCTTTGCTAAAACATTTAATGATTCTTCTAAAACACGTACTTTTTCCTAATAAAATAAAAAAAGGAGATATTTTTTTTTTCTTCAAATTAATTTTAAAATATAAAAAGGAGAAGGAGATAGATGATATATATAAATAATATAATAAATAATAATATTCGTTCTCAACATGTTTCCGCCCGGGTTCGAACCGGGGACCTTGTGCGTGTGAAGCACACGTGATAACCACTACACTACGGAAACGAATTGTAAATTGTCTTATAATTGTATCTTTTATATTGTTAAATTCCATTCTTTTCTAATAGAGCAAAAGCTCATTCACATAGCCAAAAGCTCTTATCTAATTTGTGAGTTCAAATCTCAATGAGACCAAATTTATCATTACGTTGTACTTTTCACTTTTTTTTTTAGATGCAAAATTAATAAACTTCGTGTACATATTTAATTTTGTTTTTTCAATTTAATGCTTTTTTTATTTAAAAAAATGTCTATTAAAATTACATACCTGTTCCTGTTTCAACTGAAGAACGCGAACGTCTTCTTGTTGATGGAATAACGTTAAACAATGTTGTAAAGATGACAACATATTTGCCGCAGTTTCAGAAACTAACTGAAAACGCTAAATAGATGTAATAAAAAAAACATTGATATTTGAAATAATATATATAAAACTAGAAGAAATATAATTAATTATATTATTACCATTAAAGCAGAAACTGGAAGATTGGAAGACATATCAGTTTTATCAAGACTTTTTTGTAATGCTTCAACAATTGTTGCACATTCACCTAATTGCCTTTGTAATACTTCAAAACTAGCTGTTGCTGAAGATAAAGCATCAGTCATACAACCAAGTGGCTTAACAAATGTTGCTAAATCAAAAAAAGAAAATCCAAAAATTATGTTTTTTCTTTGAAAAAATTAGAAATTGTATTTATTATCATACAAAAATCATCATCACTTTCAGATTTTCGCTTTTCAAGACCCCATAAATAATGAGCACTATATGCAGCATGCTCTTGTAATGCATTAATCCATTTCTGTTAGAATCAAGTTTAGAAAAAGTAACATACATACAACAAAATAAAAAAAAATTTATATTCAATATTTTTTTATTACTTGTCTCTCAACTTGTGGAGAAATTTCTCCATTATTAACAACGCTTAATCGATGTACAGCACCATCATTGAAATGTACAACAAATGATGATAAATCTGTTGTTAACGGTGTTACTCTAGCATTATCTAAATATTTATAATCACGTCTTTTATTTTCACTTAAGGTCGAATCAGCACGTGAATTAAAATAATTTAAAACGCCACGTTCAAGTACAGCCTATAGGAAAAAATAAATAAATAAAAAACTAATAAAATATGTTTTTAAATTATTTATTAAAAATGAAGAAAAATAGTATTACCCAAACAGGTTTCCATCCTAGAAATCGTGATCTTTTTAATAAAGGTCCTTCAAATTGTGTTGCAGTTTTTTGAACTTTTCTAACTGATTTAACATTTAATATTTGTAAAGTTTGTGTATCACGTGCTAAATCTAATGCTAATTGTCCTATTTAAAAATTTAAAAAAAAAAGTATATTGTATATTTTTTTCAAAAATAATATTTAATGACATTTTTTTGTTGTTAAAATTACATTTCATTAAGCTTTTCAAACATTTGTTGAAAACTAAAATATTAGATTAATGGTGAAATAAACAAAAAATACAGTATTATATCCAACAGAAAAAGTAGATGATAAATAAATTATTTTTTTTTTCTTTTAAAAAACAACGTATAAATGCATGTAGTAAATTATAAATGAAATGATGATTTACCTCTATTATTTCTAATATTAGTATCAATACCATTTTGAAGTAGAAGAATTGCTGTTTCTTTATTTCCACGATATGCAGCACAATGTAAACATGAATTACCCTGGGCATCAACACAATTTATATTTGGTGGATGCTGATCTTTGAGCTAAATTGGAAAAATAAAAATGTTATATGTATATAACTTTTATTTTTATTATTTTAATTTGAAACATTTTTTTTTTCTTTTTTTAATTCACCAAAATATTTAGTTCATCGATATTCCCTTCTCTAGCTGCTGTTAATAATTTACTTTCTTTACGCAACATTTCAGTTGCTTCAGCTGCTCTTAATAATTTACTTATTTCATTGCCTACTTCATTTGATGGTGTTACATCTCTTGGTAGACGTCCTTCTCCATTTATAATATTAACATCAGCATTATGTTGAAGTAAAAGCATAACTAAATCCTTAACAAATTTTATAATTCTTGATTATTATTTTAATTAAAATTTATAATTGAATAATTATATATGTACCTCTCTACCAATGAATGCAGCCTTATGTAATGGTGTATCACCATTATCATTAATTGCATTTATATCAGCACCGGCTGATAATAATTGTTCCATAACATTACGATGACCAAAATATGTTGCTAAATGTAATGGTGTCCAACCCAAATTACTTTTTGATTTACCCTTACAACTAACATCAAACCCATATTTACCAAGATCACGTTTTTCTAATAATGTAACAACAGTATTTATATCACCATTTCTACATGCTCTTAAAAATATTTCTTCAATTTCTGAGCCAGAACTACTTGAACTTTCTGAACCTGAACTACTAGTCATATTTTTTGATTATTTAAAAAAAAAAAAAGAGAGAATAATACAATTTCATGAAATTTTCATTTCTATTGTTCTGTTTTTTTAATGAAATAAAGGTTTTTTTGTTTTTGGAAAAATTTAATAATATTCTCCACAATTCTTATTTATTTTTTCTGTTTTACTCTCTTCGTTATCACTTATCACTATCAAGTATCAGTATCAGTAATCAGTATCAATTTGACAGCTTTAAGCTTAGTTTGAAAAGCCAAAAACAACTGTTTTCTTTTTTTATTATCAAAATCAGTGTTACCACTTTAAGAAGAAATTCTGTAGTAGAATTTTAAAATTAAGTATAGTGGTTTAGAAAAAATGTAGTAGGTTTGAATTTTAAAAATTGTTCTATTTCTTCCCAGTAGAAGTTGGAGTTTTCTATACAGCATTCAAGCATTGGTTCTTTAGTTCTTTTCAAACATTTTTAAATAAAATTTAATAAGAATGGTGTAAAAATGTAACGAATTACAAGTTCTAACAAGTTCTATTTCCTAGTTGTTATTGTTACGTGTCATAATCAAGTGATGACAGTAAGTTGATTTCTCTGTTTACATGCTTGTACATATGGATTTTACTTAGATACATTTACCATTTACAAGGAACAATCATGAACAGATCGAAGAACACTGAAAAAAATATTTATATTGAAAAATATTGTTATTTTCGTCAAAAAACCTTTATACATATACATACATCATAATTCTTTTCTTTTTTATTTTTCGCTTTAAATAAAATAGTAATTTCAAAACGATTTTATAAGTAACTAGTAAATACGGATCCGATAGTCCGATTCGCACATCACTATTTTAAGGAGATCAAAATCTAGAATTCTACCTAATAATTAGGATTTTAGCATCATAGGAGAGGAAGAAGATACACCATAACTTTCTGTCTGTTCTTCAATCGAATTATTAAATAAAATAAGAAAAGATTGAATGAAAAACAAAAAATAAAATCAAATACTAATTGCTGTGTTTTATTGGAACTGCGGAAGTCAGAATTCTGAAATTTCTCACTTTCTCACATGATAAGAATGGAAAATTAATCAGTCAGCAAATGAAAAAATGTTATAAGCTCATTTGCTCAGTACAATTTACTAACTGTTTTGATGGGAAAGTATAATATGGAATTGAAGTTTGGATTGTGATTTTGTAATTTGTATTTTATATTTCTTGATTTGTTTAGTGATGTTGGATTTTTTTCAGTAAAATTTCTCAAGTATCTAATTTAATATTTCAACGTGTTTTTTTTAGCACAAAAGTTCTGTTTTATTGGAACTGATGAAGTGATATGTCATCACTTCAGTTTTGCTCAGCTCACTGATCTTCTTCTCGAAAAAAGCCACAATTAAGTGTTCGAAAAAAAAAAAAATGTTAAAAAATTAGATTACATACTTGAAAAAATTTCACTGAAAAAATTCAACATTACGAAACAAATTGAAAAGTAATACAAAATACAAATTACAAATTCACATAATAACCCCCAAACTTCAATTCATATGATACTTTGATGGTAAAACAACTGGTAAACTGAAGCTGAAGAAGTGAACAAAGAAAACTGTTGATCACTTCCTCACTGAGGAAGTGACATTTTTCGTAGCAACCTATTGTCAAATATAAAAAATGAGTGCCAAAAAAACATTCCACAGTGAGTAATGAAAAATATCAGAAATATCACTACCTCTGTTTTTATAAAACACAGCTAGTGAATTTCTAACCCTGATCTGATTAATTAGAGCTGAAGTGACATATGGCGAGGCGAATTGACTTGAAAGGCAAATAAAAACGACGAAAGACGAATTCAACAAAAAAGAAGTGAGTTTCTGGCGAGCACGCCATTTTCCTTTCTTTCCTGTTAAGTTCTTCGTGAAGATAACTCAACATGAGGTACGTTCTTCAAAATTTTATTAAAATTAATTATAATTTATAAATTTCTACCAAAAAATATTATAAGTATGAAATTTAATATAGTGTAAGTGAAAATAACAAAAAATCCATGAGAAAAGAAATTTAGATATTTTTCTCCAAGTGTAAAATTGGTTGCTGATTTTTTGGTTATAAAACATGTGGCATGTTTAAAAATTTCACAATATTGATTTATTTTTCAGAATTTATCAAATTTCTGAAAATAAGATTTTAAAATGATGGTTTTTGAAAGAAAAATGTAAACTAATTAAATTTCCTTTTTTTTTTTAATGAAATTACAGTTCGTTAAAATTACAAAAGAGGCTTGCAGCCTCTGTAATGAGATGTGGGAAGAAAAAAGTTTGGTTAGATCCGAATGAAATTAATGAAATTGCAAATACAAATTCTCGTAAGTATTTTTTTACCATTATTTTTTTATATTTTCTTATTATTTTGTTTTATTTAAAGTCAAAACTGTTTATATTACTTAACGTCACAATTATATTTGTTCAACGTGAAAATTACGAATTCAAGTACATATCTAGGTATTTCGCAACATTTTGTAACTTGATGTTTTGTAAATTTACTTGATAACCTGCACAAATTTTACTAAAACAAAGAAAAGTTAAGTTTTTAGTGTTTGTATTTTGAAATTCCTTTGCGTTAGCATTATATATCTATAGTAGCAAGAAAATCTTATCATAAATAATTACAATACAATATTCGGAAATACATTTATACAATACATGTGTCTAATAATCGGCTAAATGAAATAACGTAATTTCTAATCGGAATTTAACTAATTATGACAAGGGCACTCTGTGCTTTTATGAATTTCACATAAATGATACAATTTGTTACCTTGTCAGATTAATTTGCAATTTTTATTCTTTGCTGTAAGATAAATTTAATTCTTCAGCAATTGTGTTAAATTGCGACATTTTTTATTTCTTCTTTAGCTTACATTTATAAAAATATATATATTTATTTTGCAATTTTCACAATAATTTACATAACTTTTTTTTTTAAAGGGCAAAACATCCGTAAACTTATTAAGGATGGTTTAATTATCAAAAAACCTGTTGTCGTACATTCAAGATATCGTGTACGTAAGAATACTGAAGCAAGACGTAAAGGACGTCATTGCGGTTTTGGTAAAAGAAAAGGTACAGCAAATGCACGTATGCCAACAAAGTATTTATGGATGCAACGTATGCGTGTATTAAGACGTTTATTGAAAAAATACAGAGACAATAAGAAAATTGATCGTCATTTATATCATGATTTATACATGAAATGCAAAGGTAATGTATTTAAAAATAAACGTGTTCTCATGGAATATATTCATAAGAAAAAAGCTGAAAAACAACGCAGTAAAATGTTGGCTGATCAAGCTGAAGCAAGACGTCAAAAAGTACGTGAAGCACGTAAACGCCGTGAAGAACGTATTGCAAACAGAAAACAAGAATTATTACAAACACAAGCTAAAGAAGATGAAATTGCAGCACAAACTGCAACAACTGGTCCATCAAAGAAATAAACAAACATAAATGCATTGTATTTTATTTTATAATTTTAAAAGTGTAACAGTTGTTTTTATTTTTTAAAGATCTACACAATTGTGTAAAATTCGGAAAATAAATTTGGATTCAGTTAAAAAAAAAAAATTAGGATTTATATTGTATGAGCAAAATTTAAAAAAATTTTTTAACAATTTTTTTCTTGTGAAGTTCTTTCTTTATTTAAATTTCTTAAAAATATGAGAGCATTGAAATCAACAAAACATATTCGATTTCTTAACTGGATTATCAATTAAAGGTAATTAATTAAAATAAATTTATATTTATAGCAGAATTTATATAACTATAAGTTAGACATCGAACACTTGTAGGACAAACGTTCTGCTATAAAAATGCAATTTCCTATCTCCATTCATTATTTTCGAATTTTTGAAATGGTCTAGAAATATTTGCTACAAATACTTTGCATTTTAATCGTTTACGGGTAGTTAATGCGTGATAATACATATACATATACGTATAAGGCTGCGTTTCAGAATTCAGCATTGTTAAAAACTACACAATATGTTGAATTCACCTTGTTGTATGTTATGTTGGTGTTTTGTTCCGGTGATTATTGAAACATCGAAATTAGGTTTTATTGAAAAGGTTGTGCAACCTATTGAATTTCGAAACGCAGTACAACAAAAACAATATAATTTAAATGCAAAGTTTTGAATTTGTTTACTAAATAATAATTCTATATAAATTTAATTTATAACGTCCTTTTTCCTTTTATATTTTATCCAGGTGAAGCAACCAAGCATTTACATTCATCATAAGTAAGTAACAATATAAATTATTTTAGTTCTTGACATATAAAAATTCGAGTAAAGAGTCGCCAATTTAATTTATTAATTATGGTTTTTTGGTGCTTATTATCATACTCGAATAATAATTTTCTTATTATGCCCCGATTATTACAATTATTAAAATTCGGGCACACATGAGAAAACATTTTTTCAAAACTGTTGAATTAAAAATCACACATGAAATCAATTTTAAATTATTATTTAAAGTGTACTTTAAATTTTAATTTTAACAAAATCGAGTAAGAGTCGCCAATTAAATTGTTTAATATCATTATTTGGTGCTTTTATATAAATGCTCGTATAGTAAATTTATATTTCGCACAAGCAAAACTCAAATTTACAATAAATAATGAATTTGCAGTGCATATTTATAGTGAAATAAATATTTATTAAAAAAAAAATTTGGTAAAAAGTGTTGCAGATTTATATATTGATTTTAGTTTTTAAAACGGTTATTTGATAAATGTTTTCAAAATCTGCTAAAATAACACAATTTGTGGGCATACATCTTTTAAATTTTGTATTTTAAAGTTTAAAAGATCTTGTGAAAATTGTAACACTTTTTAAATAGTGTTTTGATTTAAAAAAAAAAATGTTTTGATTTTTGGATTAACCAAATTTACTTTTTTCTTTTCAGAATAGTTATTTATATGTAAAGTAACCACAAGATAGCACGACATTCAAATGGTACATTTTCTGTCACATTATCCAAAGGTATTTATAGGCAATTTAAAAATTTAAAAAGAAGAAAAAAATCGATTATATCATAGACTTTTACATTTCATATTTTTTATTTTTTGAAATGGGAAAAGATATTTTTGAAATTGATTTTATTAAGAAAAAAATTGTACAAATTTTATGATGACGTAAATCCTTATTTTCTGACACCTCTTATGAATCACTGTGATTCTAAACGGATGAAATTTTCTGAGATAAATGAAAAAACATATAAAATAAAATTTTTATTTACTATTTGAAAAATATAATTTTCATTGAATTTTTTTTATATTGTATTTACAGATACACGTTCTGTTGGATTTTGAACATTACAATGATAACAAACAAGAAAGTGAAGCATCATTTTATTAATTGACACTAAAATATCATTACAAAAGCAAAAGTTGGACTAACGTTTAAAACTATTTTTGTATGATTCTATGCTCTCATTATAATTTAGTTTTTATATTTTAGTTATAGGATAAAATTTACAAAAACTTTGGTTTTTGTAAACGTTTTTTTCCCTCTACTGTGATCTCTTTCATTTACAAACTTATCCTGAAAAAAAAAAAATAAATAAAAAATCCTTTTTCAGATCTCTTGAAGTATATTCTGATCTAGTGTTTTTTATTTGACTCAAATCAGTGCAATACATTCTTAAGTTGGTAAGTCATATTACAATTCTTTCATATGTATATACGCTTTTGGGAATATAATTTTTTTAAAAGAACGAAAATTTGTAACCTTAACTTCATAAGTCGCGCCATGTTAGTCAATTTTTTTCATGTTCTGTAGCAAATGATGATAAAAATTCCAGACAGAAATTTTATAAAATATATTAAAAAAACTTTTAAAATAAATAACTTTTATAAATAAAATGCACTAAAAAGTAAAAAATAAATTTTTCTTTCTCAGTGATATACACAAGAAAAGTTTCATTGCAAAATAAAAAATGCTAGAACTCAGATTAAATCTTAAAATTAAATGTATTAACAATATTTTAAAATTATATTATCTCGTTGATCCAAAACTTATGGGGCATCCATAACTATAATCACAATTGTCTAACTGCACCTGATGCCCAAACTTTTATTAATGCACTTGAAAAGCTGTAAATTTACACAATTCAATGATAAGAGTTCAAACATTTAAAGTCAAACGAGATAATATAATTTTAAAATATTGTTAATAAATTTAATTTTAAGATTTAATCTGAGTTCTAGCATTTTTTATTTTGCAATGAAACTTTTCTTGTGTATATCACTGAGAAAGAAAGATCACAGGGTAATTCAAATTTGAAAATTGATTTTTGACGAAAATGTGTTAATATTGATTCAAGTGTTGAAACATTATGACACCGTATTGATTTCATGATTATTACGTAAGAAAATCCCAGACCAGCCACTTTAAAAAAGAGAAGTATGATGAAGGAAAGATAACCCGACGAGATAAGTTGTTTTTTGGCATCAACAATTTCTAGTATCAGTAACAAAAACTTCAATTCAAAATAATAAAAAAAACTACATTAATTCTGATTTTTATTATACAGGGTGTTTCGTTTGGTTTCGATTGAAATGATACCATTGATAGGTACTTGAAGTTCTTGAAGCACTTGAAGTCCAAATATCTCGAAAACTATGCATTTTTCGAAAAAATCTGATAAAAACAGATTGATGCAAAATCAATTGAACTTTCATTTTCTGCAATAAAAAGTGGGGGTTAATTTAAGCTTTTTTTGAGAAGAACAGGGTTAAACACAAAAATTTGGGGAAAATTCGCAAAATTTTGAATTTGAACGCGCCTAACTTTTGCAGGGTTCAGGGTAGAGGAAGAAGTAGGGTTTTGTTTGAAAGGGAAAAGGGTACTCCATATTTTTTCTGAGTACAAAGTGGTCCTGGAGTGCCCCTGTAGAAAGTTATGGAGTGTTTTGTGAAAAAGTGCAAAAAAACTTCAACGCCCTCTAGCGGCCAAACCGTTGAGATTTCCCCTCTCACCAGTACTATTTTTTGTTTGTCTCGATGAGACCTATCAATGGTATCATTTCAATCGAAACCAAACGAAACACCCTGTATAAGAAAAAGAAAAATTGAAAACTTATTAGAAGACAATTTGTGTTAAAAAAAAAACATTTTCAATGTTTATTTATTCTTTAAAATTGTTTAATAATATAGCTCGTCCTGTTAATATGTTTGAAGATGCTTTTTACATGAATTATTTTCAAATCATTTATTTTTTTTGGTCTTATTTAAATTCCAAAATTCTTAAAAACATTGAAAAAATGTATTATCTCAAAATTTTCCTTTAACATACTTTTTTTACAAAATGAAATCAGTAAATTGTAAGTATTGCTATTTTCTTATAAAAAAAAATTGTCAATAAATCCAAACTACCAGTACTTTTTATATTTTCTTAGAACATACGACATAAATTCTAGTTTTTTCATGCTCCAAATCTATAAAATTTTCGTTACATGCAATATGTACTACAAATATTGAAAAATTAAGTGGTATTCACTACAAAATCAAAACTCTGGGTATCTTGAAAATTAAATAACTTAAGGAAAAACGGATAAGTGCAAAAGTAAGAGCGCAGTCTAAAACGTAGGGATTAATTTCTAACTCAAAGCCGTCAATCTTGACATCTTGAACATATGTATATATTATGGGGCCTTACTAATAAACGAACTTATTTCGATTTTAATTTACTTATGTATAACTTAAAAACCTTTTTCAATAGAAATTTTTTTAAATAATTTATTATATCAACATTTTTTTACATAAAAACTTTCAATACATTTATTGAGCCTATAAATCCACCTATCGGAACCTATTTTATTGGTACTTAAATTTCAAACAATACTATACGTTGCTTGCAAGAAATGCAAGGTAGTTAGCATATAATCAGGCGCAATTCGACTACTCAACAATATGTAATAAAAAATTATATGAAATGATAGAGACGATTTTATGTGATCTTTATTTTAATTATTTTAAGATTTTTTCAACTGAACTGGTTTTTTCAAAATCTTAAACTTTGTTTATATTAGAGTAATATACATATTTTAAATTATCAGTTATAACTTTTACAAATAAAAAATTTATGATAAATTAATTATTGTAATTTATTTGTAATTAAAATCTTAAGTGCAAGTTGATCTTCGTATTTTTTTAAAGTGTCTTTTATTTTAAATAGCTGAATATTATTCTTTTGGTGGATAACTTCACTTCTATTTGTAGTTGACAATATAAGACTTATGACCCCGTTATACCATACAATTTACGCTGAATTGAAATGATTATTATTGAAAAAAATTTATGTGAAAGAGATACAACTTTACAAGTATCTATGTATCGTCTTTAAATGAGAAATGTACATAATATTGAAATCCCACGATTCTTTCTTGCAGCTAAGCTAATACAAAATGTTCTTATTCAGACTATATATAGTACATTATTTTTAACTATAAAAACTGATATTTATTTGATCGTAAGTGAATTTTATATAGAGAAAAAACCAATGAATTTTTCAGCTTAATAGAATGATAAGCTGAATGATGTTTTTATTTTCTCACCTTTTCGGTAGTATTTGATATGATATTGTTTAATCGTTAACATTACTATATATGTATATATAGCTACATATTATATAGTCGAATCATATATATAAACACTAAATATCAATGTACTAGTGTAATATAATTTAGATATTTTAAAAGTATCTCTGCTGAAAATTTTATTAAGTCTAAAACAGAAACTAACAATTGAAAATTAGGCACAGTCTGAGTCAAGCCTGTGCAGATGTAACGTTATCATGTAGTTAACGCTGCTTTTGCTGCTGGAGCTGACTGTTTTGTGGAGTGTTATTTTGTATTTAGAAAAAAAAAAAAATTTTTTTTTTATTTTTAAAATAATAGTAGTATTAAGATATTTTAGTGGGAGATCATATCCACTTGACTTAATAGTAGTGATAATAATATAAAACAGACAGATACTAGATATATTAATATAATTTTACACAAAAAATTCAAGTTAAATACGTTTTTTTTTTTAAAGTAAAATTTAAAAATACTCGTCTGTTGATTAATTATTATTATACGGAGCTCCTTCGTTTAATGGTACGTACTGGTGGAGAATAAAAAATTATGACGATAAGGTTAATAAGTTCGTGGAAAGAAAAATGACTAAGTTGATGACGATTAAAATAAATTTCCGTAGACGAAAATTTAAAATAAAGAAGAAACACATAAAAACATTAATAACAAAAAATTTGTGTAATTTAAAAGTGATCGCGGTTGATTTTAAAAAAAAAAAATATATACATATATAAAAAAAAATTTTTTTTGTTAAGAATCATGATATTTTAGAACATAGAAAAAATAATATGTAATATGTACATAATGTCGTTATTTTGTCATTACAATAATTATTATTATTAACATTAAAATATTTATGGAAAAAAAAAATACATATACACATAAACAAAAAAAGTGAAGTGTAATGAATTTAATGAAAAGTGAATTTTTTATAGTAAAATAAGAATTAAGAAAAAAAAAATAATAAAGGTGATGATGACAAATAATATTTGAATTGTGTATGTGTTTTTTTCTTAAAAACAAAATAGAAAAAGAAATTGTTTTTAATTTTAACCAATTTGTTTTCTTTAATTTTTCAATTTCTATGATTTATTTATAATACATTCATAATATATCTATGTAGGTACATAGATACTTTGTTGCATTTTTCATGCTACAAGTTTAAATTTTTCAATAGATTATTGCATAATAATATTGTCTAACAATATCAAGTAGATACATATACCTTAATGCTAAATTACATATGAATATATGTATATAAATAAAAATATAAACAAACCTGGATAGTTAATTATTTTAATACTTTTATATTATTATTTCATATGCATTAGATTATTATTGAATGTATTTTAATTGTGTAAAATTTTGTATTTTATATTAGATATATTTCTACCATGAAGAATGCAAAATGTAATTTTAGTAATATGTATTTTTTTTATGTAGAATTTGTATCTACTACATTTTATCTATATTGTGCATTTGAAATATTTTGCACATACATATTTCAAAATTAAAGTAAAAAAAAAATAAATAAATTATCATTATTGAAAAATAACAACTTGAATTCTATAAAAAATCATTATCAATATAAACATATACATACATTATATACATTTGTGTGTTGTATGTTTTTTTATATTTATATTTTATTATTTCTGTTATTGAGAATCTTCAAAGCATCTTTCTAAATAAGGAACTCTTTGGTTGCAACACTTCCTTCTAATATGGACATAGAATCAGATGACTCGGAACGATGGGAGGACTTTTTTGGTATGTTCTGGTTCTAGTTTTATTTTATTTTATTTTATTTTCAAAAATACAATCTAAGTAAAATGCAATAAGTTGACTGTACGGTGACTGATCTTAAAATAAAAGTTCATTTCTCTTTGTATATTATATACAATGTTGTTCATTTTATTTATAATATATACATTTTTATATTTATTTATTTATATAATAAAAAGACGTGTTTATAACGTATTTTTTATCATTTTATTTTTAGTTTTTTTTTTCATCAATTAAAAGAAGGTAAAGAACTAGCTAAATACGAATCTATTTATGTATGTAGTTTAATTTCTAAAGCTATTCTGTGTCTGATATAAAACTGATTCCCTTTAGTATCTATCTTAGTCAGCAAGTAGGGTTTTCCTGATAGTCTCCTTCAATTTTTCTATATAATTTTTTTTTTTTCAAATTTTTTTCCGCTATATTTTTTCTCATATGTGTATATATTTACAAGTATGTGTACATAAAATATCAAATATAAGTAAATGGTATATATAATACTAAATTCTGTGAATAAGGCACAATACAGTGAGTAATGCAATTTGTATCTGCTGTTATCTCACGGTAAATTTTTGCTTTCATATACGGATATTATACTAGAGTATAATAATATAGTATATTTTAATTCTGCAAAAATAATTCAAGTTAGTCTTCTACTTCATCTAAACCATATAAGAAAAGCATCCAATGCTTATATACAGTCATTCAGAATGTGTAATGCATGCATACAGCATGCAGTATGCATTGACCATTGCTAATAGGAACGATATACATAAATAGCTACATATAATAATAATAATAATATTATTATTATTATTATTATTATCCTCTATATATCTGTTTTCTATATGGGCCTGCTTTTGTCCTCTTTTTTTAATATTAATTTTTACTTTAGTTCAGTGTACCTACTATGCAAAAATAAATTTACATATACATATCTGTGTGTATGTATCTATGTATTTTTTGTATAATTTTTTGGCTTTGAATGCACCGGGGTCAATAAATTTGTGAATGGATTTTACGAGCAACGATTAGTAAAATTGATATCAATTGAGAAAAAGTGCTGAAGAATAAGGCGTTCGTACATGTGTGTTGTTTTATATACAATATGTATATACATATGTATGTTATGTACATAATGTAGAAATGCAGAAAATAAATTTATTATATTGTTTGAAATGATAATAGGGAGTTGATTTGAACAGCAAAAAAAAAAAAACAATGAAAATTCTGAACTTTAACATGAACATCCTTAAAAGTAAAATAGGAATAAAAAAATTTCAAAAAATGTGTGTTTACGTAGAAGAAAGGAAGTTGTTTTTATTTTGTTTTTCAATAAAAAAGAGAACATATGGTGTGTCCGTCCGTAAAAATGGTGTGAATGTCAATGATGATACGTTGTTGTTTTCAAAACTCTGTGTGTTTTCTTCTATGCAGATCAAAAGCAAGTAGAGTTCGAAAAGATTTAAAATTTTTTTTTTTTTAAATTAAACATACGAGTTTATAGATTATTTCAAAATTACAAAATTTTCATAGAAAATTCTTATTTTAACAAAAGTAAGCATTTATTACTAATCATAAATGCATATTTGCATGCATTCAGCTTTCAGGCATAAATTGCTGAATACATGCAATTGTATGTATGTATATATGGATTCATGGGTAATTATCGTAGTTTTAGGGAAAATAATAGCATTTTACCATGCAACATTATGTATTTGATGATCATAATGATTAAAGTCGTTTGTTGTTGGAATATAAAATGAAATAGGTATAAGTAGGTGTTTTGATTAAAAATGTTCGGTTAAATTGAGAGAAAAGTATTTTTTTCTTTTGTCTTCAAATGCATTTGAAGTCATTCAAGATAAACAAAATTTATTAATTCATCTCATTAAATGGAAATGTTCTGTGTAGTTTTTTAAACAGGATAATTTTTTCAAGTAATTTCTAATTTAATAATTTTTTTTTCAATAAGTTTAACAAAAACATAAAGGAAGTGAGAAAAAAATATAATATATTAGAGTTTTTAATATATAACATTTAAAATCAGAATAAAATACCAATTATACTTTGAAATTTTAATATGGGTGCGTTTAGAATATCTAATATACTTAGGTATAATAAAATAAGATATTCTAATTCAGATACTATGTATACAATGATTTATTTTTCTATGTAAAACGGTTAAATAATAGCATAACTCCTCTTCTTTGTTTTTTTTTCTTCTATTACATGTACATACACACTACATATTTTTATGCATGCATAATGTGTGCACACAATAAACGGATATGTAAGAGGGAGGAGAAGGGTAAAACAGAATATTAAAATATACATTTTGTAGATTGATTTGAAAAAAAAAAATAGTAATAATCATTAATTGAGAAGACTCATAAAAAAGATATCTAGATGACGTGCTTACAGTTGTAAACACTTTGAATGAAATTCATATATGATGTACCTACTATATACATATGTAAATATATACCTATAGCTTTTTTTTACTGTATCATATAATATTGATTGGAATTATTACTGTTCCGCCTTCGCATAAACCATTCATTCATATTAGATTCATATATTATAATATAACATATGGTATATAATATAACACGTTTGCCATTGATATGACTTTTATTTTAATCATGAGGTCAAAGTCTAAAATATTTATGTACAATGACATATGTGTAAAAAAAAAGACTTGTATATTATAGGCATAAGTAGGTACACATTATATTTCAAAAATTTGAATTAACCACTACATATGGTTTAAAATTTACCTTTTATAAAAAATTAAATCTAGATGTGAAATTTCTTAAAGGTGCAATTTTTGATACAGATCACTTTCTAGTAGAGTCCAAAATCAGATTTAGTGTAAAGAGAGACGAAAAAGAAAAAGATCGATTTAGAAAAGTTGAAACATGAAAAAGTGGTAAGCACATTTAAAAACCAAATACATATTTCATATTTTTTTATAATTATAAATAATTAAAATATTTACATAAATCATAGTTTTAATGCTTAATAATGTTAAAATAAAAATTTCATAACTTAATTATTTTTTTGATTACAATAATGAATTTTAATTGCAATTTTTTTTTGTTTTCATGGAATATAAAGTTATAAAATTAATTATGTATGTATTTATAATTTTTTTACATATCATTTAATTATCCATAGATAAGTATGTGTATACTCTGTTATCTTAGTTTTTAAGTTTATATTAAAAAATGTTTATTTAAAATTGGTTAAATGTTTAAAAAAATGTTTAAAATTAAATAACAAATTTTCGCAAAAAAAAAAAAACACATACATATGTAGATACATAAATAAAAAAAAATATGTAAAAGCGATATTGATTGTGAATATAATAACTCTTAAAAAACTCGTTTATTTTAATGTCTTAAGATGATAACTGTCAATTTTCTTTCAATTAATTTAAATTGTATTAATTGTAATACAAATATGTACAAAAATTATATGCTTTTCCTCAATAAAATATAAATTTCTCATTAATATATGTATCATTATTTCTACTTGTTGTTTATTAACAATTAATTGATATGTTAAAGTTAGCCCCCCTTTATTGAAACTATCAAATTTTTTCGATACAAATTTCACATTTTAATGATTTTAAATTTAATTGTGAGAATTTTCAATTACTGAGTATATAGGAAAAAAACTATACATATTAGTAAATGTACATAGGTCTTAGCAATCTTAGGTAACTTTTATGCAACAAAACTTTGACGTTATCATACAAGAATACCTTATGTTGAAGTCCTCTATGTTACCGGTAAATTAGTAATATTAGGGACTAGTAACGCATAAGGGGACGATTATATCTTGATTTGATTTTGTTATTGTAGTTTTGTAAAAGTTTGTGAATATTTCTTGAGTCATATTATTCTGTAGAAGTTGTTTTTTAACTACAAAGAAAATTATTAGAAGGATATGATTTACTGTATCTATGTATGTATATACCTACGTTGTATACCCGATACGTGAGTATAGATTTCTAATATACCTATTTTTAAATAATTTACTAATACATATTTATTTAAAATTTAGAAAAAATTTATCAATAAATAAATTTAAAAGAATTTCAAAATTCTAAATATGTAGTTCTAAATTTTTTTTTCTGTATACATTCAATATAACGTATATATGTATGTATGTATTTAATACAATATCGTAAATTCTTGAAAGAAAATACAAATAAAAGATCAGTTATATAAATGTTACGTGTATTACATATTATGTATTATAACTGAATTATTGAGTTTATTTCATAAAAAACTCAAAACCTATAATATATAACATGAAAAAAAAAATAAATAAAAAATAACAACAACATTCACAGTGGTGGTCCATATAAATGATTGCAGCGAGAACTACATTTAGCCTAAAGTGATCGTCAATTATTTTAGAACATTCATTTTTTTCTGGTTTTCTTTTCTTTTCGTAATTGAATTTTTTTTTTTTTAAATGATTACCATAATACGTAAGTTATCGCTAACAGCAGCCTTTTCGTAGTCACACAATATCAATAAAAGCAAGTATGTATCCATACAAGATGATGTTGATGATGATATGTAAAATAAGCACACCCAAAAAACCGTGAAAAATAAAAAATTATAGCTTTCGAGATGTGATATGTGACATATTCTTTCTTTATTTCATTGTATATTTATTAGAATAAAAATTATTATTAAAAGAATTTATCGTATAGAAGATGATAGGTTGTATATTTAAACCAAATTCAGAATAACAACATGTATATATTTAGTACTTTTAAAAAAAAAATCTAAATACTATCAAATGTATGAAGATACAATATTACAATATAATAAGGGCATCTTATCAAACTTTCTAATATGAATTTGATCTATTTTTAGTTTATTTTTAATCTTTGGGCAACACCTTTATATTAGTAATTGATATTTAAAGTCATTATTTTAACCATTTTGACACGTAAATCACGATAAATTTCGACATTTCAAAAGAGATCACTAAATTTTAAAATGATAATGAAATTTCTATAGAACACCACGGTGTAAATTCATATAGGTATGTATCTAATATATGTATATTTTTTAAATTATGTAGTATTTCTATCTTCAAATATTTAATTTATAGTACAAAGTATAAAATATAGTTTGTATATATTTTTTTCTTGTTTGAAATATACGTATACATATTTAAAAGTTGTGGGGGGTAAAACTAAACTAAAAGGAAATTCATAATAATTTCAACGGAAATTTTTATTTTTCCTCTCAATGCGTAATAGTAATAATAATTTTGTTTTGCTGATAAAAAGCCATTAAAATAGGGTCAATCGATCAATGAATAATCATAATAATAATAATAACAAAAATGATTAAAAATCAACTATGGATTAATGTCAAATATCATTTGTAGCACTTCCATGACCTTAAAAATATTCTCAAGTTATTATGCAATAAAATATAGAAATGAATTTTGAATTTATTTTAAAAGATTAAAGCCTTAAAGAGAAAATATACTTTACAAAGGATTCGAAATAAAAGTGGTCAATAAAAATTGTTAGTTAAGTCACTTACAACTTTGTAAGGAAAAAGTATAGGAAAGTAAACCCAAACAAAAACTGTGTCGCCAATTAGTGAAAAAAGGTTTTGGAAAATTCCAGTGAAAAACAAGTTGTGTTCCAATGTATTCATTAAAATATATATGTATATTGAAAAAATATAATCACATACATATTTTCAAAATACAAGAAATAGGGTAAATGTTCTTGTTTGCAGGATTTTTCTTCAAACATATTTAAGAAAAGAAAAAAAAGACACCTTGTAGGTGTTTTCATGGTTTATATTCAATATACATACTCGTGTATGTACAATTTGCATTAAATACATTGAATGAATGACAAAAAGGCTTTGAATTTGTACGAAAAAAAGAAATTTTATTTTACCTAAAGAAAATAAAGTAAGGCAAAGAGATAAATCTTCATACTTTTAAACTTATTTTTTTATACTATTTTATCTTTTTTTTTTGTATTCTACTTATTTTAATTTCTTCTATTTTTATTTTATTTATCGTTTTATTTTTTTTTATATAACCATTTAGGAAGATACTACTAGTTTAAATCAGCTAGCTAAAATATTCAATGAGGGACGTGTAGGTTCAGTCTGCCACCCACATTCTCAGCTACCACCTACAAAATAAAAAAAGACGAAGATGTTATTCTTCTTATTATTATTATTCTCTTCTTGAAAAAATACAATTTTTTTTTTAAATTTTTTAATTTTACTTTGATGTAAATAAGATAAACATTAATTGAAAAATGATATCATCACATCACATGCTGATATAGTATTTAAAAATGTTTCAGTTAAAGAAATAAAAATGAATCAAAATGAAATTTTGTTTTTTTTTTTCAGAAGAAAAAAGTTAATCAAATAAATTTACACACGGTTGTAGTATAGAAGTATATTTGTTTGTATTTAATTAATTTTTAAAATGTTTAATTCATTTTATTGTCAGATACTGTTTTTTTTGTTGTTGTTGTTTAAATTTTGTTTTTGTTTTGAAATTGAATCTTTTATATGAATATACTTATTTATTTCTAATGTATGAAATTGATTAAAATTATGAAGCAGCAAAAGAAAAGTGTGTATACATATATACTTGTATACATAAATATAATGTTTCATTATGCATTATTGCATAATTTTTGTTCACATTATATTAAATATATGCAATAAATAAACAATAATATGTATCTATTTGTATTATATACATACATCATATGTAATTTTTTCTCCTTATTTTTAAAATATACACTGTAATACATCGTATTTAAACGTTTAATGAATGCTATTAAATGCAATTAACACTGATAAAAAACTATTAAAAGACAGATAATATCGAAAACATAGAAAAAACAAAAAACAAAATCAAATGAAATAAAAGTAGTAATAATAAGAGAAACACATATGATTGACATGAAACATGATCGTTGTATTATACATACATATGTATATCTGTTCAAGATCAAAGTTAAATAAATTTTATTAAAATTGTATTGAATTTGTATATATAATGTAATTTAATTGTAAATCTAATTTTATTTCATTTTATAAAGGATATAAATTTTCATATTTTTTCTACTACTTTTTTTTTTTTTTTTTTTTTATAATTGAAAAATAATGAAGCTAAATTTAGCATGCATGTGTGTATCATTTAAATATTATTCAAAGATTTTCTTTTAGATTATGATATAGATTATATGTATTTATGTCTTTTTAACATGAAAATTAAGATTTTTTTTTTTTTTGAATTTTAGAAAATGTTACATTGTATTAACTGGAAAATATTAAGATCTTAATACATCATAAAATTAATTTTTCTTTTCTGCAATACCTTTGAATTATAGTATTATAGATTTAAGTTGGCCTTAATCCGTATATTATCAACATCATCATCATCAACGTTGTTGCATATATATGTAATTTTAATACATATATATGTTTATTATTATAAATATATATCTATATACTTTCACAGTATTATAATACAAATGTCTGATGGAATTTAAGAACTCTACTGTAATAACAAGAAAAAACCACAAAAGAGTGTTTCTTTAAATATTCATATAGGTACATTACACATACGATAAGACGAACGAACGTACTTTTCCTCAATGTCTGTCTGATTTATGTACTTGAAAATTTTATTTATGCATAACATAATAATATAAAATATAGTATATTTTTTGAGGCTATCAAGTACAAAATTTAATAATCACAAAAATCTAAAAACAAAATATTTTTAGTTTTGTTTTTATACAAATATGTCTTATACACCAATATTTGCCATTTAACCGAATGATAAGAAATATGCTGTTTATTTTTAAATTTTCATTCATCATCGGAAAATTAAAAAAAATTCAATGAATGTATTTTTTTTTTAATTCATGAATTTTACTTGATCGATGTTTGCACTTTATTTTAACAAAAAGCTGGTTTATCACCGAAGTGTATGTAGTAGGGGGTAGGTTTATTTGACTTTTTTTTTTTTTTTTTTAATATAAAATAACATAGGAATTTGCATCTGGTGGCCTCATTTGTATGTTTTTATATACAATATATAGTATGTGTAAAAAAAAGTAAAAAACTTTATATGGGTGTATATTCAAATATATAGATATGAATATGTGATTACATACATACATATGTAGGTATATATATATATGTACATATGTATATGTATATATAAAATTATAAACAAGAAGTGAAATTGAATAAGACGTTAGGGTCATTCTTTTGACCACATTGCAGATATATGTGATCTAATTTCATTTACATGTATAAACAAATACAAATACATATGTACATGTATATTTATCTATTAGAGATTATACATATGTATATTTATAAAAAAATATATATATACATATCTAAAGTAAATATCTAAGTAAAAAAGGAAATTACTTTATCTTTATTGAGTTGAAAAAAAATTGGAAAATTTCCAATATAAATGACAAAAATCATTCCTTATGATGGAATTTACGGATGCATTTTTTTACATTTTATTGTTGTTGTTTTTATACAGAAATGTAAAACATTGTTTACTTATATACACATATTTTATTTTTTTAATAATAACTTGTAAAGTTTCATATATGTACATATGTATGTATATTGTTAGACTGTTTTTGTATAGAATATTTTAATTTAAAGGATTTTGAGTCATAAATGAAAAAAAATATTTTAGTATTTTTTAAAAATTATGAAAAACCTCGAATTTGATCTTGATTTTTGAATTTTCTAACATTTTTCTGGATACTTATATCTTCAAATTTATAAAATAAAAATGGCAAAAATATTCATTCTTAATGTTTAAGAAGAAAAAAACTTCCTAAATTAGAGTACATATAAATTTTCCATACTTTTTCCTTCCATAATATAATTTTTCCTTAACTTTTTTTTAAATGTTTTTGTTTTCTCAGTAATCGTTTTACCATTTTTTTTTTCAAGAGATTTTTACCAAAAAATTAAGAAAAAAGCGCAGAGTATATTATTTTATAAAAAAGAAACACGTTTCTAGGTTAAATGTTTTATTGGTTCCACTTTTTTATGTATTTTTTTTTTAATTTTTAATTTTTATATTTGTACATACATATCTTTAAAAGAAAAAAAAACTTTCATTTTTAATTTATAGAAAGTAAAAAAAAAATTAAATTTTCATTTTCATTTAACATAATATTATGCACTTTATTATTATATTTTGACTATTTAACAAATACAAAAAGGAAAAAAAAATTTTTTATTTAATATTTATGAATATAATAATATTAAATTTTATAGTTAATAATATTGTGCATATATTGACACTATTTAAAAACTAAAATTTATATGATGATGATCGTGATTCTTGTTAATTTTGTTTTTTTGTTTTATTGTTATTTTATGTTGTATAGCTGTTGCGTTAGGCACATTTTTTTTTTTCACCTTTCTATTTAAATTGTTCAATATGTGCTTTTATGTACTGCATATATGTATAATTTTTTTTTCTTTAAATAATAATAATAAAAAATCATATTAAAAAAAAAAAGAGAAAAAAAAATTAGTTAATTTGTGATGAACAAGTATGCAAATTAATTGCGCATTCATCAATATAAATAAAGAGAAAAATATTACAGGTATGCGAGAGGAAAAAAAAAAACATAACACAAAAATAACACGTTGTAATCGACTTCTCACACAATAATTCCAATTAAATATTTTATACACGGGTAAAAGAAAAAATTGAATGAAAATGAGAAAAAAAAAACAACAAAAAAACGAAGTAGTAATTGTAAAGAAATGGTGTTGAAATTGGTAAAGAAGGCGCCATACTGCTAACAATAAAGAGATACATCTATAAATATGGTTGAAATACATTTTAGTATTGAATGCATATTATTATTGAAAATAATAATAATAATAATAATAAAAAAAGACAATATTGTATACACATACTACATATGATGGTATTCAGGTATGCATGCAATAAATTTCAAATGGATGTTTTTTTGTTTTTTTTTTTATGAATATGTATATGAATTTTTCATCATCATCATCATAATTTATTTTCAGTGTATTATTGTTCAATTTATCTGAATGTTCATAATCTTTATAAAGTGGCTGGAATGATAGTTGAAGGAAAAAAAAATTAAAAATAGAAATATTATTAATTTTTTATCATACTAAGTAAAAAAAAAAAAAAAAGAGTAAAAATAATAAAATCAAATATGAATTTACAAATAGAAATTATATATGTAGATACATATATGTACTAATACATCCAATGTATTGTTTAATAATTTTTTTTTATTTTTATTTATTAAATTTAATCTTTACTTAATTGTATTTTATATATTTAGATTTTTGTTTTTAAACTATTTATTGTTTATTTTTCTATTGTTTAAAAAAAAATTAAACTTTCTCTATTGCTGCGTTGTTACATTTTTTTTTTTGGTATGTTGTTTTTGTTTTTGTGGGATCACGTCCAAGTATTTTTTTTTTTTAGTACAAAGAAATTTTGATAGTAAGTTAGATTTCAAAAACATATGTATCTTCAATTTTTCAATTTACAGAAAAATCTTTTTTTTTTTTCTTCCTATGTATATATTGGTTAAAAACATATTTATGTACATATGGATATTGTAACTTTCACACAAAATTTTAGATTACATTTTTTAGCTTTTTTGCATTACATATATATGTATATTTTTTTATTATATATTTGAAATCCTTTAGATTTGTGTTTAACAATTTTTAGATAAAATTCAATATGAATTAGACTTTTATTATTTTTTTTTAATCTTGAAAATTTCAATAAATACGATAGAAGGTATACATACATATGTATATATACATATGTACGAGCATATGTAATAATGTGCAAATAATGCTGTATGTCAATTCAAGGCTAAATAAAATATTTCTAAAGTTAAATAATAATTAATAATAATACTGGATTTATTAGAAATCACATAATATGTACATACGTGTATATTATCATTTTTATTATACTACAACAATTTCATACTTTATAATTTTATATTATTTTTTAGTCAGACATAGAAGTGTCACCACAAACGTCACAAGGTCTTTTCACGCACAGCTATTTATTTATTTCACTTTTTTTTTGTTTTTGTATATAATTTTAATTGAAAATTAACAACTTTTATGTAAGTACATATTATGGAGAAAAAAAATGTGCTCGTAAGCGTACATTAACTCGAAATGCAATTAAAATTAACTTTTTTTTTCAAAGTACAAAGAAAAGTTGAATTTAATTAAAACTGTATTTTCCGTGAAGGTCGTATGCCATACCTCCATAAAAAAAATAGATACACATATGGTGACCTGATTATATTTATAGTATGTATATAAAATGTTAAATTCTTATGTCGAAATTTTACTTTTTTTTAAAAAAAAAAAAAACTTTTTTATTAAAATAAAAAAAGTATATATGTACATATAGTATATAAATTTTTTTCATATAAATTATGAATCCTTTTATAGTGGTAGCAATGATACTATAGGTTCCATATATATAACTGCTCTGTGGTGATAGTCAGGATTTAGCTACTTTAAAAGTTATTTGTTTTTCATTTTTTCTTTTTGAGTAGTAATTGAAAATTAAAATGTTTTTTTTATTGAAAGGTTTTGAATTTTTATAAAGCCAAGATGATCGTCTTCTTGTTTATAAATTGTAAAAATCATTTGAACATTTTAAAACGCTATTAAAACGTACTTATATTAATTGTTCTTTTAATCAAGATAGAGTACCTATTAAAAAAAAACAGATAAAAAAAAAATATCATTAAAGCAAGGACAACATTTAAGATAACAAAAAACATAAGAAATCAAATTAACTTTGTATATATGTAGAAAATTATGTTTTATTATTTTTAAAGATTTAAGTGAGCCATCATTACAATATTATATCTATACGATAGTGTGGTAATTTTTTTGTTTTACTATAAAAAAAAAATTTATTTATTCATTTTTTTTCTTCTTTAAATTCTTTCAGCATAATACTCGTAATAATAATAATAATAATTTTGATTACTATAATTATTATTACTTTTCTATGTAGTAGATATCATTCGTAATATAAAAATTACTTGAAAGTAATATTGACTAACTTTGTACACCAGCTATAGTATAAAAAGCAGAATATTGATTTGTATTGATGTTAAAATTAAGTGTATAATTGAATGAATATCAGTAATTGAGTTGCTTAACAGGTTTTTTTTTTCTTTTACTAAAATTTTTCTTACTATTTTTTTTTAAAATGATGATTTTCAATGCTTTAAGCAAAAATTCCATCCAATTACTTTTTATGGGGAATCATCGAAGCTGAAAAAATCATATAAATAGGAGCATATTTCATTAAGTATTTCATTATTACATTTTTTTTTAAAAATGTACATTGTTTTTTTCTAATTTTTCTTTACATGTAGTTGTAAAACGTATACATAATTAAATTTTAATTATTTTTTTTTCTATATCGTATATTTATACGTATATAATGTATATAGCTATATACATATATGTATTTTTTCCATTAAAACTGAACAATAAATTAAGAAGTACCTACTTAGTCGTCAAAATTATTTCAACTCCAAAAAAAGGATATCATCTTAAAAGAGATGACGTGAAAACATAAAATTAAATAGATTTTTAGAGTAAAGAAACGAAAAAAAAATTATAGAATTGACATAATATTATATGTATATGTACATATATGTATAATAAATTATTACATTGTCAGATGATAAAAAATAATGTGAGAAGATACTGTGTGGGACTTGTATTATATTGCTTTAATTAATTATTTTATAAGATTTCTTTCTTTTAATTTACTTTTATTCTGCTGACACGTGTCTGTTAATTAGCAAAAATTTATTTAACATAAAAAATCACAGACAGTATTTTATTTGAAAATCTTGAAAAAAGGAAAGAAAAAAAGATGGGTGAATATTTCTATCTAGAAGAAAAAAAAAATATTATAAAAGAGTTTTATTTTTGAAGAATTCTTTCAATTAATACAAGATAATAGAAGTTCCGCATCATGCAATATAGGATAATAATTTTTTAAACAAAAGAGAAAAGGACCTTTTACAAGCATATTTGAAATTCATTCTATACTTGAGGGTACGAACTGTGATGCTTTTCTATTGGAAGAAACGATGTAGGTAAATTTGTTTTCTATTCATTTTGCTGTAATAATGAAAACTTTTGAGTCTGGAAATGGATTATGTAATTACATAATTTCCCATAAGATAAAATAGACAACTACTATGCTTAAATCAAAGTAATACTGTAATTTGAAAGTTCAGTACCAGACAAAATTTAAATAATTTTCGTTAGGATTTTTAATTAAACTCTATATTGTTTTCTGATAAAAATAAATTTCAAAATATCAATTGTATTCTGATTTCATCTACTTCAATTCAAATACAGTAAAAAAAGCTTCATTTGTAATGCTTCAAAATGAAATTTTGTTATCAGGAAAATATATACATATATGATATTTTTTTTATATCTGTGTAAATGTTAGTTTTACAATATACAACAAATTCATCGTCATCATATACATATATGTACATGTACATATATATATATGTATATATATTTTTATTTAAAAAAGCTATATAACACAAAATTTTTGTGATCGAATACCAGGTCAAGTATATTGATCGACGTCAAAATGCAAATAAAATGCAACTTGGATGATAATAACATAAAATATTAAGAAATATGACGCTAAAATATTTTTAAAGATGAGGAAAAAATAGAGTTTAAGTCCAAATAGATACGGAAGTGCATAATGCAATATAAATATGTATAATAATAATAATATGAGATTATAATCACATTTTTTTATATATGTACATATGTATATGGTAAACGAGTGTCGATTGTCGATGAATGCCTTATAATTAAAAAAAAAAAAAAATTTGTTTAAATGGTTTTTATCTCACATAATTTAGGTGTGATTGATAGATTTTCTTATCTTTATTTTCGAATTAATATGATTATTATGTATAACCGAAAATTTGAATTTTTTCAAAAATAGTTATTTTAAACAAAAAGTGAAAAAAGTATTTTTTTTTTTTACATAAAAAAATTCCATTCACATTATTTCTTATTGTTAATCTGATTTATTTAGAGGAAGATACATTCATCATGTAAATAATAGATGTTTTTTTTGAAAGTTGCATACTGATGGGATAGTTATCATCTTAAAATTTAACGGTTGGAGACAAAAAAATCCTGGTTATTTTATTAAAATAACTGTTTTGCTTTTTTTTTATGTCTTAACAGCTAATAAATTATGTAAAGTCTTATTTCGAGATCCATTCATACCATATAAGTTCAATTAAATTGAAAAGGTATTTAAAAAATTTCCTATAAAAAAAAACAACCTAATATCTTAATTATATAATATCACAAATTTTACGTATTAGAAATAAATGTGAAAGTATATGGTATTTATTTTCGAGTTTTTTGAATATTTTCACCTGATTTATACTTTCTCGAAATAGATCAAATTTGTAGCTGTTATTAAAAGCGCAGAAAAATTTATTAATTTTTATACATATACATAATGTATATAAGAAAAACAAATATCTGAATAAATGAGGCAAAGGTACATATACGTTCGTGAATAACGTAGGTGCGTACGTAAATGCCTTAAAAAACGTGGGTGCATTACCGGTTTAATGGTACGCATATGCATGATCCTTTTCACATGTGATATTCTTTTGTAAATTCGTTCTAAAATTTCCTTTTCACAATACAATTTTTTCTGAAAATGATCACTGTTTCAAAAATTTGAACACTTTTAAATTTGAATTGATATACAAATAAAAAGTTACGTATTATTAAATTATTAGTTTTTTTTCCTATGTATGTATGTATATACATATTATTAGTTTCTTGTTGAAAATGAAATATTTATTATATGAATACGATTGAAATATCCATAACTTTTTTTTTTCTATTTTCTTTTTTGTATGGTCCATGGTGAAATACTACTTATTATTATCATAATCATCATCACTATCAGCACTAGCAGCAGAAGCATCTGCAGCAGACAGATTTCACTCTCGACGCCACATACCATAGATCGTTGCATTGCATTGCAGCATTTTTGTTGTTTTTTTCAACTTTGAATGAATACCTATTACAAAAAATTAAGAAAAATTTCCATAAAAAATGCCTACGCAAAGATGTTATATACATACATATGTACATTTAAATGAATGGGGTAAAATGATTTTATTTGTGATGTTTTTTGTTACTTTTTTTTGTTTATATTTTCTTTTAAATTAATACCACCGTTTAAAAAAAAAAAAAAAAAAATATATATATATATTATTAAATGTATCTAAGATGTATTGTACATACATATGTATGTAGAACCTGAACTAAAAACTTCTCTTGAAAATGAACGATGATGATGTATGGTAAGTATAAGTAGTAGAAGGCATGGCACTTACACTGTACTGGAACCATTACAGATTGATAATAATATTTTACTACATTAACTTAGTACAATATCATATAATAATTCTAAGCATCATTATTATAACTATGATAGGGATGGTGATGGTATAAACATAAAAATCATTGCTGTTTATATGTATATTCATCTAGAAAACTGATGTTTCTATTTATAAATTTATCCTCCGCATTGTTGAATGTATGTTTTTCTTATTTATGTATATGAGTATTAGAATTGAAATACATAAATTTTGTTTTATTATTTCTTTTTTTAAAAATGTTCTATTAAAGTCAATGTATGATGATGCATATAAAATTCTTTCAGTTCTATATATGATTTAAATTATAAAAGAGTGAATAAGAAGTGTAGATAAAATCATCAAAAATGATTATGTTTGGTTTTGATCCATGCTCAAATGATCCACTTATAGTCGTCATATTTTATTTATTTTCACTGTATTTGTGGTTTTAGATTTAATAAATAGAATTTTTATTTGAATTATAGCTTTATATCACAAAGTTAGATACCAGATTTAAAAATGTATGTATTTAAAAAACAAAAATCCTAAACCGAAAATTATCACATTAGTAAAATGAACTAAAATGAATTAAAATATTGATTGTGTATGATATACGAGTACATAATCTAATTTCTTTAATACAATACAATGGCTTGCATTTTTTTTTATCGCAGTTTTGATTATGCGAACAAAAAGAACAGAAGAATAAAAAATTTATTTTCCCACAAAACAGTTTAACAATTTAGTATGTTGAAAAAATATTTAGGTATAGGAATTTTTTTATAGACCGTTAAAATAAAGTAATCATACGGTTAAATTTTGTGATAATTTTGTTTTCTGTTTATAATTGCGAAAGTGATTTTGTTAAAGCCACACAAGTTGAAATACATAATAACTATATAATCTATTGTCATATACATACATATGTATGTATGTAATACACACATGTATTGTCTTCAATGACACCTTGTATGTTTAAGGAACTAAAAATTATGATGTACTAAAATTTTTTTTCTTTTGAAAATTAGATTTAAACAGACCATTAAGGAAAGTTAAGTGAAAATATATAATATGAGTATAAAGTTAATACATACATGAATAACGGACCGTTTTAATTGGTGTCTCATTTTAGTGCAAAAATTTATCCATGATATTGTTTGTCTATGCGGTTTTACTATCTTTTTGTTGTTATTTTTCTCCCATTTTTATCTTATAAAAGTAAATACCACCAGAGTAGTATTTTAAACCGAAAAAGCAAATTTTTCATGCTAAAACAAATAAAAAACACATAGATATATTTTATTTATTCACGGTGCATCTAAGGATATACCAAAGAATTTCTTATTAGAGAAAAGATAATGTCATAAAAAACCGACATGTCAATAAAAAGACCCAAAAAAAAAAAATGCACTCAATGTGAAAGGCTTTCTAAAATACCTTTATAAATTTAGTTTTTGTTTTTATTATTATTTGAATTTTTTTTTTTTTTTTTGTATTCATAAATTTAATTTTTTCTGTAACAATCAATTTTGAACATCTGTACACATAAATATCTGCATATTATAGATAAAATTAAAAAAAATAAAAACGTAATAAAAAAAAGTTTCCTACTGTGAAGAAACATTAAAAATTTGACACATTTTGACTGTTAACTGGCGCCTACACTAAATACAAAATTTGTGTGCCTTTCGCTTGTTTGTAAAAAAAATGCGCCTACACTCGAAGATTTTTTGTTTTTGTGTTTTTTTCGATGTTAAATAAAGAAAAGAGATTCAATATTATGTGTATAGGGCTAGTGCATCTACTGTTTACCACTTTATTTTAAATTTATTTCCTTTGTAATGAATTTATAAAATTTTTACAAAATATTTTTTTATATTCTTCATGGACAAATCTATGGAAATATTCGTAGTTTAATTTAAATCTTTTTTTTTTAATATACGAATAATGTGTGATATTTAGATTCGTTCAGTTGAATAGAACTTTAAAAAAATTATGTCCAGTGATCGAAATGTTCACCCTAAAAATATTTTTTATTCTCATTTTCATCATTCAATCATGTATTATATAAAGTTTTTCATGTTTATATTTTTATTTATACAATACTTAAGCTGGACATTTAGAAAATAACTAGCACAACAGTATTGTAACGTTATCGATGAACTCTTATTTTTATTTAAACATACATACATATGTACATATGTACATATATACTAAATAACAGTTCACTTGATCAGATACTTGTAGTAACAGGATAATAATGTAAAAAAGATATATGTACACGTAATTATGATGTACTTGAAATAAAATACATTATATGAAAATGTAAATACATAATAATAATAATAATGATAAAATAATACTCGACATTTCATTGATATAATTTGTATTTTATTGAAAAAGAATTTGATTTAATGATTTGTAAATGTTGATATAAATTTTAATTTAACAATAATTCAAATAAAATATCTTTTGCAAAAATGTTTTTTTTTTCTGCTTTCTATTATGAAGTAATATGACCAACAAAAAAAAAAAGTTTATGGTTCAGTTTTCATTTACAGTTTTTTCTTCTACTGTATATTGTAAAATGTTGTAAAATTGTATAATAAAATTTTATGAAAACAAAGTACAATTTACCATTATATAATAACCCTTTTAAAAAGTATATGTAATATTTTAGATAAATGCAAATATATAGAACGCCTACAATTTCTGTGTAAATGATATACCTATCTTCTTATGTTACAAAACTAGAAAAAAAAATAAATAAAGTCCTAACTTTTCATCACATATGAGTAAATTCTTGTGTGTAAAATGTGTTGTAAATTGAAAAATTATATATATAGGACCTATAAAATTTTAAATTGTCCAGCTGAGACCATTAAAATCTTTTCTTAAAAAAAAAAAAATAAATACATAATAATAAAAGTAAAAAATAAACAAAATCTAAAACTAATATGTTTATGTATCATATACATATTATGAAAAAATGTACTATCATGTACTATGCAATTTTAATGGGTGTCAGATATCTTTCAAAAAAAAAAAAATTTTCCATGTCAGTTAATTTGAGTTTACTTTACCGTGAATGAATTAATAAATGAATGAATGAATTTAAGAGTAGTAAGAAATAGTAACTATACGTATATATTATATACATTGTACAATTGTACATATTGTGTTATTATGATGAAAAAATATTTCAAAATTTAGTTCAAGTTGCACTTTGTTACGTTATGTATATGTTATATGTTATGCAAAAAGATGCGGAACAAATAATAAAAGAATTTAAATCTTATAATTTATTAATTTCAAATTTTCAAACAGAAGAGATAAAAACAAAAAAAAAATTATTTATAGGATTTTTAGTCGATGATATCATCATAATTTTTGTTATGTTACATGGTGGTTTATGTCATTTTTCTTAGTTGTTATACTGCTGGTAGAAATTTATGCAAATTTATTTATTTATTTATTTTTTTGTTAATGAGTTTCTGCAAAAACACATGTGAAAATTCAATTGTTTTTTTAAATTTTTTTTTCTGTTTCTATTTCTCAAAATTATTCTTGAAGTCATGAAGTACATATTTTTATAACTTTAAAAAAAAAGGCACAACATTAGCGTTGTTTTGAAGTGAGTGGATTCTAAAAAATAAAGGATATAATATATGTATGTACCTACATGTTCTTTGTCGTTATACCTATTTACTAAAAATATTATGTGGAGGTCTTCTTGATCCAATTTCAGCAACGGATATTTTAAAATTACATTTGTTTTAAATTTTTTTTTTTTCATAAAAATTTTTCAATTTAGCAGTCAAAAAGTTAGGTAGTTTTGCAAAAAAAAAAAAATATCATAAGCATTGTGATTTTGGCACAAATCTTGACTTGAACTTTGGTTATTGACGGACAATTTGAGTTATGTTAATTCATAGATTTATAATTTGGAAGTGTCAATCTTTTTTTTTTTTTGAATTAAAAATATCAATTATTCAAACTTTCGCTAATATGCTATTTTTTTTCTTTGACTATCTTGAAATTAGTTCTGAAATTCGAATTGATTTCTAAAAGACTTATAAAATGAAAAAAAAGGTTGTTACAGATAATAAATTTTTGGTGTGTTTCAAAGTCAACATTTCACAATTAATATCAAATAAAAGGATAAGATAATCTCTTTGAAAAGAATCTTTATGAATTTTAACTAATATTTGTCAACATTTCAAAAAAAAATTCAAAGATTTTTTTTTTTTTATAAACAATAAATCCAATTTTTTCTTAATATTTTAAATATCTAAAACCGTTCATCTGTGTTTTTATCTACATATCTAATTTTTAATTTCAAACATTGAGATTTGTAAAACTTATATTCTTAAAGTGTCTGATTGAAAATATAAAAAAAGACAGATTTCAGACGGAGAAAAAAAAAATCTGGAATTTGTATTTATGGATTATTCGTATTACAAAATATTTAAATGACAGCAGGATTAAATATTTAGAGAGAAAAAAAAAAAAAACAATTTGTAAATTGTTAAACTTTTGGTCCAATTCAATT
The DNA here is from genome assembly GCA_939192795.1 of Bombylius discolor. Classification (NCBI taxonomy): domain Eukaryota; kingdom Metazoa; phylum Arthropoda; class Insecta; order Diptera; family Bombyliidae; genus Bombylius; species Bombylius discolor. The sequence continues at coordinate 9,090,689 of OW584243.1, read as the reverse complement.
TTGGACAATCTCCAAAAATAATTTTTCAAATACATACATACATAATTTTATAGAGGGTATCAACTCTTGTCTGTGGTTCATTTTATTTTATTTCATTTTAATTTCAACAACATTTTCAACTGTTTCATATCGCAACATTTTAGCAAAAAGTGTGCAGAATAAATGAAAAAAACAAATCTTTAATATAAAATGAAGTATAATTTAATCACTCTTCTAAAATATGATTTGAAATAATACTACAAAAAAAAAATTAAATATGTACTACATTTCTCTTTAGCTCACCTATATTTTATACGGGTGATCGACCAGCTAAATAAAGGAAGTATTTATAATTTTTAAAAGATTTTTTTGTTTAAGATGACACAAAAAATCCATAAATAACTTAAATCACACTATTTTTGTAAATTTTATTTTTTCAACATAAACATAAAAATAAAATGCATGATATATTATTATTTTAAAAAACAAGAAAAAAAAAATATGTTGTTTTATGCAACAGCATCAGTCAAAACAATTTGATTACATCATATTATTTGGAATTTATATGGAAAACATTTTTTATACGAATGCATATTTCAAATGCATCTTATTTTGTATTCTATACATATCTTTTAGATATTTTATTATTTAATTATAAAAGATAAAAAAAAAAACAATAATTTTCTCTAACTTTGTAAAATATTTTATTTTGATGACATGGGCACTTTGTGAATTAAAAAAAAATATACAAAATAAAATTCAATTTATCTAGGTAGTAGTAGTTTTTTTTTTTTTTAACCGTTGATTTATACATATTTAAAAATTAAACTCATAAATACACTAGATTTTGTGATTATACATATAAAAACGAATACAAATAAAAATAAATTGCAAAATGCAATTGTATAAAAAATTTCTTTTCATTTATGCAGAAAAAGTTCAAAGAAACAAAAATGAAATAAAATAAAGCTAATAGGTAAATTTACATAAAAAATTCTATGCATTTTTTGTCGCGCATGCTTGTCATATGAAATGAGTTCAATTTGTTTTCTTACAAAACAAACAAAAAAAAAAAAAATAAATAAAATAAAAAAACACAAAAAAAAAACCTAAGAGTGAAAAAAAGTCATCATCATAATTATTATCGATGAGTCCAAAGTACATCAGTCAGTGGCCGGAATTTTTTTTTTTAAAGAAAGTATTTTTTGATTTTTAGTCCAGTTAGAAAATAAAGTAAAAATTGAATGAATAAATTAGATAAAATTACATTTTTATTTATTTGATATTTTTCTTTATTTTATTTTATTCGGATTTTTGTTTTTGTATAATATTTCAAATAAATGCATCATAACTTAAATGCAATTAAGTAAAGTTTAGTACTTAGGGGACAAGTTCATATTAAAAGAATGCTTTAAAAGTTTCATTATTTTCTATTTTATTTTATTTTTTTAAATTTTTGCTTAGCATGCGTTTACCCTGTGCGCTCATGAAAGTTATGCTTTTTTCAAGAAAAAAAAATTCATATTTGGTTAAAAAAAAGCGTAAGAGGTAGAAAACCCCTTTTTTTTTTTTAAATATTCCAATTAATGTGACTTTTAATTTATCTTCATGTATTTTTTCTCCAAATAATAATTTATAATTATGAAATGTAAAGAATTTCAGTAGTTAATCTTCTATTGTAAAAATGCAAGATGCACTTTTACTTAGTTTAAACAAAAAAGTGAAAAATTCTATGTAGTATATATACGTACATGCAGATAAAATTCATAGATACAAATATGTATATACATAAGTATTTCTCTAAATTGAAATGCTTTTTTTTTTTTAAATACAACAAGTAGACTATTAACGATAAAAAGAATTAAAGATGACGACGACGACGACGACCTAGTTGAGAGGGTTGTTTTTATTATGTATTTCATTCATAAATGGCGCGTAAAAGAAACACGTGGTGGTGAAGGGTAAAATGCATTTTCATAAACAATATATGTACATACATAAATACATACGAGTACTATGTGGTATATACTCGTATGTAGAGTGTTTCATATTATATATGCGTACAGGATAAAATATTGAACATCCCCTAAGGATTAATTTTAAAGGCGACAAACGAAAAAAAAAAAAATATATATAAACCCTGTGCTAAGTATAAAACAAAAAACAAAAAAACAAAATTGTGGTATGATAGAAGAAAATAAAACGATGCATGAACATGGAATGGAAATCAATATTAAAAATATGTATTTAAAAAAATAAAAATAAAATAATAAGTATAAGAAGAGGGTTGGTTGGTAATATTATATACTGTACTGCACATAAATTGCATAAAAGAGGGTTGACTTTTTTAGTACATTTTTGATGATTAAAAAGGCAAAAACAAAAAGAAACAAAACAAAAATACAGCAAATAAGTTGTTATAAATATTATTTTACTTAAATTTCAAAAATTTCTAAAAGAATAAAAACAACAACAATAACATAAACTTAAACAAAAAAAAAACAAAAACAGAAAAAAAGAACTAATCTATATAACACGATATAAGAACGTTGACTTATGTATGTTTTATTTTTGATAGAAATATTTTCTAGATTGTGTCTTGTAAACATAAATATCATCAGAATCGGAAGTGCTTTCATATATTGATGACATAAAACTATAGAAAATGTGAAAAAAAGAAAGTTTTTTTTTTAAATGAAAGAAAATTAAATAAAATTGATTTGTTTTTATTTTGAATATTATTGGATTTTGTTTTTTATGTTCTATTTAACAAAAATTAATATCGTGTTTTAATTTAATTAATTTTGTTTTTGTTTTTCCTACGTAAACATATCATAAATTAATAATAAAATCATGTTTAAAATGCATGAAATGACATAAAAGAATATGTTATCATTATATAGTATGTCATTATTGTAAAATAATATAATAATTTATTTTATCAATAATAAAATAATGAATATAAAAGTGTAACAAAGTGTTTTTTGAAAGGTGTATAATTTCAATGTGAATCACATTTTTATCTATTACGCACCTTTACATCTTATTTTTTTATTAATTATAATTTTTTACTTCTACTTTTTTTTAATTTTATTTTATTTTTGTAATGTTTTTTATCTGATAAAAATGGTATTGTAATGGTGATTCATATGGAAAATATGAATTTTTTTTTTTTTTTTTTTTTCTTTTTTTTTTTGAAGAATAAAATTATACGTTTGTGATTTAATAGTCATGAACATATGTGTGATTTTTTTTTATTTCCAATATCGATAAACTAATCATCAACTTTTCAACTGTAACAAATATGAATTTTTTTTATAGTAATATAAGCTTTATATTCGTAGTGTTCTTTTTTTCTTATTTTTTGTTCAGTTACAAAAACTAGTCCAGTGAAAAGTCATGTAAGTTTATTCAGAATTTATCAAACTGGTGGTGTTATGAATAATTTGTACATTGAATGATTCATTATTTTTTATTATCAATGATTTTTTGTTTTTTACCTTTCTTACATTAACAAAGTTCATAAACTTATATTTAAAAGAGAAAAAAAATTTTAGAAAAAATAAAAATTTTAGTAAGTGGAATTACGTTTTTTGAATGTTTATTTATTTTTTTTTTTTTTGGAGGAAGATAGAAATTATAAAGATAAATGAATTTTTATTTTACTTTTATTTTAGATTTTCATAACGTGAATGTTTTTTTTATATTTTAAATGTCACGACCGGAACACATTGTTTTAGGCAATCTTAAGTTCTAATGGCACAATTGTATCCTTTTATATCTTAAATGGAATTTTATTTTAAAATTATTTTTGCAAAATAAAAATACATTTAAATAAATCATTATTTATAATAGATATTTGAAAAAACAAGATATTTTTGCTTTATCAGACATAAAACACACTTTAAATTCTTGAAGAAAAGTAATTTTATTGTATGTTTTAAAATATCGTACATAAATTATATAAATTATTCATTTATTCGATGTAAATACCATACGTTCATTACAATTCAATGTATTACATTGTAACAATAAAAAAAAAAACAAGAATTGTAACATAATGTCACGATCGAGTATCCGGTAAGCTATAAAATTAACACCTTTCACATGGAAACATTGTTTAAAGAAATTCTCTTATTTTTCTTTCTATTATTCGACGATTATTGATGTGTGAAAATAAAGATTCCGATAAGAATGTACGATTTAACGATCCATGCCAATTTCATAAGAACAAAATAAAACAATAAAATGGATACTTTATGTGTTAAAGTGAAACATAAACATACTTTATTGTGTTTTAGGGTTTACGACAACTCAAAGTCAGATTCCCATGACTTTTTTTTGAATAAATATTAAAGCAGTCCTTGGTGGGCTCCGATCTTCTCCAACAAGATTTAAATATTCTCTTTCGTCAATTCGTCATACATTTTACCTCTCGTTTTTTATGAGTTCTGTACCACACAAACTCTTTAATTTTTAATTATTCTACACATTTTTATTATTTACTAAAAGATATTGCATGAATCTTTTTTAAGTCAAACAAATTCTAAGAATATATTAATTTTAAAATTACCATGAGAAGTCCAATAACTGATTTGCCATTGATGAAAAATCAAATTAATCCAATAAAAGAGTACGTTTTTCTTTTTCTTTTTTATATCGGATTATACGAAATTCATGTAATAAAAGAATATCTTGTAATACATACTATACGTTATAAAAATGAATGAAGAAGAGTTTAATACTTGAATAATTGTGTTACGAGGATTATTTTTATGGTGAAGATAGAACATGTGGAGTTTATGAATATATATCGAATTTTAAAATTAAGTTTACCGTCACAATATGGAAAATCCCTTTTAATTGAGTGCTGATTTAAAAGGTGAAGGTCAATTTGATTCAATTATAAATATTGAAAGTATGTCATTGTGTTTGATAATTAATTAAAGAGGATATATTATTTTATTTCAAGAAAAATTACATATAAAATTTTTGTTGTTCTACATTATATTGAATGAAATTTTAAAAATTTCAATCTTAAAAATGTAAAATTATGTTAAATTTATAATTTTACAGTAAAACAATAAGATAAGTTAGATAAATGATATTTAATTTCAAAAGGTTCAAAAAACTATCTAATATGCATACGCGGAAAAAAAATTATAAACTTACTTTTTGCATACCATTTTTATGAATCATCATTTTTTTTTATATGAGGCTTTAAAAATTCCATTATGATGATTGTATTGCAGGTTTAGAATTTTATTTTCAAACAAAAACAAAAAAAAAAACTACAAGAATTACAAATAATATGGTAATAGTAGATATAGCTATACATATGTAGGTATGTATGTATGTTATTTGAATTTTAAATCTGTAATAAAAATTTTTTTTGTTTTCTTTCTTTATTTTATTTTTGAATTATTTAAAGAAAAAAAGTGCATAGAAAGAAGTGAGTGGAGTGAAACTTTAAGTAAAAAATGTTGTTAATTTTTAAATTATTCCAAAGAAAGAAAAAAAAAAAAACAATTTTAAAATTAAGATTAATGAATAATTTGTGTACCTGGTACCAGAAAATTGAAAAAAAAAAAAAAAAGTGTGGTAAAAGTATAAAATAAAGTTGAAGTTACCACGACTTGAAAGGGTATCAAGAATTTTGACAGTTGGAAAGCAAAACTTTTGGGTGTTGAAAATCGTTGATAGTGAGTATACCCGCAGTTGACGAAAAATTACAAAATTTCAAATATTAGAGCACGTGTTAATTTGCATAAATGTATGTATGTATCTTTTTTTATGTTCTTTGACATTTAAACGCACAGGCAATTTCAATTTAATCATTCTTGTTTTATGTATTTTGATCTTTCGAAACTGTAAATTATTTTTTTTTTTACTTTTGACAAATTTGAAATAAAAAAAAGTCATATCAGTTTTTGAATTTTTCATTATTATCTTGAATTATGATTTTTTTCTTTTTCTCCTTTAAATTCACTATAAAATACTGATCATATTATGAATGGACCAACTGCCAAATAAAAATTTGATTAATGATAAATTATTTATTTTGGAAATAGGTAGTTCTAGTTAGTTAGAAGACATAGATTAAAACAAGTTTAAGATTGAATTTTTGCAAATGAGAATTTAGAGACAGCCTATTAGTATTATTATTATGATGATGATGATGATGAAAGCAAATAAAATTCTTTAATATCATAGTTCCATAAAAATGATATGTGTAGTGAAAGAAAAAAAAAATGATGTCATTAACCCTATGTAAACTGTTACCATTAATCAAAAGCATCAGTTAGTAATGCGGTTATTAATTTTTTCTTTTGCGTTTTTTATTTTTTGTTTCGTTTATTGGAATTGTAGGTTGATAAAAATATGTATGTGAGAACTGAATGAGTTTAATGAATAAAATTACTGCATGAAAAAAAAATACATATACATACATATGTATGTATGTATAAGATAAGATATAGTTATCTGGGCTATTTGGTGCACCTCGACCTAACAAGATCTTTTGTGCCGATGTATGTATGTATATGAAAAGCTGAGAAATATATTTTAAATTTTGTCTTTTAATTTAATTCGCTAATTTTGAGATTTTATTAATTTATTTGTCGTTAAATTTTATCAACGATAATTCGTGAATACAATGTCGTTTATCAAACATCTACACGTGATTTAATTTTTCAATGTATGTACATACATAAGTATGTATGTATGTGTTTTTAAAGTACCCTCGATTTGAATGGATATTTTCAATTATAAATAAAATAAATAGGTGATATTTATAATTGATGCATGATATTGATATCATTTTAAATATTTTTAATGTATATTTATGTATTAAGTGGTATTTGAGAAAAAAAAAACATTTGTAAATAAAATTGCATTTTGTTTAATAACAAAATTAAGATAATATAATGTATCGAGTATTTTATTGTATATTCTTGGAAATTTTCAATTATAAAAAAAATATCATTTTGAATTTAGATAGTATAAATATGTGAAGAGATGGAAAGGTAACAAAATTAATTTTAGTTCAAGTATTGAGTAAATTTAATAAATTTCCAATAAAAATAGATTATAGATTAAATTTAAAATTTATTTTATGTAAATATTTGATTTTATTTTATTTAGAGTTAAATACAAATAATTTATAGGTGTTGAATTTATCGGAAGGCTTATTTATTTGTTACATAAATTACCTATAATTTTTTTTTTTTCAAATGTGTAAAAATGTTTTGAATTCATTTTATCATTTTATTAATTAATATTTTGAAGTATGCAATTTTTAACATTTGTAATGAATTTGTTTTGTTATGTGTCATATGTATTGTTTATTTTTATTATGCAAGGATTTTAGGGGTTTTTCTTTCAATGTATATAATGTACATATATGTATAACATTGACACAAAGAAAGATGATGAGAAGAATACATTTGAATACAATACTTCAGATATCTTTATTTGTGGTTCAATAAGAAAGAAAAAAATAGTTTGAATATTTTGTTCATAAAATTATGACTTGTACACACAATGGGGTGACAAAGTGAATACGAAATACGGGCTATTTCTAGCATTATCAAAAATAAAGGGGTTAACAAACAACTACAAAAACAAAGTTAAAATAAAAATGAAAATTTCGTAAATAAAACAACATTACTTTTATTGTAACTTTATTTATTTTATTATGCGTTCGCTTTTGTTTCACATAAGTATCACGTACTATATGATCTACAATACATATCTATCTATCTATTTTATTTTACTCTTTTGTTTTTCACTTTTTTTTTTTAATATTATTAACTTAGTGCAAATATCTTTGTTTTGTTAAAAAGATTTCACGTACAATTATTGCACTAGATAAGATTATACTTTCTTGTTGCCGTCAATTTTTTTATTTTGTTTTAAGTTTTCTTATGAAAAAGTGTATTGTACTTATTATAGGCCATAAAATACAATATGTACACAGTTCACTATTTTATCATCTTCATTTATTATTATTATAGTTTTACTTACTTTTGTTAAAATAAAATGAGTAAAATTAAAGACGAAAGATTATGATGATACGATGACAACAACGAATTACTTATTTTTATACATATGTACATATACATATATGTATGTACATTTTATTTCTTTACTTTTTTGTTTATTAGTTACTCTTTGCTTCTGGGACTATTTGGCATATTGTTTTTTTTTTTTTCGATGTAAAAAAGTGATAACTGTTAACAATTTCGCCGGAAGCTTTTTAACATGTTATTAAACAATATAGGAGTATATTTTTTTCATCGTCATCATTAAGTGAAGAAAAATATATATATGTATATACAATATATTCTTATTTTCTTCTGAAAATTATATACAAATATATTGAGCAGTATGCAGTACCTAAGTAAATATATCCTATATACATTTATGAGTATATATACCTATATGCATTTACTTACTTTGATTTTTGTATCAGATGTTGTATTGATATGCTATAATTTTCACAGTAGATACATGTGATTTTCTCATATTGTATGATAGTTATTTATTAATAATAATTATAATAATACTTTTATACGTATATATTGATAAATACTTAAGTGAAAATGGAGATGAGCCCACTGTGTACTAAATAAGAACAAAAATAAAAAAGAAAAACATACGAAATATATTGTACAAAGTTCATACAATACTGAATTTTATACATATTTATGTGAAAAACATTGAAAATTTTGTATTTTTGTACAGATTTTTGTATTTTTGTATACATATGTATGTATGTTTATAGACAAATCCTATGATTTAAAATTTGAAAAATATAAAAGAACGAAATTTCAAAATTTAATTAAAAACTGAAGATCAAATGGAAATTCTTAAAAAAAAAATGATTAAAGATTCAAGATAAACACTTTTAGATTGAAATTTAAACTTTTCCTCTAGATCAAATTTTACAATTTACAAAAAGGTAAAAGAAAAATGTAAGCATTTATACTCGTATATAAATTTTTTATTCTATAGCTTTTAGTATCAGAATAAACTCTAAAAGTAACTCTATTACAATGTGCAAAATTTTTTTTTTCTTTTTCATTGCGGATAATCTTTAGTAGAAATATGATTAACTGAAGATTTATTTCTGTTTTGTAAGATTTATAAGATTCTAGATTCTAAAGAAATTGTAATCTTTTAATTTTGATTTACCATTCTATTGCATACTCTATTTCAATATTTAAATAATTTCAAAAAAAAAAAAAAGTATTACATTTAATATTTGATTTGTTTGTTATAAGAGATTTCATATTTAGTATATTTTACACAACGCGTAAATGTACAGCTGAAAATATTCATTTTATTGATAAGAGTCAAATTTATCTAACTGATAATAAAGTAAAAAAAAAATTTATTTTTATGATTTAAGAAAATTTCTTTCTTTTATTAAATTTTTAATAGGTGCGTGAACGTAAATTTTGACGTTGATTAAATATTGTTCAACGTTTTATAAAAATGATAAAATTTAAGATATGTATATACATACATATGTATGTGTACACATATTCATATGTGATATTGGTATATATATTTTTATGTAAAGGGTGTAACTTTAAACAATTTTTCAATTTGATTTGGAATACTGAAATTGTCTAGACAGATTTGAAAGTTTTTCAGGTATTTTGTCGTGGCAGTTTTTTAACTTTTTTTCTTCAAATATTATAATATATATAAATATGGTACATATTACAACCAGTATTGAAATCTTATTGCGGCATCACAATATACCTATATATGTACTCGTATGTACATAAAATACACTTTTTTTTTTAAATATCTGCACATAACTTGCATTTAAAACGCATATCAAATCTTAAAATGTTAAAAATCAATGATTTTATTTTATTTTTAATTTGGATTCTTTTTTTTTTTTTTTTTTTTTTTAAAATTATCTGTGATACGATTGAAGATTGATTATAGTAGATTAGCGCCAACCTTATAATATAAATGTCGTTCGATCGATAAAATTGATAATGTAAAAAGAAAAGAAAATAAAATGGTATGAAAGAAATATGGAATAAAAAAATGTAATAATAAATCAATACACATTTTGTTGAAAAAAAAAAAAAAAAAAATGTCAAATGTATTTTTAATTAGGGTAACGTTACATGTAATGAGTTTATTATACGATCACAAAAAAAAAAATTATTATTTGATATGAATAAAGGATATTTTTTGATCAGGATATGGAAAGAATTCCTTAAATTTTTCATTATAATTTGAATTTTAATGAATTATCAGATTCAAAACTTTTATATTAGTTTATTGTTTTGTTTCTGAAAATTGCACATTATTATTGGACATAATATGGACACATACATATGTATATCTCTCTTTAGATATCATTACCTTAAATTTTATTATAACTGTGTAAGGCAAATGTTATATGGACGTCGAAATAGACCGCATTTCTTTTTTTATAATAAGAAAAATATTTTTTTTTAAAAAAGCGGAAAAAAACTTGCATAACTGTCGTAATTAATTAAGAGATTCCACACTTTGTATAGTATACGATTTAAATTTTTAGTGTATATCTATACAGTATACCTAAATATATAACATAACAAATCAAAATTTTGTATATTTTAATTTTTTATTTTATGGAAACAGCTTTCATCCAGTGACGTGATCAATTAATTCAAAATAGTTTATCTATGTTATATTTGCAATTGGAATGCAACAAAGCAGAAGATACTCACACAACATTTATAAATTATTTTTATTATTATTAATTTTTTTTTTTTGTTTTACAATTTTATATTTGGACAAAAACATACAAAAACATATATATATTCATATTACAACAGATATATTATATACATACAAGTATGCATGGTTTTTATTTTTCAACTACTACCTATCTTTTTACCGGATTATTATTATGACCATATATGTTTGTATGTACATATATATATATATATTTTATATTGTTCGATTGAATCTAGTTTATTATACGCATATATAGTATAGTTATTATAGTTATGTATGTATATATTTGAATTTTTGCTATTATAAGTTTTCATTTTAAGTATTTACAACAGTGTATATATGATACATGAATGTTGTGTTGATTGTCGACTCAAATATACATTTTGTATCAGATATTTTATATTGCACATCAAGTAAACTGTTATCATTCATTTTTTTTTTTTTTTTTTTGCAGTTATCATTTTCCATATTACTTTACATTTAATTTAATTACTGTTAAATGATATTATATTTAAGTAGAAAAAAAAAGAAAAATTGAAAAGTGCTAATTTTATAGTTTAAATTATTATTATTACAATATTATAAAAATTCTTATTTTGATCGTTTTCAAGATTCCATTGTGTTTTCAATAATAAAAAAAAAAATTGCATGTACATGTACAATATATACTTACATATATGTACATTCATATACATATAAAAGCTATATTCAAGGTTATGAACTTTGTCCAATATAATAAAAATAAAATAATAATTTGTTTTTTTTTTTCTTTTTTAAATTTTATAATATATGCAGTTTTTAAATTGTCTGATGTGTGTCATTTCGTATGTACATATACTCGTATGTATGCTATATATACTTATTTATTGTAGAAAATAATTATGTATTTAAAAGAAAATTTTTAATAAAAATATATTATATGTATCTCTTTAATAATAGAATTGATTTTATGGTGTCGGCCAGTGTCAATTCATGACAATTGAATGAATCATCATAAAAAATTCATTCATTCATTTAATTATTTTTTTATTACAAATTTTTATATCATTCATATGATAAATATCTAAAGTTAGTTGAAACAACGGATGATTCTGTTTAAAGAACTACTGAGTAACTGTTTTTTTTTTTTTTTAACTAAATAATAATTTAATTATAATTTTCACTATAGTAGGTATGTATGTATGTATTATATACATATGTACATATATTACTACTGGGTATAATGAATAATACATTTTTATTTATTATAAATTTTAATAAAAATCATTTACTTAACTTATAGTTATTAATTTTTATTTTTTAAATAGTAAAAAGAAAGAAAAAAAAATCAAAATATACATTATCGTGATTACGTTTGAGTGATTTTGATATCGTAAAAATTTTCCAATTAAAAAAAAAAAAAAAAAAAGAAACCACTTAATAAATTTGATTTTTATTTATTTTATTTGTAAAAGCAAAATAAATAACAATAAATAATATTAAATTTTAAATTAAACTACGTTTTTAATATACGAATTGTAAATTTAATCGTTTTTAATTAATAATTATTGCAATTTTTTGAAATTGATGTTCGTGTGTGTTTGTGTTTTTGTTTGATAAATTTAAAAGATACCGATCTGGAAAAAAAAGCGTATGAAAAAAGGTATATATATATATTATATATAATTACATATGCTATATGTATGTATGTTTATATACATATATGTATATACATATATATGTATGTATATATATGTATATATATATTTTTTTTAAAATTTAGATAGTTAATTTGTTAGAGAAAATTTTATTCGGATGAAATATAAATACATATATGTAAGTATATAATATGTATGTAAGAATAAAATTAGAAAGTTTAAAGCTTGAGTAAAAAAATTAATTTTAAATCATTTGAATTTCAAAAACAAAAGTTAATTTTTTTCTTAATTAATTATATCTATGTTATCAGGATTGAAAAAAAATCAACTCCTTAGATGAATAATTTATTAAAAATGTGAAAGATATCTTAAAATTAAAGTTTAAATACATCTTGAATTTATAGGTACGTTCAAGACATTGTTCACTACGAATCTTCAAAATTCTACGATCTTTAACTGTACGTTCTACTATAAAAACTACAATTAATAATTTCTAGGTACGACTTATAATCAATTGTTAATTAATTAAATTATAAACAACAACAGTTTGTGTCATCCACACCAGTCTAATACATTTTATTATTTTGTTATTTCATTTTTTTTTTCTTATATTACAATTTTACAAACTTAAATACATATCCTAATAATAAATGTTTTGATGTTGTTTTCAAATTCATTAAAATTTATTTTATATCTACATACAAACATGAATGTATATATTCTATAGCTGTAATAAGATTATAACTACTAGTATCTTCACATATTATTATAGTTTTCAAATTAGCTTCAAAATTGTCATTAACGCAATCAAAATGAAATTTATTTATAATTGAATAAACATTCAATCTTTAAGAATCCTAACGATCATTTATAAAAAAGTGCTAAAATAATCGTAATCTTAGCTGTTAAAATGATTTTCAAAGTCTCTTCATTCAGGCATTAGATCAGATCAAATACACATATATACAGGTAAAAAAAAAAATCATTCATAAAACTCTTTAGATCAGATGGTATAAGTCTATTCCCAATCTATTAAAAAAATAAATAAAAAAATAATTTTAAAAGTAAAGAAAACATATATAAGATGAAAAAAAAGTGCATATATTCAAGGAAATAAAATTAAGTCTATCATCTTGCTCTGTTCTTTTTTTTTCACATTTTTTTTATTATTTTAAATACTGTCAATGCATATTCCATTTATGATGATATTCAAAAGAAGTGGCAATGTAATTAGGATAGTCGACATCTCTCTGTGTCATGAGGGTCTCTTGAAGATGGTGATGATGCTGCTGTTACTGACTGTTGCCTATGGCCGTTTCTTATAACAATTAGTGCATGCTATGCTGGATATATGCAACATCAATAAATCGTTAAATAAAATTAATATAAAATATCATTTTACTATAGATATTACAAGTAAAGTAAAGATTATCGTATATGTATGTTTTATGTTTACATGTGCAGTACTACAAATCTATGTATGCATGTATGTATTCATTTGAATTTTCATTACATGTATGTAATAATATTATTGTATTTGTGAATTTAATAATAATATCGAAAAATAAAAACAGACCAACGGTCAACTTTCATTCGCTATAAACGTAAATTACGTGGCGTTTATAATGTTCAATAGTCGCATCTTTTTTTATTTTTTTGTTTTTATTTTTCTTAGTTTTTTGAAGAGTTATAATAAATGTAGGTTTTATAAATACAAAATACTTGTTCTTACCATTTTATGGATGGTCTAATAATTCTATTGAAGTCTGTCTTTTAGGATATTATCAATAGTGATGCCAGATACATACATACATATATGTATACATAGTATTATGTAATATTCTTATAATTTTTCCGTCCTAATCTAATTCAAACAAATCTAATTTTAAAATTTAAGAAAATAAAAAAATTGTTGAACTATCTTATAACCACCCTCTTGAACAAAATTTTAATGTCTATGCTCTATATCATCTGTATTTCTGGATTTGAATTCATGGTTTGTCCAGTTTATTAATTTAAATTGTATAAAGCTTCATAATTTTTTTTCGAGCATGTCTGTATTTGTAGCTAATGTCCACATTTTTTTTTTCTAGAAGTGATATTACGCTTCATTTCTAGCTGGAACATAAAGGATATGTTCCATTAATTTCCTAGAACTTTTGTATGAAATTCCACAGAAAGATAAAAATTCTATGGAATCGGATACTAGGGTATAAAAGGTATCAAACTTTAGGATGATTTTTTTGGAAGTTTCAACAAACGAGAAGTATTTATTAACAATTTATTTTTCAAGATCATCATAATTATCTCATAACTTTCTCAACATTTTTGAAACTCATCTGGCATCACTTTAAATGAATTTTGCGAATTTTTCAAAGATTTTAAAATGTTTATATACGATTAAAATTGAATATTGTACCTACATTGAATTTTAGTATATACATAGTTAAAAGTAGTTTAATAGTTTTCGGTTAATCGTAGATCTTGAATCTTTTTTTTATTTTTCTTATAGCAATTGTATTACCAGTACAACAGCATCATCATCATCATCAGATAGTTGTGGTGATAAAACTTTTCTAAATAAATAAAATGAAACAATTGATTATTGTTTTTTTTTTGCCATTATATTGTGCGGACTACCCACGAAAAATGTTAAATATACATATGTATATTATATATGTATATGCACATATGTACATATTATGTGCATATACCTACATATGTTTTTTTGAATTGAAAATTTGTGTTTTACTTTAAAATACTGCTGTGTTTTAGTATAATATGTATTCCAGCTTATTATTGTATATAATTGAATATTAAATTAAATAAATGAGATCGAAAAAAGAATGCATAATTATTTTTAGTTACAGTTTTAATGAATATTTCGGTTAGTTGTTGTTGTTGTTGTTGTTTTTATCTTTTACATTTTCATTGTTATGAATTTATCTATAATATAAATTAGGTAAATTCATATTATAACTTTCTTTTTTACACGTGTCCACATAAAAGTGAACCACTATTATATTTATTTTAGAAAAAAAAACTAATATTTAAAAACCTTTTTTATTGTTGTGTCTTTTTCAAATAATAATACAATGCGTTCATTATTAAAAAGGAGCTATAGATGTCATGATGCTTTTAACGCCTTTGTAGGTATATGATATTACAATATTCTCTATAAATGGTGATGATAATAATGATGATGATGATCATGGCGATAGAGTCAGAATCCTATGAACTTTACCGCTTAACATAATACCATATGATGATAATATTAAAAAAAATAAAAATAAAATAAAAGCAAAATACATATGTAATTTGATGGAGCGCCATAAGGTGCGCAACATGATTTTACCGTGGTGGAACTTTGATTACGATGGATATTGTAGGAAGGGAATTAAAAAAAAAAAATAAATAAAAAATCAAGAATATACATATGTAGGTACATATATGCATGTATGAACAGGATGGGAGTGGTTGGTTATATTTTGTGATTTTTATTATAAATAATAGGAGTAGTATTTATACGAATAATTTTATACATATGTAAAGTTTCACATGATGTCTTTTATTAATGATGAAGATTCACTTTGATGTCAAAATATGAAAAATAGAATTAATAATCGTTTAAAAATTAGATGCTGCTGTTGCTTCTATTGTTGCTATTGTTGCAATTAATATATGGTTAAGATGTATTATTAAAGTAAAAATAAAATTATTTTAGAAAATATTTCTATTTTTTTAAAAATTTTAATAAATAAACTATAAAAGACATTGTGATTTTTTACAAATCTTCTTCAACCAACGATACAACTTATTTTATCATTACAAAAAAAAAAAAATAAATAAAAAAAAAACCATCATCCAAATTTAATCTTTTATAATAAAACTTTTACGAAGAAAATAAACATAATTCCTTATAAATAAAATTCAAGGATCAAAAATAATAAAAAATTTAAAATTGTGGGTGGTTTTTTAAGTGTGTATACTTTAATGAATATTTTATATCATATTTTAAAACTTCAAAGTAATAACTTTCGTTAAAAAAAAAATTGTTCATAAAATTTAATCTGAAAATTAATATTTTTCCAGCCTTACTTGTATATCTTGTATCTTAAATGGTATTTTTTTTTCTTTGTACAATTTATTCCTAATTTATAATGAAATAGGTAAAATAAATATGCTGTCGCGTTTTCATAAATTACACAGAATTGAAACACCCATGCAATATAATAATACATTTTTTTCTTTAGTTAAGGAATTTTTAAATTCGAAAGAGGCAAAAGGTTGCTATGAATTGCAAATGCAATGACTAATGATTGTTATCAGTCCCTCATGTTATTATATTCTATAAAACAAAACATAGTTTAGCAAGCATAAAATAAAATTGTTATAAAGAAATTTATTCTGAATATCAAAAAAAATATACTAGCAGAAAAAGATATAAGCATTTTTTTTTTCATCCACCTTCTTTTGGTAGTTTTTTTCTGGTTTTTTTTTTTTGTTTCCCCAATGGTTACATTGTGGTTTATCAAAAGTTGCATAATATTTGACGCCAATGCTGTCGAATAATTAATTTTTCATTTAACATTTACCTCTTTTTTTTCTATAACCATATTATTGAATGGATGATACCATCTAAATACTTATAATCTATCCGTCCCCAAATCTTTTTTGTTGTTGTTGTTGTTTGTTTTTGTATTTATTAAAAGCATGAATTTTATATTATACATATGTGTGTGTCTTTTACATATTTTTTTTTCTCCTAGATATATCTAACCTTTTAAGACATTGACTAACGTTACCATACACCATACATTATAAGATTGTTTCAAGAATCATCGATCCATGTATAAATTCTCTCGCACCTTGCGCCTAAAAAAATTACTATTCACCTGATGGGTATGAATAAAATGATTAGAAAAACAAAAGTAAAAAAAAAATTAAAAAAAAAAAAAACGTTTGCGCATATATGATTTGTGTCAAAGCCAGAGGCTTAATAAAAGAAGTTCGACACGATCTTTTACAGGATGATAAAAAATAAAATACAATTGGTAATTTAAATGGAAATTTATTATATAGGTACACACAACTTATTTGTAAAATAAAGCATAGAGGAAAATTTTATTTGTTTTCTTGCAAAAATGGAAACTTTTTAATATTAAAAAAGGACTAAAAATAAAACCAAAAATTACCAAAGTTGAAAGTATGTAATTTTCTTATAATTTAAATGACTTCATACATTGTACATATTATATTTTAAAAAATATATCTATATAATTTAAGTAAAAATTATTTAACAAACTGTTTTGAAAAATTCATTATTTTATAAACTTTTCTGTGGCGTATGTGTGTACGAGAGGCATGTTTTTCATATTATCTATAAACAGCTTATTAACATATTATGTATAGTATTTGATATTGAAGGAAAAATTTATTAAAGTTTTTCTATATATCAAATATAATAAATTTTATATTATTTACATTATATACGTATAGATTTTTTTTCCATTATAAACATAAAAGCAAAATGAAACGAAGATACAAGATATAGCTGTTGTTTTGTTGAGCATATTTATTATGTTTTTTTTTTATGAAATGAAAATTTCTATGAGTGGGCTGATCCTTTTATAACAACATAATAATTTTTTCGTTACATATGAATTATGCTTTTTATAATATTAAAATTCAAAAATATCATCACTCTTATCATCGTTGTGTATACTACAAGAAATATATACAAATGTATATATATAAAAATAGAAGAAAAAAACAAACAGGATAATTTAAAAGTTATTTGTTATAATTCATGGCACTACAATGCCAATGGTAGAAAATATCATATGTTTTGAAATTAGGCTTTTTCGAAATCATAAAATAATTTAAAAAAAAAAAAAAAAATAACTTTTGAATCACACTGTTTAAACGAATAAATAAAACATACATCTTATTGTAATTATTATTATTATTATTTGGCTCCTTGAAGACTATGTTACACACTTTAAATCTATATATGTTTCTATTATTTATTCATTTTGATTATTTTTTGTTTTTTCTTGTTTTTGTTTTTTCTGATACTCACGTGCCAAAAAAGGTTAAATTTAAAACATAAATTTTCACTTAAAAAAACCAATTGAAAATTACACAACTTGATTTAACTATCGATTGTACATGAAGTGAATGGCTATTTTTAATGATTGTATATTTTCATGTTCAATCATATGAATACTTTAGATAAAAAAAAAAAGCAAAGATAAAATAAAGAAGATCTTTCTAGGTATAACGGAAAATTTTTATAAAATGAAAATTTTAAATTTTACCTCAATTTTTCAATGTGATAGTATAGAATCATTATTTTAAATAAATACATATTTCTTATTTGGCATTTTCAACTGAAATGGAAGAACTTAATATCTAGGGAGTGCCTGTGAAAAATATTTATTTACTTTTTTTTTTTCAAATTTTTTTTTTCCTGGAAAAACCAACTACCTATGTTCATGAAATATATTTTAATTTGATGTAAAATTCTTTTAAAAATTAATTTCTCAAAATTTTTCAGTTTTGAAAAATTTTCTCCAATCTAAAAACTTACTCTAATAATGGACTTAATAGATACATACTTTGGTTAATTTTTATTTTTTTTTTTTATTATTTTTTTTTTTTTTTTGAAGTGACAAATAAAAAAACAACCTAAGTATTAGAAAGAGATGAAAGGGTTAGCTACACCTTAATTCTTGAAAAAAAAAAAAAATAAATAAATAAATAACAATTCTAGTTTATTGAACATCATGTATCTATGTATGTAGGTATGTGTTGTACCTATATTTGCTTAGATAACCAGAATTAAATAATATAAATAAATAAATAAGAATTTAAATAAAAATAGAAAAAAAAAAAAAGAAAGAATAAAAATCATGATATGTGTACAGTTCATATATTCATTAATGTTTTCAAAGATGTTAAAGCTATTTACAAAACCTTTACGCGTCATGATATTCATTTTATACTTAAAACTTAAAAGGCAGAATATTTAACTTGAACTCGTAAATTTGCATGAAAGATTTCAATTCTAGTTATCTGTGTATTATTTTTATAAAGAAATTGTTTGGTATTTCTACTACTAATCATTATCGATGAGACTGGCTACTGAGAAAACTTGAAATTTATTCAAAGTAGGTTCCAGGAAAATTGTAATGAATTTTTATTTAACCAATGATATCCTTGAATATTTTATGCTTTTTTTTTTGTGTCAAGATTACAAGGAGATTAATGTTAATTAAGAAAACAAATAAAATGTTTTTAAAATGTTCTAATCATGAATTTTTCTCAAATGAAGTCAAGTCTAAATAAAATTTATTTTCTATGAGTACCTTAGTTCCTTAGTTCCTTTTTTTTGTCCAAAAGATTCTTTAAATTTTAAAAGAATTCATTTATAAAGAAGTTTAACAATATTCATGGAATATACTAATCGTAGAACCATATTACTTGTACTTATGTATGAACATTTCTTTGCAAAAATTTATCTAATCAATCATGAATGCATACAGGGTGGTTTGAAGACTTTATAAATTTCATATAGGAAAACAGAAAAGAATTTTAAAGTAAGAATTAAAGAAAAATTGTTTTTGCTTTTGTAAAACAAAAATTTTAATTTATTTCTCTGTTATAAGATTCAAGAATATTTTTAAGATTTATTATCAATGTTAAAAATTATGAATACACCCTGTATAAATTAATACCATAAATATATTAAAATATTCATTTGCGTGTTTTTCAGTATATCTTCTTTTAAAATATCTGTTTGAACGTTTTTTTTTTTTTTTTTTTTTTTTTAACAGCAAAAATGAATAAATTTGCAATTATATAGACCCGCTAGAAGCGCATCATCATATGGCAGTAAACTTCATAAACCTTTACTAAATTAGCATTTATATGTCAATATGCTAGTGGCATCTTATATATTTTATTTTTTATAATGTATCTACAAATACTGTAAATAAAAATATACATATATATGTATATGTATTTCGAATCTTGAATCTGAAATTTTGTCTCATGTAAATGTACCTACATTTATAGATTTTATTTTATTTTTTTTTTCATCAAATTTAAATATAAATATTCAAAATGTGTATTACAGTACAAAAAAATAAATAAATAAAATAAAAAACATTTTATATAAAACTTTTGTTTATAGAATTTTTAATTTAATTTGTCTTTTGAGTTTGTAACGAATAAATTTAAGTATTCGTCCATATATTCTGTTTGATTTGAGATTGAAGTTTGTATATTTTGTGTCTTTCAAGCTTTGATATAACATGAATGTACCACCCGTGTTTACTTTTTATAAAAAACAAAAGTGTCGAAAACACTATATTGATTTATCAACGAATATACAAAATAAAAAACACGAAAAACAAATACCCTTTATATAAATAGATACAATTCTATTTATGTGCCATGAAGAATTAAATGGAATTTTAATTGGATAACGTAAATTCATGAAATCGCGGAATAATTATACAATGAATTTTGTACATTTTGTATCTAGAATGAAAGACATAAAATAACAAAATAAAACAAATACTTCATTTTGAATCTATTCAACAACCCTTAAAGAATTCTAATGGTATATTTTATCTTTAAATCTAAATTTTGCTTCACTATGAGAATAGAATTTTTATTATGTAATTTATGATTTCAGATTTAAATCTGAATTTAAATAATTTTTCTAAGTTTAATGTGACATAGATTTAAAATACATATTTTCTTTTTTGCTAGTACTTTTTATTTTACAAATTAGTTTAATTATCATCATTTCTAAAAATAGGTATATTTTTACTTATTCATGATCTACTATCATAAACGTGATGATGACCTGGTTAAAATAATTTAAAAATTATTGTAGATATGTACTTTTAAAGTGCATGAAGAGTGAAAGAAAATACACATACATATTACTTTAAATTAAACTTTCGAGTTAATTCATATGTATGTACAAGTAATGTGCAATTCAGTGGGCTGAAGATTATAACGTGAATGTAAAAGAACAAAAAATTAAATTTTTTAAATTAATTATTAATTTATTTTTTATTTGTTTTAGTATTTAGAAAATATACCTACATATATGTAGTTTTGTTTTGCATTATTATACCTTTTAAAACAAACAACTACATTTACGCAAATACTATTCTCGCAATATAAAATTTTAATTTATTTTCAAATATTTTTTATAGTCTGTCGTCAAATTCTTATGTATACTTTTTTTTTCTTATTTGTAGTTTTATATACATATGTATGTATCTATATGTACATATGTAGCTAAAGAATTTATGTCAAATATCAATAGTGTCAATGTCAAAAGAATTGTGCAATAAATACCTACATACTCGTATGTATATGTTTTTTTTTCCAGGTGTATATATGCAATAACAGTTATTAATGAACATGATCCATCTGTTCAATATTTAAAAAATAATAATAATAATAATAAAGATCACAAAAAGACGAAAATATGCTGGAAACATAGTTGACATAGTGTCACTTTTGATTTGATAAATTCCGTTTACGTTAACAACGATGACATGCAAATTACATGACCTTTTTTCCATTTAGTTGAGCGCATTATTTTATCTGTCCATGCTGTCATCATCGTTACCGTGTCGTAGTCATTCTAATAAAAAAAATCTATTTTTCTCAATTTTCATCTATAATCTGTTGTACAAAAATTTTTTTGACTTTAAATTAAAAGAATAACAAAACAAAAAGAGAAAAGTTTAAAAATAAAAATACATTTACAAACTATTACAAAAATATCAAGTAATTTAATCATTTTATATACAGAAGTGCAATAGAGTGTATGAACCTATATTAGATACAATTTCAAAGATTCCATGAAATTTTGCAAAGTGCATGTAAGCTATAAATAGTAAAAAGCAAAAAAAATTGAATAAAGCAGAGAAATTAGATTTTGTAATATCACAAATACATACATACCTATGTACAATATATACTACATATGAGTATTTCTATACCATTTATTCAAATGAAATATGTAAAATGTTTATTATTCTGTCAATTTTCAAAAATCTGTTTTCTATATTTTTTTTTTCTTTCTTGCTTTTGGTATGAATTGTTGAACGCATAGGTCAATTTTAATTTCAATTATAATTTATCAATAACATACATACATACATACATATATCAATTCCAAAGTAAAAAAAAAATCTTATGAAAACATTTTATTTGTGTTGCATCTTTGCAATTCAGTTCTTGTCTTATTTTTATTTAATTTTGTGAATTTTTTTTAAATCAAGTTGAATTTACTTTGTATGACCAAATTTGTGTAGAAGTTGACTTAGAATGTAACTTGTGGGCTTTTAAAAAAATATCACTATAATAAAATGATGTCTTTAATTTTCAGATTTAATTCTTTTCCGAAATACATACCTACCATAGATAGAAACCACCACGTCAACCAACATACCTACTTGTCTTATTTTTTGACTTCAATTACTATAGATGCTCTAATTTAAATTGAACTATAATATTAATTTATGATAAAAAATAATAAATAAATTTTAATAAACCTTTCTTATCTTGTCTGATATAATTTCTAAATGAAAAAAAAAAAAAGATTCACTTGTTATAATGGAATTATTTTTATTATTAATTAGAAAAAAAATTATTCTTTTTTCAAGTGAATAGAAAAAATTTCAATTTTTATGATATAAATTTAAGAGTATTTTTTAATATTTTTGAACTTATTTACTCTGAAAATCGTAAAGATATATGTTTGTTTGTTTGTATATTAGCAAAAAGAAAAAAAAATATTTTGTTTTCCTTATTAAAAAATTTTACTGTACATAAGAAAAATATTTCGATAATGCATATTTGATGCTGTAAAATGTACAATGTGTTAAAAATTCCATGATCATAAAATTTTGTATATATAGTATAATATACATTTTGTGTATATGTATATGTGTGTTGATGGTGTTAAGTACTTTCTTTTTATATTGCAATTTTCTGTAATGATTTTGACCTCATAAAATGTAAACAAAAAATACGTTATTGAATATTTTATATAGGTAATTTTTTTTTTCAACGAAAAAAAGTAGATATTACAATGTATTAAAAACTGTAATGTTAACTTTCAAGTAGGTACTCATTATTTGTATCAAAAAAAAAATAATAATAATAAAAAAAAGAAAAATATAAAAATTTCATAAAAAATACTGTAAATGTAATATTTCTTGTACATAAGCAATAATTAATAGATAATAATGTCAAGATAATGTTTATAATTAAAATTTTAATCCCTAAAATCATTCATTATTATTATTATTTTTTTTTTAAAAAGTGTGTACCTATTCACATACGGCTTGCATAACAAACAAAAAAAATCTTTTCCAAAAAATTACCATCTTCAAAATTTTTTATTTTTAAATTTATAGATTAAAAAACTTAAAAAAGTCATTATCAGGTCAGAAATTTTTTTATATACATACATACATATATATGTATGAAATTTTTTTGTTTTGTGTGTAAATACATAGTATATGTTTTCAAGTGTAAACAGTTCCTTATATGAACATATAAGTTTATATTCATATATAATTTTTGAATTAATTTATATTAGCTTTAATGAATGAAATTTATCACGGTTTAGATTTTAAAATGTGAGGATAAGTAAAATGTGTATACATATATACATATATGATACAATGAACACGTGTGCATGTAATTCATGCGTAAATTTAACGTTATGTTATGTGTTAATAAGAGATTCCATAGATTACTATTGTAAAAAGCGCATAAAATTTTTAGATCATTTTTCTTATTCAACAATTTTATGATATGTAGATATGTATGTATTATACATATGCATTTCCTTATTGACTATAAGAATTTAGTTCTACATTTTGCACAATTAAATTGTCCTATACTGAAAATATGAAATTCATTATGTGCATATAATTTTATGTATAAGTACAGGATGCAGTTTATAAGTAAAATTATCTATTTTGGTTTTTTTAACACTTCGTTCTATTTCTTTTTTTTTCGAGGGAGTTTTATGTTTGGCGCAATATAGCTCGCTCCCTGTTGATGTCAAAGAGAGTTTTGTAGAAAATGACAAGCAGAATACTGTGTAGAAATTTCAAGGCAATCGGATTACAGGGTCCTGAGATATTCAACTTTGAAAACGGATTTTTGACGAAAACGGTCTAAAAAAGAATGAAGTGTTAAATTAAAAATGAAAAAAAAAAAAATAAATTATTTCTGACTCGTTCGACAAAAAATTTACTTGATATATAATTGAAAATCAGGATAATAATAATTGAAATTGCATTCGTGATAAAACTGTCAATACAATAATAATTTACTAAAGGTTTAATATACAATTTTCCTTGAATTGTTTTAAGTACTTGCATAATATTATCAATAAATAACTATATTTTTTTTCGTGTAATTTAATTTATCTAAAATATGTATTCAATTTTCTTTAGATTAATTTTTTCTTCTTCTTTAATTCATTCACTTTTTGATATAAAACAGGAAATAATCATTAATTCATTCTCATTCATTTAACCGCCTCAAGTATAATTTCTTAAGGCTTATTACCTAATCTGATCTGATAGTTTTTAAATGAAAAATTTAATTTAATGCGTTTTAATCCGCCCTCTACATTTTTTTATCTTTTCTTTTAATTATTACTTATTTTCTAATGTACTTATTTGTAAATTTACTAAACAAAAATTAACAAAAATAATAAAAAAAAACACGAAAATAAGGAAAAATAAAAAACCTCGAAAGAAAATTAATTATTCTATTTCCGGGCTTTCTAAATCACCTTGAATTACAAAACGGTTTTATATAAATATGTATATATGTATATACAAGTACATATAATGTATACTTTATTTGATATACATATAAAAATTGCAACAACCAGTTTATATATGTATGTATACATATGTATATGTATATACATGCATATAGGTATGTACACAATTTTGTATATATAAAAAAATTAGATATTCATGTTACCTATATTATCTTTGCATTTCATAGCAATTGATTGACTTAGCAAAAATGTACTTTATGCATTAATGCTTTTAATAATGTCTGATGTCTTAAATCTTGAGATATACTCGTATTTTCTTTTTATAATACCTACCAAAAGGTGTATTAATATGTTTTAACAAGAAAAATTAAATTTTA
Organism: Bombylius discolor; assembly: GCA_939192795.1. Lineage (NCBI taxonomy): Eukaryota > Metazoa > Arthropoda > Insecta > Diptera > Bombyliidae > Bombylius > Bombylius discolor. The sequence goes on along the minus strand of OW584243.1, from coordinate 9,065,097 downwards.
AAGAAAAACTTCATTTTCATTTTATATAATTCTTCTTTTGTTTTGTTGTTTTTATTCTTTTACGTTTTTCCATTTGATTTTTTTTAAGCTATTGAATAGATAAGAAGGCGACCAATTCAACCCATTAAGATACAGTTTGTTTAAAATGAATTTAAATTTTGTTTTTAGCTTTATTTTTTATATTTGCACACAGATTTCAAAAAGTAATGTACATATATACTACAGGAAAAAAAAGTTGTAGTAAAATCTAAATTAATAAAAAAAGATACATCTTTTTTAACTAAAAACTAATCAATATTTGTCTTTTATATATGTAGATACTATGCGTATACGAGCTGTAAAGTATCTAGGTACATATGTATATTATAAATGTATCTTTTAAAGTAAAATTTTGTTAAAATTTTTGTATCATTTATTGTTTGTATTCCGTAAACGTTATATTACACAAGTGAGTGCTTTTTGAATTTATTATATTTGCCGTAAATATTTCCACGACATAGCAGCAATGGTCATTTATCTTTTAATTAAAATCTGTAACGATCACAAAACGACATTAATGCGTCTCGATTTTCACACTCTGTTGAGGTAATCCACCATTATTATCTTTTATTCAATATCTACTATAAAATGTTGTGTGTATTTTGTGTTCATTTTTTCTTTTAACCATGATATATTGTATTTAAAATGCTGATAGGTTGAATCTTTGGTGGTTGTTTTTTATTTATTTTTTGTTTTTTCGTCTTTTTTTCCTGTTTTTAGGTTTATTCCTAGCCAGAGGTTTTAACTTGTCATCCGTTGTTGTTTTGCTGGTTCATTTGGTATAATAATCGATTAAGGATTGATCCATATGAATAAAACACTATTTGTTGTGTTAAGCATCTTTATCTGTACCATCATTATCATCATCGTCATCATATAGTCATAGTCGATAATAATTATTATGATGATGGTGATGATACTGATGAGAATAATGATAACTATCATAATGATGATTCCTTTCTAACGGCGACAATAATACTTAGACTATGATTTTCAATATAACGATGTCCAGAGTTTATAATTGTGCGTTAACATTTTTTTGAAATACATAGTTTCATGTCTCGAATTATGCATTACATTCATTGATTGTTATTTGTAACTGGCGCCTTATAATTTCCAATTTTCTATTATATTTAGCCATGTAAAGTCCATGAATTTATAAAATGAATTAGGTTAACTAACTATGATATGTTGGCTTATAAAGAAACTGTATATTGAAATATTTGCAAAAAAAAAAATTTGAAAAAAAAAAAACAAGTCATTCAAATTAAAATAATGTGCAGACCACTTATGAGAAGATTCATCCATTTTTCATGCAAGATTTTTAACACTTTACTTCGATGGTGTGTTGTAATGTAATGTATTTTATTTACAAGTTTTTCAATGTTATTTTGTGTTGCGTGTGTAAATGTGTAAAAGAATTTTGAGATTGTAATCAATACTCTTATTATATGAAAAGATAGCGATTGCCTTTTTATCATTTTATTTATTTATTTATTTTTTTTTTATTTTTTTTTTTTTTTTTGGATTTTGAATTTTTTTTGCATATAATATGCAATCTTTAAAGTCATTTTTAATACAACATTGAATCAATTATCTGTCATTACAGGTAGCTCAACGGATTTAACGCCTTCGCTAATCGGTCTTTATGACAGTCTGACAGGTAGTTTAAATGAAGCTCAGAATCACAAGGTTATAACTGCTTCAGAAGAAGAAGTTGTTAATAATCACAATCATAATATTCAATTGAAACAGCAACCTCATCTGCAATCTACTACTGATGATACCACTGCTGCTGCTACTAGTACTACTACTATTCCTTCTTCCACCACCACAACAACAACAAAAATAACTACCAATAGTATAACAGATACTTCATCAGATAATAATTTTTCAGTAAATATTGAAGACGAAGATACTGTGGTCGTCGATAAAAATAAGATTCATTCATCAAGTACAATTAATAATAATACCAATATTAGTAGTTCTAAACATCGAAGTTTTCGTATTTTGTCACCAAATGTTCAACGATTAATATCACATTCGAATACGACTGCAATTATTGGTAAATTAGAATCATTAGAATCATCTATTCATCATCAGATACAATGTAATAATAATAGTAGTTCTAGTAATAGTACAAATATTAGTTGTTCAAATTATTCAACTACAAATACAAATAATAATAATAATAATAATATTAATTTTAATAGTATTCGATCGCTACGTAAAATTATTGGTAAACATAAACTTTCACATATACCGTTATCACGTAATACATGTAAACTTACACAAGCTGGTAATGAATTAGTTGAAACATTTGAAACTTCATCATCATCATCATCATCATCATTATCAAATAATATTCTTAAATTAAGTTGTGAATCTTTAGATCGTATTATACCAACATTAATTATTACATCACCTCCCAGTAGTTTAGAAAATCATTTAGAAATGAATAAATTATTATCAGAAACAAATGAAATAAATGAAACAACAACAACAAAAACAATTGAGTATAATAATAAATTTGAAATGTGTTCAAAGGAAAATACTAGTGATAGAAAATCACCATCTATTACAATGGGAAATATTACATCATCATCATCATCAAAAAGTGAAATTAATAAAACATTAACAGCAACACATTCAGTTGCAAAAAATCGTGTAGCAGAAATTGCGAAATTTTTTCATTTATCATCATCATCAATGACAACATCATCAACATCACCAGTTCAAGAATTACTTCAAAATTCATCAATTACTGAAGATGATACCGAAGAAATTGGACATTTACCATTAATTGATAATCAATTAATCAATGAATGTGTTTCTAATGAAAGTGCAATATCACAATATGAATCTACATTAAATGATTCATCTGTATCTGTAAAAGATTTTAATCAAAAAAATGATATAAAATCAAGTGTAAATAAAATATCAAATGATGAGAATATACCAAAAATTGAAATAACTGCTTCATCAATAGAAACTACAATAACAACAGCACCATCATCAACATCATCAACAACAACAACGTCATCAATATCATCACCAATAACATCATCAACAACAACATCTAAGAAATATACCCCACCATCATCTCCGTTACTTACTTATGCACGTGCTAAAGTTTTAGCATCAAATAATAAACCATTATCATTGGTGGGTGGGATAAATACACAACAACAACAAAGAATAACACGTAAATTATCAATAGAAAATCTTGATAAAGATATGAAAATTTTAACAACAACATCAACAATTTTAGGAAATAATCAACATGGTACAAAATTATCACCAAAATGTAATAGAAAAACAAATTTAATACTTCCTGATATCGCAAAATTAAAACATCGTCCATTATCATCATCATCAATTTGTTCAACATCATCAAGTTCAAGTTCTGGTTCAGATAATTTATTAAATAGTAAATTGGGTGTTTCATATTTGGCAAGTGTTGAAAGTTTAGCTGATCAAAGTGAAAATGAATTATTAGATGGCCATAATAATAATCATGGACTTAATCATCATCATCATAATAATTTAATGGTATTTGAAAGAGCATGTTTGGAAATAATTGATTCAGAACGAAGTTATGTTGAAGATTTACGTCAAATAATTACAGGGTAAGTGCAATTTTTATTTATTTATTAATTTTTTTTTTGCATTTCTGTGTTAAAATTTATTCATGTGTTGAAAATTCTTATTAATAAATTTTTTTATTTATTTTGCTCTTTTTTTTTTCAGATATCTTGAAGACTGGAAGGAAAGAGCTTGTTTAAAATTGGATGAATTAAAAATATTATTTAGTAATATTCAAGAAATATATGATTTTAATTCAATATTACTTAAGCAATTAATTAATTCTGGCATGGATCCATTGAAAATAGCAAAATGTTTTATTGAATTAAAAAATAATTTTACTGTATACACAATATATTGGTGAGTAATTAATTTTTCTATTAATTTATTGCTATTGAAAAATAAAAATAATTTTAAATTTTAAAATTGAAAAATTCAAGGGGTATTTTTTAATGTGTAATTTAAAAATAAATATAAAAAAAAAATTAAAATTTTCAATTATTGGCAAATGTCGGAAAAATGCACTTTCAAAAATTTAAAAAAAAAAACATTCAAATGTTCTGTGTTTTCTTTTGTTTCTTCTTTTCTGAAAAAAAATTTAGAAGGATAAGAATGTACTAAAAATATTTAAATAACAGAATTTTTTATCTTTCAAACATTTATCTCAATAAATTTTAACAGATCTTTTTTTTTTTTTTTTTTTTCTTTTTTTTTTTTTTTTTTTTTTATAAATATTTTTTCTCACTATCATCAAAAAAAACAAAGTAATCATTTTTAAACATAATTCCATTTAGTTCATTGACTTGAAATTCGTTATTTTATGATTTTGCTGTTAAAAAGTTTTAAATTGAAAAGTAAACATCATATTATAAATATCTACTTAAAAATTTGTATTAGAAAATATATTTTTATTGTTTTTTTTTTTTTTGTTTTTTTATTATTTTGAAACATGAATTCTTAAAATAACATAAATAAACAAATAAATATTAGAAATATAATAATAATATTTTCTTTTCAAAGAATATAAAAAAGTGCTAAAAATAGTATTTTTTAAAGTTTATCGACATATTTTTATTTCTTTTTTTTTTATCACCGAATATTGATTATGATGATGATGATGATGATGATGAAGGGAAAATGAAATTTTTTTTTATGACGATATTTTGTAAAAGTATCTTTTACAATTGGAATGTAAAATAAAACAAAAATTCAAACTATTCAGATGAAAAGAAAAGATTATTATACTAAACGAAAACATATAAAAAAAAATCAATATTTTAAATATGAAACAAAAATAGGATTTATTTAATATTATCTTTTTATCACTTATTGAAATTTTGTTTTTTCAAATACGAAAAGGAAAAAAAAACTAAACAAAACATCTTAAAGAGAAAACAAAATGGATCACTTTGTTTGAATTTAAATTAATAATTTTATTGATTAGTTAATAACGCCGATAATGACTATAAGACGATAATGATAAGTATTTTTTGAAACGTCTTTTAAGAAGTACATATATATGTATATACGTTATAGAAAATACATAATATTCATTTTTATTAGTTCTCATTTATATTTATTTTGTTTTTTATTTTTTTTTCTTTGTTTTGAATTGAAAAAAAAAAAAATAAATAAATAATAATAATAAAAATTCTTACAATTCCTTTTTTTTAATATTTTTAATTTTTTTATTACTATTGATTCTATTTAATTGATGTTTTATTATAATTCATGATTTTAATATCGTGTTTAAATTGTTCTTTTATTATATAAACGGTTTTCATTATTTTCATATTACATAAATATTAGAGGGAGAGAAAGACCTACCTGAAAGTGCTTTATAGAAAATAATGTTTATTAATAAAATATAGAATTATGTATTATAGTATATATACATATTCTTAATGAATAGATCATTGAAATTTAATATCTTTGGCTTCTATAAAATTTCAACATACTGTTTTGTTATACTCAATATATTGTATTTATATGAAATTAGAAACTAGAAAAAAAAAATAAATAAATAAATTAACAAATATTAATAACTTTACACAATTTGATTATTGTAAATATTTACAGTAAACATTTTTATTAAATAAAATTGTTTAAGCATAAAAGAATAAAAATATGTAATAAAATAATAACAAAAATATATAAATACATACATACATATGTATGTATGTAGTATATATAGGTATCTTTTTATACTTAATGCAAAATTTACAAAACAACTCAATCAAGCGTGAGAAATAAAAATTTTTTTATTATATGTATACTGTCGGGTAATATGAAACTGACAATAAATTCTACTTAATTTTTTTTTTTAGCATTATAATCGCTAATAAAATAATTTTCCTCTTTTTTTGTTTGTTTTTTATTTTTATTTCGTTCTCATTTCTTCATTTTAAAATATAGTGGTAATAAAATTTAATTAATTAATTTTTATTGATATTTTTCTTAAATTACAAATCAATGTAATATTAGTACTTAAATATATTTAGTACATATTTTCATGTCAGATCAGTGATATTATTTGAATTATAACAGGAAATTATCGTAAATATTTTTACAATTTGAAAATATGTATTCGATTTTTTTTTTACAGTTGTTTTTCTTCGAAATAAAAAATCATAATTTATCTATAAGGATGATTCGATAATTTCATAGAAAAACATTTATAAAAATTCAATTGCAAGCAACAACAACAAAAAAAATCATTCTTTTCCAAGTATCAAATAATCATCATATGTATATGATTTTTTTTTTTTATTTAAAAAAGGAAAAAAATTGCAAATGCAATAAAATTGAACTTTTACCCTTTTCTTAGAATATTTTTTATGTAACAGATGTCAAATGTGCTTTTTGTATTGATTTGATAATTTAATTGTGCAATCTTTAAATATTCGAATTGTAAAGATTTCAAATACAGGAAATTACTTTAAACAAACAAAAAATTAAGTAATTATACCATGTATGAATAAAGTAATAAATATATTTTAAAAATAACTTTATTACCACAATTTTTTTTTTTTTTATAAAACGAAATGGTTTATTGGTCTTATGAACTCCATAAAATTTAATACCATATGGATTTTTGAAAAATGATTTTGTTATTTTTATTTTTTAATTTTAAAATCTACATATTTTCAAGTTTAACTAATAATTGAATTGAACGGAAGCAATATTTTTTTTTCTCTACTTTTTTTTTTTGTAAACTTTTTCTTATTTTTTTTTTTTTTCATCTTCCTGATAAGATGAATACATTTAAGTATAGACATGAATATTTATAATTGAAAATATACAAAAGATAGAATAGATAATATCTTCATACAGACGTTATTGTCATATTTTATTATGCAGTCTTTTGTTTTATCATTTTTATATGTATATACAATATAGGCTTTGTCTTTATATTGTATTTCAATAACAGGTACAGAAAGGTACTACATAAGTATGTAGCATGTGTACATGTACCATTATCTATGTTACAAAATATTTTGATTGATTTATTATAAAAAAAAAGTTATATTGTATTTTAAGGGTAACAGTTCCACTAATGAAATTTCATAAAATCTTAGGTTTTTTTTTAACAGAATTACTTGAATAAGGAATTCATTTTATAACTCCATTTACAAATTACTTAAAAGTATATTAAATTATATCCAGAATATGTTGCGATAAATTATTTGAATTAGAAATATTATTTTGTTATAAATTAGAAGTAACTCATTACTAGTAATGTCACCTTATCTTTTATTCATTTTTAAAATCATATAAATTCAAAAGAATAAAGATAATAAATTAATGCATTGTTTGCATACGAATTAATAATACGACATACCTCTTATGATGACATAATCGAATAAAATCTTTCTACGTCAGTTCTTTTTTCTTTTCAATTAAAAGTATTCTAAATATTTTACTACTTTTAAATTATTTATGAATAAAATTATAATATAATTTCAATTTAACAATAGATAACTGTTATATTTTTTTATCATTTTAATTTAATTTTGATTTAAATTTAAAAATAATATTTTAAATGTGACCTTTAAGCTATTTTTAAGATACAATCTACAGATGTCATAGAATAATCATAAAGGACTTTTTGAAAAGTACAAATTTCATGAAGTAATAATAAATGTTTAAATTAAAGAACTTTGAAATCCTTTTTTTTTAAAGTTGAAAGTGGAATTTTTCAATATTTCTTCTCACAAATATCTTCTTTGAAAAATTTTTTTCAAAAGCAATAAAAGTTTTGAGGATATTCTACCAAGTTAAAATCAATTTTATATTTCACAAACAAAGTTTCTGTATTTGATTATTTATGTTCAACTGTCACTTTCATATGTATAAGTTATCCTTTTCTGCATCATCCTATTTGTTTTATATACATTTGAATTTTAAGCTTTATTATTGTTTATTTTGTTATTTAAAAAAAAAATTATTTTTCAGTTAAATTTTACTCTTTTATTGTATTTTTTTTTTAAATTTATATTAAAAAAATTTTTTAATGTACATATGTGTATTTTTGTTTTTACTTTTACAGTACAAGTTATCCTGAGGCAATATCATTGCTTACACAATTACTGCAGGCATCTCATACAAATGCATTATTAACATCAACACAAAAAATGCTTCAGCATACTCTACCTTTAGGATCCTATCTTTTAAAACCGGTGCAACGTATTTTAAAGTATCACCTACTCTTAGATGTAAGTGTCATGTTTTTTTTTTTTAAATTATACAAACAAAAATTTAAAAAAAAAATAGACAGAAAGAAATATAAAAACGAATAATTTTATGTTATTCACAGTAAAATATTTTGCATCTTTGTTTTTCGCAAGTGTATATGTATTTTGATTTTTATATTATTTTACAAAAGGGTATAAGCATACCACTGAAAAAAAAAAAAAATAAATAAATAAATAAAATAATTACAAAATAATAAAAGACAATATTAAAGCACGTTTTTATGTTTTCTTTTTCTTTTTAATATATTTTTACTCTTTCCATTTGTTAAAAAATTCGTTATTTATATGTTTTATTTTATTTTTTTTTAAATGATTTTTCACAAAATATAGAACCTACGCAAACACTGTGATATTGAGGAAGTCGTTCAAGCCTACGATATTATGCGTCAAGTTGCTAGAGATATTGACCAAGTTAAAAGAAAATTGGAACAACAAAGTCGTGTTAAAGAATTATCTGGTATACTTGATGGATGGTTAGGACCAGGTGAGTAATTCTTATTTTTATAGTTTGAAAAAAAAAAAAAAAAAAAAATAAATAAATAAATGAGAATAAAAATTTTTCTTGTAGTAAAGAAAAATTCATGCACGTGCATTTTACATAGATTTTGTTTCTTATTGTTTCTTTTTTTTTTAATTTTTTTTTTTTTAGAATTGACCGTTTTAGGGGAACTTCGACAAGAAGGACTTTTAATGGAAAACAATAAAGCACGAATGGTATTTTTATTTCAGACAATGCTTATTATAACAAAACCAAAGGAAGATAATAGATTGCAATTTAAATCTTATATCTATGTAAGTTATAAATTGTATATTATTATTTATATAAATATAAATTACATGATTTACATAAATGACCAAAAATATAAGACCATTTTTAATATTCATTAATCAGTTTGGTCAGTTTTTTGTTCTAGATTTTTGGATTTTTTTTTTTTTTGAAATTCCTTGAATGTAACAATAAATAGATATTATAAAAACACTATTATTTTTCATAAGAATTAAGAATTAGGTACATAAATATGTGAAAAAAAATTTAAATTTTTCAATGGGTAAACATTTTTGGTCTGGATTACATTTCGTGAAATTTTATTTTATAAAATTATTGTAAATTTTTTTTTTTTTCAGTACTATAAATCTTTTGTTTATTATTTATATTTTGTTCTGTTGTGCTTATAGCGAAACAATTTAATGTTACGTGAACATTTACCTGGTGAACCGACTAGCTTTAATGTAATCCCGTATGATGAACCAAGAAATCAAATAAAGTTAACAGCAAAAAATCGTGATCAAAAAAAATTATGGGCACAAAATATAAAAGGTGTAATACTTGAGCAATTTGATATACCAAATAGAGCTAAAGAACTTGTCTATAAGTTAGGTGATGAAGAAGGTAAAATATTAATATTATTTTTCAAGATTTTCATTCTTATTATTATTATTTTTTTTTTTTAATTAACACAGAACCTTTAGACTATGAGCAATTTTCTTAATTAAAGAAGAAAAGTAGAAAATTGCTATGTTTTTTTTTTTAATAAAATGAATAATTTTTTTTTCAATTGCATCATTATGTGTGCATTTTTTGTAATAATGCAACAACAAGAAACAATAATTGAAAACAAAATAAATTAATATTTTTAACTCGTTTTTAATTAAATTTAGAGTAGGTAACTCAAGCAATTATAAAAGTAACTCCAAATTAAATGTACCTATTAAAAATAAAGACATAGATTGATACTTGAAGCAAAAAAAAAAAAAACATACAAATTACAAAATTTTACAAAATTACAGGCAAGTGTAGTGATTTTTTTTTTTCTCTAAATAATTAATGCATTTTAAAAAATAATTATTAAAAATTGATTTACAAATAAAATTAAAAAAAATATATACATACAAATTGAATGTGTAATGAACCACGAATTAATTATTATATTCATAATAAATTAAAAAAAAAAACAATAATAACAAAACAAATTTTTATTTTGCTTTTTAGTAATTTACACGCATGATTAATTTATTAATTTTTTTTTGCCTTTATAATTATTTTTCAACTAATTTCCTTTGCTTTAGCTTGTTAGCATGTTTCATTGTTTTACACAATAATGCGATTATTATTGAACCGTTTCATTATAAAATAAACTTTTCTGTTTTTCTATAAATAAAATAACACTTTTGTTTTGGAAATCATTTGAAATAAAATTTGATTGTCGAATATTTTTGACTTTTTAAGTTTATCAATTTAAGTCTTAATTTTTCATTTTTTTCAAAGGATTAAATTTTGTATTTTCTTTTCAGAAATACAAGTGAATCATTTAAAAATCAAAAAAAAAAAAAAAAATCGCAAAAAGTTCTAATTTTTGTTACGAGGAAAAAAACATCCTATCGAATTATCTTTTCTTTTTAAATATTAATCATTACACGTACATATATTTTCTAAGAAATATATATTTTTTTTCAAATGAATTTACAGCTTTAAATTCTAATTAAAATCACTGCATTTGCATTTAAAAAAAAAAAAAAGATACAAGTGTGCATTAAATTTGACTGATGACACATGACAACGCTTGGCTGTGTTAACTTATTATTATTTTTTTTTTCATTTAAATATTGTAAATAAAAAGAATGATTGAAATTAATTTTAAAAAAAATTGAATGTCTTCAAACAACAAAGAAAAATTATATACAACCCCACACACAATAGATACACACATGTTTATTATAATTAATATTATTACTATTTAATTCAATATTTATTTATCATTGTTCATTGTTGTACAATATCTATTCTTTGTTTTAACTATTGTAGATCGTACACCTGACAAAAATATATGGAAATGGAATTTTAATTCATCAACTCCAGTGTATTTAGAAAGACGTAATCAATATAGACGCAGTGAATTAAGAAGCCGTTCAAAATCTAAACGTAAATTTTTAACAAATTCAACATCATTTGAAGGATTTTTAGATAATAAAAATAAAAATGATGATTTTGAAGATAATAATGAAGTTAAACGTCATCAATTATTACGAAAACAAAGTATTGATGATACAATGATATCATCATTATCAAATCATCATCATAATAGTTTTCATCATAAAAATCATCATTATGGTAATCATTCTCAAAATGAATGTAATTGTGATTATGATTTAATTAAAAATGAAAATCGAAATATTATGAGAATAAAATCATATATTTCAAATGGTAAACCAATTAAAGAAAGAAGTAAATCAGTACCAAGAATACCATCATCAGTTACACAAAATGTTGATGGTGATAGTGATGATGAATATTTTATACGTTCTTCAACATCAGATAGAAAAAAAATTGGTAGTAATAACAACAATATTAATAATAATAATAATATAACAACATCAACATTAGGTAGAACAAAATCTTCAAAATCAATTGAATTTAAAAATTATACAACGAAATCAATACCAAAACGTATTGCAAATTTAAAAAAATCACGTCAAAAGAAAGAAACATCAAAATTTTATATGGATTTAAATGATTTCGAGGATACTGTTTTAAAAATAACAGAATCATCTGAGAATTTATCAGTTCAAGAGAAACAAAATGATGAATTAAAGCCGACCATTGAAAATCTTTTATTATTAACAGAAATGACAAAAGATAATAATAAAGAAGAAGAAGCAAAAGAAGCAGAAGAAGCAGAAGAAAATAATAAAGAAATAATTTTAGAAAATGTTGATGAAATTAATAAAAATGAAGAAATAATAGAAAATATTGAAAAATTGAATGAATTAAATGATAAAATTGATGATATTGATGGTAAATCTAAAAATGATGTGGAAATAATATCAGAACTTCTTAAAGATAAAGGATTTGATAGGATTTTAAAAAAGCCACCAAAGAAAAGATCATTCGATAATGGCCGTCATTTATCAAGTCCAGAACCAAATGATATTGGAGATATAATAATAAATTCAATATCAACATCAACATTACAATCACCATCAAAAACACCACCACCACCACCTCCATCCTCTCCACCTCCTCTTAATACAGAGGATGATGATGAAGAGAATATAAATAATCTACCAAAGACAAGTTTAATTCAAGATTTAGAACCAATATATGAATCACTTCTACGTAATGTTCATGTACCATATAAATTTTCACCAATTTTAAATCGTTCTAAATCTCAACAGTATTATACAAATACATTTAATGAATTAAAATTAACAAAATGTTCAAATCGACCAGAATCAGATTATGTTACATTAGTATATACAGAAAATGGTGATCTTCATAGTATTGATAATGCAATTGTTAAAAGGATTGTATCAACTGATATCCTTAGAAATAGTGATTCAAATATTAATTATGAAAATGTTACAGAAATTGAAACAAATATAAATAATACATCATCAACAAATCAAGTAACAAATTCATTTTCATCTGAGAATGATTTACAAGAGCAAATAATAAAATCAACACAACATAAAAATTTAATTCAACGTTTAATTAGTTCAAAAGTTGAAAATGTTTCAATATCAGAAAATTCATTATTACCACGTGTTAGAAAAAGTGTAGATAATATTAGTTTAGGATTTGGTAAACATAATAAACCACCAGAACGTCGTGTATCTGATGTAACAGAAATGTGTAGGCAAAGTATTATACATAGACAAGGTAGCGAAGCAGTTGGTGAAAGAATGGCAAATTTAGATTATGTTGATCCAAAAACATTATTTAGTAATTCTGTAAATAGTTCTGCAATATCATTGAATCCTCAACGTGATTCAGTATTTTCATTAACATCATCAAATGATAGTGTTTGTGATTCAAAACGTAAACAATCACAAAATGAAATATCATCATTCATTTATGAGGATAATGTTGAAGCATGTTTAGAAAATGATTTCAGAGATTCAGCTGTATATAGTGATGATAATGAAAGACGACAAGATATTTATGAACATCAAAATAATGATAATAGCATTAAAAATAATATTAAATTGAAAAGACCATCAAGTCCACCACCACCTCCTCCACCGCCTAGAAGAAATTTCGCTTCTAATAATGGTAGTGGTGGTATGAAAATTACAAGTCCAGTATCACCAGTACCGCCACCTATTCCTGCTAAACCAAATTTACCAAGTTTGAAACGTGCATTTAGTAATGCAGCATCACTTCCACCAATAACAACAACATCACTAACAATTGTAACATCGACTGATAACAATATTAAAACACTTATTACAGATAGTATTACAACAACACCAACAACAACAGCAACAATAACACCAGCAATTTCACCAACCGGTTCTGGTGGAAAAAGTTGGGTCTTATTACAAATCGAAAATTTCAATAAATAAATTTAAAAAAATTTTTTTTAATTTGATCATCAATAAATTATGTATTGTATATTATAATTAAGTCATAGTGTTTAGTTGAAAAAAAAAAAACAAAATATTTCATAGAGACAAAGTTAATGTTTTTTTTGGGAAATTTTTCAAAATTTTACATTACGATTAAGAGAAAATTATAAGTGTTTGTCTATTTTATTATTATTATTTTTTTTATAGAATTTTTTTTGTTTTGTTTGACTTTCAATGCCATATTAGAATACTTAAGTGTGCAAATTGGATGAAAAATAAAATTAATTAAGAAAAATTCTTAATTAAATAAAACGTTTATTTCGTTGATTTAAAAAAAAAATCATAAATACGATAATATTGTAAGAATAAAGCTTTTAATCAATCAAGCAATAAACATGCAAAAAATATTATATAAATTAAATGTAATATGTTTCATTTTATAATATATAATTTTAAATTTTAAATATACATACATATATACATATATTTAAAATAAAATAAAATATATACTATAAATGCAATATTCAATGTATTCCGTTAAATGCAAAATATAAATTTAATAAAAATTTTTATTTTATTTTAGTTTAAAAAAAAAACAAACAAAGTGTTTTTTTATTATTTTTTTCTTGTTACCTTTTTTAGTTTGTTCCTTGTCACATTAAAATGAAAAGCTTTTACAATTCTATACATACATAGGTATATGTATTAAAAATTACAAGAAATTTCAAAATAAAAGAAGAATTTAGGACATAAACCTTGTATGCAAATATACAAAAAGTTCTCTTTTCAATATTCAAGATGATTCAAGGCAATTATTTGAAAACAAAATGGAGTTTTATTTTGATTAAAAAAAAAAAAAACAGATTGAATAATTTAAAAAAGAGTTCCTTTGAGAAATTAAGTATACTGAGAAATTTCTGACTTAATGAAATTTACAAATTAAAAATATTTAACAATATTTTGTCATGAAATCCGTTTTTTCTTATTTCTTATTTTGTTTGCGTCTTAAATAAAAAAATATTAACAAGTCCTTTTTTCTATATGAGTATAAAAGCTTTATAAAGTTTTACGTTTTACTTTCAATATACCTACATACATATTTTCAATATGAAAATAAAAATTTAAAAAAAAATATATATAAACTTTAAATACCTATGTATTTCTTCTTTAAAAATTAAAACTAAATTTATCATTAATTTTAAAATTTTTAGTTGATTACCAAAGGGCGAAGTGCTTAGATTTTTTATAAATTCATAAAAAGTGAACTAAGGAAACTGTTAGTCCTTTTCTCTGGTCATTGTTTTCTTAAGTGCTATTTGATTTTTTGTTGGTTGATTAGAACACATTTTTTTCGAATCGAGTGTAAGGCTGCCTCTACATCAGACTTAATTTTATGTCTATGTCGTAACTCAAATCGTGATATTTATGTCTAGTGTGTTAATGGTGAGAATTCCATGTCTTTCTGACATTTCATTGTTGTGTGAATTTTTAGAGGATTTTTACACTTCACTGATTTTTTTAAATTTTAATAAAATGTTTTAAAATTCACTAATTTGTATTATCTCTGTTTTAAAATAATTTTTACTTAAATATTTTCACTCTATAAGCTCTATATTATCTAATTTCTCATAATAAAGTACATAAAAATTCATTTTTCGTCATATTTGATTTTCATTCACTCTGATTTTTTTTCTAGACTTTTATGTCTAGATTTGAATCAGACATTTATGTCTGCTGATTTTTTCTTCGAGCAAACTTCATATAAAAAAAAAAAATCATGATTTAAGTTACGACATAGACATAAAATTAAGTCTAATTTAGAAGCAGCATAAAGAAATCATCAGCTCTAGGTAGAACCTACACCGAAAAAAGTTTAATAGCCGTATTAGAAATTTTTGGAATTTGTTAAAACTCATGATTTTTAGGCCATATACAACATTGGGATGTTACAACATATTCAACGTAGGTATAGTAATAAGGGAATTATTATTCCATTTGTAGCTGGATGTAAGCTAATATTAATCTAATCTATATAGTTAATTACAAATTTCAAAACAAAAATAATTTGAAAAACTCGTACCTATTTCATTTAGAAATATAAGTTTAAAAATGTTTTTTTAAACGTGTGAAAATATTGAAAGTAAACGAAAAAAGTAAATTTACCCTTTTTTATTCCCACCTTAGCAGTAGGTGTGATGTTACATTCATCACATTACTTTTGTAAATTGATTATGTTTAATCTACGTGACAGAAGTATTAATATCATTGTAAGAAGAAGAATATTTTTGTTTATTTTAATCATATATCCTTGCTGCACTTATGAGATACAAACACCTAATATTTGCTAATTTTTTACGTTAGAAACACAACAAATTTTCTTACTGTACCTATATGTACATATGTACATGTACATGTATGTAAGATATACTTACTACATACATACGTATGTATACATATACATATATATAATGTACATAGAAACTGTGAATATTTTAAATTATTAATTTTTCATTTTTATAACATTGGCTATATGTAACTTTGTTTGTTTTCTTTTCCTATTCCTTTATTTTGTAAGAATAATTTTAAAAAGGAGTAAATAAATAAAAAAAAAAAAGAATGATTGTGTAGCATATGTTATCTTTCATTTCTTATACAGCATCATTTCTCATTTTCTCATCTTGTTTTTTTTTTCATATGTTAAAAGGTGAAAATAAATAAGTCTAAAAAACAGAGGAATGAGAATAATATCTATAATGTATATATATTATATATATAAGTACAAAGAAAGATATATATATACATTTTTATGTATATGTATGTGAAAAATAAAGAAAAGCTGTAAAAATGGATTCAAACTGTAATCGTTTTCATCATCAACCATTATTATTATCACCATCATTGAAAATTTCTTCTTTCCTTTCTTTCTATATTTCTTTTTATTAATATTTTCAATCTATCAAAATGGAATAATTTGTTTTTTTTTTTTTTTGATTATTTATTTTTTTCAAAACAAGTGTGTAATCATTTCATTTTTCTTCTTCTTTTTTATGGTGGATATTTATCATTGATTATATTCATATGAGTGCATAAAGGATTTAAATTTTATTTTATGAAATATTTTTGTAATATGTATTCTACTATTATTTTATTGTTTTATTTATTTTTTCTTTCTATTTTTTTATCTTCAAATAATTCTAAAAATATTCTTGATGCTTTAAGAACAAAACGAAAATAAAAAAATTAAGAAGAAAAATATTGTCTTTGAAGGATTTTGCTTTAGCATTAGTAAATCGGATTGCTGGTTTTAATTTGAATTTTTAATTAATCCTTGAAACTTCATTTCAGATTTTTTTTTTATTCTTAAAGCAACAAGGATATTTTTAGAATTATTTGAAGATAAAAAAATAGAAAGAAAAACATATCTTCATATTTTATTTTTCAATGGCTCTATATATTATATATATATTATGTTCTGATTCGAGCCCTGACCTTCAATGATAATGAATCAATGAGTATTGTTCGAGAGCATAATTTATGTACATAATACATACATACATAAAAAGGATTTTTGTAATTGAGTAAAATTTAATTTTTTCCCTGTCACTTATTTCAATCAAATAATGAAATAGACATCAATATCAAAAGATCATGAATAACTAAAAGATTATTTTTTTCTAATAGAAAAATTCAAACAAAACCATAACATAGAGAAAACATTAAAAAAATATAAAATAAGAAAAAATGGACAAAACAAAAAAAATTGTATTGTGAACATAAAAATAAAACAAAAGGAAAAACTTGAGAAAAAGTTTGAAAGTTGAATTAAGAAGCCACCTGATGGTTCTGCTAATGTTTTATTATTATTTTTTTATTTCTTTTTTTGTTTTTTTAAACTTTCAATTGCATAAGGTGTGTATAGGAGGTGTACAAGTTGAGTATATACTCGTATGTATGTGTGTAAAGTAAAATTACACTATATACTATGTTAAAAATGAGAAAGAACTTTATGAAATGTTTTTCTTGTTTTTTGAACTCATGTTATCGTTATTTATTTTTTTCTATTAACTTTTTTTATTTCAAATAAATATTTCTTTGATTTTGGTAGTATGTATATAAAAAATGTGAATAATAAAAAAAAAAAAAAAAAAAACAAAAAATTGCAATCGAATAATAAATCTTTTATTTTAAAACATTTTATGAACCAATTTATGAAAAAAAAATAATCACTAGTTTTAAGTTTTTATTTATTTTTTACTTGTTTGTTTTTGTTTTGTTTTCAAAGATTTGTACATAAGAAAAAAAATTATTTTTCTTTAAACAAAAGAAAAAAAGTTTTATTTTATGCAAACATGTAAATGTAAATGTAAATTATTCACAAATTAAGAAAAACATTAATTCTTGAATTAATATTTCATATGGGAGGGTTACCTTAATTTTTTAATACATTTATAAAAATAAATAAATTGAAAACATTTTAAAAAAAATATAAATTCAAGCAAGAGAGAAAAAAAATAAAATATTACTGAATTAAAATGAATATTGTATTGTATTACAATTTTATCATTTTTTATAAAAATGTAAAACATGAATGAATTAATTAAAAAATAAATTGATATAATTATGATTATTAGTATATGAGAATAAAATGGAAAAAAAAAATTAAAATGAAAAATTATTGGAATTTTTTTTCTTCATTTTTTTAATGAGACGTCATATTGGAAAATTTTAATTCAATTTTTTACCTTTGTTTTTATTTTTGATTTTGAATCTTTTTTAATTTTTTTTTTTTTCAAATGTTTTCTTAAATTAAAAATTATAAATAAAAAATGAACAAAAAAGAAAAAATTAAATTAAAAATTAATTAAATAGTAACAATAATAATTTAAAAATATTTTTAAATAGTAAGAATTAGAAAAAAAAAAAATTGAATAATTTAATGTTGGTGTTATGGTCATTGAGGTTAAAAACCAAACATTTTTTTATAATAAAAATAAATTACATTTTGTAAATGCTCTATAAATCACAATTAGGTTAATTTTAGTAAATTTTTATAACTGTATAAATATTTTGTTATTTTTTTTTTAATATTTAATACTCTTATTATCTAAAAGTTCAATCAGTTTTGAATAAGTATCAATTGACTTGAATTGGGTATGATGCTCTGGACTGAAGTAATTGACGGCTTTACTTTCTGTACCATTGAATTTATTAGTTCGCATTTCACTTAAAACTGTAAGTCCATCTATGACACACAAATATTTTAGAAAACTCAAAAGTTAAGTTCGGTGGACCATATAAGTTAATTCACGCAACATATTTAGCAACACATTTTTTCTTCACCCAAAGTCACGTTGCAATTTCCTTTCTCACAATTTTTGCTGATGTTGCGTCTAGCAATATTCATGGGAATTAACAATTTTAATTATGAGAAAATTTATATTTTTGAAAATAAGAATTTTTGAAATTTTTAATTTTTGAATTTAGAGTAGAATGTAAGAAATCAGTTGTAATCTAGAATTCAGAAGAACAAGTTGGAAAAATAAAATTATAAATTTTTAAAGTTAGAAACTTGTTTTTTTTATTATCAATAAAGTAAAATTTATTAACTGGCGCCCGAGCAGGGACCGTTGGATGATATTGTTAAAGTCAAGTTAAAAGAAATTTAAAGGAGAAATAAAATTCAAAAAAATAAAATTAAAGATAAAACAATTTTTAGAATAAAATTTTTCTAAAATCAATTAAGTGTAATCAATCACAGTGTCTTTAATTAAAGTGCTTTAAATTATCCGTATTCGTATTTTTAATCAATAAAATACGAAAAAAAGTGACGCAACGTATCATCATTGAGGCAATTAACAGGGTTAAAATCCTGCGAAATTTTTTCAACACATAATATCAGGAAACGAGGCCCCGGAGTCACCGTAAAGGATAAAACGGAGTTGATAAATACAAGTTAGGAATAATCACGTCTTATCTTGAAAATATTTACCAGCAGCCGCCTGATTTGTTGGAAAAAAAGACCACAAACCGTCCCAGAGTAAGTGACATACGACTACCCAATTTTTTCGATTGCAACTCCAGATGTTAACCACACATTTGTTGATCTTAACGTAAGTTGATTTAAATTGATAAAAATTTGTAAAGAAATTTTCAAAAAATAATTTTTTTTTCTAAATTAATTAGATAAAATATTTTAAAGACAAAGAAAATTTTTTTTTTAGAAAATAAAATAAATTAAAATCAGTTAAAGTAAATAAATTATTATTGAGGATAAAAGAAAATAAAATAATTTATTAAATTTAAACAAATTCAACAATATTTTCGTGAAAAATTAATATTCTGTGAAAAATACTTAATTTATCAAGATTGTATTTAAAAAAAAAAAAAAAAAAAAAAAAAAAAAAAAAAAAAAAAAGGAGAATTTAAAATTTTTTTTAAAGTGATAAAGTTTTTGTGAAAAATAATTTATGCAAAAATTCTGTGAGGTCGTTCTCAAATAAAATAGAAGAATCATAATTTAGTAAAAATTTTTTTTTTAAATAATCCCGGTGAAAATTAAAATTAAGTTTAACAAAAATTTTATCACTTTCATCGCAATTAAAAGAGAATAAATTTTAGTTTTGTTTTGCTTTACAAAAGAAATCTTTTTGCTTTTTAAACCTGATGATTTTTGAGCGAACTAAAGAAAATTTAATAGAAAATTAATAAAAAAAACTAATAAAAAGTTTTACTGTTAAAAAATTTTTGTAAATCTAACGATTCTTTAGTGATCTTTTAAAATAAATTTTTAGGGAAAACTTGCCCTTTATTGAGTTAATTAAGGAGAGTGCCAATTAATTGTTTAATTTAAACGTGAGAATATTTTATAAAAGGTTTTATTACAAAAGCTCGGCTACGACTTTTCGTGTCATTTAAGTAAATATCCTTCTAAAAGCTACTTATTTTGTGAGTCTGTTCGTGAAAAATTAAATTTTTGAAGAAAGGTTAAAATGGTTAATGGAAATAATAATATTATTAAACCTTCCGTGTTAGGTAATCCTTCCAATTCTTCTGCAAATAACGATAATCAGGCACAAGGGTCGTCTGCTCACATGGCTACCCCATTCGATTTGAATTTACTAAGCCAGCTTATTACGCAAATAGTGAGAACAGAAAATCAGACAATTCTTGCACGAATGGCTATTCCCACTTCTACTAATAATAACATTTCTGATCAAACCATTGATCCTCAATATCAATCGAATCTAAATGACATGGACCGAATTCCTGATGTTGTTAAAAGTCTAAGGGAATTCTCTGGTGAACCTGGAGAATTTGGTTCATGGAAAAAGAGTGTTGAGCGCATACTAAAAATCTACGATAATTCAAAAGGAACACCCAAATATTATGGAATCCTTAGTGTGATTCGAAATAAAATTAAAGGTGGTGCAGATATCGCACTAGAATCCTACAACACCCCTTTAAATTGGGACGCAATCTCTAAGTGTTTATCATTGCATTATGCAGACAAAAGAGATTTGGGTACTCTTGAATACCAAATGACCACATTGGTACAAAAAAATACTTCAATTCCAGAATTTTACCATGAAGTTTACTATCATCTCTCTCTTATCCTTAATAAACTCTCAGCAATGGATCTCAGTCAAGAATCTCTTGATATTATGGTCCAAGCCTATAGGGATAAGGCATTAGACACTTTTGTTAGGGGATTAAAAGGAGACCTACCAAGACTTTTAAGCATGAAGGAACCACAAGACCTACCACAGGCTCTTCATCTTTGTTTAAAACTAGAAAACGTACAATATCGCGTGCAGCATAGCCATGGAAATATTCGTGCTTCAAACTTCTCTCAATCACCTCCTATAGCACCAAAAAAATTAGTTACACCACAACAACGTCCACAATCATTTTCAAAAACAAATTTTCAACCTGAGTTATTTTACAATCCACAAACCGTTCAAACATACGCTAGACCACAACAATACAGGCCAGTACAAAATCCTTACGCCTACCCCAAACCAAATCAATTTCCTCAAGCCTCTCAAAAGCCTCTGCCAAAATCGGAACCAATGGATGTCGATAGAACCATGTATTCACGTCAAATCAACTACCAGAATAGGCCCCGATTCAATACAACTGCATTTAAAAGACCTCAGTCTAATCAAATACACCAGCCAGTAAAAGCTCAAAAAATCTTTCATGCTGAACAATCATTAGAAAGCACCCAATGTGAACCCCCTTCAGAGAACTTCAACCTACAGCAATATCAAGAAACTCTTACCAACTACGATGAGTATTACGATCAGTCGTTGGAAGAATATTCAAATCCACAATCCGAAGCCTTAGATGACATTCATTTTTTAGACTAAGGAGCTCTTCGCTTCCTTATCTAGAATACAAAGCGAAGAGCGGCAAAATTCTTAAATTTCTTATCGACACTGGCTCTAATAAAAATTACATTCAACCACAGTATATCCGCAATCCAATTCCTAACGACAGAAATTTTTTTGCAAACTCAGTTGCAGGTAGTATCGAAATTACTCATCATGCGATGATAGACCTCTTTGGTCCCGATAGAAAGCTAAAATTCTTTATTTTGCCCAGCCTAAAATCCTTTGACGGAATTATTGGTAATGATAGTCTCAAGGAGCTTCAAACCACCATCCACGTAGACAAAGGTTACATGACAATATTCCCTAATATTAACATCCCATTAAAACAACATTTTTCAGAAGCAGTCAACGTCATAAATCTCAGAACTTCACATCTCTCAGAACAACAAAAACTAAAATTAGATAAAGTAATAAAAAGTTGCCCCAAATTATTCGCAGATCCTGACGAAAAATTAACTTATACCACAACGGTAGTAGGTGAAATTAGAACATTCAATACGGAACCTGTTTATTCAAAATCGTATCCTTACCCCATGTCTCTTAAAGACGAAGTTGAAAAAGAAATTCAAAAATTACTCAGAGACGGGATAATTAGGCCTTCCAAATCACCATACAATTCACCTGTTTGGATAGTTCCGAAAAAGGAAGACGCCTCTCACGAGAAAAAATATAGAATGGTAATCGATTATCGTAAACTCAACTCAGTGACCGTTACGGATAAGTACCCAATACCGGAAATAAATGAAGTTTTAGCCAATTTAGGACAGAATGAATTTTTCACTGTTATTGATCTGAAAAGTGGTTTTCACCAAATTCCTTTAAAGGAATCTGATATTGAGAAGACCGCGTTTTCGGTGAACAATGGAAAATACGAGTTCACAAGACTTGCCTTTGGCCTTAGAAACGCACCGTCAATTTTCCAACGCGCACTTGATGACATCCTTAGAGACCACATTGGCAAACGTTGTTACGTTTATATCGATGATATCATCATATTTGGCAAGACAGAAGCGGAGCACTTCAATAATCTTGAACTGGTATTCAAAACTCTTGAAGACGCTAATATGAAGGTGCAACTAGACAAAAGCGAATTTCTTCAAGGTCAAGTTGAATTCTTGGGCTTCATTATTTCAAAAGATGGTATTAAAACCAATCCGAAGAAAGTAAAGGCCATAGCCGAATATCCTGTACCCAAAACAGTCAAAGATCTTCGCTCATTCCTTGGTATGGCGGGATATTATCGTAGATTCATTCAAGACTATGCAAAACTCACTAAGCCATTAACCGCACTTTTAAGGGGGGAAGATGGACATGTGTCCAGAAATGAATCAAAGAAAAAATTAATTCATTTAGATAACGCTGCCCTCGATGCCTTTCAGAAAGTTAAAAACACCCTTGTTTCAAAAGAGGTCACTCTAAACTACCCAGACTTTGAAAAAGATTTTGAATTGACCACTGATGCTTCCAACTGCGCACTTGGTGCAGTTCTATCCCAAAACAAAAAACCAATAACGTTTCTATCGCGTACGCTCAATAAAACTGAAGAAAACTACGCCGCTAACGAAAAAGAAATGTTGGCCTTAATATGGGCTCTTAACTCCCTTAGAAATTTCCTGTATGGTTCCAAAAAGGTAAAAATTTATACTGACCACCAACCTCTCACTTACGCTCTCAGCAGCAAAAACACTAATGCCAAGATGAAGAGGTGGAAAGCAATTTTGGAGGAGTATAACTATGAACTTCATTACAAACCTGGAACCACCAACGTTGTCGCAGATGCCCTTTCACGTATTCCTCAAAATAATGAAGTTAATGCACTATCTGTTACACAGCATAGCGACGACAGCTCTTCTCACAATTTAATACCCACTGTAGAAACCCCCGTAAATGTTTTCAGGAACCAACTTATACTTCAAATAGGCGAAGAAGACAGCTATCAAATACAAAATCCTTTTCCTGGCTACACTCGACATATCCTCACTAAATCAGATTATTCAAACGCAGATATTATTGACATTTTTAAACGATACCTCAATCCTAATACTATCAATGGGCTAAAAACCGAAGAATTTATCATGGGGAGAATTCAAGAAATTTACCCCTTTCATTTCCAAAATTATAAAATCCGTTTCACACAACTAAAGGTTGAAGACATTATAAACGAAGCTGAACAACAGGACCTAATAGCATCTGTTCATAAACGAGCTCATCGTAACTCAGAAGAAAACAGAATTCAAATTTTAGAAAAATATTATTTTCCCAAAATGTCAAAAAAAATTAAATCCCATGTGAAGCAATGTATCACCTGCAAAGAAAACAAATACGATAGGCACCCTAATAACCAAATTATATCTCCTACCCCTATTCCAAATTATCCCGGTCATACCCTGCACATTGATATCTATTCCACACAAAATAAATTAGTCCTTACAGCTATCGATAAGCTTACCAAACTTGCATTTGCAAAACCAATCAAATCTAGAGCAGTCGAGCATATCAAACAACCATTACGTGATATCCTATTTTTCTTTAATGTTCCTGAGTGTGTTGTCATAGATAACGAAAAATCTCTTAGTTCTGCCTCCATTGTTTCCATGATGGAAGATGGCCTTAAAATTAAGATCTTCAGATCACCACCATACAAAAGTGAAGTCAATGGCCAGATCGAAAGATTCCATTCTACTCTTTCAGAAATTATGAGATGTCTCAATTCAGATGGAATAAAAAGATCCTTTGAAGAATTATTAGAAAGAGCCGTCAACGAGTACAACCATTCAGTCCATTCTACTACCGGAAAAAAACCTGTTGAATTATTTTACGGTCGCAGTCCAAATGTTAATCCCGAAGATTTTGAAAAAATTCGACTAACCAACATAGAAAAATTAAAACAGAAACAACAAAAAGATATTAGGTTCCACAATAAGAAACGTAAACCTATTAAAAATTACGAGGTAGGACAAATCATTTATGTGAAACACAACAAAAGATTAGGATCCAAACTTACAGTCAGGTACAAACCAGAGGTAGTCAAAGAAAATAAAAATACCGTAGTCATTACAAAATCAGGCAAAACTATCCATAAAAGTAATATTAGAAACTAAAATACTATTTTTCCTCTATCTCTATTCTATTTTCAGGAGTGCGCTATGCACTGTACTCTGCGAATTTCAAATACTGGACTACTCGAATTCTCAAATTATTTCCATAAGCACTGGCATAGCAAAAATTCAAGATGGTAATTTTAAATTAATCCACGTCATTGAATTAGAAAATTATCGTAAATTTATAGAAACTATGAATAAAACTTTCAATGACCAAATAACGATCAAACATCCCTTCTACCCATACCTCAACCACGAGTTAATACAAATTCAGTCCTTATTAGAAAGCTTACAACCCCATAGGAACAAGAGATCATTAAACTTTATAGGTAGCGCATGGAAGTGGATAGCTGGAAACCCTGATCATGATGATTTCGAAATAATTAAAAACAAAATGAATAATGTCTTGGAAAACAACAATAAACAGGTCATAATTAACCAATTATATAACGAAAGGATTAATAATATAACAAAGATGGCAAATCAAATAATTAACTCAATAAATAAAGCAAATACAATCAATGATCAATTAATTTTGAACATCCAATATAAGTTAAAACTAATTAAAGAAGAATTAATAAACATCAAATATGCGATACATTGGGCAAGGTTAGGTATCATAAATTCATTAATCTTATCAGATACAGAAATAAAATTAGCTATTCAAAAATTAGAGAACGAAAATTTACCGTATTCCACAACAGAAGAAGCGTTAGATTTTGCAAATATAAAAATTATAACCAATAGTTCATGTTTACTTTATATTGTTTTAATTCCAATGACCACTAATGAAATTTATGAAAAATTTTTAATAAAACCGATAAAAAAGAATGACAAAATAAATGAAATACAATATGAAAATATTTTTAAAAATAAAAGTAAAATTTTTGGAATTGTTAATAAATGTAAAACAATAAATTATTTATCAATTTGCAATCGTAAAGATATTTTAGATATTAGTAATTCAACTTGTTTACCCAAATTACTTAGAAGTCATAGTTCAAAATGCAATAAGATCAACAATCAACATATTCCTGCAATCGAAGAAATATCTGAAGGTGTTATATTGTTAAATCAATTCAACGGAAATGTGACCATAGAAAATGAAATTCATCACTTGAATGGAACTTATCTGGTAAAATTTCACAACTCATCCATAACCATCAACGACAGAAACTTTATTTCTAAGGAAAAATCCTCAACAAAAATTCTTCCGGCTATTTTGCAACCAACACCAGACGAAAAACAATTTAAGGAATTTCTTTCTTTACAAATGCTTAAACAGATTCATATTAATAATACAAATCAGGTCGAGCTGCTGCGAACGGATAAAACAATTCATAAATACATGAATTTTAGTTTCATCTCATTTGGAATGTTGTTCTTAACCACCTATGTAGTGCTTAAGTGCAAAAATAGAAGAACATTAAAGATTATTAATAATACAAGAGAAATTACACCAACAGTAGATCCACAACCAATTTCATCAATAGCTGTAGAAAATACAGAAACTAGGGAGAAAGATGAAGATCAAAAAAACAGTATCAACATACCAACAGCAACCATTCCAGTGCCTAAAAGAATAAAATTTTATGACACATCCTTTTTTTAAGAAAAAAACGAATGAGGACATCCGTATTTAAGAGGGGAAGAGTTAATTCACGCAACATATTTAGCAACACATTTTTTCTTCACCCAAAGTCACGTTGCAATTTCCTTTCTCACAATTTTTGCTGATGTTGCGTCTAGCAATATTCATGGGAATTAACAATTTTAATTATGAGAAAATTTATATTTTTGAAAATAAGAATTTTTGAAATTTTTAATTTTTGAATTTAGAGTAGAATGTAAGAAATCAGTTGTAATCTAGAATTCAGAAGAACAAGTTGGAAAAATAAAATTATAAATTTTTAAAGTTAGAAACTTGTTTTTTTTATTATCAATAAAGTAAAATTTATTAACTTATACATACATTTTGTGCCCACAGTTTATTATCTAATTTGTATGGACATATGACATAAAAGAGATATTACACTTACAGCAATTAACAGTGATTATCCAATATTACAATCCATGAATATCATAAAACCTATTGTTACTAAGGTCCTAGTAAACCTTTGTTTTTTTGTTTTTTTTTTGATTCCGATGTAACCAATTTGAAAAAAGTATCCTTTTTTTTTAACTCTATTAATATTAAAAAATAAAATCAATTTTTTCGCTTCAATTTTTAATTTCAAATGGAAGTTGTGATATTAAAATTAAGTTGATTCTATAAGGACATTTTGCCTGGATCCCTACTTTCTATTCATGAATAATTTAAAAAAAAAAAATGAAATTTACAATCAAGAATTAAAAAATATTTCCATGACTTTCAAAAGTTAAAACTGAATGGTTTTTAACATTTTTCTATTTATTTTCAATGAAAGAAATTTTCACAATTGAAAACTGGATTCTAAAAACCAGTGCCCGAACCTAAAGTCCATATTGTGTTATGATGAAAAATATTCATTCTAAAAAAAATTATAAAAACTACTTAAAAAAAATTAATTATCGTAACATTTTGTCTCCTGTTAAAAAAAAAATTCTTTAAAAGGAAAATTTTTTTGTTGTATATTTTTTTATTTATTAAATGAGGAAAAAACTTATTTAAACTTTTACTTAAAAGCTTCATTAATTATACTGATTGTCGTATAAAAGTCAATCAAATCCCAATAAGGACATTTAGTCACAAAAAGAAAGAAGAGTAATAAAAGAAAAAAAAATAAAATAAATAAATATGGCATTGTTGTTGTCAATGTTTATAAGTTGTGTCTGTTCCCATTGTTAGTTCTTTCGATCATAATTTTTTTTATACTTATTTTTCTTTTTTAAATGAAGTTTTAAAAGTGTAAAAAAATAATAATAATAAAAATCTTTTTTCTTTTTTACAAAAATACAGAAGACACAAAAAAAAAAAATCGCTTATAAAATCATAAATTAAAACTCTAAAAAAAATTCTTTTATGATGCTATCAATTCTTATCCTTTAACAATGTTTGCATATCCTAGATTTTTTTATTTGTGCTGTTGATTTGGTAACTAGGTAAGTAGCTATATATATAGTTAGTTAGTTAGTTAGTTTATTCTGTACAAAATAGATCATCATAGTGTAAAATGGTTGTGTGTATTTAAAACTTACACAGTTGATTTTCATTTTAGTGTATTTATAATGGGGTCACAAACAAGAAAAGGCAAGATAACGATATAAAAAAAAATGTATATATATGTACATGTCATGTATGTACATATACATATATGTATAAATACATTATGTATGTATGAAAAAAAAAATAATAGGATAAGCTGAGAGAAGTTGAAATGATAATGATGTGGTATATGGTACACAATATGATGATGGTTTGTGTATTAATGATAATAGTAATAGTGGTATTATAATATAGATTTTGGTTAATATTTTAATATAATTATTATTAAACCTATACATAATATATGTAGGTACAAGACCAGAAATTCTTCTGGAAGTTGTTATCTCATCGTGAATAACACTTAAACAGCAATTTGCGGTATGATGGTTATTGACCCAAAACTAACCTCACGTCACCAAAATAATAATGCTTTTGTACACACTGACAACAATAATCACAAAAATGGTCATTAAGCTCATTTGTATGTATATTATATTGTATATAAGGAAATAATATGGTACAATAAACTTTATTTAATATACATACATATATGTATACATATTACATACGTATATATTTCCTATATATGTACATATTTACAGGGTGATATTAAATAATTCATATTTAAACGAATTTTTCTGAAATTTATTAGTTATAAATGTTTCTATAGAAATATAAAATTCAAAAGAAAACTATGTAAGTATGTATTTAGTTTAAAAAAGTTGAAGTACTAAATTACTAAGTCACACACAATATTCTATATATGTATACATATTTTGTCATCAATTTCCTTTTTAACAAACCAAAAACACCTTAAAAAAAAAGTAGTAATTACATAAACTCCAATATTTTTTGTTTTATTTCAATATCATAAAATTTCATAGTATTGATTTAAATTTTTGCTTTTTATTTTAAAAATTTTTTAGTTCTTCTTATGAAATTTTTATGCTTTCTAAACCATTCATGTAATTTAATGTTAAATTAGGTACACTATATAGTTTTAATACTTAATGTAAAAATACTAAGCATATACTATAAGGATAACAAGTATATATAAATAAATGATATCCGACACAACTCGACATACTGATGCTGACGTTCAAGTAACAATTCAGGAACTTGAAGAGATAAACGCGTACCAACACTGTCTCTGATTTATGGTTTTTGCGAGGAAAAAAATAACTTTTATTTTTTTTTTCAATTTTTTTCGCACATTAACGCCATTCAAAAAACAAAAAGGATTTTTTTCTTCTTTTTTGCATATCTATTAGTATTCTATATACATACATTTTGTCATACTCAGTTGCATATCCTTTTTTTTTAAACATTTTATGGAACATGATTGAAAAAATAAAACAAACTGAAAGGAAAAAAAAGATTGGGAGGAAAACGAGAATTGAATAAATGAAAAAGCGTAAAATGAAAATCGTCATTTAGTATGTTTAAATGTTTTTTACTTTTTTTTTTCACTTTTTCCAAAAAAAAGTTTTATACTTCAAAAAAAAAAAAAAAAAAAAAAAAAAATGTTAAATTAAAAAGAATTCAGAGATTAGTACTTTCATCAAATGTTGTTAATTAAAAATATTGTGAAAAAATAGCTATGTACATATGTAATAAGAGGTTATAGTTTGTTGATCAAAAAAGGTTAATTTGGAAAAATTTCACAAAGAGAGAAAATGTAGAAGTTAAAAAATTCTAATAACAAAAAAGCATTTTTACATTTGTTATAGTCGGTGTTTGAATTTATAATTAAACAAAAAAATAATAAAAATTACATCAAGGATATTCTTTCAGTTACAACAAAGTGAGTTGTTAATTTCAAAATAGAAGACATATGATAGCAATTTTGTTGGAATACTATACATATTCATTTTTTTTTAAATGGGTTTTCAACGATAAAACTTGAACTGAATTAAAGTTGAAATTCAGCTTAGATTTTTTTTTTTAAATCAAAATATCGGAGTTATAGGATAAAAGGGAAAATTTTAGCCGAAATTAGAATTTTTTCGGTTTATCTATAAACTAGATATGTTCGTATTGTATGTATATATATATATAAAAAAAACACACAATTCATTAATGAATTCTCTAGTTTTTATTTTTTATAATTAAAAATTAAATTCTTTACAAAAGCAATTTAAAATATTGAGAAAAAAAAAATTAAATTTAAATTTCTTAATAACTAATAAATGCTATAAAAGTAGAAAATAAAAGTACAAAAATGCATTGAGAACACTTGAAAAGAATTTTGGTATTTTTAAAAAAATCATTTTTTCATTAATTTTTTTTTTTTATAAATTTGTTTTTTGCTTGTTTGTTTTTTTCTTAATAATTTTATTTTTTTATTCTTGTAATTTAAATATTTATTATTTATTCCGTTATACATTTTCAGTTCGTCGTCTTATTACCACCGCTTTTTGAATTTGATTTTTTACCATCATTATTATTTGATGATAAACCAGATGATCCAGAATCTTTGAATTTATCATCCTGTGGCTGTTGTTGACCATTCTTGTTATCAGATGATTGCGGAATATTTGAATCACGATCATGTAGATAACTTCCACCTAAAGGTCGTGGTCGTGGACCATAGGGAGAGCTATTAAGGGAGATAGTAATAACCTATTTTAGTGTTGCTATATTACTTTTAAACTAAATGTTATTTTTTGTTAAATTTTTTTTTTCCAATTTTAATTTTTTTTTTTTAGTTTAATTGAAAATTATTAAATAAATCGTATTGGAATTTTATTTTTAATTTTTTTTTTTTGCATTTATTTATCTTCAAAGAAAAACTGCATATTATAAAAATTTTGAAAAAAAAACTATATTTGAAATTTCAACTCATATTTGTAAACCAAAAGCCAATATATTTACTTTATGCATGTATTCATTACATACTTTTCAAATATGTATTAATTGAAAACTTAAATTACATATTTTGATCCATATTTATTTTTAATTTTTTTATATTTTGTTTTTTATTAAAAACCAAATTTTTTTTTTTTTTTTCAAATTAAGAAAACCAACATTCACTTAAACCATATACATATTTTAAAATTATTTTACAAAATATAAATAAAGTGCTCATGCAAACTTCTGTAAAAGCAATTTATATTATATAAAAAAAAAATAAAAAAATAATAATAATAAATAAATTAATACAAGGAAAGTTTTTAACCAAATTTTAAAGTCTAAACTAAAAGGAATATAAATATTACATAATTTGATAAACATACATAAATATGTATGTATGTAGAAAATTCTCGGCTGTTTAATATAAAGTTTAAGTATGTGTACTTATAAAAGTATTATAAATAATGAACATATACATATATGTAATATAAAGTACGTATGTATAGTAAAATTACAAAATTGATGATGAATTTATAAAACAGTAAATGTCTTTAACAGTAATTGATACAAAATATTTTTTTTTTTAACTAAAAAAGTTCTGTTTATGAATAAAATTTTCTGTTAGCATAAGAAATTTTCAACTAATAAATAAAATGAAATTATTTGTTTGTATGTGAATTGATGTGTGTTAACATCAGAAAAAGATTATACACATTTGTATGTAATGTATACAAAATTATTGATTATGAAATTATTCTTTTTAATGTACATATGTATGTATATATATATTTTTTTCTTTGTATGTATTTCCTATTTTCAAAGTATTTTTATGAGTTATTTCAATTGTAAATTAACATTTTAATGATATTTTAATGTTACCGTTAGATTTTTAAATTTTTTTAATAGTATTATTGTCTATTTTCAACAGAATCAGGATCATTATATTGTAAATGTGTTCAAAATAAATAATCATCATATTTTCCATATGAAAATTTTTACAACGAAATTTAAAGCTGAAACACAAGGTCATCAGTTTCGAAAGTAAAAGTTTCTAGAGATCCTGAAATATTCTTCACAAAGTTCAGAGTAAACTTTTTTTTTTTTCATATAAAATATATAAAAATTTCTTAACTACATTTTGAAACTATTCATAAACTAACAAAGAGTTTTTTCATGAGTTCAAGTGTCATACACAACTGAAATAAGGAATTAAGCATATAAGTATGTATGTAGTATATGTAACAAAAACTGAAAATATAAATATATATTTATGTATGTATGTATGTATTTCATGCAGTATAATTTTTTCTTCATGTCCTTTTTCAGAAAAAAAAACTTAGATCCATTTAAAATTCATGAATCTTATGTAGAATTAAGAATTTTTTTCCCCTAAAGAAAACTCTGTAAGTTTCTATCAAATAGTATTAAACGCCACTTACTTAAAAAAAAAAAACTATAAAAGTTTACCTCTATGATGTGCGTGTTTGTAACGTATAATTATTAATGCACATATTTATTTAAATTGTTTCTTTTTTTTTTTTGTTTCCTTTTTCTGTTTATTTTCTTTTTAGCTTGTAATGTAACTTACCTCTGAATATCCTTATCTCTATCATCATAATTTAATGTTTTATCCCTATCATTTGCATAACCCCATCCACCTGCATATCCTTTTGAGGAATCTTCATCAGGCCTCGATGGCCTTGTGTTATGAGTATTGTGTTGTTGATGTTGTTGTTGTTGTTGTTGTTGATAATAATAATATGATGATGGTCCAGATGGTGATGATGACGATGATGATGATGATGATGATGGTGGGTATGATGGTGTCTGAGATGATGAATTTGGTAATGATTGTATCGGCCTTGGTGGAGATTGTGAATGTGGTAAATATGGTTGTCCTGGACCAGGTTTATAATTGTTTGGTGATGATGATGATGAATGTTCGTTTGGTCTGTTTGATGCAAAATAATATCCTCGACCGGAATTATCAAATCCGGAAGTACCTCTACTTTAGAGGATTTTTTTTTTAAAAAAATTTTTTGTGTAGAATTTTTTTTATTCATTGTGTATAATTATGCGTGCGTATCAATAACGATTGTTTTTGTAGAAATTTTCAGTTTTGATGTTGTTGTTTTTTTTTTTTAAATCAACATTAATTAGTTATTTGTTTGTGTGTTGTATACATAATTGATGTGATAAGTATATATGATATCCATTAATTGTAAAAATATGTAGAAATGAAAATATAAAAGAAAAAAAAATTCGTGTTAGGTTTATATTTTTATTCCTTTTTTTCAAAGTCATAAACTAGAAAATGTGTGTTTTTGGTTATTTTTTAGTTTTTTACTTATTCAAATTTGTAAACTATTCAACTAATTCAATAAAACAAAATATAAAATAAGAGTTTATGTTTCAACTTTAATTTCTTCTTAAATTTTTACAATTTTTTCCTTTTATTTGAGAATCACTTACTGTTCTTTTCAGACCAAAAAAAAAAAAAAATAGATGAAATTCTATTTGATTTGATTTTTTTTAATTCTAAGAGAAACTTAAAAAAAAAAATTTGCCTCTTTTGAAATATATACTCAATTATAATGGATACTTTTAAAATCTTTTTTATTCGAGAGATCCTTTTTAGCTGTTGCTTTAAGCTTTTTTTATTTTCTTACAATTCAAATTTGATTGTATGGAGAACTTCAAAAACTTAAAATTTTTCCTAAAGTACTTATGCTGTTTGTGAGGTTTTTTTTTTTTTTTAAATTTTGCTATATATGTATATTATAGTTTAACACTAACACACACAAAATTTGATTCATATCGAAAATAAATACTTAAATCAGAGAGAATCGTTATGTGAAATTCGACAGAACATTTTTTATAAGAAAAACATCAACCTTTAATAAATTTTCCATAAATACTTGTTCGTTTTTGAAAAAGGAAAAATAAATTTATTATACTCGTACTTATATCTTTCTGATGAAATTTTTTTTTTATAGATTCATTTGAGTACAAAAGAATAAAAGTTTTCAGAAACATTTTTCTAAATTGTATACTGACCATTTTTATTCTGAAGACCATTTTATTATTTAAACGTCAATGATGTATTATTTTTTTTTACAGATATTTTTACACGTATAAATATAAATCCATATACTTATGTATGTAATGTATATGTGTGTGAATTCAATAGGAAAACTACACAAAGAAGATTTTAATAAAAAAAAAAAAAAATTTTTTTTCACATAATAATATATAAGTAAAAAGGAAATAAAAACCTGTTAACAATATTGCAACAAAAATATATATTATTATGATGTCATAAATGACATTCACTCGACAAAGAGAAATTTTCTTACAATGACTTCCTTTTAAGTTTCAATTTGTAAGAGGAAAAAAAAGGGGATAAAAAACGGAATAAAATGAAATGAAAGGAAAAAGGAATGAAATAAAATCAAAATATATAAGGACTGTGATATACAAAAGAAAAGATATTATCAATTGAGAGAAAAATATTTTCCATGTCAATATCTTATTATTATTATTATTATTATTATTATTTTTTCGTTTTTTTTTTTCATGATTATACAGGAAGAGGAAAAAATATGATACACAAAATGACAAGGCAAAAAATTAAAAAAATAAACAGTAGAAAGAAAAAAAATATGTAAAAAGGAAATTGCTCATTTACTATTATTATAGAAAAACATATAAATTTTACACATATTATATACATATGTACAATACATACCATTTTTTTTTAAATATTTACTTTACCTGTATGTTTCATCCCAAGGACGATAGTTTTTATAGTCATAATAACCTCCACCACCACCAGCAGAACCACCTCTATAAGGAGGATACCTGTCATAAGCATCTCTATCATAATATCTTCCATCATATCCTCCTCCACCTCCTCTGGGTCTATCATAGTAGCGATCTGAAAGTGATTGAAATTTAGTATCATATGTAAGTATATTCATATGAATGTGTATGTTTGCAAATATGTTGTGTGTATATTGAAAATTTGGTATTTATATCTTTTAGTTTCTTGATTTTATATATACGTATATGTATATATATGTATGTATTCCTTATTTTATTGTATAAATAGTGAAGTACAAAACGATAATCATCGTTCATTTTTAGAAATTTTTATTTTTAAATTTATAACTAACCTCTAGGTAGATATTCTTCATTGATCCTTGATGGTGGCTGTTCATATCGATCTCTATTATCATAACCATGACCACGATTATAATCGGTAGGTGGTCTAGAATCATAACGGTCGTAATATACATAACGATTATCATAACCTTCATATGTACGTTGATTATAACGGTCGTCGTATCTGACATGGAAAAAAAAAATAATAATAATGTTTAGAAAAAATACATATGTATATCATCAATATCCTGTTCAAATATTGATGAACAATTTTAAATTTGTTTTGGAAATCATTATATTATATAAAAATTGAATAGAAAGGAAAATTCAAACAATAAAAAAAAATATTAAAATCGAATAAAAAGTTTCCGTATAGATATAGTTTATTACCTGTTTGTATATGAATCAGGATATCTATCATAACGTCCTCTTGGAGTATATCCTGAATCTTGTCTTTCAGGATAATAATACCATGAAGATCGATCATCATATCCTGCTCCTCCTGCTCCTCTTTCTGCCCCTCCTCCACCACTACCACCTCTACCTCCATAACTATATCTATTGTAAGTGTAATATCCTCCTTTGTTATCATCTAAATATCTGTAGAGTGAAAAAATGCAAAAAAATAAAGTTTGACAATTAGCTTTTTTTTTCAAAATATAATAAAAAATGTGTTTATATGCGTATACATATACATTTGAAATGTACAGATAATGCATAAAATGATAACCAGGTTATAAATGTTGTTTTTGTTTTTTAAATTTATTTTTCTAAATTTTTATTTGTTTTACATTTTAACAAAACATCATTCACCTGTCATCAAAACATCTGATGCACCTTGATTGTCGAGCTTTTCTAATTAGTTGATCATTATATGTATCGGTTAATGCTGATGTTGTTGTTGTTGTTGTTATTGTTGTTGCTGGTAATTTTGAATTTATATTATTATTTATTAATTTTTTTGAATCTTCTATAGACTTTGCAAATGTGAGTATTATGAAAATATGAAAGATAATAAATGTATTGATTAT
Organism: Bombylius discolor; assembly: GCA_939192795.1. NCBI lineage: Eukaryota > Metazoa > Arthropoda > Insecta > Diptera > Bombyliidae > Bombylius > Bombylius discolor. The sequence continues at coordinate 9,028,647 of OW584243.1, read as the reverse complement.
CTGAAAAATAAAAAATAAAAAAATAAAAATTAACAAAGAAATGAAAGAACAATATTATACTGTAAAAGGAAAGATAAATTATCTTTTCCACATTCTTTTACATTTTTTTAAAAATAAATCAAAAATTTAGAAAATAAATGTAACAATTATATAATTTTTTTTTCTTCTAAGAATTTTATATTGAATATTATTTATTAATGAAATTTCAACTAATGTTCCAATTAGATTTGTAATAATTACTATAATAATTATTTCTATGTAATTATCATCATCATCATCATAATTATCATTATCATGATTATAATCATCTTTATAATTATGATTATTATTCATCATTATTCATTTATATAGTAGTATGTGTATATTAATATTGCAATGCAAGAGATACAAAAATATTTCATATAATGGTCATGGTTTGATGTTTACACGTCCTTGAGTTTTATATGTGTTGATTTATTTAACAGAAACAACAAAAAAAAAAAAAATAGATTAGGTATATGATGCCATAATCGGAAGTTCGCTAGCTGCGCAACATTTTTAAGCTCACTGACATAAAAATATTATAATATATCTAATATACGAATATACCAAAAAAACCATAGTCATAATATTAAAAATTCCATGGTCTAGCAAAATTTTACAATAATAATAATAACATTAATAAAAAAATAAAAATAAAAAAAAGAATAAATATAAAGAGAGATTTTACTAAATATCATAGATACATATTTAAAAATCAAAAAGTATATTCACAGACAGAATTTTTGAATGTTTAAATAGTGTAATTATTTTCTAGTGCCCTAAAATAAACGGAAATATTATAGGCATAAAAATATGTACGTCTACAACAATTGAATATAATATCTAGAAGTGAATATATACCGATTGTAGAACATTAGATTATGTGTTTTTTTTTTTTGTCTTTATATATTTATTTTATTTTATTTTCTATTTTTTATTTTTTATATATACGTATAAAAGAGACTGATGATAATAATGCTACAGGATGATTGCATAGCAATTACATATTTCAAATGCTATAGATATTCTATACATACAATCATAAAATCTATATTATCTACATAATACAGTATCTATCTAACTATTAAAACCGCATTTATGTATATATGTATTTATAAATACCATACATACATACATATACGAAATTTTCTATTTCAATGTATCTTATAAAATATTTTTCATTCTTTCACCTAAAGTGAAAGCAATCATGTAATGTACATTTTATAAAAGTGGGTCAATTTGGTGTGAGATTATTATTTTATTGTTAATATGTACATAATATATGTATGTACTATGTATATTTAAAAGTATATTTTAGCATAGAATATAGAATTAAAAACAAAAAAGAATCTATATATTCTAGTATATGTTGTAAAAACACATTCATGCATAATACATATGTACGTATATACATACAACTGCATAAATGTACTTTAAATATTTGATTATTTTGTTGGATATAATGTGATGATATATGGATAATGATAATGATTATCATGACATGGAGATGTAAATTTTTTGTTGTTGAGTTAACGTTACACTGTTACTATAGTTTCCTTTTTTTTTAAAATTTTTTTTAAACTTTTCTTTCTACTATTTTGATATATGTATATATGTATGTATGTTATTTTTACCATTAGACAGTGTAAAACTGTCATATTAACTATATTTGTAATCAACGAACCGATTAAAGCCGGTACTTTACATGTTTCCGAATTTAAATCGCATAATAAATGCTTATTTTAGAGCATTGCAGTAATATAACAACATATTGGGAACATTTCAAACATACATAACATACATACATATACATATGTATATATACATACATATATACGATACAATTAAAATTTTGTATTATTACAAATATATGTATATTTTATAAAATTAGATATATACATATAAATATAAATATCAATATGTACAATATGTATTTATAATTGTGTTAGCCAGCATCTAACCAAACAATTTAGCCAACATTTTCTGCTTCAGATAGGTGATGCGGTCTATGACTGGAATTATCAGTTAATTTATTGAATTTATATCGTTGTATTTGTATACAAAATTTTGGTTTAAAGTATATACGTTCAATAAAATATTATACATATTTATATACATTTATATATCCATATAAATCAGTAAAATGCAATTGAATATTCTATTAAAATAGAAAAATAAAACAACAAAAAAATAAAAAAAAGATTTAAAACAAAACACAAAAAAAAAACTTTCTATTTCTAATTCATGTTTTTAATGTGAAATAATTGCATGTATTTATATATGTACATATGTACATATTGCATGCGGTTAATATCAATTTGATGTTTGTTGTTTATATTTTAAGTATTTTAGAAAATTATTTGATTGTGTTAATTAATAATTTTTCTATTCATTGGAAAATCTATAAATATGGATATGTATATGAATTTTTATATTAATTTGTTTTATTTGTTTATTTATTTATTTTTTTTGTGAGAAAAAAAAATTTACAAAGTAAGAGGTGTAAAAATTTCATTTTAATTTAATTAATCGAATTATCATTATTTAATTTAAAAAAAAAAAATTACAAATTATGGTATATCTCATTTGTCTTTGATATCTTTTCAAATGAGTACGTTTTTTTTTTCTTCTTTCTATATTGAAAAAAAAAAAAAAAACATGTAATGAAATAATTTTGTCAACTCTATTTTAATAAAATTAAAAAATTATTATATTAAATTTAAACTTTACTATATTAATACTTGAAAAATTAACTTGAAAACAAAAATGTCGAAAACTTTTTGTAAACATGGTTAAATTTTCGAAAATATGAATTTAACAATAATTTTGATTAAATAAAATTTGTTTTTTCTTTTTTTTTTTTTGACTTTCTTGAATAGAGTAGTTGGTGACATTTTTAGATACATAATTTTAATGTTTTGAATTTTTTTTTTTAAATTTTACACGAGATTTAACATAATGTAAAGTTTTTTTCTCCCTGTTTTTTAATTTAATATTATTATTTTTTACGTAATTTTTTTGTTTTTTAAATACTAGTATAGTTGCAAAATAATTAAGATATTTATTGAAGTAGAAGGTAATTGCGAGTGCATGCTTTTATATAATATTGCTTTTTGTTTATTATTTATTACAATGACACATTTTATATATGTATACGTACATATAATTTTATGATCATAAATGGATATACATATGTATGTATACAATTTATATAAGGTTTTTAATAAATTTATTATTCGGGCAATAAAAGAGAAAAAAATTTTATGTCAATTTTGATTGTGTTAAAATTTTTTAAACGTTTTTTTTATTTTTATTTTATTTTATTTTTTTTTTGCAAAATAAAATCAATACTTGTAATTAGCCACAAATTACTAGGACATTTTATTTTATATTTACAGATTATTGAAAATTTAAATTTTATATTATATATAGAATGAAAGTATATATTTTCAAGTACATAATTAATCTTAACCTGAAAAATATTTAAAAGAAGTAAATTTTATAATTAACATAATTTTCTCGAAATTTCAATTTAAGTATTTATTAAATTATAATTTGTGAAAATAAGCTATTGTTTTTCAAAGATTATACACCTAAATATTCAAATTTCAATTTCCAAGGATTTACACTTTATATTATCACTTGTGTAAAAAATATTTACTGCAGTGAAAAATCCTCTTGTGTTTAAAATTTTTTTATTGACTAGGATTTTTTGTTTGTTTACTTTTTTCTTTTTGTTTTTGTGAAAAAAAAAAAATTATTCTTCGGATTATTAATTTTTATGATTTTTTGCTCAGATTAAACTTTACACACGGTGTTCACATAACTTTTTCTGAAATTTCATTTGAAAAAAGAAATTAGTTATCCTTTACGAATCAATGCGGTCTTCATAAATTAAAAAATTTAAATCTTATAAAGATTTTGAACATTTTTTATTATTATGAATAGGGTAATTCTTGGTGCATAAAAAGCTTAGTGTTTTCATAATTACCGAAGTCAACCTGCTATATATGTATTATGTACATATTCATAAAAATATGATAGTTACGATTTTCCCTTTTTTTATTGTTTTTTATAGTAATAATTTTTTATTTACGTTTATACATATGTACATATCTATATCCTATTTTGTTTAAATTTTCTCTCTGTTTTTTTTTTTATTATCCGTTTTTTTAGTATTTTTATTAACTCTATACAAAATACAGAATACAGTTTATTTATATAGCAGAAAAAAAAATTATTTAAAATTCCAATTTTTTTTTAGATAGATTTTATAAATTTTTATTCCACAACCATTCATTCATATTATAGAAAGAATAATATTTTGAAAAGGTCGCACGCGGCATATGTGACCACATCAAGAACCGACCAGAACAGTATCACGCTATGGTTTCCCTGCTCCATTAAACATTTGTGGTTGAAAAAAATATATCTATATCTATATACATATATAAGTATGTATGTATATGTATTTTTTATTTAGTTCTTCAATATACTGTTCATTTTTTTTGTATAACTAAAAAATCCCTTTTAACTATGCGCTTTTTAACAATTATTGTATAACTATACATACTATAATATATTATCTATGAATATGTTGGACTATAATAGAAAGCTTGAGTGCATTGATGCACTTTCATTAGTGCAGCATATTGCAGAAATTTCATTTTATTTTATTTTCTTCATCATTTTTATAATAAATGTACAATTTATTATTTCATTTATATTATATATATTAAATTTATATACATATGTACATACATATGTATAAGTATATGTTAGAATTAAAAAATGAAAAAAAAAGTATTTGTATAGAAATAATAGAAATTTTTTGAGAAATAAAAATACATACATACGTTGTGTATCTGAATATCAATAATATTGTATCTACAACGTTACATAGTGAAAACGGTGCTAATAACTTGATTGATAGAGCAGAATGTATGGTCAATTGAATATTTTCAAATAAATGAATAATTCTATAAAAAAATTCTGAATTTGCAGTACCTGGTTATTAACTTCTTTTTGTACCAGGAATTTTAAAATTTCTAACATTTTTGTGATGTTACCTTTTTTTTTCTAAATACATAATTTTGTAAATATGTATTTATTTAAAAAAAAATTTTTTTTTTTCGGTTTTTGTTTTTTGTTCGTAAAAAAATGGTTTTTAATTTAAATTTTTAAATGAAAAATCATAGAAAAGAAAATAATGAAAAACAAAGGATTAGTGAAATGTTTCAATACAAGTTTTGAACTATAGGTAACATTTGAAAAATTTTTTTAACTTTATTTGCTTGTTCGTGAATGAAATCGTTATTTGACATTTAATACTAAGTTATTTTTTTTTTCAAATACATATCCGTTTTCTATATGGTGTGATATTATTTATTTATATATTCACAAAAATGATGAAAATAATATTGATAGAATTTCATAGTGATATTTTAATCGAAATCGAAGTCATATAGTATCTACATATACATATTTAAACATGAAAAAATTATACTTATACATATATGTATGTATGTATATATATTTTGCTTACAAATAGATTTTATATTTAAAATCCGATTAACATGATTTAATGAGATTTGTGTTTTCTTTAAATTTTAAATTCAAAAATTTATTCATTAAAAAAAAGCAATACATTAATTAAGTAATTAAAAAAAACATGAGAATACCCATTAAATTTCGAAAAAAAAAAATTATTGAATTTTTTAAAATATGTACATAATCAAAAAAACAAATCAAAAATCTCTCTACAAATTGAAACGATGATATCATTACATTCTAAATTATTCAACGCAAAAATCATGATTTGATTAATTCTTCAAATTAATTAAAATTAAATAGAATTTTAAAAAATAAAAAACAAAAAAAATATGTGGATAATTGTGAAATTTAAAAAAATAAAAATCTTTTTTTTCTTTCAATTAAATAAATAAAGTGCGCATTTATATGCATATAATTAGTAACAGATCATAGAAATTGAACATAAATTTACTTTTTTCATTGTTTTATTAAGAATTAATTACCATTAAATTATATTCAAAGCATAAATAAATAATTAGTTTTGTCTATTGTTTTTGTTTTTACTACAAGACAAACATACATAAATATCGTTAATGGGGTTTTTTTTTATAAATTTCAGAAATAACATTTTTTTTAATATTGCTTACCATTCTGAAGAATTCCATTTTTGATTTTTAATTTTCGTCCAAAGTAATAATCCTTTTTTTTTTCACATGAAAAGTGACACTGTTATACAAATTCACAATAATTTATTTAATTTAAAGTATTTTTTTTACTTTTTTAAAATAATTGTTATTTGTTTTTTTCAAAACAATTCTAGTTTTATACACTTTATTATTTTCAAATGTTATTTTATTCACTCCCACATATTTAATAAAATATTTCAAGTTTTGTTTTTTCTTTTTTTTTTTTTTTGGCGCCAAAAATAATTTTTAATATTTTTACAAAATGTGGAAAAAACTTTATTGTGAAATAATTTTTAATGTAAAATATTATTAAATTTTAATATTAAGGACATGATATTAATTATAAAATATATAATGTATTCAATAAAAAAAAAAGTAGATAAATAACTAAATTTATGAAAATCACGTTAATTATTGAAGAAAAGCCATTTAAAATTTGAATATTTTATTAAAAATAATATCCTCGTATTATGTATGCATATACAAAACAAAAGTCTATTATAATTTATTTATTAATTTTAAATTATCTCCAATAATAAATTGAACACACATTATTTCTTTTTTAAAAAATTGAATTGAATTGTTTGAGAGTAATTTTAAAACTGAGAACTTTTATAAAACCTGTTGCTTATTTATAAACGGCGACAATGTGTCTCTAAACCTTTGTATATTCTAAATTTTTTTTTTTTTATTACTGAATTATTGTTATACTTTTTGTTTTTTTGTTTTACGTGTATGGCAACACATTTCATAGATATACAAATACATACATACATATATTTTGACGAAAAAAACTTTTAAGCCTTTTTTTTTTAAATAAAAAAACATGAAAATCTTGTTTTAATGTATTTGTGTTATAATGGAAAAAAAAAGTTAGGAATCTACAAAAAAAATCTCTTTTTCTGGGCATTGTCTGTTTACCCACTCAATAGAAATAAAATATTAGTTTTAATAAAAAATAAGCAAAAACAAAAAAAAAAAAAAAAAAAAAGAAGAAAAAATTAACAAAAAACAAAGAAGATACTAACTGCCATCACCGCTTTCGTTCAAACAAACTTTTTTTTGATGATACGTAGCGTAGTGATGACGAGATCTATTGATAAAATCTCATTCATTAGTATACTATTTTTTTTTTTTTTAAAAAAGTGATTTTTGCATTATACATATTTTAATTGTATTCACCTGTCCTGTATAAAATTTGTAAAGTAAATTATTATAGTGGTAAGTAAAAAAGTATGAAACTAATATAGATAGGTATGTACATATATAAAGTTTTTATTTTTTTTTTATTTTTTATTTTTTTTGTGGAAATGATCATTGTGCTGTAGTCTATGTTCTGTGATTATTATTTATAATTTGATTTGCATCGCTGATCATATTTTGCTCTTCAAAATTTTCATATTTATAATTGGAAATTATTTAAAAAAAAAAAATATTAAAGAAGAAAAAAGAATTAATTTACTCATAGGTACTTATGTTTAAAAAAATTAATAGGGTGTCTTTACACGTTTATCATTATAACATTAAAATAATTATTTCAGCTATGAATTTTAATTTCGATTCTAGTGAGTCATGAGGTCATTCGAACTTTTTTTTACCACCCTATTTTTTTTAGAACTTTTTGTTCTGCCATTGATTCTCTTTTACAGTTTAAAATTCAGTTGAATAATTTTTATGATTTTGCAAATAACTAATCATTTAAAAAGCAGAAATTTTCATGTTTCTCGATTATTAAATTTAACCATCAAATACACAACTGTACAATCAGAAATCAGACTATATTAATTCAGTAATTATTGTATACATATGTACATATTATATATCCCAATAATATTCTTTTCTTTTAAATAATCTTCTCATATTGATTTTTCTGGATGAAAACCTATAGATACATATCTATTTTTGTCTGCAGAAAATTATAAAAATAATAATTATTTATTAGGAGTATTTTAATTTTTAATAAAAGCATAAGATACAAAGTATGTATTAAAAATGTTTCTTAAAATTCATCAGAGCAAAACATTTATGTTTCAGTTTCAAATTTTTTTTTTTTTCACAGTGAAAATCATTTCTGGAAAAAAAATTATGAATTTTTTGTTTTGATTCAGATAAAAGTCATTAGTCAAAAAAAAAAAAAAAAAAAAAAAAAAACTTTTTTTTAAAGAACAAATTAAATGTCTAAACTTTTTGTTATTCTCTAAAAAAAAAAAAAAGAAAAAAAAAAAGATAAAATAATTTAAAATGAATTTGTGTTTTTGTGTAACAGTTTTTATGTACGTGTTAAACAAACTGTTTATAATACCTCAACATTATCTATGAATGTACATTTAAAAAAATAAATATAAAACTTTTTGTATGGAGAAGAAAGTTAAACATAAAAGATAATCTACTTTTTAATCCTTAAATTCTCATAATAAAAAATATGATATTGACCCTCATTTATCCTTAATCTCTGTCTTTTTATTTTATCATTATTGTTTGTATTATATACGTATAGAAAAACAAAGCATTCATTCATATACCGTTATACAAAAAAAAAAAAAAAAAAAAAAAAACAAAGATTATTTTTATCCACATTATTTTAAGTCATTCAAATTTGTGATATCTTTTCACGTTATATCAAATTTTTTTTTTCATAATACATGTACATAAAATTTATATCTGCAAATCTACTATACTACGAAGTGTGATGACTTAATGTGTATTATTATCCTTTTTTCTTAGAGATTTATCATATCATATTAATATGTAAGAAAATTTAGGACCGTATTCACTAAATGACATTGCGACAGTTATAAGTAAAATTAGTTTTTACAGATTATGATTATCACAAAATAATTTGATTTTATTCAAATTTAACATATAAATGACCCCTCAAACAGTCTTTTGTAACAGACTGGAGTTTAAAATTGATTTATGATATCAAAAGTTTTACCAGATTGGTGAATACAGCCACTAGAATTTTTTTTTTAATTTAAGATAGATTATATTTAGATAATATAAGATACCTATATCAGACTCAAAAAAAAGTATCCTTATCCGCATATGGGTCATTTCTAACAATATTTAATGAATATACATAATATATTATATTCAAATTCTTATACTATATATGATATACCTACTTATGTATCTATATGTAGATATTTTTACATACATACTTGTGACCATAATCCCAAAAAATATACATATTAATAAATAAATAAATATGTGTGTAGTGACATTTTAAGTGGGACATCTCAATTTATTCATATCTAAGATATTATACTTGAAAAAAAGAAAAATATCTAAAAAAAAAGATAAAAGATAGACAGGTGAATTTTTAGATTTTAATTACTTTTTAGGGATAATACGTTTTTATTATTGAATTATGATTTTGGTTTTTTTTTTGTATCCTTATGAAAATGTACAGTCTTATCGTATATACAATGTATATAATTTTGAAATACAGAATGCTTAGGTTGAATTTTACTTGGTACATTCGAAAGTATAAGTATTATGTAAATTAATAGGGTGGGTCAAGCGATCGTAAAAATTAAAAATAATTTTTTCATACATTTCATGGAAAATTTACTATATATACATATGCTATACTCGTATATACTTATTAGGTGACTTTCCAACTTTGATCAATTATATCTCAGGCTATATATTGCATGTGCACCAAGCAATTCAGATATTATTTTGAAATTGTAATGCATATACTCGTATAGAACTTTTTTCAATTTTCCACAAAACTTGACTTTTCTATACACGTTATTCTTTAAATTTTTGCCCTAGTGGACGGATTTCTATCATTTGAAGGTTATTCAGTAGCAATTACCTTTCAAAGAGAAATTATTATATTTTGTGGTATTTTATTATGAATTACCTTGTATTGTTGATATTTCATAAAAATTTATAAGCGATATAAAAATAAAGTTATATTTTCTGTATATACTTATATATACTCGTATATCGTATTCACATTTTGTTCCTGAATTTGAATAATACAATGGTCCATCATATACGAAAATATGAACATATAAGCTTCTTAATGATTTTTAGTAACTGTTATGTGTGTGCTAAAAATGAAAATACGTAATATAAGGTAAAATGTAAAATACATATGTATATGTATATGAAGGACGATAGCAGCGTTAACTTTAATAATTAAATATATTTCATATAAATGTAACATACATACGATGATATATGAACGAATATGAGGTGTGATAAAACCATAAGAGATTTGCATACAAATAATCCATTTGGTCATTTGTATTCAGATTTATGGTTTAAGCGTTAAATATAATCTAAAATCTATTAGTTTATTTATCTAAGCTTGAAAGTAACCATACAATTTTTGGTTACATATTATTTAGGATTTAGATTTTGTTTATATTGTGTTGTAGGGTATTCATGATTTTTTTTGTTGTTTTTGAATTAAAAATTGTGTGAACAAAAGAAAACCATCGTATAATTTTTCTACTGTTGTTTTATGGAAATTTTTTTGATTTATTATTTTATTTTTATTTAATTTATTTAAAAAAGCTCTTTTTTTTGAACACACAAAAATCTGAGATTAAAAGTAATAAAAAGTGTTGAATTCATATAAAATAAAAAATTTTATTTTTGCGCGTATTGTATATTTAAGAAGAAATTTATAAAGTAAATTTAATTTTCAAAAAAAAAAAAATATATAAGTATATACATAATATATAGTTCTAACGCAGAAGTGTTATGAATTTCAGTGTCAATTCTTTTTTTTTTTTGTTTTTCCATTCAGTTTCATAAAATAACATCCAGTTGATGTTATTACACGATTTTTTGTCACTTAAAATTCATATATGTATGTACATATGTATGTATTATTAATTAAATGCAAATGAAAGTCATACTTATATTTCTTAAGGGTGCTGATCACTAGATAGATTACCCTATATGAAAATTTATGATAATTTGTTTTTGTGTACATACACACAATTCAATGCGGTGATATATAAACAAAAATTCATATGTGAAAAAAATAAAAAATAAAATGTTTATTTATAGTAAATACATACACACATACATATTATTTTTCCTTGGGGTCAATTCAATCAAATTGTATTTATGTATGTAACCTTCAATTTTTTTTCTTTTGTACCTATTATCAATTTAACACTCTGTTCTCCTTTAAATTTCACATTCGTGCTTCCATTTTAGGGTTACAAATGTAGATTTTTTTTAAAAAAAAGTACATATGTTCCTAGGAGAGTAAGAAATTAGAATTTATAGAATCCATAAATAAATAATCTTTCTTTCAAGAAACATTCTTCTCAAATTTCAACTTCTACTCACTTGAGAAAATAATTTTTTGAAGAATACAGAATAGCTATGTCTATAAATTTTTAACCTTTAAAAAGATGCGTGTATTTTTTTACATGCTTTCTATGTGCTTTTTGACGTGATTTGCGCCTTGTTACAAGAATCTTTTTCATTTGAAAGGATTTTTGTGAGAAATAACGAGAAGAATACTGTGAAGTAATTTCGAATAAATCGGATCACAGAGTCCATAGATATTCAAATTTAAAACAGATTTTTGATAAAAACGTCATAATAAAAAATATGATTCACTTAAATTATATTTAATTAAAATAATTTTAATTTAAGTTTTTTTTCAATTAAAATTATGAATTGTATTTTGTTTTTGAAATAATTTAAAATTATATGTGTTTTTATTTGTTTACACATACAATTTCAATAGTTTTTTCCAATTTCGATAAATTCAGTCTTTAATTGTTTGAAATAAAATTGTAATTTTTTTTTTTGACTTCAATTCGTTAAGGTAACGAAAATTTCAAAAGAATTGTAAGCTTAATTTTTTTTTTAAAATTTTACATTAATATAGACAGACAGTCAGTCAAGTATAAAATAAATTTAAAATAATTTTTAAAATAAAAATTTTTAATTTTATTTTCCAGGAATTGAAAACATTTCAACATTTTCTTTTTCTCCTCTTCAAATAAGAAAAAAAAATATTTTTAAAGATTTTTTCTCTTTAAAACTAAGTAAATCAATTATTTTTTTATTTTCAAATATTCGTCTAAAATCCTTCACATATGTATGTAATTTTTATATAGGTGTATATTTAGGTTGCACTTATAAATTTTATTTAGATAAATGTATACATATTTATATTTTTTATATATTTTTATACAATATATTGAAGCCATATAAGATAAAATATAATAACAGGAGATAACATGTAGTTAAGGACATAAAGCTAAATTATATGAATGTGTTATATAATACAAGTACACACAGTTAGAAATATTATATAAAACAGCTTGTGAATAAAAGGATAAAAAAAAATCTATGAATAGATAGGTATGACATATTTCCACTATTTTTTTCTGTTTACTTCGAATTTACAACGATACATACAAAAGTGTAATATATAATATTGCCCCAAGACTTTCATTTATGCATTTTTAGCTATAATGTCAATTCCAGAAGTCTTCAACAATATTTTTTTTCTACAATTTCAGAAAAAAAATGATTTAAAATAAGAATAAGGAAAAGACATATGAGAAGATAATAATGACAAAAAAAGAAAAAGAAAAAAGTAGAAATGACTTAAAAAGGATATGAACAAGAAGAAAATAAATTTATTTTTCTATTAAGTTATAATAATTTATGAAAATGCATTTTATTATATTATTTATTTCTAAAAAAATGTAAGAGTAAAGGGAGTTAAAAGTAATTTACTATGAATTTAAAAAGCTTATTTTAAATATTAAAACGAAATTTAATTGAAAAAAAAAAAAAACTTAAGATTTTCGTATTTTTCTTTACATTTTCCTTCTAAGAATTTTTTGAATGACTGATTCTTAAATGCAAATTAAATATTAAATTAAACAGTAATTATGCTTCAATAAAAATTCATTGTTCACAATTTTAATCTAGATAAAAATTTAAAAAATATATAAAACCAATTGAGGAAGAATATTTTACCTTGAACTTACAAGAACTGAAAAAAAGAAAAGAATAAAAATGAGAAATATAAGAAAATATATGTATATGTATATATACATATTAATGTATGTATGAAATAGAAAAGAATCACATACTTAAGTACATACACAATATTCATTCTATTGAAACATTTTGATTTGAGGATAATAAAAGTTGATTTCTATCAGTTGATTTTTTTTCATGCTAGATTTAAAACATATACATACATATATAGTAAAGGAAATAATATATACATATGTACATTTTAAAAGTTTTTGTTCTGTTATTATTGCCTTCATTGAAGGTCATTTGCCTTTTTTTTCTTTTCTTTCTATTATTATCTTTAATAATTTATAAGTCAAATCCTTCAACAACAAGAATATAATTATGACGTTGATAATGATGTTGGGTGATATGAGTATAAATGTTTTTTCATATAATTCTGCAAAGTCACTTCAATATACATATGTAAATATATATATATATATATATATATATATATGTATGTAATATAGTCCAATAAATATGTTGTGTATTTTATTTAAACGTATTTCTATGGCATTTTTTTTCTATTGTAGTACTTTATAAGAAGTGCCTTTATCTGATCTGATATAAATGATGACTGGGCCAATCAAATAACAAATGCCATTTTAATGAGGAATTGTTAGTACAATATCTCATGCATTAAAAGATTTAAAAAAAACAACAACTCTGAAATATAGATTTTAAAAAATAAGAAAATAAAATAAACAAAACAATCGAAAAACTACATCTACATCTACTACAAACATACATACACAAAAGTAATTAAAATTAATTGATGAAATAATTTGCTTGTATAAGTATTTCACCTAAAAGGTATATGTTGTGTTAGATTAAAAATTTTGTATCTGTATTTGTATGAAGGCTTTTTTTTTTATAGATTTTATAAGATTCCTTTTTTTTATTACAATAAAATTTACAAAAATATAGAGAAAATATTTTTTGTTTTATATTGAAAAAAATGGTAGTTCGATGTCTTAAAACAGAGTAATTTCTAAAAGATATGCCAAAAACAAATCTGAAAACGGCCTTGAGCCTAATACCTAAATCTTGTAAAATGTAATTTATTTATCAATGCTGTTCTTTTGTTGATGAATTTTTTTTTTTTTTTTTTTTTTTTTTGATTTTTTATAATTTTGAAATTTTCATTAAAGATGAATAATATCAATTTTTGTTATAATTAATTTTTAATTAAAATTATAGATGCAATTTAGAGTACTGAATTTAGATTATGTTATGACTAGAAAATATAATAAGCATGTCAAGGACATTTACATAATATAATGAATGAATGATAATCATAAACATGATTATTGAAATAATGATGCTGTTTTGTGATGGTAATACATATACTGCACATACACTCATACATATGTATATGTATTTATGTATATTGTATGGTATATAAGTTACATTTGCACCTTCTATATAATTTATTTGTAATGTTTATACACGTGCGTTTATATACATTATTTTATAATAATATGGGGTACATTACATTCAATTGTTATTATGTACTATATATTATATATGTATGTTATGTAGTACATATTATTTATTATAGCCGTAGATATAATTCATTTTTCTAATTCAATATTTTACATAATCTTGTTGTGGTTCAACTGATTTTGAGAACGCGATGTCATTAAATACATATGGATGAAGTAATTTTTATGAAAATTATTTTGTTTTTATTCATTCATACTTAATAATTATCATATTTTTGTCGTTTATTATTGTTCTTTTTTTTTTATCTATCCTCTTTCAATGTAATATTCAACGTGTGAAATTTAAAAATCTATATTTTCCTTCATATCATTGTATTATACATCATGTGTATTAATTAAAATTCATTTCAAAATACCATCAGTGTGTAATGCTATATTTTGAACCTTCATCATCATCTCCGATAGTTTTGAATTTTTTTTTTTTTTTTTTTTTTTTTTTTTTTTTTTTTATAGAATTTAAAAGACTATGTCATGTAGATTTTCCGCAATTTCAATCTTAAAAACAAAATCGTGAAGATACTTCAATCATTTTTTAAATTTTGTATTGTATCCTTTTCTTCAAATAATTGTAATTAAAAAAAAAAACAACTAACAAACACAATCTAACAACCTTATAAAGTTGAAGGTTTATTCTGCTGCCGGCGGTTAATAAAAGTTTCTTTATTTTATATTTTGACAACACAATTAAACTAATTAAACGCTGACATCAACTAAACAAACATTTTAAGTAAAAATTTTATATTTGCATACTGCTAAAATCAACTTAAACAATAATCTTTTTCCTTTTTTTTTGTTTTTGTTTTTCTTCTTATTTTTTTTCTTTGACGCATATTTTTCATGCTTATGATTTTGTATATTTTAGACTGATTTTTGATTTTATTTAAATTTGTGTGATGACGACGATATGATAAGTTGAGGTATGTAGTTTTTAAGATATGTATTATTTGACCTTGACCATAAAGGTGGAACGAATTTTTACCTTAAAAAAATATTATAATGGAAAATTAACATTAGATTATAAAAATGAAACTAATATTAATTTATATATGTAGGTATATACGTATTGTAAAGAAATACTGTCATTCTTAAGTTATTCTTAAGTACAAAAACTGACATTTTATCATATATATGTACATATATATTTTTAATTACAGGAAAATTATAATATTTTTATGCGTACTTCTTTTTTTTTTTTTGTTTTCTTCCATTGAAATATTAATTATGTGTGTCCTGTATTTTAGATGTATGTATTTAAATAAATTAATTGTTTATTATATCAAGAAAAACTAATTATACAAATTTACCATATGAGTTAATTTTAAGTACGACCTTTTATATTACATTGTTTTTTGTTTTTTTTTTTCAAAATTTTTATTCAATTCGACTTGATTATCTTTTTTTTTTTATGATTTAAATTTTAATAAAATGTTGCAAAAAAATAAAATAAAAATGAATCTATGTATTACAGCAAAATTAAAAGGATTTTCGTGTAGAATATATTTTTTCTTTCTTCTTAAAAGCTAAGAACTTTTTCTCAATTGTCATTCATTAAAATTACTTCGAAACAAAGAAGACAATTCTTACTTCAAACAGTCAAACATATATTATATATAAAAAAAAAAAACAATGAACAAAAAACAAAGAGAACATTTTGTAAATTTTCTTTTTGAATTATAAAACAAAAGTCTTTAAAAAAAAAGGCTTAAGATATTTATTTTTTTGTCTTTAAATTTTCTTTCAGATGGCAAAATCATAAATTATTTATAACTAACATCCGTGTGGTACTTTTAACATTTATATTTTTAAATTTGTATGGAATAAATTTAGTTGTAATTTAAGATAAAAACAAAACAAACAAAATAAATAAAATCATTTGAAGTGAAAATAAACATTTTTTTTTTCGTTGTTGTTGGAAAATTAAATAAAATTAATAATAAGAAAACAACCAAATAAAAGAAATATACGTAATAGATGATATCTTATTTTTCATATCTTTTTTTTTCTTAATTTTTTTTTTTTTTAAGTTGAGGGAAGTTTAAAAGGACTCTCAATCACAATAAATGATGAATTTATTTTATTCAATTTTTATTTTTAAATATACCGTATAATATTTATGAAATCATTACAAAAGATAAAATTTTTTATTTATATTATGTTCTTTGTATAGCAATTGTCATATTCTTCTCAGAAATGTTTTTTCATTTTTTTTTTTTATTTACAAAGCTATAAAAATATGGTTTCATTTTAATTAAACGAAAAACATAAAACACAAATAAAATGGAGAAAAAAGAAAAAAAAAAAAAAAGAATTATACGCTATGCTAACAAATAAGTCATTAAAAAAGTAAAATAAAAAAAAAAATTAAAAAAATAAGGACAAAACAACAAAAGCTCTTATCTTAGTAGCCGTTACTTGGATATCATTTGTGTAGGTGTTGAATAAAAAAGATTTTTTTTTTTTCAAATATGTACATTATCCTTTTTTCATTTAAAAGTTATCTGTAAATATTTTACAATATATTTCATATTTTATTGCTAATGTTCTTGTTTAAGTTTTTGTTTTTGTGAAGCAATTTATTTAAAACAAAAGAAAACAACTATAATATTACGTCTGTTACAAAGTGATTATTACATTATGAATTCAAATATGCTGTGATTCTTATATCTGAATAATTCAATCTTTTCAATGCACACAAAATTATATATTGTTTTTCGTCAATTCAAATGCAACTTTTTTTTTTCTCAAATTTTAAATTCGTCATTTGCAGAATGTTTTCAACCCAGAATATAAAAATGTACATACAATCTACATTTCAATATTGAGCTTTGTAAAAGAGCTCTAAATGCAACCACAATTGTCGAAAGCCCTATTTGAAAATCAGTAATAAAGTTATTAATAATTTAAGAAATACTATTGAAAACTTGAACAAAATAATGCAAAACAAACAAACAAGTAAAAAAGATAATAAAAGGAAAAGATTTTTTATTGTATATTTTATATATCTATGTATGTAGATTATTTTTTATGTCTATTTGATTTTTTGTTTTTAACAGTTTTTTTTCTCACTTAAATAAGTTTGTCAGCCATATAAAGTTAAATAGTAAACAAAACCATTTTTTTAAATCTTTTGATATTGAAAATCACATAATCCTTTTTCCCGTTTTATTTATTTAGATGTTATTTATTTTTTTTTTTTTTCATTTCTGTTTTTCTATTTTTATAAAAAAAAAGCTTTTTCTTGTCATATGTATAATGTTTGTTTTTTTTTATTTTTTAAATAACTGACTGTGCTTACAAGACAACAACAAAATGAGAGAGAAAAAAAAAGTGAAATGGAAAAAAAGAATCACTTATGTTGGTTTATCCTTAAAATGATGATGTTAAATCATGTACTGCATTGACCATTGTATCATAATGAAAAGCGAAAACAAAATTCACTTACAATTTGAACAAAAACACAATAGAGACAATAATATGAAAAGAAAGAATTATTGTAAAGTTCAGTAGATTTTCTTGTAATTTTTTTTTTATTTTTTACGTACGTCCATTTAACGAATACCTACAGACATTTATAAATGTATAAGTTTGAGACTTACAATATATGCATTGCTTTTTTATGTGGGCTTTTAAATTTCGACAAATTGAATGGAAAAATATATAAAAGTATCTTGGAAAATTCAATTTATTTTCTGCAATTCAAATTATATTTATGATTTTTTGGAATTTTTATTTTTTATTAAATATAATTCGCATTGTGAGGCAAAGAAAAAGGTAATAAGCTCATATGTATTAAAAAAAAATTTTAAAAATTTAAAAACAAGATTTTGTTTTTAAAAATTTCCATAAAAAAACTACTACAAAATAAAAATAAAAAAAAAAACATTACTTAGGTATTCTATAATATTTTTTCTAAAGAATACTAATTTTTAAAAATTAACCGGCTAAACTAGAATTTAAAAAATTTTTTCTATTACTTTAGTATATAATATGGAACATTATAATTAATATAAATTGCATTTGAAAAAATAAAATTATTTTGCATAAACTTTTCTCATTACAAGTTTAAGAAAAACAAGTGCTAGTTGCACCATTAAAACGTTAATAAAAAATATGAAAAATAAATAAAAACTTTTAAAAAATTTTATTTTATTTTAATTTTTTTATTTTAATCAAAAAAAAACTGTGGAGAAAAAATAAAAAGATGTTCACTGAAAATGATGTTAATTTTAATAGTAATTATTTATTTTACTCGTATACGTATGTAATTTTGGATAGGAAGTTGGTACACAATTATAAAGAAAAATACATGTTTTTTATTACATACGAGTGGTTATCATTAATTTTGAATAATTTTGTTTATAACGATAAAAAAAACAATTTGTGTGTTTCTCAAAATCTAGAATAAATTTATTTAAAGATCCGTGTAATGATTCACACAAGAATTAATTAAAAATTGGTTCAGTGAATATTTTTTAAAGAATAATATAATTAAATTTGTTTCTCTTAATTTTGTTCATATTTTTTTTAAGTGAATTTTTAAGTTAAATTTAAAAAAATAAATTTATTACTTATATGCAGAAAATTCTCAAAATTCACAGATATATACCCTATATTCACTTATAATATGACTATAATTACTTTACATATGTATATTTATTCATAAAATAAACTTAAATAAGTATGTGCTATCTGGATGTATTTATGTCGTTTGTACGTACATGTATTTTTTTAATTTCCTACTTAAAAATATTTTTTCTTCTTGTACATATGTATATGAATCTAATTTAGTATTATGACAAATACACATAACCTTCATACATATAGTATGTATATTTAAAAAAAAAAAGGGTTAAAAATAAAAATAATAAAAATGTTGTACTAAATATTTTTCACTTCACTGTAATGTATATAATAAAAACTAAAACAAAAATTCAACATAAATGTAATTATGTACATGAAAAAACATATGCATATAATAAAGCATACACAGGGTAGTTTTTATAATGAAAAATGTGTAAGAGTGTAAAGCAAAAAAAAAAAAAAAAAAACGTTAAATTACTATTATTTACTGTCTGACCTTTTATAATTAGAAATTTTTCAAAATTAATTAATACACTGTTGCAAAATTTCTATGAAAATATGTACGTACATACATATTATATGTGATTAATTTGAATGCATAATCCGTAATTATGTGGGATATCATTAATTAATTTCAATTTTTTTTTAAATTTTATTTTAAAAATAAGGACCTGTATAAGTATTTCAGGCATTATAATATACATATTTATGTATATTCGATAGTTTTATCATTATTTTTGAAAATTTTATGCAATTATTAATTTGATGAAAATACATATGTATATTAAATTTCGTAATATTGTAATATTATTGTTCAATTATAATTTTTTCTAACTACACTGTTGAAAATTTGGTTTTATTTTTATAAAAAACAATTTATCCAAATATGTAAATCCATCTACTATTTTGTATAATTTTTATACATATATGTATGTAATTGATATTTATATAAATTTTACACATATCATGTGATAGGTATGATATACATATGTGTATGTACATATGTTTATTTTTAATACATTTTATAGAGTGGCAAAATCAATTTCTTTTATAAAATGTTATGTCCGAAATTTATGAACAGCAAAAGTAAAATTTATCTAAACAGTAAAAAATAATTTAAAATTAAAATTAAAATTAAAATCAAAATTAAAATTAAAATTAAAATTAAAATTAAAATTAAAATTAAAATTAAAATTAAAATTAAAATTAAAATTAAAATTAAAATTAAAATTAAAATTAAAATTAAAATTAAAATTAAAATTAAAATTAAAATTAAAATTAAAATTAAAATTAAAATTAAAATTAAAATTAAAATTAAAATTAAAATTAAAATTAAAATTAAAATTAAAATTAAAATTAAAATTAAAATTAAAATTAAAATTAAAATTAAAATTAAAATTAAAATTAAAATTAAAATTAAAATTAAAATTAAAATTAAAATTAAAATTAAAATTAAAATTAAAATTAAAATTAAAATTAAAATTAAAATTAAAATTAAAATTAAAATTAAAATTAAAATTAAAATTAAAATTAAAATTAAAATTAAAATTAAAATTAAAATTAAAATTAAAATTAAAATTAAAATTAAAATTAAAATTAAAAAAAAAATAAAATACATAAAAATAAAAAATATGTCACATATATATGTATGTATGTAGGTATGTATACACTGTATATTTGAATGAAATCAAAAAAGTGCTTTGTTCTCATTTTCATAAATACATAATACTGTTTTATAATTTACTGTTATTAGCTAACTGAAATTTTCCTGTTATGTTTTGTTTGTTATTTGTACATAAATACAAATTTGTGCATTACTTATTACAAGTTCTTATGTTCAAGTGTTCAAGTGGTATAGAAAAATATTTCAATTTAAAATTTGTTTAAAATGAGTTCTTGCAAAAAACGAGCTCACAAAACACTAAATTTATTAGAAAAAGCAAAAATTCTAGATGAATTAAAAAAAGGAAAAACTATTAAGGAAGTTGCAATGAAATATGGAATTGGAAATTCAACAGTGTGTGATATAAAAAAGAAAAGCGAAAAATATAAAAAGTAAGATCTAAATTTGGTTTAAATATGAATAGAGTATAAACATTATTATGAAATAATATTTTCTACAGGTTTTTCAAAAACATTGGTCACAGTGCACTTAAAAAACGCAAAACTATGCTGTATAATACTACCTCAATAATCCGAATTTTTCGGTAATCCGATTTAGGCCTGCCATCAATTGATTCGGATTATTGGAGTTTCACTGTATGTACATACATATGTACATACTTATCTACTTATCTATGTATGTACAGTAGAATTCCAGTAATTCTAACCACCTTTGGTTTCAACTTTCGATCTTTTTAGTAATAATTCAGGAGGTTCTAGAATTTCAACTTTTCTAGAAAACATGTTCTATAATTTCAACTCATCAGAATTTTTATACAAAATTTTTTTAAACATTTCATAACACGAAAGAAATGTCTTTATTCTTTTAAGAATCATTAGTATCATTTCTGATTTAATTTTCTTATAGTGAAAGTGGGTGCTTACTTAATGTAAAATGGGAATGATTTTATGTACATACATACATATCTATTATAGTACAAATTTTACAAAATGTATAATTTTGATAGTATTGTAGTGTAGTGTAATAATACCTTTAACATTTTAACTTAATAAAATCAAATTTCATTAAATTATTTTTTTATTTTTAAATTAATTTGGAAATTCATTAGCCATTTTACAAAATACGGAAAAATTTGTTAATTCATAAATTGACAATTAAAATATACTAAAGTTTTATTTTTATTTTTTTTTTTCTTTTATTTTTTATTATTTTTGTTTTTTAATTATTAGAATTTTTTTTTTCTCTAGACAAAACATACACTTTTCAAATAAAATGCAAAATTCACCCCATTTAAAAAAAAAATAAACTTGATTTATCTCCCGGGGATTTTGATCAACGAATGCAATTTTCTATGTTTTAAGCTAATTCAACTAAAAACAAAAATATACTATGTATGTATACATATAGGTATGTATAAAAAAAACAGTAATACAATGAAATTTGTGTGTTTTTATTTTTGAACATACATATGATATCCATTAACTAAAAATATAAAAATAACTTAAATGAAAATGTTTTTTTGTTTTTTTATAAATTTATTTTTTATACTGTTTTTTTTTTTTTTGCATTCGTGCACATGAAAAACAGGTATACATAAATGGATTTTGCAATTGATATTCTAAATAAATACATAACTCTAATGCACAAAACTTTGAACAAACTAAAATCTGTTTTGACTGTTTTTTTTTCTCTATCAAATGTACATATGTATGTGTGTACATTATGCGATTTGAAACCGTAGGTTAAATTGTTAATTCAATATTAACGTTCATGTTGTTTTTTCATTCGAGTAAGTTTTAAATGAATTTTATGATTTTTTTTTTTTGTTTTTTAAAAGGGAGGACATGTGTTTTTTCCCCTTTTCAAAATATGAATAGCAAATTTGGACAGAACCAGCTTAGTTTTTTTTTATTTTGTTTTACTTTGTTTCCTTACCAACTAATATTAACTTTAATCAAAGTAAAAGTTTTAAATTTAATGTAAATTTTTACTTAACGTAAAAAAAATGTTTGATTTGTGGAAATAAAAAAATTGAAACAAAAAAAATCATTTCTCTTGAAAACGTCATTTTTATAGTTCTTGTGAAACACAAATTAAAGATAAAAATAGAAAAAAAAAGACATTATTTTTGTATTTCATGTGAAAAATAATAACAAAATAAAACAACAAAAAATTTAAATTTATTTATATGGCATTTTCTAAATCATAAATTTTATAACATAATGTACTTACCTTTATATAAAATAAACATATATAGCTACATAAAATAGGTTTTAAAAACGATAAAAAAAGATATTTTAAGAAAATTTGAATTCCTTTTTTTATGATACCATTGAGATATCTTATAATTTTAGAATTAACAGTATAATACATTAAGAAGCTTACATATATGAAAATAAAAATAAAAAAAGAAAGAAAAAAAAATTAATAATAAAATAAAATGATAGATATAAAAAAAAAGGACGAAATAGTGCCATTATTCTCGTTTATTTATTTTTTTTCTATCTTTTAAAAAACTTTCAGTGATTGCGTAGGTTTGTGTGTTCTTCATATTGTACATTATTCATGAAAATGTCTTTTTTTTCGTATTTCAAAGATAAACAAACAAAAAAAGTTTTTTTCTTGGTATAAAATATCTATCTGTATCCTTTTACTATCTCTAAAGTGTCAATATTTCTATATAATTTTCGAATCCAATTTAAATATGTTGAAAATACAAAAAAAAAAAAAAAAAATCAGGATAAATGGGACCACGATTTTATTACAAAAATAGAATAAAGGTACTTTGAAAGAAAAAGAAAAACTGATAAAAAGGAATTTCAGTGTTTGAAAGTAAAAAAAAAATATATTCATATATATATAAAATGGAACAAAGAGTATTTTTTTCTTAAATTTTTAATTTTATAGTTTATATGACAAGAAAAGATATTGAGAAGACTTTTCAATCTGTGAAGAATAGAAAATCAGAAAAAAAAAAAATGAAATGAAAATCAATAATAATTTTTTTAAATAAGTTTTTTATTATGTCATTTTTTTTTAAATTATAATAATTTCATTTTAAGTCCTTTGATAAATATTTTTTCATTATCAGACTATTTTCTATACTATATGTATGTATAATAACATATAACTCAATTCTCATAATTTTAATATACCTACAATCAATCATAAACTCAATTCAATTATTCCTATCCTTTTCTAAATTTCATTTTTCTTTTATTTTACTTTTTTTTTTGTATTCCTTTGTTTTTTTCAATCTTTAACTTTTCGTACTTTTTTGTTGTTATTATTAATCAGCAATTATATTTTCATTAAAAATTTTTTTTTTCTATACTTTATAAACAAACAAAGAAAAGAAAATTAATTTCTATTTGTTTTCTAAATTTTATTTATTTTATTATGTATACAGGATGTTCTAGATAAATAATTGCCATAAAGAATAATTACAAATGCGGGTTCTCTTGTCAGAATAAAAGAAAATATTATATTTTTATTTTATAAATATTTAAAAAGAAATTAAGTGAATCCACGCGCTAATGAAACTCTTTTGGTTCTCGATAGATTTTTATAAAATAAATAAGTAAATAGAAAAAAAAAATCAAAAACAAATCTAAACTGTATTTTTTAATTACCATATATGTACATACTATAAAAATTTTAAAATTAATTTTATTTTATTTAACTGACAAGACCTAAATTTTGTAGTATTCTTCTTCATTGCATTTTATGTAAGGCATCCTGTATATAAATATCATAAAATTATGTACAAAAACTGTTTTTAATTTAGTTCTTTCTTTCTTTTACTAATGTTTTTAATTGTATATTTACAAAAAGAGAACAAAAAAAAAAAAACAAAAATAATATGTATATACTCGTATATGTTCCTCGTAAGAATTACAAATACAATAATAATTGAGTCACAATATTTTTTTTTTTTCGTCAAAACAAAAAAAAAATTTTTTTTATAGTATGTATATACTTATTTTTTAATTACTATATTTTGTGCAATATCCTTAGGATATGACGAATGGCAATTTTTATTTTATGTATAAATTTATTTTTTTTTTATAATTATTTTATTATTATAATAATGATTTTTAAGTACACATTTTTTTTTAAAATTCCATTTCTATTATTTTTAAAATAAATAATGATAACAGTTTTTTAAAAATGTAAATGTAATATCACGTTTTTTCAAGTTTTTTTTTTCTAATTTTTATACTTTTTTTTTAATTAAAAAAAAAAAAAGAAGAAAAATAAAAATAAGTAAAAAAAAAAGTTTTCGTTTTCTTCAACTAATTTTTTTTTTTTTATAAAAGTTTTTCTTTTGAATATTTCAATCGGACAATTTAAATGTTTATTGGATTTATTTATTACTAATTTTTAATAATTTGTGTTATGTATGTAATCTATTGAATGTGTATAAAACGGTATATTTATGCATATTTATTTAGCATAAAAATATTTTTTGATTACTTAAAAAAGAATGAAGTATTTAAAATTATTTTGAGAAAAAAAAACAAACTTTGGATTTTTTAATTCTGTCAATGACAAAAAAAAAATTACATACTGGAATTAAGTCCTTTTAGGATATTTTTTTGCTTTAGTAAAACTATTAAGGAAGTCATAGTTTTTCATCAATTAAAAAAAATAAATAAATAACACAACTATAATTGTAGGTGGTCGATTGGTTTTTTTTTTCTCTAATTTTCGCTTGAACAAAATGTGAATTCAAAATGAATTTTTTTTAAAAAATTTTTGATTTCAAACAGAAAAAAATTACGAAATATGAATTGAATAAATTTTATAACTAAAATCAAAATATAATTTATTTTTTTCATAGTTCATTTTGAATTGAGTTAGTTTAATTTATAAACTGTATCGTAATTTATGTATCACTCTACAGAAAAAAAAAGTTTAACAGAGAATAGTGCTGTGAAAAATAACTGAAAATTATATAACACAAAAATAGAAGCTAAATCATAAAATATTATTGAAATTTAACAATTATTTTTAAATTTTCTTTTCAAATTAATTCTAAAATACTTTATTTTCACGGATGTATATGTATGTGTATGGTATATCATATTTATATTACTTTATTATTTTGTTTTGTTTTTAAAATTCAATTTTCCAAATACTTTCTTGATGTTCAATATACGATCAAGTGTTTTTTTTATTTGTTATATCACCTGTACGATTTTTTTTATATTTCCCATTAGCACCAAAATTACCTGATGCATTATTATTATTATTATTATTTGTATTATTATTTTTATTATTATTATTATTATTATTTTTTTGTAAAAAATGTACACCAATACTACCATCTATAGCACCAGATAATAACTGATGATGTCCAATTCCTTTAACTGATGATACAATATTATTAACTTGAATATGACTTGTATTATTTTGATAATGTGCCGCAATATCATCACGAAAAGCCAAAAAACCCAATTGTGCATGTGATGCTTCATTTAATGCTCTAGATCTTATACATGCACGATATTGGTCAGCAGTTAAACGTTGACCACTTGCAACTCCAGTACATACCTATATATATATATATATACATAAATATTTATGTATATTATTATTTGTATCATTATTGTGATGAATTTTATTTATTAATAATAAATTTTTAAAAAAATATATTAAAATTAAATTGAAAGGAAAAAAGAATAAACAAAAAAAAAAAAAAGTTAAAATGAAATAATAAATTGTATAGTCATGAACGTTATAACATAATATAAATTATCTCTATTGAAATTAAATAAATTATATAAAAATCATGTGAATATGATGAAAAGTAAAGAAGATTTAACATAAAATTTGTATTAAACAAATTATGAATTATAAATAAAATAGGTAAATATATTTAAATTATGTGTGAATAAAAATAAATATACATATATGTAGAGGTATATGAGACCAAAACAAAAAATGTATTTATCTTAATTTAAATTAACCAATTAATTAAATTTTTTCTCCACAAAAAAAGAGTTATAAATTATTATTATTATTATTATTTTTTTTAACCTTTGGATGCCAAATATGAAATATCCCTGGATCAGTTGCACGTATTATTTTTATATTTGAACGTACATATTTTCTATAAAGCATAACATCTTCACCACCCCAACCAACAATTTCTTCATCGAATCCACGTATTTTTAAAAAATCTGATCTATAATAAAATTAAATAAAATAGAGAAAACAACAACAAAAAAAAAAGTATGAATAAAAATTTAAATAATTGCAAATATAAATTGAAGAAGTTATACGTTTAAAATAGATTCAAATTAAAAAATAATAAATATGTATAAGAAAAACTTTCATAAGATTGATTAAGAAAAAATTTTCTTTAGATAATAGCTATTTTTGTTTAAAATCTTATTATGTTATTTGTTTCATGAACAAATTGCAATATGTGTGCATAAATCATCAAAAAATTATATTATATGTACATACATATGTACATGTAGTTTGAGTATTATGTTGTTTATCACTAATAAACGTATTAACATAATTCATACAGTTAATACTGACTTGAGCATTATATTTGTTAATTTTCCAAATGAGATAAAAAAAAATAATTTACCTATATTGACATGTCATTCCATAACCAAAATCACGCCAAAATCCAGTATCTCGAGATATTAAAAGTTGATCTGTTTCGGGAGGAACTTCTTTTCCTTGTAATGTGTAAACAACATGAGGATTATATAAACTGAAGACAACAGGATAATAAACCTATTAAAGGAAAAATTTAAAAATACGAAAAAAATTAGCTTTGAAGTATTTTTTTTTATCTGTTATTGAAAAACTTTTAAAAGAAAAAATAATAATCTATTCAACAAGAATTTTTATGTTTCAGATTTCAGGTTTTCCAAGAATAATAATCTTGCTTTTTTGTGAAGAAAAAATATCATGTTCTTTGTATTATTTCCATTATGTATGTATGTGTACAAAAAAAAAAAAAATTGATTTTGTGTTATTTTGAGTTCATTTTTTTTAAACTATCCTTTTACACTTTAAACTGTGAAAAAATTAAAAAAGTCAATATATCTGTTTCACTGGCTTAAAAGTTTAATTGAACATTATTTAAAATGTTAACTGTGATAATGTCAAATTTAATCTTTTAAATTTCTTTTGAAACGTATACAAATTCATAATAACAATGAAAATCTCCCTATTTTTTGTTTTTTTGTTTTTTCTTTGTTTTAATCATAAGAGATTTTATGATGCATGAGCTGTAATAATGTGTATAACCTTTTATTGATCCATTTTCATTGTTGTCATCATTAATGAAAATTCATCTTATAGGAAAATATTTTTGCATATGCATATTCACACAAGAGTACATTCATATACATATACATATGTATGTACTTAAATGTATATATAAATACATATACATAACTATACTTTTCCCTCATATAACCGAAACCACATTACTCTCTACCTTAATCGAATTTCATATATTATGTATATGTATGTATGTATGTATGACATTGTTTGTAATATTTATTTGAAATTGGAAAAGAGCCAGAAATGATGACAAGAGCGAGAATAATAATCCTTGAATGGGGCGTAAAAATTATATCTAGACACTACTGTGTAAACCATTATGAGTTCAGAAAAGACAACGGGAATAAAAAAAAAACTATATTGTGTAATATAAGAGTACATACATATGTATGTATATGTATATTAAAAATGAAAAAATAAAAAAAAAATTAATTCTACTAGAATTCTCAAACCATGTAAATTTTATATCGTACATATAGTTGAAAGTATCTTATACTAAAATAGTGTGATTTTAATGGAAAAAGAATTTGTACATACGAATGCACAGATAAAAAAGAAATAAAAAAAAAAATAATCCTTTAAAAAGGACAAGGCAACTCAGAAAAGACAAGAAAAAAAAGGCATTAGAAAAAAACAAGTAGAACTTCTCATGCGAATAAAAATGTGCTCAAAATTGAGAAATGTAGGTAAAAATAAAAACTCGAGTGAAAAAAAAAGAAAAACTGAAATGTTCTAAAGTAGCACAATAAAAAAAAAGTATTTGGAGTAAGAATATTTGTTGGTACTTTTATATTTAAAAAATAATATATACATACATATGTATATACATAAGTATATGTACATAAAAATAAAAAAAGTGTATAATATATATTTATTATAGAAAAGGTACACTACAAATAAATATAGTGAGATATTTTTACCTTTTTTCCTGGTTTAGCATTCCAACGACATCGATCGAGAAACTTGGCACTAAAAACAACGTCTACGTCACACATGAAAAGCAAAACATCTTTATTTTTGTTTGTCTTATCCCAAACACGTTCAGCACCAACTCTCAAACCTTTTGCTATTGTAATATGAAACCAAGGAGAAGAACGGAAAAAGGATACGATGAGTAAAATAAAAGAAAAAAAGGAAGAAAAAAAAAAGAAGAAAAATGAGATACATTGAAATAAAATATAATAAAATAACGGAAAAGCAAGAAGTGAAAATTTATGATGTCCATTCGTCATGAGCTCTTAAATTTAATTTACAACACAATCAACAACCCATCATACCCAGATACTAACCTCTTGAAAAAGTTTCATTTAACGCCAACAATTTCAAATTAGATGAATTTCCGCCACTATTTTTCATTCCAAGCACGCGGCTCATAATAGCTCTTGCTTCAGATAGACCATCCTCACCAAAATATACGACTGTCAGGTGAACACGTCTATCATTCTTAAGAGCAATTTTAACAAATTTGTCCATAAAGCTTTGAAATGTAGCTGTTCTTCCAGACAATGGAAGAATAATATGAATCAGTTCTTTGTCATGTGATTTTGGGAAATTCTCCATTTGAATAGTTTGCAATGGTGCAAATGGTCTCATTATAACAACCTTTGTTATTCCACCATTATTATTATTATTATTATTAGTATTTGAATTGCTACTGCTACCAGAACCACCATTATTACCACCACCACCACCGCCACCATTTAAATGATTATTATGTGAATAGGAGACATGTTCATTATTATGAGAGCTACTACTGGCACTTCTGTTTACAAGGTCCTTACTTCTAAAATATAATTCATATTGGGTTCCTGTTGTAGGTTCATTACGATAAATCCCTTCAGTGAAATCATCTAAAGTATATTTGGCACTGGATGATGTCGCACTAGAATGATTTTTATTTAAACTTTCAATTGCTTTATTCAAGGCTTCTAAGAGGTCTTTTCGTTTATAACCAATTGGCTTCTCTACAACACGTTTACCAAGACCAAGTTCAATTGGATACACTCGACTAAAGGTGAAATGATTGAATGGTATGAGTTCATATTCATTGTTAAGCGGAAGCCCACGAAGTATTTCTGCAGCACCAACTTGTTTTCGTATATAACTGCTGCAATCATAAAATGAACCAGTTGACACAGCCGGATGTAATGTTGTGACATTTTGAGATGTTACTAATGGAGTCGGATTTTGACCCATCATAAAAGAAGAATTATAATTTAAACCTTGGAAAAACAAAAATTTCAAAACAAAAATGTGTAATTTTACAGATTGCATGGATATGTATTATATACATATTGTATATACGGAATGTTTATGGTACCATGTACATAAAGAGGTAAAAAAGCATAACGAATTTTAAACTCACTTTTCATATGAAGTAGTTGAAGTTTTAGTGATTTTATTTCGGAAGTTAATTTAGTGATTTCTTGTTTATATTCTTCTTCTCGTTGCCTTAGTAATTCAATATATTCTCTTTGGTCTAAATCTGCATTTATATTTCTCAAATGATGTTGATGATGAACTGATTGTTGCTGTTGTTGTTGTTGTTGTTGCTGTTGCAATGCTGACGATGCAGGTATTTTATTTGATTCAGCTGCTGCTGCCGGTGCTATTGTAACAAAATAGAAATAATAACAAAGAAAATTACACGAGTGCATAGCTATAATATTATGTATGATAGTTCATACATATGTGCAGATGGTATACTTTATTTTGTCTATTACAGAAACATACTTTTATACATAAAATTAAGATGTAACAAAATAAAACAAAATGCACATATAAATAATAAATTATTATGTAGGTACACGTAAATACAAATTGTGTACCAAAGGGAATAAAATACGAAAATTTATTCATTGTATTCTTGAAAAACGAAAATTAGTTATAAATTTAAATGTACATAGAATATTAAAAATATGTATGTCCCATTTAAACTTAATAATGTATTTTACTATACTCAATGAATATGATGGGTATTTAAAACTTACCATCATCATCTAGAATAAAATTATTATCATTTGTTAAACTACTAAATCCACATCGTGTTAATGCAAGCAATGAAATTAATGTTACTGTACAAATCAGGAGGAGTAACCTGGCAAGTAGTTTTGAACCTGCCATACGGACCATATTGCATTTTCCATTCAGATTTATTTTAATTTATTTTGTTATACCTGTAATGAAAAAAAATTTTTTTTCTTTTATAATTTTCATTAATATTTTTGAACAAATTTATATTTTTTAAATTCTAATTTTTCGTTATATTCGTTTTATTAGAGAATCATTTAAAAATTATAGTTTGTGCCTTGGAAAACAAATTCAATAAATCCAGAAAATACAACATTTCATTGATTAAAAAAAGTATAAATCTTTCAAACACAACCATTATTCAAGAGAAAGTGACCAAGCTTAGAATATGAAACTAGCTGAAATAAAATAGACCAATTTTTTTATAACATATTTTTTATAAATTTTCAAAATGTTTAACTTTTGGTTCAATAATTTTCTAAATTCATGAAAATTAGGACATACAAATACCTGCTATGTGTTGGGAAAAATAAAGTAATTTAAAAATCAAAGTCAACTACACTACGTTAAAAATTCTCAATTTCGTAAATATTTTTTCTTTGGTTTCTAACCAGTCCACAACCTTATTCGACACAAAATTAAGTTGGCTTTTCAAAATAGTGGTAGGTACATACTTTTATTAAATGTATAGAAACATTTACTGACTGTCTTACGCACCTACAGAATCTGTATATATATATACATATATAATTAGCACATATATATATGTACACATATACATATGTTAGGTATGTATACAGTGTAAATTTTTGAAGCATCCCAGCGGCCTAAAATTGTAGCGCTTCTAAAAGAAACGTATTTGAAGCGCTTCTTCGTCATAGTTTTTAGGAGCTCTTTTGAAACTTGTATTACTTTATTGTGTTAATTTTTTGTGTACTAAATACGCAATTATGAATTTTTTTTTACTAGGCAGATGCGAGACGCTATAAGGGTATTACGAAATAGTCTCATTCCTTTGTGTAAAGTGTTACAGTGAAGTTCTTGAAAATAAAGTATAATAAATAAATTTATCGTAATATAAATTTTAAAAAAAGTAAAAAAATAGAAAAAGTGTATTAAAAATATTCGAAGTAAGTAATTTTACATTTTTATTATTTATAGAATATCAAAATATAAAATACAATGCATGTAAGAAAATTTTACACGGTCAAATTATATAAATTAATGTATAATATAATAATATGTATAGGTAATTAAATAAATTTATTATCATTTGGGTTTTGATTACAGATGCAGATGCAAAAGAGGAATTTGGATACAGAGACTTTGAAAAATCTATGAGAGTTGGTCGACGTGCTGTAAAAAATCGTTTTTATAAAAAAAAGTTTTCAAACAAAGACAAATAATTCTTTAAATAAATCATTACATATAAGTACGTATATATTTAAACTACTTTATTGAATAGAAAAATTAACCGTGAATTAATTATTGAATTTTGTTTTTTGTTTTTTTTGTTTAAGTTAAAAAAATGAACTGTTAAATATTAATTAAAGATTAAAATTTTATTAATTTATATTAGAAGTTGAAAAATAAATGTTGATTTTGAAAAGCATTTTATTAATTAAAAACACCACAGAAGTTCCAGAAAAGCTTTAAAAACTTATACAAATGTGAAGTGCTTCTAAAACGGACATCCAATGTTAAAAAAGAAATGAAGCATCATACAAAGAGTAAGCTATTAATGCTTCAAAAGAAGCGCTTCAACAGCGCTATTCGAGCGCTTCTTTAGCCGCTGGGATACTAATCGGAAAAAAGATAAAGGACTGATACTTTTAATTATCATTTAATGTGCGCCTGTAAATATGCTAAATTCAAATGATATATTTTAACAAGTTTGATTTGAAGACGGATTTAAAGTTAATCAATAATTTGCTGAAAAATTTTTAAATATTCAGGATGAGTAAGAAAATCCCAATATTTATAATATTTCAATTTTTTTCGTTATAATGCTGTGGAGTATCGAAAAATACACTGAGATGAGACATCTATATGTCAATATGTTTTAACGCTTATGTCGACACTACGGTCCTATTGCCAATTATAATCACAATTCACCACGTCAGTGCTGTTGATACAAGAGTTAAAGACGTCAGACGATATGAAAGATCCAATTTTATAAAATGATAGTCCAGTCAAAATAGACATTCAACTCAATAAATGAATTGAATAAAATTTCCAATAGAAGGAGGATTTAAGTGTTAGACCTTTCTGTACCAATTTTCAGCTTTATGCGTATTTTTCCGAAGCTACAACTTTTTTTTGTCTATTTTGATTTTTTACTGGACTATCAGTTTTAAAACTAAAAAAATATAAAACAAAGTGAGTTTTAAATCTCATACTTATTTTCATTTTATTACAATTCGTAAATTGTATTGATGCCATTTGATGTCTTCCAAGCTTTGATTGAAAAAAGAAAATAAAATTACATTTTTCACTTTTTTTTATGTGAGGTTAAGTTATTAATTCTGAGATCATGATCAATAAATTATATAAAAATATAGAACTAAATAATTAGATATAACTAAAAGTACAAAAAAAAAATCACTAAATACATTTCGACTTTTCATGTCTTCAAAATAGAAAAAATTCAAAAAAAAAAACGGAAAAATAAATATTACTGACAATTAGTAATGAACGAACGAAGTTTGATAATTGATCGAACGTATCCTATAAAAATGTGTAAATAAAAAAAAAATATTTTGTTCACGTCATTTAGCTGTCATCATCACCAGTCAAATTTTATTACTTAAATGGCGTCAATTTCATTTGCGGACGAAGTAATATTTGTTTAGTTATTTGCTTGCTTATTTTCATAAAAAAATATATTAAAATAATTAATAATCTAATTCAAGTTAAAGGTAAGATTAATTTTTTAAAAATATATAAAAATCTTTAGATTTTGATGTAGAATTCAAATTAAATTTAAAATTGAAATGTGATCAAATGCAACAAGTATTTGATTTTGGACTACTACCGGATGATTCAGAATATTGAAGTTTGATCACATTATCGTATTAAGAAGATATACGAATTTTTTTTCTTGTTACTTTTATCTAATTTATAGTTCTTTTTGTTAATTTCGTGTTTTTATTGTTTTTTTTTTTCTAAATTATAAATTCAAAAAGGTTGTACATCCATTATTCATAGTGATTGATTCATTTCACACGCAATATTTTTGTTATACCAAATTGAATTTTTTTTTAACAATAAGAAAAGCAATGAAAAATTTATATTAACAAGAAATTGCAAATTAAAATGATAATTATATATTGATTTTTAGTTTAATTAATAAGGTAACATAAAATATTTATTCTAATAAATAAAATAGAACAAAAAAAACAAATGTAAATCAATTGAATGACGTCTCTAATTATTAATTCTCTTTTTTTTATATTTATAATTGCTGTCTGACATACATATGTATGTATGTATGTATTTATTTAAATACACGCTATAATATTGACTATTTTAAAGTTCAATTATGAAAAAGTTAATGTAAGTAATGGTTGTAAAGTGAAGTATTTAAAGAAAATTATTGGTAGTTTACATCTATCTGAAATAAAATACTTCTATATTTTTTTTGTCTTTTAATAATCAGTTTTTAACTTAAATTTGTTTATTGAATTTTAATTATATATGTATATAATAGAATTATTTTGTAAAAATATGTACCTATAGGTAATTTTTCTTCTAAAAAAAATCATCATCTTGTCAAAAATGAATATATTTTTTTTCTAGTTAATTCAGTAAAAACCAAATCGTTATTAATTTATATTGTGTTGTGTTGTGATAACGACAAGAAATTCAATGTGTATGGAAATTTAAAAAGGAAATATCTAAAAAGACTCTGAGTATTATTATTCGTTTTAACAAATTAAAATATAACATATATACAATTTTGTACATATTTCATCTTATCACAACAGTTAGAGCTCTCTCTGATAATAATTTATAATAATAATAAAAATAAGCAAGTAATACATACATATTATAAACAACATTATTTTTTTCTTCGTTTTATAAATACTGTAAGTACTGATATTTAATCTGAATTCTTGAATACGTACACAATACAGCAGGCGTACATACATACATACATATGTATGTACATCTATAAAGTAAATTATATATTTTTTTCCTCTTGTAAACAGAAAAAAAAACGAAATTAAAACATTTTCAAAGTAGGTACAATATACCCCTACACATATTTATACATATGTATGTATGTACATACATACCTATATTATTTTTTAATTTTTCTGTTGATTATTGAAGAATCATCATTCAATTTTTTCCTCTTTGGTTACTTTTAATCTCTTTAAAAAGTATATAAATTGTAGTATGTACATATATTTTTTTATGTACTTTATAGGTACTAAGCGTATTTTTTATTTTTTATTTTGTTTTAACAAAAATATCATGTTCAAACACCATAAACAGTTTTTTATTTATCAATCTTATTTTATTTTTAAATATAAATGTACATACATACATACATAAATAAAACATATTTCATTTTAAAAAAAAATATATATACATATTAATGTGTACATGTCGGTACCTATTTTGTTTTCAATTCATTCATTATGGAATTGATTTTGATGAAATTTTAAAATATAGATCGTGATGTACAAATGAACAGGAGAAAAAACTTTAAAAAAAAATTAAGTGAAGAAAAACAACATAAAATAAACGAAGAAATTTTATTTTTTACTGTTATATACTTTTACTGTTTTATAAAAATGTAAAGTAAAATGATGTATGTAATGTATAATGTAATATTGAAAGTATATTTTTTTTATAAACAGACATTATGGAGACATGCAAATAAAAATACATTTTAACAATTTTACTTGGCGCCAATACTTGCATAAAATTATTGTTAATATTCCAAAAAATATACATTTATTGAACTTATAAACAGATAAAATATTAAATGTTTGAAATCATCAATTAAAATGTTAATGATTATTTTCTGTTTTATTTTTTTCTTCTTTTGTATTTTTATTTCAATTAAAAGAGTACATCAAAATAATTTGTGTTAAATTAAAAAAAAAAAAAATGAATATGAAAAAAAATATGAAGAAAAAAATACCATTGAAATGAAATTTGTACTACCTTTGTTTTTTAATTTGTTTTAAATCGCTTCAACATAATAAAATCATCAAAATTAAATGAATAATTGCAAAACAATAAAAAGTTTACTCATAAAAGAAGAAGAAAACAAAAAAAAAACAACAAACTAAAATATTTTGAAATATTGAAATGATGACTTAATCTTTTTAAGATTAAGTAATAAACTAGTACCTTTCAATAAAACAAAGCAAACGAGAAATAAAAAGTAATATCAGCGAAAATTTTCTAGAAATTGTAATCTAATTTTTTTAGTTAGAGTATTTAGTATTGTTTTTTTTTGCTAGGTTGTACTTTTTGTACAGACATTTTTAACAATTTTTATGAATTTATTTTTTATTAATATTGTTTTATTTTTCATATTTCTTGTAGATAACAAAGAAAAATGGCAACACCGGGGGAAAGTTCAACTGGTTCAAATAAGTAAGTTTAACAAATTAACGTAAAATCTAAAATAAAATAAAAAATTACTTTTATCTCATTCAAATATGTATATGCTATTATTTATTTCTTTTTGAGAAAAAAAAGTTTTTTAAAAAAAGTAAATTGTCATGGCAAAGTCATTAATATAAGATCAAAATTTTATTTTGTATATGTTATTTTGCGATAATATTATATTCCGAAAAATTGTCTGTAATTAGCTTTTTTTAATTCACAATAATTTTTAAAAATTCAATATAAACACTACACATAAAAATTATACAGAAAAATTTTTTTTATGCAGATTCATATCTATATTTCTAAAAAAAACAACGTATAAATAATTTATCTGTAACAGATGTTTTTTTTTTTTAATTTTTTTTTTATTAGCTGATTCTAATTTTCATTTTATATACTTTTTATTTTATTAAAACCCAAGAGAATTGTAAAAACACGCATACAAAGTAGAAAAAAATTAATTCTGTTCCATAAATCTTCAAAAGAATAAAAAAAAAATAAAATAAAATCCCTTTAAATTGTAGGAAAAAGTCCAGCATGCTAAAAGAAGTACCATTAGACTGCGAAAAAGATAACCTTATAATCCTAGGTGTTTCATTTTAGACACATTAATACGCATACCAAGAGAATAATTTTCACAATTCTGATGGTCTTGGAAAACTCTTTTTACTTGCTGTATTTACATTAGTTCCGACAAAAGACCATTAAGTAGATAAATCCGCGTATTGCCTTTCACCTTTTTTCACAGTAAGAAAAAAATATTTTTAAAAAAAAAGAAAAAACTTTTATGCAGGGAATATAAATAAGTAAGGAGCAAGTGAACAATACATTGAAGTTCTTAACTATACTTATTATTTTTATCCCTTGCACATAGAAATAATTGTTTTTGTTAGCCAGCAGGTTAATTTTACTGTTTTTTACTTTTATTGTGTAGCATTTTCTCTTATCTGACTTTAATTTTTGTTTGAGTGGATGTTTTATTATTTTTCATTTTAGAAACACTTTTCTCTTTTATATATATTTTTTTTTAAATTTAATTTTAAAAGTTATTCAGTGTTATAAAAATGTAATTTGTATTAGAAAAAAATGGCAACAATAGAATCAAAAAGAATTAATAGGAAAAAAATAAAGGGAATTTTTATAGAACAGATTTGTTTTAATTAATGTCTTAATGACCTATAGTGCACTATTCTAAAAACTATAGATTATCCTTATAAGTCAAATAGATTTTTTTAAAATCTTTTTTTTTTTAAATTGCATATACTTAGTAATTTAATTTGCATCACTATTGGCTATTAATTTGTTAAGCTTTTTAAATATCATTTATTACATTTAAAGAGAGAATAAAAAATAAAGAAAAAGTAAAGAGAGAAAATTAAAAATGTATTTTAATTATTTTTTGTATGAAAAATAAAATATGTTTAGTATCACACAATAAGGTAATTTATTATCCTGTATAGTTTTCGTTATTAGTTTTTAATGATGTGTTAGTCACGCTATAGCAAATTTATTTATTAGAAAAACAAAAATTAAAATGATTGTTTTGAAACAGTTTTTTATTACTTTAACAATAATTGTTTAGTTAGATCAAGATCTAAGATATTTTATAAGGCACTTCCAAAAATTTATAATGATAGTTATCACGGGAATTTTTCGGTGTGATAAAATTATTATTGTAATATTGACAAGTTTAATTTCCATGCCTTTTAATAAACTAAAAAAATAAAATAGATGATGAGGAGAGGAAAGGGGAGTTAAAAAAAGCTATTTTGAAAAAAGGGGAATTTCAAAAATTCACCTCGGCTGCTAGTTGTTATGACTCGGTTGAAAATTTTCGAAATTCTCCAAAAAAAAGAAAAAAAATTATGCTTTTGTCGTCCATCACTGGTGAGTGTCAAAGTGAAAATTATATTTTCGAAATTTTTAAAATAACTCTTGAGTTTTTCGAATTTAAAAATTTGTATTTGTAATTTTGGGAATAGTGTCGTAAATTTAACTTTTCTATTTGACGAATTTTTTCAAAAAATGATATTTAAAAAATATAACTAAACAAAAAGAGCAAGTAAAAAAAAGCAAAACAAAGAAAGAATGAAAATGTCTCTATTATTATTTTTTAAAATAGAATTTGATATTTTAATTTCTGTAACAGAAAAATTTTGAAAGGAAAATATTTGCAAAAAATATATGAGAAAATATAAAATATTTTTTTTTTCTATTTTTTTTTTTTTTGTATGTTATAAATTCTCAAAAGGATTTTGTCCTTTTAATTTTTAAAAAATAAAATAACAAGACTGAGGAGAAAAAAAATATGGAAAAATAACATTCACTTTCTATTTCTAGAGGGTAGTAAATAAATAATAAAAAGAAATTGTCATTCGAACAGTAACAATAATAAAAGCATATATAGTATACACATGTAAAAATCCAAAGAAAAGGAAAAGCTACAATTTTATTTCATTACACATTTTTTACACTATACGCACATAAACATGTTTGTAATAAATAAAGTGAAAAAAAAAATAATTTTTGGTAGTGTGGAAAAAAAAAAATAAATAAAAAATAAATAAATATAAATGTTTTTGAAACATTTTAAAATACATATTTTCAAAACTTGATTGCTGTACATGAAACATAGAAAATATATTTTCAATGTTTTTTTTGCACATATTCTTTAAATGAAAGTGTTCAGTTAATTTGTATGAATATTATTTGTAAAAAAAAACATTTTGAAACAAACCAAAGCGAATGTATGTAGCTACGAATATATCATATATGTATATTCAAGAGCTTGTAAAGTGTGTATTTTTATTGTAGTCAGTTTTTGAAAATATCTAGGTACATACCCAGCGAATAATGAAGCGCTCGAATAGCACTGTTGAAGCGCTTCTTCTGAAGCATTAATAGCTTACTCTTTGTATGATGCTTTATTTCTTTTTAAACATTAGATTTCCGCAGAAGCAAGCGCTTCATTTTTGCTCCCATAAAAGCGCTTTAGAAGCACTTCACACTTTTAGATGCTTTTAAAGCTTTTCTGAAATTTCTGTGGTGTTTTTAATTAATAAAATGCTTCTTATTTTTTTGTTTCAAAATCAACATTTATTTTTCAATTTCTAATATAACGTAAATGAATAACTTTTATTAATTCATTAATTTTTAATGGTTTATTTTTTTAACTTTAATAGAAAAAAATACTTAGTTATTTTAATGAACACTTCACACAAAAAAATGAGACTATTTTGTAATATCTTATAGCGTCTGCGTAAAAAAAAATTCATAATTGCGTATTTAGTGTACAAATTATAAGAGCTTCAAAAGAGCTTCTAAAAAACTATGACAAAGAAGCGCTTCAAAAATGCTTCTTTTTGAAGCGTTCGAATATTAAGCCGCTGGGTACTTATGTTTTTTTTTTTAAATCTCATTTTATATAAAAGTTAATATTACAAAGGAAAATGTCATTTATTTTATTACATTTGTGACGGGATCCTTTTATTTTATAATTTCTATGTTAATAAATGAAAAATTTCAAATTATCTTATAATTATTATTACTTTTCTTTTTGAAAATAAGTAAATGAAAAGGGAGTAGTATATTATGTAATAAGAAATTTCGACTTTCGAGTATACCAATATACATTTTATGTATGTATTTATATAAAATTTATTGTGTGAAATATTTTTAGTTAATGTGAAATGCCAAAATTTAGATAACAAACAACATTACATTTAAACAAATTATATGTTATAGTGGTTTTTTTAATGTTTTTTTTTTTTTTATTGTTTTTATAATAAATATGCATACACTAAACGTATTTTTCCCATTTTTCTTTTTCTTTAATATTATTATTTTGGTTTTTATTATTATTATTTTAACTAAGTTTATTTTGTTTCTTTTTATTTCTTTATATATATTTTTTTTCACAACTAATTGTTGGTTGTTGATGCCGTATTTTATTATATTTTATTTCAAAAACATTATTTTTATTGTACTGTACTCTATTCTAAAAGCAAAAAAAAAAAAAAAGAATAGAAAATTTCTTTTTTCATTTTCTTTGACTACATTTTTTTTTTCTTCTGAAAATACAGCACTAGGAACGGAAAAACATAATTTTATTCAATGGAACAGACAAAAGGGTTTACAAAGTTTTTGAAATCCGTTGCATACCAATTCTTTTTTTTTGTTTTTGTTATTTTTCTACAACTTAAATTTTTTTTTTTCAAATTCTCTTTTACTTTCTCTGTAGCAACTCGAAACAGGAAGTTTTTTGGAACGTATAAAAGTATTTTCTAGTTTTAATATAATATAAAATGTAGCTTAGTTAAGTTTTAGTTATGTATGGTAATGGTATATATGTATGTATGTATGTATGTACACATATATGTATAATATACAAAGGATAGGGCATTTTATAGGCATGAACAACTTTTAAATTGAGACTCTTATATACTTGCCACCATTACCATCATCATAGATGATTTTGCCTATTTTGTTTTATTTTATGCCGTATTTACCCGTTTCCTTTTTTTTTTTTTCTTTTTACATTTTTTCCCCCTCCATGCATATAATACAAGTAAGAGAAAAAGCAATGAAAAGCATGGATAATTTTAGGAACAAGACCACCCATACCATTTTGTCCATGTTTCGAATTTTGAATCGTAGCATTAAGCAATTTCGTACAAGAAATATTTATTCATTTGTGTATATGTATGCTCAAAAAAAAAAAAAGAAATAATAATAATAATAAAAATAAAAAAATAAAGAATGTTCCTTTTGCAAAAAACTCTTTTTGGTATATTTTTCTTCACATTTTCATCGGTTATTTTGCGGTACAATCATTGTTTTTGTTTTTGTTGTTGTTGTTTTTTTTTGTTCTTAATTTTGGATTTAAGATTTTTTTTCCTCTTTTTGTATACGAGTATATATTTTTTTTACTTGGAAAATTGCATTACGGAAACATTTTTTAGAGAGTATTTTACATACTAAAAGTCATTTTTGGTCAGTTTTGTTCATATTTGGAATAAGTAAAAGGACATATGTAGCTACATATATGTATGTATATATAATAACAAATTATATGACTCTACTGTATTTGCGATAACTAGATAGTAAAAAAAAAAAAATAATAAAAATAAAGGATAGTTGTGGGATACTAGGAAGTAGCAACTATCCGCTACTTTTTAAATTGATAATAAGTGTAGCAGAAATTTCCTGATATTACTTTTCCTATGAAATGCTATTAGTTTTATCTATTTTGGAAATATTTTACTTGTTTTTTTTTTTATTATTTCTTTTTCTATGTATGAATATATCGTATATACTATATAACATTATAATTTATGAGCAGTTGGAAACAATAATTTCCAATGAGAATTTAACAAACAAAAAAAGTATAAAATTGACTTATATTAAATTCCTTTTCTCTTCTATTTTCTTAATATGTATTTGAATTGTATGAGGAAAAAAAAAACATAAATTATTTCTGCAGTGTTTGATTGAGTGAAAAAAAAACAACAGAAAATTAATTTAGAATTTTGTGGTAACGAATGTTTGTGTCTTTTGAATAATAATGATTCAGAAAATTCTAAGTAAATTT
This sequence comes from Bombylius discolor, assembly GCA_939192795.1. Classification (NCBI taxonomy): domain Eukaryota; kingdom Metazoa; phylum Arthropoda; class Insecta; order Diptera; family Bombyliidae; genus Bombylius; species Bombylius discolor. The sequence goes on along the minus strand of OW584243.1, from coordinate 8,986,110 downwards.
ATGAAAATTTCGATTTGTAATTTTTGCTGGAAATATTGTCGATAATGCATATGACATTACTCAACAGACAGCCGTATGTATGCGATAGAATTCTCATATTTCAAATTGTCTTTACTTCCAAGAAGTTTTTTTTTTCTCAAAATAATTGCTTTAATTGTTTTTTCTTTAAATATATTTTTAAAATTTGTATAAATGAAAAAAATTTAACACTTAATAAAAAAACAGTTTTCCTGTTCTACCTCCACCTCCAAATAGTACACAAAATCTTGCATCAAAACGATTACAACAGACACAAGCAAAAGTTGATGAAGTCGTTGGTATTATGAAAGTAAATGTTGAAAAAGTTCTGGAAAGGGATCAAAAGCTATCTGAATTGGATCAAAGGGCGGACGCATTACAACATGGTGCCTCACAATTTGAACAACAAGCTGCAAAATTAAAAAGAAAACATTGGTGGGCGAATATTAAAATGATGATAATCATGGGTGTAATTGGAATTGTCCTTTTAATTATCATAATTGGTAAGTTTTTTTTATTCTGTTTTTTTTTTTTTTTTGCCTCTCTAAAGTCCATTAAAAAATATTTTTTGTTTCCTAATTTTAATTTTTATTATTATTATCAGCATAGCATTTTTTATCTTGTTGTTTTTTAATGATTTTTATCATTTTATTATGCCTGCTAATTTTTTTTGTTTTGTTTTTGTAATGTATTAAAATGGTTACTTTTATGGTACTACTTTGTTTTTTATTATATATTATTATGTTTATAGTTAAACAAATTTTCATTTTATGAAGTTACTATTATAATCGTGTTAAAAAATTTTTGTTCTTGTTTTCTTCATTTTACTAAAATATAAAAATACATACATAAGTATCTTTTGTTGTTGTCACTTTCCTTTATTTATTTATTATTTTTTTTTTTTGTATACTTCTACATTTCTTTTAATATTGTGATTAAATGATGTAATTGAGATTCAGTACTGATTAAAAAGTTTTCTGTGATAAAAATATTTTTGAAAATGATTTAATTTAAAAAGTTATAAAAGTGATTTAATTTTTTATCTCCAGTTTTCTTTTCTTTTTTTTTTTATTATTTTTTTTTTACGAAGATAAGTTTTTGTAAAGTTTATAATTTTGCATTTTTTAACACAAAAAGAAATATTTTTTATCATAGATACCTGTTCGTCATAATTTTTTATGTTATGATTTTGATTTACATACGAAACGAATACAATTTTACATGGTTTATGTTAAGAAATTTAGCATTTCAAAAAAAAAAAAAGAAAAGAAAAAAGATATAAACATTCATTTTTTAATGAATTTTTCAGTTTTTTTGAATGAACTTTTGTCTAACACATATTTCGAAGATATTCTTTTAAGTAGTTTTATTTTAAAATTAGCCATTTACACTTACTACAATTATTTTGCTCTATAAAATGCAATTGTTTATAAACTACTCGCATTTTAAGAGAAAATTATTAAATATTTTTTTTTGTTCATGACAGTTACAACATTAAATTTTCAAAATAGTTTCTATCAGATGTAAATTATTTATTTTTGATATTTATAGAAAATATTGTTCATGCAAATAATATCTTTGTTATTTTTTAATTGAACAATCGTGATTCAATTTTGTACTTAAGATTAATAAAATTATTCAGATTCAAATGGAAAATTCAAGAATTTTTTTTTTTTTTTTTTTTTGAGATAAACACACAACATTGAATTTTATAAATTAAACTTTATAATGATGACTAAGAAGCAAAAATTGTTTTCCTTATTTCTATCTTATTTGTAATTTTCAAAAATTTTTTTAATTATAAATTGCAATTATTTTTCATAATTATTTAAAAAAATATTTTCCATTTTAGTCATATGAATCAAACATACATAAATTTATTGGAAATTTGATTATTTTGTTAGAGAAAGATTAAATAGATAATTGAATATATACATATGTATACATAAAAAAAAATATATAATAATGTAGATTGTAAACGATGAATGTTGTAATTTTTCATATTTTTATAATTTTTGATTGAAAGTTACATATAATTAATCAAAGTAAAAGTAATTCCATTGTTGATCATTTTATATAATTTATTTTCATATACATAATATATTATACATGTACATATTTTAGTAACAATAATATATATGTAAAATTAAACACGTGTATAATTGTTCATTTGATTATATTACAGAAATCACTTATAAAGTTGAGTCTTGAATAATTTGTTATCATATAGCTCAAGACTTCAACAGAAACAATTCAAAATTCATCATTTTCTTTATTGTTTATTATGAAATATTATGTATGTACATATGTGTGTATGAATAATTGTGATAGCAGTATTATAATGATGAATAATATATTGTGGTGTCGACTATGTAACATACTACGTATATATCTACATATATGCATGATATTTTGCATCTTTTAACAATGTAATTAGTATCAATTAATTTTTTTTTTTTTTTTTTTTTTTTTTTTTTTTTTTTTTTTTTTTTGAATTCATTCTATGAACACAAAAACAAAGGCATTTATTAATTTATTACTTATGCTTTAAACACAAAACCAAAACAAAAATTCCTCCATTTTTTTTATTTTTATTTCATTTCAATTTATTTCATTTTTGTTTTGTTCATAGATAAATTATTATTATTACATCAAAATAACATTAAATTAAAATACTTGTTTTGTATTGTGTTGAATAATGTATGCCATAGCATCGATCAAAATTTATTATGGTGAAATTTTTTCATTTTTTTTTTTACACTTTCCATTTTCGCGTACATATTGTTTTTTTTTTCTTCTGACTTGCAAATTGGAAATATACACAATGCTACGCTAAAATAGAAAAGTTTATAAATGTTTTAATTTTAAACGAACATTTTTGTATACATGAAAGAAAAAATTACATGAACGATTTTTCATTTAACATACATGACTTGTAAATAATTTTTTTTTTTTTTTTTGCTGTTGTTCTTTTTTGTACTATTTCTAAAAATAAATTTGTAATTTTAAAATATCAATAGAAAATATTGTTACCATAACAAATAACACATAGAAAAAAAAGTTGTATCTTATTTTTGTTCTTTAATTATTTTGATTTTATTACTGTTCTGTTGTTTTTTTTTTTCTTCACCTTTCATTGTGAATAGAATTTGAAAATAATCAAAATTAAGGGAAAATTCAGGTGTGAAAATATGTTTTCAGTACACGCAATTATAACCGTCACAATTATTAGGTGTTTTATTTTTTTTTTTGGTATAAATTAATTGAAGAAAAAAAAAATGAATGAAAATAAAATAAGTAAAGTGAATAAGAGATTGCATGTTACTTTTTCACATTGTAAAATAATAAGATTTTTATTATGTGTTTTAATTTTATTTATGTAGTAAACGTCTTTCAAAAATGAAACACGAAAAAGTAATTTTACATGTACAACATATACTAAATCGGTTCTATAATTAATTTCTACAATTGATTTAATGTTTAATTTTATCGAAATTTAAGGAAAGTATGTATGTATGTATTTTATTTTTGGAATTATTTCTTGAAGAGTTCAATATTATTGATTGTTTGAAAGTTTTTAGAATTAGCTAAGTTTAGGATTGATAATGAGAGGGAGTATTGGGAATAAGCTCGTCATCTACTGTCACCGAAAAGTTTTAATATATTTTTTTAAAATCAATATCATGACAATTAGGAAATTTTATTGATAACTGAGTTCAGTGATCGATGTAAAGAGGAACAAAGAATCAAATAGTAGTAGTACCGTTTTCAAAAATACAAAATATAATAGATACAATCTTATAATAATGTACATAAATATTATAATAATCTTAATGTATCATATAATAAATTAGAAAAAACCCTTTTCATCATTTTAAATCTGTATAAATGTATAAATAGAATAAAGAGGTGGTATAATAAATATTTAGTTTAAGCTTCTTCATTATGTATACAATAAAATAATATTTTTCTTTTTTATTCTTTTATAAGCTTTTTTTCTTCCATGTTTTTTTTTCTGGCTTATTTTTTTCATTATTATAGGAGCCTAAAGTCATAATTTTAATATTAAAAATAAATAATAAAAATAAATACGATAAATTTTATTTATGATTTTTTAAATAAGCTAACATATTCGAAATACATATAAAATCAAAGATGTATTGTTATAAAGAAATATTATACAAGATACCTATTTTCTGTGAGGAAAATAAAAAATATACATAAATGTAGATACACAGTCGCTCAACAAAATATTCGGGCAGTACAAATATTTTTAATTTATCCTAAATAAAAAAAAAAAATTTACAATAAAAGTATGAAACAAAATACTAAAAATAATTCTTTATTCTTATAACAACATATGTATTTATAAAACAAAAAGTCAACAATTATTTTAAAAAAAATTACAAAATAAACAGTTAAAAATTTCAAAACTTTAAACTTTAACTACTCGTGCTGTATTGCACTGATTTGAGTAAAATAAAATGCAATAGATCAGAAAATAGTTCAAGAATTGAAATGTACACTTTTTTTTAAGGATCAGGATATTAATTAGGGGAAAAAAATAGAGTAGAAAAAAAAGGGTATTTGTCGAAAACATGACCTTTATTGTGTTTTACCCTATAACTTTTACCCTAGTAAACGGATTTTCACCGTTCATATAATATTAACCCTTTAAGAAATATCCTAGCTAAATTTCAGCTTGCTAGTCTTACGAAAACATACTTGTCTAAGGAGTCAAAAAATGTAACATTTTGATACTAAAAATTGATGCGTGGGTGTAAAATTTAAAATACAACGAAGGGTGTTTGTTGAATAGACTCAAAGAAGTTAAATAACTATAAAGGAGGTCCAACAAAGTACTTTGACAAAAAACACATTATTTTTTATAAATGTTCATATTGCCCGAATATTTAATTGGAATAAAAATTGAAGCTGAAATTTTTAACTGTTTATTTTGTAATTTTTTTTTTAAATTAATGTTAACTTTTTGTTTTGTAAATATGTTGTTATAAGAATAAAGAATTATTTTTAGTATTTTGTTTCATACTTTTATTGTAAATTTTTTTTTTTATTTGGGATAAATTAAAAATATTTGTACTGCCCGAATACTTTGTTGAGCGACTGTGTATGTATGTACATACAAATTAAATTTATAATATCAACATCTTATATGGAATGTATGTGAAGAAATTGGTGTTTTCTTATGATACAAGGATAAACATTGAAAATATAGAAAGGATTATTAACATAAAAAGGGGAGAAAGAATTTTATATTTCTTAGAATTTTTTTTTTTTTTATGTCAACTCTTAGATGTGTCGTTAAGTGGAAAATATTGATTGTTCAATTAATTTTAGACGCGTTCAAACATTATTTAATATCTTTTTTTTTACTGTCTATTCATTTTTGTTTTCTAAGAAAAAAGATACGTGGAAAATAAAATTGAATGTATGCATATGTCATAAAGATTGCTTTTTCAATTATATGAGTATTTGAATTTTTTTTTGTACTTTTTCTTCTGTATAAAAAAAATAAGAAAAAAAAAGTGACAAACAAACAAATTTTCCTCAAGTTTTTCATTTATTTTCATTTTTTTTTTTGTTTTTTTTTTGTTTTTTTTGTTTTTTTTGTTTTTTTTTTTTGAAAACATAAAATGTCAAGAATAAAAAGTGTGTTAAGTGTTTTATAAGGGGGAAAAAAACCCAATAGCTTAGGGGTTTTTGCTTTATAGTTTCTACAGTTTAAATTAAAACTGCATTCATGTGTATAAGTCGATCATTGACATCACTTGAAAATACTCCTTTTTTTCTTTCTTATTTTATATTCTCTTTTAATTAGAACTTTTAAAATTTGTTCACTGTTTGTTTTAATATTGTTTTTAGTTGCAATTTGAAAAAAAAAAAATGCTCAAGATGCAAAAAATGTGAAAAATAATAAGTTTTAAAAATTCTTAATTATTAAAAAGAATCGGGTATAGTTTTATAATAAAAAAATTTTTTTGCTAAGCTTTGGAAATACATACATATACATATGTATGTACATTACTTGTTTTTACGAAATTTAAAATTTTAAAAGTGAATAGTGTTCAGGACATGGTGTGTTAAAAAATATATCTCTAATATTCGGTCAAAAATTTTATTTCAAGCATAAAAAAGAATTTTTTTTAAAAAAATTTTCATTAAAGGATTTTTGCGATGTTTTCTTGCATATTCATTTTCCATTTGTTTAATTTTCATTTTTTTTTTTTAATTAGAATCTTTTGTAGTAAATATCATTCGGCAAAAAAAAAGTCATTATTATAGGAATACAAATTTACTAACTTCTTAAAACACACACATAATAAAAAATTTATTAAATACATATTGTATTGTGAAAGTAAACAAATTTTTTGTCTTTTTTGATTTAAAATATATTTAAAAAAAAAAAAACAAATTAAATAATATAAAATATCTCACTAACACGGTAAAAAATGGATACAGGATTTGGTTTAATTTAAAACTAATTTAAAATGCATGTAATCTTATGTAATCACATACAATTTTCTAGTTTTTGTTATTTTTTTAAATTTTTCATGATGTTTTATTTTTCTTTTTTTTACAGTTTTACTTTTTAATTAGCAATTGGTCCAAGATATTAAAAAATAATAATAATAATATGCGTATAATATGTATTGAATGACGAATAAAATTCTCTGTTTTTATTTTTTTGTTTTTTGTGTAATATTTTGATTTAAAAAAGAAAATACTTTGCCTACTATAAAAATAATAAATAAAATTATCCTATAAATAATACGAGAATAATAGTAATTAATATGATAAAAATGGTTTCATATCGATAAGAATCTCCAAATAAAAGTATCTTAATTATAAATATGTAATAATATAAATTTATATATTATAGAACATTCAAATGTATAACTAATAACAAAAACAAATACATAATAATTAAATTATAGTCATAGATATTTTTTTTATCTTCTAATATATTTTTTTTTTTTTTTTTTTTAAATTGTTAAAATTTATAGAGAACAAAGAAATGTTAAAAAATTATGTGTGTTTTAGGTATAATGAAAGAATTATAATAATATTTACATTACATTAATTTAAAAAATATATATAAACATATAAAATTAATTTACGTGGATGTACGTTGTTTTTTTTTTTTCTTAAATTATTATTTTTGCTTTTTTTTGTGTATTTTTGTTTTATAATTTTTTTTTTTTTCCATTATGTGTTTTTCTTATATATTTTTTATATATAAAAATTTAAGTACAGGGAATAAGTTGTACTTTTATTTTCTTATTTTATCTAAAGTTTATTGATTTATTTAAATACATTCCTAAAATGTGTGTATGTATGTATGTGTGTGTGTGTTTTTTTTCATTATTGTTATTTATATTTGAGAATTTAATTATTATTTATTACATTTTTTTTCTTCTTGTAATTAAAAAAAGAAAACGAATAACGGCCTAATAAAATGTTGTTTTATAACTTGATAAGGACGAAAAAAAAAAGAAAAAGAAAATGAATAATGTTAAGAATGGAATTTTATGTGCTGTATAATGATGATGATAATGCTTGTTGTTTATTCATTTTGCAAAACATTTCGATAGTATCTTGTCGAAACTCAATTATACAATTGGATCATTCGGAATGAGTAATTAATTCTATGTTGTTGTATACAAATACATAAATATTGATATTTAAGTATTTTCTGATGGTTATGATGTACCTATAGTTTAGGAGTAGAGAGATTAAAGGCATAAGATAGATGAATTTGCTTAAATTTCGTTGTAATTATGTAGAATAATAATAATAATAAATTTTTTTTTGTTGAGACTTTCATAAAACATGGAATTCAAAAATGATTTTCTGTAATTCAAGGTCATTCAAAATTTTCACTTCAATTTTTAGATTTTTTATGCTTTTCTAGAATCTTTAATACAAAAAAAATGTTTTTATTAACTTTGTTTTTCAAGAAGAATCCTTAAACGTAATCCTTAAAGGACATTTTCGTCATTTATGTTTATAAATCATTGATAAATACCATTCACTTGTAAAAACTTTTAATCTTTACGACAGTGTCCTTAAATGTTAAGAAATTATATGAAATTACCAAGTAATTTGTTCAGGCGTTTATTAAGAATTACTTTCTAATATTTGATAATAAATTTCAAAGAAAATTGATGTGTCGTCCTTTAAGAGATATATTGAAAACGTTTGACATCGTAAAAATACAGCAACAACAAAAATATATTCTGGATTTATTTTCAATTAATTTTTAATTAACACAGGATCATATTGTAATAATTAGATACCCGATTATGTGAATTTAAAGATTTTCTCAGATGTGAAGGAAGGAACATATAATAAATTATTGTAAGAATAAATAACGTTATTGTATACTGATGTTTTTGATGTAGAATAAATAATGTTATCCTTTTTTCATTTTTCTTAATAAATTAAAAATTATACTATCTTCAAATTTTACAAAGTATACTTGTGTAAAATGAAAATTCCTTATACAAATTTCCTTAAATAAATAATTAATATTTAAATTGAAAAATTTATTAGTGTACTATGTATGTGAATATGTATATACTTTTAATTGTATTTGTATATAAATTTTAAAAGAAATTGAAAATTTTAAAAACAAATTATTTATTATTAAACAGTAATTGTATTTATTCTCCTTGTTATTCTTATAATTTTATATTTAATTCTATTATTATGAAAAATTTGCATTTCAACGTTATTAAATAATTAAAAAAAGATAGATTATTTATCTAAAATAATTTCTGACAAAAATATTTACTTTATAAATAAATACTTCATTCTAATACTAAAAATAAATACAGAAAATAAAAAAAGAGTTTAAAATTTAAATAGTGAATATATTGATAGTAGTCGTCCAGAAAATTTAATTTTAATATTCATTTTATATATATGTATGTATATGTTTGTATACGTATCTATATCTATAAATAAATTTAATATTTAGAAAAAGATTAATTATATAAAAAAAAGACAGCATAAAAGAAAACAAATTTTGTGTTATTTAAACAAGAAGGTTATTATATTTTTAACCTTATTTTCTTTTTGTTGTATTTCTACTTTCCCTTTTTATTTTTTATTTTTTATTTTTATTTTATTTTTTTTTTGTATTTATTATGTAATTACAATTATCACAATTTACCAATATACATACATATATATATATCATTGAATATAATCTATTCAATTTGGGAAAATTTAAATTCAAAATATATTCTTTTATCTTAATTTATAAAATTTGTGTAAAATAACATTAAAGAGATAATTATGTTTATTTTGTATTTTATATAATTTAATTTTTTTTTTCATGTATACAATAGATAAATCTTTTAATAAGTAAGTATCTATGTATACATATATACCTAATTTTCTTCTTTATTCTCTGATCATGTTTTTTTTTTTCTCACTTTTTTCCTTTTCTTGTGTTTTTCCTATTTTAATAAGAAATAACAGTATTTACCTACTTACCTATTAACTAAATACAATAAAAACATGTAATATATGTCAAATAATACCAAATAATTGGATGGTGGTTGTGAGAATTTTTGGTGTTTCCAGAAAATATATTATATTTGTAGATACATATAGGCAAAATGTATGTATGAATGAATAGGCAAAGAAAAAAAAAAATAATAATAAAATGTAAAAGAAAAAGAAATGAAAATTATTGTGAAAGTTCAAATAAGATATTTTCTTGAAGATTTTATTTCTTAAATAAATAAAGGGTAATTCGAAAAAACAAAATGTATAGAGAGCTTTTTCAAGTGAGCAGAAATTTTAAATGTAAAATTAAAAACGAATAACTTTCATCAAAATTTTAATAAATTAGTCAATTAGTTAATAAATTTAATTCTAGCATGAACTAATCATGTACACTTCAACTTTAATCCTTTTTTCAAACATAATCCCTTGTGCTACGTTTTTGAAACTTCATTAATTTTTTTTAAAAAGATTTTACACAATTCTCAAGAATTCTTTTTCAGATTATTCTTTACGATAATGTTATTTTGTTTGATTTTCAAAGTAAAATGCATAATAAGATAAAAAAAATAAATTTTAAATACAAAACATTAAAAATTCAAACATTAAAATTTTGATTTTAAAGAGCTGCATCCCAGCATCCTTTTAACCAAAAACTAAAATTGATGTGTCATTCATTAGGCTTTAAAATATTTATGAAAAAAAAATTGAATAAGTTTTTACCGTTATTCAGGAAAAAATTTGTTATTAGAATGATTTAGTGGTAGAAAAAACCATAAAGTTAGTTGAAAAAAAAAACATTTATAAGAAAATTCTACAAAATTGATTAAATTTTTTTTTTTTTTTGAATTCTAACAGAAAATTAAATAAAAAATTCTATTAAATTAATAAGATTGTTTTACAAAAGTGAACCGTTTTATGATTCTTGAAACACTCTGTATATACATATATACATGTATGTATGTTTGTTCATACATATGTTTTTTTATTGTTAGTGATTGTTTATATATGAAGAGACATAACAGTATAATGTAACATTTAAAAGAAAATTGTAAGAGGAGAAAACTTTTATTTTAACATTGAGTGCTTTAATTTTGGCCTAAGAAAAAAGCTATTTACTTTTACAAATTATATAGTACTCCTATAAAATATGTATATTTATATTATTATACATATAGCACAGCTGCTATTCTATTATTTTATGTTTCTAATTTCTTTTTTTGTTGTTGTTTTGTTTTGTTTTTTGTTTCTTTATCTATTTTAATTCTTTGATTATGCTGAATTTGGCTTACTAATATGCAATATAAGTATAGTATGTAATATATGAACATAATATATGTATATGAGGCTTTTAAAAATGTACATACATATATGTACATAGAACATCTAATAACATACCTATATAGTACATGTTTTAACATTATATTATATACATCCATATATGTATTTAAAACAAATAAAATAGAGCATTTATTAAACAAAATGTTGTACATACGTATTTATATGTATATAAAATTTTTTTTCGATATTCTTCCAAACGAAGAAAAATCTTTGTTTGTATTTCCTACATTACATTATAAAATTCATTCATAAAATTTTTATATAATGCATATTTACCGGTTGTACTTAAAATCTTTCTATATAAAATTTATATATGTATTATAAATTAAATATGTATGTATATGTGTGTGATTGAAAATGATATTTAAGTGAATATGTATATAAATAAAATAGAAGAAACGAGAAAATGAACGCACAAAAATTAGATATTTTTTAATAACAACACGTATAGATAATAAAATTTTATGAGAATATGAAAAAAAACAAAAAAAAAAAAAACAAAAAAATAATCAAAAGAATAAGGAAAATGTTAAAACAAAGAATGGTAATACAAGTCTTTAGTCTTATTTATTTTTTTTGTTTAAAAGAAATTAAAAGATAATAAGAAAGTAAAAAGGAAAAAAAAATATTAAAAAAAATGAAATTGGTATATTTAGATTGTCTTTTATAAGGGAAAAATATGTATTTTGTTGTTATAACTGATAATTAATTGTGGAAAATTACTTTTACATGTTTTCATATTTTTTTTTCTTTCTTTTTTATTTTATTTATTTTTTAATGGTTTGTTATTGTTTTCTAAAAAAAAAAATTTTTCTTTCTTCAATGAATCAAAATGAAATGTTTATCTGATGGAAATACCAATACATTTTCTTTTTTCTCACGAACAAAACAATTAAAAATGTAAATGAATAAAAACAAATACAAAAAAAAAAAAAGAATTATCAACAATCGTTGTAAATGAACATCTTCAATTCTTTTCATTAAAAAAAAAAAGAAGAATTTACCTCAAAATAAAAAAAAAAATCAATCATTTTCAAATGAATCCTTAAAAAAAGATATTTGTTTATATTATAGAATTTATATAAATTTCTGTTTATTAGATTGAACTTAACTTTTTGTCGTATTGTTCAACATTTTTTGTTCAACATGAAAAAAAAAGACATGAAAAAGGAAAATGAAGAAACGAAATAAATTAATTAATATTTATTGAATTATTTTGAAATTGATTGTGTTAAATTTGATATAAGAAAATATAAAGAGCAAAAAACGTAACAAATATAAAAGAAAAGAAAATTGAATTACTTATTTTTCAGAATAATGACATTTTAGTGTTTTTATGTCATTGCATAAATCACCCCTTTTTTTGTTTTTCTTGCTTGAAAAAATTAAATGTTAGTAAAAAAATTGAAAAAAAGGGCAAATGAATGAATTTTATTTTTTGAATAGATGACGCAGAAAAAATTTAATACCTCCATTTACTTGTTTGGAATGGAAGAAATTTAAAAAGGTGATTTATAAACTGACAGAAAACATGAAATTTCAGTTTTAAGGATTTTTCTTCTTCTTCTTTTTAACTTTCATTTTTTATTTTTTTTATTTTAATTTTTTTTTTTTCTGATTTTTTTTGTTTGTTTTTTTCCGCTTTCTTATTTTCTGGTTTTTAAATATTCTATGGAATTTTTGTGAAATAACTGTGCATTAAAGTGGAAAAATATCTTTTTGTGTTTCATACATTTAATTTTATTTCTCTGTTATTTATATTTTTCCCTCGTAAGCTTTTGTATTTTATTAAAATGCTTGCTTCAAAAAAAAAAAAAAAAAAAAATGAATTAAAAATTTCTTTTTTGTTTCATTTTTTTCTTTGTATTTTTACTTTTTAGCATTTGGTTAAAAGAAAAATATGTATAAATGATGTTTCTTGTTTTTAGAAAGCATAAATTAACGATAATTTTTTTTTTTATTTTCAATTAAAAGCCAAAAAAAAAAATTTCATAAATATGTACAAAGTTCAATAATTTATGAAAAGAAAGAATAATTTATTTTTATTTCTACAGTATCAATTATGCCTAGTGGATCATCTTCATCACCTGTTGCAACTGCACCAGCAACTGAAAAACCATAAATTTTTTTAAACAAAAAAAAAAATAAAATAAAAAAAACAAATAATTTTCTACTTTATAATTTTGTCATTTTTTCGGTTTTTTTGTTTTTCGTTTTTTTTTTTTTGCTTTTTGACTTTTTGGAAGGTTATGTCTGTGAGGAAGAAAATAATGTAATAAAGAGAAAATTGTAAGGAATTAAGAAAAAAATCAAAATCCCCAGTGTATGTATGTACGTTTAAGGATTCAAATTTATTTATTAAATAAAATTAAAAAAAAAAAAAAACAAAATAATAATGTACATGAATGTAACAAAATAACGCAACAAAATTTTCAGAGATTATTTAGGAAAAAAAGAAGTAGTGAATATCAATGGAACATAACAAAATTAAATATGTGTCAATTTAAAATTATAATGTTAAGGATAATAAAAAAAGGAATAAAATGAGGAGTAGAATTATTGAAAAAAAGAGTTAATATTATAATTAAAATTTGTATACATATTACTGTTTTTTTTTTTTTTTAAATTTTATTGTTAAAATTCTATCTATGTATGTACTATAAAAATATAATAAAATAACGGAAATTAATGAGTATAAAATAGAAATTCTTTTGTGAATATTAAAAAAGAAAATATATATATCTTTTAATATATCAATTGAAATATTACATAGTCTTAAATAATATTATATTGTCGATGTTATAGAATAGAGCCTACAAAAAGATAAGAAAATCTATTTTTTATTTTTGTTTCCTCACAACCGTAAAAAAAGTTTAGAGAAAAAAGTTCAAATCTGATTTGAAATTAAAAAAAAAAAATGTTTCGTTTGGAAACATTTGAGGTACCATTAAGAGGGAAGAAGTAATAAGTAAAAGTTAAGATTTTCATACATGTAGGTGCGTCCAGGCTTAGCGAACGAATGTAAACATCGTTCCCTTGTTAGTATTTGTTCGCTTTCGTTTGAAACCCGTCCAAATATTATTGAAAACAGCAGAGAACGAAAGCAAACGACTGTAGCCACGCCAACCACATGTGCTGGGCCTTCGTTTGCGTTTGCTTTGCCGCAAGGTTAATAGAACACATGGTTTGTTCCATCTCATTTTCAAATCTGTGTGACGTCACCGGTAGAACGTTTCTCCATAGAAATATAAAAGAAATATACATATGTATATGAGAACACGTTTTATTTAAGAATGGAAATTTCCTAAAATTATGAAAAAATATTTATGTAAATGTTTTTTTTTATTTTTTCTTACTCTATTTTCACAATTAATGTTTATTTTTTTATTTAAATTTTTTATCCAAAAATAGGTACATCCTACACCTAAAAAATAATGTTTTCATTTTATTATCTAATTCAATTTTTTCGGCTTGGCTTAAAAGAAACTTCAAATATCCTACCCTTATACATATTGATTCTAATTTTGTTTAAGTACTTTGCCGTTGGTTTGAATAAACCTTCTTCAGAAATTTCATCCACCCATGTATATGTGCACTGCTTACTCGTACCACTTTTAAATACAGTCTTCTCCTAAGTTTAATAGTCTGTCTATATTGCCTGCCAAGTATTCCAGTGCATCCTCATGAAACTCATCAAAAACTAATTTATTAGTTTTACAAGCATTTAACCAAACTCTTAAAATATTTTTGTCTTCTGGAAATTAAAAATATTTCACTTTCAAATTGTCATTTTTTCAACGAAATCACACAAAACGATAAACATAAACAATAACACCATATGTCAAAGTTAAAAAAAGTTCTACTGATGACGTCAGAAAAAAGAAAACAAATCATATGTTCTATTAACCTTGGCTTTGCCGTCTTCTTTGTTTGTTTGCATTCGTTCGCTAAGTCTAGACACACCCTATCTGTTTTTAATTTTTTTTTTTGAACGAAAATACATAATGGATTTTCTTCCTTAATTAGGCTCTAAATAATTTTTATATAGAAGTGATAAAATCTATAAAAAATAAAGCACATTGAAAAAAAAAAAAATCAAAATACACAAATAAAAATGAAATCGTAGTATGTATTTCAATCTGCACTGCAAATAATACAGGAAAATTGTTTTTAAAACTATAAAATGTGTCAAGTAACAATAATTAAATAAATAATAAAAAATGATAATAATCTAAGTGTCTTTTTCATGGTAGATTTAGAAGAGAAAAAAATATGAAACGATACATCGAAAAAGATTATAATTTACGTCAATTTTTAGTATTAAAACTGTTATTAACCTAATTAGAAATTTTGTTATTAAAAAAGTTGAAAGAAAGAAAAAAAAATAATAAAAAAAGCCTTAAATCGAAATACATATACATATGTATATACAGGATGAAAGTGTTTTAAACACAAAGTTAATGAAATGAAAATGTAAGTAAATAGGTAATTGATTGTATTTAAAGGGAAATTTTTGATTTGTAAGTTATAGGTTTTTTTTTTTTTTCAGATTTATATTTGTTTTAATCTTAATTTTTTTAAAAAGAATTTACCAAATTACAAAAATTTACTCTTTTATTGATCAAGAAAATTTTTATTTTTTTATTTCTTTTATATATTTTTTTTTTTTGCTTATCAATTAAAGAGAACATATAAATTTATATACTTAATTAAAATATCTATAAATTAATTATGTAATGTATCCTTCTATTACCATACTATAAGTATTTTGACTTTTAATCAATAAATGAGTCTCTAATTTGGAAAAATATTGTCTTTTTTTTTTCATTTTCGTTGATGACAATTATGTATTAAATTTTTTAATATTGAAACACAAAAATAATGTTTTTTTTTTTTTAAATAATAAATAAAATAAAGTCAAACTCAGCAAAATATTATAAAAAAAAGATACTGAATAGTTTTAGACTTTGAACATAATCGCCATAAAATAAAATTAAAGAAACCTCAAATCACACTAGAAAAAAATTTAAAAAAAAAAAAAAAAACAGATTTAAATTTCTTTGTCATACATTTTGTTAAATATTAACGAATCTGTTCATAATAAATTTGCATCAAATGTGGTGGTTATGCAGTAGTTAAGCTTGATTTTTTCATAAAATTAAAATAAAAAAACTTTCATTTTTTATTTAAAAGAATGAAAAGAAAAAATTAAAAATAAAAATAATTCACAAACAAAGCATAACGTGTGTATATATAGGCACTAGGTTGAATTCCAAAAGAGAAGAAAAAAAAAATAAAAAAAAAAAAGCACTAAACATGAAAATTCACAAAGTCTATACCATAAAAGCAAATAAGCGGATAATTCCTTCCACAAAAGGAAAAGAAAGGAAAAAAAAATTGAAAGAAAAGCTGAATCGAAAACCAAAAGTGAATGAATGTGAAAAAAAAAAAAATGACAGAAAAATACGAATACGAAATTGTGTTAAGCATTGAGTATGAGTGAATTTAAGCCCGTTGTTCACCTATTTATTTTTTTCTGATCTAAATGCATGTTGTTGTTTTTTTTTTATTCCATTCTTTTTTTCTTTATGTTAGTAAAATATGGGTGGCTGTTTTTTTTTCTTCTTCTGTGGTTTGTTATAGTATTGTTTAGTTGTTGTGTTAGCGAATAGAAATAAAAAATTTTTACATTTGCAACATCAACACAAAATTATTGGGGATGAATGCAAATAAAGTGAATTTGCAAAAAAAAAAAAAAATAAAAAAAAAAAAAAAAGTAGACTAGGAGAATTGTCGAAATAGATCCGTTGGATAATGTAATTTTAAAAATTCATAAGTGAATATTATATGTATGTAAGTATGTACATATGTATATTTCTCATATATAGTAGAGTATGAGTACACAATAATAGTGTAGAGAATGTTTGAGGAAAAGATTTCGTTTTTGATAACTTGATTACATATTGAAAATGCGGATAAAAAAAAAAACGTTTCAAAATGAATGAATGGAAAAAAAAATATATAATAGAATTTCAAATGAACTTTGTCACATAATTACAAAACGACTTTCTATCTGTATTAAAATTTCGGAATGCATTTTGTTCGTTTTAGTGGTTGAATTTTTCTAAAATTAGATTTTCATTAATGTACAATTTGCATATATACAGTCTGATATTATCTGATTTTAAATTCAACATGTGCATCATATGAGAATTTATATTAAAGTATGTAATGTACATTGAAAAACATTCCAAAAGGAAAATTCAACATACCTACACAATTATTCTGACGATTTAAATGAAAATATATTTTTACCGCGAATGTCCTTTTAAAGATTAAAAAAAAAAAACTCATATGATAGTAATATATTTTTTTATTTTTAATTGGAAATTTTTTTCTTTCAATTTGATTACATAATATACATACCTACATATGCAGAATATGCCAAAACTCAGCAAGTAGTTTTTACATGTGTATTTTTATTTCCTTTTCATGTTAACTTGCATTCATGTGAATTGTTTATAGCATTAATACACTTTTTTTTTTTTTTTAATTTTAAAACTGGATAAAAAAAATAGTCAAATGAGAGAAAGCATACAAACAATAACAATTATTCATACTTCCTTTGACTATTCGTTTAACAATGCAATATTTAAATATCATAAATACAAATCAAAACATAAAAACAATCTGACAAAAAATGTTCTATTTTTTTTTTTTTTTTAAATTTTACAGTTCTGTTATTACAATTCATTTCATAAATTTATTTAATTTGTTTATCACACTAATTTGATTATATGAAAGGGAAAAAAATGTAGTTTGTATGCAATTCGATAAAACCCATTCTACTAATTTATTATAGTTTTTATGTCCTTACTTATTTTTTTATTTTTTTATTTTTTTTTAATCTTTTACAACGAATTTATACAATAAGTTGTGATTTTAAAATTTTTTTTTTACCATGTTCTCATTTTACATGAAAAAATAAAAAGGCTAAAAAAAAAAATTTGTTTATTTTTTCTTTCAAATTAAATTGTTTATGAGAATTTTTTTTGTTTGTTTGATGTTCATTTTGATTTTTATTTAAAGTTTTGAACATTTCACAAATTACGAAAGTGTGAAATATGTATTTAAGTTATTTTTTTTTTTTTTTATATGTATGTATTTTTTTATTTGTGTATATAAATATAAAAAGTGTTTGTATATGCGTGAAAAAATTGAGTGTTGAATGAAAAAAAAAAAAAATAAAAAAATAAAAAAGAATTTATTTTCAACATTTTAACTTTTGTAAAAAAAATAAACATTTTTTTGTTTTTGAATATTTAATGATAAATACATATGTACATATGTATGTATATTTTGTTGTTGTTGTTTAAAGTTATTGAGAAATAAAAAAAAAAGAAGTAAATTTAATACATACATACATGATACATATGTATATAAAAAATAAATAAAAATGTGTTTATTTTTGATTGATTAACCACTGAAAATTTTACACGATTTTTGGAAGAAAAAAAAAATGAAAATACAAAAACTTAAAGAAGTAACATTTAACTAATTTTCAAATATCATGATCAATCAACCACTCCCAATTTAGTTGACATAATATGTATATACTTATGTACATATCAGCACTATGTTATAAAATAAGAAGTGTGAAAGGGGAATAAACTAAAAAAAAAACAAAAAAAAACACATAACAGGAAAAAGTTTTTTTTTTTGCTTGCACAAAGATTTGAAGTATTATTAATCAAAAGCCTTTTAATCATGGCCCCAAATCATCAATCAATAACATACATACACTAAGCCTTAAGGTGAAATTGATGAGATTTTTACTACTTTAATATATTTTATATTAGATTTTTCTCTTTATTTAAAAAAAAAATCAAACAAAGAAATATCAAAATATGTACATATGTATGTATGTTTTATATAAAGATGTAATGTGTTTATAAGGTAAAATTAGAAATTCATGCAATCGTCTAAATTTTTGAAAATTTTTGTATCTAAAAAGAAAATATACCAACAAAATAATTTATTTTATTATCCTGAAACTTATCGTGAATTAATTTTTAATCATATTATGTATTTACCACATACATAAATATACATATAATAATTACAAATAAAAATAAATCAAAATAAATATGTATTTCAATTTCATAATGAATTTATCAAAAAAAAAAAAATTATATTCTTCCTTTTAAATAGTATTTTTTTGTTTTCTAAAATTTAACAGTTGCATAGCTGTTCATTAAAAATTATTTATAAAATTTATAAAACAAAAAACAAACAAGAAAAACAATTTTATTAAAATTACTTTTTTACAAGTAAACAACAACAACAGCGACAATTAAAAGAAGAAATATTCAAAGTTTTTTAAAATTGTAAAATTACTACAAAAATATAAATTATCGTCATTGTTTTCTAAAATTAAAAGCAACATTGTATTTCATGAAATTCTGATTTCAATTTTCAACATTTCAATAATTAATTTTTTATTTTAGTTCTTGTAATAATTTTCTTTTTATGTGTATGTGAGTGATTTTGTCAAAAACTAAAAAAAAAAATTCTTACAAGAAAACAAACAAACATACACACAAAACCTTTTATAAATTAAAACTTCATTTTGTCATAAAAAAAAAAAAAAAAAAATTTAACCCGCTAATTAATATTTATTTAAAATGGTGAATCTAAGATGAAATTGTCGAAATTTTCATAACATAATGCAATTTATTTATTTATTAGTTAAAATTTTAAAATATGAATTTGTTTCCAATTAAATTGTTTTTGTTTTTTATGACCTGTTTTGTTTAGCATTCATATTTTGATGAAAATTTCAATTTTTAATAATTAAAAAGGGTTAAATTTGAGTATAGAAAATTTGAAAACAAAATAAATATCAATTATACTATGTATAAAGCATATGTATCTATATACATACATATATTAGAATATGCAGTAGAAACACACATATTATATGTATATACTGAGTTATTGTATAAGAGTGATGTAATCATATTAGAAGGATACATATGGATCCCATTATAAATGAAAAACTATTGGTAACATTTATAAAATATCATTGCATCTTCATCTACTACAGTTTTACTCTCAAAAAACAGAAAAACATACATATGAATAAGAAAAAAAGTATGACTACATATATTAAACTATAGTATAAATTATTTACAATTTATGTACAATGCATATAAAAAAACATTATATACATATGTATGTATATGCATATGTATACAATATGTATATTTTGTACGTGCATTTAAATTCTCTGAAGGATTTTCTAAGTTATGAATTTTGAATTCAGTTGAGAAGTTTTAGTGTGAAAGTTTAACGGGAAGTGAAACCTAACTTATTACAAAGTTGCACTATAAGAGTCCTTTTTTTTTTTTTGTATTTTATGTATATATATACATGTGTATGTATTTGTTGTAAAAGCAAAAAAAAAAAAAAAATTACAACTACATATATCTAAACTGCTATATATGCATGTACATACATGTATTTATTTTTAAGAGATATATATACTATCTGTAGTAAATGGTAATGTTGTTGGTTAAATTCGTTGCTTCTGATTTGTTTAGATTTCTTTTCTTTCTATACTATCATATCCTCGCTATATTACCTAACTATACATATATATATATCTTTCTATATATGTATTATAAGCATCAAATTAAGTCCCTGTGTTGTGGTTGTTTATCATTCCAACACGAAACGTTGCATGCAAATTTAATGCGTTGTGTAATGAATTCATTCTATGGTACCAATTCTTGGAAAAAAGTTAAAAGCTTCAAAATCATATCTTTATAAAATTTTGTATCTTATATAGTTAACTAACACACATTTACTCAGTAAAAAAAAAACACCACAATAAGATGATCTCTTAATTTTGTGAATATGTACTTTTTATTTAAGAAGATTTTGGTATTCTAGCAAAAATGTTTTAGAGATCTCTTGAAAATCTTCTAACTAGAATTTATCTATCTATCTACATACATATATTAACTATGATATAGGTATGAGATGATGTTACTTTTTTTTTCAAGCATAAACAACTTGTATTATATTGTAAATAAGAAAAAAGCAAAATATGCATGAAAGAAAAAAGAAAAAAATAAATATAAAACTAAAGAAAAGTGTATCTATGATATGAATACAAAATATGAATAAACAGGGTGAATTTTTCTTTTATAAAAATAAAAAATAAAAAAAAAACCAAATATCGAAATAACAGATGTAATTTTAATTTTTACAAAAATATGGTAAATTTATTTTTATTATTGTTCTTTTAAAAACTGTTAATTTAAAAATATTATACCGGAAGTTCAAAACATATTTTTATGCTTAACAAAAAAGGTCACAAAGCAATTAGCCAAGTTATAAATTTGAACTTTATGTACATTTAGTTCATAATAATTTTTTAAATTTCTTAATAATAAAATTTGAAAATATTTATGAATTTAAATCTAAGATTTTCCTTTAACAAGACACCTTGTAAAAATAAAAGTTTAGTTATAATTTAGATATACTATATGTTCGCGTCTATGCAAATAAATACACCTACAATTTTAATTTTATATTACATATTATATAGATACATAACATTCTCGTATATACATATATGTATACACAAATTTATAACATATTATTCAAAATTATATTATATGAACAGTGTTCTCGTGTATTTGTGAATAAATGAAACATAAATAATATTATTAAATCCATATGTATATAAAGTATTCATCAGATTACTTATCCATGAGGAATACACTTAATTAATTTTTGATAATGCAATTATGAATATATAACCTTCATTTTATACCATTTTACTTTATTATACATCTACTTTTAGTACTTTAATATGATTACTTGATTTGATGTTCGTCAACCGAAATAATAAGATAACCTAAAATATAATTAGACACATCATATAGTATAAAAGTACATACATATATTAAATATATAGTATATAGTATATTATGTACGTTTAATATCACACCTGTATAGATGATAAAAGAAGGATCATAAAAATGTAATATATATATATGTATGTATGTAGTATGTATGTACATATGTATATAAAAATATGTGTTGTAAGAATGTTTGTTAATCGGTTTTATCTACCTAATGATAAAGTTTCTTTAGTTAATGTGATTTTTTTAATGAAGAAAAACATAATAATTTCTGAAAAGTTGGTTCTAAAACAAAAATCCTTTTTTTTTTTTCTTAAATTTGTTTTTCTCTTTGAATTATTTAAAAAGAAAATAATTTTTTTTTGACATGTTTCAAAAATTGAAACGGTATGAAATAATATAAATGCAATTTGAAAAGTACTAATTAGTAAAATGTAAAAAAATCAATTAAAGTAGATCTAGAATACAAATTGCTTTTATTTTTGTATAAATTATTCAAAATTTGAAAAATGTCCAACTTAAAAGTTATAAATACTTATCAGCTAATTTTCATTGAATCATTAACATAGCAGAAACAGATTGCCATGAGGCCATTTTATTTCACATATATTTAACAAAGACAGAAATTCTCTTTGTCTATACCAGAAGATAATTATCAATGAATTTGAATTTCAATTTACAATATTTCAAATATGATAGATATTTCAAATAATTCAAATTCTATTAAATAATTTAATTAAATGCATATTTCAAAATTTCAATTTAATATCATAAAATTCTTTTACAATATTTCATTTAATGTGATATCATTTTTATTACAATGTGTAATACACAAAAAAAAAATTTCCGAAATTATGTATTCATTATTATTATCATCCTTATTATGTGAAAATATCATGAAACAAAGATAATTTTTAATTAATGAACTTTTTCACTTTTAATTAGAAAATATATTAGAAGAAATAATATATGTATATATATTATATATACTTATAAACTTTTTTCCCAAAAATATTTTAAGGTCTAATTAAAATCTCTTGATTGGTTTTCTCTTCAAATTAACTATAGTAAATTTTTTTTTGAATTTAACATAAAAATATCATTAAAATTTCTTAAATCAAAGATTGATTTCTCATAGTGTTCAACGTTTGTCATTACCATTATCATCACCATCAAAATCGTATCTATTACAAAAGTCTGCCATTATAATTCCTTTTTTTTTTCTATTTTTTTATTTGAACTATGAAACGCGAACAATGTAAATTTTTTTTTTTTTTTTTTTAAATGACCATCAAAGTATTTTTAGGAATAAAACAGAAAACTTTTCTTCAAAGACAAAAAAAAGAAGAAAAGAAATGGACCACTAGGATACTTTTTGTTTTCTTCTCTGATTTTTGTTTGTTTGTTTGTTTTCCTGTCCTTTTTTATTTTATTTTTTCTGAAAGAATTCAAACCGTACTTTTGTGAAATTGTTCCTGACAGCATTATTGACGAAATATGCTATGTTGAAAAAAAAAAAAAATAAAAAAAAATAAAAATAAATAAAAGTGAAAACGTTAAAGTTAAAAAGTTTATTGATATTACAGTTTAATAAAAAATTGGTAGGAATGTTTGAATGAAAAGCCACAAGCAAAAAAAAAAAAAAAGAATATAGGTACGTGAAAGAAAAAAAAATTAGTAAACTGATTTAAAGGAAAAAAAAATCAAAATGTGTTGGTTAATGTTGAATGATGTTTGTGTAAGTATAAAGAAAAAAAAAAGAATTAAATGGAAAAAAAGGATAAAAGGACATAGAATTTAATGATTTGTATTGTGCTATTGTCTATTGAACCGTTTATTATTGTTCAAATACAATTATTTTTTCCCCCTTTTCAACATTCCAACGTAATGTAAATAAATAATTTTAATTTGAAAATTTTTTGCTGTTTCACGAAAAAAAAAAGGTTATCAATTTTTTAGATTTTTTCAATATAGAATCTTCTTTTCCTTAAAAAAAAAATAATTTCTAAGAGAAATAGCAATTTTGTAAGAAATTACGCGCGAAAATTCGTTTTTATTAATGAGAAAACCTCTACACTATTAAATTTATGTTGGAAAATATTGTGTTTTTCTTCTTTACTTTTTTAAAGCTAAAAAGTTTTTGTTGATTAAAAATAAAAAGAAAATTTCTAAATATTGGTGACACCATCAAAAAATTTTTATGTAATTTTTTAAGAAGAAAATCAATATTCTTTTATGACAAAGAAAAAATAGGTTTTTTTTATTTTTAAAGTTTGTTTTTAGTGGCCTATGAAATTGTTTGAATAAAGAAGATAGAAAAAAAATGTGAACCCAAAAACCTAAATTTTGTGAACCCAATTTTCTAAATCCGGATGTTAAATATTAATGTTGATTTTTTTTTCTTTTTTTCTTTTTTTTTTTTTTTTTTTTTTTGTTAATTTTATTATTGAAATGAAATGAATCTAAATTTAGATTTTTATTTTCTACAAAATTTAATTTCTTGGAAGAAAAATGAGTTATAAAAAGTGATAAAGGAAATTTTATTTATTTTTTATTTTTATTTTTTGTTTTTTTTTTTCATGATTTTTTTTATTTAACTTAGTTTTAAGTAAAATCGAATTTGTTGACATCAATCAAAAAAACCATATTGTGCTTACTGTTTTGATTTTTTCGTTTTTTTGTATTTTTTTTTTAAATTAAAATGTAAATAAAGATGTTTTTTTTTTACAGGAATTCTTTCAGTCATAATTTTTTTGTGGTAATATTACAGTTATAATTAAAAAAAACAATGCAATACATACATAAGTATTTATTTTTATGTGTGTAAGTTATTTATTGTCATAATTCTTAAAAATAATTTTTTTCAAAATATAAATTTATATGTACATTATATCAAGGATAACTGATAAAATACTTATAAAATATATATCTTAAATATAAAATATAAAATTTTATCAGGATTAAATATGAAAAAAAAAAAGAGTGAAAAGAAAAACCTATGTATTTTCTTTGAAAAAAAAACACATTCTTGTTGAATTTTTTTCTCTTAAAAATTTTTTTTTAATATCATCATCGATCTTTTAAAAGTTTGAAACAAAAAAAAAAGATGAAAAAATATTGAAAAATAATATGAAGAAAAAAAAGTGAAAATAAAAAAGAAAAAGAAAAAAAAAAAAGAAATATGTATAAAAGGAAAAGAAAATGAGGTAAAGAAATGATAATAAAAATGAAGAGAGAAAAAAAAATTAAGGTTTACAAGGACATGCCAAAGCCTAACTATGTGTATGTAGTTATGTATGCATATTATACTACTCCTACATATATGTATAATATTAAATAAATTGGATATACTATATAGATATATGTACATATAGAAAGAAAGGCTTGCTTTTATGAGATATAACGTATTGTCGACAATATTGCTGATATACATATAATATATGTATAAATAGTATACACATATATATAGATATACATATTCATATCTTCTTTTTATATACATTTTTTTTCTTTATGCTATAATATTAAAGTTTTATTATGATGGTGGAAGGAAGCTACCGATTGCTATTAAAACCACAAAGCTTCCCATTATTTCTTTGATTTATGTGGGTCAGAAGGATATTGAATATGCGCGACATACTGTTGTTATATACCATCATCAGACATACTAGCATATTATATGAATATAATATATTATATCAATGTATCTCAAAAAAAAAATATATATATATATAATGAAAGCCAGTAAAATGCGGGTAGCAAAATTATAGTGACAACATTTTCATTGTATGTATTTAGTTGTCGTCACAAAATTATATAGTTGATAAGTAATAACAGGGTAAAAAAAAAAAAATATAATGCAATGGCAACACAAAACGAAGAAGAAATAATGCAAGGACATCATCTCATTTAACGAAGTAAGTGTAATGACAATGCGGTGATGAGAAAACTTTTTAAGTTTTTTAAATTTCACACAGTTATTTCAGGTTACACAAGAATATTAACAAGGACTGTTGTAAATATGTTTCTAGCATACAAAATTTTATTGCTTATATTATGTAAATTATATACATATGTATACAAATACATATATTGTATGTATGTATTATACATATATAGTTGTATGTGACGAAAAATTGAAAACGAACTTTTGAAAACTTTTCCAGTTCTTTCAGATATTCCTTTTTTTTTTCTTGTCTTTGCAAATCAGCCGGTATAACAATATGTTCACCACTATTACACATACCTAAGTATTTGATTTTTTATTATTATTTTGTGTATCTAATAGTTATATGAATATATGAATGTATACTATATACTCATAACGATATTCCACTTGTCAAGACATAAATATTTTTATGCTATTTTAATGGTATTCTTATTCACTAGAACTAGAAGATTATGCATTACACAATATATGCAAGTATATACATATATATGTATGATACATATACATATGTATATTGTATCTATAAAATATCAGAGGCTGCTATAAGGCCATGTAATCAGATTTACGAGTACACTGTTTGTGCATCAGATAGTTAAACATTCTATAATAAACGTATAAGCTAAGATATTTTTCTTTTCTTATTTTCTAAAGTATTTTCGAAAGAATAATTTTATTGAGAGCAGATTTTCATCCTTGAAAGAAAAACAATAAATAAATAAAAATAAAAAAATAAAAAAGAAGAAGACTTCAAAATCTATGATGACCTAACTTTTGTATTCGAAAAATTAATTTTTTTTTATTTGAAAAAAGAGAAGAAAAAAAATGTAGTTATATTATGCAAAAAACGTTTTTGTTTTTAGTCACATTTGAGCAAAAAATAGTAAAAAAATAAACAAGAAAAGTTTTACTTTTTTCAAATAGAGGAAAATTTATAAAAGTAATACTTACAATCTTTTGAATTTTCTGCCAAGTTCATTTTTTTTTTTTTTTTTTTTTTAAATTTAAATTTTTATAATAATATTTACAATTGTTTGTTTTTGTTGTTAGTAATAATTTAAATTTCATATTTTTAAAATGTTTTTTATTTTTCACCACATTTTTTATGTTTAAAAAACCTATCTCATAAAAATATCGAGAGCAACGAGAAGTGAAAAATGAAATACACACATTCTACGAATATTTATCTTACGTATATGTATAATATTCTAATATAAAAATTAAGTAAAAATAAATCTTCTATTAATTTTTGTATTGTATTTTTAACAAGAAAAATTTTAAAATATATTAGATACTCTTGTTTTACTCTACAATATCTAATAGCTTTTAACACTCTAATTATTCTCTTTTGTCTTATAAATTGAAATCATTTTTAATCAGATTATATTTAAAATAAGAAAAATCATAATATAAAATTTTTTTAGCAAAATTTTAAAATAACATTTTTGAAACACAGATTTAAAAGGAAAAAAGAAAAAGAAAAGTGTTTTGCATTATGCATTCAAGGTAAGTAAAAAAGGGTTATCAATATCAGATTGTTGCTGTAAATTTCAATTTTCAAAGTACAATGAAAATCCACTTTTATTGAAATCCCTTCATCTTCTTCTTATTATTATTTTATTTTTTATTTTTTTTTTTACTATTTTATATGAAATCATATGTGTATAACATGGTATAACCTAGATACACTATATGTACATATAAAGTAACTATATTTTTCTTTTATTTATACATTTTTTTTTCTTCTTTCTTTTATTACAATGATAAAAAAAAATTGCATTTCTAAAGATGATGACATTTACTTGATTGTGTAAAATGTAAAATGTATCCTACGATAACTATGTAAGTACTTTAGAGATTGAAATACTCATACATTTTGTTTTCTCTGAATTTTTTTCTTTTTTTTTTGTTTTTGTTATGTGTATTTTTTTTTTTTCATTCATATTCATTTTATATAATATACATTCAATTTTTGTATTTAATACACATATGTATGTTGAAAATCAGTGTATGTCACTTTCCAAATAATATCACATATTATTTATTTTAAAAATTGTTTTCATTCTCATTTTTTAACGAAAAAAAAAAAAAAAACAGAAGCTATAAAAAAAAGAAATACATATAAAATAAGGATTTCAATGAAAAATCTCTTTCATCATAGACTTTAAAAGTTAAATTGCAATCTTTTGTTACATTTATAATATATAAGCATTTCTCTTTTTTAAAAAACAAGTGAAAAAAAAAAAGAACAAGAGCAGAAAAGTAGAAGCAAAAAAAAAAAAAAACAAAAAAAAAAACAAAAAGAAAAAAGATTTCATCTTGTTATCTTTCTTGGTATAAAGAAAATAAAATATCTTTATGTCAGGTGGAAAAATATTGAAAAGTATAAATCATGTGCAATCATTATGAAAAGCTTTAGCAGAAAAGAATGATAAATTTTTAACCGAAGAATTATATCTGTTGAGGAAAAAAAAGAACAAAAAAAAAAATTGTATTCTTTTAGATATATGATTTAGAAAATAAGCATGAACGAGTGATTACCTATGTACGCATACATACATACATATGTTGAAGATTTGATACTGGAGATGAGATTATGTTAAAAGCTTTTTAAGGTATTTAAATGTAGAAAAAAATTTATATAAATTCTTGTTATTTTGATAAATACAATTTATTGATCATTTGTAATTTAAATTTTTTTCAGTTTTAAATAGAAAAAAAGAAAGGAACTTTTTGAGGTAATTTGTTGAAATATTAAAATGATGTATTTTTCAGTTGTATATAATATGTAAATAGACACATTGTATCTGTTTCTTTATTTTTCAAGTTTAATTTTTCAGATTCGTATAATTAGGACAATAGGATAATAGGAACTTTTACTATTGAATTTGAAAAAAATGTTTTTTTTTTTGTTGTTGTTGTTGAGAAAATTTGTTTTTCTATTAAAATCTCAATACATAAAAATGGAACAGATATTATTCACAATTTTTTCAATATCTAATTATTGATATTATCTGTTGTGTCATTTTCCTCATACAATTGTATGAAATATTTAAAAAGAAGGTCTATACAAGAAAAAATTCAAATATAAACACATACGAGTATATGTATATTTTGCCCCAATTTTTCTCAATATCTAACTATTTACCACTTATCTTCACCCAATATCTGACTGAGAAAATTCGCAATCATTATGTATGCATATTGTATGAGAGTTTAAACTAGTATGTACATAAAAACTTTCTAGTTTTCTTTTTGTTCATTTGTTTATAGGAATTTAGATCAAGAGGAATATACAGAATGTTCACACTTTTCCTTCCCAATTATATTTCGTTTTTTTTTAAAGAATTTTTTTCCTTCATCATTTAGTTTTTTTTTTTGAATTTGTTTTTTAATCATTGAAGTGTTCAATAATAATAAAAGAAAATGTGTATGTAGGAGTGAATTTTTTAAAAAATTTTATGGTATGTATATTCGAAAATTATTTCTTCTTATTTTTTTTTTTTGACTTCTTATTTTTGTTGTTGTTGTGTTTATTGTGGTAAATATTAGAGCTTTAAAAAAAATATTTGCAATTTTTATTATTAACAGCCAAACGTCATTTTCACAATGAAGTAAAAGAAAAAAAACACGAGAACTGTAACAAAAAATTGAAACACCTACACTCTACACCTAAATCTTGCAAAAGCTTCTGATTAGGTTTCGTAACATATGTACATATACATAGCATTAAGCCATCATCATAATAACGCACGTTTTCAAAATTAAGGATCATAAAATTGTAACCCATCGTCTCATATATTACGCATTTTATGAAGGGTTATATTATATTGTAAACCCCTCTTAATATGTTGTTAATTTCATTGAGGTAAAAATATTAAATTTAATATTCTTGTATAACATTGAAAAATCTTAAATAATTAATTAAAGGATGAAGCCTAAATTAAATTTGTAGGTAATTTAATCCTATCTTTAAAAATGTATAAATTCTTATGAAATTTAATAGTAATAAAAGAGGACATAGCCATAACACAAAAAAAAATAATTAGAGAAAAATTTTTTTTATATAAAAAGGATTATATGAATATGGTCTGTAGAAAAAAAGTATTATAGATAATAACAACGAAATTAAAATATACCTACATTGGTATGAGATAAAGAACATTATTTTTTATCCTTTTTAAACTCCTTCTGTTTTATGAAACATTTTTTTTTAAATTTTTATTTTGTGGTATTTTTATTTTAGTATTATTTGCGTGTATGTTAACATAGATAATTATTGTACAGGTCTATCAGGTATAACGTTTAAAAAAGAAAAAAAAACGGTACACAAAAAAATAGGTAACTAATCCTAGTCATTAATTTTAGTGAACGATAAAATTAACTAAAACAAATTCATTTATGTACATATATGTTATAACGTACATGAAGTACATACATATAAATACTAGGTCGTTTGATAAGTCTTTGGTCTCGCCAAGAGATAGCGTCGCAAAATCAAAATTAAGATTGTTTTTGATGATTGTGATCTGTCAAACCTCCATATTTAAATTTTCATTAAGATACGTTAATTAATCTGTGTTTGGCAGTCATTAGAAGTAAACAAGTTGTGAAGTTTTTATAAAATGGAAAAAAGTGAATTTCGTGTTTTGATTAAACACTGTTTTTTAATGGGAAAAAATGGAGTGCAAATAAAAGAATGGCTTCATAAGCATTATGGAGAATCTGCTCCATCGAAATCAAGAATAACATACTGGTTGAATGAATTCAAATACGGTCGTACAAGCACGAAAGATGCTGAACGTTCTGGAAGGCCAATGGAGGTAACAACTTCAGAAGTTATCAAAAAAATCAATAAGATGATACGAAATGACCGCAAAATTAAAATTCGTGAGATAGCTGGCGTGATAAGCATTTCAACCGAACGTGTTTTCAATATCATACACGAATATTTAGGCATGCGAAAGCTGATAGCAAAATGGGTGCCGCGTTCACTAACAATTGACCAAAAGCACCGGCTCATTCGTCAGGAGTTGCCACAGCAAAGTTGATAGAATTGGGATACAAAGTGCTTCCTCATCCACCCTATTCTCCAGATTTGGCCCCGTGTGACTTCTTTCTATTTCCAAATTTGAAAAGATGGTTCACTGGTCGCAGATTTTCTTCAAATTATGAAGTCATCGTTGAAATAAATGCTTATTTTGAGGAGTTTGGAAAATCATATTTTTCTGATGGAATAAAAAAACTTGAAAACCGTTGAATGAAGTGTATCGAGCTCGAAGGAGACTATATTGAATAATAAAAAAGATTTTCCAAAAAAAATATATTTTTTCTTACCGAGACCAAAGACTTATCAAACAACCTAGTATATGCACATGTACATACATATGTATAAATGTTTATTTTAAAAGGATATAATGTATATAACGATCTATTAAATTAGGTTTGCTTATAGGAAAAAAATAAAATGACGAGAATATTTTGTGAAAATTTTGTCTGAACTTTTAGAATTTTTGTATATGTAATAGTTATACATTTAATAAAAAATTATAAAAAGTTAATTTGGATTTTTTTATGTGACTGAAGTAACCAACAAAAATTGGGTCTTACATTCTAAATAAATGTTTAATCCTCCGTCAGAAAATTTTAATTTTAATATGTTTAATTGAGTGATCATATGATATTACTATTTTACAGTTAACTTTATTATTTATTATGTGTTCATCGAATATTTGTCCTTAATTTTTCTTGTATTTTTTTTTTTACATCTCCTGAACAATTTATTTTATGAATTTCAAAATTTAAAATAAAAAAAAAGTTTACTAAAATTCTGCTTTAGATGAAATTTTGTTGAGAATTTGACGTTATTCTTTCAAAATTTCAAATTAATTTTATAAAATAAATCTAAAACTTTGTTTGTAATTAAAAAAAAAAAACAACATTAACACAATACATATACATATGTATGTACTTATTTATATATCTATATATGTTTTTTTTTTCTACTTAAAACAATTTAAATTTTATTTATTAAATTTTTGTAAAATGTTTTTGTTTTAAAAACAAAAAAGCAAAAACAAAACAACATGTTTTGACAAAATTTATTAAAAAATTTTATGTTTGTGTTGTCATTCATTTCAATTTACAATTTAAAAGTGTATATCATTTTACTTTTTGTTTTGAAATGAATCTAATATTTTTTTAATAGTTATATGCTGTAGTACTGAAAAAACAAAAAAACAAAAAAAAAAAAACAAAAAACTAAAATAAACAAAAGCATTGAAAAACAACTTTTTACCTTAGGCTTTTATCAGGTAAATTAAATACGAGTATACATGATACATATTTGTAATTTAATTTTTTTTTAACTATGTGATAATAATGAATGAGATGAGATACATTGTATCATTTATCTAGTCTCTACAGGGTTTTTTTTTAATATTAATTTTCATATAAGTATTTTAAGAGAAACAACAGAAATATGTATTATATATTAAAAGCAACAAATACTGTGTTGTTTTATTTTATTTAATCCTGAAGGTGAAAATAAATGTGATACTTCTAAATACGTAGACATAATGTATCTATATATAGTGATGTACATATGTATTGGTATATGGCGTTCAGAGATTTTGTTAATTTAATGTTATAAAAAAAAACAAACTATCATAAAAATTTTAATACAAATTAGGTTTTTTTTTGCTTTAAAATTAATGGTTTGTTTGTATATTGATACTTATAACTGAATATTCTAGTATCGTCGTATTCTCATAAAGTTTTTTTTTATACTTGGTTTATAAATCGAAGTCAGTACAGGCAACATAGTCATACTTTTCTAAGTACATATATTATTTTAGATTGCATGCGTTTGTATAAAATCTGTCTCTTGTGAGGGGTGATCAGATCTCAATTTCAATTTATAATTTATCAAAAACATTTATACTTTAAGTTATCAGAAACTAATCGGGTACTGCCCTCCATAAGCACAATACTGACTTCGATTTATAAGCCGAGTATAGATAGTTCTTAAATTTTCAATAACTAAAAAAAAACTCAAGATTTTTTCGTTTTTGTTTAACACAAAAATGTACCTTGTGAAATAGCTGTATAAAAATCAAAAATTGATCTATTCAAAAGCAAATAAATTTTGAAATACCCTATATTTATGAAAAATTAATTGTAAATAATGATATTATACTTAATTTTAAAATGTTATATGACATATCATCAATATTATTAATTAGAAAAGATTCTTTTGTACTATTTTTAAATAGAAAATATTTTGCTTATGCGTATTTAATTATTTCATTTTATGGTATATATTTCATAAATGTGTATTTATTTTGTTTGTTTTGTATCAAACAGTTGCATTAGCATCGTTTCTATTTAATAATTTAGATTTTTTTTTTCTCTATAGAATACATTTGTATTGTATAAAGTTTATTTGAACTTTAATAAGTAATAATGATCATAATAAAAAAGAAATGTTGAAATATACATTCATTTCATAAAATTTTCTCGAATTTATTGTAAACAATAAATGAAATAAATATGATAAGCATTTATCTGTAACAAATATGCAGAAATATAGAAAATTAACACATTATTATTTACACAGTATTGTATTTACTTCTCTCTACAATTTTGAATAAATAAGTTTGATATATCCGTAGTATTTAGTTTAAATACGTTATGATTTCACGTATTAAATGAAGTACATAATATACTATGAATATTTATGTATTGTACAATATTTAAAGTTTGATCATTCAAATAGTAATTAAAATTGAATCAATTATAAGGATCATTTACTTGTTTTTTGAAGAAAAAAAAAAAAAACTTAATAAATAACAAATTGAATTTGTTGTGCTGGCTTCTGAAACTGAAGATCTCGGATTCAAATCCTCATAAAGTTTATTCTGCTTTGAATGAGAACCGCAATTCAATTTGAATAAGTGTTTGGTATTGAAGTAGTTGATGGTTCATATACTTACTGACCATAGACAAGTACAAAAATATAAGTACCAGCCCTGTCATACGAATAAATTCGTTCTCTACCAACAAATTTAATGGTTCGCATTTCACTTAAAATTCTATCTTCAGAAAAAAAAAGGTGGTCTTGAAAACTCAAGTCAATTTGAGGCTGTATGTTCCTGTAGAGATGTAAAGCAACACAACCTTAACAATGAAAGCATACACAAATTACATAGGTGTAATATTTAAGGGAAGCAATACGAGGTATTGGTTTTTAATTCTGGTATCCTTGTAAATTACGTAAATATAAAAA
This sequence comes from Bombylius discolor, assembly GCA_939192795.1. Taxonomy (NCBI): domain Eukaryota; kingdom Metazoa; phylum Arthropoda; class Insecta; order Diptera; family Bombyliidae; genus Bombylius; species Bombylius discolor. The sequence goes on along the minus strand of OW584243.1, from coordinate 8,952,050 downwards.
AAATAAATTAACAAAATTTTTTGAAAAATCACTAGTTTTCTAATTGTTCACTGATTTAGTGAGTGTGAAATTTTAAGCTTGGATGTTATTTGTCTAAAAGTTGACTGTAATTTTTATAAGAGCCTGAAATATTTCGATATTAGTTTATAATATGTTTTAAGTTATAAGACCTTTAAAATAAAATTATTAATATAATATAATTTAAGATTAAATCCCTTCAAATATAAAATACAAAAAAAATATAAAATAAAAACTAAGGAAAAAGTTAATTAAAATGAAAATTAATCAATTATACAATTTTTTTTTAAAATGCTTTTTTTTTTTTAAATTGGAATACCTAATAAAAGTGAAAAAAAAAAAACTATTTGCTTTCATATTCAATCAACTGTTAAAGTGATTATTCTAAAAGCTTTTTTAAATCAAGTTGAAAACTTAGGAAAGTTAAAAATTTCAAATATCTATTAAATTGAAAAGAAAAGAAAAAAACATAATTGAAGTAAAGAATAACATACATATTTGAAAATCGTCGTTTTCTAACTTTAGTGAGAAATAAAATTAACTTTTTTTTCTTCTTATTTTTCCATTTTGTGGAAATTTTGTATCACTTGAACAATGTACAATTTTTAAGTAAAAAAAAAAAAAATGATTCAATTTTAGTAATAAAAACTAATTTACAGTATTCATTACATGAAGACTTGCGGTTTAATTGAAAATTTATTCTACTAAAGATATTTTAAACATTCTTCAATTTTTGACATGAACTTTTTTTGTTTTTAATAAACTGTTTGAACTATTGAGAAAACTCTTCTTACTTGATTGTATGTACGCGAAAAATCCTGTTTTTTATGTATTCACGCTTTAAATAACATGCATTTTATTGTAAATATGTACATTGTACATACATGATGAACTAATATTACAATCTGTTTAGAAATTTAATAATAGAAAAATAAAACAAATTTTCTGTTTTTACTTTGATATACTTAAAATGCATGACACAATGACACACACACATATATGGATACATATATACATACATTTATGTATATGATGATGACAGCAAAGTAACGGTAAACAGTATATTATATTTTGAGTACATGTTCAACATGATTCGACTACATCATCCTCATTGAACGTTTCTTAAGATATAATACATATGTATCTTTCTTTTTTCTTTTTTACTTTAGTATTTGCCGGCTTTTCTTTTATTATTTTTTCTATTTTTTTTTTTCCTGGAGAAAAAATTTTCTCTATACTTTTTACGTCTTAGTTTAGCTTGTTGCTAGAATTTTATTTTCATTTTTCCCTCACTGAAAAAAATGAAAACTTGACTGTCTATTTTGCTACAGTATATTTCTATTTTTAAATGAATTAGGTAGGGTGATTTCAGGAATTATTGAGTTTACATCGATAAAATGAAAATAAACTTTTAATTAACATTAATCGTGGAAAAAATTTTGTTGTAAAGAGTTTAAATTTTGTGAAAAAAAAAAAACAATTTTTCAAATACTTTTTTCTTATTTTGTATTTTTTTTCTTAATCCCATGATGTAACACGGTGAAAAAAATAACACCCTGTTCTTAGATACAGATACCAAAATGATGTTTATTCAGTTATGTCATAGATCAAGTATATTTCTTGTCACGTCTACAACCACATGATGTAATCTCGACGTGCTATTCAGTTCGTTTATTCAAGGATACTTATACAGCAGGTTATTTCACACCTACGCCTTTATTTCCTTTTCTTTTATATTTTATTTACTAATATATGTACATTGCGCGATCCAACTAATCTGTGTGTATAGTATGTATGTACCTTACTACTGTTATTTTTATCAAAAGAAAAACAAATGAAAAAAGAACGCCACCCACTTTGTATATTTAAACAGAAAAGAAAAAAAAAGAAAACAGAAAAAAGGAATGATTTACAATAATAAGAACAAGCATCAGCATTATAAGCATTACGAATTACGATTTGTTTTTTTTTTTTTTTTTTTTTTTTTTTTTTTTTTTTTTTTGACATTTTTAAAGTGGAAGGAAATAAGTGTTATTTATATAAAAGGATATTTTGCTCATTCAGTTTCTAGAAATATTTACATGTACAAAAACAATATCAACAAAAAAAAAGATATATGTATTTCCTATTTATGTTCAATTTTTTTCATATTTTTTATTTAATTTTTATTTTTTTTACTTCATTCTCCTTTTTTATTCTTGTTACAATATAGAAAATCATTATTATATAAAAAAATGATAAAGGATATGACATCAACCGGAAACAAGAATAAAAATATGACACTGACTCGATTATAATATTTTGCATGATGACAACCACAAATAAAGTATTTTAATTCACATAGATTTTTTCTCTTGTTTTATGATTTACTCATCCTTTTTTTTATATGTAAGTCCTAAAGCCAAGCCAAGGTTATTTACTTATTTTCTTGCATGGCCGCTTGTCATACGAAAATTGTAATTATACAAAAAAAACCCACAAAAAAAAATAATAATAATAATAATAACAAAAAAAAATAAAAAGAGAAGAAAAAAAAGCTCAACATTCAAGATTTGTAAATGGGCTCTTCATACAACCAATTATTTGATATCCTAAGGCATTCAAAATCTCTGGGGAGAATGAAAGAATGTTGCAAAAAAACGAAAAAAGAAGATGATGATGACGACGATGACGATGATTATTATCATCATCATTATCATCGTGATGGAGACAAAAATGTGAGAAAGGAAAAGATAAGAGAAAAATAATTATGATGGAGTATAATGTGATGAAGAATAAAAAATTCAAGATAAAATAGAAGAAAAGTAATGTACGAGTATGTCCTTAATAAGAAGTTTAAAAAAAAAAAAAAAAAAACAGCAACAACAACAAAAAATATATAGAAATGATTATTTAGAAAATTTCTGACAACTTATAAGATAATTGTTACATTCTCATAATATCCTTTTTGAATTTTTTCGTTATCTTACAATTTGAGTGCTTCAAATTTCTTATGATAAATTATCTTACTTTATTTTGTGGTTTAACAAATTTAACTTTTTTTAAATTGTTATGATTTTATGTACCTAAATTTTTTTTTTGTCTCAGATTTGGAGTGTAAAAGTAAGGATAATTTTTACTTATATTATTGGTATATTTTGTTATGCATTTTAGTTTTATTTAATTTAAATTTTTTCAAAGTTAATGTAAGAGTTTTAATATTCTGGATTATTCTTTCATTTAAATTTTTAGTTTGGCGATATTTTTTCAAAAGAATAAAAAAGTATCATAACTTCATGAACATATATTTTTTTTTTGTTATGGAAATTCCAATAAAATCTTCATACTTTATTCTTCCTCATAAATTTTAATTGCAATCCTTTCATCTTTAATACTTTGCTTTTGTACATTAAAAAAAATCTTTAAATCCTTACATCGAATAAAAAAAAAAAAGAAATTCCAATAATAAAAATTATGCAAGAATGCTTAAAATAAATCAACTTTCTATTCAACAGTTTTAAATTTAAATTTTCCTGTCATTTAACGTCCTTAAAAGGACCTTGAATTCAAAAATAAAATTCTATTTTCATTACTATTTAAAATATGTATCTTTAATCGCAAATTTTTTTATTTTCTCCTTTTATACAACTTTCGGAAGTTTCAATACATGATATTTTTTCTTCCTCTTTTCTTTCACATTATACTCAAAGAATTATAATATTCTATGAAAAATTTCTATTTTTTCTTTGTTTTTTTTTTTTTTTTTTTTTTTTTTTTTTTTTGTACGAAATTTTTTCACATTTGATGAGATCTGTCTATATTTACAACAAGGTTCACATTTTTATTCAATGTGATGACGATGACAGTAATTTTCTTTTCATATTATTTAAGATACAAAACACATAAAAAAACAAAAACAAAAAACAAGAAATTTCTTTTATTTTTGATAAACATGCTATATTCAAGAGGTTCGTCTTTATTGTTCTCTATTGATTTTAACATCAATTCAGAAAATTATTTTTCTTTTTCTTATTTTTTTATTTATTTATTTTTTTTTATTTTGTGACTTATTTTTTTATTTTCCCTTTCAATGTTTCTTATGTTCTTGTTTTTCAATTTGTTTTCAATTGAATTGTGTTCAAATACGTACATGATATTGTCAAGAAAAATTTTTGATGTTAGTACGCTGTTTATTGTATCATGTATCTTAATTTTTTTATTTATATTTATTTTTTTGTACATTATTTATGTTTTATTTTTTTGTTTTTCACATGTTCATTCAATTGTGTCAAAGTTTTTAGTATAAGCCAAAGTCTTTTAAAGTTTTCATTATCCTTTTTATTTATTTTTTAAATTTTTTGTTTCATGTCCTTAATTTTATTTATTTAATAATTTCTTTTTTTTTTCTCTTAAAGATATAAGCTCACGAGTGAAAATGTTTTTTTTTTTTTTTAAAATTTTTCAAATTACATATACATATGTATATGTAATTGAATTGCAACAACATGAATTGAATAATATATGAAATGAATAAGTGATAAAACCGATGCTGTCAAAATATAGAAAGAAAAAAATAAATAAAATAAAGTTAAATAAATTTGTAACATTTCGAGAGATACACTGAAAAAAAAATTAAGAGGGATTATATGAAAAACAAATAAATAATTAAAATCTAAGCTTAAAATTAAAAACAAAAATGAAAAATCTGGAAAATCATATACATATTTTAAACTATTAATACTCAGTTCTTTATTTTTTTTTTTACTTTATGAGTTAAAATTTGCTACACGAAAATAAAAAAAATAAACTACTTGATTACATTTTGAAGAACAAAATTTCCAAGTCATTAAAAATCGTCTGGAATTTTTGGGGTGTAATTTTACTGTCTTTCTAACATCGATGCACAAAATTTGAATAAAAGAAAAGCTTGATGTATCTAATATATGTATATGTATATTACATACATGTAGCAAATATTTTATTATTGATATTTATAAATTTTTTTTCAATGTAGTGAACATTTTACAGTAGAAAAAAATTGACAATTTTAAAAAGGACAAAATAGAAAAAATAAAAAAGTTTGATCACAAAATATATTTCTTTGCATATGTATCTATCTATTTGATTCTAATCAAATAAAATGAAAATGCAATTTTTGTATGCAATTCAATTCAAACGTATATTTACGTTGTGCAAATTAAAATAGAATTGTAAAAAAAATATAAAAAAAAAATAGAATTTTGCTTTTTTTTTCTCTAAAGTTTGTCTATAGATAATTCTTCTACAAGAAAAATAGAACTACACAGAATCAAAAAAAAAAAAAAAAATCATGTATGCTGCTACATTTGTATTCTTACTAATAAAATGTAAATAAATAAAATATAATACCATATGTACATACATATATATATCTATAAAAAAAAACTATGTGTACATGTATGTACATATGTACATAGATTGTATAGGTATAAACAAGTATTACACTTGAATAAATTCTGCATGCAGTTTGAAGTTTTTTTTCCTTATACTTTTCCTAATAAAAAAATCTCCCTTTTTCGTTTTTTATTTTATTTTTCTTTTTCAAAATTCTCGAATTTTAAAATAGTCTCCAAATTTAACTTCAGGCATAATAACCGAAAAAAATTATTTTAGAATGCGAAAAAAAAATAATAATAAAAAAAAAATATGTATGTATTGATATTTTATATGAAATTCATGTTGTTATTATTCATTTATTTTATTTTATATCTCTTTTAAGATAAACTGATGATGACGAAGGAAAAATAAAAATAAAATGAATAAGGAATACAGGTAAAATCATAAAATTGGACAAAAATATTTGATTTTAAAATTCACAAGAAAAAATATGTAAAAAGATGAAATACACATAGGACAACAACAAAAAAAATATATAAAAATTTTTTTGCATATACATACATAAAATATTTCAGGATAAAAATATAAAAAAACAAGAAGATAAATTTTCTTTTACAAGAATTTAATTTAAAAACTTTATTTTTTATTGTTTTTATTTTTATAGTTATTGTTTTGTTTTTGTTTGTTGTCTTTTATATCTTTTATTCGTTAACAAACTATAAAATTTTCATCTTTTCTTCTTCTTACAGGAAATGCATATTACTTTCTTGCACGCTTTCAATTTGAAAAGGAAACATATTGAAAAAACAACAAAAAAGTATTTAAAAATTAAAAACAAATAAGTGAGAACAAAAAAAGTATAAAACAAACACAAAATAATGAAGAAATTTTCATTTTTATTTAACAACAGTCATAGTGAAACAAATAAAGTTACAATTTTGCTGACGTTCAAACATTTTTGGAGTATATTATTTTAGTTTTGTTTCTATACATACATACATACATATTTTGTTTTCATTTCAAAGATGTTCATTTAAAATAGTATATAAGAATTTATAGTATATATATATTATGCAAAATGTTCTTAATTCGGAAATAGAAAGAAAACTAAAGAATCCTTTGTATTTTGGCTTATGTATTGTATATATGTATGTATGTATATAAAGTAAGTTTAATCACAGTTTTTAATGAACATATATTCTAAACATACATACATATATATGAATGTTTTGAGTTTTATTAATTTTTACTATACAAATATCATTTTAGATTTTAACATATACATATGAATATATACATATATATAAAAATTAATAGTTTTTTTTCTTACACTTTTTCAGATAGATAGGATATTTATGTGTATATACATTAAGGATAATCGTGACTTACATGTGCGATAACATCAAAGTTAGTAAAAAATTCTGTAAAAGAATTTGATAATAATTACTAGACATACTGCAGTTCATTATGAAGCTTTTAGATGTACAATATTATATACATACTCGTATGTAAAAAAAAGGAAAAAGAGATATGCACTAAATAATTGACTGACTACCAGATTATGTATATATGTATATGTATACGATCTATGTACATATATATTTTCACACTATTAGGTAAGGTATTCTTTTTCTTTACTGTTTAAATTTACACAATATTATGTTGTAGTTATATATACATATACTCGTACATGCTATAATATTTTGTATAATTTCACAAAAACTTTATAGTAAATACTTTTTTATTAAGTTTTGTGTTGAAATAAATGTGAATGTTTTAAAAATATACATACATATTGTATATGTATATATATATATATATATATATATATATATATATTGTAAATATAGATATAGAAATAGTTAGATAGATACTCATAGATACTATCTGAATTGACTGTGAGATGAAGACAACGTTAATTAAAGTATTTCTATGATGTTTGGTTTTCTATTTTGCCAAAAGGTATACAAGAAAAGGAAGTGATATATCTTTTGAAAATAATACAGATACATCATATATGTACATGCAAACAATTTTATAATTTCTGTTCTTTATATACAGGGTGTTTATTAGGAAAATATATGTTATAAATGTAAATGAATCTTTCTATTTTGAAATGAAATATGAAAAACCAAATATATTAGTTTCAAAGACAATAGATACATATTATGTATTTCTTTAGGAATTTTTTTTTTGTTTTTTTTCACATATGTATTTAAAAATTCTAATTAATTCTATTTACATACATATACATAATATATTTGTTTTTTTCTTTTTAAGCATCTTCTACAAACATTTTACATACATTTTAACAAAATATCTAACACCATTCATGATATGCTTAATAGAATGGGTAACCAAATATTGTGGGAACTTGAATGTAAAATAAACCATTACCACCATGTATCCTTATCACATATACACACACTTTAAAATATCTGCAATAGACAGCATCAGCAGCATTATCATCATCAGTATCAGAAAGCTTTAGCATTATTCTTATCATATCTTTTACTTAAACAGAAAAATAAAAAATAAAATAAAATAATAAAAAAGGAAAATTATTATAAGTGTAGATTTGATGTGGTTTTTAAAAGATGGTAAAATTCAATATTTAAATTTTTGTTTTTTGTTTTTTTTTGTGAAATGAAAATGCGCAGAGATAAAAGCAGTTAACATATAAAATGAAATTTAGTTGCATTAATACAAAAAAAAATTTGTTTTTTTTTTTTAAATTCTTCTTTTATACTTCCTTGATATTTATGTATGCACCTATATTTAAAAATATATTTATATGTATACACACATAAGATATTAATGAAAATTTTCAGATACTGTCAGGTAAACAAAAACATACATATATAAAGAAAAAAAAGTCTTTTGTTAATTAAAACTCCCTTTGAGGTTTTCAAATTTTTTTACTTAAAAACAAGAAAATATAGAAATAACATTGAAATAAAACTGGTAGATTGAAATAAAATTGCTTGATTGATATTATTCTTCGTTTGGATTATTTTATTTTCGAAATTGAAGAAAATAAAAAAAAAATAAAAACACAGAGAAAAAACAAAAGACAAATACTTTATGTGCAGAAGATAAAAATAAAAACAGTTCAACTAAAATATGTATTGTAGTTATCGTTTGTATTTGATTTCATTATTAAAAAGTAAGAAAAGGAAACAAAAAAGACAAATACAACTCTGTGCAATCAATTATCAATTTTTTATCTATCACTTTTTTTTTTTCTAGATACCTTATATCTCATCAAGAAATCTTTTTTTCTATAATAAAAATGGCAGCCTCAGATACTATTTATCTGCCAAATACACTTTACAAATACAAAATTTATTTATGTATTTTCGTTTTTGTAAACTTGGCCTTGATTATGTCCTTAAAAGTAATTTTTTCGAAAAAAAAAAAATTAGAGCGGAATTCAATTGATAATGTTTCCATGTAAAAATTTTATTTGAAGCATTTCATATACTTGAAATTGTTTTATTTGAAATATAGTGTTATTTTCAAATTGAAATTTTGTTGAATTATTTTTTTTTAATAAATCATAAATTATATAAGTACATATATGGACATGATACGATTGAAGAATAAAAAATTTTTAACGTTTTCAATACTTTAAAATATCATAGAATCAATAATTATAATAATTTTTCATTTCAAAAACAATCAAAAACAAATTTTAATAAGGTTTTGTTTTTTTGCTGTTAAATAAAAATTTGTTTATTAAAAATCATTAATTATTTTAAAACTACATTTTACCAGATCATAATATTGTAATTGTATAGAAAAATTCAATTAAAATAATATTACACATAAAATAAAAATATAAACTTGTAATAACAACAGCAACAACAACAAAAATTTAACTATAATTATTATTATTATTTTTTTATCTGTTCAAATTGTGCCTTAGGCTATGAAATTTTCATATTTTATGCAATAAATGCTAAACAAACTTTCACCAATAAAATTTTTAACTATAATTTTGTACACACAAAATATATTTTGTTTTTGAAATAAAGAAAAAAAAAACAGAAAAAAGGAAAAATTTAAACATATATATAAAAATCCTCGTATACACCTAAATAAAATTTCAAATATATATACGATATATATATATGTATGTATGTACCTACTTATAATATTTATACAATTTAGACACATTTTATAAATAAAGTTTTAGTATTTGTATGTGCAAATTAGCATTTTAATTTTATAAACACAAACGATTTTAATTAAACATTATACAAATATTATTTTCAAATAACAAGGAAAAAAAAAAACAAATTATTGATATACGAAACATTTTGTTTTTTTACAGTAATGTTATTGTCAGAATTGAAAAAAATAAACAAAAATAAAACTACAAAGTGTAAATATTCAAATGTATCTTTTTTTTTTAAATTTTTTTGTATCAATTAAATAAAAGTGTTAATTATATTTATTTCTTAATTTATTTATAATTTAAACAATTATTTTAGTTTTTTTTTTTGTTTTATATAAATAAAAAAAACTTTGAATTGTTGAAAAAAAACATCAATAAAAAATTGATGCTATCAATTAAGAATTGAGGCAGTCTAAAAAAATAAGGAAAAACAAAATCTTGAATATGCGGGAAAAAAAAACACAAAATTTAACAACAAAAAAAATCACAAGTCAAGGATAATAAACTTTTTAAAATATTATTAATACTTTTTTTCTTCTTCAAAATCTTTCTCATTGTTGAAAAATTCTCAAAGAAATATCTTTAAATTTGAATATATTTAAATATAAATTATTTGGCTTCCTAAATATTTAAATCTTTTAATTTTTTAAATAAAAAAAAAGCAAACAGTTTTTATTTTTCTTCGTCATTTTTTTTTCTACTTAAATTACATAATGTTCAAGGAATTATTCAAATTTAAATTTGTAAAGATAACATTATTTATTTTACATTTTATTTATTTTTTTTTTCAAATAATGTTAAATTAATTTTTATTTAATGTAACTTATAAATTTTTAATTTTCTTAGAAATTATTTAAATTTTGAATAAATTAAATTAACATTATAAATTTAAAAAAAAAAAAAAACAACAACAACAAAAATCAAATAAGAATGAAGAAAAAAAAAATTTTTAAATTTTCAGCTTCATTTATAAGATATTCACTCTTAAATTCAAATTATATATTCAAATTTTCTATGATTTATTACAAGAGAAAAAAGTAAAATAAAAAAGATGAAAAACAACAAATTTTTTTTTTAAGAATTCTGTATTGAATTTATTAAAATTGAAAAATACGTTTCATCTAAAATTCATTCATAACAAAGTATATATACCATAAAAAAATTGGATGTACGTATACTCTTGTATATGTATACACGTACAGATGAATCATAAAAGGGATATATGTACGTATATGTACATATATAAAGGTAGTACATGTAAGTGTTCAAAATCATAATTCTTTTTATCTTCTTTCATGTTTTTCCTCATTTCTCTTCTTTTTTTTTTTTTTTTTTTTTTTTTTTTGTATTTATTTTTTCTCATTAATAAAAAGAAATTCATCATGATGAATTCTAGATTACATTCATCTACCAAGAGACCAATAAATTTAAACTTCGATATTTGCACATTCTCGTGAATATTTTATTAAGTAGCAGCTCTTGCAATTGTTTTTTCTTAATTTTTTTTTTTTGTTTTGCTTCCTTTTTCTTTTGTTTTTTACATTTTTTTATTTTTTTCATTCTAATATTTTATTTATAGAATTTTTGTTTTTTTTTTTGTCTTCCAACTTTGATAACATATTTTATATTATTTTTTTTCTTTTCTAAATATTTAAAATCACACGCATCATAAGTTGAGAAAAATTTGAATCTTGAAAGTGTGAAAGTTACAAATATGAAAATTATAAACAAATGAATTGATCTATGTTCCATTAAATACATATTTTTTTGTGGAATATTCTAATTTTCTAATAAAAATAAAACCTATAATTTTGGAAGTCAAAAAAAAAAAAAAAAAAAAAAAAAAAAAAAAGAACAAATACATACTATAAAAATAATATTAGAAAAGATCTGCCAATTTTGATTTGATTTAAATTTGTATTTTTCGTACTTTATTTTGCATATACTATATATATGTATGCCATAAATTTGTAGTAAAATATTCTTTAACATCAACATACATATTTAGAAAGAAAAAAAAAATAAATAAATTGTTATCATCTGCATTTTGAAAGCGGGCTATTTGCTATTTTCCCGAATGACCTATTTATCAAAAAAATGTTTTCTATTTTCTTATAAAAAGCAGAACAAGAAAAGAAAAGTAAAAAAATGCAAAAAATAAAAATATACATATCTTGTTATGAATGTTTTATTATTATGTACTTCAATATGTCTTCTTGACACATATGTATGTATATGTACATATGTATATGTTTGTACATGTGTATACCTATACATATAGGTATATATGTTAAATTTCTTTACTCCTTACGGTTTTTTTTTTTCTATCTTGTTTTTCCTTATTTTTTTTTTAATTTTTTTTTGCCATAAGTATTTTCATATTTTACATATTTCATTTTACTACATACATATTTATAATCTAATGTCCATTTTATATGAGAAAAACACCAAGAACAACTAAAACAGAAGCAATACAAGTACTGACATCAAATTTATTTATTTATCATTTTAGTTATTTTATAAACATTTATATGGTTCTTATGCATATAAAATCTTAACTTCTATTTTAAATTTTCAACATTATTATACGTTGTATTGCATTTTATAACAAAGGCAATATACATATAGTTATTCATTACTACATATGTATAATGTATATACATATTATTTATGTAGGTATGTACATATGTATAATGTATATATAATATGTAGTCTAGAAAGTGTACCATAGGTGATAATGGATGTGCTACTCTACGGATGATTTAAGAATATTATATGTACATATGTATATAAAATATAACTTAAAGTATTTGAAATTAAATATATTTTGTTTGATATTTCATTTAACATTATTTGATGTTTGTACAACAACAAAAATAACAATTTATATTTAAAATAAAATATTATAATAGTACTACAAATAATTGTATCTTATATAAGTATGTACATATATAACTTTTATACACACATACATTTAATATGCAAAGAAAAAAAATAAGTAAAATATTTAAATCAAAATTAATGACAGAATTACAGAATTTTAAACGAAGGCGTAAAATTTTATATATGTACATAAGTACATATTCTATTCAAAATTCAAAGTTTTTTATTTTCATATTTCAAGAAGGGAAAAAAAAAATTAAATAAAAGACAAACATGAATATACATACTTACATACAAAATACAGTTACATAATATTTTATATATTTGACAAGTTCATGGAGACCTCTATTGTATGTAATGCATTTTGTAACGATCCGATGACTAAAAGTCAGAATTTATATTTGACAATCTCTCTATGAATTATTATAAGCACTTACTGGAAAGATTCATGAGATTTTATTACTAAAATATTATGTACATACATATATATTTACATATATTCATATTGTACATACATACATATGTATGTAAATTTGTTATATTTATATGTGTATGCTTTGTATTATTGAAATGTGTGTGTATAAGTTGTATTTGTTTATAGATAAAAATAATTTTAATGCCTAAAAGTATGTAAATTTTCATGTACATATGTATTTATTAAACGTATTGTTTTCCTTTTAATATTTTACCGTTATAATATCTATTTGTTATGATAAACTTTTGTTTTATAATTTATACTTTAATACATGTCTTTTTTTTTTTTTGTATTATAGGTGTTTTTTTTGTTGTGTTTTGTAATTTTTGGTTCTAATGATAGTAGTAATGGCAATAATGATGATGAGAATGATAATAATATGTAATATTATAGTAATGGATAATAATGTTAATATTGGTGAGAATAATTTTTTGAGAAATTGATGAAAATATTTTACATATTGTATGTAAATTTTGTATATACGTATATATACATATATTTAATCTATTTATTATGAATGTAATATATTATATGTATGTTTTTAATCTGTATAAATTATTATTTTGACAAGAAGGAATATATTAATTTATACCCGACTCAGCAATTTATGATGTATGATTTCATATATATCATGATTGTTTAAATTCTTGGCATTAATAAACACTTTCTGTTATTTTATGTCCTTTTATTAATAAATATTACATCAATATATACAGGAATGTATGTATATGTTGCATAATACATATTAACTTCTGTCAGAGGTTAAATGAGGTACAATGATGAATTATTTTTGATAAATGTTATATTTTATTTGTTTAATAAGTTTTTCATTTTTTTTTCTTTCTTTCTTCTTATTTTGTTATTTTCTTTTCAAAAGTATAATGTTTATTTATTTATTTATTTATTTATTTTTTTTTTTTTGTGAAGTAAGAGGCTTTCAAAAGATTGTTGAAAGAAATACTTTTGCCTTTTTAATATCTATGATTATAAATCTAAGTACAGACATATATACATACATACATATTTACATACATATATATTTCTTCACATATTGACTAAATTTCATGATATGAATACATTAAATATATGAATATAAGAGACATATAGTATATATGAATATGAAAAATATTTTCACGTTTCAATAAATGAAACGAATATATATATTTTTTTTCTAATATTAGAAAAAAAAAATAAGGAAAAAAAAAAATATGTAAGGAATAAAACACAGAGATGAAAATATACATAAATAAATAAAAACAGAAAATTAAAGACGTGTGATCAGAAGTATCACGTTTATGATTATAAAGTAACTGAATTAAATACGTACGCAAAATATAATTATATCTGAAAACGTGGAATAATTTGTTTTCTTTTGGTTTTTTTATTTTTTTATTCTTAATTTTTATTTTTTGTAGGTATTTATTACATTTGTTTCTGAATAATGCGTACTCATATATGTGAATGATATAATTTAGTTGAATATCCTTAAAGATAATTTTTAATCTAAAAGACGTAAAGTATTTTTTGTGTATTGAAGAAATATACATACTCGTATTATACATACATATATACATACATGATGTTCATTAATTTTCAATTAAATTTCAATGTAACAGATGTATATTGCACATTTGTGAAAGTGGTTTTTTCTGTGATGAATTTTCGTTTTGATAAATTAATTAGTTCTATGAAGTATTAAAAATAATTAAATTTCTTAATTGTAAAAATGATGTTAAATTGAACGATAATGAGAAAATTTAAAGAAATTAAATTCAATAAATTTCCAACCTCACAGTTATTTTAAAAAAAAAAAATCTAATAGATAAAGAAATAATAATGAATAATGCTTATTACAATCAGTGAAAATTTTATTTTACAATATAAAATCAATGTTTTTTTTTTTATCGAATATGCTTTTAAATACATTTTATTAATATTTTATTGAATTATTAATATTAAATTCATTTAAGATTTTTTATGTTGCAAAAAAAAAAGTATCCATTAATTGAGTAAAAATCAATAAATACCATGACATTAAATAAAAATGACTCTTTTGAGATTTTTTTTTTTTTTCAATAATATCATAAAAATGTCGTTATTACCATCTGTTGACTTTTGTTATTATTATTTTTTAATGTATGATCCTAAAAATAAAAAAAAAGCCTATTGACAATAATTTTTTAATATTAGAAAAAAAAAAAACTGAGCTTTTTATATTGACAATATTGAAAGATTAAAAATATATTAAACTTTATTCATATCCTTTTTTTTTTTAAATTTAATATTCTACAATATGTTTTTTTTTTTTTTGTTAAAAAAAAAAACGAACATTTTTATTTATTCTTAATGATAAGAAAATTTTATATCACTTTTCTGTCTTTTCTATTTATTTGTGTCCTTTAAAAAATAAAAATTTAAAAAAAAAACATTAAACAAGATTTTTTTTTTTTAAAATATTTTATTTGTACAATTATTCAAAGAATTATATTTGTCTAAAAAAATTTTTCCAAACAAACTTGTTTAAAAAAAAAAAAAAAAAAGGAAAAAGATAATGTTCACTTATAAATTTTAAAAATAACATTTTTTTTACCGAACAAAAAAAAAAAAAAAATTATACTTAATTTTATTTTTGAGACATCATAAATGTTAAATTTTATTGCTTATTTTTCAAAAATAATAGACAAAGTCTATTTTAAATTGTTTAATTTGAAAAACAATAAATTTATTGAAATAAATAAAAGAAAAGTTCGCATTTTTTTAAATATTTTTTTTTTCCATATAAAAAGGACAGTGTGTTCTAAATAGATGTCATATATCATAAGAAAAATTGAATTTCTTTTTATATTAATTTTCTAACATTCCACTTTTTCTTTTATTATTTCATTTTTATTTATTTTTTATTTTTTATTTTTTGCAGTAATAAAAAAATAATAAAAATAAAAATACAAGAAAAGCATATTTTTCACATCATCAATTTCTAAATCACTAATAATCCAAAAGAAAAAAAAAATATATATTTCTTAAGTCGGATTATCATTATTATTTATTTATTATTTTTATTGTTATTACGATTTTTTTTTTATATTTTCTTTATCTTCAATATCTTTTTTTTTTGTCTTTTATATTGTATAATCAAAAAAAAATTTGGGTGAATATTTTCTAGTTTTTACATGTTCAGCAAAAACAAATATAAATACATATACGAAAATTCATATTTACAACAATTTATATGAACGTGAAGGTAAATATCTAATATGAAATTCTTCAATTTATGATTCATAATCATTATCATCATCATCACATTCAAACTGGTGTGGTTCAATAATATAAAAGACATTTTCAAAATTCAAAGGATTTTACATAACAATACTACATATATACCATCTATAATATAATAGGTTTATGAATTTTATTCCATAACGATTAAAGACAATATGCTTTTAATCCACTATATATATATTTTTAATCCAAAAATAAAGAATTGTTAGGACTTCAGTTCCCTGACACTGAAGTTAGTAAGCTTATTGTATATCTTTAACTATATACCATATCGAAAGGATATCCATAAAAGTCAATAATAATATCCGTTTGCTTTTATTTGTACATACATATTATTAGAAATAAAATTACTGTATAGTGTGTAAAGATGATAGATGTATATGCTTCAATACTAACAATAAATTCAAATTTAGATACTATAGAAAAAAATATATATTTTCTTAATTTTGATTGTTATTATTTTTTAAATTTTTTTAACCACATTAGCGTTGTGTTAGTAATATATTACAACTACAAAGATTTTTTATAATATTTTCTGTATAGAAAATTGTACACAATTTTTCTTACAAAATACGACTAAGTTCAAAAAAACTACATTTACACTAACCAAAAAATAAAAAAAATCATTATAGAATATTATAGATATGTATATAATATCTTTGCAATCTAATGTGTTTTACCTTTGATTTTCAATTGGTCACTTACTAAAAATGCTATGTTAAATGTTTATTTTCAATAAATTTGCTATTTTTTTTTTTTTTTTTCATTCAATTTTCTGATAAGTGTTATATTTACGATATTTTCTCATTCATATGTGAAAATATAACATGTACATGACTTTACCACTTATCAAAATCAAATTCAGATTGATTGAGTTTTATATGCTATGAATATATGTACATACATATATATCTATATGTGTATTGTTCTCATTTTTAGAATTTTACAACAGTCTTTATAACGTACATAAATTTAATAATATATAGTACCTTTATACAGGTTGTTTCTATCAACTAGGATATTAATAATAAATATTAAAAAAAATGTACAACCTGAAAAAAAAAATAGTTTTTTTTTTTCAAATAAATCTTCAAAAGATCGTGTATTTTAGAAAATTTAGAAATTCTGAAATGATCAATTGGTTTTTTTTTATTACATTATAAAATTGATCATTTTCGTTTGTATCTACGAGTATATGAAATTTTAAGATTTAAGATTAAGATTTTCATACCTTAAAAAATATTATAGATTATTTTTTATTTTGAAAAAGTTATACTATATGAATGCAGAAGGATGGAAGGAAGCTTACCATGATAAAATGAAGAAGTATTATAATTGATTCGAAATATCGTTTAATTGATTAACATAAACACCCTATATTAACAATTATGATTGATGTTGTTGTTATTACTGTTGAATAAGCATCTAGAGTCCTTTTATATATAAAATATTATACACATATATATACATATATATTATACTGTATTTATAAGTACATATGTATATGTATATTCGCGATTATATGATGAAAGTAGAATTTGTGTACCTAAAATATTAGTTATTAATAAAGTTATGTTTAGGTCAAGCGTAAAAATATGTAACGAAGTGAACATATACTATAAAATTTCTTTATTCAATAATGAACGACATTGGATACTTAATATAGATTATTATATTTTATATATAACGAACGAATGAACGAATGGACCATGTAGTTTTATAAAGTTTGAGTTTCGATTATGATGAATACAAATAAATTGAATATATCCTACATATACACATACATATATATATTTATAGTATAGTTATAGTAGTTATTAATATATGAACATATAATAAAAACAAAATTGTTTATATGTATGTACATTTGTACATACATTCATATACTTGTAAAATTTATGCTGTACTTTTAGTACACGCTCGTTATATGAACTAACAAAGATAAGAATAAATGTGCTATTTGGTATTTTATTATTTTTTTTTTTTCGAAAAGTTTTGCTTCCAAATTGAATTACATCAATTAATTCGTTTAGGTTTGATTTTATATATCCGATAAAAAAAAAACATAAAAAAATAAATAAATCAGTGAGAATTTTGTCAATTCTAGATACTAATGAAGTTAATTTTGGATTTTGTTATTTTTTTTATAAGTTCCCCTCTGGTTCGATTAAAGCATTTTTATTTTTCAATAATTGATAAAAAGCACTTAAATAAATTTTTTTATATGTTCATTTAGATGAAAATTTTATTAAAAACATAGACATACAATATTTACATAGTGAATATGTATTATCCTTTTAGAAGTTTAATTGATCAACTATATAAATTGTAGATAATTGATGTAGTTGACCTGTTAATGTGATTTATTTTTATAATTATTGTGAAAAAAGATTTTTGTGTAATAAATTTTTAATAAATAAATTTTATTGATCATTCATCATTTTCAGAATTAATATTTTCAATTTAAAATTTTAAACTAAAATAATAATGGTGAAAATTTTACAAAAAATGAAAATTTTCAAGAATTTATATTATATTCAAAAGACATTAAATTTATTTTAAACATCATTATTGGCGCTTTACACTTCATTTAAAACCTTGTCTTACTCAAGTGAACTTGAGTTGTCCTGAACTACTTTTTTATTTTACATGCATCTACAGTTTTAAGTGAAATGCGAACCACTGAATTCGTTGGTAAAGAACGAGGTATTGAACCTGAGGTTTCCAATTTCAGAATCCAGCGTTTTTCGGACCGTACTTTAAATTAGTAATTTGTACAATCGTAAAGAAAAAGTGGATGATGGAGTCGTATGTATCAGAAGTTAATTGATAAACTTTCTTTTAATTCTTGAATATTGTCAACAATAAAAATATTTCTTCTTCTAACAAAACTGAAGAATTTATTTTCCTGCTTTTTTTTTTTTGTACTTTTACAATGTTACAGTAATGTATTAAAAAATTCATCACTAAATTGATTCAAGACACATACATACGTATATTTTTTTAATCAGTCATATTTTTCGATGTCATAAATACTTAATAACTTAATATAAAAGAAATCCTTATATTTTGTATCATGAAAAATATAATTTGAAGGTATAAAATGAAATAATCTAATTATAAGATCTAAATCAACAATTCCATAAGATTAAAATTTCGAATTCTCTATTTTACTAAATTTTAAATGAAACATAAATATTTTTTACCTTTCTTTTCTTATTTTTTTAAATTTATTTTACCACACGTATTACGGAAACGAGGAAATAGCATCAAGTAACAGAAATCTTTTATTAAAGTACACAGAATTTGTATAAAGTGTATATAAATTTACCTTTAGATAAACCTACGTAAAATGTATGATACGTATTAATAGTACAATATTTGTATATACATATATACATATAATTTGATATATATTTAATATACACATACATAGTATAGTATAGGCAAATTTATTGAAATCTTATGGGATATTAAATCTTTTAAATAGATATATTCTATCATATCACTTTAATTAAATTTATTTGGGACGCATCACAGTCAGACATATTAAATTTCAACAATTAATGTAAATATGTTCAACTGGTATATAATATATGTATGTGTTAAATTAATGCTTAATTTCTTATGATATGGAATACGTTTTTTTTTCGTAAATACGAATTAATTATACTTATAGCTATTCAAATATATATACTTAAAAAAAGAAATTTTTTTAGAAATAAAATTATCTTTACCTGAACGTTTCAGTAGAATGTGTTTTTTTTTTTTGTGAAGGAAATTCCGTTGAATGATGATTGGTATAATAAAATAAAAATAATTTTTTTTTTCTATTTTGTTTATATATGTATATATTTTTTTGATATTTTCTTTAAATATATGTATATTATATTTCTTCCTCCTTTTGTTTGATGATTATTATAATTTTTATGATTATATACTAATCGTTATCATCATCGTCATTATCATCATCACCATCATCATCAGCATCACCATCATCATCATTTCAATAATAATCGTCTTCAATTTTCCTCCTATTTAGATATACTTACATATGTATATACATACATATGTATTTATTTTTTCTGTTTCAGTTGTTGCTGTTTATTTAACTTATACTTTTTTTTTCTGTTTCTATTTTTTCCGTATTATTATTTCAAGGTCGAATTGTGGGCGATTATATAGAAAAATAACAGTAACCTTAACATTACAATAATATGATTCCGTACGAAAAAAGAAAGAATAATATAATAAAAAGAAGAAAAATTTTTTAACATAAAAAAAGAAATTCTTGAGAAAAAAAAATAATAATAATAATAAAAAATTATTATTTATAGAATAAAAATCACACAAGGACACAAAAATTTTAAAATGAAAAAAAAAAGGAACAATAAAGAATGTAATTAAAATAAAACACTGTATAGTACAGAAACTGCTACAACAGTCGAAAAAAAATTGAAGAAAATACTAATAAAAATAAATTAGAAGGAATTAAGAATATAACATATTTCACTTGACAGCACTCATATATTGCTTTAAGCACTAGAACACTTTTATTTTTAATTTTGTTTCGTTTTATTTTTATTTCTTTATTTATTTTATTTAATTTTAAATATTATAAAAAAAAAACATCAAAAAATAAAATGAACAAAACATTTTTAAAAAAAAAAACGATTTTTTTTCTGATCATACACCAAATAAAAAAATTTGTTAAATCTCAAACTTTTTTATTTATTTAAGAAAAAAAAAAAAGTCTTTTAGAATGTTTCATAAAAGGATACACAAAACATAATGTAAGTTAATTCATTTATATTTATTCATTTTTAAAAAAATTTTATTTTTGTTCTATACAATTACTCAAATCACAATCAACCGGAAATATCTTTTGTTTTGTTTTCCTTGTTTTTTTTTAATTTTCTTTTCGCAGTTAAACATTAAGAAAATAGACTTTACAAATTATATAAGTATAAATAGAAATTAAAATTTAATATTAAAAATAAATAATATAAATTACCAAGGATGCTCAAATGAATTTTCAAAACTGACAACAAATTATTTATATATATTTTTATTTTATTTAGAAAATCGGAAAAAACACAAATATTTTTTTAAATGAAATTCAATCCGTACAAGACAAGCTCTATGAAAACACTAAAATAATGTTTTCGTTTTTACATGTGAATGAACGTCAGTTAAGTTTTTTTTTATTTCAAAAAGACAACAATAAAAAAAAAGGAAAACAAAATTTTCTTTTCTCTTCAAATTATTTATATGAAGAACTGATTTCACTAGAAGCTCTCAAGCAACTACTGAATTATCTGAAATTGTGCCATACTTTTTGGTCCTTTCGATGATGTTGTGCCGTGTCCTTATATAACTTGACTATTGTATAGTGATATCATGGATACAATCTCATCTGCAGAGAATGGCAAGCTGGTGGTTGGTTCATTGCAGCCATTCATATTATAGTAAGGGAAAGCTTAAATGATTTCATATACATAATAAATGTAGAATACACTTATATGATATCAAACTTATAGTACACAAAAAAAAAAAAATAAATAAATAAAAAAAACTATGTCAATTGTCGTAAAAGGACAAAAACAACAATAATAACAAAATAAGCGCCTATGTTATACTATATACCTATTTATGTAAGTATATAAAAACACCACAGCAGAACAAGGGAAAAAAATTTAAAAAAAAAAAACAAAAAAAATGTTCTATGCTCTATATAAGGACACCCCTTGGCCACTAAAAGCTATTTACGGCTTTTGACTGCCGCGAATAAAGTTAAACACAACATTATACAGGTACACTGATACATATAGGATATAAAAAATTTCAGATATAAGTAAGCTTATTCTCTTCCTTTTTTTTTCCACCTGGTGTTTTCAATATCTACAATTTTTTTTTTTTTATATAGAAAGTAGGTACGTGTTGTAATGTTCATAGTGTCAATATTGTAAAACACAGAATAGCTAACTTTCTTGATTTCAATTTATAGTGACATTAAATTAATGTATATACACTAACTATATTTTAACTGTAATATTTATTATATTATACAAGGATACAACACATTTATTTCCCACATTTTTCACGTTTTTCTTTGTTTTTATGTGTTTTATCTTTTTTTTTTTTGTTTTTCTTCTTTTTTTATATAGTGGCATCGTCCACATAAAATAAATTATCAAAATGAAATGTAGCAAAATGTCAATTTTCAGTTATAGTAAAATTTTAACCAAAGTATTCTCCTCGATAAGTAAAAGCTCTTAACCTAATGTGGGGTACCATATAACGGTTTATAAATCTGAATAAGAAAAAGAAAAGTGTATAGAAAGATGATGAGAAGAGAAAAATATAAGGAAAAATAACAATAAAAACAAACATTATGAGAACGCAATGCAGGATAAAAAAGATACGATGATATGTGACTTTTATATAGGTAGGTACCATCATTTACATTTTTCTCCAATTTTCATTTGCCATGCGTTTAGTCATGCGCTTAAATCATTTTTTGAATGAATATTATGAAATAATGTTTTGAATGTTTTATATTTTTGCTTATCAAATACAAAATATATTGTACATCGTGAAAATCTCACTTTTAAGTGTTCACCTGCTGAAAAATTGATGATATTACTCTTGGAAAAATTATAGATACATACATACATAATATGTGCGTAAATTATATATTTACATATATATATATATATGTATATACCTATATTGTATTGCAGTGGTGAAACTGTTATCGACTGCCTGTTGTTTAAAATTCCTTTAGAGAAAAGCACGTGTTAACTATGTGCAGTGAAATCCTTTATTCCTTATTTCTCTTTGTACACTTCATGAATTTATCATGATCTCTTCACTTTTTATCATCATAATAATAAGTAACAGCAAAAGCAAGACAACAGTACTAAAATATTCTTTTGAAAAAAAAAAAAACAAAAAGAAAAGTTCAGTAACAAAAAATAACAAAATAAATAAAAATAAAATACATATTAGACAAAAAAAGTAGAACTGTCATATTTGTTTTGAAATTGTCGAGAAAAAACTTTTTTTCTAGTAATGTCACGTGTTGCTATAAAACAAACAAAAAAAATACACATAATATATTCAAATGTGTATCTTATTTATACATATAGAATGAATATTTTTTTACGTTCTTATTTTTTAATTTCAACTAACAGGAATCACAGAATTAAAACAAAATAACACGACTCGAATGAAAAAAAAAATAGGAAAATTTTAATGAAAATCTTGTTTTTTTTTTAATTTTTTATTACCTATTTATTTATTAATTTTTTAATATGCTATTTACGTTTTGTTTCTTCTCACACTTTTCCGGTTATTTTTAATTATACATATAGTCGTCGTTTTATAAAAGCTCACTAAGTCTATTTTTTAGGAATATGAGTTACATAATTACACAAAAAAATTTTTTTTTCAAACTTCAAATATTTCTATGAAACGCCAACTAAGCGAAATTATTTGTTTTTTCTTATTTTTTAATTTTCGTTTCAAATTAAAATACAATATTGATTTCCAATCTGAAGTAGGAACTTTATCCACACGGCGCTACAGTCCATCTATAACCTTAGTCTACTCAAGTTACTTAAGTTTTTCTTAACTAAGTATTTATTTTGGTCATACATGCAGTCTTTTTAATTGAAATGCAAACCACTGAATTCATTGGTAGAAACCAAACTCATTCGTATGACAGGGCTGACACTGATATCTCATATGATTTGGTTTTGTGTACTTGCTAATGGTCAGTAAGCAGAGCCATGAATTACTTCAGTGCCGAGCACTTATACCCAATTAAATTGATTTGGTACTCACTCAAAGCTTAGTGGATTTAGGTGGATTTGAACTTTGTCCATATCTCAAAAGTATAATTTTGGACTAAGTGAGTTTTCACAGAACGACAATGATTTATATTTGCTTAACCAAAAGAATTTAAAGTTTTTGAACCTTTTAAATTTTTTATTAGCTTTTAGAATTATATTGATGAACTTAATTTCTGACATTTTGAACTTTTTTTAAAAAATTTTATAAGGTCATTTTTTACCCAAAAAGAAAATTAATTTTTTTATATTCAATTAAGCATTGTACCCAGTTTTTCTTACTTGAAATAATATTTACAAAAGATTTTTTTTTTTTTTTTTTTAAATTAAAAAGTATGAAAAGTGATGATTATTATCAACAAAAATGTTCTAAATAAAAATTTAATTGCTTTACAAGAGAAAATAATAATAATAAAAGTAAATAAATAAATAATAATTTTAAAAAAAAAAAAACAAAAGAAAACATTAAATTTGATAATCAAAATTATGAAAAATGAGAAAATAAAAAAAAATTTATTCAGAAACTTTTCTTCAACTAATCAGATGAAAAATTTTAATGGATTTTCATAAGAAAGTTAATGAGGAAATAATAAAATTTTCCATAGGGTATACGATGAACATTGAAAATGGAATTATTTTAATGAGATATTAAATAAAAATATAAAAATTAAAATCAAATTATGAATATAAAAAATTATATTTGAAAAAAAAAAAAAAAGTTTAGTTTTAAATTTGTGAGTGTAATTGAAAATAAATTGAAAATTTAATTGAAAATAAAACAATTTTTTTTATTTGTAATTTATCACACACAAAAACCATATTTTTATTAATAAAATCATTAATTCTATAATACATGTTTTTCCTTTAATATTATTTATACATACATACTTATACTATATATTTTTTTACAATATGTATTTTATGATAGTAAAAATTTTAAATTACTTTTTTTACATTGACATGATGACACATACAAATAATATTAATCTTTTTTTTTTTTTCTTTTTTTTTTTAATCTATTTTCTTAAAATTTTATATTTTGTTAAAAATTAGTGATGATGTTCTCAAAATTCAATGTTTGATTGAAAAGATCTTTCCACTTTCAAGTTTTGTTTTCATTTTCTATTTTTCAAGTGTAATTTTACTTATTTTTCCTTTCTTTTAAACTAACGCAAAAAAAAAAAACCAACAAAATAATAGAAAAAGTTAAACGTAACAATTAACATGAGATCAAATATGAAAAAATTTAAAAGACTTAGAAAACATAACTGATAAAAAATATGTGTAATAAACAAAAATCAAATCAGCTAGAAAAAAAAAACAATGATTTTAAAAATGTAAAAAAAAAAAATGTTAAACAAGAAAACACAAACCAAAAGACTACTTACAAACATAACATGAATATAATTTGACTTTCAGTTTTCAAAACATGAACAATGAAACAGAGAAAAACTTAAATGAAAAAAAAAAATTACCACAAAAAAGAAAATATATATATATACATATATATATATAATATAAGAAATGACAAAACATGTAAAAAAATTTTAACAATTTTATTAACAAATTACGATTGTGGGAAAAACATAAAAAAATAGAACTTAAAAAAAAACAAAAGAACTAATTAAAAAATACAAAATTAACAAAACCAATTTGCAATAATGCAAATATTCAACTCAATTAGCAAAAGAAATTAAAAACAATTAAAACATAAACTTAAGACAACGAAACACTACAAAATATTTAAAAAAAAAAACCAAAACATTTCAAAATCATAAAGGATAACAAAAAAAAAATTTAAAAATAAAAAAAAAAATTAAACATTAATACAATAGAACATATACATGGAATCAATTGAAAATTAACTTATTTTTAAAGAAAAAAAAAACATAAAAATGTGCAAGGCATTGTTTGTTAGCAGAAATAAAAATAAAAAATTAAAAAAAAAACTAACTAATTTAAAAATGTAATACATATATGTTAAAATTTCATAAAATTTATAGTGAAACAAACAAAAAAAAAATAATAATAACGTACAATGTACACACACAAAAATTTTTTAATTAAGTAATTTTTTTTTCGTTTTTTTTTTTTTTTTTATTTTGCAGGAAAAAAAAAGTAATAATTTTATTTATGGTTGAAAAAAGAGAACATCAGCATCATGTCATCATTATTTTTAATTTTTTTCTCAGTTTTTTTTTTTTAGTTTATTTAGTTTTTTTTTTTACTTTATTTTTATTATTTTTTATACATTTTTTGGTAATTTTTTTTTACATTTATGTTTTTTAATTATATAAAATTAAATAAAGGTTAAATTAAAATTAATAGTCTGTTTAAAAAAAAAAAATGTTAACATACATATATTTAAAAAGGAAGATTTTTTTTTTTTGTAAGTATTTACATAAATAAATTTACAATGTAAGAGAATTAAATGGAACAGATATTATAATAAATTACATATATACATATAGGTGAGTATGTGCATTATGTATTATGATAAATATGTATGTTTTTCGTGAACATTGTTGAAATTAAAGGAATTTAAGTTAAATTTTAAGTTAAACAGAAAATCTTTATTAAGTTAAAATACTTATTATATCAGAAAAACAAAAACTCTTATTATTCGTATAAAATTAAAAAAAAAAAAAAGAAAAAACAAAGGCACATAACGGTATCTGAATATTTTAAATTTTATGATAAGGGAATATAGGAAAAATTTTCATGTAAAGAAAGGTTAACAAAATAATCTTTATGTCATTAAAGTAATTGTTTTTCAAAAAAAAAAAAAAAAAAAAAAAAAAAAAATGATAATCATTTGTATAAATTTGTATAAAAAATTTTGTTTGTAAGCTTTTTTTTTTTTTTTTTTAAAGATTATTAAGTGTATTTTATACTAAGTGTGAATTTTATATTAAACTTACTGAAAAATATTCGATTTTATTTGTTTTTATGTACCTATCTGAAATTTTTTCTGTATGATATAGCCTTGTCTTAACAGGATATTTATAAAAATCTCCTGCCCGTATTTTAAACGTGTAGTATCAAAACGGCAACCTTAGTGTCAATTGAGTTTTCCAAAGCATCCGATAGCCGTCATGTCAACTAACCAACCACTATTTTTTCTTATTTTTATTCATAGTATTATGTATCTTATTTTGGAAAAAATAACTATAAAATATAAATTTATATTGAAATTAATATGATAAAAATGGAATTCTATTACTTTATATAGACTCTTAATATGATATATTTATTCTTATAATTTCTGAATTGCCCAAGAAACAAATCAAAGTTCTAAATTATTTTCTTTCATATGATTTTTTTTTCTGCATTGTTTCCGTAAATATTTGAAAAAAAAAAAATTTTTGTTTGCCATTTTTCTTTTTTTGTTTTTTTTTCCGAAAACTTATAATTTCATGAAAAATTTGTTTTTTTTATTTTTAAATCGTTTATTCATTGTTTAGAATTTTTTCTGAGTTGCTTTGTGTTATTCATTTTGTAATAGAATTTAATTTTTTTTTTCCATTAAATATTTAAAATCAATAATTTTTTATGATGCAAATTTTTTTTTTTTTCATAGCTTTTTTATGAACAATATTTTCATACTATAAATTTTGTTAATTTATAAATTCTATGTATACATATATGTATGCAAGGTTTATGTACATTGAAATACCTGTAAATAAAAAAACAATTTTGAAGTAAACATATATTTACAGTTTTAATTATTTTTTTTTTGGAATGTACTTTAAAAAATTTTATGAATTTACAAAACATAAAAAATGGTGAGTATTTTAAATTTTTTAAATAAATTTCAAAGTAAATACAAAGGTTAAAAAATAATAAAAAGATAAAGTTTGAAATAATAAAAACAAATCAAAGAGAAATATAAATCAAAAACGACAAAAAAAAGATAGTTTGTAAATTTTACAGAATATTTTTTTTCAAATAAATAAATTAATGTATCATATTTACCTATTCCAGTATGTAAAACACATGATAAACTTTGTTTTCATTTATTAATTATTATCTAAAATTACATTTTTAATTACAAAAAAAAAAAAAGTAGTTTTTATTAAAAAATTTCAAACTGAAAATTTCACTTAATATCTAATTTCTATGAGTAAAATATTTTTTTTTTACTTTTTCTCAAGAATCAAATATAAGGGGTTGAAAACCTTTTGTTAAAGAAAAAGGTCCAAGAGCCCTTTTTTTTCAAAATATATTCTCACACAAGAAATTTTTTAACTACGATGTTTCACTTTTAAATTTCAAATTCAAACTGCACAAATCTGAAACCAGATGCTTTTATTTATATACTTTTGTTCTGTGGGAAATTTTTAAATTATTATGATTAAAAAGAATATCTTGAATATGTGTAAAAGAATCAATTGATGCATAAATACATATATATATATTGTGTATATAAATTGAAGACAACAAAAAAAAAAAAAAAAAAGGAAAAGGAAAAAAAGGGATTCTTATTTATCTTTTGTGTCTGATATATTGTTGTATTGTTCATTTATTGAGGGTTTTTGATTTCTTCCCTTATGATTCTCCCTTAATAAATAACTACATATATAGCTATACATGTACGTCAATTTTATTATCATTATATAATGTGAATAAATTTGTAAATAAGTTAAGAAAGAAAAAAAGATTTGAAATAAGAAGAAGAAAAAATTATTTAAAAGAAAAACAGATGTTTTTAAAGTCTAAATAAGATATAATTTAATAATGGGTATACGCAATCAATTAAAATAAAATCATTACTTAAATTTTATCATTTATTTAGCGTATTTTTTAATAAAAAATATTAATTTTTATTTTAATTTTTCATTTCACAGGAGTATTATTTCTTAATTAATTCTAATTAAATTGACACGTGTAAATCGTATCTTTTTTTAATTCATAGAGATACTGAAACGTAAATAACATATTTATAAACCCGCATTTTATTTCAATTCAAATCAATTAAATATTAAATTCTATATTGAGAATTATGTGAAAAAATAGAATTTATTCACGGTTGTGAATAATTTTTAATTTTACTAATATTGTTTATTTATTAGGTAAATGAAACCCACACATGAATTTTATATCTTTTTCATTTGTTTTATGTTTAAAATTCATTTTTAAAAATTCAAAGAGCATATTCAAATTAGAAAATTAGACTTAAAAATTTCGTTTTAAGAAGTATTCTTACCTAGAAAAACTGAAATGAATTTATAACAAAGAATATTGTTTTTGTTTTCTATCTCGTTTTCTTGTATAAAAATTTACATCATCATTCCATAAAAATATATAAAATACAAGAAAGAATAACTTTACTTCACATTATCCTGTTATTTTATTTATAAATAAAATAAAAAATGTACTCACAACAACCTCTGTAGGATATTCGTATAAGATAATATGTTTCATTCATTTTTTTTTTGTTCTTTTTTTTTTTTTTTTGATTTTCTTGATATACATATGTATAAAACCCCAATTCAGTTGCATTATATTATATGCCTTATACATATGTATATTTACTATATGTTTATTATTCAACGTATACAACATACAATTGACATGACATGATATTTTTTATATAAATTAACCTTGTTATAAAGGTGTGGTAAATAATATATAGATTTCTTCTCTTTACAGTACATACAAACTATATTCACCATTTCTTTTATACAATTCGAATTACTTTCTACATCATGTTTGTTCTAAGATATAAAATCTGGATTTTAATGTTTTATTCAGGTACAATGTTAAGATTTGGAAATTTTTGTTGAATATATGATAAATTTTACTATAAGAAATGTCGATAGAAAATAAAAAATAATTTCTACTAATAAAATATTCGATTTAAAGTTTAAAAAATAAAAATCATTAAATTAAATCTACATAGATATTGAATCCTGGTTGCATCATTGCTTGATAAAGTTATTTTATACTTCTTTTTTTCATGTTTTTAATTTTTTTAATTTTTGCATGTATCACATAATAAAAGGAAGAAATAAAACATATTTTTGCACATTTTACATACATATTCACACATATACATACATATGTATAAGAAATGTATATTATAAAAGTAAGCAGGTACATATATTTTTTGTAAATATGGTAAGATATTATATATTGTGCAATTTACACACATTACCAGTTACCACCGTATTATCATATAGGTACAGATTATAATTGCTGTAATGGGATCTTAATTTCAAGGGGGGTGTTGTATGTATGAAAATAGTTCACATTTTCCTTTTTTCTTTTTTTCTTCATTTTTGATTTTTCTTTGAATGTTTCTTTATTTGCATATTAAAAGAATAAAAATATAACATATATTCATATATATAATATATTATACTATATAGATACATTTACCCCTTCTTTTACTAACTAGAATTTTATAGGGTAGTTCGAATTGTGTACAGATAAACTGAAATTTTGAAAAAGTACTGTATATCTCGATAATAATTGTTTTTTGCCCATCTCATTTGGCATTTCTTTTATAATATACATATTATGTATTATAGTTTTTATGAACAGTTGTACCAACTGAGAAAGACAAAAAAAACATTTGTCAAGAAATATAGTACTTTTGTCCAAATTTTATTCTGAAAGAAACTTTAAATGAGTTTTTCAACCCTTCCAAAAGATCTTCCTTATTGATCTATCCTTAAATTTCGTCAGATAGATATGTTTTTTTTCAAGTACAATCAGCATCTTTAACGCTACAGCCTTTTATTAGCCCTGCTGTCTTCCTTCCTTCAGCATATTGCCCCATCTCTTTCGGTCTCTGGCCAGCTGTTTCTAGTTCCTTATTCCCAGAGTTATAAGGTATTCTTCGACTGCATCAATAAATCTATTCTTTGGACGGCCGCGTCACTTTTTCCTGGAGAGTTTTGTGTTAATATTATTTTTATTTCATTCAAGTACAATAATTAAAAAATTATAACAGAATCACCTTGTATATTTTTATTACTATGAATGGCACAATTCGCAACTTTCGGTTTTATATTATATGTATGTATGTTATTTTCTTTATTCACATGTTTTTTTATATATGTACCTACATAGGTATGTATGTAAATACATAGTTTTCTTATTATTTTTTATAATATTTTTTTTTATATTTTTATATTGTACCTTTCTTAAACTAATTCAGCTGACTGTTTTTTTATTATTTTATATTACATACCTATGTACATAATATATTTAAACTTATATAAAAGAGAAAGAGAAACACAACACGTCACATTACCTTATTATACATAAAACACAAAAGCTCATACATATGTATGTATATATTATATACATCTGTATAGTAGTTTTATTCGTTTATTATTTTCTTTTTGTGTAGAAGATGGCTTGTTCTTGAAATTCTCTTGTGCATGTTAATTCTATATAACGGGGTGCGTTTCGATACATTTAAATGTACACATGTTAATATTGAACAATAAAAATAATATTTTCTCACCATTTTCTTTATAACATTTTGTTTTTAAATATTTCTATATAGAATATGTCAAGGTACAATGAGAATTTATATTCAAATCATAAATAGGAATTTGAAAAAAAAAAAGATGAAAAGGAACTAAGTAAAAAAAAAATAAAAACAAAACATTTGTAATCGCTGTATATAAAAAAAATTTATTTTTCTGTGATATAAAAATAAAAATAGTATGAAAAATTGTATTTGCAAATTTTCATTTAATATGAAAAAAAAAAATAATAATAATACGTATGTATGTATGTGTAAATAATAATTTTAATCTGCTAAAAAGATTTACTTTTCAAATAAACTACATACATAAGTATAGGCTAACACAAATTTTCAATCTCTTAGATAGCTATATATAACACATACATATATGTGTGTAGGTACAATATACTTATGTATATATTATAAGCTTCTTATCCTATTGCAAAAAATAGATAAGACTAATAAAAGTGGCTATTCATCAAAATTTTAGGTACATATGTACATAAATGTGTACTCAAAATAGTTTTAAAAGTAATATTATAACTTTATATCTTTATAGAATGTCAATCAAATTATTTTCAATTAAATTTGTGGTCATACAAGAGAATTTTCAATAAAATTCCTGAATGTCCATTCTGAAAATTTAAACAAGAAATATCAAGTTTATACTGTTTAACAAATTTATCATATTTACACTGGAAAAAATAATTTTTTTTTATTTTCATATACACATGTTACGAAAACATATTACAAAAATATTCGTAAATCTTTGTAATATTGAACGACTTTGGAGATCTTATAAATTAATAATGTTTTAGATATCAAATGTTTGAAATTCAAATGAAATTAATTTAAAAAAACAAAAACTTCTTTTTGATCCTCTTGAAAATCTATTATCACTCCATTAACCTTCAATATCCTCGTTTGCTCATTAATGTATGAAATTATGATATGATGTCCCGAATAAATTTCATAAACATGATTAACAATTTATGTATTTTTTTCTCAGTGTATATATACGAATAGTTATTCACTTTAACAATCAATAGATAACATTATTATATTTATATGTATGTATGTATGTATGTACAATAAATTGATATAAGTGTTTTGAAAAGTTTTGTTTATATTGTTTTCTTTTTCATTTTTATACACACATATGTACATATGTATGTATGTACATTATAGGATTATCAAAAATTTTCTTATAAACGAATATATGTACATACACACACGCACACAAACATACACATTACCTATAAAAATAATTAGAACATCAAAATTGATACAAAAAGAAAACATGGACTTAAGAAAAAAATTCAAATAAATACACTAAGTTAATTAATTAAATCTTGAATTAAATATGTACTCAATTATTTTTACATAACAAAAGATTATTAAGATACATATACGAGTATGTATGTAGAAGGTATGGAATTTTTGATACAATGAAATATTCAAAAGCACAAAGTATCATAAATTCTACGGAATTTACGATGCAACTAAGCTGTATGACATTTTTTAAATTATTATTATTAAATTAAAAAAATATATTATATGTACATATGTTCTCGTATATGTATATAATTAAGGAAGTCAAGATGAAGTGTTATTCTGAAAAGTTTGCAAAAAGAAAATTTTATTGAAATAATTGTTTTTTCTATTATCTTTTTGTTATTCATTTTTCGTTTATTTATTTATTTTTAATTTATTATTATTATTATTATTATTATTTTTTTGTAATTAAATATTTAAAAATAATTAACAATTAATAAATAATATTGAAACAAATTACTAAAAATATATGTATACACACAAATGTTAGTATGTATGTGTATACATATACACGTTTCATAAAAATACACATAAGTACATACTGTATAATTAAGTAAAAATCAGTAATTTTTGTGTGTTTATGAAACTGAAAGAAAAACCAAAAACAAAAATTATTATTATCGTATAAAACATATGTATGTACATATTTCATAGTCTATAAACGGAAATTAATAATTTCCTATTTCCCAACACCGTTATTCTCTTTATGAAGGAGAAAACTACATAGATTTATAAATAAAAAACAAAAATACAAAAATAATGATGAAAGAAAAAAGTATAAATATTGTCTATAACATATATATGTATATTTTTTACATATTTACATAAAAAAACGGAAATTAAAAATGTACAAATTATTGTAAAAATTTGCGTTATCAATTGTGTGTGTGCAAAAAAACATAATTTTATTTTATTTTATCGATAAATATTTTATTATTACATACTTTCTTTCTGCAAAAAAAAAAAATAAATAAATAAATAAATAAAAAATTAATTTTATAGTTTATTAAAATATATTTTTGTTTGTTCAATTAAATTGTAAACATTTTACTTTCATGAAATTCTGGTTAAACAAATAAATAACGAAACAAATAAATGCTGTTATTATTATTTTATTTTTAATTTTTCAAATTTTCTAATAAAAAATGTACGGCATTAAATTGTATACGGTGAGCAACAAATGGGATACCAATTGATAAATGTAATAAGGGAAAGTTCACATGTAAAAGTTAAAAAATTAAAACTTTAAATCAACTCGATTTTAAATCGATTTTTTTTATGTCAATTTTATATGAAAAATGACCCGTTTGAATCAATCATTGTTAACAAATTGAAAAGTTCAGAAGTTTTCATGTTCACAAAAAAACTTTGATGCCATTTAAAAAAAAAACAAAAAAACAAAACGATATCAATTAGACAATACATTCTCATTTTAATTGAACAATATTGCATGGATTAAATCTGTGTCGAAAAAGTTATTATAAATCTATATAATTTTTAATTATTAAACAATTAAAAAAGTTAATCGTAAACAGTTTCAAATATACATATGTACCTACTTGTAAATTAGCTTTCTATTGTTTCATTGTTT
The DNA here is from genome assembly GCA_939192795.1 of Bombylius discolor. Classification (NCBI taxonomy): domain Eukaryota; kingdom Metazoa; phylum Arthropoda; class Insecta; order Diptera; family Bombyliidae; genus Bombylius; species Bombylius discolor. The sequence goes on along the minus strand of OW584243.1, from coordinate 8,917,598 downwards.
TCTTATTATTGCATAAAAAAATGTTAAATATTTTTGATAGGTATGTATATGTATGTATGTACATGTAGGTACTAGTGATAGTTGTATATTTTACACCCTCTCTTTATTAGAAAAAAATGTAGGTAGGTATATACAATGCATTTTTATCATTTATTTTGCATTCTCGAAAAAGTACATACATATGTATGTATATTAAGGTATGATGTACGAGTATGAACTAACATTATGTAGTACTATAAATATACTTTTTAACATTTATTAAATCTATGAAAAAAATTCATTAAAATTTACTTAACTTTCTTAAAAACTTGAATTTATTAGTTTAAAAGTATTTAAAAATTATTTTCATGACATTTCTTTTAATTTTTAATAATTTTTTTCCTATACTTGGTCAGTATTGTGCTTATGGAGGGCAGTACCCGATTAGTTTCTGATAACTTAAAATATAAATGTTTTTGATAAATTATAAACTGAAATTGAGACCTGATCACCCCACACAACAGACAGATTTTATACAAACGCACGCAATCTAAAATAATATAAAAAAGTATGACTATGTTGCCTGTACTGACTTCGATTTATAAACCGAGTATAAAATAAATTTATAAAAGAAAACACGTTCTAACACACATACATATGTATTTTCTTTAAAATGTTTTCATATCAAAGAAATGATAACTTTGATCTTTTTATTTTTTCTTCTCAATTTTTATAAATTTTCAACAAAATACAAAGTTAATACTATGTGAAGGAAAAAAAAAACTCATACATATACCTAAATAGTTGATTTTTTATAGTTTAGTCATGATAAAATCTTTCAAGAATACCTATTTGTACTTTTTATATAACGTATACGTAAAAAATTTTATATATATGTAGATATATTTGTTTTTTCTAGTACACAGAAGTTTGTCAATAGTATATTTGATGTTTTTATACAAGACACGATAATCTTTTTTAGCTTTTTCTACAAAAGAAAAAAAACTCAACAGAGAAAAAAGTCAAAGTTTTCTTTTTTGTGTCTTTTAATTTTTCTTAACTTATATTTTAGTGGTTTTTCTTTTTCGTTAAGAAAAAATAAAGAAAACACCAAAAGTTTTTTTTTTGTAGGCCACAATTTTTTTCCTTCTTGGATTATAATATGTTTCATTTTTTTCGTGTTTTTTTTGTTATTTTTTTTTTCTTTAAATTTTACTAATATATTTTTTTCTTATACGTAATTATTACCAATATATACTTCGCATACGATAAATAATTAAATACATAATAGAACATTCAATAATAAAATTAAAATCAATCGATATCGATAATCTTTTCTCAAGTAAGTACTTACATATGTACATATGTATGTAGAATAAAAACATACATGTATGTACGTACATTTGTATATTGAGAGGCTTCTTTTATTTTTAGTTTACGAGTACATATAAATAAAATAAGTTATATAAAATTCTAGTAACAATAACGATAAACTCACTTATGTGAAGTATAAATACATATATATGTATGTGTACATATGTATACTCGTATCTATAATTTGTTTTTCCAGCTAAAGCTTTTTTTTTATTTTTTACTATATATTTGTTATCGTTGATAAAAATTTATATTTTATCGGCAATATAGTTTGTAATATCAATTCAATCTAGTAAAGTGCAATACTATAATGTCAAATAGTCTTATCACATAAGTATATTAAAGTCATGGAAAACTTATGAAAATTAAAAGAAAATTCTAAAAAAAAATAATAGATATTTAATTATCATGTTTTATGTGCTCAAATTTAAAAAAAAAATTTGTTATTTTATTGAATTTCTTTTGAATTAATTTTTGTTTTTTCTCTATTGAAATTTTTTTTATAGTTTCAATGAAAAGAAAAAATGCTTGTTTTTTTTGTTTTTGTTTTATGTTTAATCGAGCTTCATAGTAAAAACAATAAAATGAGTTTTATTAGGTATTGTGAAAAGTGAAATGAACATTATGTATAATGCAATCAAATTATTATGAATTTTTTACATACATATGTGCGGTATTTATTTTTTCTTCAAAAAATATAAAAATTATATATATGCTAAAGAATAAAATAATATCAGTGAGTCATTATAATAATAATTGAGAAAATAAATCATTGTGAATTTTTCTATAATTACAGCAAACTTTTTCTTAAAAAAAAAAAAAAAAAAAAAAAACTAATATTAAAATGATAATAAAATTATTTAATAATTAAACTTGAAAAAAAAAATTCTCTAATGTTTTATTTTTAAATTTTAAATTTTAAATGTTAATTGAAAATTTCGAATAAATGAATGTGAATATTAAAATTTTATCTGTTATACTAGTTTTATTAGTTATTTGTTATTATATAGAAGTTGATGTATTTTCGGATAATTATGCAATAAAAGCATGCAAAAAATTCAATTCAACAAAATTTGAATTGTATACGTTTGTTTTAAAACCAAATATGGTTTCAAAGGTAAGAAAAAATATAAAACAAAGAAATTACATGGTAATTTTTATCTTTTTTATAATGAATGAATACTATAGCTTAATGTTTACCCTTTTTTTCACTTTTATCCAAGTATGTTAAGAAAATTTTGGAATTCAATATTAAAATATGCTTGTCTGAATATCCAGGACTGTTACCCATTTTTTTTTTTTTTAATGAATAGTTTTTTTTTAGACAAATATAAAATTTTTTTTTGTATTTTTGGTACACTAATGGTATTGTCATTTTTATGATTAAAAAAATATCTATACAAATTTTTGTTTCTATTTCAATTCAAAAGAAAAAATGCTTTGGGTATATAAGATACTATTGTTTAATTATAAAAGTTGACGATATTATATATTTTCTTATACCTGTTTTCGTTTTGGCTAAACAAATGATGTACAAGAAATTTTGTTGTCACAAAATAAAATAAAAATGAGAATAAACTGAAAAATAATTATTTTTTGTATAGAAATATTCTATTATTTAATCTTTTGTATTTTATATTATTTTCATGCTTTAAATTTTCTTTTTTTAATCTTTTGTTTTTCTTAATTCAATATTTATCCTTATGGGTATCTCTTTTCATTCATTAAAATCACTTTTTTTATACTAAAACCTCTGACATCCTTGACGGTTCTTTGTACTTATATTGTTATATTATTAACTAAATATTTATATACATATGTACATTGAATTTAGTGTAAAAAAAAAAAGAAAAAAAAACAAAGTTCTTAATATTTTTATAAAAGCTGTAAACCAACAACTATCTGACTTGAACATTTTAACGTGTATATACAATATCTAAAGGTAAAAAAGTAAAATATTTTCTTTTTTCCTTATGATAAGTTAGTTTTCTACTTGATCACATCTTCAGTTTGGTTTATCTGATGTTCATCGTATTTTCATTTTTCTTGGAAAAAATAAGAAAGAAAAAAAAAAACACTTTGCTGATGATACAGGGATGATGTTGCTGTATCTACCTTCTTTATATTTTGTTTCTATACTTTTAATGTTTTCTATAAAAATAAAAATGAGATAAAATTGAAAAAAAAAAAATTAAAAAAAATAAATACCATAAAATAATCTAAATAAAGGAAAATAATAATAATAAAAAGCACACAGGTATACCTTGAGTTGAGTACAATCTAAATCGAAAGTACAACTGTTGAAAGCATCTAAATGTACATTCTTCAACATAAAAACTTAAGTTATGTTTCCTTCCTTATTATTGTATCCTTTAAAAGGTGGCTTTTATAGGTTTTCTATATAATATAAATACATATTTACATATGTATAGATAGAATACATACATATATTTAGATAATATTCTTTTTCATCATTTTGCATCGCGATAGTTATTGTCGTGCAATTTTAAGTGCATTTTCTTTATTTAAGTGCCGGTGTCTAGTGATGCTGCTTCTGGTGTTAGGTATCGTCGTAATTGAATTTTTATTGCCTCTAGAAAAAAACTAAAAGTTGGTTCGTTACTGCTTGCGTCTACTTGGAAAAAGAAAAAAGAATAAAAAAATAATAATAAGAAAATATATATTTAAAAATAAAAACAGGAAACAAAAAGCACTTAGTTCTCACTACATTATAAGGTATATAAAGCACTACAGGTACTACAAACTACTATATATTTTATCTACAGAAAGGAATATAGTTTTTGAACAGAAAATACTATAGAAAAAGTGAAGCTTATACCTTCAGTTTTTTTTTTTTTTTTTCTTCGAAGAATCCAATAATAAACACAATAGACAAAACAAAAAAAAAAAAACAAAAAAAAATGAAATAAAAATTATATTACGAGTATTAAATAAAAATGTAAAATTCGTAATGCAAAGAAAATCTAATTTTACTTTTTGACCTCATTATTATTAGTTTTAATTTTTTTTGTTTTGTTATGAAACTTTAATTTTTCTTCTTCTTCTTCTTCTTTTTTTCTAATTATAATTTTTATTCTAGTGGTTGGATTCAATCCCAATCTTCATGGCAGCTGATTACAAATTATTTGGAAAGGGCAAATTTTTTACAGCAATGTTTGGTAAGTTTTTTGCAAAAAAAAAAAAATTTTTTTTTACGAAAAATTGAAAAAAAAAAAAAAAGTATATTTTTTAGGATTTAACACAACACAGTTATTTTTTTTGTCTGAAAAATAAAAAAAAAAAACAGATCTTTCAAAGTTCTTAATAATATCTGACAGGTAATAATTTATTTTATTTTTTGTTTTAGAAAATGGTGATCAAATATTACTTGAAATTATTGATTTCATTCCTGGATATTATTTTGCCATGGAATCAAAATTAAATATTTTTCATCCACAAATTGAAGTTTATTTTTTCGATGAAAATGATGATATAACATTTAATTCGTATAAAAATTGTGATTGTCTTTTAAGATATTCTTCAATTCAAATTCGTATATTATTCAAAAGGAATTCTGCTTTATTTCAGGTAACTGTTTTCTTAATTCTTAATTTTATTCTTATTTCTAATATGTTTTTTATTTTATTTATTTTGTTTTTTCCACATTTAAAGTATACCGTCGGTGTGTGGTTACGATATTTCCTTCAAGAGAAACTCGAAAATTCATTGGAAAATTTAAATCAAATTATTTCAAATATATAAAACAACGATCACAAACTAATACAAAAAAAAATTAAGTAAAAAATGACTACTTAACAAAACTACTTGATAAAAAAATGTGTACATAAAATTTTTTTTTTTAAATAAAATATGAAAAGAATTTATTTTTATTTGAACTTTAAAGATATTTGTTTTTTTTTTCATCTTTTAAAAAAATTTTTTAAAAAATAATATTTGCTTTTTTTTGTTCTATTTTTTTAATTATAATTTTTTTTTGAAAGTTGTATTATTTAACTTTCAAATGATGATTATCTACTCTTTTTCATCCGTTTTATAAAATTTTTCCAAATCTTATTACATATTTACTAACATTTTATTACCTCCTTAAAACATTTTTTCATCATTATATAGAGAAAGAAAATATTATTATTACTACGAGAAGCGTTTTTCCTTAACTGCTATACAATTTTTCTTGAAAATTCACATAATATGATTATCATGAAATTGATATACATACATATGTATTATTGTGTGTATACATGTAAAAAATCTTAAAGAATATAGAAAGTATGAAAAAGAAAATTTTCCTTTTTTATTATTTTTTTTTTTCAATTTTGGTGTATTTTACAAAAAATAATCAAAATTTCATTTTTTAATAATTTTTTATCTTTGAATTTCTCTTTATGTTCTTATGATTGAATATTAGAGCAAAAAATATAAAAATTAAAAACATTTTAACTTCTTTAAAAGCGATTAAAATTACAATTTATTTATTTTTTTTTTTTAAAAACTTTTGAAGAAAAATTTTATAAATAATCAATAATTAATAATTTAAAATATTAATTGTCTCATTATACAGGATGTGTTGTATAGGTTGTTTAATCGGAAAATCACAGATAGCTCTCGTCGAGACAAACAAAATATTATATGGTAACAATAACTTAAAAGTCATGTATTTCTCAGAAAATTAAGGCTTATAAGCAAATCGATGCAAGATCATATTTCATTTTCCCGAAATAAAAACGTGTGATTAATGTTTATTAATGATTATATTTTTCAAAAACAATGAGTTTTTTATACGGAAAAATACATTCTTCCAATGACCAAACTGCTACATGGTGAACAGTTTAGATGATACACAGTAATATGTGCATGGAGTGCCTGAAATTCTTCTACTTATGTACCTACGAAGCCTTTGAGATTTACCTACCCCTTGTTGAATTTTTAAATAAATAAAAAAAATTTTCCATTCAATATGCTTTTTAATTTTATTAGTTCTAAAATGACTTTTGTTATTCTTAATTCCTTTTCCTTCATTTTGTTACTTTCCTGTTAAATATTATAGTCGAAAATATTCTTTAAGAACATATAAACGATTTTCCATACAATAAGATATTTTGATATCCTTTAAATACGAATGTTAAAAATTGAGAACTGTATCTACTTTTTTTTTTACAGTTATCAGTTATCGTATACAATTTTTTAATTGATCTATGCTACATATATTTTATGTTTTTGGCACTCATACATAGGAATTTACTTTATATTACTTAAATAAATGTATAATTTATTGGGTTTAAAAAAAGTGAAATAAATAAAAAAAAAATAAAATAAAAATATTAATCAATATATAAAAGGTAATAATTACAAAAAATGGCTTAAAGTAATACTAAAATGGAAAAAAGTATACACGAAAGTTTATACTATGTATATGTCCATATATATGTATGTATATGTATGTATTATAAAAGCAATACTACATTCATTGGTAAATGCATTTTACCTAAAAAAAAAATATACATAAATACTAGTATTTTTTCCCAATACTAAAATTTACGTATGTACATATATCGATAGACCATCGTTCCAATTACAAAAACAAAAAAACAAAAACAAAAAATTGGAGAAAAAAACCATTATTGAATGATCATTAAAAAGATTCCTGTAATGTTGCGGACCATAAAGAATCATATAAATAAAGGAGGAAAAAAAAATTTTTAAATTGAAATAAAATAAAAGAATTTTACAGAAACTTTTCCATTTAGGAAAATTTATACGTACATATAATATATTTCAGTGTTAATCGGTTATACATAATATATATGAACCATTGCAATGGCCGTACGTTAATGTACCTTCATGGTTTATTCATCCGCAATATTCTCTTAACTTTTCTTTATTTTCATGATTTAGTTTTTCTTTCTTTTTCTCACTTATTTTCATTTTCATTTGTTTTTTCGATTTTTTTTCTTTTTTGATAGATATTTTTTTTTATCAATGTATCCGTTCAGTGGTTATACAGCAGGTGAATCCAATAAAAAAAAATGGAAATGTAATTTTTGTAAAAAATTAACGAAAAAGAAAAACAAAAAAAAAAAAAGTAAAAGCTTCAATTATGATTAATATTGATGATAAAAGGATTAATAAAATAAAATTTAATTAAGAAAATTCCCTTTTTTTTTTAAATCATTTTTATTTTGTAAAAAGATTATATTAAGTTATGATGCAATGATGAAATGTTTAAATAAGAACAGTTTATTTTATCCCACTGTAAAAAGTATACATATACCATTCATTTATGTTAAAGGTTAAAGGATCGTTTACACTTAATTTTTTATTATCCAATTAAATTTGTGTTATTGAATATCATATTTCAAATATTTTCAAAGTTATTAAGTTTAAATATTGAATTCTTAGAAAAACTCATAATATATGTTTATTATGGTCTTTATTTTATTACTAAATTTTTCCTCTTGAATCCCTATTAATATTTTTTTTTTTGTTTAAATGTACAAGTTAAAATGACCACTTTATCAGAGGTAATTTTTGTTCTTAAGACGACATTCATATTTTTTTACTTTGATGTTAGCGATACAACGTGACAAATTATACATTTGTCACGAACTGCTAACCACAGTCGAAGAAAAAAACTTTTAATTTAATAGCTTTGTAAAAAAATTAAATAAAGGAAAAGTAATAAAAACAGAGAAAATATCCACAATCAATCAAAATTATAACATATTCAAGATGAAAAAATTCCCTTTTTCTAAAATTTTATTGAAAGAATACGTGACAAAACGGTTGAAATCCATTTTTAAATTTTGCAATAAAATTTTATATGAATTTGGATTTTTATTCCTTTTGAAAAACAAAAAAAAAAATTTTTTTTCCGCTAAAATACATATATATAATACATAATTTAATATATGTTCTATTTGTTTTATTTTCAGTTGTTAATATGTTATTTAACACCAGTTTTCAAATTAAATAATATCAACAAGTTTTTATGACTTTAAAATCAATTATAGAAAGAAAAAAAAATTTATTTTAAAAATTTTTCTCTTTGTTAGAACGTTAAAGAAAATGACGCAATTTGCTTTGAATGCATAATAAAAATCTTTATTTATTTTTTCTTCAAATATAAATAAAAAAATATGTTTCACATTTAATGCACCTATTTAAAAATTTATTTAATTAACCGAACAATATTTTTATAACTTTATGTATTGTTATATTAAATTTAAATAAACACCCACTTTGCATAAAGGCTATTTGTATTTTATTTTTTCCGTTTTCGCTTTCTTTCTAAACCGAAAATTAAAAATTTTTTCATTTATAAAAGCTCATTAAAAATAAGTAACTATTGATAATAAAATTTATTGAACATTATCGGACTCTATTTTATTAATAATTTCTTTTTACGAAATAGGTACGAAAATTTATAATAAAAACGATAAATAAATAATTTTACATGAAAAATTAATATCATATGATAAGAATTTTATCAACGAAATATTGGAAAAAAAAATACATAATGCAACATACATATATGTATGTATAATGTACATACATACTATGCTATATATATAGTATAGTTATACTGATAAAAAAGCCTATTATATACATTCATTTCAAAAATCGCTTACATATTTACCTATGCGGTAGGTATAAAACATTATTATTGTAGTATTTCATCAAACAACAAATTTTATGCATAAAACTTATGAATTTACAAAAAAATTGAATCCTCTGAGAATGATATTGAAAAAATAAAACAAACAAACAAAAAAAAATGCTCTCTTGTGTCGTATAAACGATATATACTGATTTTATTACATATACATATACCTATATATATATTTATAAAATTAAATCAACAAGAGCCTATTCAAAAATTCACATTCATTTCTTTTTTAAATATTTTGAAAATTCTGTAGCAATTTTTTCTATGTGTAAGTTAAAAATTTTTTTTTCGCACCAACCAATGAAATCATGTATTAAAGAGTAGATAAACTAAGGTACCTTATAACATTTGTGATTTTTGTAAGGGGTGATACGTAACTAGATATTGTGAAAACATTTTTTTAGATATAGGAAATCGAAAAAATATATGTAAAAAAAAAACTACAATTTATACAATTTTTTACAAAATAAATATTATTTTTTTTTTTTAAATTCACAAAATACAGGAAAAAAAAAGTTTATTTCTTAAGACATAATATGTGTCCTGTATTTACATTCATCATCTCGTTTAATCAGAATTGATGTTAAAATTTGATCCATATTAAGTAATAATTTTTTGATTACCGCCACCAAAAAATTAGACAAGATTTTTTTCATTGATTTTTAAAAATAATAAAACTCGATTTTTTTCTAATCACGTGGATATTTATAGTACTGAATTTTATAATGTAAAAACTACAAAATATGATTGAATATATCACATATCCAATATATGTACATATTATGGTGCTTAATTTTGGACCCAGAAAGCTTATCACGTCTCTTACATATTATTATACTCGTACATACATAGTTAATTAAAGAAGTACAAGAAGTTAATTAAAAAAAAAAAAATTTGTTATTGTTTTCTTTTACGTTATTTATTTATTTTTTTTTTATATAGAGAAGCGGTAAAAGTTCAATACATTTCAATAAATGTCAATATAACCTCTCTCTTGGTATTCCTTTTAAATTAGCTTCTATGGACAGTAGTAATAACTGAAAAAAGCTTAAATCATTTGTCGAGACATGTTGAATTTTTGCCAAAAAAATGTAAAAAAAAAACCGCTAGAACAGCAACCAAATTAAAATTTAAATTAAACAACGTTTAAAATTCAAAAATGAAATTTTCAAATATTTAAATAAATATCCGAGAAAAAAAAAAATTTATTTACAACAAAAAAACATACATCAACATCAATTTCAACTAAACATACAATTCACAAATAATTTTAAAAAGTAATATTAAATTACGATATCTTAAAAAAAAAAATAAGAAAAAGTTTATTAAAAGATACCAAAATAGAATTATACAATACACAATATAATATGAAATTGGTCAGTTCGAATTTATTAATCAAACTGTTTGTGTTTGACGATTAGAAGCTTTTTTTTTATTCTAGAAAAACACTTTTTTTCATGTTAAATTTTTATCAAATACTTTTGCTTAAATATTTTAATTTTAAATTTCAAGTTGTAAACATTTTTCAAAATAATAAAAAAAAAAATATAATTAATTTTCGATAAGCACTTACTTATCTGTTTTTTAATTTTAACAAAAATCTGTTTAAATAATTGCCACATATTATTTATTTTCATGAGAATTTCTAATTTCGATTATTATTATTTTCTTTGTTCTTAAGAATCATAATTACCACCCTGTATGAGGTGTTAATGTGTATAAAAGTGTAACACTGTTACCACTGCCGGCTAGTTTCGTTGTCGCTGTCGATCTTACTACAATCAATATCTTAATCATTATTATAATTGAAGTTTTCATAAATTAAAGTGATTTTTTTAATAATTGTTTTTTTTTTTTTTTTTTTTAAATAATTTCATTATTAAAAAATTCTGAATTAAATTTAGTGAAAACAGTTTTGAAAATCTCAAAGTAAAAAAAAAAAAAAATAGAAAAACAAAAAAACATTATTAATTATTTCGTGTGAAATAAAAAAAACATATTTAAATATTAATTATTCGTATTTTAAAAATATTTTCTTATTAATTTCAAAACCTAAACAATGATAACACAATTCAGAGTTTTAAAATTTTTGAAAAAACATACTAAAAACCCATATTTTTATGTTTTTTTTGCATTATTATTATTTACGATGTGTGTCACTATTTTCTCTGTATCATCGGTAAGTATTTGTTAAATAAGTTTGTTATTTTTTTTTTTTTTTTTTCAAAATTTTATCAATTAAAAAGTTAAAATTATTATTTTTTTTCTGTAATTAAAAAAATTAAACCTTAATCAAAATTAATATTCTGTGTATATCGCGAAATAAAAAAAAAATAAAACGATATTTGACTGTTAAATTTAAATTTAAACTTTCAAAATAAAGTAAAAGTTCGTTTTTTTTTTTTCTGTATTCAAATTTGATTTTTAGTTAATTGAAAACTAATTTATCTATAAATTTAAGAATTTAACAATTTAGAAATGTAATTCAAATAGAATTCAATTGTAATTTTATTTTTAGTTTAAATATGTGTTTAATATTTTATAAAAATCATAAATATTTAGGTACGACATATCATATGTTTCCAGGCTTTACAAATATTGAGCTTTTAAAAATTTTTTTAATTAATAAATGAAACAATATAAAAATGTTAGTATTTTTTTAATAAAAGACAAAAATTTCTAACAATACAATTGAATATCATATATGTATGTATTTGTTCTTAGAAAAACAAAAAATAATTCACTTATTAATCATAATTAAAACTTACATATTTTTTTATTTGATAGTATTTAATTCAACATTGAAGTTTCAATTCATATTTATTTAGCGAAAATTAATCATTTAAGTTTTTTTTTTTTTTTTTTTTTTTTTTTTTTTGCAAAGTAAGTAAGTAAATAAATAAAAACAAATAATAATCTGGGGAAGAGTTTGTGGAACATTATAATTTCTTTTTTTAAAATTTTTTTTTTTTTTTCAAGACTGGAGTCACTTTTCTTTAAACCTTCTGATTTTTAAAGTTCTTTGTTAAAATCATTACAGTAAATTGATGCTAAAAATTATAATAAAGTATATACATACGAAGGACAACGATATTACTAATAACATAAGTAGGTAATTTTTTTTTTAAGATTTTAGATTTTTTAAAGAAACAACAAGATTTAATGTTTATACATATTACTAATACATACATATGTATATTATATGTATGAAGAATAAAATTTAATGTAAAGGGGGCCGTTGATGGTGCCCCATCTCTTTGTTGGTTTTGTGTTCCATTAGTTATATTAAGTATATTTATATATACTACATACTATATAAATAAGAAATAGCCATTTGAAAATTACTTAAGGTATAACATACGCACATTTGTTGCAAAGTCATAAAAATATGCATTTATTTATTTATTTTTTTTTTTTTCGTTATATTTTATTAATTTTTATTTTTGCTATAGTCGATGCATAAAAATGTGAAATCCGATTACAAACATATGTTTTCTATATTTAATGCATTTTAAGAAAAAAAAAATTTTTTTCAATTTCAATTTAAGAAAACTAAATTTATTATAATATGCTAAAGAAACTGGAAAATTATGAAGTACATACATATATACGTACGAACATACGTTCAAAAAATCTGAAACATTACACCACTTTTCCGTGTTGTAGGTATAAAATTTAATTTAATATTCAATAGATTAAATAAAAATCATTTAAACAAAGGATTTTACAAAGATTATTATTTTCATATTTAAATGAACTTAGTGAGGTTCAAATATTTATTTTTCCCACTTTTTATGTTTTTTAACGTACACATGTACTGTTCCAGTCTTGATTTACGACCGTGTAATAAATTCTAGTAAGCAAAATTTGATTTTTTATAAATTAAATAAAATTTATTTTTATACTTTTAATAGCAAAATATGCATCGCATGACATTACTCCATTTAAACACAAAGACTTTAAATTTGATTCAACCAACACCAGATGAAATAAAAGATCCAATTGATACTTGGCAAATCGTTGGTGATCCTCTTAATCGACAAAAAATATTTTCTGCATATTTTGATCCACGAATGGAACCATTACGTAAGTTAAATTATTTATTATTAATTTTATTCTAGTGAAAATAATATTGCATATTATTTTTATTATTTTAATTTTCCTCAATTTCAGTGATTCGTCTAAAACAGCATCAATCTATTCGATACATTTATTTGTATCGTTCTATTGATTAGCATTCTGATTTAAAAAATTTCCTTCTCAATCTTGATGTGCTAAAGTATAATCTGAAATTTTATTTTATTTTTTTTTTTTTTGCAATCGTAGTTTTTTATATTAAACTTTTCTTTAAGGATTTACGTTTACGTTTAGTAGATTCGTTATGAAAAGATGTCATTTTTTTTTTGTTTACACGTCTTTACCACATGTTTTTCCCATATCAATAATAAATTTTCCAAAGATTTGTTAATAAAAGTAAAATTGATTATTTAGAGTGTCCGAAGATAAAATTTCAGAAATATTTTTCTCCAAATTTTGATTTTGAAAAAGAAAATTAGATTATTAAACCATTTACTTGATTGAAATGTTAAATGTCAGTTATTTACGGTCAAATGACGTAGGTTTAAAACATGAGTTTTCCAAAAATCAATATTTATAAAATCAAAACCCTTTATCCACCAGAATTGTGAAAATATACATATTTGCCCGAAAAAAGGAGGTCGGAAAAACTTTTAAAAAGCCCTGTCATTTGTGTCAATCTTCTTGTTCTTGTCTATATTGTTATTGTGTTTGGTCTATTGTCGTTTTGTCTAAAAGAATGTTTATAGTTTTTATTGTTTTAGGATTAATTTATTATTATTATTATTTTTATAGTTAAAATTGATACAAGCAATTTGCCATTTGGAACAATTCGTGTTTTTGCAGTTTTAGAGCTTAAAAGGAAGGATTCAATTTATTGTTTATACAGGTTTAATTTTATTTTATTTATTATTATTACTATTATGTTCTTATATTTCTTTAATTTAAAAAAAAAAAATGTCGTTTTTTTTTGTTTTTGTGTCTTCACTTTTTTCATTAATAGATTTACCAATGTTACACGTCGTATTGTTAAAGCATATGAAGTTCTCCCAGTTCATGAGCATTTTGATATGAAATTTTCAGCTTTTATAATTGCATGTCCTTTATCTGAAGCGCATAATGTAAAACAAATACATTTACCAATTTCTGTCGCAATTGCATATCAAAGTGATAAACGTTCATTTTCAAGACCAACTTTTATTACAATAAAGTAAGACAATTAATTAATTATTCAAATTTTGATTATTATATACATATATATATTTTTCAATTAAAATAATAATACAAAATACAAGTAAAAACTCAACAAAAACAATAATAAAATATAAAATTTTTTGTTATGTTTCTTTTTTAAATTCTTAGATATTCCAACGGTAATTTATATAAAGATCCTGAAGTAAAATTGGCTGCTTGTGTTGGACCAATACAACAAAATTATAATGAAGCATTACGTGTTGTTGAATTTATTGAAATTTATAAATTATTAGGAGTGAAAAAATTTTATTTTTACAATTTAAGTGCAAGTTCAAATGTTAGTAAAGTAATACATTATTATAGAAAGGCTAAAATTGCTGAAATAATCAATTGGAATTTTTATGGTTATAAATTTGAAAGTGAAGTACGTTATGGTGGTATATTAGTTGCAATTAATGATTGTATATATCGTTCAACATTCATTGATAATTTTAAATATGTTGCAATTATTGATTTTGATGAAATTTTAATACCATTCAAACATGTTACATTATTAGATTATGCTAATGAAAAATTATTAGATAATAAAAATCGTAGAAATGCATTAATATTTCGTGGTACATTTTTTTATAAAAATTTTAAAAGTGATTATACACATATACCATCAAATATAAAAATTAAATTTTTATATACACAAACAAAAATTGAACGTACATTAAATCCATTAAAACCGCATATCCGTAGTAAATATATTGCAAATGCAAGAAGTATTATTGAAACTGGTAGCCATCAAATATGGCGTTCATTACCAAATTATGGTGAATATTATGTACCAATTAATGAAGGTTTATTATATCATTATAGAACTGATTGTATTGCAAGTGAAAATTCATGTAGTGGTCCAAAAACAATTGATTTTTCAGCAAGACGTTTCGGTTCATTACTATGGTATAATGTTGATGTGGCATGTAAAATTATATTTACAAATGATACCTGTCCAAAATCTGATTGGATAGAATCTCCAAATTATTGGCTAAGAATATAAAATAAAATGATTTTTTAATAACTATTCTTTCACAATATATTTTATGGTAATTTTGATATGTGTTGGTAAATAAATATAATTTTTTTTAAACAAAAATTTAGATTTTAAGAATATACTTAGTAAGTAAGTAATTATAAGCATACTATCTTAAAGTATTATATATACAGGTTATACTCGTTTAGAAAAACAATGAAAAAAAAAAAAATTAAAAATTTAAAGGACAAAAACTAAAAAAGGATCCAATGAAAAACACGTAATATTTTTAATTTTAAATTTGATTCTTAAGACATTTTATACGTTTTTCTAACCAACACATCCTTAATTATCGTATACCCATTAATTTTTAGAAATCTCACGAAATATTTTTGAAAGAATAGTTATGTTTTTTTAACGACAATAATATTATATAACGCATGTTATTAGATTGATCGGAAAATAATTGGACTTTTTATTTTTTGTAACTTATCTTCATTCTTTTTAGTATATCGTGCTCATATCATAATTTATTTTGAAGAGTATATAATGCGATCAAGAAATGGACCATTTCAAGTGCTGTTGCTTTCCGTTCAGTTGGATAAGGTATCCATTTACCTAGTTAAGAAAAACTGTTTTAAGTGCTCAAGGATTTAGCTTTCCAGAGGGCTTTCGAATCGTTATATGCGATTTTGCTTTGATTGAAGCCTTCAGTTGTTTTTTATAAATATCAAGTAAAGAAGGACGTCCGTGACCTTCTTCATCTTCAAGACTTTTGGCATCAAAAAGAAATTTAATGAACCATACCATTTTGCTTTTTATCCAATGCCATTTCATTAACTAGAAGTTAGGCTGAATACACTCTGAAATAGTAGTGTCTGATTTCAAAATACAGACCTGAATATACTATTTAAAATGACATATGACACGAGCACGATAAATGCAAAAATCTGCAAAAAAAAAAAATAAAAATAGAAGTAAGTTACAAAACATAAAATCACAATTATTTTTGCGACCAATCTAATATATTATGTATTTAATGCTAAGCATGACTTATCCTTAATATTAAAAACAACATTAAAAATAACATTAGAGATAGTTTTATCGTACTGATAGATTATTTTTTCTATTATTACTAACACAAATAAAATAAATAAAATTTACTATGAAGTTTCTTGTTTTTTATTTTCTTAAATTTCTCATTTCTATCTAGATAAATTGATAAATCTAACAGTTTGGTTCATCAAAAATTTTCCATGTATACTTTTTTAAATTAGTCCTTCAACATAAAAATTCCATCAATCTTTGCATTTTCATTCGATTGAAGTTTTGTTTTTATTTAAAATTTTTTGGAAGTATCTAGTAATCTTTTTTCTTTTTTTTAAAACTTTTTGAATAATCGAATATGTAAAATATAAGTATGTATATACTTAGATTTTTTTATGTCACACCTTAATTTATCAATTATATTTTTTTTTTATAATCTAAATATACTAGTACCCTATAAATAAATAAATAAAATGGGAGAAAAAACTATTATAATATAAATAATATTCATTATATTAAAAACAGAACGAGAATGAAAAAAAAAAAAAAATACATATACATATGTGAAACATAGGAACGAATATCTATAATCTACCATATTCCAATCCATTAGTTTCCACTTATCCAGTCTAACACGCTAGACATTTTCAATCGGAAACAAATGACTGAAATTTGTTCTCCTATAAGGATAGTTATCAAAACGACTTTTTCTCTTTCTTTTCATCGCATACATGTATGTACATAAATATGTTTTTAGTTCAGCCATGTTAACTGTAGGTATATTTAAAAAAAAAAAACAACATTTTAAAATTTCTTTATCTACTATCGCTATTATAGAATCATCCATTTATGTAATTATCATTATCTTTTATACCAAACAATTATCAATTTCAGCAACTTTAGTCACCTTTTGGTTCGAAAGACACATTCATGTAATTTACTAAATTGGGGCAACAAAACCTTTTTTTTTTTTTTCTTTGATGAAATATTTGCAAAAACAAAACAATTAAACTTACATCACATTTTCAGAAAACACATAAAAAATAATGAATCGAAAAATTTATATTTTTTGTCTTCACATAAAGATACATATTATGAGTATTTTAGGGATAAAAACACATAAGATAAAAAGAAAGATCAAGTGAAATAATCAACATTTGAATAAAAAAAAATAAATTAAAAATAAGCTATATTCTAACATACATAGATTAGATATTAGTTTATGATTATAATTTTGCTTATAAATAACATATCAAAGATACATACATATAACATATCAATATTATTTCTTTAATGACTTCATCTGAATATATGCATTTTTATAGATATGTATTTTTATATAAAGGAAAACTATTCGAACGATGACGATATTTTGAAAAACAATTTGAAAAAATGAGTAAATATGCGTTTGCGCATTACAATAATTCTTTAGAACTTTCTGTATATTTTTTTTTTTTTGTTCTAAACGTGTATTATTCCTATTGCTACTGCAGTCTTTTAAAATTGGTTAAATTAAAATGTGTGTTTAATTTTATAATAATTAAAAATTTGTCATTTGACAAAATTTAGGAAAAATGTTATAAGTTTATTTCGTATTTTTTACATTAAAAGAATAAAAGTGTATTATTTTTAATCGAACACAGTTTAAAAAAAAAATCGTACAATTCATTTTATATAAATCCTGAAGATATGCGATATTTTTATTAATAAAAAAAAAATTGAATTTATTTTTCTATGTAATCAAGTTAAATTCAATTCATAAAGAATCGTGATACAATTAAGAAAGTGCATTCAATTTAAATTGATAAAATAGTGATTTTTCATTTTTTTTCCTTATATCGCATACTTTCGAATATTCGCAGACAGATATTATACAATAATATTTATAATACACATAAGTTTTTTTTCATGCATACATACAAAACAAAAATATACCTTCATAAGTTCGATATTTAAAAATCAACAGGTAGGTACAAAAATATTATGTCTGAAAGTTTTTTTTAAAGTACAAGTAAGAATCAAGAGGAAAATTTTATTTTCTTATTATTTTACAATGGGGGATAAAGCTCAATTGTTTTTATAATATTATAGAGCTTTTATTTTCACGTGGTTTATTTTATTGTTTTTTTTTCATACGAAATTAAAATACATAATTAAATAATCTTATTTTCATATACGAAGAAAAAAATGTATTTTTCTCAAGTTTTATAAAAAAAAAATGTATTGTGTTTAAGATTACTTAAAAACTATACATATGGGGGAAATTATTAGTACTCAACCCTCTTAAATACTTGTTTTCATTTCAGTTAGCTCACCAAAATTGATACAATTCGTGTTAAAGAAAACTATTGAATGATTTGAAAGCTTAAAAAAATATTAAAAAATATAAAAAAAACAAAATTAATCAAAAACATTCGGGTTTTTTCAATGGTGTAACGTAAATTCAAGCTTTAATTGCATAGCAATAGGATTAAATAATTTATATACATGTGGTTTTAATTTTTTTATACAGGTACTGTAAGGTACATACTGTATAATATGTTCTTTCAGTAGATGTATACAATTTTTATTCATCAATAAAATTTCGAATTAACAAATTAAATAAAACAATATACATTTAATTTACTACGTTTAAACTTTAAATACTTAAGTATTTTTAAAATCAATTTACTAAGCATAAAACATCAGTTTACAGATAATGTATGTACAAGCAAGTAATACATATATATTTTCTATTTTATTTACTTAATTTAAATTCCAAGAATATAAATATTCTTTCTATAGTTTGTTATATGTACATTATACTTAATATTACGTTAAAATTAACACAAAATTATTTATCCTTCTGTCGGTTTGTTAATCCGTTTGTGTATAATCTATTTATAATGCATGAAATGCATTAACTTCCTCATCGTATATTATATGATGTTTTTAATAATATTACAGCATATATTTGATATAAAAACAACAACAGCAACAAAAGAAATTTACAAAAACATTAAAGTATATGTTTTAATGTCTTTTTATTTTGTTTAATTTTTTATTTCATTTCATTTTATTTATTTTCTTTTTATCTTTTTTTTTTTTCATTTCAATAATGAATGTATTAGATATTCATACATAAATGTGGTGAATGATTTAACGAACGGTACATGCACATAAGAATATTTAAAATATATGTACCAAAAAAAAAATTAAATAACATCATTTTGTATATCATAGATTCTATAATACGGTCAGTATTATTCATTTTTCATTAAATCATCATTATATTTGTATCTACATATATATACAATATGCAAATTATAATATAATACATATGTATAGATTTTTATGTGAATAATACATAAATGTACTTTTTAAATTTAAACATCATCATCATCATCATCATCATTTGGTTTTTGATAGAATTATTTTTTGATCTTGATTTTAGTTCTCAGTATAAATTCAAAACTATCGGTCAATTGAAAATTAAAGCATAAAGTTCATTTATTTATTTATATTTTTCTTGTATATATCTGCTATCTAAAAGGTGGTGTTGAATAATTATAAATTGTATATATATATACATATGTAAATATGAAATTGCATAAAGCTAAATAAAAATTTCATTCAATTACCAGTGAAATTTTATAATTTGTGCAATTTATATAATTATAATTGTATGTATTATTATTAAAATAACATATATGCACATATTTACTATATATGTATATGTATATATAAGTACATAACAGTAATACCTAATATATTATTATTTAATAAAAATTAAAAATATCATCATCTAAACAAAAATTCTGCATCTATAAAAAAAAAGTAAGAAAATGAAAAAATAAAACAAAATACATTTTAACAATTGAAAAAAATTAAAATACTGTAGTTTTAGATAAACAAAATTTATTGTGTGATAAAAAAAAAACAAACAACAGGTAACATTTAAAGCTGGTGTCTTAACTATTTCCCAAAAAAACAATACTATCTCTTTTTATTTGTTTTTTCTTGTAAATCCATATTTAATTTGAAATTGATGCTTTTTTAAAAATATTTTTTGTTTTCAAGTAAAACATTAACAAAAACAAAAAAAAAAAAACAAAAAAAAAATCACATTTCAATAATACAACAAACACGTGTATTAATATTCTAAAAATTTTTATTCAAATAGAAAAAGGAATAAAATATATTGAATGAAAATAAAATGAAAACTTTTTAACAGATTTTTGTTGAGCGTGCTTATAAAATTCATATAAAAGATCAATTCAATAAAAAATCATTCAGGTATTAAAAATAAAAAAAATAAAATATAGAAAGTAAGGAATACATGTATGGTACGTAATTAAAGACGAGAAAGTATAGTAAGTAAAAGATGTTAGAAAATTTAAGAATATTTGAATTAAAAATTTTTGTACACAATTTGTTCAGTTTTTTTTTTTTTTTTTCAATAATAGAAAATAAAATAACTTCTCAATAAGAGAGTCTCACATTACCTAAATTGAGCCGGCGGCGCTATCATTTGCAATGTTTTCCGTTATTTTTGAAATGTTGTATTTTAATTAAAATTTAATGAAATTCAAAATTAAATTATAATTAATTTTCAAGAATTATTATCAATGTTTATGATATGTTCGAATTTAAGTTACCACACACTCCTTCATTTAATTCATAAGAGAGCATCTATGAAAAAAACGTTGTTCTTGAACTTTATTGCTTATTAATTTAAATAATTCATAAAATTTATAAATTGTCAAAAGAAAAAAAAAAACAATTTAGTGAATTGAAACTTGCCAAAATTTATAAAATTTATTGATAATTTTAAGTAACATGGACATTTTATTTTTATTTTCAAGTTTATAAAATTTTTTTTCACTCTCTTAATATCTACACATACATAGATTATTTTTAAAGTTTTTATGCTTAGGGATTAAATTACTATTGATTGATTTTAATGTTTAAGAAAAATATTTCAATTTTCAATTTATAAAACTTTATCATACATTTTTTTTCTCCTGTATTTTTCTTTCTTTTAAACTTTTTATTGAACTTAGAAAGAAATTTAAAATAAAAACAAAAAAAAAAAAAAGCATAAAATGAAAAAAAAAATAAATTCCCTTAACTTGCTTTTCAATTTTTTTTTCCCTAATTTTATTTTGTTTTGTTATCCCTTCTAATGCATTCAATATTACATACTATATAGGATTCATATTATATACATATTATATGTACATACATACATATATTTGTGTATACGTGAAAATTTTTGAATTTTCAATATTTTTTGGCCAGTATCCAAGTAACTGCTGCTGTTGGCTTGCTATTTGCTGACTTTAACGTAAATTCTTTTGATGCATTTTATAAACAAATTTCTTATTTTCAAGTTTACAGATGATTCCATTTAAATCGGTAGTCGGTAATATATTTTTTTTCTCATTATATAGGTACCATATATGTTTGTTTACTTCCTTTCTTAGTTTTTTTTTTCCTAACACATACATATAACTCCTTGAAGATGAATTACTGCAGAGAAAATGTGTATTTTTTATATGTTTTAAATTATTTTTCTTCTATTTTTTTCTCCAATTTTCGACATTTTGATTTATGAATTTTATGATTTCAAATGTAGCAATGACGCACTTGTTTATGTCAGGCAAATATGAAAAAGAAAAATTTATATTTTTTTTTTTTCACGTATTTTGTATTCTACGAATATGGAAAAAAACACTAAGTTTTTTGTTTAAGTTCACTTTTTTTTTTTCTTCAATTTTTTATCAAAATTCAATCATAAAAAATAAAGTCATAGCATTGAACTAATATTCTCTACGTTGAAACAAAAAAAAACATTTTGATACTAGAAAGAAATTAGCAAAATCATTGTCATTTTATCCTTGTATCTTGAATAAAATTTTTTTCTTTCAAAACTCATACAAAGAATAAAAATTTCAATTCTACAAATTTTATACTCATTTTGAATTAGAATTTCATAGTTTGAAAATAAAACAAGAAAAAAAATATATCTCAATTGGGAACATTAATTCTGTATTGAATGAGTTGTAAAAAAAAAAAAATATGTATAACTTTCTTTTCGCAAACATGCATACATGTATTTTAAAAATTCATATTGATTTCTCTGTTTTAGAAAACAAAGGATTTAAAAAAAAATTGGTACTTACACAAGATAAATCATAAATAAAAAAAGATTTCTTTCAAATAAAATACCATCCTTAGTATTTTTGTTTCATAACAACAATAAAAATATAGAAACAAAAGTGAATATCAATTACTAAATAATAAAAAAGAAAAATACCATAAATGTAAAAATTTATTCAAAGAGATAAAAAATACTACCTATATAAATTTTTATATCTTTTTTAATATTCTACTGACTCCCCACTTAAATGACAACAACTTACATCAATTCTTTATCAAATTGAATAAAAAAATAGTCATATAAAAGATACTCAATTCATAGATTCATTTGCTTTTGAAATCTTACTGGATTTAAAATCATTACAAAGTTATCCTTTTTTTTCTTTTCTCTTTTTCATCCTCTATCTTTTTATTTTATATACATACATATCTGGATTTATTCAAATACGTATAATGACTTTTTTTCTGCTTCATTTATCTGTTTAATATTCTATTATTTATTTTTTTTTCTCTCTTTCAAACTAAGAAGTATAAATAGAATTTTTAATTAAAACAAAGTTGAAAAGTACATATAAAAATAGTATTAATTAAAAATTGTTATTACGTAAATGGTCACTTTTAGAATTGTCACGTTTTTAATATACGTGCTAAATGAACATCATCATATCATTTTATTTTATTCGCATATTTAGAGAGAGAAAAAAAAAAGGATTTTTTTTTGTTTTTTGTTTTTTTTTGTTTTTTAAATTAACTTCTTTTTGTAACATTTTTAGCACAAATACACATTGAAAAACGAAGATTTAAAATATAAAAATAAGAAAAAGATAATTAAAACATTTTTATGCAAAGTAAAGCAAATTTTAGATAAAAAAAAAAATAAGACTAAGAAAAAAAAAAATTTGAAATGGGTTTTGTTTTCTATGATTTTATTATGCATTATGTACAAATTAATATATAAATTTTTGTGTAATTTAAAGCTTAAAATTTATACAATTCTCATGAAATGAATTTTATACATTTTTTATTTTACTTTAATTCTTTAATTTAAAATGTAACAAAAAAAAAAAAAGTTTTAGGAATTTTTCATTATATTAATTTTTATATAAAATTTTGAAACCATTAACTTTACGTTTTTTTTTTTTAACATTATTTTTTTTATCTTAAAATTTATTACATAGTTACCTCGAAATAAAACCACATGGCCATAAGTTATCAGTTCCTTACTATGATAATATATGAACGTTATATTTTTCATATGTGTGTTTAACTACTATCTCAGAGTATATAGTTTATACACACATACATATATGTATGTACTTACATACGTTTTTATCCACATACACTGTAATTATGTTATGTATTCATATTAAACTATATAAAATTGTATAAAATTTGAATTTGAATAGTATATTATTACAAAATATATGCATATTAATATTTTTTTTTTCAGTTACATGTAAATACACACACATACATATATGTACATATGATTTAAAAAACATTTAATTTTTTTATTAAAATATACATATATGTATATAAGTTTGTCACACATATAGTAGTATCTTGTGGTATACAAACTTTTTTAATGGTCACGATTTTCATCATCATTTTTAGTTAAGAACTTGTTCATTAAATTTCAATATACATATTCCAAAATAAACATTTAAAAAAAAGAAGAAGAATAATTTTTAAATCGAAAAAGTTTGACTTATAACTTAATAATTACTAATTTAAAAAAAATATATATATATATATGTACATTAAAAAAATGTTATATTTAGAAAACGAAAATAAAAGAAATTAAAAAATATAATATGAAATTTTATATAATAAGAAATTTGTGCATAAAAAAAAAATTATAATTAATTATTAATATATAAGTTACTTTTATTGAATATTTTCCAGTTGTACATAATTCGTATAAAAGAAGCTAGTACGACAGCTTAACTCTATTATAATGTTAAAATTTTGTTCACCAAAATCCATTAATAGACGTCAAAAAATCGTGGTAATGTGAATTGATGTTATATATATACATACGTTACATATGTATTTTGATTAATGTTATATTTAGTGACAAAAACAAGAGGAAAAAAAAAACAAAAGAAATATACGAATAATTTATGTTTTCCTAGAATGTATGAAGGTGGGAAAACAAGACATTAAAAAAAAAAAATAAAACAAAAAAAAAAACAAAAAAAAACAAAACAAAACAAAGAATAAAAAGGAAAATATATAATATTATGTTGTTTATTTGTTTGTCTTTGCATGTCCTCCTCCTAGTTTTTTTTTTTTTTGTGTGTTTTTTTTATTCTAAAAGAAAAAAGTGAATGTTGTAGATACATTCACCACATTATTAAACGCACGCAAAAAAAAAAAAAAACTAAACACCTTAAAACACCCTAAAGATTTTTGTTAGATAAACTTCTAATCAAGTTCAAAAGTTTTGATCCTTCCTGCTTTTATTGTATAGAAAATAGAAGTGTTTTTTTTTTTTTTTTATCTTAAATGTGTTGTCTTGAAAAGAAAAAGTTACATTAAAAACTCATTGTGAAACAATGTAACAATGTGAAAACAGTTTTAATGTATAGGTACATAGATAACAAAGATCTTGTTATATGTTTTGTTTATTTTTTGCTATCACAAGCACTGTAGTCTGTTGTTTTTTTTTTTTTCTCGTTGTTTTGGTTTTGATGATGATGATGATATGCTTTGGATTTAATTGAAGATTAATGAAAACTTATGTTGAGTTGTAGATATATGTGCATATATGTACATATGTATATTACACTATGCTATGTATCGATTTGAAAATAATAATAAAGAGAAGAAAAAAAACTATAAATAGAAATTAATTAATTATTTTTCTTAATTTACAAACTCATAAACGATATAGAAAAATTATGTATTTTAAAGACTAAAATACATATATAGATAGATAGGTAGAAATATAAATAGATGTACATATAGATATATAAAAAAATAATATTAATTAATTAATTCATAATAATAATAATAATAATAAATAACGTAAAAATTTTTCGATAATCATTAGGAACATCAAGAACGACAGAAACATCAACAGCAACAAAAACAAGAAAAACAAAAAAATTATAATTATAAATCAAATGTATCTGGAAATTTTTATGTAAATATCGATGATATAAAACCGCCCCATTCTGATACGAATACAACGACAATAATATCAACAAATAAAAAATTATCAAATCCAACCATAGCAACAGTAAAATTACTATCAGAAAAAGAATTCGCCCACTATTTAAAATTAAAACGACCATTAATAATTGCATTAAGCGAGTAAGTATTTAAATAATAAAATTTGAAAAAAAAAAAAAAAGCCCACTGTGTTTAAGTTAATTACAATTTACTTAGTTGGTTGTTTTTTTTCCTGAATTTTAAGTTTTAATGTAAATTTTCCAATATGTAATTTTTTTTTTCTTAAAAATGTAATTATGTATTGGTTCCATTCAATGAAAAGAATATGCAAATCATCATTTTATTTTTGTTAATGTTCATTTTTTTTCTTAAACTTAATTATGTATCTATGATAAAAAAAAAAAGTCATTTTAATCGAAATCATTTAAAATTCTCAACACCCATAACTAATTATCATTTAATCATCAATGAAGTAATTTAAATGAAAAAAAAAAAAAAATACAGAACGAAAAGAGAATGAACACACTTGGTGATAATCAAACAATAATTATGAAAAGTCTAACAAACAAAAAGTTATATCAGTTTTTCATTGGTTATTGTATTTAAAAAAAAAAATTTATAATCAGCTTTGTAAAGACAAAAAAAAAATTAATAATAAAAGTCACAAGACAAAGGATTTATAAAGTGTTAAGAAATTTTAGTTCTTCTACATCATCGACATTTTTTCCTCGTTCAATTGTATAAAGATTTCTTGAAGTTTTGTTCAAAAAGTATTTAGGTATACTTTCTTACTGTTTTTTTTTTTAAGAAAAAAGATATACATAGATATACTATATGTATGTACTTGAATTTATTGAAATACAAAATTTTCAAAAAAAATCTAATTAAAAATTGGAATTAAATAGTAATTTCTTAATTAATAGAATTCATGTCTTATACATATGTATGTACATATGTATGTGAAATAAAAACAATTTATGTCAAAACCTGAAGATAGTAAAAATATATTTTATAGACATACGTACATCTATAGATAAATGCAAACTACATTTCATAAGTTTTTACATACTTGTATGTGTTTATACATATACATATATGTATGTATCTACATATTTAAGTGTTTTGATAGAAGGAAAATTTCATTTTCTTACACACAAATCTCTTCGTTTTTTTTTTTTCTTCTTCTTTTTTAAATTCTTTTACTTTATCAGTTTTCATAATCTCTCGCACAATTTACTGAATGATACGTGCTGTTATATTATTACATTTTCTAATCCAAATAGAAAAGCAACAAAATAAAATAGACTTTTCTATTCAAATCTCCTTTTTCAAACTACAAAATTTCATTTAAATCGTATTTCCTGCTGATGTTTTTAATTCAAATCTAGATTTTTTTATTTAATATCATCTTCATAGTCATCATAAAAACAAGAAAAAAGATTTTAAAAAAAAAATCATTTCTTTAGCAATTAATCTTTCTTTTTTTCTTTGCACTTTTAAAATGTTTTTACAAATTTTATTATGTATACACATTTACACGATCCTATTTTTTTCTTTATATTTTTCATTTTAGAATAAAAACTCATTAGATGATGATATTACATTACAAATGATGAAATACGAGAAAAAAAAAAAACAAATTTCAAAATCCTTACAAAGAAAAAAAAAATCGTAATTTTAAAATACAGAAAGTAGAAAATCAAAAAGTAATAATGAAAAAATGTACTTCTATTTTTTGTCATTTTGCACTTTTTATTTCAATTTCAATTATTTTTTTTTTCGTAATTAAAAAAAAAGACGGTTTTTGTAACGCAATATACAAAATGCATGCTTTACATCAAATATTTTATCAAAAAAATTCGAAAATAAATTTATAAAAACGAAGTAAATTTTTAATTTAAATTCAAAAAAAAAAAAAAAAAGAAAAAAAAAAAAACAGAAACAATTTTTGTAAAAAATTCACAAAATCATTGATTTCCAAAAACAAAAAACGATAAATATGTATGTACATATGTATATACATATGTATAGTTGAATGTTAGGGAAAAAAACAAATTCAGAATGTTTATATTAAAAGTTTTTTTTTTGGTTTTTTTTTAAAGAAATTCTAATAAATTATGATATTTTCGAAAAATTTTGAAACATAATGTGTGTTGTAAAATTTCTTACGCGATTGAATTCAATTTTAACGATGAAACTTTAAATTTCCTATTTACATAATTGCTTTTACCATACCTACATATATATTAAAATTTGCATATTCTCTACAACTTTGATTTTATTTTAAAGTTTTAAGAACATCTAAAAATAAAAAATAAAAAAAAAAACCAATTAATTAAAATACTATTAAAATTATCGTTAGAATACCGTTTGGTGAAAATTTACAATGTATGTACATATATTAAAAAAAAAAAATTAATTACAAATTTCACCTAAAGATATAAGGATATTTTTTTTTTATTCTGAAAAAAATTAAAGTTCTTTTCATGAATGATGTTTAAATTTACACAACTTGTTCCTTTTCAATAATCGTTATAAAATTTAGGAAAAAAACATTTTATCTTATATTTTATTAAAATTTACGTAAAATAAATTTCAATTGAATAAATTAGTAATATTTGTTTATCTTTTTTATTTTCAGAGATCAATATTCACCAGACTATACACGGTTTCTTTTACAAGGTAGGACAATCCTTAAATAATATTTTCTTTTTTGTTTTTTGTTTTTCCTTTTTATGTATATAACTCAAATTTAGAATTTTAAATTTCTTTGAAAGACCAAAATAATCAAGAATAAGATTTTTCACAAATTTAAAAGTAGAAAAAAAAATTATTGCATTTAGCTTCTAAATTATTTTGTTTTTTTTTGTTCTTCACTTTTGATTTTTCCGTTAGCAAAATAAAACTACAGAAAAAAAAAAATAACAATAATAATTTATAAAAAATCACAATGTTTAGTAATACAATGAAATTTCATGTAGATTATACTTATTGTATCTTCGATTAGAGTAAATTATAATTCTGTAAAACAAAAGATCTCTTTTGATGCATAACATAATACATTTTACATTGAAGGGCTAAAACAAACAAGAACAAAAATCAAAAATTTCATGTTTTTTAGGTACCATCACTTACTATATAATTTTAATACACAATACCTGATGATTGTCGATATATTCATGTTAAATCAATTTCCGCTTTACTTGTTTTAAAATATTTGTCAAATGTGAAAAATTGTGGGAGCTGCTAAAGAATAAAGGGTATCCTAAGAAAATATACAAATACATACATAAATATATATATTTTATGTTTGTATGTATGAAAATCATTTACATTCACTGTTTAGATATTTTAACAAAATTTCCCTCTTTTACAAAAGCTATTTCCTCAAAATTTGTGGTTCACTAAACCGAAACAAAAAAAGGGAACGGCATGAATGATGATTGTGTTAAAAAATAAATAAAAGAAGAAAATGTCGAAAAAAAAAATTCTTAAAATATTACCACTACCCACAAAAAATGTTTAACATATAAATGTCATCATTTTATATAAGAAAAATCAAATTTACAAGAAAAAGAAAAGAAAAATAATAAAAGAATAATAAAAGAGAGATAAAAAAAAAATAACAAATATCTTGTAAGGAAAAAGTTCCACTTGAATTTATCCATCCTATAAAATCTTTACTTTATACACTAACACATATGCATCACTATTATTAAACGATTTAATTTATCCAATAAATAAAAAGAAGACAAAATATGTACATATTTTTTTAAGTTCTAATCATAAGGCGATCTAAAAACCTTTTGAGACACAACATTCAAAAGTGATTGTACAAAATTTAGTAATATGTTATGTCGTTTTTCGTCTTATATAAAAAAAAGAAGAAGAAGAAAGTATACTCGTTTTCCAGGCCTCTGAACAAATAAGATAGATTTATATTGATTTGATTACATATTTATTTATTTATCGATACAAATTCATGGTCAGTCATGCTGAAGTGTTTTATATTGCCGCGACAAGGATACAAAAAATAAAACTCCTTTTTGATTTAGTTTATTTGATTATTTTGTTTTTGTTATATATTGTTTTTTTTTTTTTTTTTTGTGAAAATACAAACATTTGTGAATATAATTCCGATAAAAGAGAAAAAAAATTATTTATTTATTTAATTTTGTTTCGTTTTATTATTTTGTTTTTTTTTTGTTTATCTCAATGAAAAAAACATAAAAGATTTTGAAGGACTATGAAATTATCTGATTGTCCAAGTTGTATATCATCACCATCTGAATTTGAAGAGGATGGTAATGATGGTGATAACGATGATGATGATAATGATAATGATAATAATGACAATGATAATAATTATATTGTTGGTAAATCATCAAATTCTGAAGTATCATCATCATCAAATACAACAAATTTATTTTCAAGATTTTATTTTTTACCATCAACAAAAGGATGGAGTGAATTAACAAAAGTGCTATTTTGTAAAAATAAACCAACAGGAACATTTAATTATACATCAAGTAGAATAAATCCTTATCGTAAATTTGATCGTATTGAAAGAAAACATAAAATAAAAAAACGTGATTTAGTTAGAATTAAAAAACAGCAATTATCGTCAGGTAAGGATATAAATTTTCATTTTCTTCGTTTTTAATCTAGTCGCTTTGGGAAAATTACTCCTATTATTTATTATTGAAAAAAAAAAAAACGTCAGAAATTTCAGAAACTTCAGGACTTAATGAACGTTACTAATTTTTATTTAAAAAAAAATTTATTATTTTTAAAATATTTTTCAATTCTTGTGTAATTTTTTTAATTTTATTTGAATTTTCATAATCTCAATTTAAACAGAAATTTATACAAAAATTTTATAACACAAAGAGTAAAGAATTTGTTTAAAAATTTTAACAAGTATGTAAACTAAAAATTGTGAAATATTCAAATTGTTTTCTATTTAAACAATAAAACTTAATAATTACAACGAGTTTTTCATCATTTTAACTTAAAGTTTACAAAGAAAAAAACGTTTAACAAAAACCTTAAGGATTTAATATTGAATTACAAAAGTTAACTTGTTCGAATATTTTTTTTTTTACTTTTATTTTTTCCACAAAAATTTCATTTATTTTAAAGAGCAAAACTTTTTAATTTTTGTTTATTTTTGAATTTTATATATTTAAAAATTCGCTGTGGTAAATAAATAAAAGAAATAAGAAGAAGAAAAAAGTAGAAATTCATTATAATTTTCTAAATATACATTATTGGTAAATTACAGAAAAATGTGTCCTCAAACAAAAATATAACTTATAATGTAGGTCAAAAAAATATTTGAAAATAAAAATATTTTCTCAATTATTTAAAATTTACACAAAAAACAATTATTTTTTTTTTCACAACATATTTGTAATTTTTATGTTGTTTACGCATTTTCAATTTCATTATGAAAAATTTACAAAATATACTTAAACTAAAACATTTTTATTTGTAATCATACACACACAAAATTTAAAACTGAAAAAAGAAAAATAATGTTTATGATCATCATTTCCGTTCAATTGCCAAAAGGTATTTCATTTATAAAATACAAATAAATTTAATTTTTATTTAGTTTATTTATTTTTTTTCTAGTATAAATTGTTTTATTTTGTATTGATGGTAAATCACCGCATAAATTTGATTAGCTGTATGTTTTTTTTTTATTGTTCTTTATTTTTTTTTTTTATATGATAAAAATAAATAAAGTTCATCAATAAAATTCTATATAAAATGTATTTTCTAGTACAAAAAAAAATAAATAAAAAATAAATAAATAAAAGCAGTTACACTCAACTATGAGGGCCAAACCCATCAATTCTCTAATTTTATATTTAACATTTTATTTTCATCACATAAATATCAAAATAAATGCAGCGAATTGTTTTGTATATCAAAAAAAATAAAATAAAATAAAATAAAATAATCAAACATTCTACAGATACTTTAAAGTACCTACATGATAAATAAATATGTATGTGCAATTTTGTTCAAATCAGATATAATAAAGTAGAGTGCAAATTATTGAGGTTTTTTTTTTTTCAATCATGTTTTATTTTGTAGTCATACTGCATACAAGCCCTTGGACATTCATATTAAATAAAAATTACCTATGACTACAATACATGTATGATAAATGAATGAATATACTACAATGAATAAACCTTAAAAATTTTTGAATAGACAGCTTATAATAGTCAGTAAAGTAGAATTTTTTTTCTATATTTATTTTGAAATCAAAATGTATCAATTTGTTTCAATATTTAATTAACAATATTAAACTAAATCCATTGATTTATCAGGGTTATTATTATTATACTTTTTTTATATATATAGAACTGTATAGATACATTAACGATTATTATTATACTCTAATATCATGAATTAATACTAAATTTACTACTGATAAATTGCGTTTATAGGTAATTTCTATTTTGCTATTCATAAAACGCCTTTTTCCACAATATAATTTGTTCAATTCAAATGTTCAATTAAAAAAAAAAAAAAAACACAGAAAATTATAATAAAAATCGAATACAAAATATTTTCAAATAACCGCTCCTACACACATTATAGGCAATCTACATAAATACATTTTTTTTTTTATTACGGTTGACTTGAAACGCATTTTTTTCCGATCAGTTTGATTCTTTTGAAGATCATATCATTCATAGAAACAAAGTAAAGTGTTTATTTTTTTTTTTTATGAATCTTTAAAAATAAAACTATATGTTACGGATAATCGAATTTCAATTTATTGAGAGGAGAAAAAAAAAACAACAGAACTGAAAAAAAAAATATTTAAAACTAAATTAAACATCCAATTATTGATTCTTTTATTGATAATTATTCTATATACAAACAAAATTTTTCTTTTGATATTTTTAACATATAAATAATAATAATAAAATCAGATAAAACGCAATTAAAATGAAAAATACATTATATAAATTTAAAGATAAAATGTTGAATTTTCAAAAATTAATTACATTTATTTTAACATCAATTTAAAAAAAATTTTTAAAATTAAAATTGAAAACAATTGAAAAAATATGTATATGAACAAAAAGAAAAATATATGTACTCGTATGTATTTCGCTTTGAAGTTATTACTTTTAAAATAAATAAAAAAATATAAAGAATTTCTTTGCATATTTTTTTTTTTCAATATTCAATCAAAAATCTATAATAGAACTTTATAACGATAATAATAACAAAAAAAAAACTTTTACCGCCGTATATTCATTCATCAACCCATCATAACTCATAAATCAAATTTAATTCAATTTTAAAAAACAACAATAAAAAAACTTTAGCTCGAAAATGGATTTTTTTCGAAATTTTTACATTTTAAGTCCTCCTGAATCTTTTAAGACAATTTTGTGTCTGTGAAAATGTATGTGAGTAGTCCAACAATATCAGCAAAACGGGTGTGACTGAGTCTTTATGCATCGATAAATCTTAATGCAACTTTGAGTAGAAAATAATTGAAGCTCAATTGGTACTGAGTTATTTAAGAAAATATTTCAAATCTCGAACGCTGAAATCTCCAACGCTAAATAATACTATATTGACGTCCTGTAATTTTTTTGATCGGTGCATCTTCACGCACTTTATATTTGATAAAATTTTAAATATTTTCTTAATAAAAACTTTCTAGGAATACAATATTATCTTTTTTTTTTCTTCAATTTAAAATTTCCAATATACCACGAACTTTTCATAAGAAATTTATAGTTTTATATTTTTAGATTGAAAATTTGCACAATTGTAAGTTCCATTTTAAACTCACGTTCATGAATCTATATCAATGGATTTTTTTTGTTTATAAATTAATTTAAAAGTTATCCATTCTTGTCACAGTAGCCAAAGTAATAATTTATATGAACAAATTACTACTCTTTTTGATTTATCACTGACCTCTTTCGTACACTTTTCTTTTTTCTAGAGTAAAAAAAAAAATACGATAAAAACCGCATACCTTTCTACAATAATACTTCTTCAGTTAATTATTGTGTGAACGTGCAAACACAAAAGTATGCAATTTAACAAATTACACAAAAAAAAAGCGACATGAATGGACATATTATATTGGTAAAAGTTCAAATACAATACAATGGTAACAACTTCCATATTATCAGTTTATACATGTGCTCATATATGTACAAATACATATATGCACATACAATATATTATAAAAAGTCGGCATCATATATGATTTTAGAAGAGGCAAATAATAATAATTGATTGTTTGGTGTAATTCACCTGATTGCAACAGTAAGATAGCATTAGAAGCAATAACCTTCCGCATATAATATGATGTAGTTCTTTTACAAAAAAGAAAATTGAAACAGTTAAATGGGTGCATTGATTCATGTACTATTATAACACACACATGTACCTACCTACATATGTAATCGAACCTGCAATTTAAGTACATATGTAGGTAGATATGCATTTAAAAATGTACTTACTTTTTTTTCTCTCTATTATTAAAATATCTATTATTACTTTCATATATGAATATATAACAATAATGGTTAGAAAAGTATAATGGCTATTAAAATTATTGCAAAAAAAAAAAAAAAAAAAAATATCACATGTGGTAGATATGAGAAAAAGTTCAAAGAAAACCGCAAAATGTATTTAATAAAAGAATATAATTTCTAAAATACCATAAATGGTTAAACATTCTGTATATATACATATGTATTATATAGGTATATATACTTATATCTGTGAAGTATCAGTTAAATGTACATTTTACCGCCCACCTTATATACAAGGATGATTGACTGTCCTGACTGTATAAATATTCGCAGTACATTTGTGCTTCGAAAGGTAATAATTGCAATTAATATACACACAATTAAAATATATTGAATACCTTTATACTCATTGTTAGATCCATCAATTTAAATTTTATAGAAAAGAAAGTAGCACACAAATTATGTATATGAGCATGCATGAAGATAATCGTGAATAATCAATAAAAAATATCAAAACAAAAATATTAAAAAAAATATATATATATACTATAAATAGTGATCATGATGAACTTTAATTATTGGTCAAATATTCTACAAATTTCTAAAATTTGTTTATAGAAAAGATTTTTTCTTTCAATTCATCATGTATGAAGTCTGTGTTTATTTAGAAAACAGAGAAAGATTAAATTAGTAATTTGAAAGAAGAATCTATTTCTTTCTTTTTATTTTATGCTTTGAGGCAAATAAAATTTTTTGACTTTAAAAAATAACAAAATGTATTTAAAATTGAAAGAAAATTATTAAATACAAAATACATAGAGAAAAAAAAACTAGATTTTCTTTATATTTTTTCAATAGCTTTGATATTAAAAGGATTATTCAAACAAGGAGTACAAGAAAAAAACAATTTTAAAAAAATATGTGAACTAGAATAGATTAATAAAGAAAAATCGAAATAATAAAATTCTTTAAAAAATATTTTAAAAAAAAATCTATAGATACATATGTTGAATCCTTACAAATATAATGGAAACGGGAAAAAAAAAAGCAATAAAGTAATCAAGTTAGATTTATGAAACTTTAAAATGATTTAGATATGACGATGTTACATGAAAAAAAAAATTTAGTAAAACATAAAAATGCAAACTGGTCACATGAAAAAAAAAACACAGTACACACACAATATTCAAGAAAATAAATTTAGCGTTTTTTTTTATGAATGATTTATATTCAAATTAAACCATTCACATAGCAGAAAAAAAAAATAATGAAAAAAAAAAAATATTTGCCCAGTACAAGTATTTTGTAAAATAAAATTAAATTTCTAATTAATGAAATATGTACAATGTGACACATATAATATTGTTGTGTTTTTATTCGAAATCTCTACAGATGAAAATAAATTAAACCGCATATGTTTTTTAACAAAATAAATAAATTTTATGGATTCATTTTTTGTTCAATTATTTTTTATTATTTTCTCGTTGGTTTTTTTTTTTTTTTTAATTTTATTTTGACAAGTGTATTTTTTTTAAATATAAAACATTTAATTTCAATTTAAAAAGGCAACCAAGAAAAAATATCCAGAAAAAAAAAATCGTACAATTAAATTAGTTATATACAATTTTATTGGTTGAATGAATTTATTATTCTAAAAATTCAATTAACAAAAAAATACAAAATACATTTCACACTTGATATTTCACAAAATTACAAGTATTTTAGCTTTTTATTTGAAATTTCTCATCTCTTTATCCCTTCCTTAACATAAACTTTTACACATTTTGTATCTTTTGTTTTATTATCTACTATCTAAAAACTTTAGTTTACTAAAAATATCAAACCAGGTGACATTATCAATAAACATTAATTTTCATCAAGTGACAAAATGTCATTGTTATTTTTTAAAATTGAATAAAATGTTTCAAATATAGGTACTTGAGTTTATATTTTCCATAAATACTATTTATTGATTTTGTTGAACATAAAACAATAACGAAACAAAAACGAAGAAGAAGAAGAATACGATAAGAAGAAGTAAATGAAAATCAAGTAATTTAATATAAAATAGCAACAATAATAATAACAACAACTATATACTATATAGTATATGTTCCATTTAAAACGTTTATTATATGCAGTAGATAGAAGTATAGAGTAATTTAATGTGTCCATTTTGTACATATGTACATATTAAAGTTTTTGGTAATTTAGTACGAAATACATTAACACATGTATTACATATTCAATTTTATTAGAATATGTATAAGCAAAAATAACATAAAATTTATTCTCAAAAGTCGTTAAAACATAAAATCCATAAATGTCAAGCATGTGTAGATATGCAAAACGTATATATTTATTATTGTGTGATTGTCATTTAAAATTTACTCTCGTATTAAAGATAAATCTTGGAACAATTTTAAATCTTGATTTCACAATTCTTCATAACATTGACCTATTTGTTTGTTCGAAATATTTTTTTGTGTTTTTTTTTCCAACTGATTTACATTCAAGATAATTTATATCCTAACGTAATGAAAATGAATCTTTTTTTTTTTTACACATGTTCTCATAAAATGCATTATTGACCTTAATTTTAGTTTCCTTGCTATAATATATACTCTGTATATCCAGATGTGATAAATTATTTAAAAAAAAATTAGTTCGTTTATTTTAAAATTTGAATATCAAGCATGTTTTTTTTTTGCAATTTTAATAATTCTACCCTACCTTAAAGAGATTTAGGAAGAAATTTACATATGTACATACATATATTGTATTTATAAATGTGAAATTAAATCAAAATCAAAAAAAAAAAAAAACATTGTACGTAAGACCCAAAAAAGTTGCAATACATATGGAAAAAATTTAGAAAAATCCTTTGAAAACAATAAAACAAACTAAAATGATTTCATACGCCAATTTAAATAATTAATATTTTTTATCTTAAAATAACAAATACGTAAAATGACCTTGACTTTTCCTTCTGAATATCATAATTAAAATCAGGTGTTTTTAAAAAATGCATGTATATATTACCACTATGTATTTTTTCTCATTTTTTTGATTATACAAATATTTAAACAAATTTACAAAAATAAATAAAAACAACAAAAAATATGGTTCTGAAA
Source organism: Bombylius discolor (assembly GCA_939192795.1). NCBI lineage: Eukaryota > Metazoa > Arthropoda > Insecta > Diptera > Bombyliidae > Bombylius > Bombylius discolor. Next base: position 8,880,242 of record OW584243.1, on the reverse strand, counting down.
TAATTTTCATGGCATATCATGTAATTTGTTAATTTGCAAATTGTAAATAAAAATTTGTTAGAATAAACATTGCATTTTTTACATACTTAGAGTACCTATACATTAAATTAAAAATAGATTAATTTCAATATTACTAAACAGATATGAAAATTTTTCAAAAGTACATGTTATAAAAATATTCAAATAATCGTTGCAAGTGATCACACCCATATTTATAGTCGTTTACTGAGCGTACAATTGGATTGATCAATAGATAGATTATAATGACTGAATGATGCCCCGATGCCCGATAATTCATACATACATACATATGTATTGCATATATGTATGTACAAACTAGTATACGTATTTTATAGGTTTTAGTTTGAAAATGCAGATCTATTGAAATGCATTGAGTGCATTAAAAAAAACTTCAAATAAGTCAAAATATCTCCATACATATATTTACTATATTTATTTTTTGTCCCCTCTTTATATTAAGTATTAGATTTTTCATATGTACCAGTGCTAGTGCACTCAATTGAACACTTCTCTCATTTATCCCCCTAGACTGTGGTGAATTTTAATTAACATTTTTATTAGTGAAATATACTTGACTTAATAAGCCGTATCCACGGTTATAGCATTTTGTTTTTTCATTTCAATTTTAATTCTCAAGATAATTTCGTTAAAATTTTTTATTAAATTTTTTGTTTTTTACTAAAATGATGCAAGATTTCTTTACTCATTGATAAAAGCACTTCAAATTTTAAACTGTACTTTAATTGTCTTTCATGACATACATAATTAAATGTCTATTGAGTTTAAAAACAAACTCTCTTTATTGAAACTCTTGAGATCTTTAATGAATGAATACGGCCCTTTTGATTTTTCCGTATTTTATTTGATTTTCTTATCTTTAATATTTTCCATATATGTAGTATTACACATACACACTCTACTTATAATTATTTTAAATATAGTTACCGGCGTCGCCGGCGACTTAATGTTTGCTGGTTCGCTTGTGTTATTATCGAATATAGCGGGTGGGAACGTTCACCTAACCATATATAAATTAATTTATCTTTATAAGTTTAACATAATAGTAAAAATACCAACATGTATGTGTATGTATATGCAACACACGTTTTCCTCAATATGCAATTAACTGGTGCATTTTAGCTTGTGCATTTTAGTACATATGTAATTCAATATTTCATTATTTTTTTTTTTGCTACAATTTATAAACTGTAATAACATAATTTTACTATTTTATCGAGAATTCTGTTAGTAAAATTGCATATTCGCAGATAAAATATATTGACTTTTTTCTCTTTTTTTTTTAAAAAAAAGTACAAAAAAGTAAAATAAAATTTTTCAGTCTAACAAACGCAAGTACCTACCTATGTATATAGTATGTAATTTTATAATTACACATATAAAATTTAATACTTACATATTAACAAATAAGTTTAAAAAGAGATTGTTTGTTATTAAATGTTGATCAGTTTTTTTATTTTGTATCAACAATGAAATGATGAAAAAAAAAAAAGAAAATAACGACATAAATAGTATTTAAAATTGATCGCGTCATGGTCTTCTTTTCATATGTCGCATTGTGGTTTACGCGCTCATGAATTTCGTACCTTATAGCTTATATTGCATACATACATATACAATACATATATGTATGTATTATATGAAAAGATTGTGCCTTCGCTTTACCGCTGTTATTACCCTATACTGCTGTATATTTTATAGATTTTAAATTTATACAACTTATTATCGAATCAGTATGATCAGTTAGTTATTCATTGCTTACATATGGAAATAATAAACATATGTACCTACGTATATGGTAAATATTTGTAAAGTAATAGTAAAATAGAAATATCTAATATTTTATTTTTCAAAACAAACCAAAAAAAAAAAACACTTTCAATGAGTATTGTCATGGAAAATGCTACTTTGATATTATGTAAATATAAATTTTTACAGTTAAGAAAAAGCTTAAGCTTCTACAAAAATTATGTAGCGTTGGTATGACAGCCTATAATTTTATATTTTAAACGGTTGGAATTATATATCGCCTGTTTTTATTTGATATGTTATTCTGCGCTTATATGAAATTCCTTGTATAATACAAAAAATCTTTCTTCTTTTCTACAATTAAAGATTTGTTTAGAAGTCAAAAATTACATAAAAGCTTGTAAACCAACAAGGTAATTCGATTGAAACATCTTAATGCTAAAATTATTTTTGATTATAACATTGAAAATTCATAAAACTTCAATCATTTCTTAAAAACAAATCAATCATATTGAATTTTGTATGACAATGAAATATAACATCTTGATTTGGGAGAATCTTTACTAGATAGCGATGCTAGGTCGATAATGATAAACTTTATAAATGAAATTCATTTTTAACATCACGCAAACTAGACAATCTATACATTTTTTCACATATCATATGTTTCCTTATTTTTTTTATTTATATATACATATGTATGTATATCATCATTGAGATGAAAACCTCGAAAATGTAAGTGAAAGCATAATTTTTGTTGCATATCTGTTGAATATCTATTGTACCATAAAACTTCGTTTATGTTAGATGATGACTTCCACCGACACAAAATGTATTACATACTGCTTAATATATGTACGTAATAAAAATATAGATATATAAGTATCCACTATAATACACATATATAATGATTAAAATATATATATTATATATGTATATAAAACTAAAAATGTAGGTATAATAGGAGAGGAATTTAATGTTGTTGACTCTCCGTTGTCATATGTCAAAAGTTAGAAGTCTTGTCTTTTGTTTAACAACGTCCGTCCATTTCATTTTAATACCCATAATATTGTACATTATAGAGATATATGGTGTACATATATGTATATATATATACATGTACATTACATACATACATATACATATATTAATAAAATATAACTTGTATATCTCTATATACATATATTTACTTTCCCTACTATCTATTAACAATAAATCGCATATACAAAATATATGTTTTAAATTAAGATTGTTGAAGTTTTTGTTGAATTGATATCGCACATTTTGTATATATAAATATAATATATATATGTATATATGTAGATACAAGACTAATACTACCAAAAATGTACATTATTATTATTTTATTATTCCCACCATTTATTTATTTATTATTTTTTTCTCTTAATATACATATGTATATGTTAATGTATGTATATTTTATTTTTGGTTTTTTTTTTTTTTTTTTTTGTGTTATTGTTGTTGCTGTTATTATTTTATGACGATCGTTAGCCCGATCATAGTTAACAACTCTTTTTAATCACATCATCAATGAAATGAGTATATATTTTATAATATACCTATATTTATATAAATTGTGAATTATTTTATTTATCACCCTGTGTTTATTATATTGACCACATGTGTATATACATTTTAAATTTAAAAAGAAAGAAAAAATTACTATAAACTAACTAACAATGTTGACTTTTGTTACATTATTATTGCCTGTTGATTAAGTTAGTATAAGAATTTCATATAGTTTTTCTTTTTTGTTTTTTTTTTTTTGTTTTTCCATCAATATTACATATTGCTTATTTTAGTTCCGTTCTAAAATGGTTTTGCTGTTCAGTTAGTCTTTTAATTAGAAAACGATCGTGTGTGTTTTTCAATATACTCGTGTGAAACATACTTTTTAAAAACAGAAAGTAATAAACAAAAATAGAAAAATAAACCTCTACCTGCAGGTTATTAATTAATTAAAATATTAATTTTTTAAACTGATTTTTTTTTTTTTTTTTGTTTAAACTGGAATATCAATCAATTTTTTTTTTTCGTATTTTTATATTTATTTTTGAATTTTATTAACCGAACTATCATCAAAGTAAAATAAACATTCGAAATTTAACCTGTTCTTGTGATTTCAATCTTTTTTATTCGTAATACATAATTTTCGGTTAATTATTTTTTGTTTTGATTTTACTTTACTTTTTTTTTAAAAAAAAAAATTTTTTCGCACAAATTTATTATTTAAAATAGGAGAAAAAAGTATATGATGACCCAAAACATTATTATGATAAAGATACATACATACACTGTGCACTAAAAAAAAAGTTAATACAAAACTAATCACAAAAAACATTCGTATTAGCACAACAGCAAAAGTAACAAGCATTTTAGTTTTGTTTTTCCAGACCAAGTAACCAGAGTTAAATCAATCAGATTTTAGTTAGTTGTATGTTGTTTATTCTGTTATGAATTTTCTTACTTTGTTTTCTTTTTCAAGAATAAAACACAAAAAGTAAATAAATAAAAAAAAGATTAAAAATTTCAAATTCGTATCGTTTGCTTACACTTTTATTTAAATTTTTATTATTATTAATTTGTTGTTGTTTTATTTTTCGTAATTTTTTGCGTGTGTTTATTAGTATTTATGAATAAAATATAAAATAAATATCATATGAAAAATTACTCAACAAGTAACTCAAAAATATACAATAAACAAAACATTGATGATGATAACGACAAATTAAATTTGCGAAAGTTTTATTATAAATAAAAATGAACTGATGGTGCTGATGCTGATGCTGTATGCTTTGAAAAAAAAAAATGAAAGAAAAGTTATCAGTTTCTATCGTTTTGTTTGATTGTTTGGGTGGTTCATTATACTTAGTGAAAAAAATAAAATATGAATTTTTAAAATAATAAATTATTCAATAATATTTAGTAATTTGTAATAATATATCATATACATATTAATATATTTTTTTTATCCTAATAATACATAAATGTAACTTATATGTGTGATCGATCATCTAATAAAAAATAGTGCGTTTGCGTTATGGATTTTGTAAACTAATTTTTTCTGTTTTGATTTGTATTTAATTTTTTTTTTTAAATAAATATTTGTAATATTTGTTTTAGTAGGTAAATAAGTTTGAATAATCTCATTAATTTTTTAAATTAGATAACTATCACAATATTATCATTTTTTTAACTTAACGGTTTTTTTTTTTTTTTTTAAATATTATGTCATAATTTTGTGTTTTCTGTTATCACTAACTTTTTTTATTCATCATTTTATAATTTTTTAAATTGTAAATAAAAAAAAATTTTGTGAATTAAATATTTGATAAAAATGACTTAAAGTTTTTGAAAGACAAAAAAAAAAAAACACTAAAATAAAAATTCAGACTAATAATTTGAAAATAAATATCGTTACGTGGAATTATATTTTTTTGTGATATATTGTTAAATTTTATGTAAGTATCTTTTACTTAATGTACATACACACACTCTATTCATATAATAATAAAGTGTTTGTTATTTTATACATTTGCTATCGCTTGACTTTTGATGTTTGATAAAGAAAAAATAATAATAAAATAAAAATATAACAACTAATTTTCAAGATAACGAAAAATTTCATACATTTTCTAGAATGAATTTTAATTTAAAGTACGATGCCTTAACTTTATTTGATGTTTTATATAATATGTTTATTAATTTTATAAATATAGATTTAAAGAAAATTAATATTTAGAAATTTATATCAAATTTTTTCTCTTCAAGATAATTTATTTTAATTAATATTCCCAACAGACCGAACAGAAATAAAAATTCTTAGAAATTAATTTAGTTTTTTTTACTGCCCTTTTTCAAATTGACGAAGATAATTTTTTAATGTGTAATCGTTTTTCTTTAAAATTTTCCTTTTTATTAAAAAATTTTTGAAACTAGGTATCTAAATTTTCCAAAAAACAAAAAAATTAAAAGCCATGTTTATACTACTTTTGTAGTATTACACTTTCTATTTTAAAATATTTTATGTAATATCTTTAAACCTTTATATGTACATACATACATACATATGTACATATTTGTTTTTTTTTTTCAATTTAAAAAAAAATTTAAAAAAAAATCATATTCATATTGTCTAAAAAATCTTTTCGTGAAAATTAAGTACATAGTTGTTTTTTTTTTTTTAATTTTTCAACATATTCTAATTAAATAATCATAATTTCATATTTAGCAATATGTACATAATACTTATTTAATTCATTTCATAGATATTACTCACATCGTAATAATCATCAAAATTAGAGACTGAAGAGTAATTTAAAAAAAAAAAAAAACTTTAATATGACCGTAATGATACAGTAAAAAACAAACAAACAAACATTGAAATAAATTGTGTAGTTTTTGATGTAGTTACTAGCTTTGATTAGTTATTACTATTTTGTTACAATTTTAAATTACAATTGAGCAAAAAGATAATATATGTACATATACATTGTGTATATTATCATTATTATTTTTATACACTATAGAGTAGGTACATATATGTATTTATTATATACCGATTATCTAATAGTGAAAGAAGAAAAAAAAAAAATTGCGTCTTCAGTCGACCTTGATAGTTGAAGGTAAACTCAACCCATTACACAATCTATAACAATATTCATTAACTAAAAAAATAAAAATATAATGAAAATATAATACAAAAAAAAAAGTATAAAGATAAAAAAATAATAACGAAAATCATGCGAACATTATAATATTACGTTTATACAAAAAATTTAAAATACAAAAACAAATTAAATACTATATATTATATAGGATGTACCTGTAACAAGTATATGTATGATTGTCATACTAAAATGAATTCATATTAAATTGTTCATTTTATTTTCAATTAATTTCAATAAAAATTATATAAATTTTGTATTCAAGATACATTTTTATGTTTTTTACTTATGAAAGTTTTTTTGTTTTTTTTTTTGTTTTGTGAAATTATTGCGAATTTCAGTTTTCATTGAACTTTTCACATAATTTACTTTTTTATTAAAATGCTTTATTTTCAATAGTTATGGACTTGAAAAAAAAAAAGTATAGCAACTTTTTAAAAAACATAAGAAAAAAAAAAATCTTGAATAAACAAATTAAAAGTTAAGGTTTGTTTTTTATTCAATTTTCCTTTGAAATTCAACGTTAATCATTCAAATTATCATATAATTGATTTCAGAAATACATACTCAGTTCATAACGAAAACTTCTGAATCAAAATTTTTCTCATTAAGAGTAGAAGTTTTGTATACAAAATTAAAAATTTTACATACTTTACTCACTTATATGATCTCCACCCGCACTTTATTTGTATCAAGTTATATACCGGAAAATTTTATTTTATACTTCATTTGGTAGATATATATATAAAATTTCTGAGGCTACCATTTGAAATTTATGAATAAATTTGATCTCTGTCGAATATAATGTTATGTACGTGTAAATATATATACTTCATTAATCGTGTATTAATTAAAAAATAATAAGAATAATCAATCATGTCGAATTTTTTTTTTTTTTTTTTTTTCATATTCATTTTTCTCATCAATTTGAAAATTGATTTTTTTTTTTTTCGTAATTTAAATTAATTAAAAGTTAAATTGTAATATTTAAATATAATTATGTATATTGATTGATATGATCTCATTAATTATACTAATTTTAACTTCTTCTTTTTTTTCTAGTTAAAAAAAAAAAAAATTTAAACACGAATTCCCTTTTGTTTATTTACATTTCATCATACTTCCTTGAATAAAAAAAAATTATCAAGATCTATTTTGTTTATTCCAAAATATTTTACAAACTTTTCTCATAAAATTTAAAATAGTCATTATCAATTAGTTGTTATATTAAAAATAAAATAATTAAAAATAAAAAATAACAAATACAAATATTTTAAGAAGTGTATTTACTTTATAAAATGAAAAGTTTTCTAAAAGTTCAGCAAAAACAAAAATTCTATTTAAAATTAATAAAGAATAGTTAATTTTTTTGTATATTATTTGTAGGATTTTTCATGAAAAAATGAAAACGAAATTTTTTTCAGTTTAAATCATTGGAAATCACATAAAAAAGTTTTAAATTATAAAAAAATAAAATAAAAGACATTACGTTACGTGTTATTAACCTACCTATTGCCCCTATTGGTAGCTTTTTCTTGGTTTATTAATTAAAAAGAAGATTTTTATTACTCAATACACCTAATTCGATATGTATCAATGTTATTAGTAATATACTACGAAGTGTAGGAAGAAATACATGTAATAGGTATTATCTAAGAAATAATTTTAGGGCTTAAAATGCTACAGAAAATGAAGTTTAAATGCAACATTCGATAGATCAGATTACTTTTTCTTATATATCTTATTCATTAATTTTGAATTTTCATTTAAAAAAAAACCTAATTTATTCATGAAATGGAAACAAATGACATTGTTAAAAAGAACTTGACTTTTCATCGATTCAATCATTAATGTCATAACGCCCACTTTAACTTGTAACACAAAAAAAAAAAATATGAAAGAATTTTGTTTATCTGTTTTGTCTTGAAAAACTGAAAAAACAAAATATGTAGTATCATTTTATTGCAACATAACCAGAAAAAAAAATAGATACATTTTATTCTCCTAATATGGTATTAAAATTTTTAAGATGCGTCGCATTTATATACATTAGAATTCATCTTCAATACTTTTTTTATGCTATAGCAAATTCGAATAATATAAATAAACTATACCTATGTATATATACATACGTATAGAGAAGTTTGATATAACATTTTTTATTTTATACCAATTTAATATTATAGATATGAATATATGTATGTATATATATACATACCTATATATGTATGTATATATAAATTATGTTTTGTATTATTGACAATGATAATAACAAAAATGGAGGGAAATATAAAAACCTAGTAAAAAAAAAATAAAACTAAAAATGAAATGAAATTCTAACATTGAAATGCTAATTCAACATAACATAAAGAAGAAGAAGAATACCTATAACAGGAACTTCTTCTTGAATTCATAATCAGTTCGAGGTCATTCAATATTTATGAGATTCCATCTTCGTGCAAATTATCGCAGAATTGAAACGAATTTACAGCGAGAATTTTATAAGTACATAAATACATATACTATGTATACCTAAGATATACATATGTATGTATGTACATACATATATCATTGTTGTATTTTGAAAAATTCGCATAGAAAATAACATTTCTTATTATTTAAAATCAGTATAGCTAATTTGCACAAAAATTTAAAATAAGCTGTATATTATACAATAATTTATGTATATATACTTATATAAGTACTTTTTGAATTACAAAATATGTACATATGTATAGTATATTTTTAACCCTTTCAAATCTGAAAATATAAATTCATCTTAAATTTTTTTATAGCCTAATTCGAATTTTTTTTTGGCATTAAAATGTCGTAAGCAGGACGCGTCAAATCACAATAAAATATTTCATATATGCTTTGATAAGATCTGAATAAATTTATTAGCAAAAAAAAAAAAAAAAAGTCATTCTTGAAGCTTCTGTCTTTAAGAATTCTAATTTTATTTTTGCCTTGATATTACTCTGAATAAATTTCATTATTTGCCTCATCAAGCATAGATAATCTAATTGACATATTCTATAGTACAAAACACCCTTCAAACCAATTTTGTACTGTACCAAGTTTTCTTTTCTTGTCTTATTATTATTTTATTCTATGTTATTCTTTTTTTATATTTATATTATTACAATTATTTAACGTTCTTCTTTTGAATTTAAAGTACGAAAATGTTATATTTTTCTCAAATAAAATGAAATAGATTACTTTTAAATTCAGTTTGAAATTCTTTAAACATTAGAATTTTTCATTAAAACTAATTACACAGTAAAAAAAACGTTTTATTTTCTTTTCCTACTTTGTTACTGTTTTTTCTTTCTCTAATTTTAATCTCAACAATACTTTTTAAAATATTTTTCATTCGAAATAAAAGATTTAAAAAAAAAAAAACAGCATTTTAAAAATTCATTTTCAAAATATCTTCAATATTATTCATTCATGATGGATTCATTTACATTTACTTGATTTCTAGTTAGTATGTAAGTTAAAAATGATGGTATTTCTTTTATTTTTATTATTTGCATTATACATCACACACAAACATATTATACATAAATATATATATATACATATATATATTTTAAAATATCTTATATCTACATATTTTATATATGTACATTAAAAATAAAATGTATTCTTTGTTACAATTTACGCAAAGTAAATTCATTTTAACCATTTTAATAAAACGGACTGTGTCCTCTTTTTTTTCTATGTATATTTTAAATAATACATGTATATACATACAACATCATATACATATATTTATATTGTATATAGAGTTGAGATTTAGTGCACATTAAATCTAATTACGAAAAATTAATTCTGGTCTAGAGCGGTTTATTTCATTAATCAATTCTTTCAATGTCTTCATATACTTTAACGTCTTTTTCATTTTAATTCAAATCCAGAAGGGATATTATAGTAGCAAGTAGAAAATTTTATTCAAGTACATAATATTATAACAAATTCTTCTTATCTGTATCTATAATATATGTATGTAATATGTATACGTACATAATGTATAACAGCGCTTGACTTGATTGCTTAATGATTTTATTTCAAAGGAATTTTATCATCTTTATGTATGTACATATATTAAGAATATACATACATATGTATATGAATATCTATGTACATATATATGTCTATATCTACTCGTAGACTATATTTGTCATCTCTTTGGTTAATATTGTCATCTTATAAAATTAAAGTTAAGCAAGTAAACAAATTTCTCTCTAATATCATACATAATAAAGTTATCATATTGTTAAATAAAATATAGTTTTCATCGCAATTCTTATAATTATATATATATATGTATACATAATGTATGTACATAAATAATCAACCATATATCATTACTCATCTTCAAATATCAATGAAAATTTGAAATTTTCTTGTTAAATGTTTTCGGTTTATCATCATTCAAATTATTTTGAAAATTTTGTAAAATTGATCCAATACACAAAATCAAATAATCTGTGAAGTAATTATAAAATTAGTTCGAAATCATTTGTTTTTTTATATGCTCCGATTATTTTATTGGAAATTAAGAAATTTATTTTAAGAAAATAATAAAATAATTGATTTATGTGATTTCTATTGTATTTTTTATCTTTAAACAAAAACAATTATCGTTATTGATCTATTAAAAGTAATTTAAGTCCATTTTTGTTGCAAAAATCAATTTAATATGTCATGAAATAAAAACCAAATGAATTAGAAATCTGAAAATTATAACTTTAATTTGATAGATATTTCAAACAATGTATACATATACATATTAATACAATGTATACGTATTTTTTTTAAAATGCTAATTGGAAAACCAAGGTTTATTACTTAAAAATCGTTTTTCTGATTTGTACAAATATTTTTTTTCCATTGAAACCTCTATAGGTTTCTACATCTAGAAAAAAAATTAAAATACATAATTGAATTGAATTATTTATATTTGCACTTTCCTTATTAATGCAAATGAAAGTATGTAAACTGAATATTAAATATCTTTAATACGAATATGTATACAAATTTTATCCATACTAATTAAATCTAGATTTTCTTTTTATTAGAAGTTAACTTTTTTTTTTCAATACATCCACATACGTACATATGTTAATTATAAAATAAGCAAACAAATATAAAATCAACCACCATCATCATCATCATCACATCATTAATTTTGTTGTGCATGAAGCCAGATGTTAAATTCATATTAATGTATACTTTTTATTAAATAATATTGTATTGTTATTAAACAATACAAAAAGTCATATGAGCAATATTTATATCGGAAATACCAAAAATAATAATTCAAAATAAAATTTACAAAAAAAAAAAAACAAAAAAAATTGACCGCATGGCCGCATGTCTTCATTATTTACATCGACTTTTATGAATGAAAAAAATGTTTTTTTCTTTGTTAAATTAAATGTACCAATGACAATTAAATGATACTTAAACTATAAATAATAATAATAATTTTTGAATACAAATTAGATGGCAAAATATACTATATGTATATTCATTTATATAGATAGGGTTTACAATATACATATATGTATGTATGTGCATATGTATATGAAGTTAAAATAATAATTACTATAATATCTAAAGTACATAACAACTTTAACCTATCGGTATACTACATATATTTAATGAGATTTTAAGTATCTACATATTTAGTATTATCGAATTGGTTCAAATTGATATTAATTCTTTTAAACTTTCATGCATAAAATAAATTATAGATAAATTCACCGAATCAAAAATAGTTTAGAAGACCGTGTCTCAAAATACAAAATTTTACATTTTTTTTTTTTTAATTTTAAAAACAAAAACCAAACGAGAATTATATTTTTTCTCTCTTGATTTATTAAACTAATTTAAATAAATTATTTATTAATTACTAAAGCATACAAGAAAAATAAAACTAATTCGATGTGACATAAGAAATAAATTTAATTAAAAATAAAAGAAAAAACAAAATAATTAAAAAATAAAAAATAACTTTAAAATTACATAAAATGTCTCCATGGAAAAAAATTAAATTAATTTCATTAGAGAAGTAATTTACAATTTCATAATAAGATTTACAAATTCACATTTCTGTTGCTATTATTCTTTATACCATTATTCACTTCATTATAAAATTTTCAGACAATAACAAAATACAACATTAAATACAATTTAAAAAAAAAAAAAAAGTAATAACAAAATAAGAAATGTAATTTTTTTTTTTTACATGAGCACAATAAGACAAATGTCATAACCTATTTAATTTCATTTTAAGAAAAATGTTCGTGTGGAATATCTAAATTAGAAAATAAAATGAAACGAAAAAAAAAACAGGCATCTGTTAAAACGAATAGTACAATAATAGTCCCCTTTTTATCTTAAACACTCATTAATATTTATTAAATGTCGATTTGACACCGAAACAAATTTGTAACTTTTTCTTTCATGTACAAAATTTTTCTTCATTTCTTTTCATTCTAGAAGAAATTTATTTTTCTTCCATTTTTTTTTTTTTTTTTTTTTGAACAATTATTTTCGTATATTTTTTTTTCTTCTATAAAGCGAATAAAATTGTAATTTTATGTATCGAATTAAAAAAAGTAAGTAAATAAGAAACAACAATTATTTTATTTCATATGAGTTTCTATGTTTTTGTGGTAAAAAGTCAAATTTTTCAAAGATTTTTTTTTTTGAAATATTTTTAAAGTTAAAATGTTTTTTCTTCTGTTTTTTAAAACACCTAACAGTAATTTAAATTTTATAATAATTTAAAAAGTTTTGTTTTTCACCTTTATTTGAATTTTCTATCGAATAATCAAGTATTTTAGATTGAAGTTAAATAAACACGAAAAAAATTAAATTAAATATATTAACATTTAAATTAAATAAAAGAAATACAAAAATTAAAACAAAAAAAAAAAAGCAAAACAAAAAAACAAGTGCAAAATCCAAGATGTTACAAACTTGACAAAAGTAAAAAAGCAAAATAAAAAAGCCAAAAACAACAAGAAAAACTTTTAGTATTTTAAATTCAATTTAAAGTCTCTTTTTTTCTTTTCAACGATGAAGTCAAAAATGGATTTTTTTTTTTCATTTCTTTACAATTTTGTTTTTTTTTTTTGTCCTTTTAATTTTTTTATCATTACATTTTACTTTAACAAAATACTAACATTTTTGCTCTTTGTTTCATTCCATTAACTTAAAGAAAAACTTAAGTTTTTTAGAAAAAAAAAAAAAAATTGAAAGAACAAATGTGTGCAGAAAATAAAAAATGGAATAAAATCTTGACAAAAAAAATTAAAATAAAGAAGAAGAAAAAAAGTAGTAATAAGTAATACATTAAATAATAAAAAGAATTGCGTCAAAAACTTTTTAATGCATAGAAATAAGTTTAGGAAGCAGTGATGAAAAGGAAAATTCAACAAAGAGAAACAAAATAAGAAGAAGAAGAAAAAAAAAAAAAGAATAAGAATGAAGACAAAGAAGTTAGTAAATGAATAAATGCAAAAAAAAAGTAACAATAATAATAATAATAAAAAAAAAGGGGAAAGAAATTAAAAAAAAAATAAAAAAAAAAGAGAAAAAGGAAGAAAATTAAAGTTAATACTCGAAGAAGAAAACTTTCTGCCAATTTACATTTCACACTGCTTGAGGACAATTTAGGCTAATTACATGAACTTCTACAGAAATATTTTATCTTGAAGAACAACTTTTCACAAAAGGAAAATGAACTTAAGATATTGCAACACAAAGTAATAGGTAGAATGTGTATAGTAAATTAGTCTTTCAAGTGTATACGTCATACATATGTATGTACTTACTTGAGCTTTTTCAAAGGATATCGTATATACATACCTATAGTTCATATATGTTTCATTTTTAAAACAAATATTTTCACTCAAGTTTTTCACGCACATATTTAACGATTTGATATCTAAACAAAAGTAGGTACATACGATACTTATTTATTGTAGTTATAACTTATAAACATTAAATATTATGAAAAATTTCTCTTACAGTGAAAAAAAGTGGTAACTTTTGATTACTGCACAGAAAATATGAAGTTGCTTTAATTTTGAAAATTAGCTACAGTCATATACTTTTTTTTTCTAGTTTCACAAATTGCATTCTTGTTCGGTATATTTATCTGTTTTTCACAAGTTTCTAAAGATTATTATAGCATACGTAGTTGAATGCAGTTTATTAATTTTGTTTCATTTTGTTACTTTATCAAACAAAAAACAAAAACAAATACAAAACAAAAGTACTAAAGCTGCTTTTAATTTTATTTCTAACCACATTGATAAATGTATATGTATATACATGTTTAATTTTACTTACCATAGTTACTCTTACTAACTGTTAATGGTATTATATTCTGTAGATTTACTAGAATCCTTGATAAAACTTAAAATTGCATCGTAATTGCAATAATTTCAAATATGCAGTGATTTTATATTTTATCCTTTATATAAATGTAATTTCATTGAAATTATTTTAATGATTTCACCGATGATGTACTCTTTTATTATTATTTTTTTTTAAGAAAAAGTTTTTAAGTGGAAAATAAACAAAATACTAAAAATAACCACTTTAGGGTTAGACAATAGAAGAAAAAAAAAAAGTTTGAAAATTTGTTACGACTGGATGCTTTGGGAATTCACAAAATTATTTGATTTTTTTTTTTTTTTTTGATTTTTGAATTATTAAATTCAATTTAAAAAAAAATAGTTTTTTAACAAAAGTCAACCAGTTTTGAAATATTTTTATTAGCTCAAAATGACCAAATAACAAAAATGAAAAAAAAAAAAAAACAAAAAATCAAAAAACCAAAAAAAATTAAATCATTGAAAATTTTCTTCAATTAAAAAAAAAAATAATAATCTAAAATTAAATTAAATTAAATAAGCGCATATATTTATTAACATTCGCGTATACACATTCATGTACATCCAAATCTTGATTTCATTTGTTTGAAGATAAATTTTAAAATTATACAAAAAAAAATATCATTCATATACTTAGCATTTAAAAAAAATATTTATTTGTCGTCATTCAGTTTAATATCCAGATTTAGAAATTAGTAATTGAATAATAAAAGATTCATGTTTATGTATATGCATATAATATGTATCAAGTACATATAATATAAATATACATAGATATGTATATTTATATAAATTCTAATTTTATTACAAATTATTAAGCTTTTCAAGATTTATAAGATATGTATCTGTTTCTCAATAACAGTCAACATTTGAAACGATTTAAAAACAAAAAATTTTATTTTATTTAAACACTGTCTCTTTCGGAATTTTATTCATCAATGTTTGTGTTGTTGTTTTTTTTTTAATATAAAAAGGAGCGGTATACAGCGATCTTTTCCATAATCTATCTTAATGTATAATTTTTTTTTTTTTTTTTTTTTTTTTTTTTTTTTTTTTTTTTCATAAAAATCTTTCTCTGTTTTTGATCAACATACCGGAACGGAATTTAATTTTTGATAAATTTTTAATCAAATATGTATTACAAATTTGTAAGCAATTACTGTTGATTCTATTTGTTTATCGTTATGTATCTTTCTGTATTGAAATTAAAAAACAGAAAAATTGAAAAAAAAAAATCTTTTTATTTAATCATGTGGATCATCACTAGATACATTCATTTTTTTTTCTTCTAGATATACTGTGCTTGTGTATTAGACTTTAAAAGATTTTTTTTTTTTTTTTTTCAAAAATATACATACATATATGTATGTAACGTATATAAAAATAATAATGAATAAGTAAATATGATTACAATAATCAAAGTTATAATGATATTGATGATGGACAACGGATTTTGTTGTCTTTTTTTCTTTTCCGATCTTTTTAGTTAAATAATTTATATCTTTTATATTGGAATGATGCTATCATTAATGACAACTGAGTAGAAACATATGTGTTGACAACACAGCTGATAAATAGAATAAAAACACAAAAAAAAAATTTATTTGTTAATTTATTTAACAGTAGCTAACATAAGTTATTCACCGCCTGAATACATACTACATAATATATACTTAGGCATATAAAAATAAATTGTATATTTACAAAGAATATAAAAGTTCAGTTTAAATTTTTTTTAGGGAATAATTTAATATTTGAACATATTGTTAATTTAGTGATCTTGAAAATTATGGTGTGTTTCTTTTGATCTTATTTTTTTATTATTATTTTTTTTTGTATTTAAGTGTTGATTTAAATAAAGAAAATAAAATGCGTTACCAGATTTAATTTATGAATAATACGTTTAAATTCAAGTTCAGCTACAATAAGGGCATATAAGTTATTAATTTAAATCTTTTTTTTTTCGCATTCGTTCATTTATTTGGTATTACACAAATTTATAAAATGTAGAAAATTTATATTAGTTAATAATGAAAAATTATGAAGAAAAGTGCAAGTATATAAATATCTATTTGTTTTTAAATAATTTACTTTAACTCAATAATCGAGTTTTTTTAAACAATAAATTAAGGTTTTAAAAGGTCTTTTCAATTTTTAAAAGCTTTTGATGTCTGAAAATAAATTCAAGCTCGACTTAAACACTATTTAGATACAATCAAGTTTAAATTAATCGACTGGAAAAAATCAATTTTTTTTTATTAAACTAATTTTTGAAATAAAAGAAAAACAATTATTTGTAATATATCTTATTTTCTAATATCTTTTTTTTTTGTTTGTTTGTATTTTTTAATTACAGAATCTTCTCATACACTTGGACGTAATTTATCGCCGCAACAATTAAATTCAAAAACAACTACAGAATTTAATACAAATTTTACTAACTACGATAATTCAATTGAAAAAAGTCAAAAAGGTATGTATCTTTATTATATATTCATAGTATTTCATACACATTCATACACATATATGTATATTCAAAATATAATATATATAAATTCTAAAAAACCGGAAGAATTTCCATTTAAATGTAAATATCATGCAAGAAAGGATTTGATCACACTTTCATTTAAAATTTGATTCTAAAGTGCGGTCAACACTTATTATACATTTTATACCACAAAATACTATATGTATGAATTTTATACTACTACATATTAACATTCTTACATACATATACATTCTACATTTTAAGATAAATATACACAGATTTAATACAAAATTGATATGAATATACATATGTGCATATGCACATATAAAGATACGTACATCATACCATATATTGATTAAAATTTACTATAATTTTAAAATTAGTTTTGCGTACTGCATCAGAATTTATAAACGATAAATTGTTGATTTTCATATGTCTACCTTTTTACCTATATAACTTTTGGTATTAGTTTAAACTAAAGCAATTTTATCCGTGTATGTCATACACAGATATTTTTAGATTACCCTTTTTTGTTTTTTCAAATATTCATCTATAGATATATTTTCATAAAGTAATATAATAATATTTATGAATATTTTCTTCAATTTCATTCATTTATTGTAAAATATTCATACATATCTATAAATATGAGAGTATGTATACCTATATAGTAGTACATTCACTTTACCTATACCTGATTAAAATTTTTTTTACCTTATCTCTTCATAGAAGTAACAAACATTTTTCGATAGGCACACTTTCCTATTCAGGTCATGTCTGGTAACCGAAAACTTGCTCATGCGGTTAACCAAAGGGTACCACTGGTCGTATATATACAGATATTAGTGTAATATTGTACACTGTTTTATTAGTGATGAGGTGTAGTGTAGTACCAGCAGCAGTTAAACATCAGCAACAACACAAAACAGAAGCAACATTAATTCAAAATCTAAATTGCGACAGTTTTTTGTTGTTACAACACCAAAATATACATTGATTCAATATTGCCTACATGTTTACAGTATAAGTTCATCGTACTCGTATCTAACTATAACTATATATTTATATATAATTCTAAAAGTATAAGTAGTACTCTTTAGATACATACATAACGATACATAATGTACGTTATTTGTAACTGAAATATAACTCATAACTTAAACATGAGTTCAAATTACATTCTGCATCGAAATTGTGTATATGTTATCTGATTGCATTTACAGATTTAATACTGAATTTAAAACTAATTCAGATACATCACGTATCAATTGAAGTGACGATAATTATATGAAGTGAAATAGTATCAATGTTTCACAAGAAAGCAAAAAAATTTTATCTTGCATTACGTTCACCATTATACAATAGTTTTTTTAAGAGCTTAAATTGATTGAGATATTGCATTGCAGTTATTTATACTATCCTTGATGACGGGTCCTTTTTATGTTGGATCTTGATTAATAATTGTCACTATACACATCCTCATTTTAAAAATTTTGTTCTTTTAGTTGTAATTTTTTTCCTTCAAAATATTTGTCATATTTTTCAGGATCTTTGAAGTAATCTTTAAAATAATGACTTCAAGGATATTAATATACAATACACATACTTTGAATGGAACACAGTTAATTAATCTATAAAGTTTTTGCTAAATATTTTTGCATAATTTATCCTGTTATATGAATTTATATTTACAATTATTCAAAATTACACATATTTTGACCTTGTACTGTATTTTATAGAAAATACATAGAAAAAAACAAAAACAAATGCTATTTAAGAAATTAAAAATGAGAAATTGTAACAACAAAGACTGGAATAAATTACTTTAATTTTTTTTTCTCTCTCATACTTGAATAAAATGAAATGTACAAAATATAACAAATTTATAGAAATAAGTTATTTTCTCTTGAAATAAAATTATGATATACCATTTATAATAGGATACTTGAGATATACATATGTGATGATTATGCATATTTGCATACAACAAATATTTAAATGTATTACTCATTGTAGAATGTACATACATATTCACATATATACATACATAAATGTACATTTGAACAAACAAAAATATATTCTTTTTTATTTTGTTGATTCTATAATTTGACATCATTTTTAAAAAGCTTTTTTGAAAAATTTACAAAAGATAAGAAAAAACAAAATTTGAAATATTGCCAAAATTATAAAAAAACACGCGCAATCAATTTCTTTTCATTCAAATAAATGTTGTTTTTTTTTCTCCTTTTTCTTTTTTTTTTTTTCTTTTGTGAATGCAAATATCATTTTTGTAATAATAATTTTTCAATGTACTCTAACCTTTTGCATTTTACATATATGTACATAAATCAGCGATTTTTAAACTGTGGCATCATGAACAAAACTTCGTTTTCCTTATATTCTTACAAATGTTTTCTATGGAAAAATTGAGTTTTTTGTTGTTGCTAAGATTACCTTAAGCTTTTCGAAAAACTTCATCGTCCAAATTAAGAACTGAGTCACCACTTTAAAGTTTCAACTCAGCAATCAGAAATTTAAAAAAAAAAAACAGTTAAAAAATAACTTCTTCTCAAAGTCATTCTTTCGACATATTTACATATGAACTTTGAAGTTCATGAAAAATACAAATATTCAAAAATTCATAAGACTTGAAATACCTTCAATTGTTAATAAAAACTAAAAGTGTACAAAATAAAACCTAAAACAGTTTAAGAAATACTGATATAAATTATTGCTATTTTCACAAGCACATATGAAAATAAATAAATAATTTTTTCATATATATAGATGATATTTCACATCTATTTCAAGGATTAAGATTTTTCTGGTATTTGCATAATTGATAATAAGAAAAAAATGCTATCCCTAAAAAATTTATACATACATACGGCACACACGAAAAATATAAAAATCTAATACAGAATTCTAATTTAAATTTTTGTGTACTATTATATTGTATGTATATAAAAAATATATACATATAGTATATAAGATAAATAATTCTTATAAAATTCAAGAATAGATATAATTTCATTGTTAGTAGCTTAAAATAGAATCACATACAAGAGAAATAATACATATATATATAAATATTTTTATTATTATGTTCATAAATTTTATTGTGTAATTTAGAATGTATCTTTTTTTTATATATTTTTAATGCAATCGGTGTGTCAATTAAATTTTTTTTGTTTTTAGAATTTCGTGTACGTAAATGAATTTTATTTATTTTTTTCTTTGTATTGTAAATGTTAAAGTTTAAACAATTTGAAATTAAAATTAAAATTCCAGTTAAATTTGAAAAAAAAAATTCGAAATTAATTAATTTCAATATATTTTACATAACCATTGATAAAGTCTTTCAAAAATACTTTCATTGTTAAATTGATGTTTTTCATTGTTTCCGATTAAAATACAGATAATTAAAATTTATTCTATACTATTCATGCTTGTGTTTTGCTTTGTAATACAAGTTTATTTGATTTAAAGTTGATTTTTTTTTAATTAAAAAAACAATCTGAAAAAAAAATCTTTCTATTTAAAAAATTAAAAGATAAGAACGAAAAGCCAAAAATAAAACATTTTTTTTTTTTTAAAAATAAAACAGACAATAAAACAGAAAATTGAAAAAACAAAAACCACATAAATCAAAGAGCTAAAATAAAAATAAAAATTGTTTCATGATCACATTTAGACCTAAATTCTAAACAATTTTTTTTTCACTTTCAATGTTTTTTTTTTTCTACATATTTTCTATTTAAGAAAATGACAATATCCAGATGTTTAATTAATGGAAAAAAAAATTAAATACATTTTTTAAAAATCATTGAACTTAGAACAAAGTATAACGTCCGAAATTAGTTTAAAATCAGTTTAAATTTAAAATAAAAAATTGTACGTGTACGTAGATTGTTTCTGTTGAAGTAGACATTGAAATTTATAGTTGAAAAATAAATGAAAAATTTCGATTTTTTATAATTTTTTTTCAAAAAGTTATTTTAACATTTTGATTAATTTTCCTTTAAATATTTTTTCGTTTCATATCCATTCAACTATTATGCCCTGTATGTATAAGAAATTGCACTTTAAATACCCATAATACATATATGTACATACGTACATATAATTTCTTTAGTTTCACTACTTTTTTTATGTTTGTTCTTTATACTTCTATTCTATGCGATAACATATGTAAGCCTAATGTATATTTATCTTAAAAATTAAAATGATTTTTATAAACCAATTAATATTTGAAAAAAAAGGAAAATTATGCATTTTTCCTTCTATTGATTTGAAAAAAAAATTTTTTTTATTATGAACACGTGTCAAAACATTAAAAATAAAATTATGTACATATCATATATAAGACATAATAAATATACACATATAAATTATTCTTTAATAAAAAAACATGAAAAATGCATCTCGTGTTACATAAGTCATAAAAATTTTGTTATAAATTTTAAAATTAAAAACAAATTCAATTTATTTTCTTATTGCTCCGTGCAAAAAAAAAAAAAAAAGAAGCATATAAGGTATATGTATGTACTTTAACTTCCGTATTTTTAGAAATGCCAGAGGAACAAAGAAATGTACTTTTGTTATTTAATTGTGAGTCATGCTTTTACTAAATGGTTCAAGTGAAAATACACTAAAAAATAATACAGTAAATTGAACAAAGCATTGAGATTTATTACTTTTAATTTTACTGTAGAGGAAAAATAATAATAATAAAACCAATAAATTTTTAGAACAATTAAACTTTTCAATTATTTATTTATTTTTTATGCTATTGACTTCAATTTATATACCTATACACGTGTGTATATTTCTTTATCTCGAAATCCTTTAACCACATTAAATATAAAATGAAATATAATTCATATTAGTATAGAATGTATGTATGTACATATATACCTATTAAAATGCATATGATCCTACCGCTATCGATCTATACAACATTCTAGAACCAAAATATAAAAATTTTAAAGTAATTTCCGGTAATAAATACTCGTAGATACAGATAATACATTTTTAAATACATTTTATATAAAATTGTCATTTTGATTTGTTGGAGTTTTTATTTTAAAGTAAAGACTTTATAAAAGCCCATAAAACTAACAAATACTTCCATACTTAATATTGTAAATTACATCGTTACATAATGTAAAAAATTTAATTAAAAGAGAATAATAACTTACTGAATTACAAAAAAGAAAACAAAGCTTCTAAATAAATTTTAAAACTTGTTTTTAAAATGAAAATTTAAAAAAATAAATGACAAAAGCTTTCACACTTTTCAAAACAACAATTTTTTTTTCTATAATTTTTTTTTTTATATAAAAATAATTACATATTTTCAATTACTATTTTAATTATATTTAATTACGTAATTAAAAAAAATTATTATAAATTACTTATTCATACGTAATAAAACTAGTTATTTGCATATCCAAAATTAACTATTGAGTCAATTATTCTAAAATAAAAACAACACACAAAAAATAGTAAACACATTCATACTGCATACAACATATGTATGTACAATACTGTGTATACACATATTAAAAAATTCATATATGTATATGAACCAATTTATTGTCATAAATTAAATGTGAAACTTTTTTTTTGTAATAATGATGCCAAGTTAATCGAGTCTTAAAATTATGTATGTGCATTAAATTATGCAAATTTTCAATATTTATTTTCTTTTTTCTTTTTTCTTTCTCTTTTTGATTTTATATTTTTCCTAAATAACATTTTAATAATATACTTTGACTTGATTGACCGGAAATACATCTACAAAATAGAAGAATAATTTATATTTTCTCATTTTTAATGTTAAGTTTAAATATCAAATATGCAAATAACATTTATTTAAAAAGAAAAAATAAATAAATAAATAAATAAAAAAATTCTTATTTAATAATAAAGTACCGATGAAACTAACAATATAATTTGCAATTTGATATATGAATATCTCACATGATGCATGTACATACATCAGTAAATTATGTCTTTTCAATGAATACATATTTCATTTAAAAAATAAATGAAAAATTAAAATTAAAATGTAAACCCCCCCAGGAGTATTTTAAAAGAATAATTTTCGTTGTCATTATCATTCTATTGCATCAAAATGTTTATTATTTATTCAATGCATGTGAACTACAGTCACTTTACTTATTATTCAATTAATTAGCAGAATCTGAAAGTGAAAAGGTCAAATGATGATAGAAGACAATTTAAAATAATATTTTACACATTATGATGAAAAAAAAACTGTAACAAATTGTTATGTGAATAAAATTATTATTCATAACAATTACATAATATCTTACGAAAAGAATGTATGAGTATATGTATGTAAATACTTAGGTATAATTTATAAAACAACAACTGAATCAATGATATGCAACAACTTTTAACTAAAGCTAAATTGTTAAAAATTTATTATTTGAATTGGTGCAATTTTAAATGTAACAAATGACGTAGGTACGTGATTAGATGTTCTTAAAAACAAGCAAAAAACAGAATAAAATAAAAACAGATAAAATAAAATTAAACTGTCCTTGAAAGTTCTTATTTTTTTTTATAATCCTGCACTATTTAGGCATAACAGCTACTGCATCTTATTTAAACCAGCCTAAACTTTTTATTTCTTTAAGGATTTCATTATTCACCAATACTTCAAGGGTATTTTAAAACTTTAAGCAAATTTAAAAGAAAAATATATGTACCTATACTCTCCCAAATTTATTGTATTTAATTTAAATCGAAAAAAAAAAAATAAATGTATGTAAACGATCAGTGGTAACCCTTTTTCATATATACCTACTTATAATTTTTAGACATTGTATGATTCTTATAATATTTATATGGCCTCATTTATATTCTTCAATCGTTCTATAAAAAAAAAAAAAAAACAATTTTTAATAAGCCATTCGATTAATTTCCCCTCAAATATGAACCAAATATGTAAACTTTCGTGTTGTATTGTTAAAAATACGTTAAATATCGCGTCTCATTATTCATTATGACGCGACATTTCATAACATTTTTAATTTGTTTTTTTTTTTATATATATGAAAAAAAAAAGATACTTAGGTATAACATTTTAATAAATAAAATTAAACACACAAAAGAGAGTAAGTTGATTTAGTGAGTACAAGTTGTTAAAACTAATCAAGTGATGATAAATGTAATGTTAAAATATTATATTTAATTAATAAAAAGTTTTATATAGTGAATTGATAATAAAAGAATTAAATAAAACAATCATTTTTTTTTTTCGTGAATTTGTGTTGTTAAAAATAATAATAAAACATTGTTTTTTTATCAAAAAAACAAAACAACAAAAAAACAAAAAATATACATACATATATATAAAAAAGCACGATTATTAGAAAATAAGACAAAAACAAAATCAATCTTCAATTCAATGGCACCATATCTTATCGTTATAATATGAAATTATTTTTTGTGTTCATAATAATCAACAAAAATATCTCATACAGCACCCAGCCCAACAATATATACCTTCTATAATAATTTGCAATATATATTTTATAATCGTAATATGTATATAAATTATAAAAATACATGCCAAATAAAATATACTATAATATAATATGAAAAATTTTTAAACTTCAATTAAATAATTGAATTCAAACAGTTAAGTTCGTTCTCATGATATACATACATACTACATATGTATGTTTGTATGTACCGTCGATTTAATGTGGTATGCAAAAAAAAAATATGAAAATAAAATATAGTATTGCCTTGCAAATCAATAAAATTCTCACTGAAACTTTAATAAAAAAAAAAAAAAAAATTATATATATTCACACGATAATTTCTTGTATATGTGATCGTGATAATTGTAAAGCTAAAGAGGATTGAGCAAAAATTAAATCTGTGGTGTTTTTGTTATCGCAATAATCAACCAATCAATTCTATAAAAAAATTAACATTATAATAAAAATAAATAAATAAATAAAGGAAAAAAAATATATAATAATAATAACACTAAAGTTTCACAACTGTTGAGTTCTCTTCATATATGTAACACAGCAAAAAATATACTCAAATCATTTTTTATTTTGACCGATACAGTAGCAGCTTAGCAAAAGCGTTAGTTTAGTTTAGTGCCAGTTAAGAAAAGCGCAGACGCGATAAAGTTGCCGGTAAATAAATTTTCTTATTTTTATTTTTTAAAAATTTTTTTTTTACAATAAAGTCGCGACATTATGAGCAACCAGATACAAAAGTGAACTTTTCATTTAACAAATTCGTCGTATACAATCAAGTACAGGTACAATATTATAGACACAGCATCATCATTTACTTACAATCGTCATTAGAGTAAATTTTTCAACAACAACAAGAAAACTTTTTCGAGATAAAAATCTTCCGTATTAAAGTTGAATATAAAATTTTCTATTTTCTAAAATTTATTTTTTCTTTCCTTTAATGTTAGACCAACAAAAACTACATAAATATTTTAAATGGTGTGCGTCTCTTAAAAATAAATGCCCGCGATTGTGCCAACACTAAGCTAATCGATTGAGAAGCTGTTCTTTTATTTTCTAAATTTAAATTCGACCTCAACAATAATATTGTAGGCCGTACAGTGTCTTAGTCGGTATAGTATATACTACATAAAAATTATCTGATAAGAAAAATCTTCGTTTTGTTTGTTTTATTTCTCTTCTTTGATTTTCTTTCTTTTCACGAACGTGGAAAAGTGTGTATTATTCTGTGTTTAAATTTAAATTAAAAAAAAAAAAAAAAAAAAAAAAGTAAACATATTGTTTGACGAACGAACGAACGATTTAACGAAATGCCAAAATATCGAAAAAAGAAAAATCAAGTAAAGGGAAAAGGCATAAAAAATTCAAACAATAAACAATTATCACAAAATCAAAAACAAAATAATCCGGAAAGTTGTCATTCAAAAGAAAAACATCATGAAATTGAAAATAATGTTGATAATTCTGCCCTCACAATTATAACAGATTCTGGCTGTATTCCAGAAGAACACCAACAAAATGAAAATTATGTTGATAGAAAAGAGATTGATCATGTTGAAAAAAATTTAAATACTACAATTAATGTAAATGTATTGGCTGGGTGCTCTAATAATGATAATGAAGAAAGTGAAATTTTCGTTTGTAAATCAAATGATAATAATGATGATACACGAATAAACAGTGCTGTGAGAACATCAGAATCATCATCAATTATTTCAAATTTCTCACATATTACAGATTCTTACGAAGTGAGCAAATCATTAAACGTGTACACATCGTTGTCGGGTGTGTCAACTATAGACAAGACGGGAGCTAAAAATTCAATTATAGAGAAGGGTGAAGAACCCTCATCATTTATAGAACAATCATCAGATCAATATAATCAGCAATCATTGAATAATACTCTAAAAAATGTGGATGAGTTCAAAGGAACAAATAATTATGGAGACGAAACGAATTCAATTCCGGAACCATCATCTTCTTTTATCTCAACATCTTCTGCATCATCATCATCTTCAGACTCCGACACACTTAAACCATCAGATGCAGATTCACCGGATAGAGAAATATTATTAACTGTCGGCATGATGCCCTTAATTGATGATAAAAATAAAAAATGTGCTGACAATGACGTAATAATTCATGTAAACACAAGTAATTTGCCAATCTGTGATAATAAAAATGCAGCACGCGCAACAACTTTTGATAACAGTGAGAATAGAATAGGTGAAGTGGACAGTTGTTCTAATTACGAATACCAGGAAAATGAATCGAAAAAATCATTTGAGGGACCTGTTAAATTTCCTATTATAAAAGAGGTGATTGCAGTTTCTTATCCATATCGTGTAGAATCACCAAAACCTTTGAAACCTGAAACAGGAAATGCAAATAAAATTAAGAAAAGTAGAAGTCTAGACGATGATGAAGTTGTAATACAGGAAATGAGTGATAACAGTTCGGCAGGAGATTTAACAGATAATCAACCAGTTGTATCTGAAGCTGAGTCAGAAATTGATACAGAAATTAATGATACATCATCTGTATCTGTAATTAAGGATAATAATAATTTAACAATTTTAAGTATTCAAACTTTACCTCTTGAATCAAATAACAAAGAAATTCCTTTGCTAGAAGAACCAGTAAACATGCAAACATTGAATAATAATCAGGAAAATGATGATTTTAAATTACGAAGAGCTAAAAAAAGAGCAGCATTAGAATCACACTTTTTACCACAGTTTCTCAATCCAAGATATTTGGACAGCATAAAAGAGGAAGGAAGTGATTTAAGTGATGTAGAAAGGAAAAGTGATTCAAGTGATAGAAAATCTCTAATAGAGATATCACAAACTTTAAGTGATCTTGAAGATGATGTATTCACAGCAGATATTGATACATCAGTTATAACGAAGGCAAATGCAATTTTTCCAAAAAGTAATTTAGATTTTTCACAAAAGAAAAAGCATACATCAAATTTACGAGCTCCAAAAACTGGTGTTATACGTGAAGAATCACCTTGTTATGTTTTTGAAGCAAAAATCATTGAACAGGCGGTACCAATCGATGAAAATTGTTTTATTTGGTCAACTGAAACAATTGCCCAATCGGATGCAGCTGAAATTATTTATTTAGATTCAGCATCAAGTAGTTCATCAGATATTATGGATTTGGATAATACTGGAGCAGATGATGCAGATATTGAAGATTTAAATGATGATAGTGATGTGAGAATCGCAACACCAAACATTGATATAGACGATGGTGAAAAGAGAATTTTTCGCAAATCTGAAACACCCACAATTACTACTGATGAAAGTATTAGTACGAATAGTCTAACTGAAGAATCTGAATTTAGTGATGATGCAATTGTTAGAAATGAAAATAGGCCACCTGTTGAATGGAAAAAAAATGCGACGGAAAATATTTTTAACGATGATAATTATTCTCAACATCATCAACAACATCACAAAATTATAAATGAAAATGAATATTTAAGAGGGGATAATGATCAACATCATCACCAGTATAATAATCATCATTCTAAAAAAATTATAGATCAAAATTTAATAATTGAATCAGATATCATTTCCGCAGTTGTAAAAAATTGTTTGCAAAATAATAATCTGCATAAAAAATTTAATGAAAATATTCGAGACGATTTAAATACATATAAAAATAATCATATACATGTTACATCACCACAATTACCATCATCATCATCATTATTTTCATCGAAAACATCAGAAAATAATTTTAATAAAAAATCATTTGTAGTGAGTCGAAATGAAAGTGATAGAAAATATAAATTATGTGAAAATTTTAAAAATGAAAATAATGATGATGATGATGTTGTTTATGATGAAAAAGTATTTGTGAATAAAAAAAATATAAATGACCTTGTTACCGAAAATGAATTTCGTTTATTAAAAA
Organism: Bombylius discolor; assembly: GCA_939192795.1. NCBI lineage: Eukaryota > Metazoa > Arthropoda > Insecta > Diptera > Bombyliidae > Bombylius > Bombylius discolor. Next base: position 8,851,396 of record OW584243.1, on the reverse strand, counting down.
TAAAAGAAATTGCAAATAAATGTATTGAGGAAATTGTAAATGAATGTGAATATAAAGTGAACAACACAATTAAATGTGATATTAAAGAAAATTCTAGTGTAATAAAAAATAATAAGAACAATAATCAGTGCAATTTAATGAAAATTATTCCAAATAATTTAACGGAAATTTCATCTTATATAAGTGTAAATGAATCAACATCATCACCATTAACAACAAAAACAACAACAAATTGTGTACTAAATAATAATAATAATTTAAAAAGTGAAGTTCATTTAAATAAAAATTGTGATTATAATTTAGAGCAATCATCATCATCATCATTATCATCATCATCATCATCGTCATCATCAGCAACAATATTAAATTGTAATAAAATAATAACTACTGACTTAGATGCAATTGAAACAGAACATCATCAAAATGAAAATAAAAAGCTTGTTGAACAATTTTTTATAAAAAATGAAAATAAAAAATTAAATGATAATAATAACATAAAAGATTTAAATTCAAATCAATTATTTGAAAATAATAATAATAATAAAAAGACAGATATTTTTCCATTGATAAACGATAAACAAAATTTAAAAGATAATCAAATTTCATATTTTTTTCAAAATCGATCAACCGTATTTCCTATTGACCACAATATACCTTTAATTCCTAATGAAATGTCTGAAATATCCCATTTAGAATCTAATTTAAATGATACACTTAACAGTATCATTTATTCTTCAGATAAACTCCCTACAAATTTAATTGATATCGATAATAATAATCAAATCAGTAACCTTACAGAAAATAACATAAATTTGAATAATAATAATAATACCAACAACAACAACAACACAATAGAATACGATCGCCAAGATTCATCTGGCAGTCATTGTTCTGATAACAGTCACAGTACAGATCATAGTCAATGTACAGCAATTAATCGTGGTTCTTCATCAAATATTGATCTTGATATTGGTAAATATGTTTCAGAAACTTCACAGCATTTCGATTTGAAAGGGACTGGAAATTATTATATCGAAACAACGGCGACCATAAAAGCACTTCGTCAACTTTGTGTTGAAAAATTGACATCAATGCCTTATGGTAATGTTGTACTCGAAGAATTAGCATTAGTTGCAGAAAGTTTAAGTGATTTAACATCAAAACATCAAAAAGAAAAATTAATTCAAAATAATAATAATAATATTAATAATAAATCATTATCATCTGAGATGCCATATCCGCTTCCAGAATTACCAAAAATTCATGATATTGAAGTATCTGTACCTGCAACTGAAAATAGAAAAATACGTTTATCATCAATACCACCAGATAAATTAAAATCACCACCACCACCACCAATTCCAGAACCACCAAAACTAAATGATACATGGCTTGGAGTACCAACACATGATGATCCAAAAATTTTAGTATGTTTTTCACCTTCACAACGTAATTATTTAGAAGGAACAAAAATAACAAAAATTAATAATGATGGAAATTATATTGCCGATAATTTATTGGATATGCATAAAAAATTTATTGAAAGACGAGGATATCATGAATTAACCGCACAACAAGTTGATGTAATACATCGTGAAAAATCACAAAAAAATTATGAAAAAAATATTGTATCATCGACTACACATTTACGAAATGGAAATGGTATTAATAATAATAATAAAAATAACAATAATATAACATTATCAACGTCATCAATATCATCTCATTTAAACTCACAACAACAACAACAAAGACCTTTACCACCACCACCACCGCCACCATTACCAAGATCTTTTAGTCTATATAATAATAATGAGAGCGAAATTGCGGTTAATGTGAAAAATAATGACAAGAATAACCACAGATTGTTGGCAATCATCCGAGATTCAAAACAGTCTTTAAATAGTGAAAGCATATCACAAAAAGATATTGAACAAACTGTAGTGAATTTACCATCAGAAATTAAAAAAACAAAAGATAATTATCTGTGTGATCAAGAAACTCAAACAATTGTGCCAAATAATAATACTGTGCCATTAGGTAAAAGTGAAGAAGGGAAAATTTTAGAACAACAAAAAATCTCATCATCATCGTCAACGAAGGAAATTGAAAAATCCACTATAACGAATAAAAACGACGAAAATATAGCAATGAATATCGCTGGTGAAGAATATTTTAAATTTGGTGACGGCGACATTTTTAACAAAAATAAAAAACGTTTTTCAAACATCGAAAATTTTCCAAATTTTTCATCTCAAATGCGACAAAATTTACCAAAACGTTATTCGAATATTGAAACATCATCATTTGAGACGAAAAAACGTATTGAAAATGGTAATGTTGTATATGAATTTAGTGATTCAAGTAAACAAAAAATTGTTGATGGTGACAATGTGAATAATATGAATGTAGAGAAGGGACAACAAAAATCATCACAAAATGATAATGATAAAAATTCTCATGATGGTCATATTATGTCAGACATTAATTTAGATACAAAATTACTATCGAAAGAGGCGCCAAAATTAAAATCTGATTTAGATTTATCTAGTCAGATTTTTAAAAATAGCGAAACGACCGAAATAAAAAATGAAAAAACATCAACAACATCAGCAACGGATGAACAACTATCATCATTTGAAGAGTTTCGGCAAAGAGCCAAAGAATCAGCAAAAAAAGCTCAAAATGAATTTTTTGATCGAGAAAATTTTTTCAAGGGCTTCGATGATATATCAAAATATTTTGGAGATTATTATACTGATAAAAAATCAACTACAACAACAACATCAGCAGCAGCAACAAATAATGTTATTGAAACACAAAAACAAAATGAAACATCTAAAACTCATACAATTCCAATTATAATTGAAAATAATATGAATTCAAGTAAAGAATGTAAAAAAGTTGAAATTGAAAATCAAGAAAAAGAATCTAAAACTACGAAAAAAGATGAAAAAGTTTATGAAATTCCAGTTATAGTAGAGAAAAAAAATTATATTCACTCTGATAAATCTTTACCAAAAAAAGCAATAAGTGAACTAAATATTCATCATATACCTATAATCCTTGAAGATGGTAGCAAAATATTGAAATCAAATAAAAATAATAATAAATTTCAACGAACTCAAAGTCTTTCTCAAGATCAACCTGAAAAATATTTTAGTTCACATAATCTTGATGATTGGATGAATTTTAAAAGTTCATATGCTGCTTCATCTGAAAATATTACGAAACCTTTTCAAAAGGAAGTTGAAATTTTATATAAAGGTAGACCATCAAATATTAAAGCACCACGTTTATCGGTATCAACAAGTAATCTATCATCAGCAGATTCTAAAAAGAATGATTATTCTTATTATTATCGTCCATCATCTAGAACAGAACATTACAATTTTTCTAGTTCTCAATCATCAATTGATCAAACACCGATTACATGCTACGTAAATCCACATTTTCCAAAACGTTCATCATTACCAAGAGAAATTCTAAATGATCAACATATGGATTACATAAAAATGAAAGAAATTGAAATACAATCTGAATTTGAAAAACTTGAAAACGAAAGACGTCGTCTAATTGAAGAATTAGATTCAATGAGATCAACACCACAATTTCAACAACCTATGTTACGTAGAGATATATTCCATCATAGATCATGTAAATTACCAACATTATCTGAAGAAGAAGCATTTAGACAACAAATGCATGATGAATGGTTAAATAAAGTTGCTGAACGTGAAGAACGTCGTTTACATAAAATTATAAAAATTTCAAAACCAGGTGAAGATTTTATAACAGAACAACAACAACAACTACAACAACAGCAAGATAATGAAAAATTTAGAAAATTATCAAAAATTGATATAGGTGATGAATTTTTAAAACGTGTCAAAGAAAGACGTTCTAAATTGCATATGCCATCAGATAGTGATTGGGAAAGTGGTGCTGAATCACAACCACAACCATCAAATATTAGTTGTAATGATGATATTAATAAAAAATTTGAAACAATTACAAAAAATGTTAAAGTTATTGAAGGACAAAAGGAAGCGGATTTAAAACAATTACCAAAACATTTACGTGAATTTGCTGAATTTACAACAACAACAACATTTGAAAAAGATGAACAAAAAATCTTCAACAATATCAATGAGAAAAAAGAAAATAAAAACGAACATTTCACATCAATTATCAATGATGAATCAAGTGAGACAATGTCAAAAGTCATTACATCGACTAAAACAACATCCTCAGAAAATAATCATCAACAACAACAACAACAACAACAGCAGCAGGAACAACATCCTCAAGAAAAAGAACACAAGAGTAACAATAATAATGGTGAGTCAAATGAATCAGAAATTATTTTTGGGCTGTTGTTTGCAATTGCAGTTATTTGCGGTTGGACATTTTGGCGAGCTCTTACTAACCAAAACTAAAAAAAATAAATATGAAAAAAAAAAAATATAGCAAAAAAAAAAAACAAAAAAAATGAAATAGATATTTTAAAAATTAGCCAAAGCTAGAATAAAAAAAAAATTTTAATAATTTTTCTTTTTATATATCAATTTTAAGAAATTTGTTTTAATTTTTAATTTTATTTCATTTTCTTTTTATTTCTAATAAACTAAATTAAAATTAAATTTAGGTGCTATAAAACAAACAAAATTTAATGCAAATTGCTTATTACTAAACTGAAAAGAAAAAAATTTGTTTATGAAAAAATTTTTCAAAATATTTAAAAAAAAAAAAAAAAATTTTGCATACCAATCATAAAATTTTGAAAACCATCTTTAATTTGGAAAATAAATAGCAAAAATTTCTTAACAGCATCTTATTGAGCATTTTTTTTTTTTTAAATAATAGCGTTTGTGAAAGTGTATTAAAAATAATATTAAATGTAGCTTTAAAAATTAATTATATTTAGCTTGCAGCAAAATCAAGAAAAAAAACAGAAGATTTATCTTTTGATTTTTTAAAAAAATGCATTTTTTATTCGTGAAAATTTTTGTTCTAAATTTTAATTTTTTTTTTTTTTTTTTGTGTTTTAATATTAATAAAAGATGTAATTTTAAAAATTTATTTATTAATAATTTTAGAATAAAAATTAATAAGATAATAATGTTTGAAAATAAAATAATAAAATTTGACTTGATTTGTTTTATTTCTAATCCTTTTTGAATTATGCTTGAGCTTTTCTTTTTTAATTTTGTATAAAATGAAAAATAGAAAAAAAAACATTGTGTTGTTATTGTCTTTTGAATTTTTTACTTTTTCTGTTTTGGTTTTTTTTTTTTATTTTTTTTTTTATGAATTTTACTTATTTACAAAATTCTCATCATAATGAAACAAATTATAAAATTAATTTATTTCAATTTCCAGAATATATATTTTTTAAATCTTGGTTTTTTTTTTCATAATTTAAACGAAGCAAGTGGAAAGAATAAAAAAAAATACATATATAAATTTGAAATTTATTTTTAAAAAAAAATAATATATGAGACAATAGAAAAGAAATTTTCAGATTTTGTGTGCTATTTTTGGATTTTATATCTTTTATTTAAAAAAAAAAAAAAAAAATCGAAATGACAAAATTTTACTTTTTTTTTCACATATTTTTTTTATATTGAATTCGAATACGTTCCTAGAATGACGAAAAAACAAAACAAACAAAATTAACCAATTAGAAGCTTTATGCATTTTATTGAAATTTATTTTCTTCAGTTATTTTTTATTAAAATTTTATTTTTTAAAATCAAGGCATTCAGTTATAACTGTTTTAGAATTATGATATTAAATGAGCTCCTCCTGGCAGATAAATAAAACTCTAGGCTGCTTTCTGGGGCCGATATGAAACCAAAAAAAACAACAAAAAAAAACAATTATTTTTTGTTGAAAAAGAGGGAAAAAATTTAATCCTCGAGAAAAAAGAAATTTATAGTGTATTTTATTCTTTCTATGTACTTCTTGTTTGTTCTATTTTCTCTAATATATTTTTTCTTTGAAAAATAAGAAAAAAATAAACAAGAAAAATTAATTTAAAAAAGATTTTCTCATCGCTTAAAAAATATTTTAATGCAAAAATACATACATATAAAAAAAATCTTTTAACAAAAACAAAAAAAAAATACAGAAAAAACGCTATTACAATCTGCTTCTACTACTACTTCTTCTGCTACTGCTACTGCTGCTTCATCATCATCATCTTCATCATATTTTACAACAAACAACGTGGATAATAATGTTAATCAAGAACAACAAAAACAACATCATCAACAACAATATTTTAAGGATCAACAAAATAATAATAATAATAATAATAATGAGTCTACAACAATTTTACGTAATAATAATTGCAAAAAAACAACACAAAGTACGCAAACAACAATAACAACAACACGTAAAAAACAAACTAAATTTATATTATCACCGAATCGTCGAAGTTGGTCTGAAAGTGATCTTTTAAAAGAGATTGACAAAGAACTTATTTTATCAAAAGGCTTCCTTTTTGGTCATGGTATGATTATAATTTATTTTTTTAATTTCAGATTTTAAGCCATTATTTGAAAAAAAAAAAAGTCATATAATAAAAGTGTTTTTTGTACATTTATACATTATATTCATGTATGTATTACGTGTGTATATCTTCAATAAGTATGTATGTATTTGTCCTTAATTTTGAAATTAAGAAAGCAAACAAAAAAACAATCATCTGCTTTTTAATCTGTTAAAGTGGCTACTTTTTGTTTTTCATTTTTAACAACAACGTTTTTTTTTTATGTGAAGTCCATGCATGATTATTATTATTTTTTGTTTTTTGTATTTAATTATTTTTTTCCAAATCAAAAACTAACTACTATTTAAAAATATTTATTAGAAATCAACAAAAACATTCTAAAACAAAAATTATTTTTCCTGAATTTACATACATATGTATAATATTACAACACATTGAAAATTTATCGTTATAAAGAAAAACAAAATATGTACATACATATTTGGAAAGCTCAAAATAGTTTAAATTTTTGGATAACACTTGTAAAGTCAATCAAAACTTAATTATTGCAAATCACCCTCTATTTTAAACGTTGTACCTTCAATTACGTATAATATTAAAAAAAAAAAATAAATAAAATTTAAAAAAAAAATAAAATAAAAAAAAAATAAAAAAACATTGTACTTTAAAATGTAAACATTGAAAATTCTATGATTCTAATCTTATCAGATGATTCATATGTAGATTTTGTTACATTATGTATGTGATTTTTTTTTTCTATTTTAAATTTTTTATTTTTTTATTTTTTATACTTTGTACAACAGTCAACAAATTACTTTCATCAAACTATTTTTTTCTTTAAAATTTTTTCATTAACACATTCGTCGTCAATCATGCCACACATGTACAAATACAATATATAGGAATAAATATAGTTATATTGTCAAAAAGGAGATTCCGTAATTCATCAATTTTTCTCGACTTTTTCATGTTCTTAAAATAAACTAGTTACGTATTTTATGTAAATAAAGCTTATTTAATGTTTCAGCGCAACTGAAAAATCGTATACTATATATAATAATTAACAAATATAAATAAAAAAAACAAATACAAAAACAAAAAAAGTAGAAAAATAAATTTAAAATACATAATTTTGTATTTAAGTCTAATGCGAATACAAATTTATATATGTATAAATACTGATCTAATTAATTTTAAAGTACCTTCTGGGTAATTCCATGTATTCAAATAGATTTGAAGTCATTTTTCATTTAGAATAATTTATTTAAAGTTTCCTATAAGTAATAAATATATGTGTTGAACACTGCCACGTGTACCCATACATTATGTAATAAGCTTCATTCCAGTGCAAAATGAAGTTTTAAGATAGTTTTATTTTATTGTTCTCAATCTCTGAATTTTAGAATTGCTTTTAATTTAATTAGTAAATGTTTTCTCTTGAAAACGACTAAAGCACATTTGAAAATCTTCAATTCATGAAATTTAAAAAAAAAAGTCATTTTCGAAAAACAGAATCTAAGAATCTTTTAAAAATCATTCATACATATTCTTTTGAAGATCATCTTTAAAGACAATTTAAGAATAAGTAAATAAATATGTAATTGATTTTTTCATAAATTAATAAATTAATTTTATATGGAATCACCTTTATTTTGATTAATATTTTCATAAAACTTCCACAAATGCGCATGTAAAAGTTTCTGTCTAGAGGAAAAACAAAATTATAATTAAAAAAATTTTTTTTACATCACATGTATAGATCATATTTGTAGATAGTATTGTATATATCCAGATATATATTTAATTATTCACAAAGGGAAAAAATCATCTTAATTATTTTCTATATACATAAATTTGTTATATTACAACATTCATAGAGAAACATAGTTTAAAAAAAAAAAAATCAAAAAAAGAAGATTATATGTTGAGCATATGGTAACTGTGTATCTATGATATTATGTTCTAAACAATTTTTTGTTATATATTTTGCTACCTTTAAAGAACAAAAACTGAAAAGTTTTAAAATATGTAAATATGTATGTACATATATAAACTAAGTATGTATATAGTGGATGGTAAATTTTAAGATCATCCATCTAATCAAGGAAAAAATTGTTCTTACTATGTCAGAGCCTCTGAAGCATTTCAAATCGAATTATGAAAAAATCTAAATATGTTTTTTCTTTTTTAATTTTAATTTTATGTTTAAAATGTAACAAAATTATATTTTTGAAAATATTTCTTATTATTTTTGCCAAAACGGTGAAATCGATTTATGAAAGAAAAAAAAACAACATTTCACGCTTCTTCTAAAACATATAGTAATTAAAAAACACATGTGATTTTAACTAAATAAGTATATTTTAAAAGAGTTTGCGCATTGTTTTTTTTCTATATTTTTAAAAAATAAATGAATATACTTTTTTACAAAAAACAAGAACTCTTAAATTTTCTCCTAAATCTAAATCGCATGCGTTCAAAATCACAAACATTTCACTGTATTGTATAATATTTTATATCTCTTTTTCTTCATTCATATACTCGTATACAGATACTCAAATCTGTTAATTTTTTTTTTCTTATCATTATAAACAGAATTTTATTTAAATCTGTGCCAAAAAAATATTTAAAAACAAAATCACATTACAAACTCCGTTTTATAAATGTATACAAAAATTTATATGTATACACCTACATATGCCAACATCTGAAAAATATATACATTTATCTTTTCATACACAACAAAGTACATAAAAAATTTCACATATATCCATCGTCCATCTATTCTTCATCCAAGAAAAAAATATAAAAAAATAAGAAAAATAAGGAAAATAGAAATAAGTACAATTTTTCTCACATACAGGCTATCTAGTGCCTAGCGTTTCGACGCTGTCAGTTTAGTTGTTGAATCATTGTTGCCGCTGTTTTCTTCTTTAAATTTTTAATTTTATTTATTTATTTTTTGTTTTTTGTGTCTTAATAAATATCTATTACAATTATTAAAAAAAAATTGTCGTTGTATTCTTATAATTTTTCATACACAAGTGAATTAAAAGAAAATCTAATAAGAAAGAAGAAAAGATAAAAAAAAACGGCGAATAATTTTCATTATTTTTCAAAAAAAGTTTTCAAGTTTTCACTGATTGAAACGGACGCGTTTCAAAAAATATAAAATGGGACAGGGTTAGCTGAAATAATTTTATACATATATATACATATTTTTTTATACATATATATATATATATATATATAAATATATATATATTTATTTTATTTTATTTTCCTATTTATCTTTTGTGTATATTTTCATTTTAATTAAATATAAAATATATTTATATGTTATGAAAATTTTATCTACGTTTTTTTTTTATATTTTTATTTTCATTTGTTACAAAAGAAATTGTTTTTTAAATCATTTTATTGTCATTTTTTGACAAACAAAAAAAAAAAAATAATATTTAAAAAATTTCTCTTTTCTGGTGACATTTAAGTAACAATTGTTTTTTTTTTTTATTTTTTTTTTTAAAAAAAGAGTTTTTGGTTTTTCTCTGTTTTCTTTTTTGACAAAAAAAAAAAAAAATCAAAACATAACATAAAAAAATTAAAATGAGAATATATCAAAGAAATATACAAATAAATTAAAATAAATAATAAAAATCAGAAAAATTGTGTAAATTAGTAAAAAAGAAAAGAAAGAAAATAAAGTGAAATTTAGTGTGTTTGTGGAAAATTTAGAAAATTTTTAATTAAAAATTTAAAAAATATACATAAATAAATATTATTACAGAATCTCAACCGGTCATGTTTGCGCCGAAATTTAAAGCGAAAGCACCAACAGGGACAGGTATTAAATATAGAACGAGAACATATGAATAAAAAATTAAATTAAAAATGAAATAATTAATTTGAAAAAATCAAAAAAAAAAAAAAATAGTAATAATAATGAAAATATAATAATAAAATTTATTTTAAAAACATTTTCAAGATTATTAATACAATAATTGCCTACTATAACTAACAGTTCGATATTTCATCTATTTATAGACGAACTGATCATATTTAGTTGTTTTTTTTTTTTTTGTTTTTTTTTTGTTTTTTTTTTCCTTCTATGCTATAATAATGAATGAACATCACAACCCAATAATAACATTTCATGTATAGCAAAAGAAAACAATTTCCCTCTATAATACATTCTTCAACACATTTATTTTTTAATTTTTGTAAATTTCATTTAAATATTTTTCATATTTGTGGGTAAATTGAATTTATAGTAGATACCTGTTGTATCTGACTTTTGAAAAAAGTTATTTTACAAACATATTGTATATTATACTAACTAATTTTATGTCAGTTTCAAAATATTGCATAAATTTTATTGTAAACATATTAAAATAATTGCTTTTTTCCCCTTTTTTTAATTTTTCATTTTCAATTTGAAAGTATGTAAAAATGTATGTATTTCAAAAAATAAAAGCACAAATAATATTACACATATGAAAATATATTCGAATATATAGGGAAAAAAAATTTTTACGATTTAAATTCTTCGATTATTTCCTTTAAAAACGTAATAAAAATAAATGAGAAAAAAAATGAAAATATTTTCTTTGGTATTTAGTACAAATTATGGAATTTTTATTTGTATTTTTTTTTTTTCTTTTGTATTTTTACACATGAAAAATTTGTAATGATAAAATAAACGTAAAGCGTATTATTTGAATAAAATTGATTTGAATATGTGGAAGCACAGATTACTTAATTTATAAAGAAAAAAAAATGTAATTAAAGCATTAAAAAAAATTTAAATAAAATTTTATTATAAATTTAATTTCGCATATGAATCATCTAACAACACAGAAATATTAGAGAACCGAATTAGAAAAACAAAAAAATTTGAAAAAAAAAAGAGGAAGGAAAGAATTCATAACGTTCTCTTAGGTATAATAAATTATAAATTTTAATTATCCGTAATATGAGGTACAATCAATGATGCATATATTCAAGAAAAACAAAATCTTGCTAATTTTATTTTATTAATAATTTGACTTTGTCCTATTTGAAAAATAATTTTCATAACATTTTTCATTTATTTCTGAGCTTTAAAACGATTAGAACAATCAAAATCGACAATTATTTTAAAAATCTAACCGGTAAATTTACCTAAAATTTTTCAATAAGAAAATTATTTATATTAAATTTTGCAATAATTCAAAAAAGGCAATCAATTATTCATCGACTGCAACTTGAAGAAATCCATTTTTTCTTATATCGTTACAAAAATAAGTAAAAACAAAAAAAAACAAGAGCCGGAAAAATTGAATTAGAAAAATTATGAAGAACACCTTTATATTTTTTTTTCTTCCGAAAAATATCGCTTTAAAAATCATTATTAGAAAATATTTATAATTATAACTGTAATATTATTATTATAGTTATCATATTTGACGTCATTTTATAAGTATATTTTTATTAATCGCCGCCAAATAACTACTTGAGTAGGAGTAGTAGAAAACAGCATGTGGTTTGTACTTTAAAAAATATATAAGTATATTTAAAAAAAAAAATGAAAATTTAACAAAAACAAAAACAAATGAAAAGTTTGAAATATGATTTTTTTTTTTTTTTTTTTTTTTTTGTAATTCAATTTAATTATATTACATGACGCGTATGAGATATAAGATATCAAACATAAATCTTTCATTTTATAATCATTGAAAAATATCTTTTTTTTTAATATAATGTTTTTGTTTTTATTCAATTTTTTTTTGTTTGTTTTCTTTTTACGATTTTTTTTTTATTTTTATAGCAAAATTTTTATGGAAGAACTTAAAAATATAATTAATCAAATTTTTTGCCATGTTTATGAACTATTCAATATTATGTAATTTTTCATATTCTAAAAGCTACTTTTTCAAAATGATTTCATAACTTTGTTGTGTTTTAGGTTTTTTTTTTTTTTCTTGTGGCAAAAAAGCAAAAAAACAAAACAAAATATAACAAAAAATTTAGAAAGTATTTATAACTTATTTTGTAAATTGAATTTTTTGAGGCATTGTTTCTCTATCATTTTTGTTTGAAATAGAATGTTTTAGAAATTAAACTTCGCAGAGTTGTAATTGTAAGAATTATTACCTATAGCTATTCTTACCTGTTCGGGAAATACAATTTATTTTTAGCAACGAATGTTTTTCTAGGAAGACGAGAGCCTATTTAACAGTTTATTAAAACGAGTGTAGGAGCACTGCTACTTGAAAAGAATTTAGCTTTTACTATAAGGACAATGAAATATAATCTTTTCTGTATAGCTTTTTTCAAGTTTAAGCTTTAGTTACTTGATTTATGATAGTATAATTTTGATTAAAAAAACACATTTCAAAACCTAATAATGCAAGCAATAATTAAAAAAATTGACTTACATAATATGTACATACATATATCATTTTCTCATACTTTACACTAAATTCAAGTGATTCAAGATTTTTTTTTTTCATGTCGATTTAACTTTTCAATTCACATAAATCATCAGATTCAGAATGAATTTGCTATTGTTCGATATTTCATGAAACTATTGAATCGTTTAATTCTATTTATTTTTTTCTTTTAAATATATATATTTCATCTAAATTTCCGAAAGTATACAAATTAAAAATTGATTATTGTCAATGATAAATGAAACGAATGGACAATAATCGCACTTGTTCGAAGGGTTTGTTCATTGAAAAACAATAAATTTGCTTTGTTCATGTTTTTTTTTTTTTTTCTTCTCTTCTCTTCATTATTATTTTCTATACTACCTTCATTTGTTTTGTATCAATTGTCATGAATTTCCTGAATTTCAACAAAAAATAAAAAAATAAAAAAAAACGTATATAAGCAAATATAAAATTGAAGAGTAATACAAATAAAACTAAAAATTTTAAAGTTAATTTTTATCTCAATTTCAACATATAAAAAAAAATAACATAGCGCTATAGAATGTTTAAAATAGGAAGTTCATAATTATTTCTCATCATCTGGGAATTGAATAAACGTTTAAAAAAATAAAATAAATTAAAATAAAAAATCAATAGTTAGACAAATAGATATGTACATACATAGATAGATGATGATGATGATAATGATGACAATAGTCATTTCTCCACTATACACCAATTATAAACATTTTTTTAAAAGAAAAAAAAAAACAAAACATACCAATCTACATATATGTATGTATATACAGAAAATTCATTTGATTTTTATCACCATCATCATCATCATCACAGTGCTTACATTCATTTTAATTGAAATTGGAATTTTGGAAATCTCGCCTTATACTGAAAATAGATACATAAAACTTTTGATATTAAACGTAAAAAAACATTGTAATATCGTCTATACCTACATTTATATTATAGTTTTATAAATGATTCTTACCTATTGTATTTTGAAAATGCATAGAAATATTCATAATAGAATAAAACTTTTTAAATGAAATTTTTCAAAGAAAAAAAAAAAAAGAAGAAAAAAAGGGTATACAAACAAACCAAAAAAAAAAAAAGAAAAACCATTTATTAATGTTGATGTTGTGTTCAAATTCATCGATATCGAATCGAATTGAATCAATAAATTGATAGGAATAACGAAAAGCAGCATCATCATCAGGCGTGACAAACAAAAGTGATATTATAAAAACGTTTAGTTCGTCATTTGTTTATGTTTTTTTTATTTTTTTTTTTTTTTTTGATTTCTGCTGGTATTCTATTGTATAGATACTGCTGTTGTCATTTTTTTTTTTATATTTTTCGTCTGTATTTTTCATTTTTTATTTAAACAGGAGCAAACAGATTTGAGCAATTGATGATATTGATCAGTACAACAATTAATGGGCCAAATGCCAATCAAATTATTGTGCCATGAATTCATCAATCAATTTGCATTTAAAGCCTTTTTTTTTCAATTCTTTTTGATGATTTTTTTTTTTGTTGTGTTGTGTATTTGAAAGATCTGTCGAGCTTTAATTATTCGATTTTTTTCTTGCTGCTACTTTTTTAATAAAAAAAAAAATTTAATTTGATTTAAAACGATTAACTTCTGTTTTATATAATTTAATATTCTTATTTATTTTAGTTGATACGTTGTTTTTTTTATTTTTTGTATGAGGGAACACATGTCAAATGCAATTAGCTATGATTTTATCTGATTAATACGAACAATAAACGTATGCATATATAGTTCATATCACGTACCATGTAGTCTACTAATTTGATTAAAATTAATCGAATTAAAAAAAACAAAAAACATAGTTGAAACAAATGAAATTGTAAAGCAAAACAATCATGATAATTATCCTAGTTTTTTTTATAAATCACAAAAAAAAAGTAATATTGAATATGTATGATAATAAAATTTTTTGGTTCGCTAATGGAGTCTTAAATAATTTTCATTATGAACAATTTATATCTAACATACATACATTCTTTTGCTTCGTTCATGCTAAAAGAAAACATTTTAAAAATTATTATTGGATACGCGTTAAATTATAACTTTTATTTTAAACAAAACTTGCTAAAAAAAATCGGGCAGTATTCCAATTTTGAAATAAGTTCTACTGATCAATATAATCTTTAAATCTTTTTTATTTATTACACTTGTGGTAAACAACCAAAGTTTGAAATAATCTCAACAAATTCTGAGTAATTTTTTAAAAATAAAAAAAATTTTTGAAAAAAAAAAAAAATCAATGATAATATTTTTATGAATTTATTTCATTTTTCATATAGATAATATGAAATTTCATACAACCGTGTAAAATTATTCTTTTCCACTTTAAAAAGGAAAAATACCAAAATACTGGTACATAATGTACTTACATTAAATCCAATTTTTCCAGACTTCTCTTTTGTAAAAGAAAAAACCAAATTTACAGAAGCTGATATTATAATGTTAAAATTTTTTTTTGAAAACATGTTTTATTAAAATTATATTTGATAAACGTCTTTTTTTTTTCTCAGAAAACTTACTCATATTACATAAATTACATAATATAAATCCATAAGAAAAAAATATCTTTATACAATTCATAATTTCTGTTTCTGTATCTTTTTTTCAAGTATTTTATTTAAAAAATATTCTCTTTGTATTCCAGTTTAATCAAATTTCATGGTGTAGTTATTTATATATCATATGCGGTATCATATATAATTTTACATACACATATTATTATTTATTTTATTATGTATAATTTTATTTATATCAATATTCATACGAATACGAATGGTTTTTGATGTTTCCTTTTGATGATACTGGCGGAAAATGTCTAACACCCACTCATTTTAATGATATTCTTCTATTTTGTTTTTTACTATTAAAAATTTGTTAACACGTTTGAAATATAAATTTTCTTTATGATATTTTTGAAAAAAAAATAAAAAATAAAAAAAAAAATAAATATAAATCTTATAAATCAAATAAGTCTTTTTTTTTTATAAGTAAAACAGAAAAAAATCTTAATTTTACTGTTTCAAACACAAATTTAATTATTTATTAAGAAAGATTATAAGTTTTAACTCATGTGTGGAAAAAAAGAAACATTATTTCTTTAAATTGGGAAATAATTTTAAGAAAAAATTTCGTTTTATTTGAAAAGCTTAAATAACACTACCAAATTTATTAGGCAGAAGAAAAGATATACTAATATGTAAATGAAAATAAATAAGGTTAAGTTTTCATACTGATTTGAAAAATTATTTTCTGATTGATTTTGTTAAACTAATAAATGAAACATTTACCTTCCAACTTCCAAAGAAAACCAAAATCTTTGTCATTTTAGCATGTTTTGTCATCCTTTTGTGTTGTGTCTTCGATTATTAAAATATAAAAAAAAATACATATTTTCATAAATTCAAAAATGCTTATGTTACAAAAAAATACATTTATTTTTTCATAATTTTGCGTCTAATTTTCATTACGATTTTTTTTTCTTAAAAAAACTAACTGCTTTAAATAAAACAATAATAATAATATTTTAGGCATATGGTCACCAACAAATAAGTCGTCTGAAACTTCAGTTACAGAATCATCACAGCAATATCATCATCAACAGCAGCAGCAGCAACAACAACAACAACAACATCATCAACAACAAAAATACCAACAAAAACCTTTAGGTACAACAAATCAGTGTCCAACACCACCTCCACTACCATCACAACCAATTTGGAGTCCTCAACCATCACCAACACCTGGACGTAAAGAATTTCGTCCAGTAAAATTTGAATCACCAAATTTACCAAGAAGATATGTTCGTCAAGATTCAGCACCAGTAGCACCACCTTGGTCATATACAAATTCAAAACCATTTCTTGGTTATCAATCAACATCAACAAGTTGTACGAATTTAAATACACCAGATATTTGTAATGAGACAAATCTTTTTAAAACAAAAATTAATTCAAATTCAACAAATAGTTTGATTCAAAGAACAAAAGGTAAGATTTTTATTCCATAACAAATGATATTAAAAGTATCAAATTTGAAGGTGTTTTATTTTCAAGTATTTATCTTCTAAATGTTTTTTGAATTCAACCTGTTTTTTTATTTTTTGTTTTATTTTTTAGAAAGTTTATTCGGTAAAGGTGCTTCATATACAGAAACTGAACGTCCAAAAATTCCAAAAAATGATGCACCACCAATTGTAAGACCTAATGAAGTGGGTATGTATTTAAAAAAAAAAAAAAAATAAAATAAAATAAATAAATTAGATATATCTTTTGTTAACATTTTCACAATAATCCTTCACATAACACATATTCACACTATATTTACATTTTTATCAAGTAGAAACAATTCAAAAAAATCACATTATACAATCACTTTAAGTATTAAATTGGATTGAAAAAAAATCACTTTAACAAATATTTTCTTAGAAAAAGAAAAACTTCAATTGAATAAAAACAGTTGTATCTAAAAAAAAACATGACATGTGTTCATTAATTTTGAATCTGTGTTAATTTAGATTGAAATTACCAGTTTAAGTACATGAATCCTTAAAAAATGTTTTTAAATTTAAAAAGTACAATTTAAAAAGAAATTAAAGAAAAAAAATTTCATTACCCCTTCCCTTTATCTGTATTTAATTCAAATGTTAAATTCAAATTTTATAATTTAATTTCAGTGCTTTTAAACGGTTTTTATTGCAATCCCGCTACTCCTACTTTTTTTTTAGTAAATAAAAACTGTTTTCGTTAATTTTTTTTTCTAAATTCTTCTACATTAAATTCTCCGTATCAAAAATATTACATATTCGTGCATTATGCTATTTTAATTAAATTTTCAAATTTCATTCCATTTATAGCTGAAACGAAATAAATCACAATGAAATGATATATTGTTAATTTTATACTTTTTCAACGGAATTTTCTTGTACTATTTTGTGATATTTTTTAGAGAATCTAAAAGAAGAAAAAAAAACCTAAATTATGTATTATACCCGTAAATTTACTATATACATATATATTATTTATCCTGTTGTTTCCCTTATATTAAATTTTATACATATACTATATAATTACAGTTTATTCAGTTAAACACGAATATATGAGTGAACCAGAAAGTGAATACGACAAACCTAAAAAAATGGCCCAATTAGGCCGTCGACAATATGATGGTATAGGCCCAACAACCAAAGATGGAATGCCAATAGTTTTAAGATCGGTAAAATTGAATTTAATTTGAAAAAAAAAAAAAAAAAAAAAAAAAAAAAAAAAAAAAACTTTTTCTTCATTTACGAATACGTTTTATTCAATACAAAAATTTTAGAAAATGTTGCTAAATTTAATAATTATTTTTATTCTCTTTCTTTTTTTTTTTGTTTTCCTCAACTATTTTCTTCGAATTTCTCAATAATGGTACATTTTTTTTGTATACACAAAAATTTGTGTACTTTACGTGTGTTGTTATTGTATTTTGCGGAACAACGATTTATTAAAATGAAACAAAAAAATTAAACGAATTATCAATTATTATTCACGAAAAAAAAAAAAAATAATAATCATAATAATATTTATAAAATACAACAGGAAGTTAAGGAAAATAATCAACATAAATGGTACAAAAGGATGTATAATACGCTTCATAAGGCCAAAGATCATGGTAAACATAAAATTTTTCATGTTAAAAAAATCATCTCATTTCAAAAACGAAAAAAAAAAAAAGCAAAATTATTTAGTTACATTTCGTTTATTGCTATTTTACTTTCTTTATTTTCATATTTCTTTTCTTTTTCTTTTTTTTAAATAATTTTATGTTTTATTTTGCAAAACTTTTTTCTTTTTAAAAAAGAAAAATTTATCATGTTAAAGCTTCTTTAAATTTGTGATTATGTTGTTTAAATTGAGTGCGTTATTTTGTTGTTGTTTTTTTTTAATTTCATTTTTTTTTTAAATTTTTTCCTTTATTTATTTGTTTTTATTATTTTTTTCGTATAAATTTGCTTTTTGTTTTTTAATTAATTAAAAATTTTAAAAAAAAAAAATCTCTTTTATATTTTTTTTTCTCGGTTTTTATTGTTATGTTTAAAATTGTGTCGTTTATCGTTTTATTTCCAGATGATTATGTGACAATCCGCTACAAAACCCGTCGAGGTGATCAATTCAAATTTAATAAAAAAAAAAAACCAAAAAAATTAATAATAATAATTTTTTTCCCTTAAAATAGCTTTATTTCATTCTGCCTTTCTTTTGCTTTGCATGTTCGCTTCATTAAGCATGGATTCTTGATTAATTGCTTTGATTGCATAAATGCATTTTTTATTCTATGTCTCTCTCTATCGAATTTTCATTTTTAAATATTTTTGTGCAAAATTTCGACTATCAAATATATTTCTAATGTATATATACATACATACATACATGAATTAGTTGAGAGATGCTTCTATTGAAAACGCTATTAATTTATTTCAATTTTATCGATATATACATATTAGGATTGAAATGCTTGTATTTTAAGGCAGTTGTAAATATGGTACCAAAGAAATTAAACAAAATATTTATAAATCCTTAAATGGATCCATCCTCAATATTTTTTTTTCACTAAAATAAATTAATTAAGTGTTTTGACATATTGAAATTTATGTTTTAGGACAATGGGCTTTTTTTACTAAAAAAATAACATCAGATTAAAAAATGAATGCAGATTTTGTGAAACAAAAAAACTTTCATTTAAATAGAAATTTGATTTATCTAAAGATTTTCCGAAAGACTTATTGATATATTTTTTATTTAAAAAGAACAAAAAAAAAAAACTTTAATCAAAAACAAAAGAATCTATATAATTTTTTAGAGTACCTTTTTCCATTTATTATCTCACAATTCAAATTTTATGAATCAAATTTATTTAAATTTAATTTAAAATTTCAGAAAAAAAAATCTCTTTATAAGTAATATTATTCCAGAATTTCCCACAAGAATGTCAATTTCAAAATAATTTTATTTTGTGAAATTATTATTCTCTTGTGTATTTTATTGGCTGATTCGAATTTTATAATTCACTTACATTGAATTTTGTTCAAGAATTCACTCGTAATAATATTTATTACGTATAACATGCACTCAGTATTATTTTGACAGGTGTGAAAGGTTATGAGCTTTTCTATAAAAAAAAAAAACCAATAAAAATATACTTTTAATACATACGTACATACCTGAACATACATATTTTAAACAAATTACATTTTAATTTAATTATATTTCCATCATGTTTGAAAATTTAATATGTATTAAAATTTTTCAGAAATAAAAAATAAAAAACAAATATATGATAAATATCAGTTTATTTTAGAACTTTAAAATAATAAAAATCGATATTTGTGAAAGTTTTAAATATAAAACATTTTAATTCAGTAGAAAGTTTTTAAATAATTTAAAAAAAAATTTAAATAATGATTTTTTGATAAATTATAAAATTTAACAATTCACAAAAATATAAATTACTTTTTGCATGACAACACACAATAATTTACATATTGGATTTCTATTGTAATATTTGATATCGTATGAAAATGAAAAAAAAAAAAAAAAAAAAACAAGACATATAATTCATACATTGTATGTATGTATTAGATTAGATTACGTTAAAATATATGTAATTAATTTGTAGGCATAATATACATGTAGTTACCTTTGAATCGCGATTACAAGGATACTTGCTAATAAAGTTTGTGTATTTGTGTGGTTTGGCAAATTTTAATCTATTTGCAAGTATTCCACCAATTATTATCAAAGTAAATGCTTTATATTTAAAGCTTCAGATACAATGATGGAAACATATTTTTTTCGAGCAAATAAAGCAAACAATAAGTTTCAGCAATAAAAATTGAATAAAATTTTCTTCCATTCTATGAAAATGAAATGATGTAAATGAAAGGATCTATAAAAAATGTTTCTGTTGCTTGTTTTTTTTTTTTTTTATTTTATTTACATATTTTCAAAATATTCCACTAAAAGTTTTTGTTTTCACCAAAAAATTTATCTCTATCATTGTATTCGAAGCTTAAAATATTCTGTTGTATTAGCAGTAAAAAATAATATTTCAACTTTATTTAAAAGGTGTTTTTACACCTTCAGCATGGATCTCATTATATAAAAATTTTTGAACAACTTAACAAATATTAAGTACTTATAATCGCGATTTGAAAGCAGATAATACCTACTTATCATTACATTTTATATTATGTATGTATATTTATGCACAAAACATATTCACCATATCATAATCTGGTGTATGCTTTTTACATTAATCATATCACGTAATACAAAGTTAGTATATCTATATCTATACTTATATCTTTTTAAATACACATACATTCATATTATATAAAGCAATCATAGATTTATAATATGCTGTTTTAGTATTTAAAATATATATATAAAATAAATACAAAATTAAGCATTATTATAATAATAATACATCTACATATTATACATATGTATATAATATATAGGTAGGTATATTCACTTCACATTATACATTATACATATTTGTATAAAATCACCTCACCAACTGTAATAACAACAATAATCATAAAATTAAAATTATTTTATAAAATTAATGGATATATTGGCGATGATAATCTTTCAGGTCGATATCCATACAAATCAAACGGATATATGTCTGAGCCTGAACCAAATTACGATTCTGATTATTCAACAATGAAATATCATACATTAGAGAAAAGTCGATATACACCATCATCTGGAACAACAGCATATCATGATGACAGGTAAATTTATTTTATATGCGTACATACATACATATACGAGTATAAACTGCATGTTAAATATGTAATGTCAAGTGCAAACAATATGTATGTATACACAGGTTTTTCAATCCTTTTGTAATTTGGTATGGAAGATTATTATACGTAAAAAATATTCATCTTCTGCCCCCAAGTATTCGAAATTCCTAGCAAAATTGATTTAAAGTAAACTACGTAATATATTCAAAAATATTACTTAGAACTTCAAAAAATATTCAGCATGATTTAAAAATAACAACAAAAAAAATATACATATTTGAAATATGGCATGGTATAAGAAAAAGTTTTCCTAATTTTCGCAAGGAACCATTCACTGGAGTAAATTCGAATACTATACTTTTTATAAGTACCAATTAATATTAATTAACAGGAAAAAAATTTGTGAAGAAGATTAACCAAAAAATATAACTTATTTAAAGAAAATCCAGTAATATAGTAACAAGCTTTTTGAGGATCCATTTTTTAAAACAGAAGTTGTATATCTAGAGTCGAATTTCCATTTTTAAATTATTCACTGTCCAGCTCTGATAGGTCTCTATGAAGTTCATAACAAACCTCATTTAAATAAAAGGGCTTAATATTTTTCATTCGCTTTTTATATTTTTACAGGTAAATATTATCCAAAAATAAATCTAAAAAAAAAAAATGATTAATAATAATATCCATGCATGTGTATATACAATATTATGTTATACAATAAATATCCTTAAACAATAATCCTCTATCATTTTCACAATTCCCTTTATCTTTAATCTTATTTCTACTCTTTGTTCCTTACATTCATTTAATTTCCTAGCTTTGCATATAAATTTAAAACAATTCATTGATCGAATTTTGCTTGTGTAAGTTATAATACAATTTATTGGTCATTTCTTTATTTTCTTAATATCAGGATATTTACCTATAAATATATGTACATACCATAAAAAAAAAAAAAAACAAAAGAAAGAACAAAAAACAAAAATAATTCTAAAAATTGAACTTCATATCCTTTTTGCATTCAACAAATGCATACATAAATATTTAAATATGTAAATAATACCTCTATATACATACATATGTATATGTTTGTATATAATTTATATTCATTCTTTCAAACATGTATACTTTATCTAGAACACCTTTAACTTATTATATAAATAAATTCATATTATTTAAACTTATTCTTATATACATAGGTATGATACATATACATATGTAGTATATGTATAACAAACATTTTATACACGTACATATATAAAATATTAGAGATAAGCCATTGGTATTGAAAATATTTACTTGCAATATTCCTGACAACAAGTACAGATTTATCCTATAAAGGAAACTGTACAAACATTTAATATTATATAAAATCACATACAAACTTATATACACAGGGTATTTGAGGATTTATAAAATAAAACCACATATTGACGAAACAAACAAACAAATTATATGAATGTATTGTATAATACAAGTAAAAAGTATATATGTACATTTCAACTGTTTAATCTTTTAAAATTTTAAATTGAATAAATTTGTACATAAAAATTTGAGAAAAAAAAATCTAAGGAATTCAAAGGATTAATATCTTTAGAATAAAACTCTCTTTCTGGACTTCATTTTGTAAACATGACACCCTGTACCCTAAATATAAAATATAACTACATATACCATATACTGTACTCTGTATATACATCCATATTGTAGTATAAAATACAAAATTTTCTATCTTTTATTTCATAAATTTATTTTTATTCATATTATTTTTTTTCATGATTTTCTATACCTATAGGAATTATGGTACTATGCCAAATCCTGTTAAATCCGGGTCTCCTTCATATAAAAATCAACCTGGTAGAATTGAAGATTACGTTCCTGGTCATTCATCTGTATCAGAAAAAGAAAGAAAAGAGGTAAGTAAACAAATATGTAATATAAAATCTACTTACATACTACATACATATAAATATGTAATAAAAAAAAAAGTTTATGTGATTTATAAACTATATATGTACATATATACTATACATATGCATAAATGTGTAACATATAAATATTACATCATGTATAATCAATAAACATGTGTTTTTTTTCTTTACAAATTACATATCATATTTAGTTTAAGCAAGTTTAAATTACAAAAACTCCTTACGAAAGGCAATAGAAAAAGCATTGTTTGTATGTGTATATATGTTTGTATATGTATATGATGTAATTTTTGTAACACATACATAAATCACAATATGAAAAAAAATGTATTAGTAAAACATATGTAAATAATTACATTTTCAAGTATTTCTCATGTACATATCTTATATGCATACATATATGTATGTATGTATACATATTATATGCATATAGGTATTCAATATAAAAGATTATTTCCAATTTTAAAGAAAATTCTGTAATTTATAAAACGACGATATCAATTTAAAAAAAAAAAATCTGATTTTACATATCTAAAAATATGCACAAGCACACATATTTATAAACATGTATCTTTAATGCATATCACACTATAGATACATATTATGCAACTTTTACACATTCATTTCAAATTGATACTTTTATGATAATCCTCAAATTTTATCTCCTTTAGCTTTTTAATTATATCAATTAATGTACCTACGTACTTCAAGAAAATCAAAAATTACACTTAAAATAAATTAAGAATTATAAAAAATATAAAATTGAACCGTATGCTTACATACATACGTATATGTACATATATTTGAATATTTAAAAAAATATATTGTAAATAAATTAACACATACTTATGTAAATTAAAACCAAAACAAACATATTATTTTAATATTTTGGTAAATTTTATAATTTTTGGTATAAAAAGAAAATTTTTTAAAAACAAAACACAAACATCACTAAAGCTTCACTAAAGCTTACTAAATAAAAAAAAAACAATATACATATATAATTTTTGTTTTAATTTTTAGTGGTGGGACGAAGTCATGGAAATCTTTAATGGGGTATGATATATCATTTTTTTCTTTTGTTATTGTTGAAAATTATTTAATAATAAAGTCCTTAATAAATTAGAAAATTCATAGAAAATTAAAATTTATTTATTTATTTATTTTTTTTTTTTTGTTTAATTAGAAAAAATAATAATAAAACATCCTTAAAATTTTTCATAAACCTCAAAAAGTTATTATAAAGATGAATCTCGTTGAAATTATAAATTTACACGCAATTAAATGGTTTTGGTATTTTGAACGCTTTTTTAAAAAAAAAAAATTAATGCAATTAATTAACAAATTTCATTATATTTCTAGAATTAAAATAAAAACACATTCATATATGTATATACTATATAGTATATAAAAATTATATCAATTTAATGGATTATTTGTTTTAATTAAAAATGCATTTATAATAGCTTTTATTGGTTTATGTGATTACTGTAGTTTTTTTTTTTGATAATAGGATTTTTAGAACAATACGTAAAAAATTGAATTTTTATGAAAATAATTTGAAAAAAAAAATTTTTTTTATTTTCTTTTTTGTTTTTTGTTGTTTTTCATTTAATCCAATAAATTTTTATCACTATAAAACCAACGTTTTTTTTTGTCATAAAATTTATATGTAGCCTTGATTTATGCAATATTTTTATAATTTCATTTCAAATTGAAAAATGTTATTTCATTTTGTACTCATTTTTCATTTTAAAAATTTATTGGATTCTTTATAATTTATTTGAAATAAAAAAAAAAAGAAATACAACACATTATTTCCTTTTTTTTTTGGTCTTGAATATAAACAAAAAAAAAAAATAGTATTGAAAAGTTTTGAAGTAATGTGTCGTAATTTTTATTTCAAGTAAAATCTTAATTAAAAAATCGAAAACAAAATATCTATATATATGTATTACCAATATTTTTTTCTAAAAATATTAATGCTTCACTCAAAAAAGTGGTTGGAAGATAATTCAACTATACCTAAAATTTATATACAATTTGCTCGTGATATTGAAAATTTCGTAAGTTCACAAAATTTAAATTAAAAAGTTAGAAAAAGAATAATTTAGCTGTATGTATATGTAAATATTATTTATTCAATGTAAATGTCGCTTAGTGACAAATTATTGCTGCTGCAATATAAAACAAAAAAAGTTATAATTTCATCATAGATGCTTTTATTAATTCAATGATTTCTCTTAGATTTTTATACTCTACATTCTACAAATTTTTGTCGTTCATTCTTTTTAATTTTTTTCTAATATAACCACAAACCAACAACAATAAAAATAAGCAAAATTATATGTACTGCTTTGTTGTCTGAATAAAATAAAATACATATACACATTTTCATTATGTAGAATCTTTGTAGTTGAAAAAAAAAAAATTAAAAAAAGGGTGCGTACAATAACTATTATATTATTTTCATATAACGTTTTTGTTTTTCAAACACATTTCATTTTATTTTTTCAAATTATGTACTTATACTATATGTTGCACTGTAGAACACAATTTCAAAATTCTTAAAATATATCTTTCGTAAATAAGAGAAGAAAAAAAAAATGAAATTTCATTCAAGTAAAAATTAACAAAATTCAAAAATAAAATTTGTCAAAGTAGAAGAATAATAAAAATAATTTAATATTTTATATCTTTTTATTCAAATTTAATATTTCATAAATTTAAGAATATGTTAAATTAAATAATTAAAAAATTATTTTTTTTTTTTTTTAACAAAAGAGGTAAAAATAAAAATACATAAATAAATTTGATTTTAAAAATATCTGAGGAAAAAAATTTAATTTACTTTTAAAATTTAATTTTACAGCAATTGGAACAACAAAAGCTTTCAAATAGTTACACAGAAGGATATCTTTCAAGGTTTGTATATTTTTAATTCAAAATATTTAAAAACTTTACACAAGTAATTTTTTTCTTTTAATCTAAATTCATTGAATAAAAAAAATATATATGTATATATACATATGTACAAACTATCTAAAAATTACAATTTTTTAAACTTGTAGAGCATTGAAAGAACAAGGATATGAAAGTGATTCAAATTTAATCTTTCGAAAGAAACATGATTCACAAATATCACCATTGAGTCCTGTTGAACAAAAGCAAGCCTATAAAAGTGTTCAAGCTGGAGGTGAACCACCACTTCAAGGTTTCCGAAAACCAGCACCAGAAAAACCCAGAGGTATGTGCGATCATTTTTCTTCCAAATGAAAACAAAAAAGATGAAGAAATTTTAAACAATTTTTTTCAATATTATGCAATTTTTTTTTTTCTACAGCTATTTTCTTTTTAACCTGGGTGCTTTTTTCTCTCCTTTTTTAACGAAGGCAAATTAAGATGTTTAAAAAATAAAGCTTGAAACAAAAAAAAACATGTTAAAAATATTTTTCGTTAAAAAAGGAGTGAAATAAAAAAAATTAAATGTATACTGGACATAAAAAAAGTATTTTTTCTTCATACATTTTTCTTCTTTTTTATTTTCTTTTATTCATTCTTTATTTTACTAAAAAAAATTTAACGTGGTGAATTGTGTTTATGCTATAATACTTAAATTTTATTTTTTTCTCTGTCACTTTCTTAGAGTTAAATTTATTTATAGTAAATAAAAAAACTAGAAAAAAAAATAGAAAATATAACAATAAGGGAAAAAAATGTTTCTTTCTTTCTTCTTAAACTAAAACTTGTATAACACTAAATAGGTTATTTTACCCTTAATATTATAAAGTGAATGACATAACATTTTTTCAGTATTGTAATAAATATTTTTTTTAATAGAGGAAAACATACACATACACACACACATAAACACATACCCGATAACAAATTCTTTTTTTTTCACATACATATATTATTTACATTAAAAAGGATCGTTTTCTTTATGGTGACAACGGTTCAAATTCGAAAACTTTTAATCTCTATATATCGTCGTTCAGTTATCAAATTTACCATTTATATCTTATATCATTTATCTTTTCATTTTTTTTCCTATAAAAGAAATAATAATAATATATGTTGTTTGTATTTATATGCCGTTTTTTTTTTTCTTATTTCTTTATATTATGTTGTAATATTAATAGTATGGTGTTGGATTTAAAAAAAAAAATACTAGAACATGAATTGTAAAGATTTTATCAATTCATTATTAAAATTCTTGTAAATTGTAATCAATCTTTAAATTTCTTTTAACTTGACTTTGAAAAATAAATAAAATAAAAGTAATAAATTCTTCTGCAAATTTTTAATGCTTTATTTGATTGTTTTCTTCATGCTCTAAAATAAATGCTAACTTTACAAAAAATTTAAAAAAAAAATCTCTTTTATGTATTCATTCTTTTTTATATATACATACATATTTCTAAAATTTTCGTAGAAGTCTGTTCTTTCCTTCGAATATTAATTTTTTCAATAGAGAAAATAATTCAATCGACTTGTACTGAACTAACTTATCAACGATAAAATTCAAATAAAAAAAAAATTTAATCAAGCACAAATATTTCAACTACTTTGGGTTTTTTTCTGCACGTGTGTAAATCACCTATTACTTCTTCAACTTTTGAAAAGTATCTTCACCAGTAAGAGCTCACATCGTACACCCTGATTCTAAAAAACAAAAATGATATGGCACAGATATGAGATTATAAATTCTCTATTTGAAAAAAAAAAACAAAATAAACGAATAAAAATAAAAATTTATTTTACAGACGATAACGAGATTGAATATTTTCCAATAACATCAACTTTAACAAAAATTCGTGTTCATAATATGAAAGCATTATCACAGCCACAAAAAGAGATAATTTGTTATCCAATTACAAATATTTCAAGACCTCTTGATTTATTTGCACCATTTCCAAAAAATGTGCCATCATTTATACCAATAAATCCGTCACCATCATCATCTACTATATTAAATCCACCACCACCTCCACCAAATCGTAATTCATCACGAACAACAAGTACAGCATTGAAAGTTATTAATTCACATATTAAACAAAGTAAAAAATCATCAACGGGTACAGTTGGTCGTCATGAAGCATGTTTCCAAACTGGTTATTATCATCATCGTGATATTTCAACACCAGCTAATAAATATGGTACAATAACAATACGTAAACATAATAAACATGAACCAATTATACGTTCAAAATCAGCTGGTGCCGTACCAAAAGTATTGACTACTACAGCAACAACATCAGCTTCCTCAATTAAAGAAGAATCAAAAACACAAAAATATGGAGAAAATTCACAACATATTTCCCGTAAACATAAATCATATCGTTTCAGTAGTTCAGTTAGTCCATCAGGTGGACAAAAATTAATATCAGATTTGCGAAAATCAAGTCCAAGTCCAGTTGCATTTGGACGAAGCATTTCCAAGGAACGTACATTTGCTGAAGAAAAGAAACGTCTTGAAGAGACTGTACCACTTTGTCGAAGATATTTTACTGCAAGTACCAATATACTTAAAGATCCTTCATTGAAATCACCCGATGAAGTTAAAAAAGCTGTTCGAAGTTTTGCACGTCCTTTAATTCGCAGTAAATCTGCTCCAAAGAAAATTATCCCAACTACTTCTTATATAACAACAACTACAAAGAAAAATTCAACTTTACCAGGTAAAAAAGAAGAGAAATCTATGAAACTATCCGTTTCTGTAACATCACGAGGTGGTAGAGAATTACACAGAGAATCAACATTTTCTGCAAAAGCATTGTG
The DNA here is from genome assembly GCA_939192795.1 of Bombylius discolor. Taxonomy (NCBI): domain Eukaryota; kingdom Metazoa; phylum Arthropoda; class Insecta; order Diptera; family Bombyliidae; genus Bombylius; species Bombylius discolor. The sequence goes on along the minus strand of OW584243.1, from coordinate 8,821,893 downwards.
TAAAAGTCCATCAACTACAAAATCATTAATTCATTCATCTAAAATTACAGAGAAAAAATCCCCCAAACAATTGTCAAAATCTAGTTCAACACACAGTCTTACAAAAACAAATTCAACATTTTCAGTGAATTCAACTGATTCTAAAAAGAAAGTACATTCAAAGAAACCTATAACAATTACCAGATCAATGTCAAAAGAATATTCTCCTTTAACAATACGTGGTAAAGTTAAACCCACAAAATCACATTCAAAACAGATTTGTACCAGTAAAAGTGAAAGTAATGTTCTTAAGAAAATTGAAACTGAAGCTAATAAATTTTTAAATAAGGAGGAAGAATCAATTGTTAAACATACAAAAAATATTGAAAAAGATATTGAACGTAGTCTCAATGATGCTTTAATGGAACATCAGGAAACTGTTAGATCTGATCATTTTTTTCGTAACTTATTTCTAAGAGACTCATCGCCTGTACCATCACTTGAAAGTACCATACAACCAGGATCTGTTCAAGAAAAAACAAAATATTGGAATACGATGTCTTCAAAATCTGAACCATCATTACGTCGATCAAGTTTTTACTTATCACAAAAACGTCCTGTATCAGATTCAAGATTTTTAGCAATTGAAAACAAACATTTTCATCAGTCACGAAGTTTAAGCCCTCCCACATATCGTCGTAGACCATATGGTCGAAAAATAACAGAACAAATAACAAAATTTGATTCATTTCAACAACCATCTGAAGATGAATCTGAATTTGGTGAAAGAACCGGAAAAACAGAAGAAATAATTTATAAATTTGAACAGAGAAGTAGTAGTGAGCCGAGAACACGAACTGTTTTAACAGAAATTATTCAACCGAACTCTCCAACTGTTATTCATGGTCGACGAAGTTTAGAATATTCAAAAGTTGTCTCACCAACACATGATGTAAGATCTCCATCTCGTAGACGTATTCAAAGTTTTCGAGATAGTCAAAAAGCAGAAACTAAAAAGATAATACGTGCCAGTAGTCTTAGCAGTGCAGACGAACGTTCCAGAAAAGGGTTATATGAATGCAGTGAACATTCACATAGTGCTAGTTCTTTGAATTTTGTTGAAGGTCACGGTCCCCATTGCAGTCTTCGTAATTCTGATAAATTTAGAGATTTAAGTAGATTTTATACCACTGTTGAAAGAGTTGGCCAATTGGAACGTGCAACATCTTCAACAGATCTTCGACCTATACGAAAAGAAGGGGAAATAATTGATTTTGATGAATGGAAGAAAATTCGTGCCCATGAAAGAGCAGAAAAAGAAATGCATTATCTAGTGGGTAAACTAAAGCAAGATGAAAAAGAAAAAGATTTTCTGTACATGCCAAAAGATCTTGAAGATGTTAAATGGAATGAAATGAATGACAGTGGATTAAGGTGTAAAGAAAAATCCGTTGAAGATTTAAGAGAAACTTTTGAGAAGAAAATTTATGAAGATGGATTTGATGAAATTAAAAAACTTCAAATGGAATATGAAAAAGATACATACAAGCCACTTTGGAGAGGAAGCTCAGTGGCTGATTCAGCTACTAGTATGGTGGTAAAATATAATGCTCCTGAAAAGAAACAGGAAAGAAGAATTTGTCTAAGTAATCGTCTAATGAGTACTCTAACGAAAGAACAAATAAACAGAATCAAAAATCAATTAAATGAAATTTATAGTAATAATACAAGTGGCGGAATACCAAAAGATAAATGTGAGATATCAGAAGATTTTATTATAACAGTGGATGAACAAAATAAAAGTAAATTAAATACGTTGAAGGTTCGTTGTAATTCATCAATCACAAAAGAAGAATTACTTGGACCTGTTCTTAAACGTAAAGAGGCGCAATTAAGTACCATTAAATCAGAATCGACATCATCCATTCCAGGTTATCCACTTCCTCCACGTCCTCCAATACAAAGTAAAACTTTTGAAAGAATTTCCAAACAAGTAAGTAAATATGAAACTGAATTAAGTGAAGGTGAGAAAAAACGCTTATCACAAACTTTAAGCCGAGAAATACAAGATAAAATGCTTGAGAAAAAAAAACGAACAACTTCACCAGTTGCTCGTGAAACATTTGGAGCTGTAGCAACAGAAAATGCTAAAAAATCATTTCCAGAAAATTTTCAACCACAAACTAAACAATTCTACTCAATGGAATATTCCCATGTTCAAACTGAAAATTCCAAAGATAAATCAGCCGAAAAACGTTCCGAAAAGAAGGTAATCAAAGCAAGACGATCTTCCGTTGGCGAATCAGAATCAAATGCATCAGATATTTCAAAATCTACAGTTATCTATAAAGAAAATCCTGCAGAAGGAATGATAAAAACAAAAATCAAATATTTTGAAGAGAAAAAAGAAGAAGAACCACCAAAAACTATTTACCATGCCAGAGAATATTCTTCTCCTGACGAAGAAGAAATTATGAAAGCAATTGAAGAAAAATTTAAAGCTAAAGAACAGGAAACCAGACAAAAAGTTACTTTAAAACACAAAGAATTGAGCTCATCATTGTCTGATCTTAAAGAACTTTTCGGTGAGAAGCAATTGTCACGAATAAATTTTCCAGTACCTCTTCCACCTCCACCACCAGACGAAATTATTGAACCAAGCTCGACAACTCGTCATCGGTCTTCATCTTTGACGCTTTCTGATGTTTCTCGAAGCATTGAAAGCTTATATCGATCAAGAAGTATTTCTCCGATTGTTGGTCTTCATAAACCATGTTTGAGCCGTATGCGTACTGGTGATGTTAAAAAAATCAAAAATAAATTTGAGAACTTGAATGACAACTATAAACAAAATTTTTTTGAGTTATGTCCCCTCCGTAAAATACATAGCGATCCCGAACTTAACAAAGTCACTTCCAAGCATAATCAGCACAGAGTCACTATTAAAGATCATGAGGTAGGGGACGTATCATGGATAACTCATAAATTTGAAATTCGAAATAATGTTGCAAATAGGGGTCGCAGTCGTACACGTAAAGTAATATCACCCATTCCAAAAAATCCATTGCGTAGAGAAGATCGTTTAATGCCACATATTGATATTATCAGTAAAACTGCATCATTAAAAGCTGAAATGATAAAAAGCAGTCATAGTCCAAGTCCGACACAATTACAGCAACCACTTCATACTGGTGAAGTGGAACGTATTCGCTGTAAATTTGAATCACCAGAAAGGACTTCAATACTTGGTCAAATGTATACATCAAGTCCAGATATAAGTGAACTTAAAAATATTTCAACATATTTAAGTGCAGATTGGATAGCTCATAAATTTCCAAATCCTCGAGATAATGCCCGTTCACCAACATCTCCACAAAGAGGTCCTGAAAGTGAACATGTCAAACGACGTATAATACATCGTCCAAGTTCAACATCACCACCACGATCGAAATCTATTTTAACATCAATTTTAAAACCGTATTACGATATATTTGCTGATCAAAAATTTGATCCTCTTATTCATCGTCCGAAAGCTCGATACGTTCCCGATCATATTAATGAAATTTGGAAAAAAGTTCCCAATGGATATAAAAAACCATCAGCGGTTAAATTTGAAGGTTTTTTTGATTTTTTTTTTTAATGCACAGTTTGTGAGTTTGATTTGCACATAGTAATTAGGATAAAATATACTTGTTAATTATTTTATGAAGAGAATTACTATTATTTGGATAGTAAGCTATTTTTTTAGAATTTTTGAAATTTTAGAAAAAGAGATTGTTGTAGTGATGGTAAACAACGATCTTATATCATTTATAGACCGTATAATAATTAAGTTTGAAAACAATTGGTATGTCTGAATGAATTTAAAAATTTTTGAACTTACGACCGAACTTTGAATTCCTCCTAAACTTGTATGTCAACTCACATTTACTTGCATTTAGATGTGATTTTTTTTTTAATTTCTCGTTGTAATTATTTTACCAAATTTTTTTTTTTTCAAATTTTTTCAAACAAATAAACAAAACAAAAAGATTTTTTTTCATGATGATTGTTTCAATAAAATCTTAAAAAGCTTTTGACACTAAAATAAAAACGGATCTATTTTTATAATGCTTCTATTATATATTATATTTCTTTTTCTCTTATATTCCGCTTGTGGTGGCTTTTTGCATCATATTTATAATTCAAAATTTAAAAAAAAAATAATAATGAAAGTGATATTTCAAATCGCTATAATAATAACAATTGTATGCCTTGTGCTATTTTATATTTATGTACTTACGGATTGATATATACCTACATACATATATTCTAGATTACAATTCAACATCCATACTATATATATGTATATGTATATTTATACTTTCGTACAGTACTTTGTGTAGTCCTCTTTCAATAAATGCATACATATGGCTTTTTTTTTTCTTGTTTTATTACTAGTACATGATATAATGCATTTGTCAACAATCTTTACTGTTCATACAAATATTAAAAGTACATATAAACATAAGCATTACCTATTATAAGTATGTAATCTTATATATTTTCTTCTATACTTATATATATATATAAACAAATCCATTATTTCTTTTATAAAATACATGGGAAAAGTTATTTTCTATATAAAACATATATAGTAGTCCTTTTGCCTACTTATTATAACTATACAATGTTTTCACTTGTATTTTACTCTCTTATGTTTTAAACAATATAGAATCTGATGTAGTGCCACCACCTCCTCCACCACCTAACAGTAAAGGTATCTTCTTGAATGAAAATGGTCAAAATTCAGGTGAGTAATTTTCAACAAATATTGCATTGTTTGCATTATTATTATTATTACTATTTATGTACGTATTATATATAACACACATGAAATATAATGTCAAAACAAAGGAATCAAAAGAAGAAAAAATATATTTAAAATAATAATAATAATACATAATAGTGATAAATAATAAGTTGTTTTCTATGGAATTTTCTTAAATAATACTCCTAATATACAAAAGCTAATTCTTGTATTCCTGTTACATACATATAATGTTTACTCTTTATTCATATGTAAAATTATAAAATAATCTGATTCAATTATGACAAAATGTTTATACATACATACATGCATACACGTATACCCACTTATGTATGTATTAATATAATAATACAATACCTAATTATAATTAAATATAAATAAATATACATAATATATAATATGTGTACATATTTGTTTATCCGTATAATATATCCAAGAATCACATATCAAAACAATAAATACATATGTCAAAATGAAATTTAATTCTTTAATCAAATTTCATAATTATCAATTTATTCATTATAATAATTCAATTTTATCTGAAGATATGTGATAATAATAAAATTTCAGTATAATTAAACAATTATATCATATGTGATATGTAAAAGTAATATCAATTTGATAAATATCTAATTAAAATAATTTTATTATTACATATATGTATTGTTGTTGTGAAATATAATGAAAGTAATATGATAATACCTATATAATGATTTAAATATTAATTAATTGATTTGATACTTCCATTGATTAAACATGTTTTGTTAATTTTTAATTGAAAAATCCTAATATCTGATATTTTCACAGTAAATAAAACAGAATAAATATTTTCATATTATTTGGTAAATATTGAAAAATGTAAAGGCATTGTTTAACAATTTAATTAATTAAATTCTTAAATATTCATTTAAAATTAAGGTTTGAGCTGTTGAACTATGTTGTTTATGTACTGTGATTAGTAAATTGTACCTAGGTATTTACATATATCAACAAAAAAAAAGTATGTTAAATAATTAATTTGTTTTTTGTTGTTAAATTCTGCTCCACAAGTAAAAAAAAATTGAAAATTAAAAATGTGAATCAAATTCAACATTTAATTCCTTTCAATTATACTGTACAATTACAATATACATATATACATACATACATATGTATGAATATTAAAATTAATCTCTTTTACATATCATAAACATTACCTTATAAAAATTTAACAAATTATGTAAGTTCCTTCTTTAGCCAAACGTAAATAATAAAATTTATCCACCAAATTTATTTTTCGTATTTTAAATATTATCATTGTTATACACATACATACATACTATATACATATTATTTTATCTAAAATGTTTATCAAAAAGCAAAAACCTAATGTTAATAAGAAGTAAAATAAAATATATACATACCTATGTATGTATATATGTAAAAAACACGAAAAAAAAATCAAATAAACTCTCAAACATTAGTAAAACCAACAATATTATTACAGGGGCAATTTTATGTTATGTCCTTTGAAGCGTGATATAACAACAATGTATACGCATTATCATCAATTGCTTCTTAAGTTCTTTTTTATCATTCTATTACATAAGAATAAGATTTTTGCTTTTTTTTCTTATAATATAGTATTTTTTTTTACATTTAGTAAACATATGATACAATTATGTTTATTTTTGGCCGTATAATTGAATCTACGATCATTGATTTCCGTTATACTCGTATAAGCAAATTTCCGTTGTTTGTAAGGATACTGTTCTATTTAATTTTTTTTTATTTTTATTCTTTTATTTTATTTGAATATTTTTTCCCCTCAATTAAAATTGAAATCAATATTTTGTTTGTTTATGGGCTTGTTCATGAAATTTGTATACATAATTAATTTTCATGGATTTTTGAACTTTTATTAAATCAAGAAGAAGAAAATATTATAGAATAGTAGTTGTTTTCTTTTCTTTTTATTGTAATTCTAATAAGAAAAAAACTGTTATCAGAATCAGAACGAAGAATAAAACGCATTTATTTAAAAATTCAAAAATGATATCCTGGAGCAGAAAATTGATGATAAAGTGTAAATTTTTTCAAGCATTCAAAAACTATTTTTTTATTTTTTAAACGACATTTAAACCTAAAATTAAAATTTTTAAACAAAAATCAATAAATAATCTTTTAACACATTGAAGGCAAGAATCTTGCTGAAAATTACTAGAACATTCTTGTATCCAGTCTTGGTATGTATGTAATTCACTTTCGTGCAAATAACATTCAGTTCGAATTCGATTGTGGTTCTTGTTTCAGCTTACAATATGTTAAATTGAATAAACGTAAAATTAATTATAAATAATAATTCGATAAAATGATTGTATTTTTCACTAAAAATTCCTTAATTTTTCATTAACAACAAAAAGCATATAATTTATCTTTATTATTAAAGTTGGTAACAATTTTCTACTTTTTCATACACATTTCAAATACCTAATATGTACTTGAAGAATTAAATTTAAAAAAAAAAACCAACAACAATTATGTTACCATGGTAGTTTTAAACCACATACAAACATGTACATATGTACACGCGTGTATAAAGAAAAAGAAAAAATAATGGGGTATATGTACATATATATATATATATATATAAGGTATTATACATATTTGTTTATGTGCATGAGAAAAGAAAAAGGATATTTCCAAAGTTTCCATGAAAATATACGATATTTAATAGTGTACAGAGAGTATAACTCTATTATATGTAACCATAATCTAGCTTGAATTTAGAAATTTATCCTTTTTAGTAGTTACCTGAACTTTCTTTGAGTTAAAAGTGTAACGTACGTGAAACTTAACATCCACATTATATTGCTATTTATATTTAGTATATAGAGAATTTTCATTTGTTTCTTTTTTTTTCTTCTTTTTCAAGTTTTGTCTTTTATTTTCATTTTTACTTTTAATTTTATTTTCCTCTTTAACCATTTTACTTCAATGTTAATTCATAACCTTTTTTTCTTCTTCTTTTCCTCCCTCAATATTCTACTTTTAATTCTATTTTACTTCACTATACCTTTTTTACATACACATTTTAACTGAAATATAATAAAGTTAAAAAATTTGTCGTGATTCTCTAGAAAGTTCGCGTATAAGTTTAAAAAGATACTAAAACTATCTTATCAAAAAGTTTTAAATATATTATATGAATCTTATTATTATTATTATTATAAAATACATTTTTGTATATATCAAAATCATATATAGCAGTACATATTATGTATACATGTAGTATACAAGTAATAATACGTTAACGTTTAGTATCATATTTATTGTGTGTCTGTATGAATGCATAATATGTGGAAAAAAAAACAGAAAAAACATAAAGAACTTTTATAGGATATATTATATGTATATTCATAAACATATAAATCACCTTTGAACTTGAATTCCATTATTATATAAAAGTATTTGTATAACTTTATAATAATAATTACATACGAGTATATACATATGAGAATAGAAAATTAAAAATAAATTGTGTAAAGTATTCTCTATATGATAATCCAATTATCATGTCATTCATAATTGGCTTTAAAAAGAACACCGTTGCTATTTTATATATTACAAAAAGTATTTACAAAATTCCATATAATGGTATACATTTATATACATACGTATTACATATATTTATGCATTTCACAAATAAGAATTTCATTTAAATTTTAGAATACAACAAAAAAAATAATAAAAGAAAGAAACATTCTATCACATTTTATGAAATTATGTAAATTTAAGCCTCATATATAAATACAAAAGCATAAATAAATATATATTTGTTTATTTACATAATTTACATAAAATAGTGGTTATGTTTTGAATTTTATTTTTATTATTTTTCTAAATTTTTTTTTTTTTGTTTTGTAACACAATAATAATGCCAAAGGACATCACACATAGAAAAACAATATCGATTTAAAAAAAAAAATAAATAAATAAATAAAAATAAAATAATACTAAAACCAAAACAAAAACAAATACAAATAAATAAGCAAATAAACGTTAAAAAGAAACAAATAATCAATCAAACAACATGCGTGTTTGTTAAAACAAAATAACAAAATAAAAACAAAAATATTCTATTTATTTATTTATTTTTTAAAAGTTAATTCAATGACAATAAAAAATTTAGTTGTATTAGATTCGCGCGGGAACTATAATCATATATTAGATTACCACCCATCATTTAAACAACATTTATCTGGAAAATTAAAGTTTTTTATTTAGAATTTAGTAGCAAAAAAGCTGTTTAAAAAATGTTAAGTTTTTAGTGATAATATACAATATATAAAATTTATTGCAATAACGGTTTTACATTTTAAAAAAATTAAATAATAATAAAAAACAAAGTGAAATTTTATCGCAATTATGAATGATCAATGGAATGAAAAATATTGGAGTAATTTAAAAGAATATCAATCACAAATAAATAATAATAATAATGGTAATTTTGTAATGAATTCATATCCTCTTTCTAATCAGTATATTAATAATAATAATAATATTAATAATAATAGAAAGCATTACTGTGTAGATTGTATTAAAAATAGAAATCAAAGTATGAATAATATAAATAATATAAATAATGAATTTACATTTAAAAATAATTATAAAAATAATTTAAACGATAATTATCGTTATAATACAATATGTAATGGTTCAATAAATAAATATAAAGATTTGAATTATTATAATCAACAACAACAACAACAGCATAATTGTGGAATATTAAATTGTGGAAAAGTATTATGGTTAAGTAAAAATGATTTAAGTGATAATTATAGAAAAAATTCAATAAATAATAATAATAATAATAATAATAATAATACAGAGCCTGTGATTACAATACGTACAAGTAGAAATGGATTACCAAATACACCGACTCCAGATCAAAAAAATGCATTCCTTGCAAATCGACATTGTATTGGAGCAACTATACCATTATTATATGGTGGTACTAAAACGAACAGTTAGTAAAAATGAAATTATATAATTGAAGAAAAAAAAAATCCAAATAAATAATTAAATTTTTGCAGTAAATTTTGACGAAAAAAATAATATAAAATTCTACTTTGTTTTGTAAAACTATATCATTTAGGTGTAAAATTTTAAAAACCGTAAAATATAATTTTTATTCATTTCTTATACATATTTCATTTCTCAGAACGAATCTAATCATGTATCAAAGTCATTATTTTTCTCTGAATCTACGAAACTTCTTTTTCACCTCTGTACAAAGAAAAAGATACCAAGATATTTTTGTTTTCTTTTCATATGACCTTTCAAAAACTATACTTAATTTTTACAAAATTATCATTATATGCTCTACTTCATTTAACTTGCTCTCATTTTTCATAAACTATTGTACTTAAAAATGAATTAATATGTAATTATTATTATTTCACTTTTATTTTTTTATTTATGAAATTTTACAATTAAATTTACATTTAAAATAAATTAAAATTTAATTTTATTTGAAATCATTTTTCAAAGCAATCAAAAAAATTTCCAATGTAAAAAAATGAAAATCTGTAAAATTGAACATTTCACAAATTCAAATTATTATTATTATTATTATTTTTTTTTTATTTTTTTTTTTTTTTTTGAATATTTTTATTGAAAGCATCAACAAGAAATACAGAAATGAAAAATATAAAACAATTTTATGAAAAAAAAAAAATTAATTTCAAATAAAAATGTATTTTTTCTTCGAAAAAAATATAAAAAAATATATTCAATTTGAATTACGAATAATTTCAGTGCATAAAAATAATTTTTTTCCTATTAAATTAAAATTATATGTAGTGAATTGTCAGTATCAATTATTTTCCATTGAAATTAACAATAAATCATAGTTTGTAATATTCAAATGAAATTTGATATTACACGCAACTAAAATTATTTATCTAAAATTCCGCATGGAAAAAAAAAGGGTGGTTTTTTATTTTTTACAAAAAGTTTTGTAACCCTAATTTTCTAATTTTAATGAAGTTTTCTTGAAAAACTTTAAAAACAATTGATAATTTTTCAAATTACACACTGTACCTTTTGAAAAGCTACAAAATACACCTTGCATTGATTTTATAATCGCAATTCTGAATTCAAATTAAACGTTTTCTTTTATTGATTGTTGCATTAATCTAAAACTGATAACCTATTTTTTTTTTTTTTTTTTTTTTTTTTTTTGAATTAAATTAAACAATGTCAATTGTAATGCTTCTTGTAATTTAGTTTTATTTTTTTAATACATCACAAAATATTTTTTCTTTTTATTAATTCAATTAGAAAAGAGAAAATTTAATTAACGACAAGGTGTTTATTCTTTTTTGTTTTTTTATTCTTATTTTTTTTAAATAATCGAAATCATTGTGAATTTAAAAAAAAAAGTAGGCTTATAAAGCACCCTGTAAAATGGTAAATAAAAAGTACATAATATATTCAATCAAACTATTTTCAAAAAGATACAAATTTCGTTAAAAAAAAAAAAATATATCAACAAGTCTCATAAATTTTTCATAAGAATGACGGTCATTCACCTGATAATTTTTACTTTAAATATTTATAATACGAAAAATATCATGTAAATTATGTATTTTTATTGATGTGACAAACATGCAACTATCACTTAACCTGCATTTCGTGCTTACTTGATTTTAAATGCGTACATAGTTGAAATTAAATTATGGGGATCAGAAAAAAAAGAAGAATCAATCGTCAATTCATTCATTTTATGTCAAATGAGAATCAATATACATAAATACTCACATGTATTTTTACTATAAAATTTATTTACTTTTTTTTTTCTTTTTAATACACAACATAACATGACTCTTATCATAATCACAAAAATCAATTGTAAATAAATAAATACATAATTAAAAGGGAAATAAATAAACTTTCTTTTTTTATTATTCATATTTTTCAATAGAAGAAAATTCTTAATATAAAATGACATCGTAAAAATTAAATTTCTCCGTTACAAAATTTAACCCTTCTATTTTCATGAAAGTTTTTTTTTAATTTTTTAAATACAATAGCTGATTTTAGAAATTTTATGAGCTTAAGTTTATTAGAAAAAAATATTTTTGAGACTTTTTACCATTTGAGAGTTAAGATAAGAATTTATTTACAAACCATGATGGTTATGTACACGAGATTATTATGAATAAAGTTGACCTAGAAAATAAATATGTACTTCCACTCCAATAAAAAAATAAATAAATGAATTCCAGCGACATGAAAGCTAAAGGGTTAAATTATTGAAAAAAAATTATATTTTTAAATATTATTAAGTGATCATACTATCACAATGTAATTTTCAAAAAAAAAAAATTCTTTCTCAATAATTATTTCTATAGTTTACATGTATGTACATAATCTAATTTTTTTTTCTGTGGGCTTCTGACCTCGTATATAAATTTCAGACAAATTAAAAAAAAATATAGTGAAAATTACATATAATTTTTTTTTTCCTAAAAATAAAAAAATATAAACAAACTATAGATACTATACTAGGTTATCTCATATTCATATATGCAGTAAAGTGTTACAATTATATTCACAACTGTTATTTATTTACCTTTTTTTTTTCTCTCTCTCTGTTAATTTCACCTGAATACGCGTTTGTTGATAAACGTTTGAATATTATCACCATCATCATCATCACATCATTCAGTAAAATAGTCAAAGTAAATATAATTTTATAATCATTAAATAAACAAGATTTTTTTTTCGTATATAAGTATATGACTATGTATGTATATTCAATATTTATTACACAGGTGGTGTCGTATGAATTTACAAACAGGTGTATTCATATATTATAAAAGCATCGTCTAAACATAATAGTAAAATAGTAAATATATGTTCATTTTTAGTTCATACGGTACCAGGCTTTTGCGGTATTTTTCGTATGATAGATTTTAAACTGTTTTAACCTTGTCTTGACAATAAGTATCTACTATCTAATTAGCATATAGGTACAAATTATATTATACTTCTGCATTTATATACTATGCACATTTATAAAACTCTAATTTCTTTTTATTTTTTTTTTTTACTTCTTCTGATTAAATTACCACAAATCGTTATTTCGTTAATATGAGAAAAATAAAAATGATCATAGTGTATATTTTTAATGTATTTAACATTGAATAGATAGTAATAGTATTCATGGTGATATTGATAACAGTTTATACTTGAAGAGAGCGAGAGTTTCTATTTATGTAAAATATGTATTAATGTGTATATTTTTATTTTGTACATAATATCCAACTCAACCAAGAATATAGAGTATCTTTAATTTTACACGGTAGATAAAAAACGAAGGTATATCAGTAAAGTAACCAGTTTCTTTTTATTTTCTTCTTCTTTTTTTTTCAAATTCTTTTTTCTCTTTTTTTTAACTCACCTTAACCTGAAGAACTTAAAATCGCATTGAATTGTAATTTCTCTGAAATATAAGCTTCCATGTGATATTAAACAGATAAGTATATATACATACATGTATGTATGTACTTTGTATCTATATAGATATTTATTAGCAATATTATTATTTATTTTTATACATAAAGGTGCTCATAATATCATGATATAAAATATATACTTTTAGTGAATGTTTAGTAGTGGGACAAGTAAAGCCACAAAACATTTAATATTTACTTGAATTTTTCTTTATTTTTTTGTTGTTTTCATTCAGTTTATTGTTAAGACTTATCCAGTGAATCACGCATTTGTTTTGGTCTTTTTATTGAATTGTAAATTTTGTATTTGTACGTTATTTGAAATTTTTAAATTTAAAATTAACAACAACAAAAAAAGTAGTATATACATATATTCACACATAAAACATTTTTAACCGCAAATTTAACTTGAAATTTAATTTTTATATACTTGTCATCAATTCAATCATGAAGAAGAAGTACTTAAACCACTTTTCTTTTACCTACTTTATTTATTAAAAAAAAAACATAATTACTTATGTACATTTTTTGTATATATGTACATATGTGCCATTATTACAACGACGTGTATTGTATACATTATTTTAATATAAACAAATAAACGTGATATATACAATTTATATCTTTCGAACTTTCATCAATATAATGAAAATATTTTTGTAACAAACAACAAAAAAATATATATATTCTTTTTGTTTTTATTTCATTGGTTTTTTATTTAAATTAATTGTCATTGTATTGATGTTCTTGTTTTTTGATTTTTTTTTCTTTGTGTTAAATCATTTTAAAAATAAATTATTTTATGTGTAAGATATAGATATGTTATGATTTTTGTTTTTATTATTTTTTAATAATTAATTAACCTTAAATTAAACTCTTGTATGATATTTTATTTTTATAATATATTTATCGTCATCATCATTGTGTTGTTTGTCACTACATAATTAAATTTAAAATATATATATATATATGTAGATATTTTGTTCTTTTTAAATTTACAACAACAATAACAAAAACAATAAATAAAATATTTAGTTATATAGTTTTTGAATTAAAAAGATACATCAGATAATAATTGTGATTCGAATGATAAACTACATGTATTTGATAATCATTTTGTATCTTTTATTTATATTTTATATATATTTTCTATATTAATGTGTAGTTTATTATTTTAAATTGTGATTTACGTTGTTTATCTTTAAACAATTCTTCATTTGAATATTTGAATTGTTTATAGAAAATTACTTAAGTGAAATTTTCTTTGAAGTTTTTCTTTTTAAAAAAATATATACATACATATATGTATTTAAATTGAAAGATGTGAATGCATTTATTAATTATTTCTTTTTTTTTTTTTTTTTTTTTTTTTTAACAATTAAACTATGTATGGTGAAATTTAAATTCTTTTAATAAAAATTTTCCAATAAATTTCCATTTTCAATTGTGTTTTTTTTTTTTTTTTTTTGTGATTCAAATAAAAAATAATAATTAACGTACAAATAACGTTCATGTAAGTTGAAATTTATATTCTTTTATTTGTTTTTCTTAATTTCAATTTCAAATTAAAACATTATCTACGTGAAAAGTTGTTTACAATTTATATTTTATAATTTTTTTTTTACTTTATTCAGTTATTTTGAATTTCAATAGATAAAAAAAAAACAGAAATATTTCTTGTTATAATGTCAAGCTTGTATGTATATTATTGAAATTCTCATTAGTAAACAAAATACTTTCTATAAAATTAAAAAGAAGAAAAAAACTAAAAGACTTTCCAAGGTCGTTCATAAATATTAAAAATAAATTCAAAATTCTATTGTTATTTATTCAATTTGAAAATCATGTTATCAACATAAATACATGCATACATATAATAATAAAATTGTTGTTGTATTTTCAAAATATTTATTTTATCTGTTAAAGATTTTAAATTCTTAAATATTTTTTTAAGTCTTATTTTACATTTAAAAGTTCGTACAAAAAACAAGTTTGAAAAAATATCGAATTTCTGGTTTTTTAAATTATTTTATTAATAAATGTGAAAATATTTCTGCAATTGATAAAAGACGAGAAAAAGAGCAATACAGTGCAATATTCAGAAAATATAATTTAATTTTCTAGATTTATTAAATACAAAAAAAACAAAATTGCAATTTATATAATACAAATTACAAAATCTATATCAAAATAATTTGTGAATTTAAAAACAAAAACCAATTATTTTCAAACTTAATCCGTTAACAAAATAAATAAATAAATTTAATAAATAAATTTTTCCACTTATTTACTAATATAATTCTTGTTTAATTTTTGATGATTACATATGTGGAATACAAGCGCAAAAAAAAAAAAGAAACGTGTGAATAGGGTGGTAGGATATTTTTTTTTTTTCAAGAATGAGTTTTGTATTCTGCGAATCCTTTAAAATCTCAAAATAAAGCTTTCGCTGACACATAGATTGATTAAGATATGAAATCTTCAATAGAAATTTTTCTAATGTCATCTATCATTCTGATGACAATAAAAATTTGTTTTCTATATATGTATCTTCTATCTTTTAAATGTTTAAAAATAAATTGATATGAGAGATAGATACATATGAGATATTGATTCAACGAAATTTCAATACCATATGCAAATATCACGCGTGTTTCACGAAATTTTTTGTATACATCTTTAAACCACGAAAATTCGTGATATTTAGTTTACTTTCTTTCCTTTCGCCCTTAGTACTCCATCCATTTTTTCCATCTTTGTATGATAGCGCTAAAATTCAATTAAAATTCAGTTATAATTTTTACTTTAAAAGTTAAATAATGTAAAATATTTCAAATATATGTAAATGCAAAATAAAAGAAAATAAACTTGAAATACTCGCTCTGTGCTTCCTATTTCAATATTATTTTAATCGAATCATGTCTGTCAGGGGGTGAAATTTTCGTAGTATGTATTGTTTTTTTTTTTTTTTTTTTTTTTTTTTTAAATAAAATAAACGTTGCTCTTTTCTAATATGTTTATCATTCATTCATTTTTATAAATAAATTATTATGTCCTTTTCTAAATACCATACACAATTCACAAAAACAAGAAATCCCTAAAAGTAAAAATTTTACATAAATTTTATAAATTTACTGCTGAGAAAGTGCCAAAAGAAAAAAATAATAATAATAATAAATAAAAAAAGCAAAGAAAAGAAAACTTTTTCAAAAAAATAAAAATGAAAAATACCTTTTATTTTTCTATAGTACGTACTACGTACAATACAATTTATTGTCAAATATCAAATATTAAGATTTTTATTTTTTTCTTTCTTATATTCATGTTCATGTTTTATTGTACAAAAATTGTTCATATCTAATGGAACGAGTATAAAAATATGTATGAAAATTTTCTTAACAAGAAAGAAAAAAATTACAAAAAGTAAATTTGATTTGTTTTTTTTTAAATTTTTAACGTACTACATTATTTACATACATAAACTTTTACATTTTCGTGTAGGTACATATCTATGTACAATACCTGATAAATTTACACAAAAACACATAAACTATACACAATTTTTTTATATACGAGAAATATGTTTAATTTTTGTATATTTTTCTTTTAAAAAGAAAGGATATGATAGGATATTTTTTTTTGTTTTTTTTTTTTTGTTTAAAACAATGAACAAGTAAAACAATAAAAAATAACTTTTTAGTCATAAAGTACCATCAGATGATACATGTACAAAAATACATTATTTAACACAATTTTTCGTTAAATTGTCTTCTAACAAAAGTGACTTTTTTTTTTAATTATTTTTATTTTTCAATAAAAATTTAGAATCTTCTCGTCGCTATATTGAAGGCGACGTCAATATTCATTATAAAACACCGATACGATATGAATATAAAGAATCAATTCCTGAGGAAGAACTTGCTCGACGACAATCAGAGACTATGAAAAAATTATATCAAGAAGAAAGGCGTCGTAAATATTTACAAGAATTACAAGATATGAATAAACGGCGACATACAGATAATTTTACACCATCACAAAAATCACCAATACCATTAAATCGTTATGATGATTTTATAACAGATATAACACCAAAATCACCAAATACTACAATACATCCTAAAACTGTTGCTCGAGCATTATATAATTTTCAAGGACAAACTGCAAGGTTAGTATATCAATATTCACATAAGATTATCCTTGTTTTTTTTACTTTAAAGATAAAATTGTTTCATAGCAGTTCAAAAAAACAAATCTTTGTAAAAAATTGAATTCCTAATTTAAATTTTATTACACACATTTAGAAAGTTCAGAAGAAAAAGGACTTAAATGATCAATTTTTAATTTTCAAACCAAATTTCCCTACAGTCTAATATTAAATTTATAATTATTATCCTTTTTCACACAGAAAATTCTAAAACAATTTTCTTCTACTCAATTTATAGATACACATCCATGAATGTCCTTTTTTTTTTTTTTTGTATATTATAAAAGTTTTTTCTTTATTGTTAATGCTGAATCAAATTTGGTCCTTTTCTTTATTATAATTATTTTTTTTTTCTTTTTGCCAGAGAATTGACATTCAAAAAGGGTGATGTGATTTACATAAGGCGCCAAATAGACAAAAATTGGTATGAAGGCGAACATAATGCTATGGTTGGACTATTGCCTGCCAATTATGTCGAGGTAAATGAAATGAAATAAAAATTGATTTTACTGATTTTACATAGAATATAAAATGAATAAATAAATGTACATGTAATATGTATGTACAGTCTGTACCCGTAATGTATTATACATTGTATAATATATGGAAAAGCATGAAAAAAAAACGAAAAAGGAAAAAAAAATTCGAAATGGTCTCAAAAGTAAAATTTTAAGAGATTCTTTTTCTTTTCTTCTTCAGTTATTAGTTTTTGTTTTTTCCTTTATTTAATTTTTTTATTTATAGTGAGTAAAAAACAAGTATCCTTTTAATGAGACCATATGGATTTTATTATTGTGTACATACATACCTACTTAAAATGAAAAAAAGAAAAAAAAGAAAAAAATCAATGATAATAAAAAGCTTAAATAAATTTTTTTATAATATTTTTAGTATCTTGTGTGTCTGAAAGTTTGAATAATTTAAAATAAATTTACTTAATTTAATTTCTTATCCATATGTTTTTGTAAAGATTATTACCAAAGACGGTGTTCGACAACCACCAAAAAAACCATCTGAGGGACAAGCTCGTGCTAAATTTAATTTTTCAGCGCAATCTGCAATTGAATTATCATTAAATAAAGGTGAATTAGTTACATTGACAAGAAGAGTAGATGAAAATTGGTTTGAAGGAAGAATTGCAAATAGAAAAGGCATTTTTCCAGTGTCTTATGTTGATGTAAGCTTTTTTTTTTTGTCTTATTACATAATTTCAATTAAAAATTAACAAAAACGAAAACATATCGAAAAATTATACTGTTCTCTTAGGTGTTAACTGACATTGGATCCGAGGATAATATTCAATCACAGCCAATACAAAGTAAACCAGTTGGATCACCAGCTTCACATTCATTAATCACTTATCCAAATGCAACATCATTAGATACTTTACGCACAAATATTAATAATGAATTTAATAATTTAACAAATGGTCATCCAGCAAATACAATTCTTCGTGAAACAAAATCAATTCATAAAACTGAAGTTTTACATGTTGATACTAATTCAGAACCTATACCGTAAGTTTTTTTTTTTTTCAATTAAAAAATTATATTTATACGAATATGTACACACAAAAAAAATAATTTTACTTACATAATATTATATATTATTTTTATTATTTTTATACACAAAATTTATGAATTATAATAGATATCGAGCCCTCTATAAATACCGTCCACAAAATAATGATGAATTAGAATTGCATGAAGGAGATATTGTATATGTTTTGGAAAAATGTGATGATGGTTGGTATGTTGGAACATCTCAACGAACAGGATATTTTGGAACTTTCCCTGGAAATTATGTTGAAAAAATTTAAAAAATAAAAAATAAATAAATGTCATATTATTTGTTACTACTTACATTATAAAAAATTTGTTGATCCCATATTTATATTAATTTTTTATTTTATTGTTGATTTTTAACTTAAAAAAAAAAAAAGAAGAAGAAGAAAAACGGTAATAATATTTTCAATTATTTTATATTTTCAATTACAATTTGTTTTTTTTTTTTCTTTTTTAAAACAAAGAAAAAAATTTGATTGCAGTTTATTTTTTTCATTAACGTTTTTTTTTTTTTTTTTGCAAAAATAAATAATGGCTTGATAGTTTTTTCTTTTCAATTCAAATTATAAATTGAAAATTAAAAAAAAAATAATTTTAAAATTATAAACACTTTGCTAAAACAAAAAAACAATTTTGGATATAACTTAATTGAATAACAAAAAAAAAAAAATAATACATAATAATAATGTTTTTAACCCAAATTAATTAAAATAAAACACATACATACATATTATGTATTTATAAAAAAAGTAAAAAAAAAAATAAAATAAACATAACAAAAAGAAAAATAATGAAACAAAAACTTATTATGTGAATAATATAATAAATAGTAAATAATAGATATACATACATACATATATGTATTTAACTATTTTTATAGAAAGTTAGAAAACAAAAAAATTGAGAATTAAAAAAAAAATAATAATAATTTTGGCATATCGCACAATGTTTCATAAGAGAAATTATGAAATTATATTTAATTAATTATTAATTTGAAAATAAAAGTTTGTTTGTTTTTTTTTTTCTTTTTTTTTTTTGTGTATTTTAGGAATGATAATTTAATTAACTTAGACAAAAAACAATAAATTTCGAATAATAATAATAATAATAATAATAAAACAAAAAGAATTTTGTTTAACAACTGAATTATTTGAAAAAAAAAAAATAATAAATCTAACTAATTAAATTGCATTGTGTAATCAAACTGAAAAAAATAATAACAATATGTAATAATAAATATTTATTCACACATTATACACAATTTACATAATTTTAGCCAAAAATAAAATTTATAATATCGTGGTCAAAATTATTTAATAAATTTCGTTTTTGTTGTTGTTTTAAAAAAAAAAAAAAAAAAAAAATTTTTTCAATTATATAATACATATTTGAACCTTTTTACATCATACATAACTAGTCATTAATATTTCCAAAAATTTTTATTTAAAAAGAGAAAAAAAAATAAAAATATGAAATACTATTTAATATCTATTTATATAACTAAAATATTTATAGATGAACAATGAAATAAGATAAAATAAAACAAATAAAAAAAAACTAAAGAAAATATAAATATACATGGAAAAATCTTTAAAAAATCAAATATTCAATCTTTTCTAGTTTTTTTTTTTTTCTGTTGCTTAACTCTTGCCGTTTATATGAAAAATTTTTTATTTAAACTAAATTTTAATCAATTTCTTTGTAATGTAAAATTGGAATTAATATCTTAAATGATTCATTTTAAACTTAATGTATTTAAAGGAACAATATAAAAAGTACATAGTGCCTTTAGAAAAGAAAAATAAAATGATAAATTCTAAAATATGAAAAAAAAAATGATATTGTGAAAAACATAAAATGAAAAAACAAAAACACAAAATAATAAATTTTCAATTTTTGTAATATAATAATAAATCTATATAACTTATTTTCTGTTTTAGTTATTGATGAAAATACATTGTAGCATTTAGATATCAACAATAGTATCTATAAAAACATAAACATAAAATATCTCTATACATATTTGAGCATCATAAATTTTTTTTTTTCTTTATTTATTGCTTATCCTTTAAAAAAAAAATTATAATAAATTATATTAATAAAAAAAGTGTACACTACATAATAATAAAAATTAAAATCGAATTGTTATTTCATATCTACATATACATATTATTATATTTTACTAATGAATTTTTTTGTTTTCTAATATGTTTTGTCTTAATAGGAAAAAAATTATATATATACATACATACTTATATATGTATATATAAAAAAAAATAAAATAAATTTCAATAATATATTTTAACATGCCATTTTCACACAGCATCGTATTTTTAAAATAAAATCATTGTAAAAACATTTCAAGTGTTTTTCTTATAAAATTTAAGAATTTTGATTATTTCTGGATTTATTCTTTTGGAAAATACATTTGAAATTATTTGTTTTTATCAATTTCACGAAAAAAAAACCCGATCCCACTTTTCCGAAAATAGTGCCATAAGAAATTTACAAATAAAAACATTAAAAAAATATGTTCAATATTGCATTAATTGGCTCTGCTTTAGTTTATGGAGATTGTATGATACTTGCAGAAATTGGTTTGTAATTAATTTACCAGTTACCAATTTGGTTTGTAAGTAAATATTGATGTTCTGATTACTAGTCTGAAGTCCTTATATGCCCAATTTCTTCATTGTTCTTAACATCTATCTCTCAGATAAAGTTTTATTAATAGTTTCTGATAAAAAAAGATTATCACATTATAGATAAATCACCTAATTAATGTGTCTTTTACGAAAAAATATATTTATTTTATTCAATTAAAAAATGAATATTATTAATCCTTTTACAACATTTTGGAAAAAAATCGGAATATTGCACCTTAAACAATATTCTTTATTCTTTTTGTGGCTTGCAATTCAAAACTCCATATTGAAACATGTGAAAATTATTCAAATCGGAAATTTATTTATCTAAAATATGAAAAATTGTAGAATTTTTCTTTTTTGTCTGTGAAAAAAATTGATATACATAGATATGTATGTGTGTATTATTCAACCAACCAACCAGCCACCAAGTCTAACATTTTACATTAATTCGATTTTCTGAACTTAATATGATAGGGGTCTAGTCTTTGATCTAACACATTATGATTAATAATATTTAAAGATTTTAAATTGGGTTTATCGTGGAAAATATTTTTCATTTTAAAATTACATATAATAAAAAATTATTATTACATAAAGAAATAAAATCACTTGTTTTTTAATTTTCCACAAATTATTTTTTTAATCTTTATTAATAAATTTAATTAACAAAAATTAAACCGACCGGTTTCGCCTTATTATGACATTGTCAAGGTTGAAATATGACTAATTATAAAACTTAAATACTTATACATTAATGAGAAGAGTTTGAGTCAATTTTTTTTATTTTTAATTGCATTTTTTCTATTAAAATTTAAATAGGGATGGATTGAGAAGTGGACTTTTATTATTGAAATCAATTTGATCATTTACAATGTTTAATCCCAAGAATTTTGCCTTTCTAATTTCAAAAATTTCATATTTATCGGTGATTCGATATTTATTTAAATTATGTAATAATTCCATGTTATCCATGTTCGTCGTATGATTATTATCAATAAGATGTTTGTTTAGATATACCGGATGATGGTTTTTTATTTTTAGTATATGATATTTGTTCTTTGAATATAATTTCCAAGTTACATTATGATTGTGTTTTTATTTCATTACAACACTTTGTTCATATGGTGGACTGGAAGGACTTCATAATTTCGTATAGTATTAACATTTTGAAATATAATTATGTTTTAACTTCCATCATTACATATTTCAATTTCATTGTCCAGTACTAAAAATTATACCGTTTCGTTCTATTTTCACATTCATTTTTATCAAAACGATTTGAATCAAATTTTATTGAAGCTTCAATACTTCAATGAAAAAATAAGTACAATTTTAGTGAAAAAAATCACAAAGTGAAAAAAATCTTTAACGATCATTTAAAATTTAAGTTAAAATTTCAAAATGTTAGTTCCATTTTTTCCCAACAGACTGAACGGATAAGAAGAAATATAAGTACAACACAAAAAAAACAAAAATACTCACAGCACTGATTTAATGGCGTCATATTTTCTGAAACGACAAAAATTAAGAGCTTGTCATATATTCAAAATTTGTATGTTTTTAATAATTATGACTTAAAATACATGTATAAATAAACACACAGAACAGAAAAAATTTACAAGAATATTCTTAATTTTTCAAATTCTTTAGTGTACAAATGAAAATGTATAATTTAAAATTTTAATAAAAACGGAAATTTATTTAATTTTTCAATTATCACAGCACTGCCAACTTCTCACCTTTTATGTCAACTGTCATTCTTCTATATTACTTCTTGATATTCTTCATTAATCATTCCTATAGATTTACATTGTGTCCAGATAAATGATATTAGGGTGTTTTTGGCGTTTTGTTTTGAACTTCCTACGTGATTCACACAGTCAAGCAAATCATCCATGCAGTAAAATGCTTCTGCAAATGCAAATGCTTCTTCTTTGAAATTTTCATGAATTTTTTTTTGTTCGAATATTCTTATATGTATTTGTAGTTAAATAAACGTTAAATAATTTCAAAAAAAGGCAATTTTAAACATTTTTTTTCTTTTCACTTGAAAAAAAAAATACACAAAAAAAATTATTGAATTATAAAACTTAAAAAAAATTTTAATCACTTTTAATTCAAAGTTTCAACACTTTTTAATCACAAAATCGAAAAAGAAATAAAGCAGAATTGATAAAATTACGAAAAAGGAATAGAAGAAATGTCAAATTGCTTGAAAAAATTTTTGGCACACAAATGATGTGCTAACCCTCAATTCGCCTCACCCCGATCATCTAGAAATAGTTGCTTGGTGGTTGATGCATATAGCAATTGCTTTGTCGTGTAAATTCAGTCATTGATATTTTTTAAGGCTCGTTTGCGAAAAGTTCTGCGTTATCAATACTAAAAGTATTCTCATAGTTGAAAAATTTGCTAGAAAATGAGAATTGTCAGGAACTATTTTTTAATGTAAAAATCAACCTTTTTCAAAAGTTTTTTTTAAATATTCATCACATCTTTAATAAGATTCCACCTTGCTAATATGTACTATGTACCATATATTATAATACTGCGATAAATGTTTCAGGTGTTTCCTTACAAATATCAAATGTTACTTTTTTTCAGTTGTCATTAGCTGTGTTTTATTGGAGTTGAGAAAGTGAATTGTGCATACATCAGTTTAGCTCAGCTCACTTGTCTTCTTCTTGATCACTTTAAAAGTGTCAAAAAGACTTTTAAAAAAATTAAATTACATACTTAAATTGCACCAAAAATTTAACATGACTTATCACAAAATGATAAGTTGTTTGAATTAATAAGTAGTTTGTTATTCATTATTATTATGCCTATAGAATATTATATTCTATATATTATATATTATATTCTATATACTATATATTAATTTCTATAGATTTCAAATATAGAATTTTTTTATTGAAAAACGCTAACAATAGATTTATCCGTTATTTTGAATTTGTGTTTTTTTTTTTGTATTTTTGTACACAACAATTCAATAATTAGTTTGAATTGTTGACGAGTAATTAGAACTTATTAGTTGATTTTTACGAGTAGTGAGTTTTAGTGATTTTTTTGTAAAATGGGCCGAGACTCAAAACAGAAAAAATTAGCTGTTTTGCAAATAGTGAAAGAAAAAAAGGTAAGACTTTATTTTAAATTTTGTAGGTGTTTATTATTAAAGTTTTTATTTCTAGAATGTGTTATTTGCTACTTTCCAAAATAACACTATAAGTAAAGTGGAGAAGAAAGAAGCATGGAAAGAGGTACTTAAAAAGGCACAATCTCTCGGTTTGGCTTCGAAAAAACGCGAGTGGACTTATGCTCGTGACCACCTATTTGGACTGTGGAAAAGTCGAACTTTGGTAAGTTTCCATATAAAATCCAATCGCTTGGGAAAGACTTTGATAAATCTAACTCTTTTACAAGATTGATTTTACAATTTTTCCATATTTTTAAAAATAATATAATACATATGTAGCTATATAATAGATATACATATAATACCATAATAATCATTTACAGGCAAAACGTGATAATGCAACAAAAACTTGCAGTGGAGGTGGAAAAAAAGCCATCTTGGATGAGGTGGATAAGGAAATCCTGGACATTTTAGGTACAGATTCCCCAGTCATGGAGGGCTTAAAATTACCAGAATCAGATGATGTTGCCATTATCTCTCCATAGAACTGCTCGCTGCAAGAAAAGCAAACCTTGCCGCAATGTTCGCAGTTCAAAAATAATAATAGAAAAAGAAAATAAGATGACAGCGATTCGATACACTTTTTAAAAAAACAAGTATTAGAGTCAGAGCTGTACAAAAATAAATTACAAATATTGAAGTTGGAGAGAGAATTGGGTCTGCAACCGTCCAAATTCACCAAAGATTTACAATGTGCAGAAGTAGAAGATAATTTAAATACTGAAAAAACTAATTTATATGATTTTAATAATAGTAATAATAATAATAATAATAATAATAATAATAATAATAATAATAATAATAATAATAATAATAATAATAATAATGTTAGTGTAAATAGAATTTTAGATTTTATTGAGTTCTAAATTATGAAAATTGTATTATTATAATTTAAATTATTTACATTTAAAATTAAGTATATTTAAAATATAATTTGTTAATTAAAAAAATCAATAAATTGTTGAATGTTATTGGTGTTTAGTTCTTCGTCATCATCTATTTCTTCCTGAATATTTTCAACATCTTCCATATCAATATCGTCAACTTTGAAATTTTCCACTGTATTTCCTCTCATTCTTATTGCAATATTGTGGAGAGTGCAACACACCTATATTACTTTTGTAGCAAATTCAGGACCCAATCGCAGATAATTAAGGCAGGGAAATTTCTCTTTTAAGATTTCTGAAAAATATATATGGTTGAAATAGTCAAACAGATAAGTATATAAATTTATAAACAATTACCAAAGCTATTTTCCACAATTTGTCTAGTTTTTTTGTGTTTTTTTAAATCTTTGCTCTGTTGGATTGTCAGGATTTCTTCGTAATGGTGTGATGAGGCATTCTTTTAACGGATAAGCACTGTCACCTAAAATAACTGCACCTGGGAATGGACGAAAACCGGCTTCAAAATTTCGAAATAATTCGGAATTTCGAAGCACTCTAGAATCATGTACGCTTCCAGGCCAATTAGCATTTACAGCGTAAAAACTACGATCTGGCCCACACACCATCATTGCGTTGATTGCATGGTCTTCAAGCCGATTTACATAGTGCTCCTCGTTAATTGTAGGAGCATCTATTTTAATCATCGTTCCATCAATACACCCACCCAAGCAACATTTTTGGTAGTAGTTACTATCGATTTGGTAACAAGAATTATTTTTTGTTAAATTTACGTATTTCTAACATTTTTACTAACTTTCTTGTTATTGTGATAAGTATGGTAACATTTATGATAAAGTTACGTACTTTTTACTAAAAAGTAAACCAAGTTACAAAAATATTGATTCTACGTAACATTGACATTAATGTCACGCTTGTAACGAAAATCATTTCTTAGTAACTTATGCTGCAGTAACGTTATTGTCAGCTTTGTTACTTTGATGTTTTTGTTGTTTAGGTTACGTAGTTTTAACGTAAGTTCAATTTTGTTATCACATTTACATTAAATTTACTATATTGTAAAAGTTAAGTAAAAGGTAGTTTTTACGTAAGTTATATGTAAATTTAAATTTAAAATCACAAGAAAAAACTAAAACGATGCATAATGGCGTCCAAAATGAAAGCAACATATTACTTTATTTTTCTTATTAATATTGCATGAATTTCTTGATTTTGGCATAAAAACTGAATAGAAAATACTATAAGATCCATAAAGCAACAGTTTTGGGGAAAAAATTTTATAAAAATAAAATTTTTCAAAAATTAATTTTTTTTTTTCAAAATAGATATTTTGAATATTTTTAAATTAAATTTAATTTTGGGAAAGGGGCATACATTTTTAAGAATTATTTCCACTATATTCGCCAGTAAAGTGGAATCCGTTTTAATTTTATGCTTTCTAATAGTTGATAAATGTGCATAATTAAATTGTTAATTTGAAAAAGAATATGTTTTTAAGAATGTATACATATATTATTTGTCAAATTAAAGACTTCTTTATCGTATGTAATACATATAGAACATTTTTTCCTAACATAAATGTATATTATGATTTATACATGTAATGCAAAATACAAAAATAATATTTGTTTTCTCATTCTTTCCTTTGGGAAAAGTATACTCACACATGTTTACTGCTTACCTTTAGTCTTCACATTTACGTAAATGTAACGAAAAACTAATGATATTTCTACGTAGACCCTGTAACCTTTATGGTAATTTTGTTACAAAAAGGAAACATACAACATCACAATAACGTTAATGTAATGTAACACTCCCATATCACCTACTTGTAACAATGACTAAAAATACAAGGCGTTTTCTCACAGTTACGTACAAAGTTTCGTAACTGTGACATTTAAGTAACTATGACTTTAATCAAAGTTACCAAGAAAAGTATATTTTACGTAAAAAATGCAAAAAATGTTGCTTGGGCAGCTACTTGAGGAAAGCCACCAATATTAAAAAACTGCATAGCAAGATCCTCATTGGTTTTTGGCCAACGAATTGTTTCACCCATCAACACATTTATTATTATATTCGACACACGATGAACCACCCTACACACAGTTGATTTATGGATACCATGCATTTTAGTAATCCCATGGTATTGACCACCATTCCCCAGATTTATTAACAGTTGCTGCCGATTTTGCAAATTTGATCCAATCTTTGAAATTATGTATATTCTATTTGAACACGCGTTAAACGAAAATCTTCTACTGTTTCCAACTTCAATGAGTAATTAATTCTTATTTTAACTTCATGACTTTTAAACTCTTCAGATTCTCCGTATAACCTTTCAAAACGAAACATTATTTTTCCAATACAAGTGTGTTTAAAAAAATACACTTGAACTTTTAAAAAAAATATAATAAACACGCTATCGATGACTCTCGAAATGTATTTGCAAAGTGAATTTTTTCTTATCAATATTGTGCTTAATTTATCAATTTAATTATTGATAAGTAATCAGAAAATACCGTTGGTGCAACAAAACATTAAAAAAATGCTTAAAATTGCTAAACTTATCACTTTGCAAAAGAATACTTATCACTTACTCAAATTATGTTTGGTGCAACAGTAATCTGAAAAATTTCACACTTATCACTTTTCAAAGTTCTACCAATGACAATGTATTCTATAACAGACTTATTATTCCCATATAGCGAAATAGTCAGAACCAGTTGACCTCCAATCTCAACGTTTGGCCTCCAATCTAAAGGCTGTTTAAGCTCTTTCTTATTCTCAAAGTTTTTTTCCTAATTTCTCACTTTTTTAAAATATATTCTCTTTTCTATCTATTTTCCATACAATACATAGAAAATTTTAACAAAAATTTGAGAAATTTTAATATTTTTAACTCGCTATCCAATCATTCTCATGATTCTCATTACTATACAGAATCATATGGAAACAGCTTTCCTTTACTGCATATTCAGATATATGGTAGAATACATATCATTTGGTTTAGTATAAAAATTTAACCAATTTGTATGAGGAATTGAAGACATAGGATTTGAGGGTATATTTCAAGAAGAAGAAGTATACAAGTAGCTAATTTGCATATGATCATCACATTTATAAATTTTAATGATAATTTACATATCAAATTTATTAATTTGCATATCAAATTTGATCGTTTATCAGGTCAAATATAATGTTGATATCAAAATGATATTTTTAGAAAATAATTTAATTGATAAATTCGATCAAAAATCCTTAATTTTCTAGCATTAAAAATCTTTTTTGCACCAGGCAATCAGAAATCATAGCGATCAAAAATTTAAACAAAATCATCTACAAAAGTATCAAATGTTTTTGTACTTTAACGATTATATAGGACATTGTATTTATCCATATAAGAATTGTTTGATAGTATGTGTTGACGATATGATGTGTATGGTATATGAGAAATGAGAAATGTATAATATTTTTATTGTTGCATTTTTTTTTTCTTGTGTTTGCTTGTGTGTATATATTTTAAAGTAAAAATATATATTCAGAACAGCATTAGATATTTTTTAATGTAAAATAAAATAAAAACATGCCTGTTAATTCTGATCTCCTGATCCATTACAGATAAAATTTTCATATTTCCTAATGAAGATGAACAAACCACGAAAAAATGTCTGGATATGAAAATTTACGAAAATGTAAAAATTAATTTTTAAAATTATTTTTAAAATTTGAAATAACAAATACTTATTTATCTGAAATACTATATTTTAAGGGATACATAAACAACAAATATATACCATATGTAAATATTGAAGAAACAGGTATAATTTTTTGTTTGAAACTACAAAATAAATTTACAAGTTCAATATGTTTTTTAATATTTTTATGCGTATATTTTGGCTCGTGTTGAATTTACAGTATATTTCAATAATCAATTACCTTGTTTATGCACAAAAATTAAAACGTATTAACGATAAAACGTTTTGAACATCTTTTTGAGATAATACATTTTAATTGGTGTTTATGCATAGTACAACATTTCATTCTCACTTAAAACGTTTTGAGTAATAAACTAATACTACTCTAAAAGTTCATATTGATGTTTAGTATGTTACCAACACCATTTTGAATGGTCAAATATGACAATTCACTTAAAACGAAGAAAGTGTACATGCACATTTTAAAAACGCATTGAAATTTTAAATTCGGATTTTATAGTGTATTCACTCAAAACGAAATAAAGTTTCAATGCGTTTTAAAATTTGGTTTATGCATCCGTATTTAGTCAAAACGGCATGAGTTAATGCGAATTAAAGCTTCGCATAAACAAGGTAAATGTATGCATTAAAAAAATTTTTAGAACGACAAATGGGAATTAGATGTGTGTATATGTATTTGTTATATGAATAATAATATTCTGTGCATAAATGAGTAATAAACGAAAGTTTTCTCATATATTTTTTCGTGAGAGATAGAAACTTTTCGTCTCTCATACTTCCCCGCACAGGTCTACAAATTTTTTGAAAACTGCTGATTTTCGAATGTACTGCCAGTGTACCTCTCTATGTATCTGCTCTGTGGTTCTACTGAGGACTTTTCAATTTGCTTACCAATTTTTGTTTTGGTGCAACACAAACTTATTGAAATTTTTGAAAAGTTGATAAGTGATAAGTGATAAGTGGTTGGTGCAATAGGGCCCAGCATTACGAAACAAATCAAAAAGAAATATAAAATACAAATTACAAAATTACGTCATAACCCCAAGCTTCAATACATATTTATGATACTTTCCCACTAAAACAGCTTGTAAACTGATACTGAACAAATGAGTTTATAAAATTTTGACTCATTTGCTCACTAAGAAAGTGAGATTTTTCATACCGACCTCTATTGTCGAATATATAAAATCAGTGCGAAAAAAACGCTCTTATCATATGAGGAAGTGAGAAATCTCAGAATAGAGAGCATGCAATGCCACTGATCTTAATATATACGTCTATGGTGATTGGTGATTCCTAATTCCTAAAGCTTTGAACAAAAGAAAAACGAAAAAAATATAAAAAATCGATTTTATCCTTCATTTTTTTTTGGATTTTGAAGTCTTCTAGTTGTAGCACTAGCTTCTTGAATCTTGACTCTTGTCGTCGGTCGATTTTCATTTTATTTTAAATTTTCTTTGAACGTGTTGGTATTCTATTATTTGAAATTTTTATAGTTTTTAAGTTGAAAATTTCAAAATGTCTTTGCCGAGCCCAACAGAGGTAAGTTTTTTTTTCTTCTACTAATTAAGTAAATAAATAAAATTATTTTAAAATAAAGTAAAAAAAAAATTAAATCAGGAGTTTGTTTTTTCTTTTCTATTTTTTTACTTAATTGAACAAAGTTAACACGTAAATTTTGTTGTATGAATTGTGATTATTAATTGAATTAGGCACAATTCGAAAACAACAACAACAACAACAAGAAAAAGCAGACAACAAATCTTGTGTTAAAAAAAAAAGTGATAAGGGTGGTGACACCCTAATTGGAATATGTACATATATATTTTTTTAAATTGGTTCAAAGAAATTGAAGTAATTTGTCTGTAAAATATGTAGGGAGGTTATAGAAGATGTTATCAACAGACTGATTTTATTCTTTTTTTATTAATTAATAATTATCCTGCCATTTTTCATATTTAGGTTTCTGGAAAGCATAATGCGATTTATGAGGCTTACTATAAGCAGGTATGTATGTATATCAAAAGAAAGTGAAAGTAAAATTTTTTCAAAAATTGATTTTTCTATGCTTGATTGAATATTAAATCGTATTTTCTTTTATTTATTTACGTTTTTTTAAAAAAAATATGTTTTCGATTTTTTTTTAAGGTCGATTCCAAAGGAGTTGGGAAAATTGAAGCAATGACTGCAGCAAAATTTCTAAAAAAATCTGGATTAAGTGATGTTGTATTAAGCCGAATTTGGGATTTATCAGATCCAAAAGGACGTGGTTATCTAGATAAATCTGGATTTTTTGTTGCATTAAAATTAGTTGCATTAGCGCAACATGGTCATGATATACACATGAGAAATATATATATGGAACAAGCAATGCCTCCAAAAGTGGTAAATAGAAAAATATTAATTAATTTTTCTCAAGATTTTTCGAAAATTATTCCTTATTAATTCTGTATAATGAAAAACCAGCATGATGTAGTCAGACATTATATCATACAGGGTTAATATTTAATAATATACGGTAGGGCTATATAAAAAAAACTGAGCATTTACTATTAACCGACACTTGATCGGTTACGAAATCTAAAAACAGTTTTTTTTTAAAACCGTTTTTTTTTATATAGCTTTACCGCCATCACATTTGTCGCATGTTTCATGCATGATTCATCAGTTTCAGTATCACATTTGCTAATCGCTCATAAGGACTGTTCTTATACCTATGTATATCTTCCTTTTCTATTTGCATATACAACGTAATGTCAAGAAAAAAATTTCAACTTTTATTTTAGACACGTATTTGGAATCATTTGTCTTATTTTTCCGATGATTTATTAATAGTGATTATAAAATATTCTAAATTTTTAAGTTTTTCTTTTTTTTTTTATAGGGTGAAATTCCAAAACTAATAATACAAACAATACAATCAGTACCAGCTTCAAACACAGATTGGTCAATGAAGCCATCAGATAGATTAAAATATGAACAATTATTTGAATCGCTAGATCCAGTCAATGGTTTAATAGCTGGTAATAAAGTTAAAGGTGTATTGATGGATTCAAAATTACCATTAGAAACATTGGGCAGAATATGGGATTTAGCTGATCAAGATAAAGATGGTAGTCTTGATAAGCATGAATTTACAGTTGCTATGCATTTAGTTTATCAAGCATTAGATAAAAGAGCTGTGCCTACAACATTACCACCAGAACTTCAAAAGTCATCACCATCATCATCAGCAAATACAACCACAAAAACATTACCAAAAGCTCCAAGTGGTGAAGGATTTAATGATGCTGGTTTTGTAGCAAATTTCCCAAAAGATATTGCACCACCAGTCCAACCTCCACCAATTCTGCCATCATTAACATCACTTCGAATGTCGCGTCCACCACAACCATCAGCGGCAGCATTTAGTATGAATCTTTTATCAGGTATAGCATCACCTGTTGTACCGCCAGCAGTTAAACCTATCACTTCCGCTACAGGAGGACTTGATTGGGTTGTAACACCACAGGACAGAATACGTTTTGAAAATATATTTCGTGATTGTGACAAAGATAAAGATGGTTTGGTTAGCGGTATTGAAGTTAAAAATGTTTTTCTTAATTCTGGAATACCACAAAGTTGTTTAGCTCATATTTGGTGGGTTTTATCTCTTCATTTTATTGAATTGAAAGAAGAAAAATATATGAAATATTTTTCTCATGTTTTTTTACAGGGCACTTTGTGATACAAATCAGTCTGGTAAATTAACTTTAGAACAATTTGCACTTGCTATGTGGATGGTTGATCAAAAAATTAAAGGGAATGAACCGCCAGAAGTATGTTTTTATTTTTTTATTTTTTTATATTATTTATTTATTCACTTTTTCTTCATCTTCAAATTATAGGTTTTAGCACCAAATATGATTCCACCCAGCTTAAGAAGTTCAACTGCTGGAACAGACGTACCATTAATGCAAACTGTAAGTACCTTCATTAATTTTATTTGATTTTTTTATTTTTCTTAATAACTTTTTTTAATTATTTTAGGAACCTCCACAATCAAGATACTCAAATCCTGAATTAGAAATGATTGCAAAAGAAATTGATGAACTGTTTAAAGAGAGGAGTGCAATTGAAACTGATATTGCTCAAAAGGAAGCCGATGTTCGTATTAAAACTGGAGAAATTCGAAGTTTACAAGTAATAAAATATTTTTAAAAATAATTTGTATACATTTTCTAAAGAAAGAAAAAAAAACCATCTTATTCTTCAGAGTGAATTGGATACTTTGGCAGCAACATTAAAACAATTGGAAAATCAGAAAGGTGAAGCCCAAAAACGTTTATATGATTTAAATTTTCAGGTAAGTGTTGAACATATAAAGATTTTTATATTTCTGTTTTATTTTCATTAATTTTAAAAGTCTTGATTGATCTAATTATTAAAATTAGCTTTAGATGGAAGTATTGTAAATATTTGAAGTATGATTTCTTAATTGATTTTTTTTCTTCTGTCTTTCTTAAATTGATTTCAATTCACTTGTTGTAAATAAAAATATTTACTCTGTTGTTTTTAAAAACGCTATTTCAATAAACTTTAATAAGCTTCCATTTTAAACTATACGAATAAATTCGTTTCTGTACCAACGAATTTAGCTGTTCGCATTCCATAAAAGGGTTTTTGATTTGTATTATTATTATACATTACAAGTAAAATTTTTTTATCACTGCTATTTTCATTTCTGTGCATAATTATAATTCATAATTTTTATTAAATTTTTTTAATGCAGCTTTTAAATCATACAGGCACAAAAAACAAAACATCAGATGTACAAAATCCATTTTTATAAAAAAAAAAAAATCAATTTACAACAGTACTTTTTTTTTTTTGGTAATTCAATATTTTGAAAAATAAGAAAACTTTTCATAATTGAACCGTTCATAAGCCAAAACAATTCACTTTTTGAGGTTAATTTTTAGTTTTTTTCGTATTCAAAATAAATTGATGTGATAATAAAGTGTTAAACTTAAACTATTAAATTAAAAACATTTTCATCAAAATTAATTTATTATCCGATTATAGGAATATTAATTTTCTGTACTTTTGTTGTTGTTGTGAAGTTAATTGATTTGGCTTGTAAACAGCTCAATTATCCATTAATTTTTTTTTTCTGTATGGATTCTGTGTATCTGAGAAGAAATAAAAAAAATAATTAAATTAAAACTAAAATTATTTTCGATTTTGAATGAAATTTAATTGAATTTTTGTTTATATTGCTTAAAAAATTATTTTTTATTTTAAATTTATTTATATTATCTTAAATTTTCTTTTTTATTTCATTTATGCATATTTATTTTACATATACTCACGCACTTTTACGTATGTATAATGTTTACTTAATTTAGACTTTAATAAAACTGACATCATTCAGTTTAAGAAAGGATTTGATTGTTTTGAAGGTTTGTGTCTTTATTTTTTATTTTATTTTTATTTTTAAAGTGCATTCCATATTGGATTTAAAAAAAAAGGAGAAAAAAATAGATATACAGTGATGACAAAAATTATTTGTGCAATGTAAATTTCATACTCAACTATTCAAAAAAGACCTTGTAACTTTTTTCGTAGTTAACTAATTGTTTAATAATTTTTGTTTTATGTTGTTTATACACTAATACATACATTTCACTTAAAATTAGAAAAAAAAATTCATAGAATATGCATAAAAAAAGTCAAAGAACTATGCAAGAAATTATTTGTGCATGTATGTTTGTGCCAAAAATTAATTGTGCACGTGTTTAAAAGTTTCTTAGGAATAACAGTACTCCAAAATTCAAAGTTTTTTGTAAATTTTATTGATGATATTTTCAAAACAATTGTTTTAGTTCAAATTTGAATTTCATTAACACTCCATTCAATTTTAAATTGTACCTACGCCAATCAATTTGCATTTGCATTGCATTTTATTTGACTCAAATCGGTGTAATACAGTCCGAGTCCGAGTCCGAGTTAAAGTTTGAAGTTAGAAAAAAAAATAAAATAATTCAATATTTGAAAAATATGTGACTTTTCATGCAAACAATTTTTTAATTCAATATATAATTTTTTTTGCCAACTTCAAACTAACTCGGACTCGGACTTGGGGTACTTGTCGAAAACATGACTTTTATTGTGTTTTACCCTATAACTTTTACCCTAGTAAACGGATTTTCACCATTTAAAGTTCATATAATATTAGACGCTTCAAGAAATATCCTGACCAAATTTCAGCTCCCTAGTCCCACGGGAACATACTTTTATAAGGAGTCAAAATATGTAACATTTTAATACTTAAAATTGATTGGCGTAGGTACAATTTAAAATTGAAGGGAGTGTTAATGAAATTCAAATTTGAACTAAAACAATTGTTTTGAAAATATCATCAATAAAATTTACAAAAAACTTTGAATTTTGGAGTACCGTTATTTCTAAGAAACTTTTGAACACGTGCACAATTAATTTTTGGCACAAACATACATGCACAAATAATTTCTTGCATAGTTCTTTGACTTTTTTTATGAATATTCTATGAATTTTTTTTTCTAATTTTAAGTGAAATGTATGTATTAGTGTATAAACAACATAAAACAAAAATTATTAAACAATTAGTTAACTACGAAAAAAGTTACAAGGTCTTTTTTGAATAGTTGAGTATGAAATTTACATTGCACAAATAATTTTTGTCATCACTGTATTTTTTTTAAAAAAATTTTTGAATCTGAAATTATTATTAGCTGGATTTTTAAATGAAAAAGATAAAAATAGTTTGATTTCATTATGGTAAGTTTACACGACAGAAGACTTTGTTTTTCAGTTATCAAAACAATGGCGTTTGAAGATAAGGAGATCTTGTGTAAACATTCAAGAGTACTAAAAATATGTAGGAGGCCTAAAGTCTCCATGATCTCCGGATATCATTTTTTGGTATATATGAACCAAAGTTTCCTGTCGTATAAACTTACCATTAGTTTATCGTAATAGAGAATAAAAATTAAAAAATTTTAAATTTAAAAATATATATATATATATATATATATACATATGTATATATGTATAAATATTTTTTAATCATGGATAAAGCATGTATTGAATTGATTGAATATCTTGTAATTCAATTTTTTTCCACACACATTATTAAATAATTTTTAAATTTCAACTTGAATTAACAGTGGATAATGGACATTAAAAGTCGATTCGTACACACACTCGATACAGCTCTGGTCCGTTCGATTAGGTTCAGACATTCTTACATATTTTTATGTGATTTGTGACGAATCGAGTCAGATATATTTGAATAGATATACATATTTAAATCATATAAAAACATTTAAAAATGAAAGGTTATACGGTTCATGTATGTTTTGTTTTCTTAAATTTTTGATTCTGTTAATAAGGAAATTTAATTAACGTAAACTAGATTTTGATACAGTATACAAATTAGTAATCTTTCCACCAAAACCTCATTCCGATGTTTCCTAAAACACAGCCAATGTTTTATTGTATGTAAAAAATTATAAAACTCACTAGCATTTGTACGAATATCTTATATTAACATTTAGAATGACTTTTTAATATTCACTTTATTACATAAAATGTATTTTTTTTGCCTAAAATTATTATTTTTCTATTTATTTGTATATTTTTTTTTATATTTTCTAATTATTTTTTTGTATATACATTTTTTTTTTTGTTATTGTTTGTTTTTAATAAATGAAATGAAAATTTAGGTTAGCAAAATTCGTGAACAATGCCAAAAACAAGAAGAGACTATAAATGAACAAGAAGGTGAATTAAATTCAAAACGTTCAGAATTACAAAAATTAAAAGATGAAGAATCAGCATGTGAAAAAGAATTAAATATATTACTTAAAGATATTGAAAATTTATCAAAACAATTACAAGATAAACAGCTTGAAAGTAGTCAAGTTAAAGCAATGATAACTGAATTATTAGAAAATCAAAGACAAATGAATGATACAATATTATTATGTAAAGCTGCTATTGAAACAAGTGATAATTATTTAGTATCTGATTATTCATTAAAAATTGAACCAAATTTACATGAAGCAAAAGATGTATTACAAAAATTGAATGAACCAAAACAACAACAATCAAAAACAGATCCATTTAATGAAAGTACATCAGCAAATGATAGTTTCGGTGGAACAGATGCATTTGCTTCAAATGGTTTTGCATCAGATCCATTTGCTGCAACAACAAAAAATAAAAATGAAACTGGTTTTGATGATAGTTTTATGAATGCATCATTAGGTGGTTTCGATGATGCATTCGGTTCATCATTTTCGACAACAAATCCAGTTAAAGATCCATTTATGTCATCAAATGCTGATCCATTCGGTGATAAGAAAATAATGAATGTTACTAATGAAGTAAGTATCTTTTTTTAAATAAACATTTTTTTTCTTTTGAAATTCTTATATTCTTTTATTTATTTATTTTTTTTTGTTTTTGTATCACTTTTATAGTCTGGTAAAGATGATTTTGGTAGTGATCCATTTGCAATTTTACATGCACCAACATCTGGTGGACAAATATTAAGTCCAAATCCACAAAAATCAGGACCACCACCAAGACCAGAATCACCAAGTCCAGCTTTACCACCAAAAAAATCAAAACAACCACCACCGAGACCAGCACCACCACGTCCATTACAAGTAAACAAACAATTTTTTTTTTTTAATTTTATTTTTATATTTTTTTTTATTTTCTAGGGTCCTACACGACCAGCACCACCACAAACTGCAACAACCGATGCATTTGGTTCATCAACTGGAGGATTTGCTGATTTTGCTGATTTTGACGATAAGGTTGGTAGTAGTAAACGCATGTCATTGACCAAATGGAAATGGTAGATCATGATCATAATGATCATATTTGTATTATAGAAATTTATGAATATTTACGGCGCACTATTTTATTTAATTGTTAAAAAAAACACAGTTACAAATGTTTTTTTTTTTTAAAAAGACTTTTGCTTGTTAATTTTTTCTTCAAATCTATAGTGTATCTATACTCTTTTTTAGTTATTTTAAAATATTAAACAATAGTAAAAATTTAAAAAACTAACAAAACTAATTAATTTTTCTTTATAAATAATAAATTTTAAATTAAAAAAATATATATTAGTATTAAATAACATTTAAAAAAAACAATTTAAGAATAAAAATAAAATTAACAAATTTATTTTGATGTTTTGCGCTTTTCTAATAATTTTCCTTTATAGAGATGCTTAATAATAAAAAAAAACTAATAAAAAAAAGATTTAATGCTAAATTTTTAATTACTAACACAAGACAAAAAATTTGGAAAAATTTATTTCTTTGTAGAAACTGATTTTTTTTCTTAAATAATAAAATTTATTCAAAATTTGACTGCTAACTAACCACCAATTGGTGTAATATATTTTTTTAATTGAAATATAAAAAAAGGCTTTTTCAAAAATTCAAGCTTAACGCAAAATTTGTGACTTGTCAAAAGTTCCATAAAATTAAGCTTGCAAGGAAATCAAACTACAATGTGATTGTTGTGAGTTTATAATTTTTGAAATTTAGCAAGTAATATTTTTAAATGAAATTTAAACTACCTTTAATTTTGACGTTCAATCAGATTTCAGTTTATTAGTACTAAGTTTACATACAATTAAATTATCAAATTAATGAAATATAAACAAAATTTCTAACGTCAGCACTGATTTTCAAGAAAACTTCATAAATGCAAATAATCTTGCTTGCAAATTTAGCTTGCATGCTTTCTAGTTTTATATGCAAGCAGCTTGAATTTTTGAAAATGACCAAAATTCTGATGAAGTAAAGTTTCTTTGTGAATTCCATCAACAGCAAAATAAAATAATCACCAATTGCAATAATTTAGCATATTGAAAATTATTAGCTGCTGGATTTTGTACAGTTTTTGATAATTTTAAGTTTTTTTTTTTAATTCAATCTTTCGTTATCTTTGCTCATTCTTTTTTGAAAGAAAAAAAAATTGCTTTTGAGGGAACTCACAATTTGAGCTAATAATCAAAAAAATATATCACGCCAAAAATTTAGGTAATTTAAAATAGTTTTTGCATGCATTCCATTGATT
Organism: Bombylius discolor; assembly: GCA_939192795.1. NCBI lineage: Eukaryota > Metazoa > Arthropoda > Insecta > Diptera > Bombyliidae > Bombylius > Bombylius discolor. Next base: position 8,782,238 of record OW584243.1, on the reverse strand, counting down.
ATTTTTCTTATTTTTAAAAATTTGTTATCTAATTTTTGTTTCTTTGAATTTTTTTCCTTTTATTTTCCAAATTTTCATAATTTCTAGTGGTTTTGTTTTTTTTTTTAGAAAAAAAAAGGAACACAATTTCAAAATTGCAAATAGAATAAAATTAAAAATAATTGTTAAATGGGTTTTATTAAAACAAATAGAAAATTAGTAAAACAAAACCTTACACAAATATGTAACGGAAAAATTTGACCAGTTTTTATTTTTTTGGAAATATTTTGAAACTGATTTCCTTTGCATAGATTTTCTTCTTCTTTCTGTTAATCTCGTTTTTGTTATTATTTTTTTTTTTTTTTCAAATTCTAAATTATTTATATCTCATTACATATCAATAAAAAAAAAGAAAAAAAAAAAACCTTTAAAAAGACCCACAAAAAAATATTAAAAATCGGGAAAGTGATTATTTGTATTTTTTTCTTCTATTCTCTTCTCTTTTTTTTTTTTAAATTTCTTTCAGTGAACGCCTCTACCATAATTATATATATATGTATATATAATTATGAATCATAAATAAATACTAGTATAAAAACTATTTAATTAATATTTAATTTTACGAGAAAAAAAAACAAAATAAAATAAAAAATCTAAAAACCAATATTGTCTTCATGCTTAGTTGAATTAAAAAAAAAAAAAAGTATAGGTAAATTAATTAAACTTAATAAGCAAAAAAAAAGTATATTGTTACAATTCTTGAAATTAGATTTATTAAAATTTTATTAGTTTTATTGCTATCGAAAAGCATTTTTCTGCACAATTTCGACACATTTATGTTAAGCGTAGGTATGTATGTAGGTATATTAAACAAAAAACAAAATATTACATCACATTAATACATATATATGTACTTGAAAAAAAAAACAGAAGTAAAAGAGAAAAAAAAACAAAACAAGTAAATTTATCATTGAAAAGAAAGAAAAAAATTATACATTCAAAATAAAATATAGTGATATAGAAAAAAAAACATAATTTACCGTTAAGAAAAAAATAAAAATTTAAAAGAAAAATATTGAGAAAAAAAAAATACATATATATAGATAAATGTCATTAATCATTAAAAAATTGCAATAATATGTTTAAAGTGATAAATACGAATTAAAAAAAAAAATTTATATATATAAAGAAAAACACATACATACTGTATACATCTGTTTCAGTTATTTAAAAAAAAATAATAATATTACAATGAACTACCTATGTTAAAAATTTATCATTGCAATAACAAAACTTTAAAAAAAAAAACAAAAAGCAAAACAAAGTTTTTCTGTGTTGTAATTAAAATTTTAAAATCCTTACCATATTATGTAAAACAAATTTTTCTTTTAAATTTATTTTTTATTTCGTGGTAAAAAAAAATTTTATTTTGGAAGTAATTTTTTTTTTTAAATTATTACTTTATTTTAATTATTATGTTATTTTGTTTGTTTAATTCGTTCTTTTTAATTTTTATTCAACCCTTTGTTTTTTTTATTATTATTTCGCGTCATTTCATTTAAAAAAAATTGAAATTCAATTGAAAAAGCAATTCATTTTTTTTTCTTCTAAATAATAAGATTTTTTTCATTTTTGCAATTGGTAATTTTTATTCAAAAGGATTCTCCATTTTCAGAGAGAAAGAAAAAACTGAGAAAAAAGGAAAATAAAAGCAAAACAATTTGAAGAAAAATACAAAAAGGATTGACTTTTTTAAACTCTGTAAAAGATTAAGTGTGTCTAAATTTTATATTTAATGTTTTAAATTATGTAAAATGCTTTTTAATTTTTTAATTTTTTTTTTATCTGTGAGTCCTTGGTGAAAATTATTTAATTTAAACAACACATCACAACACTATTGAAATATTCATTGTACACATTTTCTTTATATCCCATTTTAAAAAAAAAACGCTTTTTTAACATTTGGTTATTACAAAAAAAAAAAAAAAAAAAAAAAAAAAAGATAGGAAAAAGTATTTATTTGTTAATTTTTTAAAAGTTATTTTATTTTCATTTGTTTGCTTTATAATTTTATTATTGTTATTTTAAGTTTTTTATTTCTTTATTTTCTGTTATTTTTCTTTTCTTTTTTTTTCTCTCTTGTGTTTATTTGTTCATTTTTCTATAGCGTATAAAGCTTTTAAGCCCAGTTAGTTTTCGATCATTCTCATCAACAACAACATCATTAGCATCATCAATATTTATAACAACGACAACAACAGCAACAACAGCATCAGCAGCATCAGCAGCATCATCTTCATCATCAGCAACAACAACTAAAAATAATGATCAAGAAACAATAAAGCTTCAAACTTCTCCTTCCACAACATCATCACCAATTACATTATCATCAGAATTTTTAAATAAAATCCCTATAATTTCAACAAGAAATAATAGTAATAAAACATCATCATCATCATCTATTAAAATACCATCACCATCACAATCTCCATTACCGCCACATTCTTCAGCTGTGTCAGTACCAGCACCATCGCCAGCATCAAGAATTACTTTCTCTTTTTCATATACTACGGCACCAACTGATTTTGTTGATGATCCATTCAAAGATTACAGATATGAAGATCCATTCGATATTATGGATCCATTTGATGATAATGCTGGTGATGGTTATCATGGTAATGAAAATAAAGGTAAAATTTATAATTTTAACTTTATGTTATTTTTTGTTGTTTTTTTTTTTCTGTATTATTTTATTTAATTTATTTTTTTATTTCTTTTTTTATATTTCTTAAGAAAATAAAAATCATAATGCATTCTCTGAAAGTGATAGTGATAATAACAAAGGTAAGAAAAATAAAAGAAAATATAGTGAGAAAAAAACAAAAAGTGAATTTTTCTTCGAAATCTTTAAAAATCCTTGAAGTCCTGAAATTTTGTTAATGTTTCTATTTCAGTCATATCATGATTGTCTACCTCAAAGGTATAACTTTCGATTTTTCTAATTTTGTTTATTATTTTTTTTAAAAATGATTTATTGGAACTTTTGAAACAATTTAAAAATTTTTGAAACTAACAAAAAGGTCACACAATCACAAAAAAAAAAAAAAAAAAAATAGTGAATGTATGAGACTTCAAAGGATATGATGATACATATGTATTTTATTTTACTTTTTTAACGAATTATGTTTTTAAAAATCGATAAAGCTCTTTAAATTATTTTAAAATTTTAAGCTAATGTGACTCTTCTAAAAAATATTTCAAATTGAAATTCACTTAAAATTATTTTGATAATTTTTTTTTTTTTTTTTAACAAATTTAAAAATAAATTTCTTTAGATTTCTTTGATAAATTTGATGATGATTTTAAGAAATTTGATAATAAAACTAAAACATCAAGAACAAATGGTAATTCATCAAAGGCATACGATGCATTCGGTGGTTATGATAATGATACATCAACATCAAATTCAACTAAATTAAAAAATTCAAATACAAAATTTTATTTTGATGATGATGATTTTATTAGTGATTTTAGTAAAATTAAAATTAATAATAATAATTCAAATGAAACTGAATTAAAATCATCAAAAATATCATCATCAACAACAACAAATACTTCATCAATAAATGAAGATTTTGCATCATTTGATTTATTTGAAAATGTTAAAGATATACAAAATTTTTATTTAAATAATAATAATAATAATAATAATAATAATAATACAGGCATAATGAAATTTAACAAAAATTCAAATAATAATATTAATTTAAAATCAATTGATTATAATAAAAAAAATGAAAAAATACCAGATAAGTATGCAAATGATTATTCAGTATCAGATACTAAATTTAATGATGATTTAAAAGCTGCAATCCAAAGAAGTATGATTGAAAAATAATACAATTTTTGCAAATATAAAAAGAAAAACACAACAATAATATTAAGAAAAAATGAAAAAAAAAAAAAAGTAAATAAATAAAAACTAAAAAGCAAAAGTATTATACAAAAGATTAAAAAAAAAAATGAATTAAAAAATAAAATAGTAATCAATTACAAAAAATTAAAATATTAATGGAGAATCTTTAAATGAAAAAAAAAAGCTTTAAGTGTTATGAGTATATATACATATTATTATTATCTTGATATTATTACATTGAAAATACAATAAAAGAAAAACAAAAAATTAAAAGTATAAAAACCAAATTTATTTTTGATTGTTTTTTTTTATATTTTAAATGAACATGTATGTTGTTTTTTTTTTTTATATATATTTTGGTTTAATATTTTTAATTTGTTTTTCTTTTTTTGTAACACGAATGTAGAATTTTCTTCAAATCAATATTTTTTTTTTTCGCTTTTGAATAAAACAATGAAGTTTTAAAAAGGAAAACGTGGTAAATGAAATTTAAAAAAAAAAAAAAATTTATAGTTTGTTTTTTATTAGACTTGATTTGAAGAAAAAATATAGGTTCTGAATTTTTGTATTATTTTTTTTTTTATATATATATATATTGCATAGTTTAAAAGTTAACTCTTTACTATTATTCTTCTTTTTATTTAGAAAAAAAAAAAAAAAAAAAAAAAAGATTTAAAAAAAAGTATATATACATATATAAATTTGAAAAAAGAATTCAAAAAAAGTGAAATTTATTTTATGTTATAATTATTTTTTTTTATTTCTCATTAATCATTTTATATATTATATAATTTTATGTTATTCCATATGAAAATTTTTCTCAAATGACTTTTCTATGCAAAATGTAACCGATGAAATTATTTTTATTTTTCTCTTAGAATTAAAAAAAAAAAAACAAATGATTGTATATATTATATGTATTTTTTTTTTTTTTAAATTAATTAATTAAGAAATACCTTCTGTAAAAAAAAAGCAAAACAAAGGTACAAAAATATCAATCACATTACCAGATCATTTTATTATTATTATTATGATATAGTTTTAACTATGTATTATTATTATTTTTTTTTCTTCAAGAAAAAAATGTATCTTCAAAAATAAAACGATGTATAACCATAATGCAGAATTCAGTGTATAAAGAAAGATAATTTAGCTGAATTTTGAATTATGGTTGCATGTTTAAATTTTCGAAAATACACAAAATCACATGAATCCTCAAATGAAAAAAAAATCACTATTAATTCGGGTGAAAAAAAAAAACAAAGTGTAAAATTTTTTTTTCTTCTTGCAATTAATACTACAAGAGATGACATTTAAAAAAATTTTGAAGGGAACGGCAATTTCGATATTTGTGAATGATTTTTCTTATACATTACATGTAAGTCCGACCATCACTTTCTATTCTAACACATTCAAGAATTTTTACATCTTCGAAAACTTCAATTGATGAAAATCAGTTTGAAACTTTGAATTGCTGAATTTCATCAATTGACGGTTATTTGACATTTTCGAAATAAAGTTTTAGTAATTGAAATTTTAAAAATTCTTGATTGAGTTTGAATACAAAAGTTTTTTTCAAGAGGTTCTGGAAAAACATAGTTTTCGTGTTGTATACCTTTTGATAATCTTTAACATGTAATGTTAAAAGCTATGAAAAAATCTATGCAAAAATTCGAAACAAGGTTGCTATTTCTCTTTTTTCCTTCATTCCTTGTTATCCTTGTAGTATCAAAATAAACATTCTGGGCCTTACTTATAAACATTTTTTAATTTTAAAATTAAAATAGTATCGACTTGAAAACCAGAGTGTGCTTTGAAACTCTTTACAAAATGAAGAAATAATATTATAACTTAACAAAAGTTCAAAAGAGTTTCAAAGCACACTATGATTTTCAAGTCGAAACTATTTTAGTTTTAAAACTAAAAAATGTTTATAAGTAAGGACCTCTGAATATACATTAAACTTATTTGTAATCTCATTAAAAATCAATATATAATTTTTGATTATTTCATTCGATGTACTCCCCTGAATTTGAATTGAAATAGAGTTTCGCGAGTGAAATTTTCAAATTTCAATGATATCAAATTTAATTAACTTTTATAAAATTAAGGTTCTATATAATTTTATTGCATTATTTTATAATTCATAATTTTATATTTTAAAAAAAAAAGTGGAATATATCTTAATTTGATGTAAATTTTTTTTTCTTAACTTTTGTTTTTATCTTTTTAAACTTTTTTTTATTTATGTTTTCTTTGTCGATTGGAAATTATTTATTTTGTTTTTTCTTTTTTTTTTTTTTAATTTAAATTTTAAAAATTGAACATTTTCTTCTAAGTTGTATTTGAATTTTTATTATTTTTATTTAATGTTTTTGTTTTTTGTTTTTTAACTTGAAATATTTACAAAAAATATATATATACATATATCGAATAATAATTAATAAACAAAATACCTAGTACATTTAATTTATTTTAAGAAAGAAGGAAAAAAAGAATTTATTTGTAAATGTGTGAAGATTCGAATATTAAAAAAGTCCATGTTTTTACAGAAATTAAATATTAAAATATTATACTTGAATTGTCGAAATTTTTGTATGAATTTTTTGTTGTTTTACAAAAAAGAAATGTCTTGAACTTGTAACATTGTTAAAACAAAAATTTATGGACTTTTTAAAACTTTAAATCTAAACTAATGAATTGAGCAAAAGTTGTAGGAGTATTTTTTTTGTTTTTTTTTTTGTTTTTATAGTTTTATCATGTAAATATTTTACATGAAAAAAAAATTTCAATGTTCCATAAAAGTGTTCAGGCAAAACAATCATTGTGTGCTATAAATATATACACACATGATATTGTTCCTGACACTGTGTATATATGTAATAATAATATAAGTAAATGTATATACATATACATACATATATATTTAAGTTTTTTAAGTATTTTTAAAATCAATTACTTTTAATTTTTGCAATAAATATTCAAATTTTGATGGATTCAAAAGTTATTGGTGTAAAGAATTGAAAAAAATTTTATTATCTTAAAGGATAATTTTATTAATTTGAAAAAAAAATATAACACCAGTTAAAATTGAATTTAAGAAAAAGAAAAAAGTCACCAAAACGAAACAAATTATAATTTTTCTTTAATAAAATTTCAATTAAATGGAATGTGAAATATTTAAATTCATCTTAGTTAATTAAAACATAATCAAGACTTTTTGTAAGAATTTTTAAATGAAATTTTTTTATTTTATTTTTTTTTAATTTAATTGAAAAAAATCAAACGAACAAAACTTAAAGCGGATTTTTTTTTTTTTTTTTTTTTTTGATAATCATAATATTTAATCAAAATCGGGCGAACCAGATATAAATCGATGAATTAAAATTTTTAATTTTAAATTTTTTATACTTTTTTATATTTCGTACCAAAGAAATATTAATTTTTAATTTTTTTGTTTTGTTTTTTAAATTTAAATTCACTCAGTTGTGCTATTTTAAAATATGTATGTATTTTTTTCATTTGAGGATTCTAAAATATGCTAATTTTATAGGACCTTAATTTAACAAAAAGAATACTAAAATGAAATATATATTAGTTAAAAAAAAAATGATAACAGTGTTTTTATTTGTAAAATTTTTATGTATATTATTTTAAAATCTTCACAACAGAAATCCTTTTACTATTCTTATATGGGTGGCATCGGAAATTGGAGAAATTTGTGGCTACTATTGGTTTTTCTGTATGGTCCCAGGAGTGATAGCATGTAAGTGGTTTCAATCGACTTGTTAATAGCTGAATTGATTATTCAGTCATTGCTGAGTCGATTGAAACAACTTACATGCTGCCAGCCTAGTTTTAAACCGTTCAAGCTGTTTCAAAGTTTTAAAATCATTTTGAAAATCAGTTCGTTTTTCTTGCACAGATTAATGACGCAACCGATTTTTAATCTCTCTCTCTATCTATCTTCTGTTGAAATTTTATTTTCATGTATTCGCACGCTCATGCTATGATGTTCCGCAAGAAGCTTCATAATATTCTTAAGAAAATATATGTACATATGAAATATTTGAACATTCGTACTGTATCTGGTGAAATTTTAAAATTTCTAATAGAAATTATCAATAAGGAAAATTTTATGAATTACGTTCTTTTGGTTATACATAATTCTTAAACAACACATCAATAAATATTTTAGTCCAAAAATATTAGTTTTTGATTCAGAGGATGCTGAGATATACATAATAGATGTGTTTTACTGGAACTGAAAAACCGATATGTCATCATTTCAGTTTTGCTCAGCTCACTTATCTTCTTATTAAAAATAGTTTCACTTTCAGTGCCCAGTAAAACATGTTCATTTCATCATATGATATGACTACTTAATCAGTGAGGAAATGAAAAATATCAGAGAAAACAAGACTAATGTAGATCTTCTTTGTGTACTTTGTGAATTTTTGACGCCTCAGTGTGAAGTCTAAAATCAAATTTTAGATTAACAACTGCGGAACAGCGATATCACTTTACTACAATTGTAGTAGATCTACTACCATTTTGTCTTGAAAATCAAATCTACTACTCTACTTCGGAAAATTTAAGATCTGCTACATTTTAAGAATACTATTCAATATCTACTACTATTTCCAGAATTGACAGTTTTTTAGTTTTTGTTTGTAAAATGTACATCTAGATAGTTATGCTGCCTCTATATTAGACTTAATTTTATGTCTATGTCGTAACCTAAATCACGATTTTTTTTTTATATAAAGTTGGCTAGAAGAAAAAATTAGCAGACATAAATGTCTGATTCAAATCTGGACATAAAAGTCTAGAAAAAAATCAGTGAATAAAAATCAAATATGGTGGAAAATGAATTTTGATGTGCTTTATTATGGGATAATGGATATAGACGCTCCGACGCAATACTGCAAAGACCTGAAAATAGTATAGTTGCTATCATTTTTCTAATTTTACAAATCTACTACCCTTTTTTCACTCTATCTACTTCATTTTTAAAAGGGAGAAGTGGTAACGCTGCTGCGGAATGGCAAATCTATAGTTTTTTATTAACTTTGGAACTGGAAGGCAGTTCTAATCGAATGGAAATCGAATACTTTCATCTATCTGGCAGTACCTTGAACAGCTGATAAATCCCAAATAAACCTAACCTCATTGTTTTGTTTTCGTGATAGATTGTTAAGGGCTTTCTTGGTGTGTGTTTTTTTTAAATTAATATTTATTGATTCTTTTTAAAATCAGAGTGAAATAATAGAATAAAGTGAATTTGTAAATAAATAATTTATTAATCGAATTAGTTCTAAGGTAATTTTATACAATTATATTTTTTCATATTTAATTCATATGAAAATTACAATTTTGTTTTTTTTTTGTTCTAGTTCATCATTATACAATGAGAATACCATCACCAACAGTTTTATATGCAGCTAGAACACCACAAAATCCAAATGCAGTACCATTTCAAGAGATTCTACCATTACGTTTAAAGAATCGTGTTAGTGGTAAATCAAATTCAATGAATGAAGTTGCATGCCTTCAAGAAATGGCAATATTATTTGCATGTTTAAAAGATAATGAATTTGTTGAACGTTTTTGTTCAAAAGAAATTGCAAGTTTTAAAGGTTGTTATAAAAATTTTCTTGATAAAAATTATAAAATGAAACAAACTGAAAATCAAGGCATTATACAACCAGGACATAATTTAAATTATAAACAATTAAATAAATATTTTCGAAGATATCCCAATCCTAAGTAGGAAAGTAAATCAACGAAAAAAATAAAATTAACAACTTAAAAATCAAATGTAACACATACAAACAAACAAAAAAGGAAATTACATAGAAAATGTTATATTTAGTTCAAATTATAGAAACAAACAAGTTTGATAATAAATAAATTGTTAATTTAAAAGTGAGATCTTAACAGGATAACAGAGTATTATTTTTATATTCGAATAATTCCCAGAATACTAATACAACGTCGATGATGGATGAATCCTTTTCTTTAAAATTTTTTCTTTGATTTCTAGTTTGTGTCATTGTAATTGCACGATTGTTGATTCTGAAATGTTGGTAAGTTAAAATTTAATTTCATACTTTTATCTTTACATAATTAGTCCTTATCACTTTATTAGGGTGTATCAGTTAAAGTGATAAGGTTTATAAGTAATTTGTATTTTTTTTTTCATCCTTTACCACAAATTCATTTTCCTTTTCTGAGAATTGCAACAAAATTATAAGATAAGTTGTTGTAACAGATGTAATCTTTTAAAAAAAAGTTAATCATTATTTTCATTTTTAAATGAACATTTATTTATTTTTTTTTTTACCGAAACCAATAAGCTTTCATCAAGCGAGAATAATCCAAATATATTAAAAGTCGGAGTAATTGCTTGCATCTGCTGTAGTAATTCATTAATCTGTAAAATTAAAAATTTCACAAAATTATCAAGGATAAAAGAAAAAAAAAATAGATGAAAATAAAAGGAGTCATTGTTTTATTTTTATTTTAAATAAAATCCTACCCTTATTCTTGTTGTAGAATTTGTTGTTGCAATTGCGATTTTTACAAGTATTCGTTGAGATTTTTTTAACTGAACAAAAGAAAGAAAAAAACAACATTTATTGTTTCACAAATAAATAAGTAATTAATCATGAATTCAACTCTAATTACAAAAAACACTTACATAATATTTAATACTTGAAAATGTGACAACTAGAAATATCATATTAAAAATTTGAAATAAAATTAAATATCCTAAGAACAGCACAACTTCTTTAGCTTCAAAACGTAAATCTAATAAAATAAAAAAACAAAGATATTTAAAGTGCAACTCCTTATGTCTTTATATCGTGATAGCACCAAAAATTTTATACAGAAAAAGAAAAAGGATTTATATTGATAAATGTTCTTTTTTTTTTTTTAAATTATCAAAAATGCTGTTTATTTAAAGGATTTAAGTTTACTAGGTGTAAAAAGTTCATTCAATTGAGTTAAATAAAATCTTTCAGATTGCTTCAGACTTTCATAGAACACAACGAAATGAACTTAAATCACCAATTTAAGATTCCAATGGCGCTACATCTCAGATCAAACCAGGGCCTCAAGCTACGTTAAGTTTTCTAAATCGTTTTTCTGTTAAACATGCACCTACTGTTTCTAAAGTGGAATGCGAACCATTTCATTACCGATCAGGCGACCACTTATACCCAACTCAAAATTAATTTGTATTAATTCAAAGCTGAGTGAATTTGGGCAGATTTGAACACGAGACATGATGCAGAAGCCTACTACTGCTTCGGCCTCTGACCGCCTATATACAAAAGCATGAAGTGTAAAAATATATTAACACTTTGCAGACGGGCACGATTTTCCATTTTGAAAGTATAGTTGGCAAATCCAGTTACTGTATATATTAATCAACTTAATCATTTACGAATAATGTTATTGATTTAAAGAAACTCAAAAGAAATTGTTTTATCATTTTAAAAAAAAATCCATTTCACAGAATAATTATAGTTATTTTTTGGACTGTGGTCATAGTCTCCCGTCTATAAAGTGTTAATATTCTGAATAAATTATTTGTTTTGTTTTTCTTTTGTAAAAAAAAAAATGTATGATTTTCAAATTACGTTTTGGTGTTGTAAATGCTAATGATGCCATATAATAACAATTAAATGTTATCGAAAGAAAACCCTCTAGAATAATGAAGAATAAACAACCTTGATAAACACGATTTATCAATTCTGAAGCTTCAACAATATGAATATGTAACTATAATCGGAAAAAAATAACAAGAAAAAAAAAATTTCTTTAATGATTTTTTTCCTAGATTTTAAAATTAAAAATTACTTCCTTAAGCTTACAAACAATAAGCTCAATATATTCATCATTTAAAAAATCATCATTTACATGATCTTTTTTATTAAAATTTTTAATTTCATTTTCAAATATTTTTTCAATACTTTTCACTTTTATTATTGATGTTGATTTTTTATTAATATTATTTCGTTTATTTGATTTAATTATTTCCGAATTATTTATTTTTTGATAATTTGAAAAGAATTCTTTTTCAAAAAATTTTTTATGATCATATGAAATTTTATCTTTATCTTGATTTTTTCTTGAAGTATATTTTAGAGTCATTTTTTTTCTTTCCAATAAATACTTTTAAAAAAAACACACTTATTTTCTGGTTCAAGTACTGTTTTTTTCTTTCTGATTGCAAAATATTGAATTGTAAAAAAACTGATGTTAAATAATGTTTTTTTTTTTTTAATTATCTAAAAGGTGGAAAAATGTTTTTATATTTATTGAAAAAAAAAAGATAATGTAGATAAAAAAAAGAAAATAAGATTATGAAATTATGATAAAAATATGAATATATATTTTTTTAATGGAATTGAAGTGAGTTTTTTGTTCTTAATTATAAGGCAATCGCAATCAATAAATTGCAAAAAGCAAAAAAACAAAAAAAGTAGCAAAACAAAGGGAAAAAATTACAGTTGTTAAGGTGCATTTTTTTTTAAATTAAATTATGATTTATTGATAAAAGAGACACATGCCTATAATTTTCTTTAATTTTTTTTAATTTTTAATTTTTTAATATTAATAATTGCTTTCAATAACGACTTTTCTAATGAATTTCATTCATATTAAATTTTTTCAATTGCAAAACTAACACGTTGTTTTGGCGGCTTTTTCAATCGTTTTTCAAACTTTGAAAAAATGAAAAACACAAAACATGAATTTTAATTATGTAATTTTACTATTTTTTTTTCTTTTTTATTTTATAAAAAAATGGCATTTTGTTAACATAAAATGGTTGAAAGTTATTTTCTTTCTTTTTCTCAAGAATGCACACTGAAGAAATAAAAATTTTTTTTTTAAATAAAATTTAAGATTAGTTAAAAATAATACGATAGTAGTTTTAAAAAAATTCACCTTGGGTGTTAACATAAAACAAGAAGAAAAAAAGATAAATTCGATTCAATTTTTTTTTTGCTATTAAAAATAATTTGCTAATTTAAATTATTATCAATCATCATCTCAAAAAAAAAAATACAAAAAAAAAATATTTTTGTTTTGTGAAATTTTAAAATACAGCATCGGAACCTTCAATTGTATTTGTAGATGAATTAATTCCAATTAAATCACAAGAACGTTGTAATTGAACTAATTCATGTATCAATGATTGTTTTTCACGTTCTAATAATGTAATACGTTCACTTTTTTGACTAACTTCATCTGTTAATTGACGATTTTGTTGTTTTAAACGTGTTAAAACATTATTTTTATCATTATTATTGGATGATGATGATGATGATGTTGCTGTTGTTGCATTACTATTTGATTGAATGATGGCACTTTGATAAATTCCATGTCGTACAGCTAAATTCATATGTAATGGAAAACCACCTCTTTCCCAACTATCAGCTAATACAGATAAATGACGATTTAATTCTAATACACGAGCACGTTGAAGGTCAAGACGTTCTTGATGTGCTTCAGACCATTGCTCCTTAAAAAAAGAAAACAAAAGACAGGGTTTAAAAAAAAATGTATATCGGAAAAAAATTAGAAAAAAAAAAATCTTATTTACCATATGAGATCCCATTCTTCCTAAATATTTAATTTTTTCTTGAACATTTGATATTTGTTTTAAATACCATTCCCTGGCCTTTTCTACGGCAGCTAATCCTTGTAATAGGACATCACGTTCCTCTTCAAATTGTTTTAATCTTTTTAACATATTATAGTCGATACCATTTTGCAATGTATGCCTTCTTGGTTCACGCCTTTTTATGTTTGGTTTCTTTTGATATAAATTATTTGGTGATTGTGATGGACCTGTTTCAGCAGCACCACCATCAGCTGTACCTCTTGCCAAACGATTTATTGTAAAATTATTATTATTATTATTTTTCCTTTTATCTTTTGCATCCATTTCATTCATAAGGATACCCATTTGCCAATTTTGTAAGACATGACGAATTTCAGCTTTATCGATTCCGCTATTTGATGATGATGTTGCTGTTGTTGATGCTGTTAAAATTGAACTTCTTGGTGGTTTTGGTGGTGGTCCATAAATATCTGGCATAATTGTGTCACATATAATATCTAAATCACTATCAGGACTTAATTGAGGTAAACTCAATGCCCTTTGTGTTTGTTGTGTTGTTTGTGTATTATTTGGTCGTACTGTTGCAGTATTATTTGATTGTTGTACAACTACTGTTACACCATTTGTTGATGATGTTTGTCCTGTTGCTACATTTGTGGTCCATTGTGCATTTGGTATTGGATTTTCAATATCTAATAAAGGAGCTGATGGTGGTCGAGATGATTTTATTTTCGATGATAATGATGATGATTCTGTTGTTAAATTTTGTTTTTGATTAATTACAATTGATTGTCTTGAACGATGATTACGATTTTGTTGTTGTTGTTGCTGCTGTTCAGTTTGATTACGTAGAAGGCATATTTTTAAACCAGCACAAAATCTTTCAAATGATAATAAACCATTTGATGGTGTTACTTTATGTAAACTATCAATAACACCATGTGGTAAACCTTTACAACCATCATCTTGCCAACCTTTTTCAATATCTGATAATTTAACAAAACCAGTCTTTTGATCATCCAAAATATCAAATAGTGTTTTCATTGATGTTACAAACTGTTTTGGAAGTGTATCCAATGGACCATTTACAGCACCACTATTTATAATACCAATATTATTTCCTAATCCTCCTCCTCCTCCTGTTACAACATTTCCAGTAAGAATTGTTTTATTATTTATTGTTGTATTAATACAAACACCACCACCACCAACCGTAACTCCACTGTTACTAATTATGTTACCAGAATTAACACCATTCACAATACTTCCACTAGCACCAATTAAAACTTTTGTGCCATTTGAACGATGCATTTTAAAATTATTTTCTAAATTAATTATTGATGATTGCATGTTTTTTTTGAAAAAAAGATTTTTTATTCAAATTAAGTTTATTTTTCGTCTTTTAATGAACTTTTTTTTATCATTTCTATTATAGCACATTTTTATTTTATTTGAATTCTGTTATATTTCGAAATTTCTCTTATATATCTTATGAATTTTTATCATTTTCACTAGAATTTTAGCAAGCACATATTTTTAATTAAATATTGATGGACTACTTTTTGCAATTATTGTACTCATGCATATTTGTTTTTTTTTTTTTAATTTTTAATAAGAATTTACTTTAAGTTACAGAGCAAAAGTAATACCAGCATCAACAGTTTAAGACCAACAACATTTTTGTCTTCTTTGTTGTTTTTCTTTTATTTTAAATTTATTTATTATTTTTTGTTTGTGAAAAACCACGACCTCGATGACGTTATTTACCTTTCTGTACAGTATGTTGTTTTTATAAGTTTATTGATATGATTTTAAAGTTTATCTATAACGTTATATTTCTCCTTTTTTATTTTTCTATCAAAGTTAAAGGTATTTTAATTTTGTTGATTATACCTCTATCTACCACAAAAATTTTTTTGTTACTACTTTGCTTTAACTAATAATAAACTGGTCTTTTCATCTGCACAACTAGTTCTATACATCATCACCTATAATTCAGGTAAAAATACACATATATATGTATAATAATATATCGTAAATCTATATATACACCTTTTTAACTCTTAAAATATAACATACCTACTACACCTAATATGTACAGGTTTTACCATAAGAAAAGCAATAACAACAATTAATATAACGTGCATATTGATGCATGTATTATACATAGGTAGTACATACATACATATGTTATTATAGTGAAAAAAAAAAAAATAAAATAAAATTAATACTGCTATGTTGATTGGTATGTAAAAGAGAAGAGAATAATCATGCATAATATAGATGCTTTTTTACCTTAATAATATTATTCACTTGTTAAATAATAAGAATTTATGTACATATATGTATGTTTTTTTTTTTTCGTTATATTTTTTGTAACATGGATGAGTGATTTAATTCAGCTTAATTATCCTTTTATATGTTTTTTGTTAAATATTCAATTAATTATTTATTTTTTTTTAATGAAACTGTGTTTTTAGAATGGAAAAAACATGGTTCTCTAAAGATAGATTCTGTTTGTACACAATTTAAAAAAAATATTGTTTTAGTAAAAGATACAAATTATTTATCTAATTTTCATATATTTCAAAATCTTGTTAACCAAAAACTTTTATTTTTTGTCCAAAATATTCGTTGAAGTGTTTCTCTTCGAAATTTTTCTGTATGATTTTCTTGTATTTTTTTTACTTTTCGAAATAAAATGCCAGAAATAGTAGAAAATGTAAAATTTTCATACATTTACAAGCGCAAACACTAATTAGATTTATGTATATTTGGCTTTCAAGGTCAGTATCTCAGCATCCCGTGAACCAAAAACTAATATTTTTACATTTAAATTTTTATTAAAGTGTTCTCTTTGCTAATACGTTTACCGTAATCTTGTATTTCTTCTGGTTTTTGAGATAAATAAGAAAACAAGGTTAAAAATGTCGAATGTCTTCTTCTTCGCGTACATATTTCGTTCTTTGAATTGAAAATTACAGAATGTATGGTATACGAGTACTTTGTTCTACCGATTTTGAGCTAGGACTTTAAAAATTGGGATGGTTATGTAGAACCTTTCAATGGAGGAATTGATAAAGTTTCAAGATCATAACTCAAAAGGATCATGTACAATTTAAGGCTCAATGTCCGAATATATACATTTTTATACGATCATTAAATTCTAGAGTTAAAATAAAATTATAACAATTAAAAAAAAAAAATCGAGTAGATTGATTGAATTATGATGTCCAAAAGAAAAAGCAATTAAGAAGGTACACCTACCTCATCTTTACCTTTTGCATATCATATTATATTTCATTAACATTCGCTTATGTAAATCCAAATTTAGGTATAGTTTTTGAAAAGTTTTAAAAATCTTATAAAAAAAATTTTTTTTTTTTTCTTTAATTATTAAGTCCGTCTCTTCTTCTGTTTTCCCGTTCCTACTTAAAATACATATTTTTTAAATTCTAATTAGTTGCACGTGGCGTACATAATTGAATAAAAATGAATTTTGGTCAAAAATCTCTCATAAAAAAACCACAGAAAAAAAAATCCTTAGAGTTATAGATATACCTACTTAGATAGTTATTTTTTTATTGTTTCTCTCTGGAAGCATGTGTAAACTTTTTTTTTTTTTAATTTTTCATTTCTCCACATGTCTTAATTTTTTCTTATAATATAGGTACCTAAGATTAAAATGTGTATCTAAATTATGAATAATAATCATGATGATAAAATCGAAACTGAAAGTTAATGACTTTTTTTGTTTGTTTGTTTGTTTGCTGTTGTTTTGCTGCAAGTCATATATATTTCACATATTTATGTATGTGATATGCGATAGGATTGGTAGTATATATTTCAGTTGCAGTAAATTATACTCCTAATAAATAAAATGTTAATTAAAAAAAATTAGAAATAAGATTGTGAAGAAGGTGTGGGAGGAAAAGAAGAAAGGAAGGCGTGTGAAATAAAATAGTGAATTGAAATTCTAAATTGAAATATGAGAATAGAGATTTTTTTTTATTGCTTGAAAGAATGTAATTAGTAACTTAGTGTGAAAATGATGATTTAGATGAAATGTAAGTGAAAAATATAATTTAGTTATTTGCTAGTTGAGTTACTTGAAAAATTCCCAGGTCAAAAGAAGAAAAAAAAAAAAGTAAGAGAAAAACAAATCTTAGGTAACATATGCTAATGGAACTATAATTATTATCGTTATGCATTTTAAAATGATAAATGTGATGAAAATTAATGTTTTAGGTAAACATTATCATTATTATCGTGTATTTATTATGATGACATTGTAAAAGTATTACATTACATTGAATAATTGGAAAACAAAGTTCATATTTTTATTGAATCATAAAAGGAATTTGCATGTAAATTTGTTGCAAGAAAATCAATCTTAAATATAATTACATACTTATTTACTTTTTTTTTAAATTTTTTTTCTTTTCATTCCATTTCATTGGTTTGAAGTGTGTTATTTGAATTTTTTTTTTCTGACTAGAAAATAACGACATTTAGTTGTAGAATTTTGCAATATGTTTCGCTAATGAAAACTGAAATTTTTTTAATGGAAAAAATTAATGTCTTTTAAAATTTTTAATTTGTATTATTTATTTTTAAAGTGATCCCACATCGGTAGAAATATTTTTTGCATTTATATGTTTTTTGTCACCGGTATGAGATATAGTAGGGTTAAATGAAATTTAATTATGTACTTATTAAAAATCATTATAAGAAACGGTAAATAAAAATACTGCGAAAATTTTATTTAGATCGATTGGAGTTACATGTCTATTTTATTAAAATCGAATTTAGCGCTAAGCTAAATTACAATATTTACAATATAAATCATTTTGAATCGAAACGTTTCTTAACACTTTTTTTTTTTTGAGTAACCCTCTATTATTTTTATTTTAATTCACTTCCAAAATTAATAAAATTTACACAAAAATTAATTATTTCAAATTATGGTTTTTATCTTATATATTTTTTATTATTTTTAAGCATCAACAATTTTTTTTTATAAAAACATTTTTATAATTGAAAAAAAAAAAAAAATTAAAAATCTATAAAACAATTTTTCTTTCAAATAAAATAAGTCAAAAATGAAAAAAACAATTAAAAAAAAAATTCGTTTTACTTTCAAATAGTTCTAAAAATTAGTAAAAATTATATAAAAACTAATATTTCAACCAACAAAAAAATACATACAATGAATTTTAAATTTCAAAACAACATAAAACCACTTTTTTTTTTTTTTTAATGTCACTTATTAATTGTTTTTTTCATTTTTCTTTTTTAATAAATCTTTCAAAAATTCAACATAAATTTTAGCATCTTTACCATTTGCACTTTCATAATATGGTAATGATTCAATTTTTTTCATCCAACTCCATAATTTCGGATACTTATCTTTATTAATTGGTGCAAATCCTTGACATGATGATATTGTTGTTGCACAGCATAAATCAGCAACAGTTAATTTATCACCAACTAAATATGTAGATAAATTTAAAAATTTCTCCATAAAATCATATCCTTCATAAACATCATCAATTTTATTTTGTGGTATGGTTTTTTCTTCACTATAATAAATTCCCATCTAAATCAAAGCGTAAGTATTACATATAGTAAAAAGATTTAAAATGTTCATTTTTTCAAATTAAATTTAAAATGAAAATAAAAAAGAAGATATTAAACAAATGATAAAATAGAAAAAAAATTAACAATAAAACTTACCGAAATACTACGTAATCTTATATATAAAATTTCGCCATCAAAATATAATTTTTGATTAATTAATGCACGTGTATATAAATCTTTTGGATATAATTCATCGGTTTTTGCATATTTATCAATTAAATATGTTACAATTGCATGACTATCCCATATATATTTACCATCATCTTCTAATGTTGGTACTGTATGCTGTGGATTTATTTTAATATATTCTTCAGATAAATGTTGATTATTTGAAAAATCGATATGTTTATAATCCATATTTTTAATTTCATTTAAATTAATTGCATCGGCAACTAATAAAACAGCACGTACTGGTGGACTTAATTTATTACCATATAAAATCATTTTACCCATTTTTTTTTTTTTTTTTTTTTTTCAAATTTTTAAATAACGAAAAAAAAAAATTTAGTTAACGTTAAAACAAAAAGATACTTTTTTTAAAAAAAAAATTTAAATTTTGATTAAGTGCAATTTTGTTTTTATTGATATGTAAACGATGATATCGATTAATATTTGATTTTGCTTGAATGTGTTTTTGATGATTCTCTTGTAAAGTTTCAAAAGTAACTGATTAAAAAACGAAAGTAGTAAGTACCAATATATATAGGTAGTATTATGTGAATAAATCACATATGATCACTATATTATATATATGTACAATTGTATATACATACATATGTATATGGTAAAATTTCGTACATTTATATGTATGATATTAAAAAATATGTATAATTATTATTATTATTATTTTTATTTTTATTTTTTTAAATAAACAGCAACAACAGAATAATACATATCATAACGACATAACAAACTATTGTATTCCGTAATATGTAGTATATTATACCATATAGTGTTATCATATATTATTATTCACTTTATATATACTCACAGTAGGTATATTTTAAACACTATATGAATGATATCATTATTTAAAAAGTAATACTTTTTCTACAATTTTTTTTTTTTTATGAAAGCTTCTATTAAAGGACGATTATACACATATGTATTACATTAAAATATACCACTTATATTTTTATATCAAAACAAATTTTTTTTTTTCTCTTTTTTTATTAAATTAAAATAGATAATTTAACAATGCATAAGAATGTTATTGCCATTAAGTGAAAAATTTGTTTTCTTTCTCATATTTTTTTCTTTCTTTTTAATTAACACATATAACGCTCATTCACCTTTTTTTCTTGCTTATAGGGTAATTGACCCAAAAATGAGCTTTTACTAGAGGTAAAAAAAAAAAAAAAAAAAGAATAAATAATAAAATATTTGTAAAAGCACGTGTGTGAAAGCTTGATGATTTTATTGGTAAAAAAAAAATTAAAATAAAATTTTAAATACATAAATGGTAATATTTCTGGCACGTGACATTAATCTTCCTTTTTTTGTTTTGTTTTTTTTTTACTTTTTAAGTTGATCTTCTTTTCATGATTATGTTTGAATAATCTGTATGTTTTAAGGCAAAATAAAAAAAATGCATTAGTAGGAATTATTTAAATACATATATGTATTAAAATTTTTAGAAGTCAAAAATAAGAAAAAAATAATTTTTTACTCTTGAAAACTTTTTGATCTTTGTAGGCAGAATATTTGATTTAGGGGAAAAAATTGAACATTTATCATAATATATAGTTGTCAAATTTTATGTAAGACATTAATTGAAATTCATAAATTGAATAATAATATATACAGTTTTTGTAACATCACATATCCTATCAAGTCCTTGTTTCAAACAAGGATTGGAAGGAAGCAGGGAAAGTAGCATTAAATATTTTTAAAGGAGTCTTTTTTTTTTAAATTTATTACTGTTATTTGTATTTTGTTGTATCAAGCTAACAGAAGGAGGAAACTTGTTTATTTGTTAAGAGTCATTGACTTTATAAATTATGATACAATACATATGTATATTTATATAATCTGCTTGATATTAAATGGTTTTTATCATTTTTTAAGTTTTTTTAAGATTTAAAGCTTCAATATATACTGTCGTTATCTTCATCTGTTATAATTTGTTGTTTTTCATTTAAATTTTCACGGATCATTCGTGTATCTATTGTTCATGATCTGCTTAACACATTGGTGCTTATTTTTTAATCAGTATTGCACGACAAAAGCAAAAAATTCTTGCTTTTAATATCTGTTAGTTTTAAGGGATTTCGATCAAGATTTCATATTTACAGAATCAGATTATTTTACTTTTTTTATTAATTTTTCTAAGGATAGTGGACGACTATAGCACTCATTTTCTTACTCCATTGAGCGACTATAGCAGTCATTTGTGTCAACGTATTAAATCAATTTAAAATATGAAATTTAAAAAAACTATAATGAATATAAAAATCAAGTAAGAATTTGTCATTGCATCATTATAGCAGATCATTACTGAATAATTTTCCCTATAAGTTATGAAATATGTAT
This sequence comes from Bombylius discolor, assembly GCA_939192795.1. NCBI lineage: Eukaryota > Metazoa > Arthropoda > Insecta > Diptera > Bombyliidae > Bombylius > Bombylius discolor. The sequence continues at coordinate 8,760,531 of OW584243.1, read as the reverse complement.
TTTAATTATTGTATTATATTGTATTATTATTAATTGATAATGATAAATTTTTATATATTCATATACATAGGTAATATGTTCATAGGTACATACTTTTAGTATGTAAGTTGATACAAATCGGAGAAAATTTAAAAAAAAAAAAAAGATTTTAAAAATGAAAATGATAACATTTCACATGCATATATTGTCAGGGTCGTTTATGTACACATTTACAGATGAAAACAAAATTGTTCCAGTTATATTTCACGAGCATGAAGTGAATGTATGTTAAATTCCATTACAAGATTAAAATAAAAAACAATTCATTCATTCATTCAAAAAGAATCTTTTTATGTAAACTCTTTTATAAATGCTGATTTTTGTATTTTTATTATATGTAGAGTTTTGATTGTTGTGGGATATATTTGCGCATAATTTTATATTTATTTTCATTTTGTTTATTTTTTAAAAATAAAAATACACAAAAAGAAAAAAAAAACTTTTTTAGCACAGATGATAAGTAAAAAAGGGTTAAATAAAATAAAAGTGAAACGATTACATTATTTTGAGAAAATAGGACAATTTACTTGCTTGACCTGAAAAGTGGGTGTATAAAATTTAAAATTGATCATTTTTTTAAAAGACGTTTTTTTTTTTTTTTCAACTTACGTAATAATGTAAATATACATTCATACTTATTAGGGAGAAGAAGAAGAAAATGGAAGAAAAAGAAGAATATAAAGAAGATATACCTAATTAACAGTAGAGTATTTTTATTAAATCATAAGAAGTATGTATAGAGAATTTTTGTATTGAGCCCTATTAACAATAATTTAAAATAAATAAAATATGGACCATGTACAATTTATTATTAAAAATTGAAAAAAAAAAAATAGTGTTCCTATTATCTTTGATTGTTATATCAATTTATGGTACATACGATACACATACCAAAAAAAATAAATAAATAAATAAATAAATGTATGCTCCAATTTTATTAATGATGGATGTTTGTTCGCTTCATATACCAACTAATTATGATAGACAAATACTATAATGGATTGAAAGATTTTTTTTTTCGTATTTATTATTGTTATTTTTTTTTTATCATCATCATATTAAGAATTTTTGCTTTGAGCAACAATTTTTTGAACTGTATGTGATTCATATGTGAAAAAAGAAGAATAAAAAGACGTGATAACTTTAACGTAATGTATTTGTTTGAAATATGTTTTTCGTAAGAGATTCTATAGAAAATTGAGTTTTTTTTTTATTTTCAATCAAAATTGGACAGGAATTAAAATTAATAAATTGAAAATAAAAAACGAAACATGTTTTTATGTTGTAACTGTGGACACAGATAGTTTTCTTCAGAAATTCTTATTAAAAATTTTTTAAAAGCTTCGAAATGTATGACACGGAACAGGATATTGAAACTTCTACACATTATTCCTTAAACAATCTTATGAAAAATAAGCTTTGTTTGATTAAAATCCATTCACTACAATCTGAGTTATGGGATAAAAATAAAAATTTATCTTAACGCGGGATTGTTTTTCACGCTATTTTTTCAAATAAAGTTAAGAACCCTCTTGACACAGAAACTTCTCTCGGTTATCTTTAATTTACAAATACTACCATGGTAAATGTTCTAAAGAAATCTAAAACATTATAAACCCAGGAATACAAGGTATTTTAAAACAATTCACATTCCGAAAAAAAAAAACCTTGAAATATGGACAATTTTTCATAATCAGAACTTATGTGGAACGCTTTTCTATCTCATGTATTCCCCCTTATCTTTGTATTACAATTTCTGTGTATGGGAGTCCTTTTTGTTTTTTTTTTTTTATTAGCAAAATTTCAGAATACATATATATAAAAAATATATTAATAAATTATTCACACAACAAATTTATTAGAGTACGTACAAGTGTTAAATCATTTTATAAACAAGAGTTTGCAATTAATAATTTCATAGAACACCTTATTAAAAAATAAAAAAAACCATATGCAATAATATGACATAAGTAAAGAGTACACAACTATGAATGTTAATTATTTTAATATGGCAGTGAAAGAGTATGTACAATTTTTTTTTTTTTTTTGTAATAAATTATTGCTACTCATTTCATATAATTTATGTTAATAAAAAAAAAACTAAAAAAATTTTACATGTGCAAATAATATTATATAAAAATGCAATTTGCTGCAACACATGCGGTGTAATTTATATTTTTTTTTTCATTATCTAAATTAAACATACATAGATGTCTTGATTATTTTCAAATTATTTAGAAACAATTGCAGTATGTATTTACATTTTATAGGTGACTTTCAATAAATTATATTAATTTAATTATATAGGTTAAGTACACATGTGTATAGTCATATGATGGCATAATAATACCACACACAGCAAAAAAAAAATAAACACTATTTTTGTTTTAGATATTAATAAAACAAAAATTCCATTTTAATACTAACGTCATTGTTTCTATATATATGTATTTTTTTTCTACTTCATTTTAATTTAATTCATTCTTCTGTCAATTATTCCGATTGATTCTAATTTTAAAATTATTATAGGTATTATTATTATTATTTTTTCTTTTTTGTGACATTGTTCATTATCAGTATAGGTATATAATATTAAAAATTGATTTATAAAAAAAATAATTCATAAAAAAATAATTACTTTGAACGATTAAAATAAACTTAAAAGAAAAAAAAGTGTAAAAAATTAAAAAGACATAATAAATACAAAATTTTTTTTCTGAAGTTTAAGAAAAAATAAATGGCAATTGTTAAGCCAATTTTACATGTTGCCCTTTTTAGCCCACCAGCAAGGGCATGTATGCTTTGTGCAAAATTACTTGGGCTTGATGTGGAATTAAGGTAATTTTTTTTTTTTTTTTTTTTTTTTTTTTATATTTTACTACTTAATTTTTCTTTTTTATTAGATTTGTTGACTTTTCAAAAAAAGAACATTTGAGTGCAGACTTTGTTAAGGTTTGTTAAACTAAAAAAAAAAAAAATTGTTGTAAAATTTGAAATTATTTGTTTGTTTATTCAAATTTTAGTTGAATCCACAACATACGGTTCCAGTTTTAGTTGATGAAGGGGAGTCCATATGGGATAGGTAGTTTGTTCTTTTATATACATACTTACATATTTAAGATTTCAATTGGAAAAATTTATTTAAGTTGATAATGTTTACAATACTAATCAATTTATTTTGTTATTTTTTTTTTTTTTTTAATATTTTAGTCACGCTATAATGGCCTATATGGTTGGAAAATGGGCTAAAGATGATAAGCTATATCCCAAAGATTTACTAATTAGAGCACGAATTGATCAAAGAATGCATTATGAAAATGGTGTCTTATTTCAAGTAATCAAGGATTTTGTTGTAAGTGTTAACGATTTGTTGATTTTTTTAATTTGGTTTAAGATTTAATTTTTTTTTGTTTTTTTTTGTTTTTTTTTTTGTTTTACTTTCAGAATAGAATCATTTATGGGAATGAAACTGAATTAAATCCAAAAAGTCTTGAACTAGCACACAATGCCTATGGTTTTCTTGAAAAATTTTTAGAACATGATTATGTTGTTTGCAATCATATGACCATTGCTGATATTTCAATACATACAACAGCAATAACTTTACAAAAATTAGTACCGATTGAAAGGGCAATGTATGTAAATTTGAGGAAAAAAATCAATTTATAAAATTTACATATTATAAGTATGAAAAAATGATTCAAAAAATAAGTTCATTAAGTGAAACTTTGAAGTTTTGAATAATTGCGTTTCGCGTGACGGAAAACATCGGCTGCGTTTCAGAATCCAATATTGTTTAGCATCAAACATATGGTAAATCCACCTTGGTTGCAAGTTCTGTTTATATTGGTGTTATGTTTCGGTGTTTCAGTGAATAAAAAGACATTTCTTTTATATAAAAAAAATATCAACACAAAACAAAGCACTAGCTACCAAATACATAATTGTTGTAATGTTGAGTTTACAATTGCAACATCGAAATGAGATTTTAGTCGAAAAGTTGTGCAACATGTTAAATATTGAAACATAGTCATCGTATTTTAAAATTTTATAAGAGATTTTATTTTATTTAAAACTCAGAGTGTTGTAAGCGCTTGTCCTCTAAATATCGTTTTATAGGAGGGTCACCTGTGTCATCTTTTAGTTATTTAATTTTAAAAAATCGTAATATAATTTTAAGAAAATTAAAACTTTTTTTTTAAATTCTTCGTTTTTATTTTGAATTTGAATCATTTTTTTGTTTTGTTTTTGTGTTTCAACGGATTAAAAAATTACATTAACGTTTTTCTTCTTCTAATTTTCTAGATATCCACATTTAAGTTTATGGATACAACGAATGAATCTTGAATTACCAGATAATAAAGAAGTAAATGAAGCTGGTGCAGAAATATTGTATAAACGTTTTATGTCATGTTTAGAAGATAATAGAGTGAAAGCTGGAAAAGCATAAAATTTTAAAGTAAGATAAAAAAATATATTGTGTATAGGCGAAAGTGAATTTTATGCAAAACAAAATTTGTTCGTAATACTCATTAAGAAAAAGAAGTATCAAAAAGTATAAATATTGAAAGGGTATGTTTTTTTTTTTTTTGATTAAGATTTTTTTTTTTTAATGTTATATTAGATAAAATATAGAAAAAATAATATAATAAAGAAGATTGTAGAAGGAGTTTATTTCAGATTTTGTATAGAATTTTATTAGAGAATTCAATGAATTTTTATTTTCTGCTTTTGTTACAAGATGAAAATTGGAAAAAAAAATATTTAAAAGGCACATTTGTAAAAAGTTGAAAATATTTTACAAGATTAAAGAATTTAACGAAAGGACTAAAATTCGAATCTAGTTTATTCTGTTTCCAATTAATTTTTATCTTTTTTTTTACAAAAAAATTTAAATAGTGACATTTTATTTTTTACAAATATAAATTTTATTCATAAATTCTTAGTACATAAACAAAAATTAGATAATCAAATCGCACATGTTTAAATATTTTCATTCCTAAATTTTTTCTTTCCGTTTATCGATAAAAACACCAACAATAATCCACATGCAGATTATGTTAATTTTAATTATTAATTTTTGTTTTAATCTTTAATCTGAAATAAGATTAATTTTATCTTGTTAATGAAGATATCATTGTTATATTTTGATTTTAAAAGTGGCCTAAGTCCACTTTTGGTGAGAAATGAGGTAAAGTAAATATCAGATGAAGATTGATATGTACTTTCAATTATTTTTAATGTTAAAATAACTATGTAATATTAGGCCCTTTAATTTTTCAGCAGAAATTAGGCTATTATATGTAAATTCTATGAGCAGTTAAATACAAAATTTTTAATATTTAAAAACAAAATTGAATGGATTTAGGTCACTTTCAAAATTAACGGCTTATTTATGCTCTAATTTTATTTTATCGACTGTCGAATTTTCAATAAATGTCTAAAAAACAACTGACAATTTATCATGATCATTATGAATTGAAATGAATGATGTATTTTGAAAATTGGTACTTTTTGTTTGTTTACTTGTTGTTTGAGTCGTTTTTGTTTTTTGCCAGTTTATTATTATTAATCATCATTTATTTAGTCACTTATATTCTTCTTAATTCAAATTTGTTTATACAGGATTTATTATTTTATTTCTAAATTGATGGTACATTTTCGAATTTACATAAATACTGAAATTTTAATACAGTAAAATTATACATACATATGTAATATGGAAAAATAGAAGAAAGAACAAATTCAAATACTTTACATAAAAGAAAATTATTTTTAGTAAAAGAAAAAAGTACATATTAAAAAAAAAAATAATTTAAACATAAAACTATCTATTTTTAACAGAATCAATTAATACAGTTTCCCAATGTATACCATCATGTGGTAATTCACTTTTAATAAATGGTGATAACCATGTTAAATACCATTTTTTACCTAATACCATTTTTAAATTCATATACCAACCTAAATTATATGTTGGTGTATTACGTTCATAAACAACAGCACCATTTAATATTATTTTACCATGATATAATAATAATATAAATGTAAATGCAGAACCAATTAAATTTAATTCATAAATAGTTAAATAATAATTATTACTATTTACATCAATTAATAGCATAAACATTGGAAATATCATTTTTAAAACACTTTTATAATTAAAAAATTCATCATAATTATTCCACCATATAAATATACTATTATAAATGCTTGATAATACTGTACCAATAAATAAATATACCAATAATATTATGAAATAACGATGATTTAAATGACCAATACAATATCCAGTGAATACACAATGATGATCACGTTTTAATATGCATGTTTTACATGTTGTACAATGCCATGATCTTGGCGGTGCTAATATTTCACATTGTGGACATGTATGCCATAATTTACGTAATTCTGGATCTTTTGGTGGTATTAGAAGTTCACCTTTAAAAGAATTTTAATTTGAAAAATTTATTTATTTTTTTTATTATTTGGCTTTTTTTTTTTTTTACTTTTGATTATTTTTTATTATTCTTACCTTTAACACTTGTATCCTGTAACATAATTGCTAACATATTCGCTTGTATATTAAACATTAAAAATATGCCACCAATTAATGCAATCGTATGTATTATTGAACCCGTTTCATGAAATTCTGGTAATACAATAAATATTTCAAACCAAAATGTAATTGGTATACAAAATAATAAAAATACTGTTGCTGTAATATCTGGCAGTATACGAGGTAGAAAATTTTTACGAATTTTCATTTTTTTAGTATAATTTTTTAATTTTATAATTTCCATTGAAAAAAAAAAATAGTTGTAAATATTTTTCTTTTGTTTATCTCTTCTTTTTTGTTTTCAATGTATATTTTGCATTTTCTTATAATTCCATAATTAATTTTAATTTCTTAAATATTCAAGAAAAAAGGAATATGTTTTAAAAGAAAAACGTGTAGAATACTTATCAAGTGATTGTGCGCATAGAAAATTTGATTTTTCATTTATAAAAAATTGTACATTTTGATTCCCTTTGTTTGTAAACTGTAATAATAAAAAAATACATATTAAAATAGAATCTATCGAATATTCAATATTTGAATTATGATTAGAAAAAAAAAATATTATCAGTATAAAAAAAAAAAAGATTTATGAAAAAAAAAATTATGTTTAAATAAGGATTTGTATTCAAAATATTTTTCTTTTGAATTTTATTTAATTAATGATAAAATTCGATCTTTTTGCTTTTTATGATTTGTGAATAATTATGAAAATTCAATTATACGGATTTTAAAATGATATTATTTAAAAAATGTATCTACATATTTTTAGAATTTAAATGAAAAATGCATAGAACCTGTGATTTTTTTGATTTTTTTTTTTCAAATTTCAAGAACTTGTTGTTATCTATTTGTTAAGATACATGATTTACTTTTATAAAAAAAAAGATATTCAATTTTATTATCTACTTACGTGCTGAAAGCGAAGATATTTTTCTAATGTTCACAATTTTAAAATATTTATCTTTTAACTTTTTGTACTTTTTTTCTTTCAAAATAATTACTTTCTATTTTAACTCACAATATAAAAATAAATTTTGTTTGTGTTTTAGAAAACAGGAAAAAAATCCATCTAAACACCTAGAATCAATGTGATACGACATACTACTAGATGTCAAAGCATATATGTATGTACTTACATATTTATATTAAAGTTACATTTGAACGAAAATATGAAATATGTATCTACAGAATAAAACCACCACCAATATTAAAATGAAAAAGTCAGAGAAAAGTTTTGTATTTTTAGCTTGAAAATATCGAAAAGAACTTTCTTCATTAGGTCGTCTTCCAAAACGTCAAAGTTTACGTATCTGATACATCATGACTATAGTCAAAATTTTAAAAGTTGAGGTTTCGTATTATACTAGAAAAACATACGCAGAAAAAAAGATACTTACACACATGCGTTTTTGTTGTTGTAACACATTTCTTCTTTCGTATATCTACACAAAAAAGATCACTAGGCCATGTAAAACATGCGCGAAAAAACCTCAATTTTTAAAATTTTGACTATACTTCTATGATACACATTTCTTTGACTTTAATAATGTGTACATTGCAGTATTACTGAATTAGTTTACTTTTGACATTTTGAAATACTTTTCGCAACACAAAATGGATCAAGTTTTTAACAACAATTCAATGGATAATTTAATTGATCTTGCTCCTTCTGAAAAATTGAGTTTAATTAAGGCTATTAAATTATTATAAAAACGTAGAAAAATAACACTTGTAAAAATTTTAAAGAGAAGATTTAGAAGAAGCATGCTAAATAATGCTAAATACCTAAAATTCTTTTTTTTTTTCTTTATTTCTTTTCTTTTCTTTTCTTTATTTCTTTCTCCCTTTTTTTTTTCCTTCTTTCTTTTTTTCTGATGTTGAAGTGTTGTATCTAAAATGCACTTTTTGCTCTAATTTGACGCAGCGGATATCGTTGCAAGACGTTTTAGAATTCGATACATTGTAGTCATTACAAAGTTGTGGAGTTTTGGAAGAGGGCCTTAGATACATTGTATTTAAGAGACATATTCAAATGAAAGACTCAGGACGCAGACGTAAAAGCTCAAATGTTATTATAATCAAAATGTGATGATGTGTCACTACTATAGTATTTAATATGTATGGAATAGAATTAACAAAAAATATACAATTTTCGTGAAGAAAGTGTGTGAATATTCACTATCTCTATACATCGATGGTTCTTGGATATTTTTACACTTTTAAACTTTCTTCACAAATTTTTTTTTCGTATCAATTTTATTTGAAATTTGAAAATGCTTAATTAACGTCAAAAGTTGTTGAAACTTTTCTTTGCTTTTTTTGAAAATTTAAAATAGAATAATTAACCGTTAAACTTCAAAAAGATAACACAAATAAATAATATCAATGATAATTCTCAAAATAATGATAAGATATTGTTTTTTTTTTTAATTTAATGTGCCATAGCATAAAATTTTAACAAATACATAAATTCAATTGATAAAGCATTAGGAATTCCTGTAAATAAATTAATTGATTATTTCACAAATTAAAATAAATAAATAATTGTAACAGTATATGGGAAATACATACATACATATTTATTACCATGTACATATTACATACGTTGTCCTTTAAAAAAAAGTCGTCTTTTCTTGAATGTAGTTATTTTCAATATATTCTAACACTTATTGAAAGTTAAACAAAAAAACATTGTTGTTTTAAAATTATTTTGAATATTTTAAAAATTACACCGTGGAAAATATAAGAAAAAAAAATTTCTTTTTAAAATTTCGAAAGAAAAATTCGTTAAATTTGTAAATTTTTTGATAAATTTGTACTAGAATAAAGCAAAAATTTAGCGCATGTCACATTGAACATGTACATGTATAAAGAATTCCAAAAATATTTAACAAAATAAGCTTTTTGCTCATTTTAATATGAGAACGAACACACAACAAAAAACAGAAAAGTTGCAAAGTGAAAATTAAAATTAAGTTTGAGTTTGAAAAGATAATTTACAAATTGAATAGAAGTGCCGGATGATGTAGAAATTAATAAACTCCTTTTTTGTTGTTTTGCAAAGTCAGTTTTTAATCGTTGATAGATAGATTTTGTCCTTTTTTTTTGATAAACAAAAGTTCCTTATTTCCTTTTTTCGTTTTTTTGTTTGGTTTTGTTTTTTCAATTATTCTTTTTGTTTTGTTTTTGTTTTTTCGATTGTTTAATTTTTGTATTTTTTTTCCATTTCCATTCTATCTAAAAGTTCTTTTATTTTATAAACCTTTTCTTTATTTTTTATTTTAATTTCTTTTTGTATGCTTATTTGAACGAATTTTTCGATTGTTGTTAGGGTCAGTGCACTTTTTACATTACAAATTTTTTTGTTATATATATTAAATGTCCTTATGAAGGATATATACAACAGTTCTATTGTAGAGATATATCTCTTATTAGACGTTCACTTCACTTGTATTTAACAGAGAAAAAAAAAGAATGCTTGGTGTGAAGAAATTCATTTAACGGACATTTATCTGACTGATGAATATAATATACGCTATTTTATCTATATATGTATGTATAAATTTAGCAATAGCCTGTGCAATACATACATATATGTATGTATGAATGTATATAAAAACAAAACAAAAATGAGAAGATTTATATCCTTACAATATTTATGTTGTACTCTCTGAAATGTCTGAATTTGACAATTACATGCTGCATCAGTGTCAGCATTTAATGTACATTTTACGTATTTTACTTTACTTTACTTTTTTTTTGCTCTGTTTAGAGATTCCCAAACAAATTTGTTTTTAAATTGCAACGATATTAGATATACATCTTAGAAGACATAGTATCTTTTTTCATTCTTCATTTTTGATAAACAGTGTATTTTTTTATTGAAAAGTTAATTTTACATGAACGTCTAAGATTTAAGTCGCATCTAATTTTTTTACATCGAATACATAAAATACAAGAATAAATTTTCATGATGTTTTTTTAAATCTTTTTTTAAACAAAAACAAAGAATTCCTAATGGTTTTTTGAAGAAATTTATTGAATTAGACACTAATTGATAAAATAAATTTAAATCCAAGGTAATTTTTGTTTTTATTTTAATTTTAAATAGGATACGAAATGGAATTTAACGGTAAAATACCAATTAAAATTACATTTGTTGTTGTTATTTTTTTCTTCTAATCTTTAAATAATTAAATTTAATTACTAAAAAAAATTTTTGTTTCATTTTCTCGTGATATGAATTAATTTTCAAAAATATTTAAGGTACATACTTACAAAACAGAAACAAAATAAAACATTCCTTATATTTCCAAAAAAAAACTTTTTCCTTTGTTGGAATATAATATACTTTTCACTTTTACTTCGAAGTATGTAATTATATTTATAAAATAATACATATTTTAAAACTGTGTAATATGTACATATATACAAATAAAATAATAACAACAACAGGTTAAGATATTTTAAATACAAATTTTGTTTTTTTTTGTAAAGCCTATAAATTTTTTTTTCTATAGGGTAACTAGACCAGTGCTGAGTCTCTTTTGAGATTTTTTTTTTTTTTTGACTTCGTTGACTCAATAAATCTAATACAATAAAAGAAGAATATTCGAAAAAATCCAGGACCAAATATTTTTTTGTACCAGTGACAAGCCCCGTATTTAAAAATAACGAAAAGAAATTCTAGTGAATAGATACTTTAATAGTTATGAACGAATTTTGGAATAATATCGTTTAATATTTTGTAAAAAAAAAAAAAAGAAATGTTTTACAAAAACCGTTATTTCTCTGTTTCTGAAGGAATTCGTGACTATATTATGGTACATCGAATCTGGTATCGTTACCCTATTTATTTTTCCTGTTAAAAATCTTTGAATTCACAAAAATATATAAAAAATAAAATAATTAATTTTTAAATTGAAATTATTTAAGCATAAGCAAATACAATCGAATAAAAAGCATAAGTAAAAATGTAAAAAAAAAAAATAAAAAAAACGTTAAAAAAATATTTGTTTTTTTTTTTTTCAAATCAAATTAAAATTAAAGATATTTTCCAGATGTATATGTAATCGTATCTTGATTCTTGATGTTAGAAATGCCATGTAGATTTTAAAGAATGTACACAAAAAATTTAAAATATTTTCATGTAAAATCATGAATAACAAAAAAAAGATTAAGGATGAATGAAATAAGGACATATAAAAGATTAATAATTCTTATTTTTTACTTGTTTTAACTTTTTTCTCATTCAAAATCAAGAATAATGAAACGGCGAACAATGAAAATTAGACACTTTCAATTTTATCTTGATGATGACTTCAAAATTTAATATAAGGAAAAAATGGGTTCAACTACTTAGTATTCTTCAGGTAGAAATTATGATTGTACAAGAACACTTAAACAAAAATAATGGTATTGATGTTGTTAAAAAATCTCTTTTTTAGTATCTTAATTCTTGTGAATGATGATCCTGAAAGTGGGTTACCATGTAATTTTACTTGAAAAGCACACCATTTTTTTTGAAATATATGTAAGCATATATGTATGTAGTATGTACATTGTACATATATGATTTTTAAAATTAAAGATCTACCAAAAGTTAAATGCTAAATATTGAAGAGAATAATTAGATGAATATATTCTGTGAAAATTTCAAATAAATTGGACTACAGGATTCGAAGATATTGTAATTTGATTTTTTTTTTTTTAAATGTGCTCAGTATCGTGTACATACAAGGACAAAAGTAAATCTTATGAAAAGTCAATTTTAAAACTTCTTTCTTGTTTTAATATTACTTTTTTTTTTTTTTTTTGGTAAAATTATTGATGGAAACATTTTTTCTTTCTAAGCATGTTTCTTGGAATTTTTGAATAAATATTTTGTTTATATGTATACATATATGTACATATCTATGTAGATATTTATGTAGGTTTACCCCTATGAAAAATAAATTTATATATGTATAATACATACGTACAATATATTATAGATAAACCGTAAAGGTGTATACTATATGTATGTGAATACATACATATTGTTTTTTTTTTTATTTAAAAAAAAAAAAATAATAATAATAATAACTGTAGTAATGCCTATCACTAAGGAACTGAAATATCACTTGAAGGGGTTCTGATGATTTTATAAAATAAGAAAAGAAAAAAAATAATAAATTTCCAGATTTTTTTTTACAAATTTTTAAAAAAAATACTCAAATTTTACGATATTTGCAATGTGTACTTTAAAAAATATTTTCTTTTTATATATAAAATTCAAAAATATTTTCGTATTCTTTATTGTAAAATAAACCTATGTACATGTTTAATACATATAAAAGGAGTACAAGAGAATATTGATATTATTACTTCATTCTATTTTAGACCGTTTTCGTCTAAAATCCGTTTTCAAAGTTGAATATCTCGGGACCCTGTGGTCCGATTGACTTGAAATTTCTGCACAGTATTCTGCTAGTCATTTTCTGTAAAACACCCAAAAGATCCCTGCAACAGAGTGCGAGTTATGGGAGGCCAAATATAAAAATCCCTCAAATCAATTTTAAGTATCAAAATGTTATATTTTTTGACTATTCAGAAAAATATGTTCCTGTAGGACTAGGAACCAAAAATTTGACCAGGATATTACTTGAAGGGTCTTATATTATATGAACTTTGAACGGTAAATAGGCGCTCACTAGGACAAAAGTTATAGGGTAAAACACAAAAAAAAATTTTTTCCGAGATAAAACTTTTTTTCTTCTCTATGGGGCCCTCCGTAATTTATACTTTGATCCTTGAAAAAAGTGTACATTTCAATTTTTGAATTATTTTCTGTGTTTATTTTGTTTTCTTTTTTCATTTTTGTTTAGATGACAAGAAAAAAAGCTTTTTTCTAAAAAGCACAGGCACAGACACAGGCACAGACACAGGGACAGACACCTGAACACTCACAGGCACCGGCACAGACACACACACGACGAATGTCATCGGATGTTAACGTTTATTACTTTTGTGCATATTAAAATTCATGAATTTTCATTTAAAATGTCATATTTAAGATTACATAGATTATGTTATAGAAAAAAGCAAAAACAAATTTAGAATAGAATATTATAGAACAGTTGAAAGGGCATATTGATCTTCATCTGAAAGTTACTTTATCCCATTTTTTACCAAAAGTGGACTTATGTATATCTCGAGCTGTGTTGCACCAATTTGAGTCAAATAAAATGCACCAGGTCAAAAAATAGTTTAAAACTACATACTTTTTTCAAGGATCAGGGTTTGAATTACGAAGGGCCTCATAGAGGGGAAAAAAGTTGGTTGTCGAAAAAATGACTTTTTTGTGTTTTGCCTTAGTGAGCGGATTTTTACCGTTCAAAGTTCATATAATAAAAGACCCTTTAAAGAATATCCTGGTCAAATTTTAGGTTCCTAGTCCTACGGGAACATATTTTTCTGAATAGTCAAAAAATTAAATACTTTGATACATAAAATTGATTCGAGGGTGTAAAATTTAAAGTAGGACGAAGTGTTAATATATGTACATAGGTATAAGAGTACAAGTACATATTCTAAAAATTACTGTATGTACTTATTTATAGTGCCAATATAGAAAAAAAAACCTTATTGGAAATTACTTTTATATGTATGAAAAAAAAAGGATATGTGAAACATGAAAACTGTAGAATATTTATCCCTAAAGAAAGATTAGAATAAAGAAATAAAGAAAACAGAGTATATTTCCTGTTTTACAAAAAAAAAAAAAAAATTAATCAGATTTGAGTAGAGTACTTCAATAATGATTCAAGTCAGAATGTAGGCAGAGCTTTAATATTTAAGTGAATGTATGAGTTAAATTAAATTAAATATGCGAAAAAGAAAATTTTTGTTGCTACTAAAATATTAAAGTAACTTTTAGTAGTTTTTTTTTTCCTTTTTTTCTTTTTTTGACCTTTAAGAGTATTTTAGAGTTCCTATTCAAGAAAAATTATGAACACAAAAGAATAAATTTATTTAATTTAAGATGAAAAATATGTATACGTAAGGTATAGGTATTGCAGGTTCCATGAAAATAGTTATTTATATTATTTGAGTTTTTGTGAGGAAAATGAAAAAGAAGGGCGGGCAGTGGCCGGAGCGGAAGAATGCTGGCTTCTGATGCTGAAGATCTCGAGTTCAAAACCGCCTAAGTTCACTCAGCTTTAAATGAGTACCAATTTATTTGAGTTGGATATATGTAAGTACTTAGTACTGAAGTATGTAGTTTGGTGGCTCTGCTTACTGACCATAAACAAGTACATAAAACCAACTAAATTCGTTCTCTACCAAAGAACTGTAGGTGCATGTATGACAGAAAATTGTCAAGGAAAAAAAATTTACAAAAAAATAAAAATAAAAATAATAATAATAATGAAGTACTGTTTTTGAAATTGTCTTTTACAATAATTCTCTATTTTGTATGTTTTTTTTTTCAAAATAAAAAAGAAAAAGATATTTTATCCTATTGTTTTGAACTAGGACTTCAGAAATAAAGGGTAGTTGCGTAGAACTATTTGATTTTCCCATTTTTTTCTTGAAAATTTTAACGAAATGTGAACTGTATACTTGATTTAATTTCTTAAAGGGATTTCTTCAATTAAAAATTATTCATGTATTTACTTATGCAGAGAGAACTCTAAAGTCAAGGATAAAGGTAAATACATATGTAGTTACTGTTACATAAATTTTATTTTATTTTTATTATTATTGCTATTATTTTGTTTTTTTTTTTTAAATAAAGGTATTAAAATAAGAATGATATGATCTACAGTAATATAATATAAAAAAAATTTTATAATATCTTTTCCAGAATATTAGTATAAGATACATCAAGAAATAAACGTATACGAAAAATAAAAAGTTACACGTATACATTCATATAAATGCGCGTAACAGGTATTATTATTATCATACATATAAGTATGTAGCTCTATACTGTAATAATATATACGAAAGAAAAGTTGATTATACGGACGTGATGAACCTTTTATAAATCAGTTAAAAACAAGTAAAAAGGAAAAATTACTATGTATTATACATTCGTTGTTAAGTAAAGTTAAGGGAGAAAGATTAAAAGAAAAAAAAAAAGAAGATAAAAATAAAAAATGAAAAAAAAAATAAAAAATAGTATCAGGATAATAATAATGAAAGGCGTGAAGTAAAAAAAAAAAAAAAGAAATTTAACGTAATGTTAACTAAAAATCGATAAAAAATTTCTATAAGTTAAGCGATAAAAAAAATTGCAAAAAAAATTAAAGAAGATAAAAAAAAATACCATTTTTTTAAAGCAGGATATACCTACGTATGTAAATATAAGTACCGTTTATTCATAGTAAATGTTTTAAGGTACTGTGTAGTTATGATACACGATACTAGGTGTTCATCTCTAGGTATTATTATTATAAAGATACACAGCATCTTAAATTTACTTGTTCTCATGCTTTATTTTTGTTTATTTGTATTATGTTGTTATTGTCGTTGTAACGTACATATAAGTATATATGTAAGTATATTGTCTGTAATGAAAATGATGTAATATATCCTACTTGAGGCAAAATTGAATAAAAAAATCTACGACTAATATGATGTTTTTTTTTTGTTTTTTGCTATTTGATTTTTACTTCTTTCGTTTTTATCTAATACAATACACATGTGTATATCATTAAATTTCTTTTGAAAAAAATATTCAGGTGCAGATACTCCCACAATAAATATGAAAAAAATGAAAGAAGAAAAACATCTAATTCAATAAATTCATTCAGTAAAAATACATACATAATACATATGTACATATGTGTATATCGTGTTTAAGTTTTTTCTACATAAAAATCTAAATCAGGTTCAGGTTCAAAAAAGTTAATAATATTCGTTAAATCTGGTATTTCTAATGGTAGAATCCAGCTCATATCAATTTCGTCATTAGCTTTTAAAATTTTACATATTATTAAAATTTAATTTGTAATCAAAAATTTATGTTTTTTTATCAAAATAAAATACTTCTATGATTGGAAAAACTATGATTTAATTACCTATTTATTTTTATTTGATTTTCTGTTTTTTTTTTTTTTTTTTTTATATTTCCATTGAAAAATGAATGTGTTCTTAAATGCTCATTTTGTTTGTCTATTTCATTAACGCTAATAAAAAATATTATAAATAATAATAATAATCAAAAATCCTAATAAAATATAATAAAATTCTATTGTCTAGTTATCCAATTTATATTTTTCCAATATTTTCTATGTAGGCATGTACATATGTATATGTATGTATTTAATATAACAAAAATAGAAGAAGAAGAAGAAAAAGTCATTTTTAATGTTCTACAATAAAAATACAAGCAAAAATATTTATCAAATTTTCACAACACAAATATTATCCATTTAGTAAATACATATACACAGGGTGTCATAAAATAATAATATATAAAATTAAATAAAATTTTATTCAATAATATTATTATTAGGAATTAAAAATTTTCCAGTAAAAAGATATTTTATATAATTTTCATAAATAAGATATGATGTTGTAAATTTACAAAATTTTAACACATTTTAAAACACAAAATAGTGAAAAATTTACATTATATCTTTATTTTATTTCTCTTGATTGAATTTTCATTGATTTATAAAATCATAAAAGCATTTTCTTTTATAGGAAAAACTACTATACATAACAAAACACCTTTTATATACATAGGTATATTGGTATCTATTTTTTTAGTATTACATAGTTATGTATACATATAGAGTTTATCATCATTTTTGATAATGTTTAATACATATTTTCTGTAGTTGTTGGTGGTAATGGTAGTGTTATTTGGCTTTTTGCTGTTGTTGATATTATTCTTTTAAAAGTTATTGTTGTTGATGATGATGATGATGATGGTAATTGTTTGTTTAGGCCAAAAGGAATATATTGTACTAAAAATGTTTGTTATACATTAAATTTACTGTTATAATATAGTCAAAAACATACCTAGTCATAAAAAAAAGTAAAAAAAAAAAAGTAATAGGAAAAACATTATGTCGTCAAGAATAAAATAATCTTTAGACCTTTTTTGTAATTGTAAGTTAAATATCTCATGTAATAGGTATAGTATAGTGACAGTCATGACGATGTTTTTGACAACAATGATTATGAATATACATATTTATTTTTTATTCACTTTTGATGATATATACATAGATAATAATACTATAGCTGATATATTGGAAAAAAGAAAAAAATATTAGTTGAACATCAGTTTAATAATCTAATTTTATATCATGATTTTATTTATTTATTTTTTTGTTGTTGTTGTTATGGAATAGAAAAGATCATTGAATTTCATACATTTATTGGCAACAACAATAAAAACAAATTTATTTGATTTAATCTCTATAATGATAAATTGAAGGTAGAATTACAACCTACTACTTTTTATGATAATTTAGGCATTATACATGAAGGTTGTTTCAAAAGTTTTTTTTTTTTTTTTCTAAAGATATTTGAAAAAATGAACTTTTAATATTGTAAAACTAGTTTATTTTTGATTAGTTTAAATAATTTCAGATTAGATCACCAAGTATTTTTAACGTGCTGTAAAAAGTATCTAGAAAAATGTGAAATCATGCCAAGGAATAAAAATTAATTGGTAAATTGTTTTTTATTTCGTGATTTTTTAAGATTTAGATACAAAAATTAATTGGTATTCTATAATAATAATACACAATTTACAATATACATATGTAGTTGAAATTTGAAAATTGAAATCAAAAAGATAGATACGCGTATAAGCAAAGGATTTCTTGCAAAATGTATGAAGATTTTTAGGTCAGCATCACATAAACTAAATATCACCTACATAATATCTCCAAAGTTTTGTATACGAAATATTTTATTTTTGTTGTTTTGTGTTTCAAAGCGGATTTTTGATTTCAAATAAATAAAGTTCAATGGTTTATTGAGAATTTTCTAATTATTTTATTTAGCGATTCCAACGAAAGTAAAATTGTACTGATTTAGCAATTAGCAGAAAATTAAAAAACTTTCAAAACAACTCCTGTATGTAACTCTTACGAAAAAAAAAGCAAAATAAAATAAAGATCAAAAAAAAAAATATAGGTAGTTAAAAAAAAACTTGTAAAAGTATGGCGGTATAGTTAATTTTTAAAGTTGAAACGTTTTCATTTTTATTTTATATTGATTGTGTACACCTCTATTTTCTTTTTTATTTTATATTTATTATTTTAGGTTTGTTTTCTTATGATATTATAGAATTTATTTTTTACAGGCACGTGAACTTATTGTCTCTTCTTAAGAAATATCGATACATAATGATAAATTTTTTCAAGAGCTTTGTTTATCTCTGCGACCTGAAAAATTGGTAAAAAGAAAAAAATTTAAAATATTTGATGGGTTGATAGATTGATAAACAGAAAAGTACAAACAAAATATTTACACCAAAATTTAAATTTGTATAGCGAAAAAAAAAAAAAATAAACACTAGAAAACTCATTTTTATTTTTTTGTTGCTTTACATAAAAGTATTTTTTTTTTTTTTTAATTTAATGATGACACCAAATTAGAGTAAAAATATACAAAAAATACAACATATAGATACAGAATAGAAAAAAAAAGTAAAAAAGATACTTTTGAACATCAATCATGATTGAATTTCTGTAATTTCAATAAAGAGAATTTTTCTTAAAGAAAATGAGCAATTTTGGGGGTTTTTTTTCCTAAAATTTGTTATAATTTTAAGGAAAAAAAATAGCATTTGGTATTTTAAATCTCTTATGTGTTTGTAATTTATGTATACATTTTAGTTAAACAAAAACAAGGATTGTTATTGCTATTTATTTTTCTTATTTATGATAATATAAGCTAAACATTTTTAATCTCTAAGGCCATTGTTATTATTATTTTTTTCGTCTATACTGTAAGTAGAAGTATGAATAATAGTGCATATGTACATACATTGATTTGTTAGCTATTCAAATTGACAGTTTAATAAAATATGAATTTATTTTTTCCATTTATAAAAAAAATTTTCATTTTTTATGTTTTTTAAATGCACATTCGCTAGAAAGACAGAAAAATAACTCAATTTATTATAAAGATATAATGTAAATTGAAACGTAATTTTGTTTGTTAATATACTGAAATTATATGTATGATATTTTTACATGAAAAGTTTTTCTATATTTTCTTATCAATCATTTAATTCTGAAGTTATATTCTGTTACACTCAATATAAGTTATGTAAACGTATGTGTGTGTGAGAACTCTATGAACAAAAAACAAAATATATACTCGGTTTATAAATCGAAGTCAGTATTGTGCTTATGGAAACAGTACCCGATAAGTTTCTGCTAACTTTACATATAAATGTTTTTGATAAATTATAAATTGAAATTGAGATATGATCACCCCACACACAAGAGACAGATTTATATAAACACAATGTAAAAGAATATAGAAAAGTATGCCTATGTTGCCTGTGCTGACTTCGATTTATAAACCGCGAGTATACACATTTCATTATAGATCCATACTATATCTTCAGACAAAATTTGTAGAAATTCTAAAATAAGACTAAATGTATTAGGGTAGCATAATTTTTCTTAATTTCGGTAAAATCTAAGATGGCAGATAATAGATAAATAACTGTGTTAAAAGTGCCTGTAAAAACAAACAATACTTAAGATTATTATGTAAAGATTTTGGTTCTTGTGAGAGCTTAGTAAATACTTATTAAAGCTTTTTTTATATTATGTAATGCGATTGATTTGCACTCTATTTTCCCGTTTTTTTCTATACAAAACTTCTTTTGTCATTAAAGAGATTCTTGCAGGGCGCCAAAAAGAAACTACGTGCACCAAGCAATACAACCCAAGATGTACATAATTGACCAATGTTTGTAAGTCACATATCCTTCCATATAAAAATTTAAAAAAAAGGAAACAAAATATGTCTTTATTTTTAATCTTAAATTTGGTTAGCTTACAAAAAGATCAAATGAGATCAGAGTATTTAATTTATTATGATATTTTGACATTCATTTTCCTTGAAAACCATAAAAACAAAAATGCAAAATTTTCGTGAATAATTCAACTTTTTTCATCCGAATTCTTCTGTTTACACTTATACGACAATTGAAAAAAAACCATTATATGTAAATTTCGAAATGAATTGTAATGGTGAAAAAATAATGCTAAAATTAAATTTATATTTTGTACACAAAAAAAAAAAAAAGAAAAAAATTATCTATTACAATATTACAACATAAAAAACATAACATTTCTGACGCCGTCTGGACAGTTAACTTTTATCAACAAAAATTTTGTTGTTTTTTTTTAGTATTTAAATAATATGTTTTTAATATCTCTTTTTTCTAAGCAAAAACTTAGTACATATTTTATTTCAAATAAATGCGTAAAAAAATCTATTTAAAAATAATAATTTTTTTATTTTCCATTTTTACGCAATAATAAAAAAAAATGTGATGAATGGAAAAAAAAAATTGAAATTTATTATTATATTCGATCATTAAATAAATTATATACATCACTAAATACTTGTAAATACGTTAAATTTGTGAAAATTTATATATCTATGATCACATCATTTTTTAATTTCTACCATTGCATTATATAATATATGTATATATATGTATGTATGTATGTATATTACAAGCTGAAAAAGGATGCGTATTTTTATTTTATATATAAATCTTTATACTCAAAAATACGCATGTACTCGTAAACTAAGGTCCGTTCTTGAAAAGTTATAAAATTTTGAAGAATATATACGTACATACATATATAGTTTCAAATTCAAGTTTTTGTAATTCGAATATGCGAAATGGAAAATACACAGACAAAAAAAGTTTCTATGGTGAACAGCCCTATAATATTTTTATTATTTTGTTATTATTGAAAACAAATGTATTAAAAAAAAAATAGAATAGAAACAATGGATTCAAGGGTTTAACTATAAATCTTGACCTGTGTTTAAGGAATATAAAGTAAAAAAAAGTTACAAAATGTTTTTAAACGACTAACATTTAAAGCCAAAGGATATTAAAGATTGTAAGGAAAATTTTCTACTAAAAATATTACTCTTTATAAGATGTTTGTATACATATACCTAATATCTTTTTCTTTTTGTTTTCTTTATTTTATTTTATATTATTTTTTTTATAAATCTGTTAACAGTTCTATTTTACGATAATGTGCTTAGTTATGAATGTTTTCATTTGACAAAAAGGAGAAAAAAAACACAATACACATATACACACACGTATGAAAAAGAATATACAATTTTTACGGTTTTTTGC
Source organism: Bombylius discolor (assembly GCA_939192795.1). Classification (NCBI taxonomy): domain Eukaryota; kingdom Metazoa; phylum Arthropoda; class Insecta; order Diptera; family Bombyliidae; genus Bombylius; species Bombylius discolor. The sequence continues at coordinate 8,738,569 of OW584243.1, read as the reverse complement.
AATTTTGAAAAATTTATTTTCCTTAAATTTATTATTTCTATTTTATTTTATTTTTCTAAATTTATTTTTATAAATGATGAATGAATAACAATCCTTCTAGTTTTTTTTGGTTTGTTTAAATGTTAAGAAAATATTAATATATGTGAAAATTGGGGTTAAAATAATAAAAAATATTTTGTGTATTGATTTTTTATTTTATCATCGCAAATCATTTTTCAAAATTATTATATTGTTTTCAATGTGATAAATTTACATATATGTATGTTTTTTTCTTTTTTTTTAAACAAATTTATTTAAATTTTACTACTGAAATTATTTTAATATTTTTGGCCAATGAAAACAATTTAGTATTTAAAAAAAAAATAAAAAAAAAAAAAGCAACAATATTTTTAAAGGGATGAGGGATATATAAAATTATGTCTACCAGATAACTTTATCTTTAAAATAAGTTTTAATTAGAAGTGAAAAAATGCAAATCCTTGGTTTATCTTCCAGATAACATTATCCTTAAGACATACATATGAGTGGAAAAGAAGGCCTCACTTTACTCAAATTTCTAAGCACATGTTCTCGAAGTTCTGTTAGAGTAGAAAAATGTATTTTTTTCCTTCAGGTTCATTCCATTTTTATCTTTTTTTTCGGGAAATAAAAGGGTTGAAAACATTGTATTCATAATGTCTTGATTTTAGCATACATATATGTAAGTGTATTACTTATCTAGATATACTTGAATGCTTAAGATATATTTTCCAGATACATAAATATATAGTATATGTATATACAAGTATATAGTAGAAAAAATGTGTAACCTAAAAAGAAAAAAAAAACAAAAATACATAATATGTAAAAGAAATAAAAAAAAAAAAATTAATATTTTCATAACATATTAATCATGGAATTACATACATATGTATGTCATGTGATAGTACCCACTACCTAGTACACATTATTATTTAGGATGATTATCCTGAAAATGATGAATCAATATTGGTTCTTTGATCATCTTTGTTTAAAATTATTCCAACACTTTTTTATTCATTTTCATGTCCTTAGTTTTTTTTTTTATTTTTAGATTCAAGATTTCTAGTTTTTAAATCAATAGAGAAAGATTTTCATTTTTATTTAATTTCTTTAACATAACTATAAAACTATGAAACTAGAAAAATTAGTTATTTTCGGGAAAATTACATTAATAGAGTTGATATGAAAATAAAAATAAATATGAGTAAATTTAACTTTTTCCTACCACACATTCTGTTTTATTTACTCTAAGCTCTAAAAGAGCTTACTTACATACATATTAAGAATATGTATGTATATTACATACATATAAATGTACATATAATAATGTCAAAGATTTTATTCGTAACTACTATACATGCTTAGAGAATTAAAAAGAATTTATATTTACCTACTTCAATACAGAAAAAAGAAAAAAAAGATGAAAATTTATTGTGATATTTTTCTTTCAAATTTATAGTCTATTGTAAGTGTTATAAAGTTCATGTAAATATAAAGATAAAGTGTTTAAGCATCTTCAAGATAGACTTATTTTGGAAATGACTGTCTGAAAAACTATTGCTAATAATTTTATTTTTGTTTTTCCTTCTTTTCATTTATGCGTCCTTTATATTACTTATTTTTGTTTGAAATATTTAAGATAAATATTTCTTATATGCATATACATATACATATTATGTATATATTTATGTATTATATTCTGTGATTTTTCGTTTATTTTCATAAGATTAAAACGTCTACAAATATTTTCATTTGAGAACATATTTTCCCAATTCACCTTATTTATTTTATCATCGTTGTAGTTTCTAAAAAAGAAAATAAATTTCTTATTTGTTTAATGATTTCTATTTTTCACATAACAGAAAAATCTGTGATTTTTCGTATGTTTAAGAGAACTTTTTTTTCTTTTCAATGGGTTGGTACAGCACAAATTTAAACATATGAGAGGGCTCTTACCCCCTTTACTTTCCTCAAAATATTATTTTTTTTTTTTTCATTTTCATGTGCCAACACTGTGCTAACAAAAGTGCAATAAAAGGATATTTCTATGGCCTATTTTACACGATACGACAATTGTCGAATGCGACTCTCTCAAACACGAACTTATAGGATAGAAGAGTGAAGAGTCTTGGGAGGTAGACTGTGTCGGATGGGTTAGAAAATTTCATCAAACTATTTGACATTTTCCCATTTCTCTTTCGTACTTTTCTCTTTTTCTTTTCATTACAGTTTTTACATCATATGAAAAGATATAGGTACATATGTATGTATGTATTTTGATTATTAAATGTTCACTTAATATGTCTTTACTAATTAGGTCCATTTTTTTTTCCAAAAATATTTTGTATAATTTTAAATTGTTTTGTTTTTATATGTATAAACACTAAAATAATTTTTACCTTCACTACCTATAACCTATGAAGAAAATCAGAAAAGAAGAAAATAAAGAAGAAATGACAATTTGTTGTACAACAATAGTCTTATCGTGTGAATATAAGAGGACAACTTTAAAACAAAATACAAAAATCCATCATACAATTGTCGTATCGTGTAAAATAGGCCTATGTAATGGTCCATGAAAAAAAAAGTATGTACATATGTATGTACCTACTTGCTTATCGTCAATAAGGAGAGCCACCAACTACAATACTTCAATACATATACCATATAAAAAAATTTATATCCAATTTAAATGATTTGGTACTCATTCAAAGCTAAGTAGACTTGAACGGATTTGAATCTGAAACAACCAACTTCACTTACCGTCCATTTAAGGGAGCACAGCTACATACATATAAAATTTTTGGTAAAACTATTCATATGTGTTTGATAATGCATGCAATCAATTTTTTCTATATTAATATGTACATATACCCTAATCTCCAATTTAAAAAAAAAAACCAACTACACCAAACAGTGTACATAATATGTACATAGTATGTCTACAGTTTTAACAATATTCTCATCAGGTTCCTGTGAGAATAACAACTTGAATTTCGATAATTTTTGAAAAGAAGATTTTTGTATATACAAAATGAGTTTTTTAATAGCTGGGAGCTAAATTGAAGGACAAGAACAACAGAGAATCAGTTGAAAAAATATACTTCTATTATTTTTATTTCTGTAGTTTTTTTTTTAACCATAAAAGAAGAACAAGAAGCATATTCAGCACAAATTACAAATAAACTAGACTAGAGGACATAAAAATATTAAAAATTGATTTTGTCTACAGAACGTTTACCCATGAATGCGAAAATTTAAAAAAATAATTGAAATTTCAATGTCACCTAGAATAAAAATTAATTGAAATTAAAAAAGGACAATTCTCAAAAGACCAAAAATACTTGGATTACATTTTAAAAAAAAAAAAATTTTATAAAGAAAAATAAAACAAAAGCACAAATTTTTCATAATAAATTAAGAAAGATTTAAAAAGCTTTTTTTTTCTCTTTTTAAACTTATTTTTATTTTCTTTCAATAGGTAATTAACTCATTGCATTGTCATTATAAAATTAGTTCTTTATTTTAAGTGCAAAATAATTTAATTAAAAAAAATCACTGACGCGTATTGAAAAACAAAAGAGTAAAATACGACTTTTTGACAAAATTTCAATTATTTTTTTTTAAATTTCTTTAATGATCATGTTCTTTTTTTTTTTTTTTTTGTTATTTTACTGTTATGGTTCTTAAAAATTTTTATTTCTTATATTTTATTCTTGAAATTTTGAAGTTTGTGCAATTAAGAAGAAAAACAACAAAAGAAAAATGCATTTAAAGTTTTATTTTGTTGTACTTTGTACTATTATACAATTCTTATAATTTACTTGAATGAACATGTAAAGAATCAATGTAAATGGGCAATTAAAAAAAAACAATGAAATTATACAAACTATATACACACACACAAAATGTATGTTTTAAGTAAAAGAAAAGTAAATAAATTGTGATTTTTCCAGATTTTAGATTAAACTACAAACAATTTGTACAATTTTGTTAAACAACATATTTTATATAGAAAATTTTTGGTATAGCATAAAATTAATCTAACAAGAAATTTCAAAAACAAAAACAAAAAAACAAAAAAAAAATACAAACAAAAAGAAAACGAAATTCAAGTGAACATTTCAAATGTATTATATATTTAAAGTTTGAATTGAAAATGGGAAAATGTGAAAAGTAAGTAAATAGAAAAAAATTAAAAGTTTGTAATTTTTGTAGCTTTTTTTTTTGTTTTACAATTTTTTCATGTTTTAAAATTTCTTTGTTCTTGTCTTTCTGTTCTTTTTTTTTCAAATAAAAGTAAACAAACTTCCAGACAATAATGGGAAGAAAAATTGTTTATTTTCAGAATTTTCTTGAAATTATTATTGTCGTCTATATTTTATTTTTTGATTTTCCTCTAAACGTACTCATGTAAGGATTGGCTTTAGTGAAACTGCCAATTTTATAATATTTGACTAGTTGAGTCACTTTTAAGCCGATTTTTATGAAATTTTGAATTGAAAATTGTTTTTCTGTATATTTTCCAATTTGAAAATTTCAATTTTTACCGAATTTCGTTTAAAGCTATTGAATAGTGATTTCGATCTATTTGCAATATTCAAAGTCAAATAAGATCATGTTCCTAAAATTTGAGTAGCTTTTAAGTAATACAGCAATATTTTCATTATTTGATATTTAAAAAGAAAATAAAAACAAAGTGAAAATTCGTTTTCAAATTGGAAGCTTTACAGAATGACCAATAGAACTTGAAAAAGACGAATCATTTTAAAACACATTTCAAAATAAAAATAAATTATTTCAACACACTCGTATTTTTAGCAATAATCTTATGTGGGAGACATGTCTGAATGCTTTGAGTATATGTGTGTCAAATGTTTTTCTTTTTTTCCTAAAAATATTTCATTTTTTCCTTCTTCTAATGTTTTTTCAAAAAAAAAAAATATATTTAATTTTCTACAATATTTTTATATTTGTGTTTTTTTATCACACTTTTTTTAAAGGAAAAAAATAAAAAAAGAAAATACAAAAAATGAAATGGAATAGATTATAATCTGTGAATTTGAGTAAGTTTCAATTAATTGAATATCGTCCTTCAAAATTTTGTTGCTCATATTTTTATTTACGTTACAGAAAATGTAAATGTGTAGTATCTATATTTAATTAATTTTTTATCTTTATTTTATCAATACTGGTATACATATGTATGTGAAAAAGATACTAAATATTCAAATATAAAAAATAATTTTAAACTATTTTCTAGCATATTTTCCAATTTTTTATGAATTTTTGTATATACATACCTACTTATATATAAACATTTTTTAATATGTACTTCTGTTAGTAAAATATATTTCAAGGAATTAATAGAAATACTTCTCTTTATAGTACATATTTCCTGTATCGTAAGAAATGATGAATTAAAATTTCTATCTACTTTTTTTTTATTTTTTAAATACGAGTACATACTTGTAAAAATTTCATACACAATTTATGGGTTGAAATATCGTAAGTTTGGAATTTGTATTATTTAAGGATCTTAATAGAATGAAAAGAAAAATATGTACCTATATATATATATAAAAATAAAATTTTATATTCTCATTTATTTTTTTCTTTTCTTATTTTTTAAATAAATTTTGATAAAAATGTATTGATTTGGAAAATTCCATTTAATACTTATTTGATTTTGTTTGTGAAATAGACAAAAAAGAAAAAAAGATATATTAAAAGAAGTTTTAATGGAGACATGACATATTTTTTTTTTCTTCTTAAAATAAGATGATTTAAGAAGAGAAACTATGTTTTATTATGGCATATTTAAAGGAAACTTATTGAAGTAGAATTGTCAAAGTGTCAGTTCTTAAAAATTCTATTTGAATAAAAAGAAAACCAAAGTTTTACAATATAAGAAAAAGAAAAGAAAAGAAATTTTTTTTTTTAAAAGTATTGAACCAAATAGAATGAAAAAATATCTCACTTTCTTTCTGTTTTAAATAAAGTCTTTGAAAATTTAAAGCTTATAATGAAATTATTCAGTTACGAAATATTGTTGAAGTTTTTGAAATTTTCTAGAAATTCTAGAAAGAAAAAAAAAAAAAAAACAATGTTTAAGTAGCTCTAAGTTGATGGTTTTTTTTTTTTGTTATTTCAATTTCAGATCAACTTTTGTAATTGCAACAGAATCACAGGAAAACTTTTTATACAAAATTAAAGTCATTAAATTTTTTAATTTTCTTTTTTTTTCTGTTTTAATTTGTTACTCTTCATTTTTTAACTGATTTAATTTTAAAACATAAAATCTCAACTAAATGAAATTATTACATGGCAAAATTAACAAATAACATTACAATTTACTGTTTATAAGCGCATAAGGGATGAAAATAATAATGTTGTTATATGCATCTATGAAAAACAAAAATAATAAAAACAAAAAAAACAAAAAATATTAATAAAGTTTTGTAAAGGATATTATGTAAAACAAACAGTGTAGAAAAAAAAAAAGTAAATTATTATTACTTTTCAAGTTAAAAGAGTTTATTAGCCGGTGTAATAAAAAAATACCATAGCATGTTTTGAATTATTTCCTTTATTTTTTTCCTCTATTTTATTTATTATTATAAATTTGTTTACATGAAATATTTTGGTGGAAAATTGAAAATATAAAATGAAATTTGTATTAAAATGTATACAAAGTATATAAAAATGTGAAAATGAAAATTTTCTTGCCTATACTGTTGACAGGATAATTTATCAATGTCAAATAGCGTGTGTTAGAAGGAGTTAGATATTAAATGTCGTTTTGTGTAACAAAGTGGTAAAGTATTTTTTTTTTTGTTTAGATTTTTTTTATTGTTGAAAAATAAAAATTCTTTATTGCAAACAAAATGAACGATATAAAGCATGTAACAAAATTGTTGAATATTACATGGTAAGTATTTTAAATATGCCGGTCACATACGACTAGAAGTTCATGGTAAAAGAAATATATACTTATAATATTTGTTACACACCACATGTGTTTTTTTTTCTACTTTATTTTATTTTATTTTATTATTTTTTTTCCTATGTTTTGGAAATAAAAAAAAAAATTATAATTAATAGTTGATTACGATCACTTTAAAATATGTATGTTGGGTAATTTAATAAATCGTACTGGGGTAAAAAAATAAAAATTCATGAAAAAAGGATATTTTTGACATTGATTCACTGAATTGATCATTTATTATTAATATTTTAATTTAAATTAACACAAAGTAAAAAGTAATACTTATCTTCAATATTTTTTGTTTTTTAAATTTTACATTAAAATAAAAAATCCCAAAAATCCCAAAGTACACATTTAGAATATGAAATTATGTATAATTAACACGACACCTTTTTTTTTTTTTTTGTTTTTCCTGATATGAGGGTGTAAATAAATTGACAGACATAAACATTACACAGACAAATTAAATTTAAATAGAAGAAAGGTTAAACAAATGTAAGGACATATTTTTTAGAAAAAAAAAAATGGAAGTATGTATTAATTACTGTGTCAGACAGGGCTCAGGTTAAGTTTACTTATTTATGTGTTTCTTTCTCTTGATTTTTATTTTAATTTTATTTTTAATTATCATTTTATTATAATTTTTATTCACGTCTCTTTCTTCTATCATATGTCTTTTTGAATAATATTATGTACATCAGCACATTATAGTGTACACCCTTAGGTGATGTAATAAAATTATGTAAATAAGGTGAAAGGTATCTTATGTTTTTTCTATACTATACATATGTATGTATGTATATGGCAAAAGTTCAATAAAAAAATGATCAATTTGTTTCAGTTTTATTTTTTTTTTATTGTTTTCGTATTAAATTAAAAGGAATAAAAATATTTTTTTAAAAAAAAGGTAGATCTCTCAATATTTTGAAGACTTATGAAAATTTTTAACAGTATGTAGGTTTACATATAGGACAGAATTTATACACACAAGACAAAGATTTGCAAGCCTTAATTGTGACGTGCTGGTAAAAAAAAAATTATAAGAAAATTCTTTAAAAGCAAAAGGTTCGAAAAAGGTGAATAAGTAGAAGCTAGAAGATTTAATACGATTTATAAAATGTCAAAGAATTAAAATTCCACAGAAACGAGTATTATATGGTACATTAACAGCCAACATAATAATATTAAGAAGGTTATTTACAAGATGGGTCAGTATAAACAGTGTAAGTCAGGATTTACAAATACCAGAAATATTAGCTGCAAAGACAAAAGGTTAAATCTTAATCCTAATTCCTGATTTTTAGAAGTACAATAATTTTTTCGATCAAAAAGTATTTTTATTCGAAATTTTTTTTAATAAAAAGTTATTTTATATTTTTTATCTGAGAAATTTTTGTACACAATACAGAATAAATTCCGGATTAAAAAGATTGAATTTTAATTAGTTTTTTTTCTTCTCTTTGATCCTTTTTTATTTGTTTAATTATTCTTCAACGTCAAAAATTAATGAGTTTTTTTTTTAAATTGAGAACTTAAGAAAACTGAATAAAAGTGCAAAAACTTAAATAATGAAAGCAAGAAAAATAAAAACAAATACGTTTTTAAAATTCTGAGAAAAAAAAAAAAAGTTTTTTTTTGTTTATTTTTTTCTCTTTTCATCTCAATTAATTCATACTGTTTCAATCATAATATAATTTTTATTGTTTTATAATTAAATAAATAAAAAAGTTTTGATAGCTAGTTAAGACAAAAAAAAAGTCGATTAAAATAAATTAAAATTAAAAGCACTAGTAAAATATGATAAATATGATACATCTAGATAGCCTTAGACAGGAAAAAAAAAACAGATACTAAAATGTATAAAAATCCTTTAGACACAACACATTTCTTCACATAATTATGCAGGATAAATTAAAAACTTTTCTCAGCTAATCTTGAATGCTAATGAGTTGTAATTAAACTTTAGATTTCAAAATTCATATACCACCATACCGCATCGTATATTAAAATATATGTACGTGTCATAATATATTCATGTTTATTATATATAGTATGTACATACATACTTACTACATTTAATTGTATGCTGAGTGAGATAGTGATTATATTATGTGAGAAAAATACAAACTTTTTTAGATGAAGTTTTCAACTAGTTACACAGTTTCTCTTCAAAAAATATTCAAAAAAAAAAAAAAAATTTTTTTTTTTCTTACACTATTAAACCAATATACCTACAACATAAATCAAAAATATATATATACATATACGTTCATATAAAATTTATATATACACAGGTATGTACTTAAGCATATATGTATGTATGTATGTATGTGTTATACTAAAAAATATAAGAGAAAACATAATTGTTTTTATTAAGTTAACATATAACTAGGATCAAGGATAAACAAAAATGACCTGATTCAAAATTTAATTCAGCTCATCATAGTAGTTTATCAGTTTAAGTTCTTTGATAATTCAACTTAATCATTTAGATTATGATGATGTTGATGATAATGAAGGATATGCAACATAATATGTAAATTGAATGCATAACATGTTTCTATAAAAATAATTAAAATAAAATATGTAAATTTTAATACCTGTACATAAATACATATTCGTGTGAACATTAGAGTTTAAAGTTTTTTTTTTTAGGTGCATATATACCATATATGTACATACGTATGAGAGATAGATGTGGTAATGTATACATACATAGATCATTCTTAGTTTTTCTTAATTAATGATTGGAAATTCAGATTTATTTTGACCTTAATGGTAATCACAATAAACATGAAAAAGAGTAGGACTTTTTCCAATTAGAATAAGTTTATAGAATAATTTTTTTTCCTTCTCGCATGAACTTTTTTTTTGAACGAAAAATTTTTATTTTTAAGAAATTTTGACATTATATGCCTCAATAATATAAAAATCATATAATAAAGTAAAATTACAAAAAATTTTTCAGATATTTTTAATATAATAATATTTATTAGAGATATGTAAGTTTGACACATGAGATATAGGATATAGACGTATAAGTATACATTATTAAAAATTTAATACACATATGATACATTTTAATATGTAAAATATGTATGTTTTTATTAGCTATATTGCTATAATTTAATAACTTATACATGTTGGTAAAATAAACAAAACATAATTGTATAAATTATATTTGAAAACATGTTAAATGTCGATATTATGTATGTATACATAGTATACATGACAATATTTATATATTTTTAATGAAGATATTAAATAGTAAACTTTTGATCTATTTTTCATATATAAAATATTTGAGATTAATTCAAGTGAAACTTTTAATTTTATTTCAATTATAATAAATTTGATAATTTTAAGAAAAGTAAATAATATTAATAATTAATTTTAAAAGATTCTATAGAGAATATATAATATGTACATACAAGTATCTTGAAAAGATTAGTATTATATTTTTTTTTACAAAAAAAAAAAAAAATTAATGAAAATATAAAGTTCGTTCATGTCTAATGTAAAAGGTTTTTTTGGTTTTGTTTTTTTCAAACTAACAAATATTTATTTATGTCTTCATTTGTTGTTTTTGTAAAATAAGAAATTTTATTTATTCAGTGCGTAATGAATTTGTAGTTTTTTTTTTTTTTTTTTTTTTGTATGAAAGACTGTGTTATTTAAGGGTAAATTTTTGTGATTTTCAAATTTTTAATTAATAGTTTATTTGTAATTATTTAAAATAATGTTTACTTGAATAAAAAAACTAAATTAAATTTTAAAAAATAATAACGAAACGATAACGACATAAGATGAAAAAAAACGATAAAGAATAAATAAATTATTTATTCTTAGCAAATTTGAAGCTTTCTATTATTTATTCTTTAAGAATTAATTTCGAAAATCATCAAATCCATAAAAATTGAGTTTTAAATTCTAATATTTTCAAAATAAAGTATAAATAAGAAGCTTGTTATAAGATATTTTCAAGGACACTATAATATACATAAATACTATGGGGAAATTTTGACAAAAGAGGATTAATGTAGAAATACACTAGAATTATTATAAATTTTATACTGAAAAAAAAAAAATTTTTTTTTGATTCAAATAAATAAAATTCATAATTAAAAATATCTTTTTGTTTTTAAAAATAAATTATTTATATTTTACTTAATTAACTTACTTACAAAATTTAGAAAGAAAATTTTTCAATGTTTGTCCTTTAAACAATTTATAAAATTTAAATTTATTCAAAAAGAAAAATAACCGATATATATAAATAAAATAATAATGAAATATTTAATTAAAGCGTAAATTTATATTAAAAAGACCCTTAAGGAGTGTAATAGTACTGACAGATAGCGGCTATAAGGTGGATATGAATATCCGGATATTTACTATACCCACATTAAACCCGATATGTGTCAGCGGGTATTCATTGGATATCCGAGTATACTATACATCGAAATCAATCGCGTATGAAGCGGGTATTCTATCCCACCTAAAACAGCCGAGTATTGACAGTGTTGTGTAGTTGATCTAGTCAACTTAATAAAATATTTAAAAAAAATTAGTATAACTACAACTAACTTCATTAGTTTTTTATTTGTGAAAAAAACGTTAAATAGAATTAAATAAAATTAAATTAAATATAAAAAATAATATCCAGGTATTATATCTGTCACTATTGTGAGTATTGTCAATACCCGGGGTATTCTTAACCGGGTATCTATACTCTGTTAATACCCTATATCTGTCATTGCTTTAATAATATCCAACCAAAATTTTACATTATCCTTGTATTGTATCTTATTATTTATCTTGTTACTTAAAAAAAAAAACAACAGAAAAACAAAATTCTTGTGAAGTATTCTGTATTCTATTGTTTTGAGTGTGATATAAAGTGACGTCACAATATTAAGACATTATATACAATATACATATATATGTATGTATGTATTATACAAAAAATTTCCAAACACGTTGATATATTACGTCAATAGTGATTTTTTTTTCCATAAAAGAAAAAAGAAATATGTTTAGCTGTAGATACCTTCTATAATTTTACAATAGAAGTAATGTTAAATAAAAGTAACTTTAGAATAATCACCTTCCTGTAATATACATATAGTTGGCGTATAAATGAGAACTGTCACGAAGGTATCAAGTAACTATCAGTAACGAATTTTTCTTTATTTTTTATATACGAGTATATATGTATGTATATAAGTTATATGTATAAGTTTTTTCTTAAAATCTTTATTGTAATACATATTTTAAGAAAGTTCATGAGTAGAAGTTTTATTATTATTTTTTTTTTCCTTTATTTGTAAGAATAGAGGGCGGATTGGATATTTGTGCAATTACTCGAATTGTCATGTAACGAAAGTATAAAAGTTACGATTATCTCTACGATTTTGTATGTAAAGACGAAGAAGAGCGTTTTTATAATGATGTATTATGTGTGGTCGTGAACGTGTCTACATATGTATATATTTCACCTTATTAAATGGCAAAGACATGGATTTATAAGGAGCAAAAGATACATTCAATCCAAGTGTTACATGATATAAAAATACAAAATGCATAAAGTAGCATATCATTTTTATAGTTCAAATAAAATCAGTAGATCATTTTTTAAATAAAAAAATATGCATGAAATCCTTGAAAACCTTTAATATAAAGCATATATAAAATTTTTCTGTAATAGGTGTTGTGTAAATATACTGAGATAACTTTCAATTGAAAAACTTATTGAAAAAATATATTTTCATTGTTCTGATATAATGTAAAAAAAATAAAATTTTGTGAAGTATATACATATATGTATATGTATGTACGATGTAAAGAAGGTACCAAGAAGGTGTTAAAAATTTGTGCAACAGCACTGCCTATAGAGTATGTATTATAATATAAAAACTTATTATTATGAGTTTTTGTTTTTTAGTTTCTATGTAGTTTGTTTCTTCTTCTTCTTTATTAAGTTCACAAGGTCATAGATTAATGAAAATGGACAATTTCCGAAGCTAACTTCAACAACTTATAAGGTTAAACACACGAATCTTAACTAATGGCTATTACATTGAAATAATGTGAGAAAAACAAAAACTTAAAAAAAGTGAAGTGGAGAAAAAATAGAAAGGAAAAAAAAAATCGGTTAATGGAAACTTTATTTATTTATGATTTTTGTCTTTCTTCTTTTTTTATTAGAAAATACATTATGTATTTTTCATAATACTTTTAATTCATCTTTTCTTCGTTGAATAAAGAACCTTTATTTACAATAGGAAAAAAAAGGGGAAAATCTATGAGAAAATATAATTGTGAAAGAATATTTAGTTTTACAAATTATGTACATGCAGGGTGTCCGAAATAATTATTAGGTTTATTAGATGATGTTAATAAATAATAATAATACTATATACTTTTTATTCTACAGGAACAACATGAAAAACAATGATTCTCTCAAATTTCTCTGTTACCTTAAATTTTTAAAGAATTCATGAATTTCTAATTTTAAAAAAAAATTCTCCACCTTAGTTTATTAATATCCGATTTAATGATATCATTACGTACCACTTACTTAGTTCCAAGTAGGTACCCTGTTTAAGTTCGTATAAATATTTCGTTAGTACGGTCTTCTTTTTTTTTTGTTTTTCTTATATTTTTCTTGGTTTAATATGATAAATGTATCTAAATGTATATCGAAAAATTCCAGACAGTTAAGTGTAATCCCTTTTAAACCCACTTTGAAAAAAAAAAAAAAAAGGATACATTACAAAGTATTTTTCTATTTTACGTTTTGGTAAAAACATTCTAGATAATTGGGTAAAACTGCAAGAAAGAAAGTAAAAAATATATCTTTTTTTTTTTTATAAGTACATTTTTCATTGTTTTTTGATATTTTTAAGGAAAAAAAAAATCAAATATACTTATAATAACTGATGAATGTTCAATAAAAAAACAGAGGATTTAACATGTTTCTCATACAACTTGGATACAAAATTTAATGAACTTGATTGACGTCTTTATATAAAAGAGGAAAAAAAAGGTGAAATGCACAAAATATGTAGATATTCATACGAGTATGTACATATTTGAAATAAATTATTGTATAAAGAACATTTCTGTATATTAAAAAAAGAAAATTTTGTTGTTAGGTTTCAACTAGAGAATTTTTTTTATTCCTTTTGAAATCATTATTCATCATTAGTCATCATTAGTATGAAATTCTAAAAAATGCTTTAAAAAAACACATCCAGGATAAATTTGAACTTACCTATTGTTTTTTAATTTTCATATGAGTGCAGTTCTTTGTGTAACTGTAAAAGCTTTATAATGAAATATGATAGCACAATTAAATTTTTTTTCATAAAAACATTTTTTTTTTTGAATAGAACTACTTTCTCTCTCTTTTTGTACTTAATTTTATGAGAAATGAAAATTATACTTGATGGCATCATGATGAAATTATTTAATATATTATAAAATCTTGAAAATCTTTATTATCTTAAAATCTTTTCGTTGAAGTAATATTTTATATCATTCCTGAAGGTGTTAAAATATTTTATCATTATTATTTTACTGCTGCTTGGCGTATTTTGAAATCTTAAAGAATTATAAATGAAATTTTGAATAGATATGTATATTAAGAATTAAAAATTGCCATACTGATCATAACTCATATTGCTAGAAAAAAAATTAATTAAAAATTCGGTTACAATTAAATCATTTCAATAACTTAAAGTATAATATTTGTGTAAGAATCGAAATAAAAGTTCATTCACATAGCGACAAGATCATATATTTTGTTGGAATCATCAGAAAGATAATAAAAAAAAAACATATAAGAAAATTTACATTAGTAATAAAGAAGACAAATTAGAAAAAAATATTCCTTTTTTTTTTTTTTTTGGCTTGAAAAATAATAAATACATACATTATGATGTAATTAATATACTATACATACACCACATATGTTATACTCTCAAGAAACTTTTCACATGATCGTATAATTAAAATTCAAAGAAAAATAAAGCTAAAAAAAAGGATACATGGTTTTCCATTTTTTTTTTTTTTTCATTTTTATATGTGAAAATAAATAAAATTACGATTTTATTCTTATCTTACAGCATTTTCTAATGCAAAGAAGAAAAAAACACATCCATTTAATACTTCTACCAATAACGAAAAAAAAAAAAGATACATTATAAAAAGAATAAAAACCATTAGAAAATAATTTTGTCTATAATAGTTCATCATCTCACATATCTACGTAGAATTTAATATATGAATGGAATTTTGTAATGTAAACCATTATCCTTAAATGGATAAAGTTTCTTTATGACAATCAAATTGAAGGAAACAAAAAACAAAACTAAAGTGAAATAAAAAAAAAAGTACATCTAAAGTGGAAAAAATTGTAATAGAATTAAAAAAAGTTTCATTTTTTCTTGTTTTTTTTTGTTAGTGTGTGTATTTTGTTTTCCATTTAGTAAAATTCTTTAAGAAGTATTATTATATTTAGAAATAATTTGAAGAGATAGTCTTTTATAGATTTTTTGTCTTTAGATGATATCATTATGTTAAGTTTAGAATTATTTGAATAATTTGAATATTAGTTTAATTTTTTTTAATACTATAATTTTGTTGTTGTTGTTTTTTATGTAAATAATGTATATGTGTAGCAAGTGAAAACTAAGACGTCGTTATAGGTTTAAAATAAAGTATAGGACTGGCGCCAAAATGAATGTAAATTAATCAGAATTGAAAGGAAAGGAATTGTGAGTAATAAAATATTTTCAAAACATTTCAATACAGATGAAAGTATGTCAATATCGTTATTATTTTATGATTTTAGTATAGGATTAATTAATGAAAATGATTTTTTATCACTTTTTCAAACTCTGCAATGGATTTGTTTTTTTTTTTAAAAATGTTTTTCTATTAATAAAATTTTAAGATAAATTTTTAAGTAGAACATATAGAACATATAGAACAATTTTTTTAATTTATTATTTGATTTTTTTTTCTATTAAACTTTGATTAAATTGATAAAATTTTTGTTAACGGAATATTGGTCTCGTAGAACATATGGGACATTTAAAGCGCTCTAAAATAAAAACATTCTTATTTTGTTTTAATTTTCTTACCACATACGTGAAATTTTTACATATTCTCAATAAATTGAAAAAAAAAAAGTATTTTAAATTTAAATTCATTTTTTACATTCAAATAATAATTATGTACATATACATATGTATTTCAAAATTTAATTTAATTAAAAGCTTAATTTAGTCAAATAAATTTTATGAGAAAATTCTTACTTTAATTTAAGTTAATCAAAATATTTTAACCACTTACATTTTTTAATTAATTTGAACATTTATTGATACAAAACATTTGGTTTTTGTTTTCACTTTAACACAGTAATTTTTGTTTAATTAATTTTAATTTATAAATAAAAATCATAAATAATTTTGAATATTATAAATATTTATTAAATTGTTAATACATATTCATATTTTCCACGTTCCATAAAAAATATTTCAAAAATAACAATAAAAAATAAAAAGGATTACAAAATTAAATTATATGTTACCTATTAAACGATTAAGTGTTATTTTTTGCTTACAAATTCAAATACAAATTTGATTGCCATTTAATTCAATCCAAAAGATTAGAAATGAATAATTTTTTAACAAACCAGAAAAAAAAAATTGTCGTTTTTTTTATCGGCTTTTGAATTAAATCAAGAAGCAAAAATAAAATCAAAAGTGGTAATAAGATGTCATGTACAATATGTGGGTTTCAAAAGGAAGTGGTGTAAAATATATAAAAAAAAATTCAGACGTTTAAGATATCAGACAAAAATATGTCAGAAAAAAAAAAAAAAATGGGAACAAATCAAAAAAAACTTTTGTAATATTTAAAAAAAGCAAATTTATTTTTTATTTATTTTCTTGTCATATTTTCTTTGTTGATTTGACACTTTTTTTCTCAATATCTGTGTTCTTCCAGATACGGAATTCCAGCTGAGTTCAAGATTTAAAGATGAAATAAATTGATGCTGTATGTATGTACATATGTATAATATAAAATTTAATTTATGTATAATTTATATAACTTTATATATGAGTGATGTGTATATATAGATATGTATATATATATATACATACATATACACATAAAATATGTATAAGAATAACAAGTTAACATTAAAAAATAAAATTTATACGAAATCATGAATTTTTTATCACATACATATTTTTTTTTTATATTATTTTCTTCCTTATTCCATTTTTTTTTTGTTTTGTTTGTGTGTATTTTTTATTTTTATATTTTTCTTTTAGTCTCTTGTGTTCTCAAATGTATTTTTTTTGTTTTTTGGTTTTTTTAAATTTAAATTTTTTTTCTTCTTCATTTTATTGATTTTCATTCTTCGGGAAGTCTTTTAAATACACCTGTAGTATCACTTATGAATCAATGACTCATCCAGGAGGATCACATTAAAATACATGTTAGATAGTGATGTACATATATGATTTTTTTTGTTCTTTCCATTTTTCTTATAACTTTTTTTTGTTTTTCTCAGTTTATTCTTTTGTTGTTGTTGCTCTTAAGTTGTATCTTATAAAATTTTTAACTTATTTTGTACAATGTGTGTTTAGATAAATGTAAAATGATAAGGAGTATATAAATTGTATGGCACTGTTTCAATATAAACATAGGTAATGTATTATATCGTATAGTAGGATATGAGCAGGAAAAAAAATGGAAAATCAGGATCTATATAGATGGGAAAAAAATCAGATAAAAAATAAAATATAAAAGAAGAAAAATGTGTTTGTTTTCTTAACAAAATGACTTTATTGATCAAAAGCGATATAAATATATTTTTCCTTTTATTTTGTTTTCTCATTCGGTTTTTTATGTATTTTTTTTCGAAGATAAAACCTTTGAAAAAATTTTATTAAAAAAAATTTTCATCGATATTTTATTGAGAAATTAAAAAGTTTTTTTTTTCCAGACATGTATCACTCATGTTTGAAATGTTGTATTTTTGTCGCTTTTAAAGATTGATTTCTTCTAATTGATTTTTGAAGATGTAAAAGCCATCATTTTAATATTCAAAACATACATACTTTTTATTTCCGAAAGAAAAAAAGTTTTCTAAGCTCATAATTTCAATTATGGTTTGTTGGAAAATTCTTCATCATCACTATTTTAAAAAAATTTGTTTTCTTCTCAATTTTCATCCGCTTTGCAATCTATAGTAACCTTCGTTTATTTCTTTGTTTTACTTTTTATTTTCAATAGCACTTGGGATGACAGATAACTTTAAAAGGAAAACAATAAGTAAAAAAAAAGAAGAAGAATATTTGAAAATTTAAATATTTAAATTCCATATTTCAACACAATTTTTTTTTCTTTTAATATTTTTTCTTTGAATAATATGAGATATCAAAGGTATGGTGAAGGATAAATTTGTATAAGTTACTTCGAAGAATATTTTATTGAAACTTTATAAATATATTACATACATAGTTCCTTTCTCACAAGGATATCATTTTCATGGTATTGATTTATTTATTTTATAATTTATTAGCATATTTGTGGAAAATTGACTTTCCTTTTGTTTTGTCGTTTCAAAAATTCAATAAATACTCTTAATGGTGAGAAAGATGTGGCAAAGTTTTACAGTTTTACTTTTATTGAATATGAAAATTTATCGCATAAGGATATCGTTTTTAAAGTTGATATAATTTGCAATTATGTATTATTTTTATTATCAATTTGTATGTAAATTATTTCTCGGATTTTTATAATATCTTTGATTGCATGTTCTTTAAGCCCGTTGATTTTAAATTTATTTCTGAATGTTGTGACTCTGATGAGGTTGCATTTTTTAAATAGATATATGTACATTGTTACATTTGCATTTGGATGATGAGAATATATGTATCTAGGTGGTGTTTGTGTGTAAATTTTGTATGTCCTGTTCTAAGTCTATAGTTATGAAGGTAATGCCTTTCTGTTTTAGTAGATTTATAGTGATGTAGGGTGTAGTTTATTTTAATGTTTCTACATTTAAGTATGAGTTAATTTTAAATTAACTCGATTAATTCTTAGTTTTTTATGTTGAAAAAGATTTTCTGTGTTAATTATGTTTTACAGTACTTAACGTAAAAAATTTTTCAGCCATTGACTAATAAAGAATTTATTATAGAAGCTCCTTTTTTTTTTTTAATTTACTATAATGAAAAATATATTGATAAAAAATATGACAGCATTTTAAGAAACAATACTATGTCAAAAATAATTTACCACGATTCGAAAATATACCAATATCTTTTGTATAACGTATAGATTACACATGTTATTTTAAAGTTTTTTTTTTTTTAAGTTCCTTTGGGACATATAATTCCATAAAAATGAAATATGAAATATTAAATGAAATTTTATACGACATGTGTCTATTGAAGCACCTTAACAAAAAATGGTCTAAACAATAAAATTTAAAAAAAAAGAAAGGTGTGATATGCCATCATATTTATAGTTTTAGTTAGTAGTTATAGTTAGCTTAATATGTGTACACACCTTGAAATTAATAATGAATAGTGCAAATATGTAATAAAATTTATTACTTCTAGAAAAAATTATAAGCTCTGCTATAAGTAATGAAAAAACAAAAAAACACGTGTAACAAATATGTATGTACACATGTATAATGAAAATAATCAATAGCACAGACTATTTATCTACATATGTACATACAGGTATATGTTACATATATTTATTTTTTTTTAAATAAAAATAATTTAAAAAAGAAGAAGAAGAAGAACACCGAAATATTATTTAAAAAAAGAAAAATTCTTCCTTCTTTTTCTTTTAATCATTTTTTATTCATGCTTTTTTTTTAGTTTTTTTTTAGTCCTGAATATTTTTCTTCTGTAATTTCTTTTAATATTCAATTCAAATAATTTTTTTTTTGAAAAGTAAATCAGAAGAAACATGTTTTTTTTTAAATGTATTTTTATTTAAATAATCGTATGTTTTTTTTCTTTTAGACCTAAATAAATATGATAAGCTAAGTAAAAATAAGATATGAAATAAAAACAACATTTTTAAGATTGTAAAAAAAAAAAATACTCCTATATGTTTTATGTATGTATGATTTGCAAAATAAAAAAGCTTATAAAAATATGAATAAAAAAGTAAATTGAGCTTATTTATGTTTTGCATATTAAATTTTTGTAAATGTAAAAAGAAGAAGAAAAACAAAAACAAGAAAAAATTGTGAATTACATATAGTATATAGTACATACATATATCAACGTACATACATACATATGTATATGTAAAAACGTACAAAAATTTGATGATTTCGTTTCTTTTTATATTTTATTTTTATTTATTTATTTTTTTAACTTTTTTTTTTATTTATCTGAATATCACAAATCAAATGAATAAATCGAATTTTCTTTTTGATTAAATTTTCAATTATTTCAATCACTTTTTAAAATTTTCATGTGAAATTTTTTTTTTTTATTTTTTTTAATTTTTTGGTGTTTAGAAAAAGATTTTTAGATAAATCACGATTTATACCTTTTTTTTTTAATTTCAAAAGTTTTCATTTAATGGAAATATGAAATATGAAGTTTATTGTTTCCTCAGCTCCTTCCTTTTTTTTCAGTTCACTTTTTTGTTTTGTTTTTGAGAAGCTTCAAGCCTTTAAATAAAAGTGTGAAAAAAAGGTTGATTTGTCGCCCTTTGAAATGTTTTTCTACAAGTTTTTGAGTTATTTTGTCTGTTTTTTTTTTTTTTTACAAAATGTTGAAATTTCGTTTTTATTACAAAAAAAAAAAGTAATTTCACATTTTAACTGACTTGTTCATTAGATTTTGTTTTCGATAAAACGCACAATTTTCGTATTATTGGAACTTTTATTATTAGTAGTAAGTATTTTAATATAATTTAATATTTTATTGCATATAAACAAAGAAAAATTTATAAGACAAAAATAAAATAAAACAGATAAATAAAGATAAAAGGTATATCATTTATAAAACTTGAAATATTTATTATTGTGTAATAAAAATGTCAAAGTTTTATTTTTTTATTGAGAAAACAAGCAATAACAATTGTTTTTCTGATTTATTGCTTTTTTTTTTGTTATTTTATGTTATTGGAATGTGTAATTCTTTCAAAGTATTGTCTAAGGCTTTCATGCAATTTTGCTTTCAAAATTAAAATATATTTTTAAACATTTTTCAAGAAAAGACGCCCTTTTTTATAATTTCTTTAATTTTTTTTTTTTATCAATCTTATTTTTCGACTAATTTTTTCTTGATTTAATGAAACGTGAAATAAATAAAATGTTTTTTTTTTTATTTTTGAATAATTTCCAAGTTAAGGTAATAATTCTATCGCTTATCAAATCACTAAAAAAAAATTGTTTAAAATTTCTCTTTTTAACTTTTCCATATCAATAAAATTAGTTTGAAATGAAAATATTTGCACTATTCATGTAAGATTTCATTTTAAGTTAAATTTTATGAAGTCTATGAAAATTCAATTTTTGCAACAAGCTTGAATTCATGAAGATTTCCCATGTTTATGTATTTTAATAACATTTTATATGAAAATTATATGTAAAGTGAATTAAATAATAAAAAAAAAATGATAGTGGAAAAAACAAAGTTATAAGAAAACAAAACAAAAAAGCCACTGAAATGTACCTAATAAAATTTACTTTTTTTTTTTTTTTTAGAAAAATAAAAATATAAAATTTAATGGAAAAAAGAAGAACAAAAAGGAAAATCCATTGGAACAATGCAACATAACATAAAACTGCTGTTGGTGATGATGATGATAGTGTTATGTATACCAGAGAAAAGTAGTGATGAAAAAAAAAAAGTATATAATAAAGTGCAAAAAAGATCATATCGTAACTTTTGCAATAAATTTTGAAGAGGCAATAAAAATGTGCCACGTTCACATTCTTCTCAATACTCATCCTTTTAGCCCAACATATACCATATATGTACATACAATAGTAAGAGAATAGAATAAAATAAAATCAGAAAAAAAAAAAACAAAACAAAAAGACACAAAAAAACTTTCAAATATGTCTCCATAGAATAAATTCCTATTTTTCTGATTTTGTTTCTTTTTTTTTTCTTTGTTTTTGTTTTTTAATAAAAAAAATAAAATAAAATTAAAACACAATAATAAAAGCAAGTAAAAATTCTTTTTAATATTAGTGGTAAGTTATACTTGGTACTTTGGTATGTAAGACAAGACATAATATTACTGACATATTATTTGTATACACATATCTTTTTTTTTTTTTTTGCAGAGTTATTTTATTTTTCTGTTTCACTTATTTCGCTATCCCGACTATAAATAAACTTGTAGATTCATTTTCAAGATACAACACATTTTCTTCTTTTGTACTTTTTCTCTGTGAAATCATAGTTTAAGAAGAATAATGAAAAAAAAAAGACTATTTTCTTAAGAATTTATCATTTCTTCTCTTATTTTTTTATAAACTCATTTTTATCCAATACTTTATATTGAACATATATACATAACAATACAATTGTGAAATATGTATGAAGAAGGATTTCTAATTTTGCCTTATTATTTTCAAACTGTTGAAATATATTTTATTCTTTGATTTTACGATTTTATTTAGGAATAAATAAATTTTAAGTTGTTTTTGTTCTACGTATCTATTAAAAAGCAGAGTGGCTGTAGCAATTTCGAAACCATACTGTATAACTATTTTTGAAGTAACATATAGTGCCTAATTCAATATAAGTGATATTGTATTATATTGTATTGTATTATTTTATGTCAATTATATTTATTTTAATTTTTAGTTTTTTTAATTTTAATTTTATTTTTTTTTATTTAATTTTAATTTCTTTTATTTTTATTTTTATTTTTATTTTTTTTTTCTATTTAAAAAAAAAAATTTTATTTAAAAAAAAGTCGAAAGATTTCTAGAACGTTAACATAAAAATGCGGATTTTTCTTCAAATTCTTTTGACTTTTATTTGCAATAGCCAATAACTTCATTTTATGAAAGTTCTGGAAGTTTATAACGACGTTTCGGGAGTTAGCACGGGTTAGCTCGCCGTTCCATGATCAGGTTTCGTCGTTAATGAAGAAAATAAAAGTTCTGCTTTTCTAAACAACTTATCCTATAAAATTTATTTTCATTATTTCAAAATAAAACCTAATCTTTACAATAATATTCCCTGAAATACTTAATTCTATTATTCAAAAATACTTTTTAATCTTAAAACTTAAATTCCTTTAAACTTTGATTTTCAACAATTCCAAAATATTTTTATCTTTAAAACTCAGGAAGCTTAGTTCCTTTAAACTTTGATTTTAAACAATTCCAAAATATTTTTATCTTTAAAACTCAGGAAACTTAGTTCCTTTAATCTTTGATTTTAAACAATTCCAAAAATACTCTGTAACCTTAAAAAACTCAGGTTCCTTTAAACTTTCAATACTTTTAACCTTAAACTCAGGTTCCTTTAAACTTTCAATACTTTTAGCCTTAAACTCAGGTTTCTTTAAACTTTCAATACTTTTAATCTTAAAACTCAGGTTCCTTTAAACTTTGATTACAGTCAATGAAGCCCAGTAGAATACTTTTGGGATTTTCTCAACTTATCTAGACTACTTTCTGAGACGAGAGGATTAACCTCAACTTCAAAAAGTGATTCTAGATAAACGAGAATCTCTGTAGTTATATCAGCCTTTGACTTTTTGCTTTTACAAAATAACTTATGTATTATATTGAAGATTTTAGCAGAATGTTTGAGATTTTCAACTTATCTAAACTACTTTCTGAGACGAGAGGATTAACCTCAACTTCAAAAAGTGATTTCAGATAGACTAGAATATCTTTATTCCTTGCTAACTTTCAATTAATACTTTTGTTATTTTTACAAGCTTACCAAATTTTCACTTTAAACACTTTCTTGTATTTATTAAAAATTACTTTGAATTAATACACACGACTGATGTTTAATATGAAAATTGTATCTCTATTTATACATTTTTGGAATTGCGTATTTACAATTTTTAAGCTTTTAATTTTAAAATTCTTCTAGAATTTTCTCTCAACGGTTTTGTTTTCAAATTCAAAATTTATGTTTCTTTTATTAACCAATAGATGGTAGTAATGTCTTTAAAAATAGTCAAACTTTACATGCGTATTATTATTATTTTGAAGTCCTTGCTTTACTTAAATTTTATTTTCTTTCTTCCTTTTTCTAAAAAATATTTATTTAAAAAAAAATAAGTAACAGCTGATTGAGACAAGAATGTAACTTCGTTACAAGTTCTCTTTTAAACCTATTCTAAGTTAGCCCTCTTTGTTGCATAAGTTTAAAAAAAGGTTGCAAAAAGAGAAACCAACTCCTTCTTGACATACAATTTCTTTTATTTCTCGTCGAGATCTACCACCCTGCTTAGTTTCGCGTGTCAGCCGTGAAACACCCTGTATCGAAGCCGAAGATATTTGAATTTATTGAAGGTATTTATTATTTAATATAACTTTTAAGAAAAATTGATTAGTGTACATTTAGAAAAATATAAAACACAAGTCAAAATTACATACAATACCTATGTACATACATATGTACAATCAAAAAATATATAGACAGAAAGAATTCTTATGTAGTATCGACTAAAAATTGTAATTATTAAATTAGACTATAGAACAGTACGGTAAGAGAAGGAAGGAAGTGAAAGCTTTTTTAACTATGCTTTAAAGCGCTTTGAAATTTAAGTTTTGTTTTTAACATGACCAAGATGAATGAAAAATAAAAAACAAATTTTACTCTTGTGTGTTAAATAGAATATAAAAAAAATGTCAAATGGTGAAACATATGTGAATAAAATGAGTCACACCAAAAAATATATAGACAGAAAGAATTCTTATGTAGTATAAAAATGTCTCATACAAAAATTTTTGTTCTGGGGTTCCAACATTGGAACCCCATTAGTGAAATAGCTTTGAATGTACATCAGCATATTTCAGTTTTGTTAAAAAAGCTTTTACTTCTGCATAGAAATACATATGTACATGCGAATACGACAATTACCTTGTTTATGCACAAAAATTAAAACGTATTAACGATAAAACGTTTTGAACATCGTTTTGAGATAATACATTTTAATTGGTGTTTATGCGTAGTACAACATTTCATTCTCACTTAAAACGTTTTGAGTAATAAACTAATACTACTCTAAAAGTTCATATTGATGTTTAGTATGTTACCAACACCATTTTGAAAGGTCAAATATGACAATTCACTTAAAACGAAGAAAGTGTATATGCACATTTTTAAAACGCATTGAAATTTTAAATTCGGATTTATAGTGTATTCACTCAAAACGAAATAAAGTTTCAATGTGTTTTAAAATTTGGTTTATGCATCCGTATTTAGTCAAAACGGCATGAGTTAATGCGAATTAAAGCTTCGCATAAACAAGGTAATTGATGGTGTCGGTGTGACTCATTTTATTCACATATGTTTCACCATTTGAAATTTTTTTTATATTCTATTTAACACACAAGAGTAAAATTTTTTTATATTTTTCATTCATCTTGGTCATGTTGAAAACAAAACTTAAATTTCAAAGCGCTTCAAATCATAGTTAAAAAAACTTTCACTTCCTTCCTTCTCTTACCGTACTGTTCTATAGTCTAATTTAATAATTACAATTTTTAGTCGATACTACATAAGAATTCTTTCTGTCTATATATTTTTTGGTACAATGTATTACCAATGACAATGTATTCTATAACAGACTTATTATTCCCATATAGCGAAATAGTCAGAACCAGTTGACCTCCAATCTCAACGTTTGGCCTCCAATCTAAAAGCTGTTTAAGCTCTTTCTTATTCTCAAAGTTTTTTTCCTAATTTCTCACTTTTTTAAAATATATTCTCTTTTCTATCTATTTTCCATACAATACATAGAAAATTTTAACAAAAATTTGAGAAATTTTAATATTTTTAACTCGCTATCCAATCATTCTCATGATTCTCATTACTATACAGAATCATACAGAATCATATGGAAACAGCTTTCCTTTTACTGCATATTCAGATATATGGTAGAATACATATCATTTGGTTTAGTATAAAAATTTAACCAATTTGTATGAGGAATTGAAGACATAGGGTTTGATGGTATATTTCAAGAAGAAGAAGTATACAAGTAGCTAATTTGCATATGAGCACATTTATAAATTTTAATGATACTTTACATATCAAATTTATTAATTTGCATATCAAATTTGATCGTTTATCAGGTCAAATATAATGTTGATATCAAAATGATATTTTTAGAAAATAATTTTATTGATAAATTCGATCAAAAATCCTTAATTTTCTAGCACTAAAAATCTTTTTTGCACCAGGCAATCAGAAATCATAGCGATCAAAAATTTAAACAAAATCATCTACAAAAGTATCAAATGTTTTTGTACTTTAACGATTATATAGGACATTGTATTCATCCATATAAGAATTGTTTGATAGTATTTGTTGACGATACCTCAAGAAAACAATAAGATGTTATACACATGTATGCCTTCGAATAATATAATATATATGAGTTTACTTCACTTCAAAATAAAAAAAATAGTATTCAATATTTTAAAGGATATATACATACATACATACGTATATATGTATATTTGTTTTTTTAAACAGCAAAACATATACATCAGTTGCACATACAATTAGAACAGGTATAATTTGTTGTTTATTTTTTAATATAATATCCATTAATATATTTAATATACAAAATTGTACTAGGACAGCCGCTGATATATACTTTCGTTTGATAGTATATGTTGACGGTAACAAAAAAAAACGATAGGAGGTGTTATACACATGTTTATCTTCATTACATATAATATCACTTCAAATAGAAAAAAAGATCTTTTTTTCTTATTACCTTACCTCTATACATTTTTCAATGCAAAAGACCAAAAATATATTAGTTAATCACCGCACAAAAAAAAATTATATATGTGTTTGAAAAAAATTTACAAATTATGTATTTACTTTATGCGTAAATGGTATTTTTGTGTTTTGTTGTTTTTGGAAAAGATATATGATGTGTATGGTATATGAGAAATGAGAAATGTATGAATATAATATTTTTATTGTTGCATTTTTTTCCCTTGTGTTTGCTTGTGTGTATATATTTTAAAGTAAAAATATATATTCAGAACAGCATTAGATATTTTTTAATGTAAAATAAAATAAAAACATGCCTGTTAATTCTGATCTCTTGATCCATTACAGATAAAATTTTCATATTTCCTAATGAAGATGAACAAACCACGAAAAAATTTCTGGATATGAAAATTTACGAAAATGTAAAAATTAATTTTTAAAATTATTTTTAAAATTTGAAATAACAAAGACATATTTATCTGAAATACTATTTTAAGGGATACATAAACAACAAATATATACCATATGTACATATTGAAGAAACAGGTATAATTTTTTGTTTGAAACTAGAAAATAAATTTACAAGTTCAATATGTTTTTTAATATTTTTATGCGTATATTTTGGCTCGTGTTGAATTTACAGTATATTTCAATAATCAATATATGCATTAAAAAAATTTTTAGAACGACAAATGGGAATTAGGTGTGTGTATATGTATTTGTTATATGAATAATAATATTCTGTGCGTAAATGAGTAATAAACGAAAGTTTTCTCATATATTTTTTCGTGAGAGATAGAAACTTTTCGTCTCTCATACTTCCCCGCACAGGTCTACAAATTTTTTGAAAACTGCTGATTTTCGAATGTACTGCCAGTGTACCTCTCTATGTATCTGCTCTGTGGTATTACATAATGAAGGTAGTAACACAGAGCAGATACATAGAGAGGTTCACTGATAGAACATTCAAAAATCCTCACTTTTCATAAAATTTGTCGACCTGTGCGGGGAAGTATGAGAGACGAAAAGTTTCTATCTCTCACGAAAAAATATATGAGAAAACT
The DNA here is from genome assembly GCA_939192795.1 of Bombylius discolor. Lineage (NCBI taxonomy): Eukaryota > Metazoa > Arthropoda > Insecta > Diptera > Bombyliidae > Bombylius > Bombylius discolor. The sequence continues at coordinate 8,710,493 of OW584243.1, read as the reverse complement.
TTCGTTTACTACTCATTTAGTCACAGAATATATTATTATTCATATAACCAATACATATACACACACCTAAATCCCATTTGTCGTTCTAAAAATTTTTTTTAATGCATATATTGAAATATACTGTAAATTCAACACGAGCCAAAATATACGCATAAAAATATTTAAAAAGTATTCAACTTGTAAATTTATTTTCTAGTTTCAAACAAAAAATTATAGGTACCTGTTCCTTGTATGTGCAGCTGATGTATATGTTTTGCTGTTTAAAAAAACAAATATAGGTATATACGTATGTATGTATGTAGATATCCTTTAAAAATGAATACTATATTTATAGAGGTAATGAAGACGTGTTACATATGCTATAGCAATTTTATAAAATTATGAATTTTTTAAAAATATATTTTAAAAATAGTTTACTCTCTACATATAAATTATTGGAATTTTTAATTCGATGATCTTATCTATAATTATTTTATATAGTTTTAAAATTAGTATTATCTATTAGTAATGATGTTGAAGTTCCATATGTTAGGTACACTTTACCTTAAAATAATAATTAAATAAAAGCAAAACTAAAGAAAACAAGATGATCATGAAAATGAAATATGTATATAAGTTGAAAAAACAAAAACAAAATTTAATAATATCAGAACCAAGAAAACAAAAAACAATAACAATAAAATAGATTTTAAATTTAATTTGAAAAATAAAAAAAATACTTGTTAGATTCATTAATCGCTATAATAATAAAAACTCATTCATAATTCCAATACAAACACAATTCTTCAAAGGCATAATTTAAATAATATAGTTTTTTTTTTAACTTTTTTCTAATTTTTGATATACCTACTATATAGTAATTAGAAATATGTATGTATAGAAAAAAGGTTCAGTGAGAAATATAAAAATACAATCATAGTAATTTTGTAAAGGATTAGGAGTTCTGAATCAACAGGCCTGTTATTTTATTGCTTTTTGAATTACAAAATATCATTGATGTATTTTTTTTCTTCAAAAAATTTATCATTCAAGATCAACACAGAAATGATTATGTACTATGTACATATGTATGTATATAATTTGTTGTTTGAAAAAATAAATACCTTTTGAAACTGAATACATAGGTACATATATCATGTATAAGAGGTATAAGATCAGAAAATTCTGAAAAATGTTGTAGAAAAGTATATAGAATGTACCTATATAAATATGTATATATACAGTTCTAAGATCACTATTTTCATATTTAATTCATCAATGATTATAATTAGAAATATGTACCTAGGTAGCTATTTATTAAAATTTAAAAAAATAAAAATTCGTCCTTTTATTATTTGTATAACAGAAAAATACGACTCCTGTAAGGAAAAAAAATTAATGACATAATTATGTTTTTTATCTTTATTGTTTTCAAGGTATTATAATATATTTTCATGAAATTTGAATTGAATGCTGTTATATACACTCCGTTTCAAAATATAGCCTCACCTATACCATATGTGTGTATCTCATATAAGGAGTGGAAATTTACCAAACCTTTGTTCTAGGGATTTGAGGGACCTTTAGTGGTAGAAAATATTTTGAAATAAAATTACGGGAAATACCCACCATTTTGTAACAGTTAAAGGAAAAGCAAAAAAGTACCTATAAAACCCGTTGCAAAATATAGCCTCACTATCAATTTTTTTAAAATTTTGGTATTGAAAACGCAAATAACTTTTGTTTTTTAGATTTCATTAATAACGACTTGCTTTACCATTTTCAATTAAAATTTAACAAAGGCGATTATTTATACTTTTATACAATTTTCCAACATATTCTCTTGGAACTCCATTTCACTCCTTCTGTATTACTTTTCTTAGATCCTGTACAGTTTTATATTGTTTGCTGTTTGAAAAAACTTTTCTTAATAAATATTTCTAAACGTTTTCTATCATGTTTAAGTCCGGCCATTGTAATACTTGTGCAATTTTTTCAGAAAATCAGATTTTAACTATATCTGCAGTATGGATTACTGCATTATTTTGTTGAAAAATGAAGTCGTTCTGTTCCAAATTCTTTGAGATTTTTATTTTTTGCTTCCCTAACAATGCTCAGTATTTTCTGGAACTTATTCTTCCACTCATAAATTTAACGTGACTTATTCTTAATGAAATAGTCACATAAATTAGTAGAAGTAAATTTGAGTTTTTTTATGTATAACCTACCATTATATCCTTCAACACCCCATACCAAAGCATAGCCCCCACCCACTTGTCTGCGTGCTAAGTAACTTTCTTCCTTTCTCTAATCATGGAAAAAAAACTTATAATCATCTGGTTCATCTAAATTAAACTTCTTTTCATTGGTTAAAACCACATTGTGCCATTTTGCCTTACATATTATATGGTTCTATGCAAATATTAAGCGATCTTCTTCGTATTTTTTTGTGTGGCTAGGAAAATTTTTTATTTTTTTTTTGCGAAATATTCTCACTTGCTCGGAATACTCTCAAATTGTGGATTTGTGAACATCCACTTCTGATTTTTCTTTTAATTTGATTCAAAGTTGGTGTTAAACTAGAAGCAGCATTCAAAATGGCTCGTTTTTTTCGAAGTGTTATTTTCAGTGGCCGGCCAAGTTTTCTGGAATCAGATTACCCTCTTCATTTCTAAAAAAATTATTGATGACCCTTGGACTTTGGCCTAGCATTTTTGTAATTTTTCGATTCGACTTGTTTTCACCTTTACTTTTTTAATAATTTCAATCTCGGTTTTATCTAACACCTTGTCCCGCGCCATATTTGTTTTAAAAATTTTGAGAACTAGTCACAAAATATAGAAAATAAAAAAGAATACTCAAAAACCTTCAAACACTTTTAAAAATTCACTTTGAATGATAGTGAGGCTATATTTTGCAACGGGTTTTATAGGTACTTTTTTGCTTTTCCTTTAACTGTTACAAAATGGTGGGTATTTCCCGTAATTTTATTTCAAAATATTTTCTACCACTAAAGGTCCCTCAAATCACTAGAACAAAGGTTTGATTAATTTCCACTTCTTATATGAGATACACACATATGGTATAGGTGAGGCTATATTTTGAAACGGAGTGTACAAAATTTCAATATAAATAGGTAAGATGCTGATAAATTACCTAAATCTTATCAATGGAAATTCATAGTTCTTATATCTTATGTTCTTTAAAAAAATAAATGAATTATCGTTTCTGTGAAGTTTTAATACATAGAAAATATTTACTTTATATATATAATTTTTGGAGATTTTTCTAAATACTTACATATCTGCATTTTGTTGTTTTTAAATTTTTAAACATTTTATTTGATTTAAACATGAAATAAGCTTGTGGACGGAATGAAGCTAAGAACAATTTTTAAATATATTTTTGACTTTTAATATAATAATAATAAAATAAAAAAATTCAACAAAACATATTTCATGAACGATCATCTGGTAAAGAAGAAGAAAGATTTTTGTTTAAATTTTAAGTATTCAAATGTCTATAATTGATATATGTATCTACTTTGCTATTTATTTTATACATGACATAAAAAAGCAAAAAAATACAACTTACTCAAAAAGTAAAAAACAAATGTTTGAAAGATACGTATTAATATATACGTAATAATTTACACACACATTAAGAAAAATTTATATATCATACCCATAGTATAATGAAGAACTTACATAGTAGGTACACTGAGAGCCGAAGATTTTTTTTTTTATTTATTTCTCTCACATTTTTTGAGAAAATGCTAAAAGGTGATAGGAATATTTTTATCATTGGCTGAAAAGAAATGCAACGTAAAAATTTACAAATAAAAAATAAAAGACAGGGTGTTATGCTTAAAATGTTTATTTATAAATGTTGTACTACTAATAATTTGTGAGTTTTATCGAACTTTTTAAAATTTTTATTAAATATTCATTATTTTATGTTTTAATTCTATTTAAAAATTCACTAAAATTTCTAAAAAAATGTTAATGTGTCTATATTGAAGTCACCCTGTAGCACAAATGAAAGAATAACGTTTACGAACACATTAAATAATTTAGGTAAGTAAGGAAAATTCCCTTAATAAAAAAATGTAAACAAACCTGTTTGTATATGCTATGCTTGTATGCGTTTCTTATATCTTATATGGTTTTAGCTTACTTAAAAAAAAATACGAACACTAATGCATATTTAGGTAAGTAATTTGAAAAATGCGTTTATAAAAAACTATGTTGGAGAGGTATTAGTATGAATAATCATATAGTGCTATCGCTCATATATACGGAAATTTTGCATTAAAAAAATACGCATTATTTTTACCTCCTTCAGACATATGGGATTTTGTTTTTGTTTTCAGAGAAAAATTTATAAATAAAAAAATAAAAAAATCTTCGGCTCTCAGTGTACCTACTATGTAAGTTCTTCATTATACTATGATCATACCTACTAAACTCAATTAATCTACATAAATATAGTTTATATACACATAGTTTTTACACTTTTGTAAATTTTTGTCTCAAACACACATACACTTTATTTTGTACATTGACTAACATTATATTTGGTCTTTTACATTGTGAAATGTATAGAGGTATAGTTTTTTATTTTGAAGTGAAGTAAACTCATATATTATTCGAAGGCATATACATGTGTACAACATCTCCTTATTGTTTTCTTGGAGGTATCGTCAACACATACTATATTAAACAATTCTTATATGGATGAATACAATGTCCTATATAATCGTTAAAGTACAAAAACATTTGATACTTTTGTAGATGATTTTGTTTAAATTTTTGATCGCTATGATTTCTGATTGCCTGGTGCAAAAAAGATTTTTAGTGCTAGAAAATTAAGGATTTTTGATCGAATTTATCAATTAAATTATTTTCTAAAAATATCATTTTGATATCAACATTATATTTGACCTGATAAACGATCAAATTTGATATGCAAATGAATAAATTTGATATGTAAATTATCATTAAAATTTATAAATGTGATCATATGCAAATTAGCTACTTGTATACTTCTTCTTCTTGAAATATACCCTCAAATCCTATATCTTCAATTCCTCATACAAATTGGTTAAATTTTTATACTAAACCAAATGATATGTATACTACCATATATCTGAATATGCAGTAAAAGGAAAGCTGTTTCCATATGATTCTGTAGTAATGAGAACCATTAGAATGATTGTATAGCGAGTTAAAAATATTAAAATTTCTCAAATTTTTGTTAAAATTTTCTATGTATTGTATGGAAAATAGATAGAAAAGAGAATATATTTTAAAAAAGTGAGAAATTAGGAAAAAACTTTGAGAATAAGAAAGAGCTTAAACAGCTTTTAGATTGGAGGCCACACGTGGAGATTGGAGGTCAACTGGTTGGGACTATTTCGCTATATGGGAATAATTAGTCTGTTATAGAATTTACATTGTCATTGGTAGTAATATGCTTTAACATAATTTTCTTGTTTACTTTTTTAAATGATGTAGTACCTATATTTCACAAATTAAGCGCCCATAAATTTTAAATGAAGCCTGAAATTGAATCTTGTTTTAAAATTATAACTGTTTTTCTCTTTCCTGTTTTTTTTTCTGTTTTTTATATTTTATGTATTTCAAGATTTCTCGAAATTAGTAATTTCATGGATAATAAAAAATTTATCTTGTGCCTTATGATAATCAAAATTGTAATGCTTGTTAAAGGTATGAGAAGTTTATGACGTCATTTAATCTTATAGAAGAAAATAAATTTGTTTAATTTTTTACCATGACTTGTAATATATGTAATGTACTATATGTAGATAATTAATAAATTCTTTTGAATGATACAGAAACGATTCTGGAAACCAATTAAATTTACCACGATGATTTTTCATGAAGCTGTCAAAAATTGTCTTGAAAACCTGATGGTTCTTTTAAAATTTCACTAAAAATGTTTTTAATTCGTGAATTGTTAAAACTGTGATCATAATTTGAATACGTGAATAATTCAGGTGATTTAAAAAAAAAAATAAAGATTTAAATTGTTTAATGAAATATTTACAAAAGTCGTCGCAAAATGTAAACAAATTGCAGCTGAAAATAATTCAAGTATGAGGTTCATCATCAATTTTTTTTTCCTTTAAATTAATTTTTAATTAATTTTTTTTTTTTTTAAATATTTTTTTTATGATACATTGAAAACAATAATTCATGAACATTTTATTTAAGCATCATTTAATTTTAAAATGTTCTATTTCTCATGTTTATTCTCATATTTCCAACAATGTCTAATAAATAAATTATGTCACATATTTTATGTACATATTTCTATGTAACATAACCACATTTTAGATATAAATTCTGTATGTTTACATATAAGAAAAGTATAATAATATTTAACAACTTAATAAAGTTTTTCTGCAAGTATAAATATTCATACAAATTTTGTTTGAAAAAACTTCTTATTTGCCAAGAATCTTTGTCGTTTATAAACATTACATACATGATAATGTGAAAAAGTACATCTAAATATTGTTCATGTTAACGTTTTTTTATAAGGATTATAAATAAATTGTATTTAAAAAAGGATATACATACATACATATGTATATATAAATGCATGTGAAAATTGTGTACAAAAAAAGGATGTTCAATAAATTTATTCAATTTGTAGTCAAAGAAATTTTTATATTTATTTTTATAAAAAACTTTTTATTAAGTTGAAATTTCCCATTCCAAATTTTTTTTTTTTTTAAAAATCTTAAGGATAAATTTCAGCTGCTGACTTAGAAAGGTAGTTGCTAAAAAAGCATTTAAAAAGCAGAAAGTACATATTTCAAAAATATTTTCTTGAAGAAAATAAATCTATAGGTTCTTTCTTTGGTCGCTTTTTACCTGATAATATAACCTGTTGTTTCTACATATGTACATACTGTGTAAGAACTTTTTCTGTAGATTTCGTCATGTATAGTATGTGTAGAATGTCTTTTTTTTCGTAATATTTGATGTTATTTTAATGAATTTTTGAACATCCTACACCTTAGTTTTTATTTGTACACTATACACGTTTTTTTTTTTTTTCATTTGCCTGAAAAAAAGAGTAGTAAAACCTGAAAAATTAACATCATTTCAAAAAGTGGGATTTTATAATATTATAAATATAAAAATTTTAAGATACCAACCACATTCTGTACAGTTAGAATATTTTGTGACATTATATATACATGAAACAAATACATACATATTTTAACATCATACATATGTATGTTTACTAAATACAACTATGTATATTCCCTGTAAATTTAAATTTTATATTATTTTAGTAAATTTGAATTGTACCTACCTATGGAAATAACATAAAATTCAGTTAAAAATAAAAAAAACATATAAAGCAAATGAAAAATTCAAATAGTTTTTTTTATTATTCATTCTTTTCTTTGTTTTTCTTGTCTCATATTTTTTTCATTTCTCCGTACAATGTGTATGAACTTTCCTTTTTTTCATTTTAATTTTTACAATATTTTCTTCGTTTCAAGTTATGATGAATTTTTCATTGTGAACGTATGTAATTCAGAAAACGTAGTTTACAACATTATTTTAAATGAATATATTATGATGTGTACTGTATAGAATTACAAAACAAAACAAAAAAAGGAATAATAAGACAAAAGGATAAAACTTTTAATTATTCAGAATATAGATAATCTCTGTAACTACATACATATTTGAAAAATGTACATACATATATAACCGATGTATTTGAATTTAAAGTTCAACTACTTCATGAAAAATTCATTTGCATACTTGGTAAATTTTTTTTAGATTATATTTAACTCCGAACAAGAATCAAACAAGAACAATGAGGGCTGTGCTGAAAGTTTAGGGAGCAAAAAAATTTATTTCTATCGAATATCAACAATCATTCATCGTGCAATTTGGTTTTCTTTCAAATCACTTATAGAAAAAGAGAACTTCTCCTTCTTCTTAGCTTTTAGTCCCTCCCATTTATACTTGGAATCAACTCTCCTAGCTTTTAAAAGTCACAGATCTAGGTCTTGTACTGTCTTTAATATTAAATTTAAGTCTTTGAAGTTCTTATTAACTACTCTTTTCCACTTAAGTACCTTGGTCGTATGAAAAGCGTAGATTTTGGATAAACCTGGTGTTGTAAAGCCACATTGATTGGGAATAATTTTAATTATCATCGTTAGTCTTTCCATACTATCAAGATCAATATAATAACCCTATAATTATACTTCTTACTATAAAATAGTCTGTGTGTAGAAATAATCTTTAGCTATTTTTTTTTCATTTGAGAAAAATTCAAATAAAAAGAAAAAAAAATAAAAAAAAAAAATAAAACATTGACAATGATGTAATTTACCTAATTTAAGTTTGCTTCAAGTTGTTTTAATATTCCTTTTTATTTATTTTCTTATTATTTTTTTTTATTCTTTTTGTTTTGCTTTACAATTGTTACACATTTTGATGTCCTTTCTATATCAAAGTCATTCATGTAAAAAAGAAATGTATAATCTCGCAAAGTACACCAAAAAAGGATAATAAAATATATACATATACATGTTATGTACATAAATTCCTTTTTATTTTTGTTTTATTTTGGTTTTTTTTTGTTTTTGTTCCTTTTTTTATCCTGAATAAGGCTAAATAAGAAATTTCGCTTGTTATTGTATTCTTTCATATTTCAATTTTGAGAAAAAAATAATAAATAAAGTAATTTTTAAAATCCTTTTCCTGTTTTTTTTTTTTCTGCTTTTTACTTTTTTTTATAATATTGTCAGTTCTAACTGACAAACCTCCTGAGTAACATTTCAAAATTTTTATTTTCAAAAACAACAATTTAGGTTATAAAAAGTAGAGGATAAATAAGGTAAGATTTTAAATTTTAACGAAATGTTCATTGTATGTTCAGGAAAAAATTACAAATACTAAGAATAAGATTACATGTGATATTTAGAAGAAAACAAAAGTACATAATTTGAAAAAAAAAAAAAACCAATTTAACATAAATGTATTTTAAAAATACAAAGTTAGACCGTTAGTAAGTGTATGTACAATATATGCTATAAAATAACTACATTTTAACCTCTTATAAATTCAATTATCTTTAGTTTTTATTTATTTTCATTTTATTTTATTTATTTACTTTTTTCTTCTTCTTTTTATTTTTTTTAATTTAATGTAATTTTTGTTAAAAGATAATGTTTCTGACTGTTACTCCACTATAAAATATTTCCTTTCGGTTCGAAACACATACCTATACGAGTATAATCTACATATTTACTTTTTATTTTCCCATCATACAAACACATATTCGTAATATGAACTTATATTTTTTTTTAACATAAAATTACACGATTAGTAAAATAAGTTAACAATTTTTTTAATATTCATAAAGGAAACAAATCTGACTTCCTTTTAAATTCATTTTTTTATCTACTTTTTTTTTTTTTGAACATATTATAAATTTGTAGGTTTTTTAAATAAATGATATTTTAATTGAAAATTTTTTTTTTATAAAATAAGAAATTTATAAAGGAAAATAATTTATATGAAAAATATGGAAAAAAAGAAGTGAAGAAAAAGTAAAAATCGTAAAAAGGAAACAATATTAAATGGTTTACACAACAATAAAAAGGATATATATATATTTTTTATTTATTTCAAGGAAAAAAATGAAAACATTATTGTTTTTTTTTTTCTTATTCAATTGTATTTTTTTAAGAAGAAATTAAAAAGACAAACAAAAGTATATTTTTTTTTTACATTTAAAATATTATGTGATGTATTTTATGAAAAAATAATAATAAAAGGAAATGTGATAATTATTATTTGTATTTTTTTATTTTTTTATTTTTATTTTCTGTAGATAATGTACCTAAGCTATGCATCATCACCATAATCCACATCATCAAGTAGTTTTCATATTTTCTATACTAACTTACATAATATTTTAATTTAAAAAATAAGTTTTCACTTGAAAATGAATTAAGTGTTCAACTTTAACTTCTATTCATGTATTTTTTTTTTAAATAAAAAGTTAATTGTATGCACTTTTGAAAAGTTATAATATTTTGATATGATATAGAAAAGTTTTCATTTGAAAAAAATCTTTATAATTTATTTTATATTTTTTTTAAGTTTTGAAGTTGAAAAAGTGGTTTAACCCTTTTTAATTAAAATTTATGTTTGATAATTTAAAGAATCTTTCAATTTTTGTAATGTTTATAAAAATAAACGAAAAAAAAAAAAATCTTTAGATAAGTTTTTTAAAAAAATAATAGGTGGTATTTTTAATTTTTCAAATGAATCAAAAATAGTGGAAAAAAAATTAAAAAAAGGCAGTTACTTCAACATAAAAAATTTAAAATTATTAAAGATACATACAAGCAGGTAAAAGATACAATTTTATGTAGTGGTTTGAAGAAATTTCACTTTTTTTTTTTTAATGAACCGAACAAGTGTAAAATAATAAATATGCTTCAGATTTGTCTGTAACTGTGTTATAAAAATCATTACATTGATTAAAGAATGAATATACTTTCTTGAAATTTTTTCATTAGTTTTTCAATTTTGGACTTTTATGATTTTCATTTCTCATTACAATACATAACTTACACAAAAAAGGGTTATCATTATTTAAAATAATACGTCTTGTTAAGTAAACCTGAAGTAAATTATTATTTTTTTTTTTTTTTTCATCTGTCTTTTAAAGTAAAGAAAAGTCACGAATTGATAATAACACCTAAATAAAAAGGTAATTCATCACTGACTGTGAACATTATGATGGAAAGATTTTATTTTGAATTGTTGTTTAGTTTTATTTTTTCTTACTCTTTTCTGTTATATGTAGGTATGTATATACAAAAAAAAACAGAAGTTTTTTATAAGTATATTAATATGCAAATAATGTGAAATTTATATTTGTTTTTATTGTTTATATGGTTTTTCCCTTTTTTTCAGATATAAAGAAAATAAAATTTATGTACGTTAGACAGCATGACAAGAGCAAGTAAGTGCTTTTAAATCGCATCTATTTTAAGAATTTCTTATTATTATTCTTTTTATTTTTTATTTTTTGTTTAGATTTTATATACTTATGTATATGCTACAAGCAAGGTAAAGATAAATGACAATCCATCTTAAACTATCTAGACAATTTGATATCGATTCTTTTTGATTCTTGAAATATTTTTACATTTTTAAAAATATTCTTTTGAATCTATTTGCTGAAGTGTGTATTTTGTCGTTAGACTATTATTTATTTTTAAGCACAAATGTAAAATTTATTTGATTTTTTTTTTATTATAACTTTATTCTTTCATTTTTTTTTTGCCGTGGTCAAATTCTCATCATAAAATTGTGCTCTTGTAAATAAAAATTATAAGATACTTTTATTCAGGAATGGTTGTAGTTTTTTTTTTTTTTCAACTTTCGTTTAAGAACTACTACGAGTTAAAGAGTAATGAATGAGCTTCCTGTCGATTATTCTTGATAGATATGATACAGAGTTGAATTTCATTTGAAAATTCATAATTTCAATATTTTCTACAATTAATTGAACTTTTTTTAATTGCTCAATGTTACTACTTTATCTATTAAATTTACTTTTGGTCCATTCTGTATATTTACATAACTTTCAAAACATATTGGAAATTTATAACTTTAATCTAAAACTAAATGATCAATGAGTTGAACATAAAATCAACATTGGAAAATATCTATGTATATATTAAGTGTACCGTTTAACATGTAAATAGATATTTTTGTGATGATGTTGTCTATCTAAGACTTATTCAAATAAATGACAGATTAAATATTGTACAAAAATATTGATTTCATTTTAGTTTTCCTTTGAAAAAAAAAAAAGGAACATACATATTTTTATTTAAATATCAGCATGATAATTAAAATGAAAATTATTATTATTAAAATGAAAAATAATAAAAAAAAAAACACTAAAAAATCATAAAGAGCAAATAACATATGATTATTGTTATTATTATTATTTTTTTAATTATTTCATGTGAAACTTCTATACGTTAATGTTAAAAAAATTCAATATAACATCAGTTTTATTTTGAAATGATGACAGATTTTTATTTCTTTTCACTTTTTTGTGATATGTATGAAAATAAATATTTTTCCTCATTTGTTATTCATATGATTTTTTTGTTGTTGTTGATTTTTTACTTTTAAAATGTATGATTTTTTTTGTTGTTGTTGATTTTTTACTTTTAAAATGTACATATTTTATAATTCAAAACATTTAGTTTATGATAAATATCTAAAATATAAATAACTTTTTTTTGTGTTTTATTCTTTTTCTTCTCATATTTTGCATAATAAAAATCATAATATTGATGATATATAGATATGTAAAGATTTTTTTTTTTTCAAAATTTATAAGATTCATATGAAAGTATCTTGTATAAATTATTTTGAGTATATGTAGTAACAATTTTGAAAATTATCATATCATGTATGTATAAAGAAAAAAAAATCATTATTATAAGAAGAAAAAAAAACATATTTAAGATGATGAATATATAATCTTAGAATATTATTTTATGCCTTGCTAATAACATGTTACACACATACAAAAAAAAAACAACTTTTATTCATTTCTCATTTTCATATTATTTTTTTTTTTTTCATTCATTTTTGCTTTTATATAGATTTTATTTTCTTATTCATTACGTTGACATATAACCTACTCGTTACATCAATGTTTTTGATAGACTTTATTTTTTTTTAAAAAAAGTATCGTCTACAAAAAGAAAAAATAAAAAGAAACTAATTCAAAAGAAGATTTAAGAGCTTATATCGCGTGTTAGAGCTTATACCATCATCATTTATCATAAAGTATTTTTTTTTTCATTAAGATATGATATGAAAAAAAAAAAATATGTACATGTATGTATTCACACATGTATATTTTGTATCCTTTTAATAATATGTATTTTATAAGACCACATGTGTAAGAGCAACAAAAAAAGGTAAAAAGAAATATGTACCTACATTTTGAAAGCAAAAAAAAAAAACTATATAGTAAAAACTAATAAGTTTAATATAAGTAATATCCTAAACAGTAAAGTTACTATTATTCCTAAAAATAATATGATAAAAAAAATGATCCGTACCTGCCAGTAAAATGGCATAGATTTCTATGTTTATAAAGTTTCATAGCTCATAAAAATGGCTCCGATGTTATTTCAGAATTTCAAGAAACTAAATTCTCTCAGAACTTTTACTGTATGTACAAAACTAATTATTTCAATGTATCTATTACTGGTATACTTTCAAATCATTACAAAAACATTATTTGAAAAAACTAGCAGAAAATTACAATAAAAAATTAAATAGTAAAATTTCATAAAACAAAATAAAAAAAATTGTAACATTTATATGTCCTGTTGAATTTTTTCTTCAAAAATATATTTAGTTTGAAAAATAATCATAATTAAAAATAAAACAAAAAACAAAAAAAATATCTATTTTTACGTTGTAATGCACATTATGTACTTACATATTTTTTATTCATGTATGTAATCGCATGATTTTTTGTTATTATGTACTTTTTTATTGTATAAATTTTAACTTTTTTACAGTTGCTTTATTAAAAGTGACAAATTGTAAATTTAAGCAATTTATTCATTCTAAAATTAAATTTCTCTACTGAACTAACTTCTCTATTTATTAAAAAAAAAAAAAAAAAAAAACAAGAAAAAAAGAGAAAAAAATGTCAGGATAAACTAAATCGAAAGGATATTGAAAGTTTGTCAATTAAAGTTTTTTTTTTAAATTGCATTACAATTAGTAGTGGATTGTAATGATTTAAGAACAATTTGAGGCATCTACGAGCAAAACAATAAAGTTTTTTATCAATTACATTTAAAATTTATAAATAAGAATTTTCAAAGCTTTTCTCTATTTAGAAAACATTTCAATTAAATTTAAAATCAATTAAAAATTTTATCGTGAAATATTCAAGATAAAATAAGGAAAATTTAATTGATTGTAGTGGATAAAATACATATCTAGTTTAGTATTATAGATTATAATAATGAAGAAAATAAATAAATAAATATACTATACCATGGAAAAAAAATTAAATTTAGATTATTGACATTTTGACAGTACCAATATGTATTAGAAGCGAATTACTAAAAATATACATCGCATGTATGTATGAAATCACATATATAGTATGTACGTATATATGTATGTATTGTGTATATTGTATCTGATTTATAAAATTAATTGAAAAACAATTTTATAGCACATTAAATCGATTAAAAAAAATTAAAAACGAACATAAAATTGCTTTTTACGTTATATAGTACATAAAATTAAATAAAGTGAAGATATTTTTTTCCTTACTATTTTGAAAAGTATTCTGTATATTAGAATATGTTTTACCTTTTATGTCATACATTAAGTTTTCTAAAATTAACTTAAAAATTGACAAGTTAATGATTTTCAATTTCATTTGAAATGTTAAGTAAAAACAGAAAAAAAAACAAACTTTTTATACTGTTTTTTTAATTGAAATTTTTAACATTTTCACATGAAAAATATTTTATTTATGTGATTTATTTTAAATTAGAAATTTATTTCAGACTGATTTTTTTGTCTTTCAAAGAATTGATAAAAAAAAAAACTTTTTGCACTGTAAAAAGATCAACTGTTATGAAACCATCGAAAAATATTTTTTTTAAAAAAAATGAAGAAAAATAATCTAATGGGAAAAAAATTACAACACGGAAATGAACTATCTCAAACAGAAGCCAACAATTAGATGAAAGGAAGAATTATGTTGTTAAGAAAACCATTGGTATTGTAGTACCAATATGTCAGTATATAAGCCAATTCTATATGTATGCTTCATAGTTACTGAAACATTGATGTAATGTAAATAAAAGCAACAGGATTAATGTTTTATTTCATAGTTTAAAAAAAAAAATTTCAGGACATTTTTCTTCTATTTCAAACTGAGGTAATAATAGGCTCTTCTTTTGAATATAAAATAACTTTAAGTCCTTTTAGATTAAAAATAAAAAAATTGTAACATTGAAATTCTTTAATCTCTAATCTATTCAAAAATTTAAAAAAAAACAATACATGTGTTTAAGTTAAATTTGGTTATACTATACATAAATATAAATATAAAAATAAAATTGTGTTTCTCCTTTTAACAAGTATAAAAAGTTTATTTTTAATTTATTCAACTGTTCATTCTAATTTTGACTCTTAATTAATTTCATATGAAAATTAATATAAACACAATAAAAACAAAAGAATAATAATAAGCGACAAGTTTATAGCACACATAATTTAAATACCAACATAATCTAATTCCCTGTTGATTTAATACTATATGTATATTGTATGTGATCCTTTTTATACCATTCTCTAGTTTTTCAATAAAATATATGTTTGTCTAATTATTTTGTTGGTCATATACACTAAACAGTGGTAGATAATTCGGTTATTGTACATTGTATAATATTCAGCAAATAGACTTAAAATTATCATTTAATATATGTATGTAAATACACTTAGAAAGATGTTGAATTACGATATATAACGAAATATAATACATGGTGTTTCTAGTTTTGAATTTCATTTTTGTGGAAATCAAATTTTTCAATAGATATTCTGGATGAATTTTAGAAATCAGTCATTTTATTCTCATAAATTTCGGCTTTCAAATTACGCTAGTTATATGTAGAAACACAGGTAGCTAAAATTCAATGTCAAATCTAGTTTCTTATAAAATCTAAGAAAAAAATGATTTACAGCGAAAAAATCGAAAATTATCTATTGTGTTAGGAATTCAATAGCGTTGGCAAAGCTTATAGAGCTGTAAAAAAAAAAAACTCAGTAGAATTCTACCACAGTATTTACATGCTTCTCTCCTATCTCTATACAAAGTATTTTTAGTAGAGTTCTTAAACGTGAATATTGTTATCATTTTCATAACACACATTAGTTTACATTTCAAATTTAACAAGGGCACCCTATATATAGTAAAAATACATACTTATATTACTGTACATACTTATGCGGTTATCAAATGTAATTTTATGACAATTAATTCCCATTTCGAGTTGTAATTTTTGTTTTTGTTATTGTTGCAAAAAAAAAAAAAAAAAAAAAAAAGACATGAGAAATTCATTTTCATTTTTCTAGAAAATATATTCGAAATAATATTCCCTTAACTGAGCATTATATACTGATGCGTTTGTAATTATCATTTGTTCAGTATATTCAGTTTCAATTAAAGTAATTACATATTAGTCCTTGCTGGAATATATACAATTTTATGCTAAAGTATTTCAAATATTTAAATACCAATTTTGCATATCTATACGTGTGGTACCTATATATGTACATATATCTACTTGTTATATAAAAAAAGATTTTTTTTTTTTTTTACCTCGTCCTCATCATACTACATATATTTACATAGACTGTAATTTTTAGTTTATTTTTACCTTTTTTCTCATAGTATGTAAAATAATTATTTTATTCCCTTTTTTTTTTTTTTTTGTATGATCCACTTCCACATGCACATTATTACCACATTGTTATAATGTGATTAACATTTTATCACGCGGTTATTGTGGTTATTTGACCAACTATTGTGCAGATAATTTGTACATGATTGAGCCTTCAACATTACAAAAAACAAAACAAAAAAGAAAACAAACAAACAAATTAATAAATAAATAAATACGAAAATAGAAAAAATTAATACTCAAACAAAAATGAAACACGAGACATTGACATTACGGTCGTTGTCATCATTTTAATTCCATTTAAGTTCGTATGTATGTATGTAATATAAGTTCAATTCAATCATTATTAATTTATTTCTTTAAATTGACGGCACACTTAAATATAATTAAATGTAATTTATTTAAGTACGATTACATAGTGTTTTTTTTTTATTTTTTATTTTTGCTATATATGTACATACATATGTATGTATGTATAATACATATGAGGGACATGACAACCGAGTTTACAACACAAAAATCAAAATAATATTATATGCTACACTATTTTACGAGTATTTATATAAATATAAAAAAGATAAAGGAAACCCAGTAGTAAAAGGATGGACATAAAAAAAAACGAAAAAATGAAATAAAATAAAACAAGTAGTAAAAAATAACACAGATATAAACATTTCCGATGAAAGTATTAATTTTCAAGAAAATAAAATTATTTCGATATTACTTATGGCTATGTGTTTTTATATATTTTTCCGTTTTTTTTTTTTTTTTTTTTCACTTAAAAACTAATACAAACGCAAAATATTTAATCAACAGATGGATTTTTTTTTGTAAAGTAGAAACCTATGTTATTTTTAGAATAATTCGATTTCAAGTTTTAAATGTTATTTAATCAACATCAAATTCTTATCAAAAAAATTTCAATCATTTCTATTTTATATTAAATTTTTTTTTTTTTATTATTTATTACATCTATTAAATACGAAAATTTGAAACGTTCAATATCAAGGATACTTTGTGTTTTTTTTTTCTTCTCTTTTTTTCCAAACGCCTGCTTAAAATGTGTAAAATTATATCACATACTGCAAGTTCACGAGAATTAAAATAAATAATTTATATGAATAGTAAAGTAAAAGCAAAAATGAAATATGTTGATAATGAAGAAAATTTATACGTATGTACATATCTACCTACATCATATTAAATTCTATTTTAAGAATATTTATTTTTGAATATAACAAATTTTAATTTATTTTTAATTTTTTGAAAAAAAAAACCATCAGTTTTTTAGTCTTTATTTTGTACCCAGAAACTATTTATGTTTTTAAATTCAAGTGCAAAATTATAATAAAAATTTAACAGTATATTATTATCACCAAGTTGATGGTTTGAGTTTGTTATATACGTATGTACGTTTGTAGAAGGAAAGAAAACTTAAAATGATATATCTTCTTACACAGGGTGTTTCGTTTGGTTTCGTTTGAAATGATACAGTGATAGGTGTCTCCGAGACAAACAAAAAATCGTATTAGTGGCGTTGAAGTTTTTTTGCACTTTTTTCACAAAACACCTCATAACTTTTTACAGGGGCACTCAAGGGTCACTTTGTATTCAGAAAAAATAAAGAATACCCTTTGCCCTTTCAAACAAAACCCTACTTGTCCTTCTACCCTGAACCCTACAAAAGTTAGACGCGTTCAAATTCAAAATTTGTTTTTTCATCATTTTTTTTTTTCGAAAATTAATTTAAGTTTTTTTTTGAGCAAAACAGGGTTAAACACAAAAATTTTTGAAAAATCCACAAAATTTTGAATTTTTTGAATACAAAGTGACCCTGGAGTGCTTCTGTAGAAAGTTATGGGGTGTTTTGTGAAAAAAGTGCAAAAAAACTTCAACGCCCTCTAGCGGCCAAATCGTTGGGATTTACCCCCCCCCCATCCCACCAATTCGATTTTTTGTTCGTCTCTATGAGACTCATCAATGGTATCATTTCAATCGAAACCAAACGAAACACCCTGTATACTTATGAAAATATCTCTGATATACATCTTTGCTTTTGCAAACCAGAACAAGAGTGTGTCTTTTTGTTTTCAATTTAAATTTCCGTGAATTTGATTAAATCTTTAAATTTAATTCTTCTCATCCTATTATATGGCACCTTATTAACTGGTGTAATTTTTGATTTTAGTTTTCTATTTCTAATATTATTTTTCATATTTCATCAACACAGAAGTCAGAATATCTTAATTGTTAAATGAAATTTTTATTAAATCACAACAAAGATATATTTTTGTTTTTCTTTTATTTTTCCTTTGAATTCAATTCCCTAACATACTTTGGTAATTAATTATGAAAAACTTAATTGTATATACAGTATATATACCTTTTATAAAAAGAAATTTTCTGAATTTAAAATTAAAATATTTCCATAAATTTCCTGGGAAAATAATAAATTAAACAAACATATGCGCGAATAAATTTGTTAACTTATGTATATTATTTATACGTGTTGTATTTGTTTTTTTGCATCGAATTTTTGTCATACTAAATCTCGTTTAATAAATTTTTAAATAAATATAATAAAAGCTATAAATAATCAAAATTTATATTCTCCAATTTAATAAATATATGTAAGTATTTTTTTATTTTTTTTAAATTTATCAATTCAACTTTTCGTATTCATTTAAATTTCTTAGAAACATGTTACTGTAAATATTGATATTATACAAATAGATGTTTTATGTTTCAAAGAAAAAACAATAGTGTCTTAAACCTGTATAAATATTATTTTATCTTCAGATAATCTGTTCATTATTTGGAAAAAAAAAAATAATAAAAAATATGACTTATTAACAAATAAATAAGGCAAAAGAAAATTCCAATAAAAAATACCACCATTTTATAATACTTTTTTTTATGTATACATACAGATACAATAATTCAAAAACAATTATTTTTCAATAAATCCTTAAATAATCCCTTAGAAAATTTCACAATTATATCTAAAGTAAATTCTAATATAATCTTGAAATAACCCAAAAATTTGATCCTAAATGATCCTTAGATAATATAATATCTCCTGTAATAACTTCCTATTTCTATTTTTTTTTTTTTTTTTTTTTTTTTTTTTTTTTTTTTGTAACTATGAATTTACTTTCACAAAAACAAATATGTTTTTTTTTGTCTTTATTTTGTTCCGTTTTCCATTATTCTTGTTTGTTTATTGTTTTTTCTTTTGTAGATATATGTATGTATATAATTTTCTAAACAAGTGAATTCTTTGTTTTAAAATAGCAAGAAGATTCCTAAGATTGTGCCTTTAAAAATTTAATTATATATTTTTATTTTTGTTTTTTTTTTCTACGTTTTTATCTTTTTCTTAGAATACGCTCAAGAAATTTATGTTTTTCCTTTAAACAATATTTTATTCATATACATTTTTTTTTTGTCGATATCATTTTATTTTTCTTCCAATTAAAACAGCAGGTAAATTTTTTTTTCCCTCTTTATTTGCAGTCATTGATATTGAAAATTAGCATAAAGTTCATAACAACACGAGCGTGTTATTTTTTCTATATACATATGTATGTATGTGTATTTATACATGGTTGATTCCTTGTTTTATTTTGTGTAATTTTTTTTATAATAGATAAAAACTTTCGTTGAATTTTTTTTTTTTTTTTTTTTTTTTTCTTCAAAAGTTTACACATGTTTTTCTTCATGCTTCAACAATTGGAGAAGCAGGCGTTATAAAATAAAGGAAATTTTTTATAATCATATCTTTATACAAGAAAAAAAAAGTAGTGAAAAATATTTGCACATCTGATATCTATATATTTTTATCTAAATATAAAAACACACAGAAATTCGAGACGTACGAATTAAGAAAAAAAAAAATGAAGTGGAAACATATCAAAAGGTTAGTATTCAACAATCAAAAAAAAATTTGTTTTTTGATAGAGAAAGTGAAATTATTTTCGAATTTTTTTGTCTTGTCTTATTCTTCATTTTTCCTTTTGCTTATTTTCTCTTATTTTTTATGAAGTTTGAAAACATTTTTTAGTCGTATTTAACATTACAATAGAAATTAAATTGAAAGGATTTTATTTAAGATCGGCTTTAAAGGACAAAATTTGTTTTTCCCTTACGTGTGTTATATGTAAATTTAAAAAAGTTAAAATTTTTCTTCTTAACAAAGAAAATTGGAAAAATAATAATAAAAAAAGCTAACTCAGAAATTATTTAACAATACAATGCTGCTTTTATTTATTTTCATTTTTTTTTTTTTGTCATTGCAGATTTCAATGGTATGAAATTTTACAAGATAATACATAATAAAGTCTGAATTTTCGATGATAAATAATGGAATCGTTAGATCATATTATATATGAACAATAAAAACAACACCATAAATAAAAAAAAAAAGTTTTCAATACAAAAGACAAATTAATATTAAATGATAAAAAAAATTTGTTGAAGATGATATTCAAATTTTTTTTTCTCTTTATATTCAATTTTAAAAGGTTAAAAATAAGATATTTCAGATTCTATTGTAAATTTACAAAAGAAGATGAAAAAAAAAGAAGGAAAAAATAAGTTTTCACATATTTTATTCGTTTTTTTAAAGGCTTTAAATTAAATTTGATAGTTTTTTGAATTTTTTTAGAGCATTTAAAGTAGAACGATTGCAAGAAAATTTAGTTTCTATAGTTAAATTTATTTTTGATTAGTTTCTCTTCATTTCAATCTGCCGACACAAAATGAAGAACTTTTTAAAAGAAATTATTTCATTTTATATATGTACATATTTTCAAATTTTTTTATATCTGCAAGTTTTTAAAAGCTTGACTAAAGTATTCCTTCAATAATATCCCTTGACTTGAGAAGTCTATAAAAATTATTAAAGTACGACAAAAATGGCAATATAATAGTGTGTGACACTGTTTTCCAGCACAAGGAGTTGAATTCAATGAAAAAAGAAAATATGACATATAAAAGGTACATATAGACTATATGATTATTATTCTTTTGTTGTTTTTGTTTGTTTTAAATGTGTATGTGCATACATTATAGTTTTTCATTTTTTAATCTTTTCATTTTCTCATACATATATGTATGTATTTATTAAGTTAATTTCACATTTTATTTTAATTCTTATCATCAAAATCATTATCATAATAATAATAATGTTTATCGTGTAGTAAATTGTATTAATTTCATAACATTTTATAAATACATACATATATGTATGTATATTATATACATATGTATATTGAATACATAATAATACATAGACTATAAGAATAATAAAACACGTTATAACATATATATGTATATACATATAGGTATATATAAATACACATTGATCATTCTAATGGAATATTAACTTCTTGAATTTGATAGTGTTTACACGTATCCAATATCTGAATTTCATATTTACTAGGAATCTAAACTTTCATAAAGGATGTTTAAAAATTATAATTTATGAATTAAATGGAAATTTTGAAAATCTTAAAGTATTTCAATTTCGATTTGAATTTTTTGATTCGCATGTACATACATAATTTAACTTTGAATTTTTGTATGCATTAATTTAATTTTAATTTTGATTTCGAAATTAAATAAAATCATCATTTTTCATCTTAACAAAACAGTTAATCAATAAGAATCAATAGTCCTTCTTTACTTAGCTTTCATATTTAAAAACTTGAACAAAATATATCCAACCAGCACCCTGTTTATAAAATAAACACATAAACTATTGTATAAACTATTATTGTGTAACCCACATATAATAAATAAAGTTAAAATATTGTTTATAAACATTAGAAACAAAAGAAAAATAAAAGATTATATGATATATATGTATAGTAAGTATATAATGTGTTGTTATGTATGTACATATGGCGCCTTTCAAGACAAAATGAAATTTTTTTTTTCACCGATTCTTTTTGGATTAACAAATTTTTTGCACATATTGTATTATATTATATGTATATAATATATAAATATAAAATAAATCATTAAAAACAATCTTCAAAATATGTATAATATTTTATATCAATAAAGTACTATTTCAATATCACATACATAGAACAGTGAAAATAAAAATAAATTTTCATCAAAATTTCGTTAATTATGAGAACTTTTTCAGTATTTAGTTTGCCTGTGAAAATCTTATAAGTATGCCGATATTTAGGATGATAAGATAAAAATCTTGTTGTGGGACACAGAAGCTTTTAGTCCTTCAATCTGATATTTTATCTCTTATATTTTCTATTTTTTTTTTTAGAATAAGTGAATAGAATGTCTGTGGTAATATTATAGATTTTTTTTGATAAGATACTCATATGTATTCCTATTATTTTGTTATACTTTTGTACATACGTAAATTTTGTATCATATATAGTTTATATAGGTATGTATGTATGTTTTTCGTTTTTTTTTTTTCATATTACATTGAAATTATATACATAGCATCCTTACAAATAATATCTAAATCTAATACACATCCCCAATGTTTTTATTATTATTATTTCTATTGTTTATTGTATTCTCGATTATATACAAAATAATATAATATATGTACATATGTACATACTATACATATGTACATATGTATGTATAATAAGCTTTATGTAAAAGTTAGGGGCCATCATTTCAAATTTCTAACTTTTTACGAAAAATAAAAATGAAATTTGTTTAACTTCTTTAAAAGAAGATAATAATAATATTTGCTTGATAATACAAATTATTTACAATTTTATATATGACATGGAGAGCTCGTTGTTTACTACCTATATTTATTCAATATATCAAACTTATTTTTGAAAGGAATAAAAAAAAAGGAAATAAGACCTTTTGAAGTGATACTTATCAATTCATCTTTTTAGTATTAATAGAAAAAAAAAAACTATCAAAACAGAGTTCCAGAGACTTTTCTTTTGTTTATAAAGTTAAAATTTTTGTAATCCAATAAATTACATTAGATTATGGCACCTACATATAGGTACATAAGGATAAGATTAATATATGTATTCAAGTATGACTTCTTTCTTCTTTATTTAAATTTTTTTAAATGGAATTTCGTTAATTCGTTTACTTAACAAAAATTATGATTTGAAAGTTATTAAATGAATTATTACCATATAGGGTTATTTCTTTTTACTGATGACATCGCTAGCACATGAAAGGAGAAAAAAAATAGATAGGGATAGAAAGAGTGTTCATAAAAATAAAAAGTTTAAAAAACCTCAAAATTGAAAAAAAAAAAAAAATTTTTGTATATTTTTATAATGACTATAAAATATCACTTAAAATAGCATAAAACTGAATAAACTTTTTCTTTTCTTATCGTAAATAATTTACTAAAACGGCATTTCCTTGACTTTTGAAATCTTCTTCACTTTTTCCATTTATTTATTAATTTACTCAATTTGTTTTTGTTTTACATTGTCCTACTAGTACGTTTTTGTAAAATGATTTTTGTTATTAGTTACTTGTTATATTTTCATTAAAGTTATTTTAGATGATTTTTTATATTTTTAAATAAAATATGAAAAAGTACTTCCTTGTAGTATTTATACGTACATATATATATATACATACCCATGTACATACATATGTACCCACATAAAAAAATTGTCCTTAATTTTTTTTTTTCATTTTGTGTGTGTTTAAAAATACCTTTTATTTTCATTGTTCAACTTCCGGTGTTGTTTCTAAATAATAATTTGAACACAATAACGACAAAAAAAAGTAATAAAAAAATAAATAATAAAGTAAAAAAAAAAAGGAAAAATAGAGTAGGTGTGTTATTTATGTATATACAGGAAAAATCTTTATACAATGAAAAATATATAAAAAAAATTTATATGGACCTTTATGTTGTTGAAAAAAAAATTTTTTTTTCTATTTTTATTTATTAATTTTGTTTTTTTTTTTTTGTGTGTTAAAATTTTGTCATACACATTTGTGAAATGAATGTGACATATGGTTCATAGGACATTAATCGCAAAACAAAAATAAATAATTGAATTAAAGAATAAAAATATCATTGTGTGTATTTGTAAATGAAAAAAAAAATATGTATTTTTTCAGGACAATTGTATTATGTATTTCAATTTATATAAAAAACGTTTATACATATGTACATATATGTATTTATTTTGTGTATACAAACAGAATTTTTTTTTTTTTTAGACTCAACAATAAATCCAATATGTTTTATTCAAAATAACCGATCCAAATTGGCTTAAAAATATTTTATCCATCTTTCAATAATATTCATGTATAAGGTATAGATACTATAGATATTTTCAATTTCATTTCAATGGAAAAATTTTCAAAATAAAATTCTACACAACAGCAAATTGAATTCGAAAAAATAATAAAATACATTTTCATATCATTTCAGGAAGATAAACTTTAATATTTAAAAAAAATTCACTATAAAAACATTTGATACTCTTTAAAGCTGTACTACTAATGTATGTACATAACTTACATACAAGCTATCTTTTGTTGAGAGCTTCAAAGAAAAAAAAATCCACCCGGATTTTTAATATGAAAAATGACTACACAGGAATCAAACATTAAAGAACAACCCATAAACAAAATTCAAAAAGCATAAAATAGGAAAAAAGCAAAAAACAAAAACAAAAATGTTCAAATGAAATTAACTAAATATAATGTTGTTTTTTTTTTTTTTTTTTGTTTTGTTTTGTTTTGTTTTGCTTTGTAATCTTTTGATGCATAAACTGAAACGAAAATTTCCAGTTCACTTTATCTCAACTTAAACTTTTTTTTTTCACTTTTATTTTTACTTAGACTTTTCTTTAATTTAATGTCGTCTTTAATAAAATTTCATTTTAATATCATTTCCTTAATTTCTTTTTTATTTTAACCTTTATTTTTTCGGAAATCTACTTTTCTTATTTATTCAAATTTAATATAAAAAAAATCTTATGAGTAAATTAAATGTTTAAGAATTTTTAAGATTACCTATACACGTTGTTTTTTTTTTCTTTCTTTCAAAATTATTTTGTTAAAATATATAAAAAAATCGTGTGTGAAAACATCATTGTTTTTTTTTTTTTTTTCAAAAATTTAAAGAAAAAAAACATTAAAATTAGAGAGAAAAAAAATAAATAAAAAACTTTTTAAAAAGATTTTGTAATTTTTTTTTTTTCAATTTCCATATTATACGTATATTGAAATTTATGATGTTACTACATATATATGTATGTATATGAAATCTTATTTTACATAAAAGACACATAAATACCTATACCACCAAATATTACATAAATTTTGATAATACTTTAAAATACACTAAAATGTATTTAAAAAAAGAAACTGTCTATCTTGTCGAACTTATCAAAAATATTGAACAATGTGAAAAGTAAAAAAAAACAACTATATATGTATTATACATATGTAATATGTATATATTTAGTAAAATACATAATTATAAGTATAAATAGACGATAATAATAATGTTGGGTAAGAAAATTTCATAATTAGATTTTTCGTTAATAATATAAACAAGTAATTTAATATAATTTTTATTATAATGGGAAAATAATTGAATATTTTACAGAAGTTTTAACGTTATAAATGTCTGAACAAAAGTAACAATAATAAAGAAGAAGAAAAGGAAATATATATGTACATAAATATGAAATTTTGTTGTTGTTTAGTACTTCTATTATTATTCAATTTAAATTAAATCTAATTTAGACTTAATTTTAGTTCGTATTTCCTGTTATTTATAATCTTTTAGTTATTATTAAATACTAATAATTTTTGTTGTTTATAATAAGTTAGATATTTAAATTGTTCGTTAAAAAGATATAATATATATTGTCATTGTATATTGTGATACATATATGTATGTAATTAAAATATGTATGTTCATTTGTTATTGTTATTAAAATTTTGGATTAAAACGAATTATGAATTTGAAAAAAAAAAGATAAATGAAGATACACATGTAGAATAATCTTTTTGTGTTTATACATAGTTTAAAAGTTTATCAATGATATGTGGCACTGAATATTAAATAGAACAATAATACTGAATAATTTTTCATTTGAAAATAAGTAATTTTGATATTGAAACAGTTTTAAATTGTTGTATTAAATTAATAATAATTATAGGTAATCATTATATAGAACGGTTGATATGTTTCTAGAAAATACCTTCTTGTGTAAAATCGTGTTATATGAGACCTGAAGAAAGTACAAAGAGGAGAGTAAGGTTTTAGAAAA
The DNA here is from genome assembly GCA_939192795.1 of Bombylius discolor. NCBI lineage: Eukaryota > Metazoa > Arthropoda > Insecta > Diptera > Bombyliidae > Bombylius > Bombylius discolor. Next base: position 8,683,691 of record OW584243.1, on the reverse strand, counting down.
GAGAAGATGGAGGATTGACGAGAAAGGAGAGTTTTCTTCAAATAAATCCCTTTTTATATTTTTTAAAATTTTGGATTTTTTTTTTTTTTTCAAATTTAGATAAAAAATCACAAAATTTTGACTTTGACTTGTTGAAAAATCCAAAAGACTTTCAAAGCTGAGTGAACTTTGACAGATTCGAACCCGAGAACTCTAACTCCAGATGCCAGCATTTTTCCGTTTCGGAATCATCCTGTATATACAGACGTTAAATAGTATAAATACAAATAGTATTAAACGAAAAATTACTGCAAATTTGTGATCATGCTGAGATGAAACCATGTTGTAGGTGGATTTTTTGTATATACTATACATATAAACTTTTTTTTTTTCTTAAAGTTGTCTGAAATCATAATCTAAGGTCATTAAGATTAACAAAATATTTATGTAGCTTTCATCTCTAATATTTTTTTCTCATTACATTTCTTACATTTCCTCACAATTCTCTAATACAGAAAATAAAAAAAAAAATAGAAAAGGAAAAACAAAAGCATTCAGAAAATTTAAACAAATGATTATAATTCACACAAAGTGGAAAAAATCAAATTCATTTTGACTTAATTAAATTATCTGTCATTATCGTAACGACTTTTTGTTTTTTTTGTTTGTTTGTTTAAATAAAATCAAAACAAAAAAAATAATAATAACCATAAACCATTAAATTTGATGTTAAACGTTAAATATATATATACATACAAAAGGTTAACTAACCAATTAATTTAAAGCACAAAACAAATTCATGAAAATAAATTTTAAATTCAATCTGTGTAACTTTTACACATTGTTTTTTTTTTTTTTTCAATTGATATTATCTGCCTCTGTTTTTTTTTTTACAAACAATTTAACATATTAAATTCATAAAAAAAATCGAGATTATATGAAAAATTCATAAAAAAACGAAATATTTTCGCTTGATATTTTAAACGATTTTCATAAAATTTAATTGAATTAAACGAATTGCACACAATAATGTGATTACATAAATCTTTAATTCATGAACATTTTGTTTTTCCATATACATATGTATGTACGAGTATATGAATGTACATTTGTAGATAAAAAAAAAGGTTATGGATGATATTTTGTATATAAAATCAACATGAGTAAAAATTTACACAAAATAATACATATAATATAATCTTGTAACGGACAATGTATTCGAGAAAATACTCGTATTCAACCAGTTCACATCAACTCTCTAAATAGTTATTATTTTTTGAAAATCTATATAATTACGAATGAATAATTTGTAAAATCTGGAAGAATATGATATAATGATGTAGAATACAAATATTAAAAATGATTATTTTTTGAACTGAAAAATATTTGTTCATAAATTTAGAAGTTTTCGATGACGTAAAATGAAGTGTACATAATATATGTACATATGTATTCCACCCGCTATTCCAGCGACTCACATTTTAAATTTTTCCAGAAAAAGAAAAGATTTTGAATACTTTTTTACAAAATAATTATTCGTTTCATAACCAAAGTGTAAATTTTAAGCATTATTTTAATTTTTTTTTTTTTTCATATTAAGATTTATTTTTATTTTTTGAGAGATGTATCTTTTTTTTATAGCCATTTGGTAAATTAAATTCAGAAAAGCTTTTAATTGAGAATTTCATAAACCAATTTTAATTCACATAATGTAAATATAAGCTTTTATATACTCGTATGTATATATTTTATTGTCTTGTTTAATTTTATTGTATGATATTTATTATTCGATAATAATACGTGTATCGGTATACCGAAAACAATATAAAATTGTTATAAATATTTTTCCAACAAAACATTATATTGTGTTTGTTGGATAAAAAAGATACAACAGAGAAAAAAAAATTAATAGTATAGCAATAAAACCATCATGAATTTATAATTTAAAATACGATAGATTAATCGTCAAATAAATATTATTACACTTAATGTGAGTATGAAAACAATTATACAAATTTATTACATAAAAACAAATACAAATACACATATTTGAAAATTAACAATAAACTTAAATATGAACATCTATCATTAATATTGAAATCTAGTGATACCATTCGATTTTAAAAGAGATTAGAAATTGGATTAAAGGATAGTAAATATTTTTAAAATTAAAAAAAGAAAAAAAAATAGTTTTTGCTTTAGCAGTAGAAAACAATAATGTTTGACGAATACTGGTTTATCAAGGCGCGGTTTTTTAAAATTTACAAAAAAATATTGTAAATTTTACAGTTTCTCTATATAGAAAATGGAAAATTTATTTTATAACATCGACATTTTTTCTTCTTCTATAATATATGTTTCAGAAAGGGTTATTGTACAAAATATGGGATTGTTTGTTTTTCTATTCACAGATGATTAATTAAACAAGTGATGCATAAAATAATTATTTTTGAAAACATATTACATATATTATTTTGTTGTTTTCCTTTCAAAAATTTTACGTTGTTTACAATGTATTAATAAAAAAAAAAAAAAGGACAAAATAAAATAAAATATATATAGAAAATACATTTCTTAACAGATTATAATATCTTCCTTTTTTTTTTTTCTTCTTCACCTCCCTCTTCTTTTCAATATTTTGTTTTTGTTCAATTATGCAAATTAAATTTCAGCTTATCACCAACCAAAAAAATGTCTTGACGTATACTATAATAGCATTTTTATTTCTTAGAAACACTTATTTTTTTTATATGCTTTCACTTTCTTATTTTTTTTGTTTTGGTCTTGTAATTTTATTTTTTTTTACTTTTAACTTATTTTCCTTTTTAATTTTTATTCATAGTATCTAGAATACAACTTGTATATACTATACATAATCATATATACAAGGATCTGACTACATATGTACATATACATATATATAGTTTATCATATGAATATTTACCTTGGGAATTTATCAAGCATGTAGTGTGTCTCAGCAGGAATATATACATACATATATACATACATACATATGTATGTATATTATATAATTTAATATTAATCATGTACTTATATTACAAAGTTTTGATAATTTTATTATACTATATAGACAAGATCATTATATTAAAGTTTGAGTATTATTTGTTTATTTTATTTTTTTTATTCTGTCATCCTAACTATATTTTTTTTTCTTTCTGATAAACATTTAAATTGAATAAAAAAATTAAATTTAATGAACTGTTAAAAATTAAACCTCTATTAAAAATTTTTTTTTTATTATCGTAATGACTTGATTATCGATATATGTATATACATATGTATACATATGTACACGCAATCACCATCATCATCATTAGGATCGGGAATGACTAATATTATACGTTGTATAAAGAGAGAATATATATAGCACGCGAATTTAAACCCTTTTTCGTCCTTTTTTTTTCTATAGTTTATACTTTTTGCAATTTTCTTTTATTTATGTTATTTGTGTTTTCTTTTTTTGTTATCTAGTTTTTTATTGCTTCTTTCACTTAAAACATTTTTCATGAAGAGCGATACTTTTCCACGCCATCAATTTTTAACCCTTATCTTTATATGGTCGGTCTGTATACTTAGAAAAAGATATAATTCTCATTTATTATCATTTATCTTGTTGTTTTATTTTACTTTTTGATCTCATTTTTTTTTTTAAATTTTTTTTCATTGTTTACAATTTTTTTACTTGTTTATTTTTATGTGAGCTTTCTTCTGTATACAAATATTGTAATGTCATATGCATATAAAAAAATTTACGTATATTATATTCACATATAACATACAACACATATGTATGTGCGTACGATGAACAAGAGAGTTCAATGTTTTACTTAACATTTAAATAAATTAAATTTTTATTTTATTATTAGCTTTGATGTGGTTTACATATTATTTAACATAGAGAACACAACTTGAACCTGAAAATAAAAATAAATAAACAACAACAAATATTATATAATTTTGTAAATAAGAAAACATGACATTGAAATACAAAACAAACAAAAAATAAATTGTTTTTCCAAATTCTTGTTTTTTTTTAAATTTTGCTTTTATTCAAATTGAAATATCAAGGACATCAAAAATTACAATTAAAATTATATAAGAATACGTTTTTAGCTTTTTTTAACCTTAGACATGGCAGATAAATTTTATTCAAAAATTTGAAGATGTTTTTTATTTTTCAACTTTTTTTTTCTTCAAAAAGCTATATCTCAGTATCTCGTGGATCAAAAACTGATATGTTCTGACCAAAATCTGTAATTCAAACGAAAAGATTGCTTTAAAGAGCAATTCTAAAGAAAACACTTCAATAATCTTTTTTGTGAATATATGTGAAAATTGTACGTTTTTAAACGAATTTTACATTTTATCTTTAAAATCAAATTAAACACGAGTTCACCGTACACTTCTACTAATTTGAGGATTTTTAAAAAAGGGAGTGGTTGCGTAGAAATTTTCAATGGAGAAATTAATAAAGTTTCAAGATCGTAGTCCAGGTTTATAATAAAGCTCAAAATGTAAATCTAGGGTTAAAAATGCACGAAACTTACAAACATAATTTTTAAACAAAAGTAGTACATAAGTATATTTTTTCATTTATAAACTTTAATTTTTTTAATTTTTTTATTGAATAAAATTCAACTTTAATAAAAAAAAGAGCAATATCAAATATCAGACCGCACCATTTATTATTTTTCATTCACAATTTTAAAAGGAAATTTAGAAATCCCCTTCAAAACGTCTTAATATAGGACTTTATAAAAATGTTAGAAAATGGCTTCTATCGGAAAATAATAATGATATCTGATACGAAAACAGATTACATTTTAGATACATAAAATTTTTATAGTTATACTCATATTACCATTTATCACTTAATATATATTTAACATTTGCGTCAATTCTTGTACGTTTTGTAGACAAAATCTATTTTAAATTTGAATATCTTCGAATCACATAATATTTCTTGTAATATGTTTTGTTCTGATATTTTTCTGGCTCTCTGGTATGCGGATTGCTACATATGTATATGTCAAAATTTGTTTTGCAGTGAAAGGAATTCTCTGAATAAGTTTCAACGTTCTTTTTTCATGAAAATATGCAGTCTTAAAGAAAAAACTAATTGAATGTAGACAAGAATTTACCCAGCGTAAGTTGACAATTACTTAATGTATTAAAACACAATAAATATAGTGTAATATACTATACATCAATGTTGTTTAAAGATCGACCTTTATAACAATCTGTTGACAATACCTTTTTCATTTTGGTTTTATTGTTTTTCATGTTATATAATACTCGTTAAATATTGATTTTCCATTAAGAACAATAGAGAGAAAAATAAAAGGAAATCTTTAATAACAACGAAAAAAATCATTTTTAGTATTATCTTACATTTGATCCATTGATGTATGTATGTATGTATCCAAATATCCGCACTTTAAATGTAATCTCATCTTTTTCCTGAAAGGATTTTACAATAACAAAAAATTTATTGATAATAAAATAAAAAGAAAATTAGAAATTGTTGTAGGTGTCATTTAAATATATTTTGTGTTTTGGATCTCATGAAACATCTTCCATCCTATATATTGTGGATTTTACAATTTTATAAATGACGTAAAACTTTACAATTATAACCTAGAAAATTTGAAAATATAAATATTTTTAGTCTTTAACATTGTATTTTTACTATTTAACGTCTGTATATACAGGATGATTTGTATTTGAAGGTCAATATGTCAATAATGAGCTAAGTAGGTACCAAGTTTACTTAGCTTTAAATGAGTACCAATTTAACTGAATTGGGTACTGAAGTAGTTGGTTGATGATTCTACTTACTGAGTATATAAGAAACATCTAAAAAAAATAACAGTACCAGCTCTATCATACGAATATATTCGTTCTCTACCAACAAGTTTAGTGGTTCGTTTTCCACTTTAAACTGTAGGTACATGTATGACAGAAAAAATGGTCAGAAATCTTTAAAATGTAATTTGAGCAGGTTGTAACTCAATTTGAGTCGTGCAGTAGCTAAGCTATGGAGAACTATCGAAGAAGAAGAATATCTAATTGTTGTTTAAAAATTTAGAAGATAATCATTCTTTTTTCTCATAAATAAAACGCAAATCAATCATAGAACTTTACACATAAAGGTGAATTATTATTTTATGGTTCTATGGATTTTTCATAATAAATATAATATAATTTCTATTTTCTCTTCTTTCTTCCTTTTTTTAATTATTTCTCATTTTATTTATAAATTTTTTAATATTTGTTTTGTTTTGTTTTTTTTGTTGTTGTTGTTTTCTTTTGTTGTTGTTTTCTTTTATTTATTTCCGTTTATTAGTATATAGGTGGTTATGTTTTCCTTATAATCAATCTTTTCTAAATAACATCAGTCATAAAAGTTTCACTTTTTTTTTTTTTTTTGATAAATTTACAGAAAAGCCTTGAGACACCCTTTCTATATTCCACTGATGATTATTTATTTTCAATATCAATAAAAATTTTCAACTTTTTCATTTCGGTTTTCAAATAATAAAATAACAAAGCTTTACTTTCACTTTTATTTATTTATTTATTTATTTTGTTTTTCACACTTGAATACTTCACAGTTTAATTATATTCATCATCTAAATTAATTTATATACAAAATCAAACGAAAAACTTTTTTTTTCTAAAAAAAAAAAATTAAAGGAACAAATAAAATGAAAAGCAAAATGAATTGATAGAAAAAAAAAAGTAAATAAATAAATCTTTTGAGAAAAAAGAAAATTAAGGAATTTTTTTTTTAAACAGACAAAAAAATATGCAGGTGAAAATACAACGGTTTATTCTATTTCAAAAAGCTTTTGTTGGCTTTTATTTTAATTTTGCGTTTTTTTTTTTTTTTTGAAGAAATCTTTGAAGTTTTCTGGACGTTAAATTTGATAAAGTTTTGTTCATTTTTTACTTTACTTTCAAAATTTTCTTATCAAACTTTTTGTCTTTTCTTATTATCCCTTATAGGAATTTTTTTTTAAAGTTATCTTCTGTGAATTGAGTTTGTATGTATACATAGAAAAAAAATAAATTATTTGTTTTGAAATAAAACGACCAAAGAAGCAAAAAAAAATATAAAGCATGAAATTAACAATGGAAGAATATAGGATTTTCTAAAGTTATTTTTAAATTTCCACCAAAAAAAAAAAAGGTAATCCTTTTCAAGTAGTTGTTTTCTTTGAAAACCTTTTAGCCAGCTTTAACACTTGCATCAATAACTTCAGTTCCTGTAATCCAATTTCTTTGGAATTTACGCAGATTATTACCCTTATCATTATCTTTCATATTTTAAAACATAAAAATATCCTTGAATTAGGATAGATCATATTTCTTTAGATTTTTTTTATTTATTTTTTTTTTTTTGTTTGTTTTTTGGAAAGGGTAAAAAGTAGGAATCTAGAGATATGTATGTATTGATTGGTTTGATTGAGTTGTAGAATGGTTCTTCATCAGTGGGAAAAAAAACAACATTTTTAATATATTTTTTTTATAGCACAACATATATTATAGATTTCTTTTCTGTATACATATACACACATTTTTTTTTTTTATCATAAAAACAATACACACAAAGTATCCAAGTATTTTTATATAGAAAACATAATCAAGCATAAACAAAAAATTTTTAAGAAAAACTACAATTTATAAGTATGTATATATTTTTTCTTCTTCTTTCTTCATATTTAAAATTTATATTTTCTATACATTTTGAAAATAAACAGTTTATTTTTTTTTTATTATTTTTAATTAAAACTTTTATACCACATTAACATTTCTCAACTTATCAATAAATTTTCTTTCATATATTATCCTTACTAGGAACTGCACATCACATACTTTTTTTTTCTTTTAACAAAAATTCATTTTTCACGTTCTTCCAATCTTTTTATTTAAAATTTTTTATCAATGGCTTTTATTTAATTTCTACATTGTTTTTTTTTTAAATGCATTATTTGTAATGATATTACAAAGTATGTAATATAGTTTAATCAAATAAAAGCTCACAGAGCTCACATACAAGATCAAGATAATTTTTTTTTTTCGTTTTTCTTCCTCTTCAATCAATTCAATTTCATATTTAAAATATTTCCTGAAAATTTGAAATAAAAATTATATTTACAAAATATTATCAAATGAATGTTTTTTTTTTTTTCAATAGAAATACAGCCTATACAAAATTTAGTTTTTTTTTTTTCTATTTAAAGTACTCTGCAATATTGTGTTGTTTAATTATTTTAAATTTTAGTAAACATATAGGTATATCTTAACGTATATATTTTTTTAAATTATTATTAATTACTATTAAGAGGATTCATTACAGTCTAAACGAATTTTTCGTTATTTTCATGCAATCTAATGAAGACCTTAATCCGTTACAAAGATCTACCATTAATTTTTTGTCGTCCCACAACTCTCTCGTAAACTTTGTAAATTTGAAAAAAAGTGTACTTTGAAAGAAAAGTAATGAGATCCCAAATGAAACTTTTCATTAATATGGTTTACAACAGTACAGGAAAAATAAAATTTTGAAATGAATCCTCCTTTTTTTTTTTAATTCAATAGTCACATTATCCTGTAATTTTTCAACACGTACACTAAAAGTTTTTACAATTCGAATATAAGGTAACGTGTACATAAAAAAAAAATGCGTCATTTTAGAATCAAAAGCGTAGAATAAAATTTACAAGATAAACACCATTTAGAATCCAAATGATTTTGATTATAAAATATAAATAAAATTTTCTTTTTGAATAATTTCAAACTTTATTATATTTTCATAATTTTCACACATTGTCTAAACTTTAAAGTCTCGTTTTTCATTATTTTTCTATGCACACATGACCTTATGATTGTATTGTAAAGAATACGAGTATATCTACGCATTTAAAAAGAAGAAAATTTAATAAAAAATAAACAATCTGTAAAAAAGATGTTAAAAAAAAAGAAACTATGTGATAAGTTTAAAAAATAATATAAGAATAATATTATAGTTGTTTTTTATTTTTTTATTTTAATAGTAGTTTTCTTAATTTTATAATACATGATAAAAGTCCTGTAGAAAATATTCTCTATAAGTCTTTAACTCAAAAAATTCGATGATGTTTTTTTTTTTTTTTTTTTTTTTTTTTTTTTTTTTTTTTTTGAATTTCTATTATTTTTCAAATTTTAAGTTTTTGTTCTAATTTTTTATTTTTTTTTTATTTCTTGCCTTGTGGGGTCACTTAATATTATAAATTCAATATTTGTTTTTTTGTTTTTTTTTTTCTAGTTTTTAAGACAGATTATTATTATATAGCGTGTGTGTATTTTTTATTTATTTTTTTTATTTTTACGAACAAAAATAAAATACATAAGAGAGTTAGTTCATTGTTCATACAAAAAAAAATTATTTATCAAAAAATGTGTAAGAATGTTTTTGACATTTTGCAATTATAATATAATATATCCTTTTAACTTTTAAAACTTGTTTTTATTTTTTTTATTTTTTTTTTTTTTTTTTTGCTTATTAAAAGATATTTAGATTTTCTTATACATATAAAGGTTTTTATTAAGAAAGCAAAAATCTAAAGAGAAAAGAACAAAGAAAAAAAGATGAAGGAAATCCTCAAAAAAAGACATTTGATGTAGATTTAAGTGTTTTCATAAATTTATTAATTTCATTTTTTTCTTTAGTTTATGAAAGATAAATATAAAAATGAAAGTGACATCAAATTTTCAAATTCTAAAATTTCGAAAATTCAATTTTAATCAAAAATTTCATATTAACAAAATTTAAGATTTCTTTTAACGTAAAACATAAAATAAAAAGGATGTAATAATATTAATCAAAATGATAATAAAAAGTATTATTTCGCTAATATTTCGATTGTAAATCAATTTTTTCATTTGGCAGACATTTATGCTTATAAAGAATTTTAAAAATGAGGATTATAAAAATTGAATGAAAAACTTAAATCAAGGACATCATATGAATATTACTTCTTTTAAAATAACAAAATCTGTGATATCAGGAAAAAGTAGCACAAGTCAATGAGTTAATAATGCAAAATAATTGAGTAAAATGAGCTCTTAACAGCGATGTAATTTTATTATTTTAAAAAAATTATTAAAATTAGTATTTAGAATCATAGAAACTCGAAATTTAACAATGTCACGAAACTTTACAGCAATTTCTAAACAAAAAAACAACTACAATTTAAAACAAAAATTGTTAATTCTGAAGCATCAAACATGAAATAACTGATAAATAATGATTAAAGATTTTGAAATAATGAAAAAATTGAAAAAAAAAAAAAATTCTCACAGAAAAAAAGATTTCACTAAAAAAAAAAATATTTCAATATTTTCGTATTTTATTTTTGATTTTTAAGCCGTAAAGTTTTTTTTATTGTAATTCCATTTATTATTTTATTTTTGTTCGATATTTGCCCTGTACAATAAATAGTACACACATACACTATTATTTTTTTATTTGTTAATTTTAAATATAATTTTTATTTTTATTTTAAATACACATATACATACATATATTATTCTTACTTTTTTTTTTTTTTTTAATATCATATTTTGTTTTTATAACACACGTAATGTATTCATTAACACGTTTAAGATTTTAAACAATTATTATTTCTCTGGGAATTATTTGTATGTATTTAGATTTTTTTTTTTTTTTTTAAATTTTAATTTTAAATTTTAATGTAGATTTATTTGATACACATTTATATTTTTTTTTTTGTATTTAATATACTTATTTTAAATTTAATCAATGTTATGATAGTTTTTAAAATAAACACATTTTAAAAAAAAAAAAAAAAAAAAAAAAGCAAAGCACTTTGAGATACAGATTATTTGTGTGTTTATGTGTTTTTTTTTTTTTTTTTTTTTTTTTTTGTTGTTGTTGTTAAAAATACATATTAATTTTAAATTTAATTACTATTTTATCATATTTTTTTAGATTTTATAGTACAATTTTGAATATTACGTGCAATGTATGAAATACTTTTTGTTTCTCTAATGGAATAGTTTTAGACTATAGAAAATTTTAAAATTATTAATGTGTGGTTTTCCATTATTTTAATATTTATTTTTTATATGTATATATATTTTTATTTAATATTATGTACAATTTTTTATATATGACTAGAAAAATATTATCAAGTTTCATGTTACTTGTTTTATATTTTTTTTGTTTTTTTTTTTATTTTTCTTAGTATTATTATATTTTTATTTTTTCAAGTGTATAAGATAGTTTACATTTATCAATATAATGTATTCATTAGTTTATTTAAAATTTAATTTTATGTATGTATGTATGAATATAATGTTATATAGAATAATTTTGTTTAAAAAATATAGATTTTTTTTTGTTTTTCATATTTATCTTATTTATATTTATTTTCATTTTATTTGTTATTTATATTTTCTATTTTATGATTTAAAATGAGAACGCATAATATTTTTATCATTTAAAATGCATTTTGTACTGATCTTTTTCAGTAAATCAAAGATTTATTAAATTATGCATCAAAAGGATTCTTGAGGATATCATATATACATATGTATGTATGTACATTTCTTTTATATTCTCGAGGGTCCCTTAAAAATTTCATATGAAAAAACTAATGAGAATTCAACATGAACATAAAATTTAAAATGTAGATTTTTTTTTAAATGTACAAGTTGCTCAAAAACAAAAGTTACGAACTATTAAAATGTATTTCTTGTTTTTTTTTTTATATTTTATTTTATTTTTTTTGTTTTGCTGGAAAATCAAAAATCAATTTTTATATTTAATTCATACTTTTAATTTTTGGTTTTTAAATTAATTCAGCATATAATTAAAAATTTATTAATAAAAAAGAATTTTTCGTTTAAAAATTTTCAGTTTTTTTCTTTCTTATTATTATTCTTTTTGTCCTTTTTATTCATCTACAGCTTATATTAATTTTTTTTTTTATTATTTTACTTTTTCTAATTTCCCTATAAATTCATTTCATATCAGTAAAAAGTTAAGTTTATAACGAAAAATAAATACAATAAGTTTTTTTTTCCTTTTTGATTTTGTTTATTTTTATAAATTTTATAGTGCTTCATCAGCAATTTTAGTACCATCAATATTTAATTCTTTAGCATCAGTTGTTTTTGTTGTTATAGTACCACCATTTTTAAATGTACTTGTTGTTAATTTTGTTTGTAATATACTAGGATTATTACTACTACTACTACTATTTATAATTGCTGTTGCAATTGTTGGTTGTGATGTATTATTACTACTAGTACTACTGCTACTATCAATATTATTACTTATTTGATTTAAATTATTATTTTTCATTTTTATTTTATTTAATAACAAATTATCATTATTGGTCGTCTCTTGTAAATGTATCTCTTCAATTAATGGTTGACGTATTTTTGAATTATCAATTGTTTTACGACGTAACATTTTAGCACCTATGAAACTACTGCTACTGCTGCTACAACCAGTCTTTAAATTTCCACTATTTATATTACTATTAAAACTAATACCACTTCCTCCTCCTCCTCCTCCTTCTCCACCACCTACTCCTGATCGACCGACTCCTCCTCCGCTTGTAGAACTATTACGTAATGCTGAACATACTAGACTCGAACTACGACGTGATGAAAAATCGTTTAGTCACACTTTCTCTTCACCAGGTACAGGTGGTCCACAACGTACAAACTGTAATCGTAGCGGCTAATTTGAAAATTTATCAAATCAAAATAGAATAAAAAACGAAAAAAAAAACACAAAAAAAAAAGGAAAAGAAAATTGGAGAAAAAAAAAATAAATATAGAATGAATTTTAGTAATGCACTACAAGTGAAACATCGAAAAGAACAAAGTATAACAATGCAATTAAATTAATTAAGAAAAAAAGGAAAGAAATTAATATAAGCCCTAAGAAAATAATGATGATGAAGCAAAAAAAAAATATCTATTTGAAATCCAGATAATTGATTTTGAAAAATCATGATAAAAAAATCCCAAGCAAAAAAATGCGTGGTGTTGGTTACATTTTTTTTTTAAAAAAAAAGCAGTTTGAACAATTCGAAGTTTAAATAAAAATGCAAAAAAAAAGTTTTCATAAAAAAATCAGACAAAAACTTATTCATTTCGTTGAATTGAAAATCTTTTTTATTTAAAAAAAAAAAAAAAAAGAAGTAAATTCCCTTTGGTATGAAAATAAAATCTTTGAATAATTAAAAATTAACATCCTTTTTGAAAAAAAAAAAAAAAACAATAATGTATTTATTTGAGTTTTACATTCTTATTAAAAACAAAATTTAATTAAAAAGTTGAAATCTCATTAAAATTTGAAAATAATCAAATAAATCCTTTCTCAAACAATTTACTCTATTTACACTACAAATATTGGGTCGTCCCATAAGTAATGCGGGTTTTTTCACAAGGAATTTGAAAGTCAAAAAAATATATTTTGTTTTAAATTTTTAATCAAGAATGTATTTTCCTTCATTTTCTACAACATTTTTCCACCTTTCCTCCAATTTTTCTATTCCACTTGCATAAAAACTTCTTGGCTTTGACTGGAAAAAGCTATCAAGCTGGTCTCTGACCTCGTCTGTTGAAGATAGCACCTTCCTGTCTAGATGGTTCTGCAGACTTCGAAATAGGTGGTAATCTGATGGCGCTATATCTGGGGAGTATAGAGGGTGAGGCATGATTTCTCAACCAAAGTCCTCCAGTTTTTGAAGGATCTCTCTCGCATTATGTGGTCTGGCGTTATCATTATGAAAGAAGATTTCACTTCTATTACATAACAAGAACTTGGCGTTTTCCTTCCAGGGCTTCCTTCAAACGTTTTTTTAGGTGACGATGAATGGTGGAATGGGTAGATTCGAGCATCTCCGCTAATTCCTCAACTTTTTTGCTTAACTTTTGACCAAAGTAAGTCTTTATCAAACTCAACTGGTCTCCCATAACGTGGCTCATCTATGAGGCTAAAATTCCCTAAGCGAAATTTCTAGAACCATTTTTGCACTTGACTTTCACTTATGGTGGACTGACCATACACATCACATATTTTTAGCCGCTCTTGTTGCGTTGTTGCCTTTTTTAAATTCGTAGAGCATAATATGCCGAATATGCTCTTTGGTCACTTACACTTTAATACTGTAAAATTTATTCCTCTAATTCACACTATACTCTTGAAAAATTGGAATAAGAATGAGGATATACTAGATAATCCTTCGCTATTTATAGATATTGGCGGAACAACCCAGTCAAATAGATATTTGTACCTGAACATGACTTTATAGAAAAACACGCATTACTTATGGGATAACCCAATACATACAAAGATAGAAAAATAAAATGCAAGATTAGTTGAAACAAAAAAAAAACAAAAAAAAAAATAACAAGAAAAAAATTTTTTTATTCAAACTTTTTTTTAATTCTTTTATGATTTTATCGTAAATCAGAACCAACTGCATAAAAGGACATGACGGACATGACCAAAACAATTTTTAACAATACTTTATATATTAGCTTTTATATATGTAAAACATGTAATTTATAAAGAGAATAATGCATTGCAATTGTTGTTTTATAAAAAAAAAACTAACTGAAATACATGTTTGTACATAGATAAATATACAATACATATGTATACCTATACATATGCTCCTAATAGAATATCCTTGTAGTTTCTGATTTCTTTTATACTTTTCTGGACACAAAAAATATACATATATCATTATATGGTATTTACTTGTACATGATATAAAATCATGATTTTATATCTTTGACATTTTTCTCTTGACTGGACAATAATCATATTATGTGAAAGTATTATCATGTATTATCTCATTTCATGAAAATGTAAATAAAATAATAATTTAAAAGCTTAAAATGTTATTATTAGATAATTTCCTTATTTGAAAACTCATGTCGACAGATGTTTTATGTTTTTTATTTTCTTGTTTTTTTTTCTTACATTATTAAGTATTATATACTTTTTAATTTGATTGAATTTAAAAAGAGTTATGTGTTGAAAATAATCTGATAGTGATTAATTTTTCATTAAAATTTTAATTATAAACAGAAAGAATATGGGATTTTTTTTCACCCAGAAAGTTGTATCAGTTATTGTTTTTTTGTAATAACGTAATCACTTCAAAGTGAAATTAAATTAAACTTAGTAAATACTGTTTTTTTTTTAAAGGATGCTTTAGGAAGCTTCTGATAGGATGACAAAGAATGCTACGACACGACAAATAGTTGGCGGAAAAAAAAATTATCAGAGCTTAAAAATTAATAATGACAATGATAGATTAAGATACAATTTGTTCTTAATTAAAGAATTTTAAAGGACAATCTTCTAAAAAACAATTTTTAAAAATTTTTTATTAACACTAAATGTGTGTAAAAAACATTAATTGGTTTTTTTTTTTCTTAAAAAAAAATTATTATCAAATCGACCACAATAATGGCTCAATTTTGTGTACTAGAGCAATCAACCACAACTAAAATACGATTTTTATTTATAATCATTGTCATTTTCTCCATTTATAATTTTTTTTTTTCATATTTTTTTTTCCCATTATATTTTTCTGTCTTTCCTTTTGATATAAAACATTTTTAATAAACCCAACATATAAAATTATTATTAAATAAAATGTAATGAAGTAAGGATTCATATTTTTTTTTTTTCATATTTATAGACTTCATTTTAAATAATATGCAAATAACCACACGACACATTATCATCCATTTTATCCATTGATCCATTTCAAATATCCACCCATCCGTTCATCGTTTATTCATATTCACAAACGACACAAACGATACAAAACTTAAACTGTACAGTGTCAACATATTAAAAAAAACCGTTTTTTTTTTTTTTTCATGAAAAAAAAAATTGCTTTCATTGCAACATACGTACATATATTTCATTTTCTTGATGGTTAGTTGGTTATGCAATTTTAAGTATAAATTTGTTTTTTGCACCATAGTTTTTCTGCACATTTTATATATTCTTATACATACATATGTACATAGGTACGTATATAACTCTATTATACATATATATAATATTCATTTTCGATTTAATTAAATAGCATACCCAGCGATATCAGAAGTATATTAATGTATATGTTTGTATCTATAATGTATATATATATGTGGTTTTTAAATATCGCGTAAAACAGTATTATGTATGATATTTACTTTGGAAAAAAAAGTCATAATTTACTATACTTCAGAGCTAAAACCTCTTTTTCTTTTCATTTATTTCTCCTTTTTTTTTAAATGTCCACACTCCACAGTCTATGGTGTAATGAATATTTAACAACAAAAAAAAAGTTGCAAGTTGCATAATTAAATAATCATCATTTTTTTCTCCTATTTTTGCATGACATAATAATATATGTATGTGTATATCTTCCTTTTTAATGAATACTGACAACTGTATAGTGACTGTTATATAATCAACAGTAATTTAAAAAAAAAAAATAATAATAATAAAAAAAAAAAATAAAGAAAATATTCATATACCTATTTATTTTCAATTTACAACTTTATGAGGAAAAAAAATCCTTCATGAATGGGAAAATTTCATAGTTCAAAAAAAGAAGGGAAACTTTTATTTATAATTTATGAAAATTTCGTGTATTTGAAAAGAAAAACTACTTTCAATATGGTTCTTTACGAAAAAAAAAAAGTTTTCTAATCCTTTTTAAATTTTATTTTTTTCAAATATCAAAAAGTAATTACTTTCCATTTACAGATTTTTTTTTTTTTTTTTTTTTCAAATTCAGAAACTTATTAAAATCAAAATTTGAAATGTCACATTATAAATAAATATTGGAAAAATCTGTATTCAAAATTTTTAGGATTAAAATGTAATAATAAATAGTATGACAAAATCAAGAAAATATATAGAAAATTAATATATTTTTTTTAATTTTAATTTATTTTTTGATTTAAATCACATATACATACATATGTTTTCTAAAGAAATGCCTTCGAAATTTTTTTTTTTTTTTGTAAAATTTATTTAAATTTTAGGAGCTTTATGACAAGTATATTGAATGAAACACAACACAAAAAATGAAATTTTATTAATAGTGAGTATTGAAAATATGCATTCATTTGAAAAGAACTTCATATCTGAAAATACTTTGAAATGAAGTATATCACTGAGGAATAATTCAGGAGAAAAAATCGTTTTCTTTCCTTTTGTAAATTAAAGTTAAACATATTCAGTACATTGACAGTAATTTTTAACAAATAAAATAAGAAAAATAATAAAAAATGGCTTTCAATAAATTCAAGTTTTTTTTTTTTTTTTTTTTTTTTTTTTTTAAATTTAAAAAGGATTTCAGCGAACTTTTCAATTCTTTTTACAATAAAATGCAAATACTTTACCCGTAATTCATCATAAAATTTAATAAAACGAAGATTAAAAAAAAACATATGTTTAGTTAGAAAATAGAATATTAAAATAAGTATTTTTGTATTTTAAAATAATAATAACAATTATGAAGTATTAATATGGAAAAATGAAAAATGTGCAGGATTTCTGTGACTAATCCTTGAATAATTTACAACATATAAAAAAAAAGTAATTATATTTGAATTCAATTTTTTTTTTCTTACAATTTTCAGATTTAATTTTTATTTTGAATTGAAAAACAAAAAACAAGAGTTGATTATTGACCGACATACATATTATGTACCTAAGTTAAAGTATATATGATATGCTAACCCAAGATACATGAAATTACATATTTTCTATATTTATGACAGATTACAGATTATACAGAATTTTTATAACAAATTTTCAGTAGATTTCCGCATTGAAAATGTTTATTTTTCTTTTCTTTTCGAATTAATTAATTATTTTAAGTATAAAATTCACTTTATAATAATCGTATTTTTTTTTTCCATTCTTTAGAACGTTGAATATGAAAAATAAAAAATTTATATTTCCTACTTAAGAGAATGCGAAAAAATAAGAAAAATTACAATTGTAGTTATATTTATGATTTTTCTGTTATTTAACTGTAATCTGATTTTTATTTTATTTTATTTATTTTTTTACCATAAATAATAAAATATTACATGATTCGGTTACAAAATATTCATGAGAAAATGTGAATAAAAACAAAATATAAAATACAAAAATACAAAACAAACAAACAAACAAAAATATACGAAAATGAGTATTTAGGTCAAATTTAAATAAATAAATTGTATGAGAGAAAAATTAAAAGAAAAATGCAAATTTTTTTTTTTTTTATGGTTTTATCATGCATTGTTAATAATGGATTAAATTTAACAAATTCCTTTATAACTTTAAAATCCTATTTTGTTCTACTATGAAAAAATTAACTTGGAATATAATTTTTGTTTTCAAAAAAATAAAAATAGACAAAACAAAAACAGTAAAATTTAAACAAATTTTACAAAAAACCAATAATAAAAACATAAAATAAACCAAAATTAAATGTATTTTACTTGCGAATCCTTAAAATAGCGTTATGAAAGATTCAACAATAAAAAGAAAAATTTTTTTTTAACAAAATGTAAAATTATAAAATAATAATGTAGTTAAAAGTTTGCATTTTTTTTTTTTTTTGTTAAAGCCGCCTAGTCATACATAGGGCTTATAAAATTTACAACCTCAATCATCCACCCGCACACTATCATCATCATTAACATGCCGCACTATATTATTTCTTTTCTTTTCTTTTTTTCTTTTTTCTTTTTATTAGTATGAACATTGCACAAAAAGTATCTAGAGAAAGTTCATGTTTACATTGAAATGTATATTTTTTTTAAAAAAAAGGAAGAAAACACAAAACGTTTCATTTTATGTTTCAGTGAAAATATAACGTAAAGGTATTTCATAAAACATATAAAAAATAAATGAAGTGTTATGAAAAAGAAAAAGAAAAAAAAAAAAAGAATCATAAAAACATAAAAATGTTTAGATACTTAAAAAGAAAACATGCATAGGTACTACAAAAGAACATGAAATATTATGAGATTATTTATTATGCATAATATTTTAGAGTGAAAATGATGTGTACAAAAAGCTAATATAAGTGTATTCTTTATAAAATTTTATGTTTATATACAATATATAAATAATATATTATACATAAAATTTTATACGAATAGTACATTAATGTTTTTATTTTTGTTTTGTTTGTTAAAAAATGAAAAAAAAATTATATATACGTATATAAACTTAAAAAAAAATTAAAGACTAAATAAATTGAGTGAATAAAAAGAAAAAAAATTAAAACAAAAAGAAAAAAAAAAGTACACCGTTGCTGTGTAAAAAATTAAAAAATAAAAAATAAAAAAATGAAAAAAACACAAAACTTACTGAAACTTGTGTTGCTGTATATGAATTTGATCTAGGTCGGCTACTAAAAAACATTGTCCTCCATTTCCTTTTTACCTGTGCAATTACTTCACCATTAAAGAAACAGAATAATGTTGCAACACAAAGACCCTATTTGTGAAAAGAAAATAAAAGATAGAAAACAACGACAAAAAAAAAAAAAAAAAATAGAAACATTAAAATATTAAAATTGGATTTTATTATTATTTTATTAAGTCCTTGTTTTGTTTATTTATTATTTTTCTTACAAATATTTCAAAAATATCACATAAAATTTATAGTATTACTTTTTTTATTTTTATTTTTTTACCTGAAATGATGCAGTAAATGCAGATATAACTTCATAAGCACGTTCCATTGGATGTTCTGGTTCTGGACGAAATGGTGTTAAAATATATTGAAGACCCAAAAGTGGAACTAACAACAATGTTGCTCTGAAACAATTGTAAATTATTCAGAAAAAAAAAATAGTGTAAATTTTAATTCAAATTTAAAAAGAAAGAAAGATACAAAATATAAAAGCAAATTAAATTTTGAAGCAAAAAAGAGAATATAAATGAATTTTTGTATTTTAAAATTAAATTGAAAATTCATAATTTTCTTTTTGCTAATTTTACCTGAATGCTTGAAGAATTGTTCTTGATGGACCAGTACCTTGTGGACCAGCTGGAGCTTTCAATTTTAATAATACAACTCGTACAATATTACACAGAAATAGAAGATTCAATAGCATTGAAATACTGACGGGTACAACAAGTATATATCTAAAATCACTCTCATTCATCCAGCATCTGTAATTATGTGTATAAAATAAATAATGAAAAGGAATATGATTTATTAACCCTTTTTCGAGGCATTCCAGTAATTTGTGTGTGAACTGTTTAATCATATTTAACCTGTATGATATTTTTTAACTAAAAGCTTCCAAATTTATTAAAAAATAGGATTTTCACATACGAAAATAAAAATGTTCGTTGCCATATAAATTGACGTCCCTTCTAACAGTAAATATTATAAAATGCTTTATACATTTACATATTTTATATGCATATTGTGAAATTGAACTAATCAATAAAATCAATAAAAACTTACTCATTTGTCTCTTCTCGATTACCAGCTAGTCCTCTGCATAGGCCATAAATAAGTATAACAATTGCTGGTGAACACCAACCAAACCCAATCAACCATTTAACTAATTTCTGTTCAGAAATAAATGCAGAAACAAGAACTGTATGTAAATAGAATCCTTCACATAGCATCCATGCATAGTTTGTTAATAAAAAATAATGCAAGACTAGATGAAGAGTTATGCAACCTGGCTGTAAAGAAAAAACATATTTTGAAAAAAAAATTTATAAATCAAATAATATTATATATGTATGTATAATAAAAATAACAGAATGGTAAAAAAAAAAAATGTGAAAATAAATGAAAATATGAACTATGTATATAGATAAACAGGATGTCTCAAAGGATAAATAATGATGAACAAAAAAAATGAATAATGGCATTCGTATTACAGAATTGGGAATTGGCAAGTTTATTTTGAAATTTTCTTAAGATTTTCTGTTTAATAAAAGTAATTTCTTTTGAATTTAAAAAAAAAACGTTCTATTCAATGATGAAATATGCATGTTCGCAAAATTGTTCAATTTTGTTGTTCTTTTTTTTAAAAAAAAAAAATGAAGAAAATATAGAAAAGAATAAATTTGTTTTTTTTGCCATTTCAAAGAAAAAAAAACAATCTTCTAAAATTTTCTTTCTTTTCAATTTTTTTATTTTTTGTAAATTTTAACTTTAAAAAGTTTATTCTTTTATCGAAAAAATTCAGATTATACTCATAATATATGTATAATATATAGGTATACAAAACAAAAACATCTTGTTTGAAAAGTGAAAAAACAATCATTTAAAAGAGGATTAAATAGTTCATTAAAATTTTCATTATAATTCTTTCATATCACGTTTAAAATATTTTCTATATTTTTAATTTGATTACTTTAATCTACAAAAGCAAAATCATAAACAATAATAAACAGTTAGTATTTATATTTTACAACATTATAAATATACCTTTTAAAGTATGTATATATAAATAAATATACTAGATACATATGTATGTATGTAAATATATTTATATTACAGTTAGTACTTACTGCATTTTTAGCTATTATTTCTTGATCATTTAGAATTATGCTATACCACACTAACCATAATGAATTATTTCCGGCAAATGAGGCAAAAAGATTCATATGAAGTGTTATTCTTGCACATTTAAGAGACCTAAGAAAA
This sequence comes from Bombylius discolor, assembly GCA_939192795.1. NCBI lineage: Eukaryota > Metazoa > Arthropoda > Insecta > Diptera > Bombyliidae > Bombylius > Bombylius discolor. Next base: position 8,661,964 of record OW584243.1, on the reverse strand, counting down.
TAAAATAAAATAAAAATGTTAAGAATATACTCGTACACAAAGAATGAATTTTCAATATTTTTATTAGAAAATATGACATATTGTACCTATGATGCACATAATAATTTTCAAATGAATAACATCATATTTCATGTGTGTTATGATATGAGTAATATCAAAGTTTAAAATTGATTAGAAAAAGTTTGATTCTTAATAAAATAAAATGTAAAATTCAAAAACAATTTTTCGATTAAAAATCTCATTATTATTTTAACACTTTTCAAAGGCAGTAAACTATGTATTATATATTCACAGTCCGGAAAAGAACCAATTATTATTTTGTGAATTGAATTTTTTTTTATTTTTACAAAATTTACAAAACAATCTATGTGTATATGACGTTTAGTCAATATTTCTTTTTTAAGCTTCTTCAACAAAATAAAATTAGTAAATTATCAGATTTATTAATATGTGCAATAACTGGATTTGCCCGCTACAAGTTCAAAAATGAAAAATCGCAGGGTTAAATAAAATAACGTGAAAAAAAGTTTTGAATGTAGTAAAAGTAGAGAAAATTACTAAAAAAATTGATTCGAAGTCAAGCAAAAACAAGAAACATTATGGATTTTAGGAAAAAAATTTAAAGTATGCGAACATATGTAGGTATGTTGTGTTCCTTTTTTTAGATTTTTCCTATTTTTCCGGTTTCTTATCTTGAAAATATCGTCAATGCAAAACTATTGTACTACTCAAATTTTTCGGTACATTCGGTACACTTTATTAGATTGTTGTGCTCTAAGTGCAAAATTTTTCTCTATTTCAATTAAACCGAAGTAACTTTTAATTTAAGTAAAAAAAATAATTTCCTTCTGCATTCAGATGCATTCTATATTTCAAGGTATATTCCTCCTACACAAGTACATTAACTTTTAAGGTACATATGATACATACATGTGTATTATTGTGTATGTACATATGTATCATATATTTTCTAGATTTTTTAAATTTTATGCTCATATTTTTCAATTAATTTTTATATATTGTTAATTGTTTATTTTTAATTCTTAAATATTTACCTAAAATAACCAAGAATTGCAAGTGACAACAATATAGCTATAAGTGAAATACAATATCCAGTTTCATAGATTAAATTTATTTTATGTTTCCACTGTAATATAAAAATAATTAATCATCATAAGTGAAGCTTTAAAATTAAACAAAATAGGTATATAAACTTACCACTAAATCATCAAGATTAACACATGTCGTATAATTTGACCATGTTTTATTTGTCAAAGGATGACGAAACCACTCACCATTTGATTCACATTCTTTATGAGCATATCCTAATTTTGCATATGACGAAAATTAAATATACAAACAAATAAATTATGAATATTATCCCTAAACTACCCACATTCAAGATTTAATTAATTCAACAAAAACAAAGTATGGAAATAAAAATAAATGAAAAAAACCGTTTTATTTTAAATATCATATGTTTGGCTCCGGCCGGTCTCGGTCTCCAAAACTGTGATGTGAGATATGATTTTTTAATTTTAAAGCAAATAGTACAGCCATAGATCTATAACACAGATTTAGATTTTTAAAAAATAAACGGAAATTAAACTTGAAATTTCATATCATTTCATTGACATTTTCTGGTTTGTTTTTGAATTTGTTGATAAAGGCTGTCAATTTTACCACACTCTTAAACGAAATAAATTTTCTAACATTTATTTTGTTTTAAAGTATTTTTATTTAACAAAAAAACGTCCCTTACAACTTCTTTTTTTTTAGAAAATTTTTCAACTGTGGAGAATACTTTTATGCTAGCAGCATATTCTACGCGAACTTCAAAAATTTTCAGATGTCAGTTATCTGTACAAGATTATGTATCTATAGCAGATGACTAGCCTTAAGCGTAGTACCAAAAAATATATAGACAGAAAGAATTCTTATGTAGTATAAAAATGTCTCATACAAAAATTTTTGTTCTGGGGTTCCAACATTGGAACCCCATTAGTGAAATAGCTTTGAATGTACATCAGCATATTTCAGTTTTGTTAAAAAAGCTTTTACTTCTGCATAGAAATACATATGTACATGTGAATACGACAATTACCTTGTTTATGCACAAAAATTAAAACGTATTAACGATAAAACGTTTTGAACATAGTTTTGAGATAATACATTTTAATTGGTGTTTATGCGTAGTACAACATTTCGTTTTCACTTAAAATGTTTTGAGTAATAAACTAATACTACTCTAAAAGTTCATATTGATGTTTAGTATGTTACCAACACCATTTTGAAAGGTCAAATATGACAATTCACTTAAAACGAAGAAAGTGTATATGCACATTTTAAAAACGCATTGAAATTTTAAATTCGGATTTTATAGTGTATTCACTCAAAACGAAATAAAGTTTCAATGCGTTTTAAAATTTGGTTTATGCATCCGTATTTAGTCAAAATGGCATGAGTTAATGCGAATTAAAGCTTCGCATAAACAAGGTAATTGATGGTGTCGGTGTGACTCATTTTATTCACATATGTTTCACCATTTGAAATTTTTTTTATATTCTATTTAACACACAAGAGTAAAATTTTTTTTTTATTTTTCATTCATCTTGGTCATGTTAAAAACAAAACTTAAATTTCAAAGAGCTTTAAAGCATAGTTAAAAAAGCTTTCACTTCCTTCCTTCTCTTACCGTACTGTTCTATAGTCTAATTTAATAATTAAAATTTTTAGTCGATACTACATAAGAATTCTTTCTGTCTATATATTTTTTGGTAGTACACAGATGAAAATAAATTTTATGTTGGAAAAAGTCTTTTTATTTCGGAACGAAATAAATAATCTACAAAATGGAGAAGAAATCTACATAGATGAAAAAAACTTTAATATATATATTTTTATCTTAATTTTACTATAACTATATTAAAACAACCTAACTTTACAAATGTCAAACAATCAATTTATTTTCATTTTCCGTACGAAATAAATGGAACTTCATTTATTTCGGTTGGATATGAAAATAAATGGTCTCCAACACAGACAGCCAAGACCATATGTAAAAGAGTTTTTCAACTCTTTTCTAATTTCAGCTGAGTACCACTTACGAAATCGAAACAGAAAATTTTTTCGGTTCCATTTATTTTGGTTTTTTTTACATAGGTTTTGTATAGGCAAAATATCTTATTTTCATCTGAATACTACGCTTAAGACCTAATCAAATTTGATTTGAAATAACTCAAGCCAGAATTGTGATTTGTGACGTCAGCTGTGTTTTACTGAAACTGAAGAACCGATATGTCATCACTTAAGTTTTGCTCAGCTCACTTATCTCACTATAATAAAAATATTAAAAATAGCTTAACTTTCAGTGCCCAGTAGAACATGTTCATTTCATCATATGAAATTTGTGATTGTGTTGACAGTTCATTTAAATTTTGTTTTGAAATTTGTATATGGTAGAGTGGATTTGATAAAAATTTATATCTACAAATTATAATTGAAATTTACAATTTTTATAATCGAATATGTAAATGCTGATGAACTGAACTGAAACTGATGAACACAACTGAAGAAAGAAAATTGTTTTTCAGTTCTTCACTGAAGAACCGAAATTTTTCGTATTGTCGAATAGAAAAAATGTGTACCAAAAAAACGTACTTAATCAGTGAGGAAGTAAAAAATATCAGATTTACCAATTCTTCAGTTCTAGTAAAATACAACTGTTATTTTGAACAATCAAATCATAATGAGCTGAAGTCAACTCAAATCAAATTGAATATTCGTTTTTTGTATATTTAATCGTCAGTGACTATTAAACGTTTCTATTGGGGAATTAGAAATATAATAAAGTGACAAAAGCGGTTTACATATTAACGTTGGTTTTTTTTTTTTTTTTTGCTACCGTTTCGTCTCGATTTATTTTGGTTAAGCGTTAGAATATATTTCTATGTAAGGATTATATAACAGAAACAGAACAGAAGCGCAATCGATTTAATGCAATCACAAACGAATCTTAACACTGTTCGGCTCAGTTGATTTTTGTCTTCGTCCAATCTAGCTTTATCATTACCAGCATGAATTAAATTACTTTTATTCTGCCTGTACACACTAGGTGGTTAAACCGGTTATTTTGCGCTGAGAGTAACAATAATGGTATAATTTTTTTCCAACTTGGTATAATAAGAATCATCCAAAATATTGTTAGCTTCACGGTAGTAATACACTCACACTCTCGTTACAACTGGTCGTGCCACCTTTAGATGTAATTTGAGCAGTTGTAAAAACAGGTTTTAAAACCAGTGTGCATCCGTTGTTATAACCACCTAATGTGTTCATGCCCATTTACGGTCATTTTACAAATTTTACAATAGTTTGAATTTAACAAAATGGCCGATACTTTTTGAAAAGTGCACCGTCCAGTTATTAAAAATTTAAAATTTCAGAGTAATTTTGTGTTGTGTTTTCTAACTTTTAGGTTGTAGTTTTCACTTTTCAGCAATTAAGATTGGTATATAGTAAAATTTTCAAAAACAAAAAGTGTTTAAAATTAAATTTTCTTAGAAAATATGTAAGATATTTGTATTTACACTTTTTCTTTTATATTTTAGGCGGGATTAAAACTTCTTCCGAGTGAATTCGAATTAAAGTAAGTCGAATACAAAAAAGTTTCATTTTTTGTGAAAATAAAGGTAGTCACAGTGTGATAGGAAAAATTGTTTCTAAAAAAAAAATTTAATAAAAATTCTAAGCACTGAGAGGAAAATAAGAAGAAATGAGAAATATTTATATGTATAGCGTTTGTACAATGTACACAACAGATACTCACTTATTGGATCGAATCCTGTTACAAATTCTGGACAACGTTCATAGGCTGTATTTCCAATTAATGTGTCTGGCCAGCATAACCAACCGTCCCATGTACCAGGGCAATAGGTTCCTGTTGACAGAAAATAGATAGTGAAAAATTAAAATGATAAAAAAGTGAAGAACTTTGAAAAACAAAAAAAAAAAAACAAATGGGTTAAGATTATGAAAAAAAGGATTGAAAAATTTTTAGAACTAGAATATAAAATGAAAAATTTTTGAAAAATTATGAAAGGATAAAGAAAAGGTATTTTACCTGGTTTATATGTGGGTGTAGTTTTATTTAAACGTTCGTAGCATTCAACTTCGTATTGCCATAGTGGATCTTGAAGTGGATCTGATGTACTCGTGCTCATCTTGTCTGCAAAAAAAAATTATAAATTTTATATTATATTCAGTCGAAAAACAATTTTTTTTTTTGTTCAATCTACTCAAAAAATTTTATTTGTTTATTTTTTAAAACTAGAAAAATGGATCTGATAGAAGAAGCTACCAATAAATTTTCTGCAATGAAAATAAAGGATGAGGCTCAAACATGTAATGATGAGGTAATTGAAAAAATAAATAAGGAAGAAAAAATTAAAATAATGAAAACACTAAAAAAGGAGAACGAAAAAGAAAAAAATAGAAAAAAATCGAATCAGTTTAAAAAACAAGTTGTAAACGCAAAAAAAAAGAACAAAATCATACCAAAAAGGCTTGAATATTAAAATTTTAACATAAATTTTCTTTAAAAAAAATTAATTTTCTTGCTTGATTGTATGTATTGTACGTATACATTTTTTTTTTTTTTTTGTAAAAAGAATCAAAAATGTTAATATATATATTTTTTTCTTATAGCTTTTTTTAATTAGAAACAATTTTAATTTTTTTTATGATTTAATATAAAAAGTAAAAATAATGAGAATAAAAAAGGCACGTGAAGTTAAATTTTTTAAAAGTTTATATAATAAAAAAAGAAAAATTTAAAAAGGCGATGGAAAAAATTTCAAAGGAAACTCAAGATGTTATCATTGTTGTCGTCTTTATTTTTAACAAATTCTTGTTGTTCCTAAAAGTTTCTTAAAACATTATTATTTTGTAATTTGTAACTAAATTAAACTATATTTAAAATTTTTCATGACATATTGTCTAACAATATGCGTTTTTTTCCACTTTTTTTTTTTACATAAGAAAGTTTGAAAAAAAAAAACCATTCCAAAGAAAATTACAAAAAAAAACAAAAGGAAAGTAAATTTTTATTTATTTTTTGATACCTACATACCTATGTATAAAAATATATTAATAATATTTTTTATGTTAATTAATTTAATTTTATTGCAGACTGCCCAGAAGCCATACAAAAAATAATATTAAAAAATAGGAAATGGAAAAATGCATCTTCCGATAGAAAAAAACTCCTGGAAATTTACAAGCGAAGGAGTTCATTAAAAATTCGGCTAACATCTCCTCAAAACACATTTTGTGCGCATTAGCCTCTAAAAGAGTGCGTTACATGCATAAACTTTTCCTCAAATCAAAAGCACGGAGATCACAAAAGATCTGATGAGTTCGAAGTGCAACGATAACCCCCTATTTATCTATTCTATTCTAATTTAATTTAATTCCATAGAAAATAAAAAAGTGTAATTTTTGTGTAATGGTTCAAAAAAAAAATATATATACATAGGTACATATGTATATATTTCTAAAGATAAATAAAAACAATTAAAAGTATTTTATGAAATTTAACAATTTTTTTTTTACCTTGAAATTATTTCTTAATGGAACACGATAATATTCTGGCTTTGTTATTCTATTTAAAAAGAAAAATCCATACAATAAAAAACAGTTTGGCATAGAAAACTTAATTTTAAGTGTGGAGAAAAAAAAACTAGTAACTATATGTACATATGTACATATTATATATAAATTTGTTGCATGTAAATTATCATAAATTTCGTAATTTTATGAAATGAATTATATAAGAAAAAAAAAAAAAAAAAAAACAGTATTATGAGTTACATACATACATACATACTCGTTTTTTTTTTTTATTATAATACATATTAAAATCAAAATATTTTATTTTTAGGATAAAAAAAATATTTTTTTTTTTTGTTCATATTTATTCTTGTTATAAACGGAACATGATAATGTAAAAATAGTTGTCTTTAATCACGCAAACATTTTTGTATAGTAAAAAGCATTAAAAAAAAAAAAAGAGTAAATATGGAAGGTATTTCTAATCCTTCTATGCCACCTACAATAAGTTTTCTGAACACTACTGTTTTGATTGAAAGTATGTATAGAGTAGAAATAAAGAGGTTTTTATAACATGTTACAGAATGTACATATATATGTATTTATGTTTCTGCGTATGTTTAGAAAAATTATGAAATATATGTATGTCTGTAAGAATGTAAGTAAAAAATTTATAGGTACATGTGGGTATATTGTTAAAGTATTTTTTTTTTTTTGTATTATTTATTACATGTGATTCTTAAAATAATTTACAGTAAACTGTGTCAATAAGTTATGTATATGTATTAAAATTTAATTGTTAATCAATAATTTGTTAATCAATTTTGATTTTGTGATAGGTTTTTCTATGTAGATACATACATATATATACATATGTATATATACTAAAATTAAATGTAGATAGATTTTGATATTTTCATCACTTTTTAAATCAGTAACAAAACGTTTTTTTCCAAATATGAAATAATTGTGAAAAATTAAACTCATATCATAATTGGCGTAACAGCTTGAACTAGGACCTACAACAACAACAACCGAATCTAAAAGATCATTAAGAGACTTGATTTAAAAAAATTCTTCGAGGTACAAATTCAACATAATTAAGGAATCCATTAATAACATTAAAAATTATTCTTGATTAAGTGATGTAGTAGATATTCAAAGTAAAAAAAAGCAGTATATGATTATTTATTTTATACTTTCCGTCTACACAAAACTAGCTAGTGAAAGGTTTATTTTTCCTTAAGTTTAATTTAAAATTGTAGTTTAAGTTTAAATTTAAGTAAAAATTGTATAATTTGTATTAAATTTATTTAGAAATAAAATCCTATAAGGACGCGTGTAGTTTTGATATATGTATGTATCTTTTTTTTTACTTTTATTTTTTTTATTTTTTTTTTTTTTTTTGAAAACATATATGACACTTATGCAAAATGTAACTTTTATTATAAAAGTTTAAATAAAAAAAAAAGAAAGAAAAAAAAACAAAATTTTTCAACTTTTAAAAATGTATGTGAATGCAAAATAACAAAGTGTGTATAAAATCAGAAAAAATGAAAAAGGATATAGAGAATAAATGAAGCAAAAATACTTTTTGAATTTCCGTTTCATATCATATATAGGATTAAAGTTAATTTGTATTGTATATATTTTCTTCCTTATCATATTCCTTTTTTCTTTTTTTAAATTGTTAATCCATTTTTTTATGTTTGTCTTTTTTATCAGAAATAAAAATTTTTAAAATAAAAAATTTTCAGAAAAAAAAAGCATCCGATACAACAGAGAGATAAAATAAAATGTATGTATGTTTTCTGAATCTCTAAATATCATTGTATGATAAAAACAAAAAGTTTAAATTAAAACAAACGAAATAGAAGAATAACAGAACTGATAACTTTTATTTGATAAAAGACATTTTTGTCTTTAAATGTTTAAAAAAATAAATAAAAAAACGAGAAAAAAAATTGAAAACTACTAAAAAAATTGGGGCAACTATACTACTAAAATATCATTTTTATTTGTTTTTTTTTTGTTTTAAGTTTTGAAAAAACATTATTTAAAATTGTTGTGCTCCTTTTCAATGTATGTAAAATTTAATAGCTATTTTTTATTACACTTAGTAGACAATTTTTATTTTGCAACAAAAAATATTTTGAAGAAGATCATTTGGACAGTAAAATTTTTCAAAAAAAAAGTATCATTTTTATAATAAATAAAATTTTTTAAAAGTTTATTTTAAATACAATGACAACGTATCCTACTTACTATATTATTTTACATACACATGTATATAAGGAAGTTTTATGACAACACTCATCAAAAATTTTTATCTCCGAAAGGTCATATAAGTAAAATGTTATGTACATACATATGTATGTATGTATATGTAACTTTCAAACTACATACATATATAATATGAAGAGTAAAAAAAAAACATACGAAGAGGATAAAAACCATAAATTAAAGTCAATATGTTACTATAATTTTATCATGTACATATATGAAAAGTTTTTTGTATGTATACACGTATATGATATGCTATTTTGAACTTACATATGTATGGACGTGTAAAAATGTAGTGTGTCTACATAATATATGTTACACAGTTATTCTCAAAGTGGTACTTTAGTGTAAAATTCTAAAAAAAAAAAAAAAAAAAAAATAAGTAAAAATAAATGTTTAGCATTTTTTTTACAGTTTCAGGGTAATTTTTTCTAATACCTAAAGATATCACCTTTTTTTGTTTTTGTTTTTTATATACATATGTACCTATATATATATTTTTTAAACTTCATTTAGAAAATTCATTAAAAAAAAATGTAATAGGTACTTCAAAAGATGAAACTTCGTTTCTAGAAGATTTATTATCCTTCTCTATAAGTAAAAAAGATTTACATATTAGATATGATGATGATGTTACTTGTGTACATAATACGTATAATATATGTATGTATCTTAAAAAGACAAGTAAAAAAAACAGATAAAATACCTTTTTTTTTTCTTCTTTTAAAGTAAATTGAACTTATAAATTAAGAACAGAAGAAGAAGTAGGCTCAATCAATCAATATCTTTGTTACATTTACCAATTTCAAGTTTCAATTTTAATGAATCCTTAATAAATTGATTTCATATGATCCTTGAAATAATTACATACATACATGTGTATGTACTATATACTAAGGATAAGGATTCTTGTTTAATTTGATTTTTTTTTCGATAATCACTGTTGTATCTATGTATATATTACGTTTTAAATTTTATACAGGAAAATCTCTGAAATTCATGTTAGGGAATATTACTAAAAATATTATCTTAAAATGTCAGACTTTTCAATTACCAGAGAATTGTGGGATATCAATTTATAAATTGTATTTTATTTCATTTTTTCCTTTTTTTTTTTTTTCAAATTGGAAAATAGAAAATTAGATACAAAAAATATAAAACAAGACTATACATATCTCGATTTGATATTTTAGCCAAAGCAAATACCTTTTCTAAGATACAAATTCAAATTACTCAAATTAATCTTATCGGTAGTCACAATCCAAGCAAAATTTTCACTCATTAAAAAATATGATTCAACGCTTAGAATCATATGGCATAAATTTGATGAATAAGTTGAATATTATTGTAACGGTTTCATTCTAAGAACAATAAAATATGAATTATGATTGATATGAATGTGTAAAAATATGGGTATAATAAAAAAAATAATAAATAATTCATAATCTGAACTTTTATAAAACTAATTTTCTTACAGTGTACGTGCACTTAAAAAATTTTAGATGTTTTTTTTTAAATCAGATTTCTATTAGAAACTCATATGTAATTTTTTTAGAATGTGAAAAATAATACAGAATCTTCTTTACTATTGTATTTGAAGTGAAAAGATACTATGAAGGTTAATAAATCTTAATCTTGTTTGTAATATAAGCTATACATATGTATTATACATATATGTATATATACAGTATATATCTACATATGTACTACACGTACACACATGTCAAATTTGATTTCTAACTCATTTAGTCAACATATTCGAGAAAGAAAAAAAAAACAGACATTTTTTGCTACCAAAATATTTTTTTTTATACATATAGTCATCTCATATTATACAAATTATCCATTAGATTTCGTACATAATATTTTATTTAATCGAATGCTTTACATTCTACTTTTTTTCTATTCAATAAACGCGGGCGAACAATAAAACTTTGTATTAAATTTTCTTTTATTATAAATTACATATTATATAAAATTCAATATATAGTACATATGGTTGTTATATTGTGTGTTCAAATATCGACTTATATACATATATTTTTTATCAATCTATGTATAGATGATGTATAGTCAAAGTGTAATTTGTCATTCATTTTTCAAATGTAATCTATCTGCTCATCACTTTATACATTATTGCATGAACACAATATAATATCTGATTAAAGATATCTTTTAACAAAATTGAAAAATAAAATTGTATGTCGCGTTTATTAACCTAAAATCCACATCATCATTTTCAGTTATTCAAAAAAAAAAAAATTAAATGAATTTGATTTTAACTGAAAAATAAATGAAATATTTAAAAATAGAAATCATCTTTATTGTAAATCTTCTGATGTTTGTTTGAATAATAAAACAACAAAATACATATAAATATGATACATATACAGGGTGTTTCACGGTTCGTGTGCCAAACTGAACATGGTGGTAGATCTCGATGAGAAATGAAAAAAATCGTATGGGTGGGGGGGAGGTGGGTGTCTATTGTCTATTCTCAATGGTTTCCGATATATTCAAGGTCAAAGACAATTTTTTTCGAAAAGTAACCAGTTCCACTTTTTGCAACATATTTCAGCGCTAGCGTAATGTACATCAGATCCAAATGAAAGTTATATAAAGAGAACCTTCAGACCTCTCAAAAAATGTTTTTTTTAAAGTTGTATGTCAAATGGTTCAGAAGTTATTGTAACTCAAAGTCAAAAAATTTTGAAAAAAATTCGTCTTTTTTATGTTCGAGGTCGAATATATTGAAAATTTGCCTTATTATTTTTTTTATTTTTTCAACTTAAACTTTTATTCTATTACACTTTGAAGGATATTTTTCAAAGAAACCTAGTACATATTTCTCTTCTTTTTTTTTAAATTAATTGAAGAATAGCGATATTGAGGTCAAGGACAATTTTATTTTATAGCTTTCATTTTTTTTTTTTTAAATTGAAAATGAAAAAATTAAAAATACAGTTGCAATAGAAAAAGGATGCCACCTTTAAATAATTTTGAAAAAGACTTTTTCTAAATTTTTACCTTCCGATCTTTTTAATATTTTACAAAATTAAAAAGTCTGAAATTTTATACTTCTAAAAGATGAAAGTATAAATTTCCTTCAACATTATTATACTTAGAAAATCTTACATTAAAATTTTTTAGATTCTTTCTAAATTAATTGTAATTGAAAAATTATTTATAATTTTCACTCTTCTAACAAAAAATAATTTTTTTTCGAGTTTAATGTTTAAGGAAAATTTAAATTCCTTTTTAAATTTTATTCATTGTTATGATTGTTTTCATATCTTTACGAAAAAAGAAAATGTGTACAGCAAAAAAAAATAAATAAAAAGGATTCTCTTAAAATTCGGAAGTTTTAAAATTTTTCATAAATATTTAAAAATCTGATGTTTTTTTCTTAAAATTTCCCTTAAATATAATATTTCAACAATGTTTTCGTAGTAGAAAAAAAATTAAAATCAAATTGAGTAAATTTTTTAAAACATTTTTTGGCTATAATAATACAATAGTTTTAAAACTAACAAATTCTAAACATGTACATATGTACATATTCTGGAGATGATAATGCCCTATATAATTAATTAAAATGCACAAAGCGAAACATCAATATTCAATTTTTAAATTTCATCTTGTGGCCACGTCATCTTAAGATCATTTATCTCCCTTCATCAACATTCATTTTCTGGTACTTGTTACTTTGTTACCATATAGTATTAAAAAATATGTAATTGTGGTCTTTGAAATTTCGATCCTTTCTACTTATACTACATATACATATGTATGTATACTATACTATGTATATTCATTCTTTAATTTTTGGTTATTGTTTAAATATAACAAAGTTTAATCAAGTAAAATGATCCTTTTTCTTTTCTTTTCTTTCTAATAAAATATTTTCAATTCAGAATCCTCTTAATAAAGCAATTTTTCGTATTTAATTTTAACATTTAAAGACAATACAATAGAAAAAAATCGATGAAAAGAAAAACAGCGTTTTGTATGTATTTTGAATGTAGTTGTATAATTTTTTCAAATATTAATTACCTCGTGGCATTTAAAAAAAAAGGATTAAATTTTCACTTTTCAAATAAAAAATTTTCAATTAAGTAAAATATAAAATTTTAAAAAATAAAAATTTCCTTTTCCGATATAAGAAAGATAAAAGGAACCTTTTTATTATAAAATATACAGAATACATTATTTCAGAAAATTAATAACTAGTAAATTTTTAATTTACTTAAAATTTTCGAGAGAGAAAAAATTTAAATTATTCATTTATGTTTTTTGTTTTGTTTTGTGCGTTTTTTTTTTTTCTTCTTCTTTAAATACGAAATATATTTTAAAATGAAATGAAATTTCGTATTTAAAGTATTTTCACGTAAATAAAATTTAAAATATTTTAAGTATTTTGTAATGATAAGAAGTAGAGCATATCTAATATTACATTTTTAACATGAACATTAATAAAATTTCTATGTACATATGTACATACATATATATACATACATATATGCGTACACACGTACATTAATTTTAATTATAAGTACCTACATATACCTAAATTTTATTTAAAGAATCATTTTAAAAATAAATTTTTAAAAAATAAAATATAAGAGATTGATTGCTTACGCACTTTTAAAGAATAATTTTTTGTTTTTTAAAAATTATACATGAAAAATTAATAATTTTTTTTACTTATTCGTGTTTTTTTTTTTTATCTATTAAAGTTTTTAGAATTCAAATACATATGTACATACATATATGTACCTTTACCTTTACCTTTTTTCATTTATTCATCATTTCGAATCATGTTCAGTTTTTCTTTTAACTTGTTAATGACTTCCCTTTTATTTTATTTATTTATTAATTCATTTTTTTTGTTTGTTTAAATATCATTTTGAAATGATAATATTCACTAAAATGTATAATAAACATTGAATAGTTTATCTGTATGTAGAAAGAAAAAAACACATGTTGTTTTTCTTGTCGTACAGCATAAAATAAAATGATATTAAAAATGATATTTTATCTGCAAGGAGAAGAAAAAAAATAAGAAAGATTTTCAACTCTTATACACAATTTTAAGTACTTTTTATGACTTCAGTTTTTTTCTATACTGATGTTTTAATTTTTTATTAATATTATTTTGTTTTTTCAACATACTACATTACAAAGTCATTAAATTATATATTTTATTATTGTTTGCTGATATAAGTAGATATAATAAGTATATTTTAGTTTCTTACTTTATAAGTTATCATATCAACGAAAAAAAAAAATTGAATATTAAATTATTAGTTTATATTAACTGCTTCTCTCTTATGTGTGTATACCTGTTGTATCTTATTATGTATATCTATAGATATTAATATTTTGTGAGTTCATTTTTTTTTTCTATAAGCGATATATTAAAAGATACTCCTATTTGCATTTAAAAGATATAAATTAATAGAGATGACAAATATAATTACATTTGATAAAAATATGATTCAAATATGTACATATTATCTTTATAAAAAAAAAAATCTCTTATTTGTGAAGTGCATATTGCAGGTAAAATATCTTTTGAGGGTTAGTTTAAATGTTTGCGAAATTTTCTGACAAAAAAATATAACACAATTAAGAATGACAATTTTTAAACAATGAATAAGAATTAGTTAGTATAAGAATGTAACATAAAACCTCAATTGCTTATAGCATTATTTGATTTAATAAAAAAAAAAAGTAGATTTTTAGGTCCTAATCACATTAAGCACACAGTTTCGAATCCTCAATTAAAACACTTATAGGCTCTTTTTTTTCTGAATGCCTCAAATGTAACCGTCAATGTAGACTAACTGGCAAACCTTAGAAAAAAGAAAACCTTTTGTAGAATTTAATTGTTTCTGCTGATTAGACTTTTTTCAAATATCCAAGAATCTCTAGGTAATTTGAGCATTTGATGCTGACATAGTATCTATCAATCATGGTAAGAAATCATTGAAAAAAAATTAGGAGTAGAATTTTATTTTGAATGAATAATCAAGTTACTTTATTATAAAAAAAAATTCACTATAGAGACGAATATTTTCCGGTTACTTCTTCATTGACCCGAAGTATTTTATTATTCCTTTTATTTTGTCTGTTTTACACTTTTCTTATATACATAGGTATAGGTATTTTATTGTTTTTATTGATCAAGGTTGATGTACTAGAAAATTTTCAAATGTAAATTATTTAGTATAAAACATATCATTATGATTTGTTTTTTACTTTTTACACTCTTATATCAATGACAATATAAATTCTATATATGTAGTATCTGCTCTGTGCTTATATCCTGTAAATGATAAAATTCGTGCCAATTTTTTTTTTTTTAAAAAAAAGTTATTTTTCCGTTATCGTATAGTGTTACGTTTCGAAATTTAAAATGCCAAGTCTTATCAAGATTTAAATTTGTTTATAAATTTTATAATATGATAAACATGAAGGAAAAAAGAAAAAAAATAAAACCATGAAGTAAATAAATAAACATTTCACAATTGTTTTTCTTTTCTTTTTTTGTCTACCAAGGTTTATTGAAATTAAGAAGGGAATAAAAATGATACAAGAAGATAGTGTGTTTTTATTTATTTTTTTTTTCTTTTTTTCAATGCGAGTAAATTTAAATACACTTTGTGGTGGAAATACATTGAATTTTAAATTATGAAAAATGGAAAAATAATTTCAAAAAAATTATAAAATTATTACAAAGTTTTGTCATAGTGCAATTCCAGGATTTTCATGTAAAAATTGAATATGACTAAGCCAAATTAAATAATATAAAATGAAATAAGAAAAGTCTAAAAAAAAAATTTAATATATACTTATTTCACAATTTTGTTAATACATATATGTACATATGTACATATGTATATATATAGTTTTACAAAAAACAAAGTAATTAAAAATAGATAAATACCGTCAATGACATTTTATGACATCGAATAATGTAAAAATTGTCAGTGGTCCATATGCAGCGCATTTTGGAAGCTTGAAGACCGTATTCTACAAGAATTTTGTTGCGATATGTGAATCGCATTGTAATATTTGAGAAACTTGATTTGTAAAATTAATTTTTTTAATAAAAATTTTTAAATGTTCGTGTTATTTAAAAAGATAAATTTTACGAATTTTTTGTAAAATTTCACATAGAAAATCATTCAATTTCATTTCTGAAAATTTCATAATATTTCCATAATAATTTTTTTTTCACACTAATATCTTTTCTAGTATTTTTAAACGTATGATATATTCATCTTATTTATTATTATTATTCCCATATAACATTGTCAACGTATAAGATATACGATACATATATGAAAACATTCATCACATAAGTATTATTTAACAATCTCAATCAATCGTCTAATTATTCAAATGTTAAAAAATTCATTTTAACCCTTTCTAAACTGTAATTCTTTAATTTTTTAATTTTACAAAAATTTATTTTGAAGCTTTAATTTTTTTGTTTGTTCTGTCAACATTTTTATTTGAAAATTTTGATTAGAAAATTTCCAAATTTTAAAAAATCATTCATGTAATAATTAAAACATTTCCATTTTTAAAATTTAACACAATCTATGTATCATACATATATTAAGTATCTACTATGTATCTATATATAAAGGACTTAAAAGATTATTCTTGCTATATTTTTCCTATTACAAAAAAATTACTTAGAAAAATTAATTTTTCAAATATCATAAATGATGAAATCTATACATCAACAATCACTTTGTTACCAATTGTCTGTAATATGATATAAAGGGTTATCTTAGATAAATGTTATATGTTAGATATTATGTATATATTCTTGTCCTGATATGAAAATAGATGGATTGATACATTTTTGTTTTATACATGATTATATTATTGTTACTATACATACATTTTTTTTATATGTTTTGAAATTACGGTATATATACATGTACTTCATGAAAAATAAGTTTTACTTCATATCCCATCAAAATTTAATATTCTGCTGCCGTATTCACCAATATGTCATAATTTTTGACAAGTTAAAATCGATCTTTAGTTTCAATTTATATCTATTTATATCATCATAAAAATTATATGACATATGTATAAGATTTATCGGTTATGATATCTGTTATTTTTTTAAACACTTTAATCGTGGCTTAATTACATCTATTGTGATAGACATAAATTAAGATTTAAAATTTGACTTATAAGTATGCGATATGTTATGATAGATTGATGAATACAGCGGTAATATAATATATAAAATGTAAAGTATGTAACATACATATTATAATAGTACTTTGTAATGAGTTGTAATCAAATTCAAACCTGAAGCTACTTACGGGATCTAAATTGATGCTTTGAGATACTTTTAACATAAGAGATGTATCTTAAAGTTGTTCTACTTTCAATGAAAACAGAGAACAAAAAAAAAAAAGACATTTTTTGAATGTACATATCTTATAAGGTTATTCTTGTCACATTTATTTTTATATGACCAATATGAGTGGTATATTGGTAAATGTATAAGTGAATTTCAAATTGTGAATATGAGATAAAAAAAAAAACCAACAGACAATAATAGTAAAAAATAATAATATACGTGTATCAACCTCTCGTAAATATAATTTTAAATTAGAAATACATATATACATATGTAGATATAACAGAATGTAGATATATAGTATGTACTATATATTCGAATTATGAATAAGTAATATTATGAGTACATTATCATATACTTTTTTTCATACTTGATAGAAAGTAGATCTTTTACATGTAAGCTATATACCTATATTTCAAGAGAGCTTAAAATGTTGGCATGTTTACAAGATATTATAAAATGTTATTCAAAATACCATTTTAAATATGATATGTATGTATTTTTTTTTTTAGCCAATAACTTTATTATTTTACAGCAAAAACACAAAAAAAAAATGTCAAAAATTTATAAAAATTTCGATAAAATATTAATTTATATACTAATTAACTCATTTTATTTATTTCTTAAGGGTTTTCAACGATACTATATCGTGTATACTTCTTCAAAAAATGTTTTTTTTTTTTTTTAAATTTAGTATAATTTGAAATGATGTAATATTTTCAAATAATAATCTTTCATGTATTTATATGTTACAACATATTACAAGAACGTTATTCTTACACGTAAGTGTCATCAATTTTTTTTTTTTAATCTGTTTTTTTTTTACCATAATTTTTCCTTCGATATTAAGAAAATATAAAAAAATAAAATAAAATCATGGTATTTGAAATTCTTCAGGAATAGATTATCCATATAGTGAAAGGTATATAATATAAATATGTATATATTTTAAAAATGAATAGAAGGTGGTTTTATACAGTATTTGTGCTTTTTTCTAACTTTTACGCTTATTAAAATATCTTATGAATATATGAATTTATTTTTAAATCAACATTTTCAAATTTTTCAAGATTAAAAGATTTAAAAAGAAAAATTTATTGAATATCTTGAAAAAATACTAATACCTTCTAATATTGTACTATTACAAAATAAAAAAAATTTCAAGGTAAAGATAAAAGAAAGTTAGAATATTTTTTTCTTCTTATCTCTTTCGCTCGATATGAAAATAAAAATAGGATAGAAAAAGAAATAAGAATTTATATTAAATAAATAAATATAAAAGATTATCCTTGTGGAAAAAATAAATTCTTTGGACAATATTTTTTTTCCATTAAAACGACAGAATTCTCAAAGATTTCGTAAAAAATATGTCCTTATTCATTATTTTTGAGTTGTAGAAACACCCTATAGATATAATATAATGTAATAAAAAAAAAAGTGATTATCTTTCTTTCATAATACGTATGTATATATAGTATATATGTATGTATATTTACTATTATATTATACATACCGCAATATTACATAAATTATTGTATGTATAGCTTAGAAAGGAATTCTATAAAAGATTAAGATGAATTGTAGGCGTGTGATCTGCGAGATATAAAATTATTTTTATATAATATATTATACAGAACAGCATAATCATAAAAAAATGTGTACATATATAATAATACACTTATTCGGAAGGCGTAAATTGTTTTCAATTAAACATAATTATATCTTCAAACTTTTCATGATAATTTTATGTATTAAATTTTTTTTTTCTCTTTACTTTTTATTTTTGAATAAAACAATTGGGAAAAGTTCAATTTTACCATCTACATATGTATGTAAGTATACTATAAATAATATCATATGTTTCTTCTTCTACGTATGATAATATGCAACGTTATATGTGTATTTATTATGTCATCAGAATGTTTATTTTATTTTTTATTTATTTATCTATTTTTGTTTAATTTCTAAAAATTTAAAGAAAAAAATCCATAATAAAATATGTAATAATGTTTGTGTGTTTTGTTTTTTTTTTTTATTGTAAATTATAAAAAATATGAATATAATTATATGTACATATATGATAACATACATACTTTAATCAAACTGATAATGATGATGATGATAATCAATATTCAATATCATCACTTCACTCTCTTTTAAGATCAAATATGTTACCAAGGTTTTGACAAGGAAAAACAAAAGTGAATGATTAATGAGAGGATAACATATACAGGGTGTTTCACAGTTCGTGTGCCAAACTGAACATGGTGGTAGATCTCGATGAGAAATGAACAAAATCGTATGGGAGGGGGGGATCTATTCTCAATGGTTTCCGATATATTCAAGGTCAAAGAAAATTTTTTTGAAAAGTTACCATAATTGAAGAGCCGTTTCGTCAAAATTCGTTAAATTTGCACTTATGTGAACATGCGCTTTGACGTGAATAAATAAGACATAAAAATCATGTATAAAAATAACGAATTTTGAAGAAACTCATCTTAAATTATAATTAATAACTTTTGAACGGATAAAGATAATACAATAAAACAAAATCCACATCAAAGTAGACAACATAAGCTTTTATTTAAATTGAAAAAATAAAAAAAAAAATAATAAGGCAAATTTTCGATATATTCGACCTTGAACAAAAAAATAACGATTTTTTATCAAAATTTTTTGACTTTGAGTTACAATAACTTCTGAACCATTTGATATACAACTTTAAAAGATATTTTTTGAGAGGTCTGAAGGTTCTCTTTATATAACTTTCATTTGGATCTGATGTACATTACGCTAGCGCTGAAATATGTTGCAAAAAGTGGAACTGGTTTCTTTTCGAAAAAAAATTTCTTTGACCTTGAATATCTCGGTAACCATTGAGAATAGACAATAGACACACACACACACACACACCCCCCCCCCCACACACACACACACACACACACACACACACACACACACACACACACACACACACACACACACACACACACACACACACACACACACACACACACACACACACACACACACACACACACACACACACACACACACACACACACACACACACACACACACACACACACACACACACACACACTCCCATACGATTTTTTTCATTTCTCATCGAGATCTACCACCATGTTCAGTTTGGCACACGAACCGTGAAACACCCTGTATAATACTTTTTTTTTCTTTTATAGAAAAAAGCTTGAATGTTATTTCATTGGAAAAATAGAATATGAAGAGTGAAATTTTCATCATCAACAACTTTTACCTGTGGTGTAACGATCAACAAAAATTGATGAACGAGATAAAAATTACTAAATCTGTTATCCTTTAACCCTTGCACATCTATTAGGATATACGAAGTATGTCCGAAGTAAATTGAAAATTCCTGCCTTACAATTTCTTGTTTTAAAATGCTGTTACCTGGGACATTACCATAAACCAGAAGTAAAATTAAAAACCATTAAAGACATGACCAACGACTACTTAAGTACAAAGACATAAAATGCTCAATTTTATTTTATTGTTTATATGTGTTGGGCGCACCAAATTAATATGACAACTTATTGTTTTTAATCACTTAAAACTAATTTGTGATTAAAGTTATATGGAAATTATGTTCTAATGAAATGTAGAGAAGATCCTAAACTTTATTTTCACCGAATACATTAAATATCTTTGAGCAACGTAAATTAAAGAAAAAACGTGATAAATATTAAGTAACATAAAATTGAGAATCAATTTTTCCTGATATCTTCCAAAGTACTAAAAATATCAAATTATAATGTTCTACAAATTTGTAGATTTTTATCAAATAAACATTTTTCTCGAACATTGTTATATCAGAAAATTAATAGAAATTTGGTTATTAAGGAAAAATGATAATTTTTTAATTAATACCACAATTATCTCTTTCATGTCTCAGTTTCTGTCATTTTTTTACAGTCACCTCTAAAAATATAGTACCACTTAATGGTACATTATAAAATATTACAATAAACTGATAATTTTTTGTATTGTTATTTATTATTAACACACATATTAAAAAAAATAATCAAAACATATGAAAAAAATTTTTAAAACTTCATAAAAAAATGAAAATAAAAAATCCTAGGAACACAATTTTATAAAATATTTGAAATAATACATAATAATAATTACTATATGTACTCGTATACAGACTTTAGTTCTCTTTAATAAAAAATTTCACTTCTTTTTATTTACAAATATAATATTAAAATAAAAATAAAGAAACTTATTATACATACGTAGAATTCAAATTCTAGTTTATACAATACTCAATAAAAAATTCTAAGTATTTTTTTGTTCGAAAACAAATAATAATAACAAGAAAAGGAAAAATTAAAAAATTATCAGTTTTCCTTAATAACCAAATTTCTATTAATTTTCTGATATAACAATGTTCGAGAAAAATGTTTATTTGATAAAAATCTACAAATTTGTAGAACATTATAATTTGATATTTTTAGTACTTTGGAAGATATCAGGAAAAATTGATTCTCAATTTTATGTTACTTAATATTTATCACGTTTTTTTTTTAATTTACGTTGCTCAAAGATATTTAATGTATTCGGTGAAAATAAAGTTTAGGATCTTCTCTACATTTCATTAGAACATAATTTTCATGTAACTTTAATCACAAATTAGTTTTAAGTGATTAAAAACAATAAGTTGTCATATTAATTTGGTGCGCTCAACACATATACAAAATGTGTGTCCCAGGGTAATTTTTGAAAATCCTTTTTTTCCGAAAATTACAAAAAATTTTAAACAAAAATTGCAGGTAATAAAATATGTCAAATTTTAATGAATAACTAAAAGATATAAAAGTTGAAGTGAAAAAGTTCAAAAATTGCTTTATCTAAAATTTCAATCTTATATTTTAATAGCAAATGAAATTAACAACAACAAAAAATTAAATTTTATTTTAAAATAAAACAACAAATTTTATAAAAATTTATTTAAATCTTGAAATTCAATACGTAAAAATATCTAAAAATGTATTATAATATGCTTCACGTGAAATTTCGAAAATAAAAAAAAATAATAAGGTAAGAATTCAGTACTACATTCAGTTTCAATTTTCGAATATATAGCGTGAGAGGTAAATTATAACTTCTGGATATATTTTATCAAAAATTTTGCAATCAAAAAAATATTCAGAGAATGAATCTACATATTCTTCGAGACTCATCACAAAACTTATCATTGTTGCAACCTCCACCGATTGCATTACAAGCCTGAATAACGTGGGCACTATGAACCTCATGTACAATGGCAAATGATTCAAAAATCCGTAAAAAAAATTTTTTATCGATTCCATATTGAATAGATTTTTCTTAAGTAATAATTAATAAGCTGTTGAAAAAAAAAGAGGATTCGAAACCATTAACACATATTATGGTTTTTTTTTTCACAAATATTCAAAACAAAAAAATAATTTTTTTTAATTAAATTATACAATATACTAACTTTAAATTAAATGTAAACTGGGTATGTATAGTAAGTAATTAATGTAAATAATTCGATATATACTCAAAAAGAAGATCCTTTAAAAGATTCTTTTTTATGTTCGCTCAAAGGATGAATTCAATAAACTGTGAATTAATTCTGACACTTAATATTCTTGAATTTGTTTATTTTAATTCAATGAAATTTTCTCTATGGTTATTATTTTACGTTTTTTTTTTTTAAAGATCCATTCATATTGATCATAGAAAATTGACAGAATATTAGATATTAGTTTAATTAATGTAATTTCATCGGATTTGACAATTAAAGTTTATAATTTTTTTATTTTTTGTTCATAAAGATAATTGTGCGAATATATGAGAATGTGTATGTACTACAATAGAATAGAAATCCAGAAAAAAAAACTACTCAATTAAAATTTTTTTTTTTTTGGCTTTTTTTCTACCATTTTTTTTTTCCAAATCATAAATTCACATTTTAAAGTAATTACGGCTGTTTTTCTAAAAGTCTTACGACCGAATTTTTACAATGTCAATAGTTTCAAAACGTCAACCATATACAGTGATGACAAAGCATTCTGTCGGTTTCAAAATTCAAGTGTGATTTTTTGACAACGGCAAAATCAAGAAACTAGCGCATCGTAAATACGCAACAGATATTTTTTCAGCAATGTATGAGTATTATGATTGTCATATTGCAATCACTATATGCAAAACAAATAGACGTTTAGGAATACAGCCTACTTGACTTAAAAAATCAATTAACTGAACGATTTCACATAAACATTATTTAATTTGTTTTATTTTCTTTTTCTTCTAAAAATATTTATATATGTATGAAGGTATATCTACCTACATTATGTTGTAAAAGAATCTAATTAATTTAAATACCTGTGTGATTTAATAGAAAGAAAAAATGAAAATAAAATAAAATAAAAAAATAAAAAAACAAAAAAAAAATGGAAAATAAGGAATTTTCTTTTTAATAAAAGAACATTGAAATATAATTACAAGTATAGAGAATTAAATTTAAATTCTTTTCAAGTGATTTATAACATTATGAAAAACAAAACATACACACACAAATGAACGTTGTACAAATTAGAAATTATTTTGCTGTTTTTGGTTTGTTTTTTATTTGCATATAAAATAGACATACAATATATATTGTATATATGTGTGTAGCTTGTATAGAAAAGTGATACATTAAAACCACATACACCTTCTTATATTTAAATGATTATGCTATATGCCGTATATTTTATAAATTTAATTACTCAAACCACCTTAAATTTAATAAAAACACGTTCACACACATACATAATATATATACATTTATATATGTGGGTGTTTTAAATTATAATATCCTATATAATATGTTTCGAAAAGTAATTAACGAAGTGATTATTTTGGAAAATTTGATTTAAATACCTTAAACCTGTTTATATTATTTTCAATATTGTTTTTCTTTTTAATTTTTCTCATCGATTAGATTTTTTTTTCGAATAAAATTTTTTTATTCATTCATTTTTTAAATTACAAAAAAAAAAAAAAAAAAAACAGTATGAAAATATCTTTAAATCTGTTCATTTATCATCTTGGCAATTATATAAAAATTAATTCTGCGAAAAATTACAATTTAAATTGAAAATAACATCTGAAATCCTCATGAAATGAAAAATAAAATAAATATTCGAATAGAATGAAAAAAATCAATTCTCAATTAACTTTCTTGGCATTATTTCAGTAAAATACGAACGAGAAATTCATGCATTTAATGTTTTTCTGTGTGTGTGTGTGTGAGAGAGAGAGAGAGAGAGTTTTGAGCCTGGCGAGGAAAAAAAAAAGTAGAATGGCATGATGGTTAATGGTTTATTAAATTTATGTTAGGTAGACAAGGTGATAAGGTGCAATGAATTTTCAATAAAGATTCTGTTTTTTTTTTAAATTTTTTTTTCATTTTTAACTCATCCTTTTTATTTTTCATTCTTTTATTTTCTGTATATACGAAAAAGGATCGAAATATGCTTGAAAAATTTAATTTGTCTTTAATTTAATTTATTTTGTTTTTTGTACAAGAGATCTTATTCTTCTTATATTTTGTTAGTATTATATTTTTTTCATTTAATTTAGAGTGCAATACATCTTTTGTTGTTGTATGTATGTGTATCTGTATATTTTCTTTTTTTCTTCAATTTTATCTTTTTATTTTGTGTATTGCTTTTGAATTTATTTCTTTGTAAATATAATTTTTTTTATTGCTCGTGTATTTTCTAATAAGATTACTTAATCAATATAAGCTTTCCTTGAGCGCTTTTTTAATTCATTTTTTCTTTAAATATTTCTTATTACTTTAATTCATTTTGTTTTTTAGTTAAATAAATTAGAAGAATAACTTGGTTTTATTATATTTTATTTTAAACATAAAAATGATTAAAAAAAAAAGGGAAAAATAATTTTATTTTCATAAAACAAATATTATATAAAAATAAAAATAAAAATTTGAAGTGAAAAAAAAATGTTATATGTATTTAAATTTTTTAAATATTCATATTACAAAGATAAAACACATATGTATGTATATGACAGTAAAAGATATTAACAGCAAAAAAAATATATATGTACATATATAAAAAATTCATCACTTTTATATTTCCACAAAAAGGTAAAACAACTTAATTTTCATTTATAATGAACCTTTACATACAAAAGTATGAAAAATTGGTAAGTGTGATAAAATATAAGCATTCATGAATACATAGCGTAATACTTTAAAGGTAAAATAGAAACAAGAAAAAGACATACAAATTAATGTTTATAGATCCTTTTTAGCCCTTTTTTTTTCAGTTCTTCCTTTTTTTGCTTCCACATTCTATATTTTTTGAGTAAAAAAAAAAAAGGAAAGTAAAATAGAAAAAATTACATTTTGTAAAAAGTATGGCATAAGTTAAGTAAATGAAAATGTAATTATGTGAAAGATAATTTAAAAGCTAAGAACAATATTCTATGAAATGATTATTATATATAAATCTTGATAAGGCTAAGATAAGATAATTTAATAGCTACTTTTAAATGTTCATTTCATTAATGAGAATAAGAGTCCTTTTTTCTGGTCGTTTTTTTTTTTCTTTTCTCTTAATAAATTATTCTTTACTGTGAAAATACCAAAAACAAGAAGATAAAAATCAACGGTACAATTCATTTCAAACCAAATTCACTCTAGAAAATAGCCCTCTGTGAAAATTAGAGAATTTCTTCTTGTCTATTCTTTCGTAGTTTTTAGACTTATGGACTTTTGGATCTTATGTCTTTTAATTTTTGAATTAATAAATAAACATGATGCATTGAATGAAAATTTAATTTTCTTTAGAATTTTAAAGTAAAAATAAATATAAAATTACAATCAAATTAAAACTTAATACAACAGCTAATTATGCAATAATTTGAAATTTTAAGAAAATAATTTTCCTTTTCAAAGTGACGATGTCTAAAAATGAATTTTTCAGCATCACTAAATTTTGCATTTTGTTGTACATTATTAAATAATTGTTTTTATTTTTTCATTTAAATTAAATATAATATAATTTAGCATTATCAATATTATTTTTATCACATTTATGTGGGCATGTAAAAAATTTGTTAAAGTGTCAGATGTCTAAAATTAACTCAGTAAATCAAATTTATTAAAAAAAAAAAAAAAAGAATTAAAAAAAGAAAAATAATGAAATATATAATTGGTTACTTAAATTCTTATGAATACTTTAATTGATGTTTAAAATTAAAGGACAGAAAATCCAATTCAAATTGAATTATAAAATAATGGGTAATTTTTTTTCTCTATATAAAAATTATTTCATTTTGAAAATTGCAAAAGAAAAACTTCCAGTCACTAGACAAATAGCCTACAGGCTATTTTTAAGCTTTTTATTTAAAGGCTCTTGAAAAAATAAAATTATACAGTACATATTTTCAAAAATAAACTTTAATTTATTTGAATTGTTGACTGAAGGACTTTTAAAACTTTTGTGTTAAGATACTTTGATAAAGATACTTTGATACTTTGTTGGAAAAAAAATTATCGTATTTGTGTCGCCTTATAGAAATTTTTATTTTTAACAATATTTAATTTTTAGTCATGAGTTCTTCATGAGAAGTTTCAAATGTCCTATCTATGATAAATGTTTAATTATACAAACATTGAATTCATGTGCATATATTGTACATATAGTATGTACATACATCATTTTTAAACATTTAAAACATTTCAGGATTAAATAGTCAAAAAAAAAAAACTGTTATTGTGAAAACATACTAAATTTTCAACGCTTCACAATACCTAATTTAGTTTTTAATAAAAAATTTTCCAATATTTCTATAATTATTTTGTTTATGATTTTCATACCAACTAAACATTATGTAACTCACATATTATCATATATATATTTTTTTTTTTTTCATTTCATACTCAATACATTAATAATTAAGTATTTTGTGATGATCATTATCGATACTACCTGTCTACCTATTTACCTATGTTATACATACATACACGTATATAAAAGAAAAACAAAAAAAAACGTTTCTTTTATACATGAGTAATTCAAATAAAAACAAATTTCCATTTAATGACAATAAAAATAACGACAAAGTCACTCATTCATTTCTTCCTTCTTTTCTTTTTTTTTTAATTTATTTATTTCCGTTTTACTTTTTTTTTCATAATATGATTAATTAGTATAATAAAGAATATACATGTAAAAAAAAATACGGTAAAATAAAAGACAAATGTAATGAAAGAAGAAATTCTTAACAGGTATTTTTCCCTTAATAAATTTTATTTTCATAGCTTTATTTATGTGATAGAGTTACTATGTTTCATTAATTATACCTACAAACGTGAAGGTTTTTCTTTTTTTTTGTTATTTTTTGTGTAATAGATAGACCATAATGATAGAGATAGTTGGTTTATTATCAAAGTAAAAAGAAAAGTAAAAAATAAAGAAAAAATCAGATAAGTAAAAGAGGACACCGAGAAAAAATACTAACAAAGCAAAAAAAATACATATGTATACATATACATTATATTAGAAGAATTTTGACCTAGCACGTAAATAAAATGTACCTTTAATAAGCAAATAAGAAAAACCCCAATTCCTTTTATGTGGTCAACAGATTTTCCTTTGGTTTTCATCCTTGTACGTGAATTCTGTGTTTTTAATTGTATGTGTGTGTGTGTGTTTTTTTTTTTTTTCATTATTTTTCACTTTCTTTTTCTTCTAGGAGAAACTCATTGATTTTTTTTTCTGTTTTACAGTATTCGTATGTTTGTTTTTTTAAATTTGAGAATTTATACAAACAATTGTGTTTAGTAGCTTTTGCAAACAAAAATCAGTAAGAAAAATTCTTTTTTTTTTTTTCAGGTTATTTCATTTGAAGATATGAATCAAATTTTTTTTTTATGTGTGTGAACTTTAAATCTGAGCCATTCTTATATAAAAGGTATTTCAAATGTTACAAGAATTTCTTTTATTTCATATTAAGAAAAAATGAAATAAAAAAAATATTTTATTGGAAAAATATACGTATGTATATAAAAGAAAAGTAAATAAAATGATATGATACTTTTCTATTTTTCTGATATGATTTTTCATTTTTGTTTTTTTATTTGGTTTTCTATGCACGTTCTATTTTACTATACTATAAAAATAGTAAGAACAAAAAAAAAAAAATGAAGATTTCAAATAAGAATATAAAAAATAAAAACACGTATAAGGTATTTTAAAAACACACCTTATTGTTTTGCTTACATTTTATACATTCATAAACGACTGATTTAAGTCAGAGAACTCATTCAATCGTGACATTCATTGGAAAAAAAATAAAAAAAGATGAAAATAAGAAAGAAATGGAAAATGTGTAATAATAAAAAACAGAAAGGAATTTGAAAACGCAAATAACAAAAAGAAAAAAAAATGAAGAAAAAGGTAAAAGTTTAAAGTTCATTACTTTTTTTTTATCACACTGAAAATGAGATCCTGATAATAATTTTGTGTACATATCAAAAAGTCATTATTTTATGTTTTTCTTCATTTTCATTTTTTTATAAAAGATGTTTATTTTTCTTTTTTATATCCTTTTTTTTTCTTCACTTTAACCATTCTTTTATGCAAAACTTGTACAAAATCTTATTTACACTTTTTTTTTTGTCCAACGTTGAATGAAATTTGACAAGAATAAAATTAATATGACTTTTTTTTTTCTCATTTATGAAAAAGATATTAAAAAAATGAAAAAAGAACAAAAATAACAAAATAAATAAAATAAAACTTTTTATAACATTTAAATGTAATTCATGTAAAAAATATATATATATACTGTGAGAAAAAAAAAATTTGTTTTTTTCCCAAATTAAAATCGAAAATTACACGTTAAAAAAATGTGTATTCTTCTTTTTTTTTTTTTTTGTTGCTTTTTATTTTGACTAAAAGTTATTAAAAAAATTTATTGCACAATATGTTCTAATGGGGAGAAAACATTTTATTATTATTATTTTTTTCCATCACATTCATTAAATTTAAAGTTTAACAATAACATTAGTTATCTTGATGGAAACCATAAAATAAAAAATAAAATTGTATACTTTTTCGGAAA
The DNA here is from genome assembly GCA_939192795.1 of Bombylius discolor. Lineage (NCBI taxonomy): Eukaryota > Metazoa > Arthropoda > Insecta > Diptera > Bombyliidae > Bombylius > Bombylius discolor. The sequence goes on along the minus strand of OW584243.1, from coordinate 8,632,521 downwards.
TACTTATATTTTCCAGAAACGAATAATTGAGAAAAAAATTATGAAAGAAAAATTTTATTCTAAAAAGTTCATCAAATAATTTTGTTTTATATACGAGTATATGTGACCAAAATAAGATGACGATAAAACCTGTATATAAATGTAGAGATTAAGAAGCCATTTATGTATGTGAACTCAAAATGTGTTTATAAATTCAAAATTTATATTTTTTAATAAATAATTTTTCTTTATTACAAGCTATTCTAATAAATTCATGAAAATTTTAAAATTTTCCTCTTTTGCAAAGAAATAAATTTCAATTTTTAAAAACAAAATAATTTCGAGAGTAAGAAAAAACAAGATAAAACAAGTTTTAAATTTATAAAAGATATAATTTTATAATAAGCAATCTTTCATACATCTACATAATAAAATTAAATTGATTTAAAATTTTCATGTACTACACATAACAATGAAAATGCATTTTACAAAATTATCTGATGTTCATATATAAAATTCATCTAACGTAAAAAATTTCAAGTATTTCCTTCTAATTTATAATTTATGTGTACATCCAATTTTTTTTTTCTTTTGAATTTTTGTTTTCCTGTACATTTTAGAAGGAAAACCGAAAAAAAAACATACGAAAAGATATAGTAATAAAATGATTTGTGATTAAAAAGATTCTTAGCTCTTAAGTTCAAGTCAATAAATTATAACTTTGTTTTTTTTTTTTTTTTAAGTACATAATTTATTTTTTGATGATGAAGTTTTTCGTAGACAATAACTAATGATAAAAGTTTTCAAATATCATGTAATATGAGGATTAGTATATACATATACATATACATATATGTATATATAGGTACTCGTATATATGTATTTGTGTAAATAAATAAAGCCATTAAAACGAGTTTCGGAGTGAAAGTGAGAAAATTAAAGAGAAAAAAATTTTTTTTTCTCATTAAAATGTCGTTTTTATTTATATACACAGAAAATTACTTTAAAAAATACAAGTATTTAATTGAAAATTTTTTTTCTTTCTATTACAATTATTTTTGGATCAAATTATCTTTGATGTATAAAACATCTTTTTAATTTTTATTATTAAATTGAAAATCATTTTTCAATATGAAATCAATGTGGAAAAATTTTTTTCTAATAAAAAATTGTTTTACAGAAAAGAAAGCACTAAAAGTTTGTAATAAATAAAAATAATATATTTTTTTTTTGTTTTCAAACAATAATAAAAAAAACAGATGTATGATAAAACAAATTGAAAAAAAAAAAAAATAATAAAGAAACAGAATCCTTAAAAGTTTTTAATGATTTTTCTTTTTTTCCTATAATTTTTATTCATTAATATTATATTAGAGCAGAAACAAAGAAAACAAAACTTTTATAATCAATAAAATCACTATGATGAAGGTGTCATGATATAAAATTATTCAACTGTTAAATTTGTATATGCATGTGTATGGATGAGTATTTGTTTTTCTATTTATTTTTTTCTTCTTCAATTTTTGATATATTAGAAAATAAAATTAATTTGATTTATGTCAAAGATAAATTTGCTGTTCAAAAGTAATATACTTCTATAGAAAATAGATTATATTCTTATAAATTTTTATAAATCATCTTGTTTAAACAAAAAATTTTTGTAATTATCGATTTATTTTATTATAGGCATAAAATTTATGAATTTTATGTGTAAATTACAAAATGAAAAAAAAAAAAAAAAAATTAATTAGTTAAAAAAATTCTAGAATAAAAATAAATATTCTAAAAATAATTTTTATTTATAAAAAGGAAGCATTATATATGTACTTCAAAAAAAAAAAAAAAAAAAAAACAAAGAAAAATTATTATGTTAAATTACATGGAATAATAAGCTAATATCCTGCCAAATATAAGAAGATACTTTTCAAGTTCCTACCTATCCTTTATTGGGGGAAAATCTCAAATTACTATGGTATGTTTTTGAAGTATCTTTTTTTATGCTTCGATAACTAATTTTTATGAAATTTTTTTTTTAATATATTGTCTTCAATATTTCAGATTCTAACTCTTTCCACTCGAAGTATTTTTTGTTTTTTGATCGATATACTATAGCTTCAAGTTACAATATATTGATTTATTGATTAGTAAAAGCACGAAGAAATTGAAATAAATTATGTTTCATTGAAAATTCAAATATTAACTATATATAATTCAATTTTTATAAATTTTTATTACATGGAACTTTTAAAAATAGCTCACATATTTTATACTTCAGTTTTGTGCGTATTATTTTGGCCATTTTTTTGTTTTTTGTCTACTAGAGCACACACGATAATCTTTTTTTATTTTCAATTACAGTACAAAGTACAATCCAGTGACATCCCACGATAAAAACAGCTTCACAACATTTTTTGTCAGAATTCTTTGTGCCATCACATACAAAGAGATTAATAATTGAAAAGGTATAAGATAAACTTAACTTTATTAAAATATGTATAATAACCAATTAAAATACAAAAAAAAAAAAAAATAAATAAATAAATAAATAAACTTTTGGAAATTTTTGAAATAATTTTGAATAGATACCTATTTTTCCGTCCCATTTTATTTTAAAAAAAATTTACTACTTTCATTTTAATGTTTTTTTTCTAAATTTATTTAATTAATTTTATTGCTTTAATAATTTATTTATCATTTCATTCATTCCAAAAAAAAAAAAAAATTGTTGATTATATTTTAAAATATGATGTTAATTTTCGCATTCATGATAACAAATATGAAGGAAATAAAAACACAAACATAAATTAATTAGATAATATTATTAAATGAAAAATTATTACAAACAAGTAACCGTATAACATTTATACAAAAATAGTTTTTTTCTTTTTTTATGTGATCAATTTATATTTCATAATACTATTCATTACAAATAAAAAAAATAAAAAAAAATAAATTATTTATATGCTGGAGAAAATAACACAATATTTGTATATATTGTAATAAAAAATAGAAAAACAAAATTAAAATTTTGTATACCTACATATGTATGTACATATAAAAATATGTATACGTAATATAGAAAGAGTTGAAGTATTTAGTATGAAAATCTCAATAAAACTCTGCACGAATTCAAATATTAATAACCATGGGTGGTCAATTTTGATCGATCATGTTTTATGTTTTTGTTTTTTAAATGTATATACCTAATAAAAAAGAAAATAATAATAATAAAACCTAACTCTTAACCAGTCATCATCACATATAATACTTTGAAAAAATAAATAAATAAAATGTAAAAAAAGTTAAGAAAAAGTATAACAAGTTGTATATGTATTACAATTATGTAACGCATGTACCTACTCATAAAATAAACGGAAATTATACACATCAAAATTGGATGCTTGTAATGTTTTTTTTTTATTATCCTTAATTTTGTTTTTATTTTTTTTTTTTTTTTTAAATATCTTTTTGATCATATCATAATCAAAAACTTATAAAGTGTTTGATATTTATATGCACAAGACTATGGGTATATGATCTTAATATATATAATCATAATAAAATAATAAAAATACGGGATGTCTCATAAATCAATCAATTTTACAGCAGTGTATTTAATGAATCATATTTTTATTTATTTATTTTTTTTTACTGGTATTACAAATCTTGGCAAAAAAATTAATTAATTTTTAAAGGAAATTTTTGTGAATAAGAAAAATTAAAAACTTCTCATTTGAGAACAAATTTTTAAAAGAGAAAGTCATTTCTATGACTCTTATTAACAGTAGACAAACAAAAACACTTTAACTCGCCAGTGGTGAGTGTATAACTTTTTTTTACTAAGGCCTTCCTGGGTTTCCTCCTCTAATGTTTGAAATAAGCTTCTATCCTGTGCAATTTTTTTTTTACTAAAAATCAAAAACTATTTAAATCTGTATCGATATATTTTTGAGTAGTTTATTTTTCAAGATTCATATAATTCACAAAAATCTTGTTCAAACTTAAGTGTGAAAATATGTATGTATGTACTTGGAACATCGTTTATTTATCCTATGAAAATAAAATAACTCGTAATTTTTTCATAATTTGTTTTTTATTTAAATTTTGAAGGAAAAAATAAACCCTGATGAAAAATAAAATATAATTAAAATTTATTTTCAACTGACGAATTTACCATAAAAATAAAATTAATGTAGTCATAATTCATCATGAAACATCCTGTTAATTTTTATGTTAATTTTTACTATAAATTTTTACATAAATTTGAAAAATATATAACACATCCTTAGAAAATAAAAACCAACTTTTTTTTTCATATAAACGTTAAAACTACTTACAAGAAAATTGATTAATGTGAAAATGTGAGCACATATAAAACACTTTTATAAATTTATTTACACGCGATTATCAATAAAATTTATATGAAAATATTTTAAATATTAAAGTGTTTTGGTTTTCCTATAGGTATAGAGAATGGAAATAGAAAAAAAAAATAACAATAATTTTAAATCAAAAAAAAAGATTTAGAATTTATGAGTATACATGAATAAAAAATCTGAACAAAAGAATGAAGAATAAAGAAAGTGAAATAAAATGTAAACTTATATTGGAAAATAAAACAATATTGAAATAGGAAAGGCTTTACAATTGTTTGTTTTTAATTAAGTATCATAATCATACAATATACATTTACAACCTTGTACAAGATGTAATACATTTAAAAATATATACATAACTTGGACATAAACGTGTACAATACAACTTTGACTATTATTGTATAAGAATTAAAAAAACAAACATACGAATAGATTCTACTAAGAAAATTGAAAAAAAAAATTATAAATAAAAACCTAGAAAATTTCTCTTTATTTTATTTAAAACTTAAATATGCTCTGTATAAAATTAAATATAAATAAAATACGCACCTTCATCCTATATACACATATACATACACTCATGTAAAATAGAAAAAAGGAAAAAAACACGAAAACATTCCACAGCAGGAAATAATTATAAATAAAATAATAAAAGAAAACACACAAAAAAAGAAAATTATTAAAAAGGAAAACAACAATATTTTGTTTTACTATTGAAAAAACATTTACCTACATTTATTTATTCATACATATGTTACATACAAGTACATACAAAGTTTTTTTTTTTTTTGGTAAGACTTCGTTCGACCTAATAAAACGTTTTTATATGAAATATTTAAATGGTTTGGAAAAAATGCCAATCATAATTTGTCAGGAATTTTTTCAACAAAAAAGTAAAATAAAAAAAGGAAGTACTAAATATTAAAAATAAAATTTAAAGAGGTGTTTGTGTGTGTTTAAGTTATTTTTCCTCCTTTTTTTGTTAATAAACTACTAAAATGATTGATTTCAAGGAATGCAAAATCATAAATTACAAGTGAAATTTCTGTATTTTTTTTTCTTTAAAAATATGATTGACTTTGTATCCAACAATTAAAGTGGTTATCCTTATTTTATTATATTTTCTTTCTTTATTTTTCGTGGTTGTAAATAATTAGTTTTAGATATTTTCTGGAAAAATAACAAAATTAAAAAGAGAAAAAATTCGTTTTAATTAATTTTTTTTTTTCAATTACTTATATTTTTTTTTTTCTAGCTTCAATAAGAATAAAATAATTTGTGTTATACAAATAGTATGTAGGTACATACATATGTATAAATGAAAAATATTCATTTTATACGTATATAATTATAGTAATTTTAGATACTGAAAAAGTAAACAAAAAATTGAATATACACGGGAAAATAATATATGGGTTATTAGTTTTCAATTTCCTCCCTTTTTATTACTTTCGTTTTCATTTGTCTTTTTTTTTTTTCAAAGCCACAATTCATTATAAATTCAACATAAATTTATCATGTCAATGTGTATTTATAGAAATGAAATTAAATATTAAAGATAGAAAGATATTTCATTTATCCTTTTTTTGTTTTCTTTAATTTTAGTTATGTTTTTTATTTCTTTCAAATTTTCCTAAAGGACTAAAAATTAGAAATTAATTTTTTTTTTCAGAAGCCTTCAGAAAATTTCAAATTTTCTATACCCAATTCTTAAATAAAATATTTAGTTTCTAAGAAACTTTGATAATTTATTGTGAAATAAGTTTAAAAACATGAAATGAAAAAAAAACAAGAAAGAAAACAAAAAAGGGAAAATAAAAAATTGTATATTAGAGAAAATTAAATAAAAATTTAATTATTCCACTTGAATTGAAAATTTTGATATACGATAGATATTAATTCTTAAAAAACAAATAAAATTGGTACAGTGAAAGTGTAGTAAAATTTATTATGGGTCATTGAGTTAAATGTATTTTTATATAATTTAAAAAGTTATTAAAGATATTAGAAAAAAAATTTAATTAAAGTTCAAAGTTTTCAAGAATATTTCATTATATTAATTTGTATTAAAACGTGGAACAAAACAAATTTACAGAAATTGTATGAAAAATTCCATATCAATACGGTAAAATATTTTAATTTTCTCGAATACCGAATCTATATAAATTGATTTTATGTATATATACGTACTTATTACACATCTAAAGAATCGCGTGTTTTAGAAAAAAAACATGATTGCTATCAATGATCTCATTATAATCATAAAAATATTTTTATTTAGTAATTGATTCTAAAATTTAATTTAATTTTTTCTTTATCAGACCCAAATAAAAGTTTTTTTTTTTTTTCAAATAAATTTTTATTCAAATTGAAATAATTATTCAATTGTTGACCAGGAAGTTCTGCTTAAAAATTATTTCATACAATTTTCGCAAAAAAAAAAAAACGATTTGAATAAAAAGAGTGGAAAATTTTTTCTATTTAATTGAAATTTGGATTTCTCTATTTTAAAAGAAAGGCTACACAAATAACGATAATTGAAAAAAGAGAAAAAGTATGAATACAATATTTTAATAAAATTTTTGAATTTATTTTTAGGACAGAAACAGAATGTATGTTATTTTCATCAGGTTTCTAGGACTTCTGTTTTTATATTGTAATTCTTACTTAGCGATTGTAGAATTTTCTCCTTAATTTTTTGATTTATGCTTGTTTTCTTAAAATTTTATTCAATTTAGCCTTATTATTTATTTATTTATTTTTCTATTAAAAAATAACAAAAAAAAATCATCAAGTATTTATATTGAAAAGTAATAAGGAATTGAAAAAAATTAAGAATCATAAAAATTTTTCAAATTTTGACGAGTTTTCATAATTTATCTAAACTTAAGTTTTTCTTCTTAATTTAATTTATTTTTGTTTATTTTGTCAGGAAATATTGATAACGGTGCCTTCTTATATTTCTTATGAAATATGAGAAAGTAGGGAAAAAAATTGTAATAATAAATAATAAAAAATATACAGGAGTAGGTGTCTTGGATCATTTGAACAAGTAGCTATTTCTCATATTCTTTAATTAGACAAAAATAAAATAAAAAAAATATAATGGTTAATTAGAAAAATTGGAAAAATTTTTTTTTAAGCTAGAAAAGATAATAATAGCACTTACTTGTTTAATAATTATGTAGCGCCAAAGATGATTGTGAAAACTTATTTTTTCAATTTTTTTTTTCTCGTTTTAAATTCTTAATGTTATACGAGTACTCGGAAAGTACACTTAAAACTCTATTATTTCTTTTTCTTTTCTTAAGAAAAACACAAGAAGAAAAACTTTTTTTCGCTACATAAGATGTTATTTATTTAATGAAATATATTCTAAGTATGTACTATTATATACTAGATATTTTTTTTAAATCCAGAAACATTTTTAAGAAAATATTTAAAAATGATCTTTCTTCATCTTTTTTTTTTTTGCTTCTTATTTTTCTTCTACATAAGTTAAGAATAAAATCAGGAAAAACTTAAAAAACCACTTTCATTGTTGATTCATCTGATTGAATAACATTAAAAAAAATATAAACTTTTAACACTTTACATTTTTAATATTAAAAAAAAAAAAGTAGTGTAATGAAATGAGAAAATTGGATTTATTAAATTTTTTTTTCAATTTAAATTTTAATTTTTAACCCAGATTAATTTTATTACATTTTTAATTTAAGTGAATTTAAAAAAAATAAAAATCAAGTAAAAAAATAATTAAATTTTTAATTTTTAATCATTTATGAAAAAATTTAAAAAAAAATAAAGATTTTTTTTTTTTTCAATTTATAGAAAACAAGGAATTTAATTTAAAAAAGAACATTTAATTTTAATTTTCTTAACTAACGAAAAGAAATATTTAATTTAATTTAATACACTTTGCTAATTAATTTAGCGCAAAAAGAATTACTTCCTTTTTTACACTTTCTAAAATTAAAATTCACATACGTCTTGTTTGCACGCACCCACACACTTTTAAGAATTTAAATAATTTATTAAAAATCTGTAATTTTTTACAGATTAAAATTCTTAAAAAAAAAAAATAAACTTTTATAGTACTTTGTTGTTTTTTTTTTTTGTCTTACAAAAATTGTTTTTTTTTTATTTGTTATCAATCAGAAATTTTAGTAAACAGAAATATAATGATATGTTATATCTCGTTTATTAGCCATTTAAACAGTTTTTTTTATTTTATTTTTTTCACAATTATTAATTTATGTTTTTTTATTCTCTTTGATTTTTTATTTATTATATTCTTTTTCTTCTAGAACTGATTGCTTTTTTAACAATCAAACGACAATCGAGAACTGACTTAAATACAAGTATCACCAAGTGTTTTTATTCCATTCAAAAGCGATATATAAAATGAAAATGAACCATAAGATTTTTTATTATTATATTTAATATATATTTTTTTTAAGTTTTAAAATAACAACAACAACAAAAAAGTGACCGTTTAAGAAGATAAAATAGTAACCAACATCAGCTAATAAAAGAAACAAATAAAAAAAAAATTTCTTCAAAAATACATTTAATTTTTCTAGAAGACGTTAAAAATATATTCGTTATTTCGTATTTTACGTATTTTTATTTTAATCAACAGCTAACTATAAAAAATTTTTATATAAAAATTTGTTTTTATTTATTTATTTTTTTTTTTTGTATGCAATATTATAAGTACTTTGTTAATGGTCTACAGTCCATTGAAGAACTGAATACTGATTCTCATGATGATGACGGTTAGCTTAGTTTGATAGGATTTCGTATTTTATATTCTCATGATTTAAAAAGTTCGAAATCGATCCACACACAACACAGAAATAAAATGACTGAAATTTAAATTATTTCTTTTTTGTAATAGAATATTGAAAATGTATGTAAACGAAAAAAGCATTTTTTTCATTCTTTATGTGAAAAGAAAATAACAGATAAAAGCTAGCTACTAATTTAATGTACCTAAGTGAAATGTTCTTTTTTTTTTTTTTTTTTTTTTTGAAAATTTTATAGCAAAGAATTTTCATATTTTTAAAGAGATATTACGAAGATACAAAGCCTTACTAAACGATAAAGCTTTTTTTTAAGCTTTGTACTAACAGTTAGAAAATATTATTGTATGAGAACATTTTTCAAAAGATATTTTATTGTAACGAATTTTATTCTAGTACAATTTTTTTTCATGAAATTCTCAGAGAGAAAAGAGAATACATTAAAGTAAAGGATCCAAAGGATCTATAAAACATGATGATGTGTCGTCAGTTACAATTTGTACGGACCTCAATAAGCAGATATGTACATACTCGTACATTTTAATTGTATTCTTTTGAAGTTATGTTGTCTGTTCGATGATAATTGAACATTTGTAACGGTTTATTAGGATAAAGAAATTTTTAAGTTTGTGAAAAAATATCTAAAATAAAAGAGAAGCATTTATAAAAGAAAATCAACAGGCATTTTTTGCCGGTTTCATAGATGTAAATATGTTTTTTTTTTCATTCATTTTATCGTGTTGATTTATGTACTTTAAAGGTTACTTTCGTAGCACTTTAATTTTTTTTTTTTTGGTTTTTGTAAAATTTATGTAGACTTCCAATGTGTTATGAACATAACTTAAGTGTTATGAAACACTTAATATATTATTTAAATTCAAAATTTCGTAATTATTTTCTGATAAACAAACAAAACACACAATTTAATTTCAAAAAGCATTTTTATTTCTTTCAATTTAATAACTTCTTATGCACACATTTTTTTTTTCACTGGAAAATTGCTTTTAAAACCCTTGAGTATTTTTTTTAAACAAAGTTTCATAGTTTCATCACATTCTTAATTATGATAAAATTTACTTTATTTTGAAATTACGTTTTCAACAGTTAATTTCACAACAATTCAACAGGAAACTTCTGTATTTCTGATGATAACCATTTTAAAAATACAAATGAACAATTTTTCCATTACGGCTTTCAACGTTTATCATTTAAAAAAATTATTTTTAGAAATTTAGCTAGTTTTTTTTTTCTTCTTCTTCTTTTTGTTGTTTTGTTTTAAAAGAAGAAATAAACACAAAATTTTTTTTATATTCGAATAATTAAATTGATAACTTATTGATATACGTGCGGTTATAAATTTAATATATAAAAAAAACATTTTTCTGGTGAGTTTGAAAGCTTAAATAAATTGGAAAAGATGGTATTTATTTGCTCCAAAAAAAAATATATATATATATATATTGTATCGTACCATGTGCCAGACATAATTTTTTTTGTTTTTGTTAAATGATCAATTAAAAATTAAAAATTTTAATATGAATTATTCACGTTTGTTTTGTTACTATTCGTAATTTTTTTTTTTCTCTCATTTTTTTTCTTTTTAGATTTTATATGTGTTGCGTATATGTATATGTAGTTTGTTTTTGTTGATGGTATGATGTGAAATATACGGAAAATTGAAGAATTGTATCGAATGAATTACATATATAAATTACAGTATTTCTCAGTAAAATATTTTAATTTTTAAGATAAATTTAAAATAATTTTATATTTGAATAAAAATAGATACAAATTATCTAAATTTAAAATAATTGACAATTTATACATCTTAAAAATTAAAAAACTGAAATTCTAAGTAAAGTGAATAGGTACGTATAAAATAATTTGTTGTTATAGAAAATGATAAATTTTATACACGAATGAATGATTTTTGGAAAAGAAATGAACTTTTAGGAGATTTTTCATCGATGTCTTTGATGATTGACCGATGTCTGTTTTTTTGTTCCATTTATATCTAGGTATGTAAATAAAATTGTCCACAGTTTGTCTATTTTTCTTAAAATCTTTTCTTATTAATTTTATTTAAAAAAAATGTGCTATCGAATGATCAATTTTTCAGCCCATCGAAAATTTATAGAATTTTAAAACAACCAACTGAAAAAAAAAGCTGTAATTGAAAAAAAAGTTTATTGGTAAAAAACGACTTGAAAAATAAAAAATACAATTGATAAAATTTTTCAATTGAATTAATTTTATATAGAATACTGAAATAATTTACATTTGGTTTTACTTATTTGGCATGTGGTAAATGTTGAAATTAACCATAAAAATAAACCTGAATAAAAATTATTTTCAAGTTGAACTAAATACAAAGTCTCCTCTTTAAGATACATCATGAATTTAAATTATACTTATTTTTTAAAGGTTCTACCATCGTAAATTTAATTTAATTTTACAACAATTCTCTTAAAACCACTTCAATATGAATTTTGTATTTTAATTAAAACTTATAATTAAAATTATATGTACAATAAATTCAAACATTACCGAGAAAATAAAATAATAAACTATAAACGAAAAACATAAATAAATTTAATTTACAACTTTGACCATGTTAAATATCTTCTTTTTTTATTTTTTTATTTATTTATTTATTTATTTATATTTTTTTTTTCAAATAATTTATCAAATATTTTGATTTGAAATTGCTAGTAATTTCAATTTTTTTCAAATTATCTAAACATATTTTATTCTATGGAATATGTAATTTTTTTATATTTGTATTTTGTTATTCGATAAAGAACTAACAAAAGATTTCTACAACATGTTTCACAAATATGTATGTAAATGTTATTATTATTTTCTGATATATGTATATTTAAAGATAACATAATACACATACATATACAATAAATTTTGTACATTTTATCTTTATGTTTTTGCTATATAACATCTTAATCATAATCATTTGAACAATATATCGATATTTACTTATGGTACATATCTTATAGATACAAAATAAAAAAATAATAAATATATACATACATATATGCAATTTCTTAATTTACATGAGAGAAAAATATTATAAGTAAACACAGCAAAAGCAACCAAACTATTGTGTACATTATATAAACATCCATATTATAATAAAAAAATTTAGTTATTTGAAATATTTTGATATTAAACCATACTTGAAAACTGTTGCCAAAGAAAAAAAAAAATACATAATAGAAAAAATTGAAAAAAAAAATTTTTTTTAAAAAATAATAAGAAAATAAAAAATTTAAATTTTAGTAAATATTGAAGAATACATTCTGTAAAAAAAAATTATATATACATATATGTATATGTACATATGGAAAATAAAATAAAGAAGATAAAAACTTCAGTACAGATGAGATACAAGAATGACACGTACAATATACTGATGGGAGAGATTTTGTTTAAATGCAAATTTTTATGACTAAAAAAAAAGTACAAGTAAATATATGTATAAAACAAAATATTATACGTTGTACAAAGTACATCAGAGATTTTATATGCAACATGTACTATAATATGGTAAATTTGTAAAATTTAAATTATTTTTTACTGCTTTTTCTTCTTATTTTTTATTTTTTTGTTTTTTGTTTTAATAAAATAGCAACAGAACAAGTATTTTAATATTCGAGCATATTAATTCGTATGTTCTTTATAAATATATATAAATTTGTTTTTTTTTTATTCTTTAATATTGATTTTAAAAAAAAAATTCTCAAGAGAAAAAATAAAAAAATAACTTTTGAACAATTTCACATTTTGTTTTTTCACAAAACGATTTCATTAAAATGTTTAAAATCAACATGAAACCAAATTGGAAATAAAAATTTAAATCTTAATTACTTAACTATATTTTGAAGAAAAAAGTTATTTCTTAGAACGTAACATTAAGTACCTAATATAAAAGAGATTTTTATTCATTTTTTTCCCTTAATTTTTATATTTTTGACTATATCTCTCAAATTTAATTAATTTTTTGTATAATACTTTTATTTTTTATTTTTTGTATAATAAAACTTTAATTCTAAAACATAAATCGTATCATAATAAAAATTCTTTATTAGAAATTTAAAAATAATATATTGTAGAATTTGACGTAAAAATCTTACAGAAAAAATAATTCTTATGCTAATTATGAATTGCATTTTATGTACATACATATATGTACATATGTATATTAATTTTTAATCATTAACCACATGATGAGCGGAGCTTCTAAACTAGGAAGCGAAAACATGAAATTAAATTTAAGAAAAAATAATAAAAATTAAAATAAAAATAAAAATAAAATTTAAAATAACAATTAAAATTAAAATAAAAATAAAAATAAAATTTAAAATAACAATTAAAATTAAAATAAAAATAAAAATAAAAATAAAATTTTAAATAACAATTAAAATTAAAATAAAAATAAAATTAAAATTAAAATTAAAATTAAAATTAAAACTAAAATTAAAATTAAAATTAAATTTAAATTTAAATTTAAATAAACAAAACTAAGATTTAAATATATGTAGGTATATACTCGTATGAATAAAAATAAAAATAAAGTTTAAATTAAAATTAAAATCAATATAAAATCAAAGAAAATTAAAGTTAAAACAAACTTTTTGTTTAAACTAGAGTGGAATTGAAATAAAAATTTAATTTAATTTAAAATAAAACTAAAGTTAAAATTAAGATAATATCAAAAAATATATAGACATATATATATGTCTATATATTTTTTGATAATATGTATGTGCATACATAGGTATATATGTATACTTTTTTCCTGCTTATCTCATTAAGTATTTTCTTTAAAAAAAAGTAGTAAGAATCATTATTTTTAAATTTATTTAAATTCATGATATAATTCAATTAAATAGTTTTTGAAAAATTACTTGAAATAAATTGAATATGTCTTTTCTGTAGAGTAATTATTTTTAATTTTTAAAGTCCTAAAAATCAGAAATACTGGAAAAGAAAAAAAAAACAAAAACTAACAAATCAAATTTATCGATTTTGAAATAAATGGGAAATAAATTTTGAAAGTGAAAAATAATAAAAAAAAATGAAAACTTTTCAAAGTTTATGGCCTTAATATATTTTTCTAATTAAATTTATTGATGCTGAAACTCCAATATATTTTTTTCTCTTAGAATAAATTGACGCCTAGAGTAAAATAAAAATGAAAATACCAATGATTTTTCGTTTATTTCGTTTTCAAAAGTTACATCTTTAATGAGAAATTTTATATGATGGCTCTTAGCTCTTAAACTTTTTCAGTTTCGATTTTGATTTTTTTAATTGCGAATACCTTTCCATTAAACTAATAAATGTGTTGAAATAAAATTATGAAATAAAAAATCGAATCTTATTACAAGTAGAAAAATTTCACTTACACTTTTTTAATCACCCAGTATATAAATTATTTATTATTTTCTGTAGTGACTGATGATTAAAAACAAAATAACAACAAAAACAAAAATATAATCGGCATGTTCACTTGTAATGCTTCTTCTTACACATGATGTAATTTTTAATACGGATTCACAAGTAATTTGTAAATAATATAAAAATAATTATGACATGATTTCTTATTTACACTTTTAATTATTTAAACAAACAAAAAAAGGCAAAAAAAAAAAACTTGAAAAACAATTATTTACTGATAATAAAAATCACAAGAAGCCACAATGAAAAAAATCAATCATACATATACATATGTATGTATGATATGTATGTATGTATGTAGTATGTATGTAGTATGTATGTACGTACATATGTTTATTGAAAAAAAATCACATGGAAATAAAAAAAAAACCAGCATGTAAAAAAGCATTAATTAAAATTAAATAAAAAAAAGATTTTTATTTACATTTACAGAAAAAAATGATGATAAAGATGATGTGTGTTATGTTGTACTGAATGAACAAATATGATAACATATATATTGCAGACAGCCTACAACGTGCATGTTAACTGTTCATAATGAATCAAAAAATTTAAAAGCAGTTTTTTTGTTGTTTTATTTAATTTTTTTTATTGATTTTTAAGTAGGTGTTAAAGTAGCAATATTAAAATCAATTAATTTGTGGTCACGTATAAAATTTATGTTTTTCATAAACAATAATCATTTATTTAGTAATAGGTCCTTTTTTCGTTCGAGGATCCTCAAGAATTTTTTTTCTTTTATTTTCTAAATAATTTTCATCTGAAATACAATAGAAAAACATGGCAATAGATGATAATTGCTTGGAATGTGAGGAAGCATAATGAGCATGAAAAATCAACAATCTTATCGAACGAAACAATATGAAAGTGTGATTACTTCTATCTTTACAAATCAGTTCTCATAGCATGGGATCAAAGTTGTATGAAAGAACAAATTAAAAATGACACAAATTTACAAATCAAACATTTTCTAAATATTCTTTGTTAAAAAATGTTTTTTTTTCCAAAATAGTCCTTTTAGTTTTTTCTTGTATTAACTAATTCTAAAAGGTCAAGTAAATAATTTCACGTGAAAGCATCTTAGATTTTAAATTTTAAAAAATAATAAAAAGTAAAATGCGAGTAAAATCTAAAAAAAAAAAATTTGAAAAAATGATATCTAGATAAAAAAACACTTTTATTCAGATTTTTTTTTTTCTTTAATTCCAAACGAAAAAAAAAGCTCAGTAACAGCAATGTTAAATTTTAATTAAAAAAAATTAATAATATTGAATTAGAAATATTGATTTAAAAAAAAAATGAACAAGAATTAATAAGATTAAAAAAAAGGTTGATAGATATTTTAACTAAGTTTCAATAAATTAAAATAAAGAAAAACTTCATCACATAAAAATAATTTATTCTTTGATCATAAACAAATTTCTGAAAAAAAGAAATTTAAAAAAAGGAAAAATTTACAAACAATCTTTTATTTAATTTATATTCATTAAAACCTTAAAGTATTTCATATCATATACTTTGTAACACATATAAACTATGTATACCTATTCGTATATGTTTTTACTCTATTCTTATATCTACATTCTCTTAAATTAATTTAATTAATTAAACGATGAGTGATTTTAATGTACTACACCTACATAGCACATTTATGTATGTACCTATTTTGTGTTTTTTTCTTGTCTTTTTTTCTTAATAACTGACATCAATGAATATTGTGTTAAAACAGTAGAAGAAGAAGAAAAAAAAAATCCAGAACATGTTCTTTTAATGATATTCACTTTTCTGTTAATATTGTGTATGGTATATACATACATACATACCAATTATACCATAGATACATTGTAGTTATACTTTTAATTCTATATTATATTATAGTATTCAATATCTTGATACGATACACCAGATACTCTGGAAGTGATACTTTCATTTATTTGACCTGCACGATGATATTAAAAAGAAAAAAAAAGTTGTTTTTTTTTCTATGAAAATTGAATACAGTAAATTATACTAACTATCCATTGACACCCATCATAATCTTTATATCTTTCTTGTTATTCAGTTTTTTTCATCGGATAATTCAATTTACATGATATGAAAACTAGATAAAATTATATTTCAAATCTTATATCCATAGAAGAATGATTATTTATATTTTTACCTTTGTGTAATGTGTATATCATATACCATAGTGTAGTATATTTAAAAACAAACCCAGTAAGAAAATTATTATTCCAGAGGATATATTATTTTTACTGTCCTTTTTTTTCATATGGAAAATTCTTAAAGTCATAATAACCAAGTTAAAGGTTGGGAGGCTGGTAAATCAAGCGCAATTGAATACAAAAAAAAAGCATTAAACGCGTGATCAGTAACCACATCTTAAAAAAAAACGCTGTTACTAAACCACATTCGAGGAAACCAGGTATTGACATAAATAAACGTTAGACGTTTTTTAAAGTTTTTTTCGCTTACTGGGATTATTGTAACCATTATAATTGAATTTTCCACTTTCCAACTCTACTGTTATCAAAGATTGTACCTACATTTTTTTTTTTTTTTTTTTTAATTTTATGTTTATTCATAGAAAGAAATAAGGAAAAAAATGTCGCACAAAGTATAATACAGTGCATATTCTACACAAACAAAAAATATTATTTTTCAAAAATTGATCGAAAATCTGAAAAAAAATATGAGAAAAAAATTTCAAAATACTAGTAAAGAAGAGAGTCAAAAATTTTTTATAATCTACTTTCTTTTATTCCTTTTTTGTATAATAATATCTTTTCTTTTTTTAAATCATGATTCAGGCAAGAAGATACGGACATTTAACCTGTTCAATGCATTATGAAAACAAAACAACGAAACTTGATCCCTTAAATTTTGATTTATGTTGCAGAAAAATGGAACACGAGAAAATTCAATGAGAGACATGAAAAATTTTTAAAAATACATAGATGGATCACAGGCATATGGAATGCATATATGAATGATAAATACATAACAAAACTGTTAAAGAAAATCTAGAAGGAAAATAATAGGAAGAAATCCTGAAAAGCTATGTAAATGAATCAATATAAGTATTTGCAGTGAATAAGATGAATTTAAAAAATTTTACTCCTTCCCGATGCCCCTACAGCCAAAATCTACGAATCTATTGAGTCCTATTAAGTTTTCTAAATCATATTTTCTGTCATATATGTTATGTACATACACAATGATAAGAAGAATGGAATAATTTCTATTTAATAAAAGTGACAAAATACTTATGTACCAAAAATTTGGATACTCATCATTAATATAAAATATATGTACATATATATATACATATTTTTTTTGTTAATGTGAAATTTTTCAATTATCTTTTAATTAAAATGAATAATCGAAAAGTAATTACAATAATTAAAAATATATTAAATATTTTGTAACAAAAGGAAGTTTTTTTTTTTGTCAATCAACATTATCATTTATCATATTTTTCATGTACTACCTTACCAGTATACATGTATCTTAATATTTATATACACACATAATATGTACACTTACATATATGTACTATAATATATATTCTGTTGTTGATTTATCTTTTCATATTTTTACAAACAAAATAAAATTCATAATTAAAATATTTACAATAACATGATTTAAAATTATGTATTGTAATTTTTATCTTTTCTTTTTTTTTTTTTTATTCTGTGTTTAACATGTAAATATGTATATTAAAAATTAATTCAGTTTATGAACAAATTAACAATAAAATACTTATAACGTCAAATTGTATATATCCACAAAATGCAACATACATACATACATATGTACATTATGTAAATCATATGCCATGTGATATTAAGCTATTATAAATGATGCGGTTTTGTTATAAAATTTCAACAAATTAATATAAGTAATACGTGTGCATGTTGTATATATTGTTCTGTAATTTCAATTATATACTCGTAAATAGGGTGTATATTTAATAATTCAACATGATTATTATTAAATAATGTGGTAGACTTTAAGGATTATATGTTGAATATTTTTTTTTTAACTTTTAAAAATATTTTGTATTGTAAATTTTTTGCTTTTTAAATTGTCTTATTATTATTATTTTTTTTTTAAGTAATTTAAAAGAATTTGATTATCGATGATCGAATTTTAATTGACAGCTTCAGGTAAAAAAAAGTTGTTATGTCGAATTTTATGTTTGAACATTCATATTTGTAAATTAATAAGTTAAAAATAAAATTATATTTATTTATTTTATTACAATTTATTTAATTCATATTTGAAGCTTTTTCGAACGTGAAAACAAAACTGAAAAATCATAATAAAAAATTGTAGTAACTGGAAAACATAAACCTTTACCTCTCCGGGGTAATACTCTTAAACCATTGAGCTACCGAATGCCATGTCGCTTGCTGTTCTCAATTACCACCTAATCATTTACTACGTTTATACTTACTTTTTGAAGCGGTATAAGTTAAAGCGATATAGAAAACCGGTTTATCTTATACCGATTACGTTGGTGTTTATACTTACAAGATAAAGCGATATAAACAAATTTCTATATAAAGCGATTTAAGGTACAGTACTACAAACAAAAGAAAAATAATTATTTTGAACACTTAAGTCAAATATTTACACTCAATATTCTTTAATTTTTAAAATAACATCTATTTTAAAGTATTAAACTAACTAAATTTCTATTTAATAGATTTTAAAATCACACGAACCGTCATAAAGTGTTTATACCTCTTTTTATATCGATATAAGGTTGCTTAAACCGGTTTAATAATCGTTTTATGTTAAAGCGATTTAAGGACTTATATCGGTTTAAGGAAACGTTTATACCACAAATTTAAACCGTCATAACTTATATCGGTATGAGTTATACCGGTTAAAGAGGAAGTATAAACGTAGTAATTGATGAAGAATATACTCAAACCTCCTACAAAATGTTATATATGTAGTTACATTACCTGCGTGACTGCGTCTATAGTCAAAATAATAAAAGTTGACGTTTTTTCCCGCATGGTTTACATGTCGTAGTGATATTTTTTGTGTAGATATACATACGAAAGAAGAAACGTGTTACAACAACAAAAACGCATGTTTTTCTAGTATAATACAAAACCTCAACTTTTATTATTTTGAGTTTTGACTATACTAGTTTTTTTTTAACGGCGGACATGCTATTTAGTTTGACTTTGAAAAAAAAAATAAAAAATCAGATTTAAGAAAAATCTTTCATAGGACATATTCTAAATGAGAAAACAATGTTGTTTTTTTGTTTTTTAATGAAGAAAATGTATAAGAAACATCCTTTATCCATGATGATGAATGCATTTTTAAGTTGTAATATTGTAAACAGTCAATCCTGTACATTAAATTTGTTTTATTATGACAAACTAAGAAAAAAAACAACTAGCTAGTTTTTCTTTAAGATATATTTTGCAATAATGATGTTATGATGAATATGAGAAATATAATCTGTGTATTATAAATACAAGGAACAAAAACAAAAAAAAAATATAAAAAAAAGTTAATGTTTTCTAGCTTTGAAATTTATTGCAGTATGTACATATAGTACGTACTAATATACATACAAATATTTAATTTTTGCATTATTACTTTTATTTTTCTTTTTTTTTCTTTACATGCTACATATTAAAAATATGTTTACAAATACATACATATGTATATGTATGTATATAAAAATGTATGATAAATTATTATACATTATTTTCAATATGCACGTATTTTTTTGGAAAAATATGCTGAAGATGTATTAAATTTATCTTTTTTGCCTTTTGTTTTATTTTATTTTTTTCATCTAATTTTTTTCAACAAAAATAAATAATTTTTTGATGATAAATGAACTTCTTATATGTATGATATTTTTCTCAACAATTTTATTAAAATTAGAAAAAAAAAGACAAGAAAATGTCGTTCATCGACAAAAAGAACTTTAAAATTACGGAAAATTGTCGATTTTTTAAAAAAATATATGCTAATACTATGAAGACTATGTTGTATATGTATATTTAATTTTTATATACAATATGTATGATATTATACAGGGTGTATTTTTTCTACGTACATTAATTGGTACCACGAATCACGATATTCTCTGGACTATTTTATGAAAAAAATTGTACTAGTAAAAATTTCTATCGTGTCTATTTTCGCCGCTAGAGGGCTTTTTAAATTATGAGTTTTGTACGGGACCTCCCAGTACTAAATCGCCTGTAACTTTTTCTACACCCTATGATTCGAAATTTTTCTTTCTACTATCGATGGGTATTGAAATTACCTTTCATTTTATGCATTACTTATTGTATGTAAGAATTCCATTTTCAAGAAAAAGGACCATGAATTTGAAATTTATGATTTTTTTTTTCAAAAATTTTGTCAATTAATTGGGTTCCTGAAAAAAAAATTCACTACTGAAAAAAATTTTTGTATTTATTTTGAAAGCCAATTATGTGTAAAATAAAACAAAAAAAATCCGAGTTCAATAACGTCATTCGTTATCACGTAATTAAGGATCACAGGTGTGCTGAAAGGGTTAAAAATGTACCTGCATTAAAATGCAAACGATTTATTATGGGCATTTTTTTTTCAGGAACCCAATTAATTGACAAAATTTTTGAAAAAAAAAATCATAAATTTCAAATTCATGGTCCTTTTTCTTGAAAATGGAATTCTTACATACAATAAGTAATGCATAAAATGAAAGGTAATTTCAATACCCATCGATAGTAGAAAGAAAAATTTCGATGCATAGGGTGTAGAAAAAGTTACAGGCGATTTAGTACTGGGAGGTCCCGTACAAAACTCATAATTTAAAACGCCCTCTAGCGGCGAAAATAGACACGATAGAAATTTTTACTAGTACAATTTTTTTCATAAAATAGTCCAGAGAATATCGTGGTACCAATTAATGTACGTAGAAAAAATACACCCTATAATATAATATACTTATATTTTCCTATGATATATGCACAGTAATTGTTTGTATACTTAATTTAAATGCAAAGTCGTCTAAATATATTTTTTTTATTTTTGCATTAAAACAAATAAACAGACAGAAAATCTTTATTTTTCTTAAGAAAAAGATTCAAAAAGCTTTTAATAGATAAAATGAAATACGTAATCAAAACACATATATAGATAGATTAAAGTCATCTTGTCAGTTCATATCTAAACTGATTTTGATTCATATCCGTGATGATGATTTTACAATTTTTTATTTAAAGTTTTTTTATTTTATTTCTCTCTAAATTTTCAATTTCTATGCAAACAGAAATGAGTTAATTGAATTTGTACCAAATAAATAAAATTCATTTATACGTGATATATTTGATGCAATCGTACTTTAATACTTATTATTATTGTTTTCATGTTTTTGTTTTTTTTTTTTTTTTCGTTTTTCATTTTTTTTATTGCTGTCACATTTATATTAAATTCACATGTTTATTTAGGTAAAGGTAAAATAAAAAATAAAAATAAAAAAATAAAAAAATATGTGTGTCATAATAATATGAATAAAAATAATCATGGAGAAAAATGAAAGGAAAATATAAATATAAGCCATCTTGTTATGAGTATATATATAATATGACACACGTGATGATTATGATGATATGATTTTCATTTATTATATACCTTTATGATGAAAATATTTGTGGAAAATCTGATATTTTGTATGACAATATATTTATGTGAAAATAAATATAGATTTATAAGTATGTTATGTATACACATGTATAAATAGACATATGTATATGAATGTATCATACATGTATTATCTGGTAATACACAATTATTTTGGTCTGTTTGTTACAATATGAATCTGGACCACTAAACTATATGCGGTTAGTTTTATGTTATATTCTGACAATTAAATACTAAGTATTTCACATATTGCAAACACATGGTACCATTATTATCATTATTATTATTACATATTATTGCTATTGATTTTTTAGACAAGCAATTCTGTATTGATTATATACATATATGTATGTATGTAATCTTATAAAATTATTGAAGAAAAAAAAACGCTTAAAGACTTAAAGGGTGTGATATTTTAATAACCGGAAAACAAATCACTTTTGTTAACTTTGAACAAATCAAATTCAAATAACTTGTTAACCAGCTAGATTTTTCAAAAATCATTATTTTTCAATTAATCTCTTGATTTTTGGATCTCTCTTAAAGAACTAGGAGTACCTAATTAATTGTTAAAAGTGTATTAAAATCTCACTGAGGGATCGAAAGGTAAAATTAAGTTATAGGATGAACCAAAAATGTATTTAACATATAGTTGGACAAATCTATACATTAATAAAATCCACCCAACACAAATTTCATTGTACTTAAAGATGAAGAGACAAAACTAAAATAATGGTTTACAAATTCTAAAATGCTTTCGTTTAAATTTTCAACTCATAAAAAAAATTCAGCCGGTGTCTCACCGTCTTATGTTATAAATTTGAATTGTTTATAGTAAATGGTGGTTTGCATAAGGTGCCCAACCCAAGCTGTCAGAGTTGCAAACCACCCTGTATAATTAATATAAACTTCTTGTATTGTAGATACATATCTTTAGATTGATAGAATCTGTTATAAACCTACTAATTTACAAAGAACGGCAACGATACTATAAAATAACATGCATAATTCTCTTCTTATTTTATTTGTTTTTATTCTTTCAACTTGAATTGTCAGATACATTCTTCTATTAGCAGATTTAAAAACAAAACAAAAAAAAAGTTCATACTATTTATACGATGTTCACGTATCATACAATATTTATTACATTTTGCCTGTTTATTTTACTTGTATTATTGAATTCTGCAATCAATATTTCATCATAAAATGTCATCATTGTAAATATGTGTAATGTGCCACACACAAGACTTTTGTGAGATATATACCACAAATGTAGTATGTATGTACATATTATGTGCCTGCATACATAATATTGTTTTTTTTTTTTGTTTTTACAAAATATTATGTTTTTGATGATGTTGATGGTGTTGACGGTGATGACGGTGATATGATGAATACCAAATTATATTTTATTCTTGATGACTTATTTACTTTGATGTTTTCAATGATTTTTATTATAAAATGAAGTAAAATGTGATAACGTTTATTCATGTAATATTTATATGTAGGTTTATATTATATACACATACATACATATAGCATATGTAATGTAGATACAAATATATATTATGTATAATTTATTAGATGATTTTAAATTTATTTGGTTTATAAGTTTATGACAGGAATGATGGGTGGTACAAGTATATACAAATATGATTGTTTATATAAACATACATACATACATATGTACATATATGATGTGATCGTCATTTTAGTTTATTCAATAAATAATATTTAAAATAAAATAGGTACTTCTATTTTATACTTATCTTACATATGTGTATGTTTTCCAAAAAAAAGTCAAAGTTTTAATTTTATTGAATTACTGAAGACTAATAAATTAAATACTTATTTTATTATTATTATTATTATTATTTTTTTTTTTTTGATTTTTGACTTTTATATTAAACTTATATGACATGTTACTTAAAAAATTATCTGCTCTTTATTAAGTCATTTTAATTGAAGTAAAATCTTATTTTTTTAATTATTTTTCTATCTTAAATAAGAAACTTTCATTGGAAAAACCCGCGATAATATATGTACCTATATCATTATATTAAATGTTTAAAAGTTTTTCCTTTTTAAACTTGTCATCACAAAGTGTCTTAATGATATTGAAATTCAAATTAATTTTCATTATTTATTTTTATTTTTATTTTTTATCACAAAAAAGTAAATACATATTATATAATACATTTAAACATATTCGTACATACATATGTAGTCTGTTTAACACCAACTATTTATGTATATTCTATTATTTATCTTTTTTTTTTAAGAAAGAAAAAAAAAAGGTATTTTTCATATCAAAGTGAAATAAATTTAATATCTGCCTTTCTATTTAATCGCAATACAACTTCTTTAAATTGTGAAAAATACATTAAATGATTATCTAAAGATTAAAATTACACCCATACAAATATTCTTTAGCTTTTGTAGGCAATTAAAAATCTTTACACATTACAATCGTGTCTCTTTAAAACAAGAACAAAAAATAAAAGAGTATAGACAAAAAAAAACTATTTTCAATTAATTTTCACAATCTTTAGATGTCATTAAGTTTTAATTGCTTGTCGTCGTCTATGTTTGATAGAACACTTTAATTTTAATTACGAATGCATTTGTGTATCTGTTCAATTGTAGATAAAGTTTTATAAAAAGTTATAGAATAATTATATTTGCTAAAATATAAATAAATAAATGTATAAGTATAGTTATGGAATATGTAAAAATATGCACATACATGTACATATATATCGCGAATTTAACTTACACTTAATGGTTAAAATCTAACAATTTTGGTTTTTTTTATCCCTTGAATCAATTACTTTATTTTTATACTTTTTTTGTATATTATTATGATTAGAAAGAGAAAATTTCACTATGAAAATTTAAAAAAATATATATGTACTTTTCGTATTGAATTTTTATAATCGAAATAAATTCCTTTTGCTTTAATTTCCAAAATTTTAAAAAGGATAAAAGTGTAATTACAAATTTAATTATAGAACATTCAAATAAAAATATACATATACATACTATACATTAATCTACTATTTTTATCTCCTTCTTCTACTTGTTTTATTTTCCGTACATATTACAATTTTTAACATTGATCGTTTTGAAATTTTAACTAATCATCTTTTCTGATTTAGATTTTTATTTCAGCTTCTTGTAGGTACTTGATATTCAGCCTAATAAGGAAAAAC